>OX454320.1:16331391-17581391 GCA_949715965.1 Dysmachus trigonus
TCGTGACTTTTAAAGTTACGGGCCTCAAGGGCAGCCGACAAAAAAAAAAAAAATACCAAAGAACCATCTTTCCCCACACTTTTCAGTCTGCCGAATTGACTTGATTTCGGTGGAAAATTAATAGCTGGAAACAGGGCCGCGGGGTAAGAGGGAACTCTTTATCTGCTCCTTGGTTATTTTATTTATTTATTTTTTTACTTTTTCATTCGAAGATTTCAATATTTCGCTTTTATTTGATGGTGCCTTTCATGGATGGACAGATTATTCCTGAATAGGTAACAGCCCTTGGCGTGAACCCTTTTAGGCTTTGTGACTTAACGCACCACTGAAAAGTAGTCGTAAACGAAACTCTTCTTCCTCTTTTTTTTTAGCTTTACAGGAGCGCTCTCTCACTCTGCGGAGTAGGCATTTATATCCCTTCGAGGGCTAAGAGAACCTTTTTATTGGGATGCTTTAGAGTTGTGTAAAAGTTTTATTGAATATTGGGAAGGTAACCGAAAAATTAACTTCATCAAATTTATTTTTGTGGCTTGGGCTGGTAAGCAGTTATGCTGCAATTCGTTTTACTAGAGGAATTCGATTGATTTGGGACTATACGTTTAATGGGGGTTCGTAAAAATAGGAAGAAGAGACCTAACTTAAATTATATATATATATTTTTTATATCCATGTATAATTCAAAATATACCTACATAAAATAAACCAAATAAAGATGTGTTCAAAAATAAAAATAAATAAAAATTGTAAGTCGTTTTATTTCTAAAACAATTATATACTGTGATGCGTAAGTATTTAAGACTACCATAATATTTAATACATTTCTTTCGATCACTCTTGATTTTAGAGTTATTTTTATATATATTTAAAAAAAAAATTAAAATGCAAGAACAAGCCACATTTAACACTGCATAGCATACCATGTTTTGGTTCCCGAGAAAAATGCATGTTTAAAAATGCTTATTGCAGAATTTCTAATTTTACTATTAGTATAGTAAATAGTTTGCGAACGTTAAACGTTTAAAATTTACAACGTGGTATAATAGTAATACAATATATAAAATTATAATAGTATTAGTGAATCTACATTTAAAGGTGAAGATTTGCAGTAAATATTATAAAGAGTAAATCCACATAGCGAGAGATTAAAAATACTCAAATGCATAGTAGTATTGATATAATGGAATGTATATTTGTTAATATCGATCAAAATTACTACATCTTTAGGGATTCACACGGAAGTGTACTCAGAATGAGTAGTTTAGGATATTTAATTGATATTGAGATTAACTTAAATTTTCTTAAATGGAGCTAAAGCTCTGGAAAAATAAATGAAAATAGTGCAATATTAAAAGTCAAAGAATCTAATTCACCCTGAGCTTGTATAAAAAAATAATGAAAGACAAATTTTAATAATTAAGAAAATACTTTTTGATCCAACTTAGGACATTTAGTGTATATAATACAGTATTCAGTTTAAAACACGCAACTTTCGCAAGGTTATAGTAATGACTGGTGTTGTTCAAATATGGTAACTATTAAAGAGCATTGTTCAATCGTGTATTTTTCCATTATGAATTTTCTCTGAATACTGAAACTACAGGTCGAATTTCATGTGATAGCTGCAACTAATAAAATATTGGGGGAAATTCAAAGTTGTAAACCTCTTAACAAATTTCCTGTATATAGTATAACTATTGTCATGTATTGTTTTTTTTTTAAATCTACATGTTATTTTAACACAGGTAGCTCTTTCGAGTTTAGAAAATTGTCAGTATCATATTTCCGCAGTATGGAATTAATAAATTTACGCTTCAACAACATTGAGAAATATTGAAAATTTATTTCCAAACTGAGTACTTTGTTGCTGAAACAGTGCAAATTTTGAAAAGAAATTTCGCACCAATAATGCACCAACCACTCCTCCACGCACATTTGTATGCACCTGGATTTGATGCCGTTGAACTGTTTCTTTTGTGATCGATGTTATGTTAACGATTCAGGTGCTTAAATACAATATTGATGGAACTATTCGTGAAATAGGGCCGCAAACCATCGAAAATGTGCTACAAAATTGGGTTGACAGGATAGGCTATTGCTAAACCAATCGAGGCAAAACTTTAAATTAAATCATATTCCATAACTAATCGGAAGGTTTACTCTTTTCAATAAATCAACAACCTTTGAAAAATATTCAAGTGCTTATTTTATAGTATGCTTAAAAAGAAACCAGACGATGGCCCACCCTATACGTATATATTAAAATATTAATATCATTAGCTTTTATCTGCTATGCACACAAATTTCTAAAAGGTAAAAGCTACCAGCTTTTTGAATTGTATCGTTACTTTCTGATGCCTCATTATCTATAGAAGGCTTAAGACAAATGTTATGCATAAAGCAGCATGAATCAATAGCTTTAATGAAATTTTCAATCACCAAATTTTCAATAAAAAAATTACGTTTGTTGATTCTTCTCTTGATAATTCTCTAGAATTGCATTTTGAAATTTCGAGACAGTTCTTGAAGGAAATTAAGTATACGTTATTTTTTCCATTTCCAAAGAAATTTAATATGAACAGCTCTATTTCCAAAACGACTTGAAATGTAGATCGAAATGGAGAAAAGAGCCGAAACTCGAAATTTAAGGCATACTATGTCAAGGTTTTTATTGCCGATTTCAGTCTACCAAGGTCATATGGCAATATCTCTGAAATGAATTTCCAAGCATTCGTCCTTCAGACAAAATATTTCAAATGTTTCCGCAACGATAAAGAATCGCGCAACTATGCTACCCACAAAGGGGCAATTCTTCATCCTCATCTGCGTTACAAGGCATCGGCAGTGAAATGAATCACTTCACAACTTCGAAACGTCAGTCTGCCGCTCCCCCGCTAGATTAATAAAAAATGATCTTTCGAGGGGCGGAAATCCGCCAGAAAAAGAAAATATACTTATATATGAAAATATCCTGGCGGACGATATACATGCCCCTTTTTGGGTGCTGCGTCGAGCGCACTATTCCTACATCAAGAGTGGAGCACCCTGTGCTAGCAGAAAATCGACTCGAACTCTGCCGCTGCCCGGCTTGGGGGGCTGGGGGATGTGAAAAATGGGTGCTCCATATCACGTCTATTCTAGACGTATGGGTATGTTCCCTGCAACGTATTTCAGTCTCATATGGAAGGTAACTTTGTTATGAGCTTGTGCTTTGCATAAATTTCCTTAGATAAGATTTACATTGGAGTTGGAGGCCATAATGGGGACTGGGGAGGCACCCTCGATTGTCTTCTTCCTGAAGCTAAAAAATAATTGAGGGTTTTGCGACGCAGAATGTGATTTACATATATAGAGTAGTGCATAATGAAGTGAAACAAAATATAGTATATATAAATTGCACTTCCTAGTAATGAATTGTAGCCCATTGGATTAGTTATAACTTTTTTCTAAATTAAAAGCCGACTAGTTAAATTCGTTTTTATTATTATACCTTATACATTTAAATTTATCTATTTTTTCCGAAAGTTGTCGTTCATTGCTGTAAAATGTTCACATAAACCCTAAAAAAAGTAGTTGGGACTAGTGATCTTCGGGGTCAGTCAAGGGTCGTCAAAACGGGAGATAATACGGCCTCGAAAAGTGTCTTTTATTAAGTCCATTGTGCCGCGTGTTGTGTGTGCGGTGGCACTGTCGTGTTAAAACCACATATTAGGATTGGACGATATACATCGATGCATCGGAAACATCAATGTTTAAGAAACTATGCGTCGAGCTAAACCGTTTTTTTTTTACATCTTTCATCTATTCGAAATATCGATGTTTTTCATCCAATACATCGATAATATAATGGGCAATGTACTGGGACATAGTTTGAAGACTCCACTTGATCTGGTTGGTATAAAATAAGAAAAAATAAACTAATATAGTTAACAGTGACAGGCAATTGACTGCTCATGGATATATAGACTAATAAACTATGAAACGATTATAGTGAATTCAAAACACATCAGAACTTGTATACACATCAGAAATAGGTCAACATAATGCTGGGTTTCATCAGAAGGAAAACTACTGACTTTCGAGATCCTTTCACTTTAAATTCTTTGTATGTATCACTGGTACGTTTCCATTTGAAGTATGCTGCAGTAATACGGAATGTATATAGTTCACTGCAAATAATGTGCACTGAATTAGTTTAAAAATCATTCACTAGATTTGCTGTTCTTAGACTTAATTGGAGAGAGGATGTTCCTGCTTATAAATCAATATGTTTAATTCTTAGTCTTGCTTGCATTCTGTTCGTTTGGCACTCTCCTTGCCTTATACAATATTTACGTTCCGGGAAGAACTAGGCCACTGCTTTATATTTTAGCTCATCGAACATGTTATGGACAATATGAATCAATGATTTAATGAGCTATCTGAAATGCTAGATCTGGCTGATGATAGAGTCTGCATTCGTAAAAGTTGTCAAGTAAGTTTAAATCGTGTATCTTTTAATTGTTGTTGGTACATTGGTTTTGTAAGCAAGGTTTTGGTATTGTTCTGCTTTTTAGTTATATTTTATTTACTTTTAATTTTCAATTTTTTATAGTAGGTATAGTATTTATATGCATGTAATCTGGAGATGTAGATGGAAAATAAAAAAAATTAGTCTTACCAATAGCAATTTTTCACTTATTAGTCCGAGCTTATTGGTAAGGCTAAGGTAATAATCTTCGAAATTTCATTCAATCACATTCAGTCGGTTCCGCTGTTGATTTATTAATAAAACGATGTATCGAAAAAAACCAATCTTTCTTTTCTATGAATCATAAAATATCGATGCTTTTTCGAAAAAACATCGATCCTTTTTTCAAATGTCCATCACTACCATAAATCACTCAATTTGGGTATTAAAAAGTCACGTGACTTGGTTCTGTAGTGACATATAATTTTATGTTGCAGTTCATATGGAATATATTTTTAGGGCAGTGTGTTGAAACAATTTCTAACACTTCTGTAGGAAATTTGAACGCTATTCTCATTTTCGAATTTTTCTTTAACGATTACTTATATGACGTTTAGGACCACTTTTCTATGGTATTACGTTTGAAACGAAACGATCGTTTTTATCGATATCAAATCCAATTCATTTCGTCTAAAAACTTCGTTTCGTTCTCACCGATAAGCATAAAGCAATGAAGTAAATTACCTTTGAAAATGCGTCTTGGCATTCGATCTAATAGAAAACTGAAAAAGGGAAGATACCTCAATGGTATTTGAAAATTGTGTGCGACTTTATACACAACGTTTACTCTGTTGTATGTTAAAGTATCTACGTTTTGTAGTCATATGAAAAAAAAAAAGCTCAAAAGCCGAAAAATAGGAGGGTTATCAAGAAAAAAGAAGAGATGAACAAGCGGAAATTAATCGCTGGAAGGCTATAAGTCAGAGGCATCGCATTAAAAGCGGCATTTGGATTATTAAAAAGGGACAAGGAGGATAGAGGCTCTCCGGGTTGTCTGCGCAGTCTGTCAAAAAAAAAAAAAAAGGAAAAAATATATAAAATAAAATTTCTCCAGCGAGCAATATCAAAAGGAACGGATATGATATATTTCGCATCGATAGCAGGGAAGACTTGAAGTGATGACTTATGGAAAGCTCCCGGCCGGTGCGGTGCGGCGGTGTATGCATTGGCTGGAGCAGCATCCGCAGCATCCAGCGGGAACATGGTATCTAGTAAAGCACTCCCCCGGGACATTTTTCATATTATTTATCGGATATTACTATCCATCCTGTTTCCCAGTGCAGCCGAGGCGAGGCCAGAGAGGCATAATATTCTTCAGCCTAATCGCTGAGGTACCGCACCACCATTCTAGGGTTCGATTTTTAAGTCCTTTTATGGCTTTTGATTGCCTTCCTCCATCCCTTCAGCAAGGGATGCCGGTGTTAAATGGAAAATTGGAAATAAAAAAAAAATATAAAAATCGCAAAAAAAGGAAAATATTTTTCTCATCCACCTCTAGGTGCTCTTTCTAGCTGCCATTTCGTAGCCCGCGGCTCTACCTTTACTTCATCTAGGTTATATAAAGTCCTCGGATTCAGGGCAACTAGTCAACCAGGGATCGTCCCTTTTCCCACGCAATAAGCTCTAAAGACGATGAATTCGATTTGAAGGGGATTTTTAAAGGATTGCGCTCGAGGAAAATTATTAGGACTTACCGGGGTAAATTCAGAAACGATAACCGTCAATTGCAGGACTCTCCTTTCGGTCTATACTTTTATGCCATACCCATTTTATATTCCTTTCTTCGAAGCCCTTACTACAGGACTTGTTACGGAAAAGTGGGAGAAATATAGAAGTAGAATATAACATATAAAAATCATTTTTCTTTTTCTTTTTTTACTCCATCATTTTGATCCCATCGAACCGTTTTGAGGTGTAGTTGGATGAAATCAGGTTCAGGTACTGGGCCTCTCTATGGCTCGGGATCCAGACCAGCCAGACCATTGATAACGTCTCGTAATTGAATCTTGAAGAGATGAAGCCCCAACTTGACGGTAACAATTTTGTAAGAATTTTTATGTATTATCTTCATAGAATGGGAGACAAGCTCCAACGTCTCGTCGACGTCGTCGTCGTCATCGTCGTCGTCGGTCGTCCTCTTCATGATTCTTTTCCACAATTTTAACCATTGAACTTCTTCAGGCACTCAAGGAGATTGGCTTCTTTGATTTTGCGGTTAATTAGCTTAAAACCAAGGGACATGCCCTTTTGCATTTTTCCTACGAGAATGTTGCTCACAGACAAGAATTAATTTTCCTGTGGTGAGCACAATTGAAGAATTATACTAGGAAATTAAGTTTTTTCTGGCTTGTGCGAAAAATTAAGCAACTTGAAAAGGAAATTTTATGGTAAAATATTAAAAAGAGTCAAAAAGAGACACAATCCATTAGCTGTACAAAAAATTAAGCGTATCAGAGGATGTTACAACATGTTGATTTTATAAATTAGAATAGTGGTCCGCCGTATTGGAATCAGCATTTTGAATTAAAAATTTCCGACGTAAGATTCGAAATCAACAAACATAAAAATCTCATAGTTCATTATTTTATGGAAATCTCATTGAGTTAACAATTTTGCTTCCAATATTTTAGGGCCGCTATCTTGAATTTTGACATTTTGAATTTAA
This sequence comes from Dysmachus trigonus, assembly GCA_949715965.1. NCBI lineage: Eukaryota > Metazoa > Arthropoda > Insecta > Diptera > Asilidae > Dysmachus > Dysmachus trigonus. Next base: position 16,338,564 of record OX454320.1, read on the forward strand.
CATTTTGGTTTAAGAAATTCAACATCGGATTTATAATCAACGATCCTGAAAACCCTCTTATGCACTATTTTACGGAGATCCCACAAAGTTCTTCGTCCGCCATATTGAATTCGCCACCTTAAGTTTCAAAATTTCGATCAAGGATTCAAAATAAGCAATTTTAAAACCGGTCACATAATTATATGGTGCTATTATTTTATTGTTGAAGTTGTATTTTCTCGTTTAATTGTAAATTCTGTTTTTTTATCTACACAGAATTTTATATATGTACTGTACACATATCCTGTATGTTAGTACACAAAAATTGAGTTTTTATGTATTATATAGACTAATGTCTCAAAAATATATGTTTAAAATTTTATGTTGGTCCAAGCTTTTACGAAACTATAAGCCTTTATAGCTAACATCATTTAAACGTATACTAATCAGGCGAAAATTCAAACGTATGTTTCTCAAAATATTATTAACACATATCCGCACTGCATTAGGTCTGTCTGGTAACTTTTTGGTAAACATTTCTTGAGTAAAAATCTGGTAAAAGTTTCATATGGTAGTGGGGATAAACATCAAAAGTTACCAGACGACTTCAAGTAAAAATTGGGTAAATCTTACTTGTGTATGTAAATTGTCAAACGTGATCAAGATGTTAGAGGGAAAACTTATGGATTTATTTAATATTTTTGAAGATTTTGAAATATGTTTTTTATTTATTTAAACAATTTTTCAACAATTTCTTCTTCTATCTGAATCGCAACGCAAAATTGAAACACACAAATGACAGATTACACAGTGACAAGCAATCGGTGATTTTACCCAAATTTACTCGGTTTTCGCAGCGTGGGTAAAATCTGATAAAATTGTGTAAGAGGAGAAGTGCTGTCAAGAGCTCAGTTTTCCCCCTCCGTGAGGTTAACAGACACTTTCAGGTAAAAATTTTACCAGAGAGTAAAAACTTTATAGTTACCAGACAGACCTATTATTTGCACAGCCATTGATCAAATGTCAGCATTTTTTTGACACCCTACACAACAACCTACAACCTAACAACCTAATTTTTAAAAAGTAATATATTTTTTAGTCAAATTTCGGGTAATGAAGTATTTATTAATAGTAATATCACTGAAATTTCTTAAATATCCAAATACCTAAGCGCTTAAACTTTGAACAAACTTCTTTTGTATACTGTGAAGGCTAATACGTTTTTAAATTAATTTTGTTTTTGCGTTTGCACCCCTATACATAAGTGAAGTTGGAATCAGTTTTTTCGTAGAATTATCACTGTTTGGTCAAAATTACGTTTTAATTTATTCGGATTTCATAAAACAAGAATCAGTTATTTATTGCAAAATGACGAATTTTCGTCTGAGAAATGACGAATTTTGTGTTAAGATAGTTTTCGTACTATCGAATGAAAATAAAGTTGCAAAAATATGTTCCTAAAAATAACCATTTTTAGACTGCATGACTAGTTTTAACCCTTAAATGTTCATGTTTTTTTGACACATTATTACAAAGCCCATGTCTTCAGTTTATAAAAACAAAATAGGACTAGTCGTAAATAACTCAAAATAATTAAGTAGGATATTCTGGATATTTGTCAAAGTTCAGGGAAACTGTAGCTAAATTGTTTATTCAACAAACTTATTCTTAAACCTTCGGCCCCTGATTCCTGGAATCATGACCTCGGAAAGATTGTTCGTAATATTAGACTAGCAATTCCTGGTACTCTGAATTTGCTAGACCTTGTTTGTTCTATGTGAAGTGCTGTGCAATACTACCTAAATAAAATTCTGTCAAAACCCCAACTCTTCGGCTCCAACATGGACAAGAATTTCAATTTTAATTTTCCAGTAAAGCAATATATTATTCCCTGGACAAAACTGACCTTATCCAAATATAAGTTAACGGCTGTATCCTGTCACACGTGTGCGACCACCCCATTTAGAAATTCACTTCACCCAGGCAGACAACTTTAAAGTTCTTTTAATAACCAAATGGAGATGGCGCTACCTTAATCTGACTGAGAATTCTCCAGGAACTGTCAGTTTTCGTTTTTCTGTGTCTTCTTTTGATTTAGGGTAACCTGCCCAGTGATGGCCACTTTAAGCGCGGTGCTTCATAGTTTGCACGACCATGCGTCTCCAGTACAACTCAGCGGTATGAAAAAAATCACGGGTATACTAGAGGGTTTCAGAAAGGTGCTACGCTTTTCAAAAACAGAAAAATAAAATTTATTTGATGTCAAAATAATTATAAACAAAAAAGTACAATCTGCCCAGTGATGGCCAGGCCTAGCCCAGTCATGGCCACCCCCTTGCCCAGTGATGGCCACTCCACACACTGTCAACCGCAGCCAGCACCCGAGCCTCCTGTTCCTGGTTGACCGGTCTTGGAGCCATGTTGATGCACCTATGCCTAATTAAAATAGAAACCGAATTAGATCGAACCAGAACTACGCCCCCTCCCCCACCCCTCCTCAGAGTTTTCTTCCTTACTCAGAGTTTTCCTCTTCTCCACAGCCCGCCCGTCCCATACCCTAACATGGTCCTTCCCTCCGCACGGTGACGGTGGGAGGGAAGTGGGGGAAAAAAGGGCAGGGGGGGGGGGGGGATGCAGAGCTCTAAAAAAAAAACACAGCGCGCGTCTGATTTTACTCTTATGGGCACCCACAACGCATCTCCTCTTCTCTACGAGATGCTCGGCGGCGCACTATGGGCTAAACGGCACTTTTTGTGTTTAAAACCTAATATCTCGGAAAAAACCGAAGATATTAACGTAAATTTTTTTTTAAATTGAAGCTGAGGCTATGTAGATTACTGGAAAATTAACCAGAATGGCTGAAATGAAAATAAACACTATGTAATATAACCTCAAAGTTGCATTTTTTTCTGAAAAATTGAATAGGCTCACACCAACAAAAAACTTGGTCTTTATTTTAAATGTCATATATGCTATCCGATGAACTTTAACCTGCTGATCACGAATCCGAGGTCAGAATTGCCCCCCACCCTACAGTTTTCAGAAAAATGAAGAATTTCCGTGCCTAGTATAAGCCTTTTTAACTCTTTGAGTTACAAAAGACGAGCTTAAATTAATTTTTACTATAACATACTAACTGAAGGTTTTTGGGGTCGCTGATCACGAATCTGAAGTCAGATTTTGAAAATTCAAAATGGCGGATTCAATATGGCGGACCAAAATTTTTACATTTGATCGAATTTGGACTAAAAATTGAATACATGGGTTTTTGGAGTCGCTAATTATGAATCTGAAGTCAGATTTTGAAAATTCAAAATGGCGGATCCAATATGGCGGACCAAAATTTTTACATTTGATCGAATTTGGACTAAAAATTGTATACATGGGTTTTTGGAGTTGCTAATTACGAATCTGAAATCAGATTTTGAAAATTCAAAATGGCGGATGCAATATGGCGGACCGAAAATTTAATATTTGACCGAATTTCGACTCAAAACTGTATACATGGGTCTTTGGGGTCGCTGATCACGAATCTGAAGTCAGATTTTGAAAATTCAAAATGGCGGATCCAATATGGCGGTCAATAATTAAATTTACGGTCCGCCATATTGGATCCGCCATTTTGAATTTTCAAAATCTGACTTCAGATTCGTGATCAGCGACCCCAAAAACTCATGTATACGGTTTTGAGTCGAAATTCGGTCAAATATTAAATTTTCGGTCCGCCATATTGCATCCGCCATTTTAAATTTTCAAAATCTGACTTCAGATTCGTGATCAGCGACCCCAAAAACCCATGTATACGGTTTTGAGTCGAAATTCGGTCAAATATTAAATTTTCGGTCCGCCATATTGCATCCGCCATTTTGAATTTTCAAAATCTGACTTCAGATTCGTGATCAGCGACCCCAAAAACCTTCAGTTAGTATGTTATAGTAAAAATTAATTTAAGCTCGTCTTTTGTAACTCAAAGAGTTAAAAAGGCTTATACTAGGCACGGAAATTCTTCATTTTTCTGAAAACTGTAGGGTGGGGGGCAATTCTGACCTCGGATTCGTGATCAGCAGGTTAAAGTTCATCGGATAGCATATATGACATTTAAAATAAAGACCAAGTTTTTTGTTGGTGTGAGCCTATTCAATTTTTCAGAAAAAAATGCAACTTTGAGGTTGTATTACATAGTGTTTATTTTCATTTCAGCCTTTTTTTTTAGTCTCAGCTTCAATTTAAAAAAAAATTTACGTTAATATCTTCGGTTTTTCCGAGATATTAGGTTTTAAACACAAAAAGTGCAGCGAGTTCAAGTGTGGCCATCACTAGGCAGACTATGTTTTTCTGGCCCAGTGATGGCCACCCCCCTTTCCCCCTTTAAATTTTGAAAAAACTTTAAAAGCAGGATAAAATACAGTAACTTACCTATCCTTTTCCAATTAAGAAGCTGCCCGAGACTCGTGCGATTGCTGTGAGTCGAATGACAGCGTGTCTCCTGAACGGCTGTTCTTAACACTCTGACTAAGAAAACGACCGCTCAGGCTGCCGACTGTGCAGCGTCCGACGCGATGCGCTCGTGCGCTCAGCCGGGCAATGGTCGAACCAAAACCCGATTGGAATCTTACTGCCAACATGTGAAAGAATATGGATCGCAAAGGCGCGCATCTTGAATTTCGCTTGGTTGGCTGGAAATCCACCCCAAAGACAAAAGTGGCCATCACTGGTACAGTGGCCATCACTGGGCAGCTTACCCTATCTTGTTTATGCCTCCAATATAGAAATAAAAGTAAGGATATGATTTTTATACTACCACTTACAACTCGAATTGCGATTACAAATGTCGTCCAACTCTCATTCATCACCGCTATCAGATATAATTATGTTTATATTTATCTCTGTTGTACATATGTATAGGTTCCCAGCTGATTGCCGTGGGAGACATTTTTGTGAATAAAATTAAAATTTAATTCTTTACTAAATCGTGAGACTCCCGGGGAAAACGAAATAGATACTTATTTATTGCAGAAAAAAAAATCACGAGTATGTTTGGAAAAATCCAAATAGTCGGACAGCTGATTAATTTTTGATTCTTTTTCGATGTTTTTAATAATATGAACTTATTAATTTAGTTTTCCTTTTAGAATTGCTTTCGATTGAAGTATTTGATATGATATAATGAAATTAAGATAAATCAATATTATTTCATATAACTTTTTCACATTCGATATTTAAACTGGAAATATATTTCACAGACAAAAACTTAACTCCTCTGAAGCTATTGCGAAATGAGTTCTGTCTCTCTGTCTAATTCATAATACTCAAGAGGTACATCCTTTTCTAGAAAACATTTTCCATACATTCGTAAAAAGCTCGCGATATTTCGCAAAAGGTGAACAATTCTTCGATCTGTATTTTTTCTCCGCAGAATTGTGTTAAAAACGTTCGATTTTATTTGAATTATACCAACGCTGGTAAATTTGTTTTTCGGGTATTGAATAACTATGTTTAGTTGTATAAACCTTAAGTGCTTTAAGTATTGAATTAATTTAACAATATAGCTTTTTTAATCATCCTTTCTTCAATTGGGTAATTTACATTGAATTAGAATCGTTTACATAAAATCAAAAACGAAAAGTGATTGGTAGATTTGAGGAAAAGAAGTCGCATTTGGTGAACTGAATTTAAGTCCTGTCTCATTTTTACGTAATTTTTTTTTTGTGATGAAGATGCCTAAAAATGCAGTAATTTTCGAAAATAAAAAAACGACCAAGCTTGACGAGAGCCAAAATGATTGCGAAAATTCCCGTGAAAATATTTTTCAGACCGGCCTGTTAGTGTTCGAGTTTTTTTGCCTCCCAGCTACAAAAAAGTTGTTTCGAGAAAAGCTCAATTAAAGGTTCAATTTCCCATACCTGCCGCTGTATTTGCTCGCCTTTGGAACGCTGTAACTTTATCATTTCTGGGAATTTTATCATAAACTTTGGTGGACATATTCTTGAAAGTATGTACTTTACGAAAAAATAAACGAAGACAAAATCGATTTATTTTACTAGTCGCAGTGGTGCTTCATCTTAAAAAATTTGAATGCTTTGATCATTTTTGATAAAGAAGATTGAAACGAATTCCCTCGGCTTTAAATGTGACACTGGTTAAATTAAATGCGATACTGAGGCCGCTGGCAGCCGGTATTTATGGTTTAATATAGCCTCAAATGGTCGATATTGAATTTAATATTATGGCAAATCATTTGATTTCATCTTATTTCCTCATATTTTGTCTGTTACATGTATATATATATATATTTTTCCCCGGAATGTAATTATAGAGGCACAATCTCTGTCACAACAACAGTTAATAATAGTTTCCTTTTTTTGTTGATATTTCCAAAAAAGAAATTTTGATTGAATAATGATATTAAAATTGTAAATACTTCCCCAACTTTGATACTAAAAATAAAAAAAACACAGTGCGTGTATATCCTATGAATATCACCGCATAAATTGAAATTGGGAAAAACAATTCCAATTTTTTATGCTTAATATTCAATTTTGTGTTTTCGCATTCAATTCTTATAAGTTCAAAGCTAAAGTTTCCTAAAAAGCTGGAATTGTTATATTAAATACAAACAATTTCTATTAGAAATAGCTAGAAAATGGATAGTCGAAGGTTCAAATGAACATAGGACGGGACCTTTCACTACATTTTGATTTTTTAGAAAATCTTTTTACAAAGACTATAAGCTATTCATGTTTATGTATCTTTATGCATTTCAATATTCAATTATGCAAAAATGGCATGGAGGTTTCTGGTGTTTTTTCCTTTTTTGGGAAAATGAAAATTTCTTTTTCATTTTTAGTTAGAAAATATCCCTAGGAATACGAAAAAAAGGGTTCATGTTCGAAAACAGGTTTAAAATAAAATGAGGCAGATGTAACGTTCGACCGTTCAAAACACATCTGAAGGTAATCAAAACTTTAAACGCATTTTTCTTCAAACTGCATTTTTCGACTTGTCAATTTTCCTAAATTCGATTGCACCCAATTACCTTCAAATTTTAACTGCTTACTCTTCATATGTGTCTAAAATTATGAATTTTTATTGTTATTTATGAAAGTTATAAACCATTAAAGTTAAAAAAAAAGAGGTCGAAAGATTCACCATTTTGTTGGTTTTTAATAAAAATTAATGATTCTAGTACGGGCGATAGCCAGAACAATGATTAATAAGAATTAATTTCGTTTCATGCTTTCAGATGATCCTGAGTCATGAAATTAATTATTAAATAAAAAAAAAATTTGCCTACGCAATTTTGCCCAAAATAAAAATTGTTTTTAAACTTCATGTATCCAGAAGTCTGATAATAAAATATCATTTCTACTATGAAATAAAAAAAATTTAAAAAACAATCAAAACCACCAGAAACTCCTCTTAAGGGAACACTTATTTCCTCACTATCTATATCTCTTTTCCACCTACTCACAAACTATACGCACTTTTAATGCATATAACGTGTGCTCCTTCTCGCAGTTTAGTTTTCTGTCTCTCATGCGAAAATATTGTTTCACTTTGAATTTGAATCGCCCTGCCATTAGAAGTTCAATAAATTGGAAAAATAATCGAAATTTAATCTGAATAAAAGAGAGAAGGATTGAAACGATTTTACTTCTGACTTGCTTTTGAAAGGCTGCAAATTTTAAAACACTTTGCTTATCAAAATGGACTGCTATAACACTGGAGACAATTTTGTAAATCTTTTCTAATAGAAATTAATGCGCTTGTATTCTCCGATAGTCTTCTTCTTTAGTTATTTTCCAACCCCTCAGAAGCATTCGTCGAATTTCTTTTGATTAGTTAATAAGTTCAAAATTTGCATTGTAACAAAAAATTTGTCAAAGGTCCAACTGTGTACTTGCCATTTGTTCGGGGTTCGTTAAAAATGCAAAAACACTTTCAACTCCTTCCAGAGATGTTACATATTTTATGCAGCACCTTCGAAGGGATTGCGGGGTTAATTCTGAGCAAATGGACTTGTGATTTATTCTCAAATAAATACCTAAATTTTCTTCTTTTTACTTATTAAATTATCTTCGACACATTTAAAGTATGAAAGTCGAAAAGTTGCTTCTGCTTTAATCTAACTTAAGCTAAGGCAAGGATTAAAATTTATATCACAGTCGAGACGTTCATCGTTCGTCAGGTGAAAAAAAAAGTAAAGTATTTTCATATCTAAGCCGGTCGGAGAAATATGCCGTTGCCAGAGAAACTTTAATTGCGAAAGATATCCAAAGCCCCAAAAACTTTTCAACTAAAATATGTCCCAAAAAGTTTTATCCAATTGGTATAAGGCTAGGGTTTGGTGGTGGTGGCGGCGGTAGCGGCGGCGACGGCATTGGTGCCAGAAGTGCGGAAGATACCTGCTCGGGAAAGGAATGCGGGCTCGGCGGGAAAATGAGTTTTCCATATACCCTTATATAGCCCTAGAACACAGGTAGTAAAGGTGGGCTTAGGCGAAGGATATATACAGGCCAAGGAAGATATTTTAGGTGAAATTTATTATTAAGGTGGATTAAGATGTACATTAAGCCCTTTGGAAGTTCTATTTTTACTTCTACGATAATTTATCACGAAAAATGAAATTTTTATTATATTTCTACTTGATTTTTTTTTTGTCGGAATATTTTTCAGCAGTCAGGTAAATTTATCGTGAGACCGCGTTTAGGTGTGGAGTTGAATCAGCGTTTTTATCATTTTATACCAGAAAAAAACAATTCTTTCTTCTGATTCTGCAGGGAATTTGCCAAGGGTTTTTTAAAATATTATATTTTCTGAATGCCAGACAGACTGGGGATCCGCAAATGAAGTACATCTGGATTTGTAGACGGATGCTGGTTTCATTGTTCCAAATTACTAATCTGAGAGGGTGAATCTGTTGCGGCTGGATGGAAATCCACCTAGTAATTTAGCACCCTCCGACTTATAAGCGAGTTTTATTAGCCTTTAATTAAAGCGGAGGATCCTCAAAGCAAGGGGAAAATAATTCGATTTATATGCACCCTGTATCCATTACGTTTTATTGCACAAACTTAGCACAGTACGCCTTGCCGTTTCCTGCATTTATATTATGAGCCCAGTCCGTCGTCGCCGTGGCCTGGATGATCCGAAGTAGAGCCCTAGAAGTCCCAGCCACACTGAATGCTTTCCGAGACCCCGCACTTAATTACAAACCATAAAAATGAGCACATTTCACACATTCCTCCATTTATTAAGGGCTTTAAGAGAGAGGTGTTAAAAGTCCAAAAATTCCACCCTTGTTTGGTGTGTGAAAGAACAACCCTTAAATGAGGGATAAAAATCTTAGTACTCTCGTAAATAATTTTGTAAAATTTTCATATCTTTAGCCGGGATTATTACCTCCCTGTAAATAAATTAAGACTCACCCCGGCAAACGACTCGAACGTCGTCGTCATCGTCGTCAGTGACTGGGACCGGAAAAGCCATGGTCAAAATAATTCCATTACAACGTAAAGTTCACTAGATTGGGGGTCTCTTATGGGGGACGAATTTTAGGGATGCCTCACGAGGGGGACAGAATGAAGAAGGCGAAATAAGGGCTATTTAACACTGCGTTGAAATCTCAAAAGGGAGACGCGGTACGTTAGTAATCAAAATTGTTTTTCATTCTCTTCACTGTACTTTATGAGCGTCTCTGGAAACAAATGGCATCCAGGAGCCCCCTAGGGGGTGCTTTAAAGCAATTCAAAACGGGAGAGAGCCAAAGACCCTTATAGAGGAGCAACCGTGAGCAAACCTGGAGTAGTCAGGAGCAAACCTGGAGTAGAGGGATGTTCTTCCTACACAAAATATGCAGACAGATACATTAGACCTCATGCAGAACACTTCGAATAATGCAAAAACACTTCCAGACTCTATTGTTAACACAATCCACATCCTAGGCAGCTCCCATACCTCCCGGCGTTGCCCTTCCTGGAGCCCCTATCAGAACCTTCAATAGGACAGAGGTGTTGTATGGTTGCGATTATAGGGTTTCTAGGGTTTCTGGTTGATTTTGTTATTCATAGGTGGTATACCTGCGAAATGCATCTATAATATGCCATGCCAACCATGCTACCAACCAAGGAAGCTCGGAATACCTGTGAGATTTGAAGGTAGAGAGGTAGAGGTAAAGGAGGCGACAGGCAGAAATAGCGTCAGGTATGCCGTCACACACATTTGTACGTGTGTTGCTGCTGCTGCTGCTAAGACTAAGTCGATTTTTACCTTTAGCGCTGTCATATTGCGAAAACCCCGACGTGGAGCTCCCATAAGTGAACTCCACTGTGTTCTGTCAGTCAACCAGTCAGCCATACATAAAAGGATATTTTCGGGCTTTCTTACCCCCGCCCCTCGGGTGGCAGGTAAGATGGATTTTATGGCTCACAAAAGCCATTACGTATCGCTGGGAAGAAGAAGGGTTAGGTCGGATGCTATTATTCAAATGTGTGTGCTCTACGGCTGATAACAGCGTCCCACAGAGATTCTGACAAATTCCTCAAAACAAAACTAAAATAAAATAAAATAAGAAATATACTGAAGAAATTCCTCTACCACCCACAATACAATCTTTTCACATATATAAAGAGTTATACATCTTGTGGGAGTGATGGGATGCTTTAGGGATCATGCTGGCTTTTCCCCAGGAAGCCAGAGGAAAAACTCTTTTCTTGAGAATCACAAAATTTTGCGAAAATTAGTGAAACGAAAAATTGAATAAAAAGAGCTTCACTTCATGGACCTGCGTTGTTGCTTGCTTGCTTTCTTAAAAGAGGAATTTATTCAAAGTCAAGAAAAAATAAAAATAAATATATATAGGGACTATATTTGGAACTTACTCGCCCTTTTCGAATATAAAATGCTTTACCCTCTATTCGGCAACGAGTGGTGAAATTTTTGGTAGAATATTTGCTAAAATATTATTTCTCAAAGGAAAAGCAGCTGAAAGGATAATGTCCAAGATGTATGCTCCTGTCACATATACGAAGGTCGAAAAGTTAACTACAAAAACATTATATTCGGAAGAAACCTTCGCGAAGATGAAAGGTTAAATATTCGAAGGATGGATAGGATATAAGAAAATTTTCTTTTAGTAGCATCAAAATATGAGAAAGGGTCGATTCTTTAATATTTTTTAATATCTTGTGGAGGAGCGAATTTTCGTTGAGTCGTATGTAGAAACACGAAATATTAATAAAATCAAGTTTCACAACTCTCAAAATATTTATTTTGAGTTTTAAAAATTTCTTTAAACTAATTTAGTTGATTTATTTATTCCTTTTTTTCATTTTCACTATAGCGTGGAAAATGAAATAGCTATTACTAATTTTTTATTTGAAATTATTTTTTTTTCATGATCTCATCCGGATCAGATTAAGTAATTAAATTTGTATTGAATTGAAATTTATGAATACTCATAGAAAATTTTTTTAATCTGCGAAAATAATATCAAATTACTTTGATTGGGTGTAAATAAAAAAAAAAAATCCAAAATTTGTAGAAACCAAGATGATAAAGTTTTTTTTTTTTAATTTTAATACTTATAAGTATTTTTTTAAATTATTGAAATTACTTTAATACATATTTTGGGAATAAACCGAAGAGAATCTTGTAAGACTACTTGATTTTGATTAAAATTTTGTCTATGTCGGAAATAATATTAAAAACGCCTTGCTAATTTTACGAAATTCCACTCAGTATATATTTCAAAATAGATGTGAGTCTTAGAATAATTTGTTTTTAATTAAAATTTGAAGTTTGAATGGAATTGAAATTTTGTGCGCTTCTCGCAAATTTGGAAATGCTTAAAAATGAAATAACTACGTATTGTTATCCCAAATTCGAGTTATATGCTATTAAAACAAAACTATGTGAAGACTGCGAATTCAAAAATATTAATTAAGCACTTCCATCTGATATTATTTGTCTACTTGAGATATTTCTTTGATAAAAAAAGTATCCAGATATTAAAAATTTTAATAACATGATTGAGGGACCACCAGTAACAGTATTTATTTTACTATATTCTTGTTTACATCAAAGAGCTTACAGCTAAGGTATATGTAATAAGAAAAAAAAACGAGTTTTGGATTCTTTGATTTGAAAAATTCGAAAATTCAGAAAATCGATTTTTTGTTTTTAGTATTATATTTTCGTAAAGGTTCTATTCTTATTACTATGGGAAATATTAGTTAAGATCTCAAACACTTTACGACAGTCGAATATCAAATATTATTATATAATATTATTTGATTTGAACGTGTATGTGAAATATATGGGCCAAAAAATGAAGTTATAACTAAATATTGTATTTCGAGGATAAATTTCAATATTAAAATTAAACCTTATTACATTATGTCTAACTACTAGTTTTTAGTAAATCTTGTTAGCCTATCTTCGATGATTGCAGCCATAAAATGCAGTCAGTATGTGGATTAGTATCATAGAAATGGTATAATGGCTGACTTGTTTTTTGCTAGAAAGTGGGATTGTGGACTTGGGTGAGCTCTGGTTTCAGCAGGATGGCGCTATGTGCTCCACAAGCCGTGAAACAATCGATCTTTTGCTCACTACTTTCAATAATTGTGTAACCAGTCATTTTTGAGATGTTATGCTAATAATTCAGAAACGACAGCGTTGACAGCGTTGGAAACATTGACGTTTGACAACATTGGAAAAATCTTAAGACTGACTATAATATAATTTCAATGCATATACTTTGATTTTACCAAGTAGAAACAAAAACTTATAACTTCATCTACCCCAATGTAATCAGAATTTTTCCCTCACAAATGATGTATGAACAATTTCATTTAGTTCTAGCCAGCTTTAATAAGTTCAGAATCACAGGGACTTAATTTCCACATAATAGTTTTCCAAAAATATTTTATTTAAATCAAGGGATTCCAGGGTATGGGGTATCAACGGAATTGCTGGTGCTCATCACAGTTGGAATAATCTGCTGAGTCTATGTCTGCACAGAATGGAAAAATATGTATATTGACTGTTTCCATTCACCACCATAACTCACCTTCACTACTCACCACTAGTTATATTTTGAGGGGGCGGCTGTTCAAATCCCATAAAAGCAAAAATCTCTTCAAAATTGTGTTTCATTTGTAAATCAGATTAAAATTCATTTCACCCCAGAGCACCATATATTCACTATAAAACAAAAGCGGATGCAAAACAGAGTAAAAGCAGTGGACTCTAGGTACATACTGCACCATTTATTCATTAGCTGTGCACACTTATGTATACGTGTGTATGGGTTTGTTCGTTTCAAAAATTTGCATATGAAATGGTGAGAGGATTTCGAAAATATTCGGGCGTCTGGGGAATGCATAATAGGCACAGGTGAGAAAATCGTTCTATTATTAGTTGCCTGCAAATACTAGGGACTGTGCAATTCGGTTGGTTGGTGTCAGGTGTGGGGTTGATTTTAAATCCTCGTCATGGCTTCGTTCCCCGCTAACTATTCCCGGTCGCGGACGAACTTCGCTCTAAATGCAGTTCGGTGTGCCCTAGCTTGTAGGTGTGGAAAAAAAAAAAAAAAAACATTACGAAACACAAATCCCTGTCCATTAAAAGTGTTTATTTTTGGGTGGTGATTAAGAGTAGTCTCCCGGTGATAAATGCTCAGTGCCTGAAACCCCCGAAATAGCCCCTCGGTGAACATTTTGGCCACTATATTGTTTTCGCACCAGTCGACAGATTTTGGCCGCATCCTTCATTTACCTCTCATCATGCACTCGGGCACCGCCGCATATTCAGCGATTATGCTGCTGGTGGAGTGCTCGTTAGAGGGGACTTATAAGAAGATTTTTGGGGGCGGTCCTGGCGCAGATGCTGCTGCTGTTGCTGCTGCTACTACTGCTGCTGATGTATGCCGGCGCTGTTTGTTTGTTTCCGTTCCCTCGCGTGCTATGCAAATGCGCTTATTCAAATTTTCATAAATATATTCAGGCGCATTACACATGCAAGCCGGATTGTCTTGCTAGCATCCGCCGTATGCGTCACCCGGAAGAACTTGATTGCAATGATCCCATCAACTCTGCGCTACCAGAAGACAAATTTTCCAGGTGGAAAAGCCAGAATTTTGTTCCGGGCATGATCCTGGATCTGTGAAAGAATTTAAGCGACTTAAAGTTGCCCTCTTGAGAGTGGATGAATACATGCAGGCTACAGAGTTGCATATAGTAAGTCACGTATCAGGCGAAAAGGTTACTACAAAATTCCCTTCCTGGTCCTCAACCCTGTCCCTTTTCGCCCTTAAATCCGTGAAATATTCAAAGTAATTAAACTATCACTGCAAATGCGCAATCCTGCTCGAAATAAAATCGGTAAAAGTTTACTTAAAACTTTGTTAAGCACCTTCAACCCCTTCTCATACGTGCATCAACCCCTTCCCTCCCTTTACCTTATCTGGGTTGCTTTTACTAGTGCCGGTTACAGGTAAACGGATGAGAGCACGTATAACAAAAATTACTTTTCACATTTGGTAAATTACACAAATCCGGAAAAGTTTATGATCCGCGTGCATACGAAAAACTTTCACTGCGTTTATCACCCCTCCTGGGAGGGGATGGAGATACAAGCCTTTCTCTCGAAGGGAGGTGCAAAGATGTTGCAACTTAAATCATATTCGTACATTCTTAAGGAAGATGTGATAATTCGAATAATACGCTCGTGCAGCTACTGTCAACAGAATACTAAAATGTTGAAACTTTTCTTCCAACAGATTTTATTCGTTGAGAATTATTGCCATTGTGCATCGCCTCCTTCATACAAGAAACTTTTAGCCACATATTTACATATTTTGAATTTCGTCAAGTACCTGGAAAGAAAAAGTATAGACAAAAAAAGTTAGGTCTATTATTGTTTAATACAAAAGTTGATAAAAGGCCAAAAATACAAAAGTTGTATTTACATGTGGTGGTTTTGGAATGAACATTTTCAACTTTGAAATATTTTTTTTTAAATGAATCTTTTTAAAGTAGTCATGTAAAATTTAACTTAAAGAAAAGTAAATATTTTGTACATATTCCATTTTCCTTTTAATATTTTATGTACCTATTAAAATTTAGTTAATAAATTATTTGAACATTGAATATCCGAAGTATTACTTTTAAACTTATATATATTATTTTAAATCAATAAAAATATATTTAAAGTTAATACATAAATGGGATTTAATCGGTAAAGGCTTATAGTTCTTATTTTTTAGAATTAAAAATACACCCAGCTGAGTAAAATAATTTAGGAATACTTTTTTAATGTAATTTAAAAATTAAAAAATAATTTCTTTTTAATTTTTTATAACTTAGTCTTCTTCTTTAAACAAAAATATAATGTAATTTATATATATTATAATATAAGGTAAAACTTTTTTTTACATAAAAACTTTCATTAGGTTGTTTTTACTAGAAATTATTAAAACTAATTAAGATATAAAAGTCTTTTTTAATAATTCAGTTGAGGTTTATTCATACAAAAGAGAAAAATTGTTTTTAAGGAATTTTTTTGTTTTTTTTTCGCAGAATGATATAGAAAGCGCATTTAGGCCGTTGTCGAATTCACTTGCACTTGCACTTAAATCTATTTTTCTCACTAAAAGTTCTCCTAAAAACTCCGAATAGTGCGTAGGGCGATCGAAAATACACGTAGTTTGCTTTGCAATTGCACTATTTTGTCTGTCGAATTTGAAGTGTTCTCCAAAGTACACTAAAAATGGTTAGGGAATATAGTCCAGTCAATTTAACCTCTGAAGCGGAAGTTTGTGGTGGAGTGCTAATTTTTGGATATATTGTTGGGGACGGTGAGAAATGAAGCTATAACTATTTTTTGCCCCTCGGGGGTGTTTGCAAAGGGGTGAAAAAGGGTGAAAAAGGGTGAAAAAGGTTTTTTGTTTATAACTTTGAATAAAAAAGTCAGCCTGGGTGGGAACGTTAGAGGGTGATATAATAAATGATTATTCATCTTGTATTAAAGTTTCCCCCGGTTTTGTTTATTGCAAAATTGTTTATTAACAATTTCACTCTCCCAAACCGAAAAAAATCACGGCTGATTTTTTTAAAAATACTTAAGCTCGTACGATGTCTTTCATTTTCACAATATCACTAGAAGACGCAATCCCCCATCATATACCAAAAATTCAAAACGGTTCCATGCATTTCACCTGAGATAATCACCCAGATACCTCACCTGTTTTACACCGAAAAATGTACAGTTTTAATCCAAGTCAAGATATCCCCCACGAATCGTCGCCCTCCGACCAGATATCGCTGAGCAGCACACATTTTTCACATTTTTTCCCAGCCCACGGCGGGGAAGAAGAAGATTTGCGACTGATTCAAAAACGGAAATCGCTATAACTTTCGATGTATGTAACGGAACTTAATGTATGATGGCTTCAAAAATCACTTATTTTTTTCTCCATCTTTTCCTCATACACCACTTTCACCTAATATTTTTACTTTTTTTTATATTGAATTAAACTTAAAAAATAAATAAAAATTAATTACATTTTATTCCTTTTCTCCCACAAAACTAAACTTTTTTGAAATATTCTTAATTTTATAGTTATCTACAGATTCCACCCTTTATTCTCATAATTTTTATCATTTTCCACAAATCCCCCCTGACCCCCCGAATAAATATATTACCCCTTAAATTTTACAAACAAAAAACTCGCCAAACATTTTATTTTTTTTCTCCAACAAAACTAAACTTTTTTGAAATATTCTTAATTTTGTAGTTATCTACAGATTCCACCCTTTATTCTCATAATTTTTATTATTTTCCACAAATCCCCCCCTGACCCCCCCGAATAAATTTATTACCCCTTAAATTTTACAAACAAAAACTTACCAAACATTTTATTTTTTTTCTCCCACAAAACTAAACTTTTTTGAAATTTTAATAATTTTGTAGTTATCTACAGATTCCGCCCTTTATTCCCATAATTTTTATTATTTTCCAAACATCACCCCCTGACCCCCCCGAATAAATTTATACTACACCTATCCCTCGATTTACACGATAGATAGGTTCCTCAGAAAACCGTGCAAATCGAAATCGGGATTTCGTATAAGTAAAACCGTGTAAAACGAAAACAGACTGAAATGTGCATAATTCGGTAATTTATTTAAAAGTAAAATAAAAGTAAATATATTTTGAAAAACATAAAAATACTAGTCTATTTATAAAATTAGTAGTAGGTGTATAAGGTATAAGTATGGAATTCATTTTACATATAGAAAGAAGAAATCAAGTCCTTAAAACCTTTCTTTCTAATCTTTTCTTCTTGATTGGTGTTGTGTTGTCGTTGGTATCTTTCATAATTTGATAGTACTTAATGCGATATTGGTTCTATGTAGAGAAATAAGAGACAATCTCGCATTAACCAAAGGTGGTATTAAAATCTTAATTAAAAATCATAAATAAATAAATAAACTCTTACTCAGACGATTTTTATTGTGAACACAATTCAAAAATGGCAGTGGTAATATCCATGCAGTTAAAATGTTCAGTTTTACCTGTTTTTTTCTTAAACCTCTGATTTTATAAACCGTGTAAAAGCGAAATCGTGTAAAAAAAGTATCGTGTAAATCGAGGGATAGGTGTATTTACCTTTTTTTTAAATTATTCCCCATTTTTACTATTCAATTTTTTCCACCAATTCTCAATTAATCTCACTTTTTTTTTCACCCACATCTACTTCAAGGTCTTCCGAAACCAAATCTACATTTTTTCTCCATTATTGCTAATAGTTTGTCCCCAATTGGAGTAGATCTTTATGCAATAATCGTAAATCGAAACTGGGGAGAAATTAATATTTTGGGCGAAAAATGATCCGCTAGCACACACGGGGGCAGATTGGGGACATACTATTAGCAATAATGGAGAAAAAAATGTAGATTTAGTTTCGGAAGACCTTGAAGTAGATGTGGGTGAAAAAAAAGTGAGATTAATTGAGAATTGGTGGAAAAAATTGAATAGAAAAAATGGGGAATAATTTAAAAAAAAGGTAAATTGTATAAATTTATTCGGGGGGGTCAGGGGGTGATGTTTGGAAAATAATAAAAATTATGGGAATAAAGGGCGGAATCTGTAGATAACTACAAAATTATTAAAATTTCAAAAAAGTTTAGTTTTGTGGGAGAAAAAAAATAAAATGTTTGGTAAGTTTTTGTTTGTAAAATTTAAGGGGTAATAAATTTATTCGGGGGGGTCAGGGGGGGATTTGTGGAAAATAATAAAAATTATAAGAATAAAGGGTGGAATCTGTAGATAACTACAAAATTAAGAATATTTCAAAAAAGTTTAGTTTTGTGGGAGAAAAAAAATAAAATGTTTGGCGAGTTTTTTGTTTGTAAAATTTAAGGGGTAATATATTTATTCGGGGGGTCAGGGGGGGATTTGTGGAAAATAATAAAAATTATGAGAATAAAGGGTGGAATCTGTAGATAACTACAAAATTAAGAATATTTCAAAAAAGTTTAGTTTTGTTGGAGAAAAAAAATAAAATGTTTGGCGAGTTTTTTGTTTGTAAAATTTAAGGGGTAATATATTTATTCGGGGGGTCAGGGGGGGATTTGTGGAAAATGATAAAAATTATGAGAATAAAGGGTGGAATCTGTAGATAACTATAAAATTAAGAATATTTCAAAAAAGTTTAGTTTTGTGGGAGAAAAGGAATAAAATGTAATTAATTTTTATTTTTTTTTTAAGTTTAATTCAATATAAAAAAAAGTAAAAATATTAGGTGAAAGTGGTGTATGAGGAAAAGATGGAGAAAAAAATAAGTGATTTTTGAAGCCATCATACATTAAGTTCCGTTACATACATCGAAAGTTATAGCGATTTCCGTTTTTGAATCAGTCGCAAATCTTCTTCTTCCCCGCCGTGGGCTGGGAAAAAATGTGAAAAATGTGTGCTGCTCAGCGATATCTGGTCGGAGGGCGACGATTCGTGGGGGATATCTTGACTTGGATTAAAACTGTACATTTTTCGGTGTAAAACAGGTGAGGTATCTGGGTGATTATCTCAGGTGAAATGCATGGAACCGTTTTGAATTTTTGGTATATGATGGGGGATTGCGTCTTCTAGTGATATTGTGAAAATGAAAGACATCGTACGAGCTTAAGTATTTTTAAAAAAATCAGCCGTGATTTTTTTCGGTTTGGGAGAGTGAAATTGTTAATAAACAATTTTGCAATAAACAAAACCGGGGGAAACTTTAATACAAGATGAATAATCATTTATTATATCACCCTCTAACGTTCCCACCCAGGCTGACTTTTTTATTCAAAGTTATAAACAAAAAACCTTTTTCACCCTTTTTCACCCCTTTGCAAACACCCCCGAGGGGCAAAAAATAGTTATAGCTTCATTTCTCACCGTCCCCAACAATATATCCAAAAATTAGCACTCCACCACAAACTTCCGCTTCAGAGGTTAAATTGACTGGACTAATAGTGCAAGTGCATGCGAATTCGAAAACGGCCTTAGTATATAATGAAAACTGCAATCTTTCCAATTTATACTAACAAGAAGAGGCTCAGAATTTGGGACGGCGATTTTGATACCTCTTCGTATATTTGAAGAGTTCGATGATCTTAATAAAACTGTGAAACCGGTAAAGTACAACTCTCTAATAGTCTCGAGAAAATGGTCATTAACGTTTCGACCATATATTATATTTTATTATACAAACTCTTATTTATTTATTTATTATTATTCATTCATACATTGTAATGGATGATATTTATCATAAAAACATTCGAAAAATAAACTCAAATGGCCTTTACTACAGCATATAAATGAATTTACATATATATACATAGTTGACACCTTAATGACTATTTTTTCGAGAATATTAGAGAGTTACACCTTCACCGCCGTCTCAGAATCAAATCAATTTGTTTTAAAGTTTAAACCACAATCAGTTATTTTTAATCCTCTTGGATTTAGTTTTAATTCATACCTCTTAATCTGTTGGAAAAACTTTACCATTGGTCTTATTTTTTTTTTTTATAGGGTAAGAGAGAATTTAAGAATTTAAACCTTTTGTTATGCCGGTTTAAGGTTCGCGACGTTTGTACGACGATTAGATTGTTAAATCTAAGCTAAAATAACGTTTCGGGTAAACTTAGTTAAGTTAAATCATAGCTTCATAAGCGATTAAAGCTTTTTATTTCAAATAGGCATATAGCTCTTAAACTATTTGCACCAACATACAATTTTCTAATTCATTAGCATTTCCGAAAAATACCAAAAAGCAGTTTCTCAGCAGAATACAACAGTTCTGAACCCTTCCCAAAGCTTTTCTCCCTCGGGGAAGTTAAAACTTCTCAATTAGCATAGGAACAGATAAAATTCCCCTGACGGCGTTGGCCACAATCTTCCATTAAGCATTAACTTGAAAGTGGTGAGAAGGGGATGGAGGAGTTTACCGAGGATTCTCAGATTTCTTGCTTACATGTGTCCCAGGGCAATGGAAAGGGATCCTTAAAATGGAAAGATCATAGACGCCTTCGATTTTGAGTATTAAATGAAAATATAGAAACCCTCCGGTAAGAGGACTCACCACCTTCACCACACCCGCCCTCTAAGAGAAACAGAAACGAAAACCAGACTTTGTCAAACAACCAGCGATTCTTTACACGTGTTTTGCATTATTTGTGGTCTGACACATAAATTTCACCCTTTGAAAATGTAATGACATGTAAAGTCGACGATAAGCGACTTTTTGGGTATTTCTGGTGGTTATGTTTTTCCCTTCCTTGTCTATATTTACACCATGTGTAATTTGAAAATGTTGGGATACAGCCCCCACCCCGCGGCATCGCCATACCCCGGAGGGGCGAATGTTGTGCTCGTTGAAAAATGCAAACCTTTCACAAAAACAGGAAAATCTATTGAGCGCTCTTCGAAGTGAAATTTGCCTCGAGCAAAAATTTCACTGATAAGGGAATCAAACGGGGCTGTCGATACCATAAAAGGGATGCGATAGTTCGCCTGAATCTTATCGCTGAGGGCTCTCTGTGCAGTTAAATTAAATGGAAATTGGCCGAGAAAGAAACGAAAAACGGGCAAATTGGGGAGGTGGGAGGGAGGGGGGTTGGAGGCGATCGGGGAATGTGATCTTAATGACATCCTTGCCCACTAATAGCATTCGAAGACTATAAAAAAAAAAAAAAAAAAAAAAAAAAAACTTTATTGGCTGACTCAACCCAGTCCCGCGGAAAGAACGATCAATTTTTAATAATTGCCACTTTCAGAAAACTAATAACTCCTCAATTATAGCAGTTCGAGTTCTATTTGCGGCTCTAGGGGATATTCAGCTATATTATATTTTTTTCTTTTTATTTTTACTTCTGTCCTCTTTAACTTTTTAATTTTCTTTTAGATTTATTTTCTGTACCCCGCCACAGTTTTAGTAGTATTGAGAAAAGACGACGATTACGACGACGACGTCGACGGCCAGAGACGACGACGACGTTATAAATGAGGGCATATCGGTAATTGCACTCGCCTTATAAAACTCACCATCCCGCCACCCCCCTTTACCCTAGCCACACCCCCGCCATAATTGTTGAAATTAATTGCGGTTCTGCTGGGAAATAGACCATAAGTTTACAAAGAATTGCAATAAAAGTTAAATTCAGTTCAATTTCTCTTGTTACATAAATTTTATTTTTCCACGACGAAAATTATTTCTTCTTTACGGCGATAAATTTCAAGTTATTTCGGTCTTCAGTGTGCACCTCTTGCCCCCAATATCGCTTGCTTCTGAATATAATGGGTATCCGAACAGATTTAGGGCCACCCTGTTCTTATGGTCCGGTCCCAGAAGGAATTAGTGCGCTAAGTTACCGGAAGTAATTTTTGGCGACTCGAAAAACGAGAAACCAATTTAATATTTAATTTACTCGTAAAGGAGTCTCTGTGTATACTGTGATTTATTTCCACAATTGGTCATAAGGTTGTATGATGGACTTAAGACCAGGTTATTGAGTAGTCTATTCTTTTCCATTCTTTATGTCCTTGAAGATGAATCTTAATTTTTGGCATCCACAACAAAATGATCATTTTTTATTTTGAAAATTCACAATTTTTTCGAAAATGTATGAAGGTTGGTTTAAGAGGTTTTCATAAACATTGAAGATTTGTTTTTTTTTTTAAAGAGATTTTCTTTTAAAAATTGTTTAATAAAATATATAGGGTTATTGGTTATCCTCGTTATTTTACTAATAAAAGTGTTCAAGGGAAAATCAGGTCATATAAAAAATTTAATATTTTGTGAATTAAGCTTGGCTTTATAATAGATTTAATAAAATACAGTGACTCTTTTTATAATGTGGTTTCCTTATAACGTGGAGCGAAAATTGCGACATCCTTCCTATAACGCGGTACTCTGTAACGCGTTTTTAGTGCAAGAACATTCTAACAAGTTAATTGCTTAAACAATTTATCTGTGGCCTTACTTTTTTGATGTATTAAATTTCTGCGGTTGAAATTAATGGAGAATTCAATTTTTGTATTGAGTGCGCATCACGTTTATGAATTTCAGTTATCAGGGAATTTCCATGAAAATGTACAAACGATAAAGTATTGCTTTTCTTTAATTTAGTGCAAAATTGTTTTTAGATGTATTCAGACGCATGTGTTATATTTATATTTAATAAGCCTAAATTCAAATATGTCAACAAATATATTACCATCTGTATTATACAATTTTATTTATTAAACGTATCCATTATAACTTGGTGCTTTAAAAATTAATTTTTTATATATGCACTTGCAGTCCCAAAATTGTATCCAGTGCAGTCTAAACTCAACTTAATTTTCGTCGTTGTTTAAATAAATTACCTGATTTTTTGTTATTAAAATCAATGTTTTAGAATAAGAAGTTTTTTTCGAATTCAGTATTAGAATACTAAATAACTTCAACCCCACATTTGGCACGAAATTTTAACAATACGACAAAATGTTTTGATTTTTTGTCATTTTTTTATTCAAGAGCTATGAAACAACATGATAAATATTGGTTAGAAAATTTTATACATACATTAGGATATTATACTGTCTAATTAAAATCGATCGATTAAATTGCATGAAATATAAATTCTGCCATTGCTATTGCTTGTAAATAGTAAATGTCTATGAATGTTATATAAAATGTACATTCAATTTTTACAGGGCTAATAAATGTGCTTAAAATTGAAATTAAGTTTCGTTAAAAAATTCATGAGCATCGAATTGGTGTAGTAAGTCTCCGGTTGGGATGGTTTCCGCATGCCAGACGATTAAATGCAACAGAAGCGGTCTGGTATCAGCCCTTCTGGTTGATCTGCTACTGCAAATGTAAATTTTCAATGACACATGTCATATATTATGGAATTAATGTTTCAACTATAATTAATCACAATTAAATGTAATATCACATGACCGGAGACCGTCCAAAGTGGTAATCAATTATTCATTAAAACACGGGGAAATACTCTATCCCAGTGATTAATGTCCATCCTTTGGCTCTCAGTTGATTGAGGTCACCTTTTGTGTGATTCCTTTGCTAATTTGATGCTGCTCCTGTTACTGCTGGTGCCAGATTTTGGTTCTATTCTGTGAACAGAATATTAATCGATACTTGCTAATGAGGTTTGCTTTAGTGTGGCAATTTTTGTGGCGCACCTTTAATTAATACTGTACCATTCTTGAGGATACTGTCGAGAATACATTTCATACATACCAGCTTACATGCTTACACACATCATTGCCAACCATTCCCCCCCGTATGGTCGATGAAAATTCATCCGGGAATTGGGGGCGGTTTGAAGTAGTTACGACCCTTCGGGTCTATCTCGGAGCGAAAATCTCTTCACCGAAATTAAAACAAACTCATAGAATGGGGTTAACTTTCTAAACGTGACAGAAATACTCTAAAATCGCTTAAAACCGGAAAAGTAAACACATTCAGCGCTCACTTAGCATATTCACCCCTTTCTTTCTCGGTCGTATCCCGAAAGTGCCGGGACATAGTCAGCATGGGAGCAGCATATAGAGGAGGATGCCATCCAAACTTCGTTGAATCAAAAGTATCCTTTAGCGCTCGAGTGTTGGCACAAACATTAAGAGCAAAAGGAGATGAATGCTGGGGATGAAGTGAGGTGAGGTGGTGCCAGAGGTGGGGCTCTGCGGCACAAACATACTACACAAAACGGCGAACGGTTTCAGTGGAAATAAATAAAATCACTCGCAAAAAGCAAACTTCATGCAAATCAGCTGCGAAAGCACTCAAAGTTTTAATTTACTCGCCAATATGGTGCCCGAGGGAGGGGGTGGTATATACGCCCCGCTTTCTCCTCCCCATACATGTACAAAGGCGTAGACAGGACTCCATTGTAGGCCAGATGGTGGGGAGGGAAGGAAAATGCAAAACTTTGTCAAGTCTCTTTTTGCGCATATTTATGTACTAGATATTTTTTTTAAAAATAAATTCCTAGTTTTAAACATGAATGTTCCAGCTTTTAGATAAAAAGTCATGCTAAAATCTCGAAAATTGGAATTAACTGAAAAAAACCTTATGCTTAATGTGGATATCAAGCTTCATGAACAGCAATAAAAATTATATTGCTGATAAATTATCAAAAGAAGTATTAAACTCGCTAGAACTTAAACTTTTTTTCTACCACCGAGATCTAAAAAGACTAATAAATAATCAGATCAGAAAGGCATGAGTTCAAAAATTACTAAATAAATCAAGGTCACTCGTCAATTTAACGTGTTTCAGATTTCGTTATGAAACTTATAAAAAAAATATTTTCAGACAGCATTTCAAAGTTAAAAAATTTAATTTTTTACAATAAACCGACAAATATACATAATATTAGCTTTTCCGTTCATCAGACTAAAACCGCATCCTTTTTGAACATATAGTAAAAATTCGAAAATGATATTTCGTTAAAATCACGTTTAAAATTCCTTCAGATAGGCAATGGTATATACCTCCTAAGGCACAAAGTCACTGTACTTTTAGGAATTTTTTTTTATAATTTAGACGAAATGTTCTTCAATAGTTAAAAATACAAAATTTTGCAAAAAAGTTTGACTTTTGGTCGGAAAAAAAGAAACGGACTACTTTGATATTTAATTTATTTGTTCGAATAAAAATGATGAAAAAATGATAAAACCGAATTTCCAATAAAAATAAATATTTTCATTTGAAATTATTAAGTTGATTTCATTTCACCGATTTCAGCGCCATCTTTACTGAAACTAATATCGTCATTTGATGGTCACTTACATATATCATTTTTTTTTGTTTTCAAAAAATGTAATGATATATAAATAAATATAAAATAATTTCAATGTTAATAGTTTCAATCATATCGTTAAAGTTGCCGAAATCCTTTTATTGTCAACAATGTACTTTTTCCTGAATTCATGTTCTTCCTCATAAAAATTCTTAAAATCATCTGTTAAAGCTTCGACTAAGCTGATGTTTCGTAAATAAATGATCAGACTGTTCTTGGAAGCAATTAAACATGTAAACATGACACAATGGGCACATATTTTCCTAGAAAAATCTGATAGAACTTTTCGATTAACTCAGCTGGAAATCGAACAGTTTCGTTCGCAGAATGAATAGTAATTAGAAACTCGTATGTATCGCATGCTACAAAAGTCAAAAATAAGCAAAAATAAAGAAAAACCAATTATGATCTTTCCAAATTCCAAGATGCTTAAATATTATTAAATTGTTATGAATATATTTATAACCCTTGCTCATTATTTTTAATAGATACTCTTACTGATTTGGTTAAATTCGATGGTGTAGAAACATTTTTGCAGCAATTAAAATACTTTATGAAAAATTGAAATTTTTTATACACCTGCGTCGCAAGGTTTATAAAAAATATAATAACCTCCCATTCAATACATTCTCGGAATTGCAATCAGTAAAATGTATCTCATTTGTTCAAAAGCTTGAAAACTCATTTTTCTCTGCTATTTTCATTGTTTTTAAACAGAGTTAAAACCTGCGGCTTCAGGGTCTACAGAATGCAAAATTTAAATTGTAGGTACTGTAGTGCGTTTTCCAATAAAATCGTACTTCCACCTCTTCGAATCGATTTGAAAGGCACAAATAATTAAAACGCGTAAAAATTCTTAAAATATTCACATTGTAATCCACTACTAACCACCAGTTCCCATTAATTAGGAATCTCATTAAAATTGCAAAAAAAAGGCGTGTGTTCGCCACAAAATCCTCACACACATTTTTTACATTTTTTAAAAACAAAAAATAAAAATTACAAATACAATAATTTCCGCCATTGCAGCAGTGGTGCATTCATCTCGGTGGGATTAAACCGCAGACATGAGGTGAGGAGGCGGAATATATGAACAAAATTCTTTTGGAGGAAAAAACTTGAAAACTTTTAACTTTAACACTTTTTATTTGGCAGCAAGTTTTTGTCCCATTTTTTCCGGAGTGCTATTAGCTAGCCATGAGATAGAAATTTTGCCATAAAACTGACTTTCATCCGCCAGGATCTGAAATCCGAGTTCGTAAGGTTAATATTCTTGCAAATATGAAAACTTAAAAATTAAAAATGCGACTATCTTTTTTTTTTGAGTCCCACCTCGAAATTTTGTGGCAAATACCTAAACAAAAATTCCCTGAAAATTGGAGCCCTTAATATTAATATTAAGTACTAGACCAAGGTGTATAAAGATTTCCCATATAAAATACACGTAAACTTTGATTATTTTTCTTCAAAACTCTACAGCTCAGAGGCATTTTATGATATAATCTTGGTCAATGGTAGAATTTCTTCAGAATTCAATGCTATACAAAAGTGGCCATTGCGGTGTAACCCTAACTCCCACCAGCGAGGTAGTACGGGTCATTAACCCCAATTTTTCCATGAAATTTTCGCTTTTTGCCCCTATCTCGTAAACAACAAGAGATACAGAAAAAGTGAATATGACAAACTTGTAGGAAATGAAATTACCTCCAAAAAGTTCTTGAACACCAAATCGCTAACATAGATATTTCTTGAGATATTGTGCTTTGAAATTGAGGTAGTGTGGAATTTTCATGGATTATTAAGCTAAATTGTAGAAACACTACCTCAACTTCAAAGCCCAATATCTCAAGAAATATCGATTTTAGCGATTTGGTGTTCAAAACTTTTTTGTAGGAAATTGAATTTGCTACAAGTTTGTCATATTCCCTTTTTCTGTACCTCTTGTTGTTTACGAGATAGGGGTAAAAAGCGAGAATTTCATGGAAAAATTGGGGTTAGTGACCCCTACTACCTCGCTGGTGGGAGTTAGGGTTACACTGCAATGGACACTTTTGTAGAGCATTCAATTCTAAAGAAATCCTACTATTGACCAAGATTATACCATAAAATGCCTCTGAGCTGTAGAGTTTTGAAGAAAAATAATCAAAGTTTACGTGTATTTTATATGGGAAATCTTTATACGCCTTGGTCTAGTACTTAATATTAATATTAAGGGCTCCAATTTTCAGGGAATTTTTGTTTAGGTATTTGTCACAAAATTTCGACATGGGACCGGAAAAAAAAAAATAGTCACGAAAAAGAAAGCACCCTAATCCTCACATACGATTTTCAATGTTGAATTATACGATATTACCAGATGTTTAAATTCGGTACGAAAACTTCACTGATATTAATCCAATACTCAGTAATGAAAGCAATCAATTGTTTTGATTTCAGTGTATTGAATTAACAGCGGGAATTTAAATAAAATTTTTTATTACTTTTATACTTTTATTTCTAAATTTTTATGGAACAACAATTTTCAATATTTTTTCTTGTTAGTAGTTTTACTCCAACATTTTTTATTCCTAAAGAAAAAATTCTAATTTTCGTAGGTTTTCGAGATATTGTATAAAAATATGTAATTAAAAATTTATATTTCCGGTCAGTAGAGATCTTTTACAAAAAAATTGTTGCTTGGTTTTTAACCCCCAGAGAAAGCACAAGGTATTGTATACCCGGTATCTTAGAACTAGTGCGTAATATTCCTAAACTACAAGAGGTAAGGTTTTTGGTCTAAGAGGAGAAAAATCGTAGGACTCTGCACAACAAAATCGCCACCAAAGCGGCCCTTCTCGGTTAAGTGTAAGCGAGGCTGCGATGTTTTAGTTTAGTATGAGGGTCTCATATACCCAACTATATCAACTTTATAAGTGCATATTACATATATCATCTTTCTTTTAAATTTTATGATATCTGAAATAGTGAATATCCGAAAAGAAAATTATTTTTTTTAGAAAATTTTCTAATTTTTCAGTTTCTTCCTTTAATATCTTAGAAAGTATTGATGTTTTTACTATTTTATGATTATTTTCTACGCTATGAAAAGCACAAATTGAAAAAATTGATTTTCATTCAAAGCAAAAATATACGCAATTTCAAACACAGGGTATCCCATACCTGCTTCTATTTCTCAAATTCACTTTCTTAACTACAGAGTTAAAGGGTAGTACGCTGTTCGCGCTAAGCTAAAATTTCACCAGTCTCCAAAAAAACGCGTGAAAACCGAAGATAAACCCTCGCGAAAATTTTTTTGTAGAATTGATGGTAGAGATTTAGCATAGATTCACAACATAGTGTTTAACGTCAATATATAAAAGGTAAATGAATCAAGTGAAAAGAAATAAAATTAAAGAAATCGAAGAAATTGCGATGCTAGGAGCTGTTTTCTTCTTGCAATTGCTTACGATCCAAGGACGAAGCCCTTCCGTACGGGTAAATCCTTATCTCCAGAAACGAAAAACCAAAGGCCGATTCGCAACAGCTGTAAGTACACATTAGTAAATTTCATAATTTGATACTAATTCACACTTTAATTTAGTTCTTCGACATGGTACAAAATCCTAGCGTTTTCAGAGAAAATTATCATATGGACCTAAAAACTTTTCATACTCTGTTCAGGATAGAGCCAGAATTGCTTCCAAAAAGGAACACGCATCCTGATGCAATAAATGCATTGGAAAAATTTCTCCCTCCAGTGTTAAACACGGATGTCTTCCTTTTCGAAGACGTTTTCTTGGGTATTTCAATAATTAAATATTCTTCAAAAAAAACCTCGTCTACAGTGTTTTCCATCTCTGTTCAAATATTTATTTATTATTCTATTAATTATTATTCTATTATTTATTATTCTATTTTGTTTTATCGCTTTACCTCTACGTTCTTCAAATACAATTTCAATAAAAATTCAAATTCAAATTCAAATGCCGCAAATCCTTCAAATGTCAAAATTCCGCCGCGAATAAATGCTATGTACATTCACAGGCTAGCTAAAATCTTGGGGAGGGTTTTGCAGCGCACCTAGTGGCTTATTCGTGAAACAAACCATTTAGCGAAGGAACAGCGTACCACTTCGCTAAATTCCGCAGCGGAATTTTAGCTTTTCATTTCGCCAGGCGGAATTTTGTATGGAAAATTTCGTTTAGCGCGAACAGCATACTACGCTTAACTTGAAAATACTATAAAAACGTTTTATGTCTCGTTGGTATGGAAATTAAACTATTTGGGATTAATCGACCTTATTTCTCTTATACGTTTATGCTTTGAGAGAGTAATAACATCAAATAGGTACACTAATTTTACTTTTTTGACTTTGAAGTCCCATACATCTCTTTTTGGGCTAACCCTTATGGCAGTTTGAAGAAGAAAGACATAATTTTTGACTTTATTATAACAACTGGTCGAACTTACGCCCGCGTTTAATGATAATATGTGAATGTGCTAGTAATAGATCACTATTTGCACCAGTTTATACCAGTGGTGAATGGTGCATTAATTTTGAAAACTACGAGACAAGATCTGCAATTTTGCGACACGTGAAATATTTCAAATCTCGAGAAATTTCGGTCGCCATTTAATTTATTGAAATTATGAAATTTTGATCGCCATATTGGATCCATTATTTTAATTTTCCAATTTTTTAAATTCGATTTGAAATTAGTGCCTTCAAAACGACCATTCGTTAAGATCCGTTTAAATCGAGAAATCCCAAGATCTTAAAGTACCTCTTTGCAATGAAATCCCTTAAAATTTAATATTTTTTGTCGCCATTTTGAAACCCTATATAGTATCCTAATATAAAGTAGCCTATATGTTTTGTTGGATATTCACTACTATTGGAGAAAAAGAAAGATAAATATTGAATCAAGGGCTAAGGTGTGATTGAGCAACAAACAAACGAACTTTCGATTTTGTGTATCCCAAATTGTTAAAAATATCAATAGGTTGAAAATGCGTCAAAAAGTAAATTTGGCTTTCTTGAACAAGGAAACCAATAACAATGTTAATAAACATTCAAAGTTAAGTTAATAAAGAAATGGTTAGTAAACAAATTTCTTATTCAAAGAAACATTTTTTATTGGTTTACTTACTCTGTGCAAGATGTTATTTAAATGTAAATTAACATTTTCTTGGGGTAGGCGAACTTAGAAAAGGCAATTTTTTTTAAAGAAGTTCAAAAACTGCTCGACCGATATACATGGAATTTTGTCAATAAATAGGTTTAGAAAAGACAATTTTCAGTGGGCTCTAAAAGTGAATTTAATAATTAAAAAAAAAAAAAAAAACCTAATTCCTGGTATATGAAAAGCCCCTTACAAAAACAACTATTTTCATAAATTTTGACTCTAAGATGCCGACTGAATTATTTTTAAACTAAGTATTTCATGAAAATTACCTTAAAATTCTTAATGAACTATGAAAATAGTAAGTTCTGTCCATGTTTTATTAAATTCGATAGCACATTAAAAGAAAGATTGTTTAGGCAACAATATGAGCAGTTATGAAATAGCTTATGCTTTAATATAAATATTTAAGTTCGTCCAACTTTTTTTGCATAAGAGCAAACAGCTTGAGTTGTTGCATTCCAAGCCGAATAATGGGATGTGCTTAAGTATAGAATTTGAAATTAACTCTTTTTTGTAGTTAACATTGAACAACGAAAATTTTGAAACAGAGTTTCAGAAATGTGTAAGGCGTTGTCGTTTAAGAATTTCTTTTGTTTAAATCGACCAACTTTATTTTCTTAGTGTTCTGGGGAGGAGACTACCCTGGATACATAGGCCCAACCCTAGGACCTTTGTAAGAGGTATTTGGTGCTGTATGAAATAAATGCACAGAATGCGGGGTGAGGGATGGTCGAGTCAAGTTTTCCAGAACTTTTGCAAATTAATTTCAAAATTAATTCACGCAGCCGGGCGCGAATGAAAACCCTTGTCTAATTGCTGCCGCGGCGAAAGGACGCTGGGGCTGCGAATTGGACTGCGGAGCACACTTACATGGGGCCTTCTACATCTGCCGAATTATGGCGTCTCGGGGCCCAACAGCTGTTTAAGTTTTCTCCGACTACACCCCCGCCCGCTGTCCGGGACAGGCCGGCGCACGAGCAGGGGAGCAACTTTCTAAACTAGGCATATCTTGGCGCCTGCATTGTACATAATTATTATATGGCTGCTAAAATGCCAGCAAGCAGTTGGATCTTTTGCGGGGAGGGGCCGAGGCAGGGCTGGTTATGGTTTCGCTGGCGCTGCGGTGTTTCGGGCGTTGATGTGTCTTTAATGATATCTTGATGGAATTGTAAGCTTTACGCCCATTTGGCTCGAAAGGATATGAAGACTGATTACAATATAATTACTTAACTCAAATTTGTAATCATATGCTAATGGAGGATTTACGGCTGTGTGGTTAACGATAATCTGGGCCTCCCTAAAGTCACCGGCGGCACCTTCTTAGGATATGGTATGTCGAAAATATGTTTTTCGCTCACATGATACACCTAGAGACTCCACATCACCTAACAAAGTACTTAAATAAAGTTTTTCGATAAGTAGAAATTTTACGAAAACATAAAACATATAATTTTTTATTTTCATGGCATAAATATTTTATCTGTTTGCTGCACATATACTTTCTTGCTAATGTAAACTAGAATTATTATTTTGAATTTTAAACAAAATCTTAAAGAATGTGAGTTGAAGAAATTCGTTTTTCTGTTAATTTTATATATAAAGAAGGACATTCAAATTTTATTTAATGAGGAAAAAAAAGTGACACAACTGATTTTATTATTGTTGAAAAAATAAATATTTTATGTGTGTAGCGCTGTATATATTTTATATTTCACTTTCAACGATACCGAACTCGATGGAATGACTTTGTTTGTTTTCTCTTTACTTTTCACTGTGTGGAATGTAGTGTCAAAAATAGTGTTTTTCTTAATTTTTTTCATTTCTGGTTTTGGGTTTATGTATGTTTTTACCTTAAATACCATTTCAAAAGCGAACAAATTTTCAACTTAAAGAAAAAGTTAAAATATTATTTTAAGGAAGGGAGGGACAAGGTCAAGGAACAAGCATTAATCAAGACACTTAGGGAGTTCAGGGACACATTATATAAAGCGATTACGAAACGATTTTGTAACCGAAAATTAATAAGAATAAACTAGTAAATTTGTTATTATAGTTTACCTAGGCATATTAACGACGTTAAGCACCATGTCAGTCACCGGTGACTGATACTGAATTTTGCGTTTTAACTGCCTCAGTCGATCAAATATATTCTTAGACTAACACACTGAATATTTATTTCAAATTTGAAAGTATTTGACCGGCACAAGTTTAAGAGTATTTCGTTATAAAAGCAATCATATTATGCATTAAAATAAAATAAAAACATATTCTGATGTAAATACAAACAATCAAAAGTTGTAGATAGTTAATTTAGAATTTGTTAGAAAAATACGATGAAAAAGTACAAAGGATTTACTATTTTGCCTTTTGCAAAATTATTAAAAAATAACGAAAAATTGGAGTTGGAACCTTAACCTTTTATATAAAATTACAACAGGCTTTAAAACTTTTCATAATATTTTCATCGAAATTAATTTTTTTCCATATTATGATTGTTTTATACAATATATAGTGAATGGAAATCCAAATAATTTTTGAATATTACTGATTTAATGTTGTTTCCAGTGATTTTGCAACGTTTTATGCGCATTTAAAAATTAAATCGCTAGTAACTAGTATCGGCCGGAATTAGGTACATTTACCCTACCTAAGCTATTACAACTTATTTCTAATGGTATTCCTGAATGTGTCAAAGTTACCCTGAAACATGGACAATTTTATAGACTCAACCCATTTTGAAGATTACCTTTAGAAGAAATTGGTTCCAATTTCCTCAGTTGCTTTAATTAACCATTTCATTAAGTGAACTTAAGACGAAACTCCATTTTCCCAAAGTATGTCAACGGAAATTCGAGGGCGGGAAGTGGGAGGGGGTATGGGCATAAAATGCAGTAGGCAAAAGTCCAAACAAGGCGCGCGTACCCCTGCAAAACAATTACCAGAGCTCTTCATGCCGCCGGGGTCCTATTCAAAGGAACCATGGCAGCCGACATTGCCGCCCGCCACCACTGTGTCCCACAAATTCCAGTAAACTCCCACCGGAGGTATTCCAGCGGAAAATTAAGTTTATAAGAATTAACTTCCAATCAATCCTTGCCGACAAAGTTTTGCAAATACCTCCAGGCCCCCGGCCCCTCCACTTTTTCTGCCGAATCCCCTCCCACTGTCCGTCATCCTTGCGCCCTTGCTAGCGTAGCGAGGCAGCAGGCTAGTCCGAAAAATCACAGCGTCGCGCGCTCAGCAGAGAAAAGCTATCATCACAAAGGAGCAGTATTTCTCGTTAAAATGGAAATCATAACCCTAAATGGGACATGGATATACCCAAAATTGAGTAGTAGTGGGGGCGGTTGGCGCCCTTTATCTCCACCAAGGGTGCTATTTGACGAGACGACGAAGTTATACACCTGGCCGCCTCTGCACCTACCCGAAAGCCCTACCTCTTCTAAGGGAATAATTTTTATCACGTCATCTGTCTATTTTCGCAGGAGGCTTACGGTAATTTCATGGTATTGCGAATCTTAGGGTTTTTTTTTTTTTTCTTGTTATATTTATTTGTCCTTGAGCTCCTCTGTTCAATTCGCCGTTCGACAAATATCCCGATTTCGTGCCTGTTTTGTGCAATAATCACCCCGACCCCATACTACAATCATTTTCTCCTGCTTATACCAGGCCACCCCCGCCTCCCATCCCTTACCTGGTTGGGTGTGAAGGTGAAGTTTAATAAGTTTCACAATTCATTCGTACACTTGGGTACATACGCAGCAGCCACTTCAGAACTTTCACAACTCCAAATCCCTTTAGGAGATGAATTTCACGAGTTGGAAGGAAATCGTTTTTCTTTTGCTGCTTCTTTTTTTTTGTGTTTACCGCGCGCCAACGTCTTCGTCGCTAAACCAACCCCCTTCCTGTATGGGGATGGGATAAGGGAAGGAGGAGGGGATGTATTTTACTATAACAACAGGACAGAAAAAAAAGGGAACCATTCGTCGCTCTGTTGAAGGGGGATGGAAAGTCATCCAAGTTACGCGGTGATTTGATTCTCACTTAATCTTCGTTTCTTGTGAGACAGTTAATTCCAATGAATGAGAACTTTTATGATGAAGGCGCAGAGGATGCGAGGACGGAAGTGTTTTGGCTGTCTCCCCTCTCTTACATCTCCACTCAGCCAACACTTCCGGCAGCACCCTCAGCGAAGAGACAGTAAAAATCTTCAGCGAAGAATACCTTTTTTTTTTTTTTTTCTTATAACGCCCTTCGCGAAATTCCTCCCCAACAATACGATGTGCCGCCGGTCACACCCTCAGCTTGAGGCTGGTTCGTGCCTGGGCTTAATACTTCACGGGCGCCGCCCCTCACATTTTGATGGGAATTTGAAAAGATGATTTTCGGTGGATTAACTGAAACCTCTTAAAATCGCTTAAAGTAAATTATCACCTTGTGAGCGATTTGACGATGGTAAAGCTACAGGCGTACGGGGCACGGTAACCTTCGTTTCGTCGTTGGGGAAAAGGAACAGGTCGTCTTAGTGTTGTTTCTTTTGGGGGGACGGGATCAGTTCGGTTGGGGCACGACCGTAAAATTGAGTGAGTTCGTCTAAGAACGGATTCAATCTTCATCATCACATTTATTTATGACTAGGTCTTAACAATGAAACAACATCTAATCTCAAACATAAAAATAATATATATCTTAACTAAATAATACTTTGTCATTTAGTTAGTTCAAAACCAATAAAGTAATTCTAAAAAAACGGCAATTTATCTGTGATGTCGCATGAGGCAACCGTCACATTTAATTTTTTGTTTTAATTAATTTGTTTAATAAATAATTTTGTAATCCTAACTCGGGCAAACATTTTCATGATGCCGACAGATCGAGTATATACCGAGATTGGTCTTATTTAAAATCAATAGGCCGAGTATAAACTGAAAACTGGCTGTCAGGCCTAGTGCAAGCTAAGAATAGGCTGAGATCGAGATCGATGAGAAAAGGTCAAAACCGGCCTAGTAACAGTCTTATATAATGAAAGCCGATGTAATGAACAATCGGTAATGCGAACGTTATTTTTGTAAATGCGATATAAATCTTCTTAGATTTGTACACTGCGTCTTGTAAATTTCGTTTTGTCCACTTATCCTTGGAAAACATATGCGTATATTTTTTAGTACTACGAATGCATGCATGATTGAATCTGGATTGAATTTCATATATACGGAGATTGGGTTAAAACTGATTCGATTGAATCCGATATCGATAAGCTGGCTAGATCGAGTCGAAATGGCACCCTGGGCGGATGATTACAATGATCAACAAAATTTAATATTTAATTTTCCAACAGAACAAGTCATACATCATTTCTATAGGATTTTTTCTATAGATTAAGAACTCGAAAACAAAAATGTCCCAACATATCACGTTTTTCAGTAAAACAGGGTTGAAAAGTACAAAATATCTTATTTCGGCCATTTGTAAAAATTCATTAAAAAATAACGAAACGTGAAAGTAAGTCGTAACATGACTCCAAAGAGAGGCTGAATCTGTATCTATATAAATTAAATACCAACAATATAAAGCACTTAAAAACATCTTTGGAAATAAGGTTTTCATGAGCGTGCGCAAGTACTACTATTTATTGTATGAAGTAATCAGCTTATGGAAGAAGTGAATTCCACGGAATATTTCGGAAAGTATTAAAGCCTCTCGTATTTTAATATAATAACTAAAAAGGTTCATACTTTGATTTGAGCTTCTTTACAAGCTCCTGCGATAATTCGTTATTTTTTAATTAATTTGCAAAAAATGGCAAAAATACGCTCTTTTATACTTTTCAAACCTACTTTTTTCAAAAATTTGACATGATAAAACTTTTTCGTTTGTGAATTCGTGATCTACGGGAAAAAATCCTGTCGAAATTACTACTTTGTTTTGTAAGAGGAAATTCATCGTAGGTCTGTGTTATGAATCTTTTTTAATTCGCTGTTACTAGAATACGGATTTGTATGTTTATGGGTAAAATGGCCCGAACTAGACTGAAAATTAGGCTGCTGCATATGTCCTCGTTGACCCCTTGCTGAGACGAGGAGGAAGAAGCAGCCTTTCAGAATCAAGCCCTTTTCCTATTTAGTTGACGATAAGGTGATTTGTGCCTAGCCGACGGCACTCCATCCGCAAGATATCGCGTGAATCATTTGAAAGAGTTCATATGAATTAATATTTGCTTTAAGGTATTAGTACCTATTAGGAGCTAAAAAAAAAGCACATTTTCAATATTTTTTGTTTACACTTTATTTATCAGATAAATTTTTTTTTCATTATCCCAATCATGAGCGCCTTATAAAGAGCGCCAAAATCGACCCCTCAAGAAAAGCGTGCTCCATGGCGGACAGTTAATCTCTGGAACGGCAAGTCTGAAACAAAAAAATCAAAATGGGTTTTAAAAAGGAAGCCGTCTTACACAAAAATCGACCATAAAATTTTAAAAATTAAAAAAACAAAAAAAAAATGGCGGACGTTCAAAAAAAAAGTTTAAAAATCGACCTTTTTTTCCGATATTTTTTTTACGCTAAAATTTTTTTTTCAATTTTTTAATCAAATTGTGGTCGATTCTTATAAAGGAAGCTTAAACAAACAAAATGCTTCAAGATTTATTTAAATCGAGCGAGTAGATTCGGAGATTAACTGTCCGCCAGTTGAAAAAAAGTGATTTCGAGAAAAACGCGTTTAAAGTTTACTTAGAACATAGAACAGCCGAGAGCGCGCGCTCACTAAAGTTGATGTATCTCGTTTTCGGTTTCGAATTTTCATATAATATTTTAGGGAGTTATTTTTGAAGGTCTAACGAATCGAAATCCGTGAAAAAAAAATCGATTTTTTCAAAATTCTAATAGGTACTAGTACCTTAAGGGGACATTCTCATTGGAAGTGAAGTTGAAGTTTTTTACATAAAAGTATTCCTTAAGATCATAGAAATGCTGTCCTCAAACCGTTGTGAGAAATTCGAAACAAAACGAAAGTTTTAGCTATATATACGTAACGATATATACTGGTTTCTATAGATTTGGAGCGTCGCACAAAAACTTTAAACGCGTTTTTCTCGAAACTACTTTTTTTCATCTGGTACCAGTGATATCTCAAATTCTGCTCGATAGATTTAAAAAAAATCAAAAAGCATTCGACTCATTAACATAAATACTAGGACATAGACTTTTAAAAATGCATAAAAGTGCCCCACCCTCTTTTTTATACACGTACTTTCCCCCCAAAACATGGCCAATTTTGAAAAATTTTTAGAAAAACAGTCCTAAAAACATTTAAAAAATTAAAAGTACCATTTTTAAAGGTCTATGTCCTAGAAAAAAGTCTAAAGAACAAAACCCATTTTGAATTTTATCTTTATCTTCTTCAGGAAGACCGGAGGAACTGGTACCAGCTAAAAAGGGACTTTTTGTACAACACCATCTATGGCCACAAAACGTAACAAAAAAAAAAAAAAATTTTTTTTTGTTGTATACTTCAATGCCTATATATTCAATATATCAAAAAAGTTTTTTGAATAAATGCAATAGGGTTTAAACAAAAAAGTCGTTTTTTTGTCCATTTCAATGAGAATGTCCCCTTAAGGGAACTCGGTGGTCTAGCCCCCGAAAATTTGAGGTATTTTCAGAATTTGTTTTTAAGGTAAAATTAATGAACAACGATACTGAAACTTTTTAGGTATATTACAGTACTCATGGTGCATACAAAAACATTTTTTTAAATTAAAAAAAGTTATAGTTATGTTAAAAGTGGCGCTAAATAAGACCCCTTCAAAAAACTGTACCTGGGTGGTATGGTCGATTTTGACTCTTCTATTTATCTGAAAACTAAAAACTAAGAAAATTATTAATCTGTACGAGTGCATTTATGGCCGGAACTAGAACAAACAAACAAAAATTGAAAATTGACAGAATGACTCGCTTTTGAATATGAAACACTGAAAGAGTGGCCTTTAAATGTAACAAAAAAAAAAAAAGTTTTTGAAATAAAATGTTAATTCTAGTTCCGGCCATAGCCACTGGTGTTCTGAATAACATATCAAGATTTCAGATGGTTCCACTGAATAGTTTTTCTTTTTTCACAACATTAGTTTAAAGTTTTAAGTATTGGAGCGGGCCAACCGTTCGCTACATGTGCGGAGTTAAGGGGGACATGGGAGGCATTGCCTACAAGATTTAAGATCGAAAATCGGACCCCCCCAATAGATACCCTTTAACCCCTTGCACTATTTTCATGGGTCTCTACTCGTAGTATTCAAGTTCGACCTAAAATTTTCATCACGAGTCAGACTCGTGAAAATAGTGCAAGGGGTTAATTCCGCCCATGGTTCGCTACGTGCTAATAATGCTGTAGAACCTGAAATACTGTCAATATTCTTACTTTTGAAAGACTATACTCTCGCAAATTCTAGAACACCGGATCGCCTTAACAAATAATTTGAACTATTTGAAGGGTGACGGCTAAAATGGACTACATTCACGGTTAGTTAATTTTTCACAATTTCAATTTTAAACTTCCAATTCGATAATCTGAAAGCGGTAGCTCATATTTTCTATCTTTATTTTTTGAATGAAAATGAGTCTTCTTTTAAAAATGGTATCGTACCTTTCAGTGCTTGTCTTAACGTGCAGTACCGCACAAAGTGTGCAGTTCTAAAAAAATATGTGCAGCTCTAAATATGATATTGTGCAGTACCAAAAAATATTTTAAAACGCCAATTTATTAATTTTTACTAAACATTTTTATTATAAATATAAAATACGCAAACAAAACAAAACGTTGGTTTTAATAATCCATTGAAAACAAACTTGCACTTTTTTTAAAATTAAAATTTTTTTGTGTTGTGGCGCATTACGCCTGTTTCGTTATCAAGGAAATCTTGCCCTTTTCTATTGGTCGATGCCTCCACAAATACTCCTTGGAAGTATGGTTGTGCTTTTGCTGATTCAGCCCTTTCCCGCACACGATGCTTCCGTTTGTTTATCCAAGTAATAATTGCTGTGCTAGGATCCCATTCAATTAAAGTAGGCATGTTGTAACGGACGTACAAGTACAAATTTTCAGTTGAAATCGTCATGCTTTGCCTCTTTATTGATTTCAGAGATACGGAGGCGCTGATTGTTCTTTCGACATCCGCACTGTGCGGTTTTGCTGAAAGAATTCGCGATAAAATAGTGCCGAGACCCTTATACTTTTGTGCGCTAGCAAAAAATTTCACTTTCTCCGCTAATGTTTTGCTCTTTAGAAGACTTATATCTTTTAGATCTTGAATTTCTTGCAGCTCACAGGCAGTCTCGGCTAAGTCAAGATCCGAAGCCCAGTATTTATGAAGCTGCTGCATATTTGTTCCTGCGCTTAAGTTAATGAATGGCTCTGTAATTCTTATCAGTTGATCGTCAATTGCCATCCTTTCTTTCAAAAAATTACAAAGAGATGTGCCCGCTTCTAACATAATTGCTTCCACATCCCGTCTCTCTGTGACATACAAATTATGCGCAAAACCCCTTTTAGTTTTCCGTTTTGCCAGCTGAAATCCGTTTAGATGGCCTCCATTGGTCATTTTGTTTCGTAGCGATTCCACCCAACCACCAAGAAGAGGAGTCTGTTGCAAATTTTCCATCCGCAAAATAGCTGACAGAGTGAACTGCTTTAAGTCTAATACAGTGGTCATATCACCTTGCAACTGCTTTTGAAAACGGCTGAATATAAATAAAAGGTCAGCGAGGAAGCAAATCAGTCTCAAATTTTCTTCATCCAGAAGAAAATTGAGAAATCCCTTACTGGTTTTGTCCTTTGACTCCTTAAAATAAGTAACCATAGCCGTCCATGACCGAAGTGTAGCTTCAAGCGACGATTGGAAAAATTGCGTCCAGCGAACTTCAAAGTAGGTAGGAAACGAAACTAAATTGAGGTTTCTCTCTTCGGCTATCTTTCGTAGTTCTGCAGTTCGTACGGACGATGAATGAAAAAAACTACCAATGGATGTGATCGTAGTAATGCAATGTCGTACTTCAACAACGCTCTCAGTAACACTGCCCCACGCAAGGTTACTGCGGTGGGCAGCACACCAAATCTTAACAAGGGGGGTCAAGGGGACGTTATCATCATTGGGTTTTAACCTCTTGTCTTCCAGCAATTTCCACAATCCTGACTTTTCTCCCACGTTAACTGAGGCACCATCAGTGACTATAGAAGATGCTCGCCTTAGAATTTTGTCCGCTGCACCTTCGCCAAGTATTTCGGTTATAGAGTTAAGCAAAGCGCCGAGAACACCAGGAGCACCTCGCTCTGTGGGCTCTTG
This sequence comes from Dysmachus trigonus, assembly GCA_949715965.1. Lineage (NCBI taxonomy): Eukaryota > Metazoa > Arthropoda > Insecta > Diptera > Asilidae > Dysmachus > Dysmachus trigonus. The sequence goes on from OX454320.1 coordinate 16,379,405, forward strand.
AGCACCCAGAAAAATGTCCGCTTGTTCTCCATCTTTAGTCACAATTTTAGCAAGAACGTAAATTTTATCGAGTTGTGTTTTATCCAAGGAGCCGTCACATCTTAAAGACAAAGCGACAGATTCTTCACACAACAATTTTCGTAAACGTTTTCTGTCACTTTCTACAATAGTTTCTAATAGCTCGCGGTGTATTTTAGGCGTAGCATATTCTAGGTTTAAACCTTTGATATTAGAGTTTTCTGGAGTGTTGAAAGAAAAATGTTCAGCTACATAACTTGTCACAACCCGTGCCGGGAAAGAATATGCACTTAACGTCAACTTTTTGGCATCTAAATACACATGATACATCAAACCACCAATTTTATTTGCTAATTTCTCATTCTGTTTGCTGATTTGTTTGCCAATGTTACTGCTTTGAAGCCGCTGCATAGGTGGCATAGACGACAGGCGGTATACTTTTAGGGCTTCATTATGCGCATTGGATTTAAAGTGCTGGGTTATCAGTGCAAACCGAAAGATTGTCCCACCTTCTTGGGTGATTGCTGGCAATTTTTGTTTGAAGCTAAACTGCCTTACTACACTTGGATTGGCAAAACATGGTTTGCATCGGACGTAATGTCTTTTGCCGCGATACATATGATGCAAAAGTTCAGGATCTTTAATTTTAGTTGCAGAATTGTTTCCACTTTTATTTTTATTTTTTATAGGTGTTTTAAGAGTTGCACTAGTTGAAGGATTTTCATTCTGCTCTTCCGAAAGTCCACTTGCGGATTCAAATTCATCTTCGCTACTTTCACTTGACGCCTGGCCAGCGTCCGCCTCAGTCCCACGGAGAACTTTTGGTTTAACTTTAACTGTAAACCAATCCCCTAAAGTTGACTGTCTCTTCGCCATACTATCCAAACTAATATAATGCAGTGAATTTGGACAGGAAGCAATTTTTTTAAAAATATTAATTAATTATTTAATCGTGTCCGAATTTAAAATTTAAAACCGAAAAAAATAAGTACACCACGGAGTCGGGCACAATAATTTTCAGCATCATCCGATTCTGAAAGGAATAAAAAGAAACAACTATGAGTTTTGGGCGGAAACTAAAAATTCTTGAAATAAATAAGAAAAAACATAGAATTAATGAACCGAATTTTTTGCACAAATGGAAATATCATTTAGAACGCAAACAAAAATTAATAATGATAAACAGAAATACATTAATTAATTTGCCCATAAAATCAGTAAATAAAATATACTCACTTTATAAAATTTTCACTTTATCTTTATCACTCAGTCAACATTTTAACAAAACTCAGGCTCACTTGATGAAATCTATTGCTAGACTGAAGTAATTCCATGGGCAGCCAGACTTTCTGCTCTAAAATACTACGCATTGTTTCAAAATAATGGAAAGACAAATAATAATCAGACCCTCCTAATACTTTCCATATCCGTGATTAGTCAAGGGCCAGCGCATCTAGGTAAAATTCTGTTCAAACATGCACAGCTTGCAACGATTTTCCTTAAAAATCGAGTCTTCGCTGCGCGACTCATAAAAAAAGGCCGAGGTGCGAAAACGCACCCTCATTAAAAACCGCGACCGTAGCCAGATTAAAACAAACACTTTTGCGCCTACAGAAAAATAAGGTAGCGAGTTAGGGGAAGGATTTCTGACAATAACAAAAAAGAAGTCTTCTTTTGTCTAGTCAAATTTCGTTTGCCTTAACATAAGGTTAAAGTCCCCATTATGAGGCAATGTTCGTTATATGATAAATAAAGTGAATTCAATAATTTGTAAAAAGAATGGAGTACTCCACTTTTAAGAAAGAAAAGAAATTCATAATTTCATGACTTTAAAATGTCCTAGTGTTGCAAATGATTTTTTGTTATATTAAAGAAAGGTAGAAACAAAGTGGTTTGGTATTTGGTAATTTTTCATTGGACTTTAATTGCAATGAAGGAAATGAGCATTAGATTAGTTCAATATGCATTTATACTGTGTGATGAGAATATTTTGTTATATTGGAGGATTGCCTCATAATACGTACAGTTATAAGGTTGGCCGTATCGCTGTAAGAGAAATGTTAGCGTAATGAAATGATGGTTTTTTTTTTTTTTTTTTTTTTTGCTCGCATGTGCAGCACTACAAATTTCTTAGGACAAGCACTGGTACCTTTCTTCTGTTTGCATTAAGCTATAATATAGCACTAATAACTCATTTAGTCCAAATATGGAGTATGATCGTTTTTCGCAAGGTTTCGCCAATTTTGAATCATCGTAAATCAAATTTCTTTCTATTCTAAAGGGTGGATCATCTGTTGGTTTCTTTTAAAGGTTTACTCTTTTCAATAAATCAATGAACTTTTTGAAATACTGAACAGTGTTTATTTTATAGGATTTAAAAAAAAAATCAATTGATGGCTCAACCTTTACTTAGATTCATTTCAATCTCTTTAAAAAATTCAAAATATGTAATTGAAGGTGCAACTATGATTATCTAATCTTTACATGCAATTGAGTTTCTCTAACAATGATTGTCACTGAAGTATATCTGGCACTAAGCTAAAGATAAATGAGTTGCACATCTGTTTTAATTGCATTCGGAAAAATTCATGTCCATTTGTAATCATCAAGAAAACGATCATTGGGACAAGAACAAAATGAACTTTAGAATACCAAAAATTAAAGCCAAATTGTCCATAAGGCTGACAATGAAAATAATCTAGATGGTAAATTTGTGTTTTGTCAAAATTAATTTCCTAAAAATTGCATATCTGATGAACTGAAAATCACAATTTCCCTTAAAATAAATACTAAAAAGCAAAGCAGATCACGTTTACACTATTTTAAACGCAGTCTGTTTCTGAAATATTGTGCTATTCCATTCATAGATCCTGTGTTATCGCAGAATTTATAAATACACCAGCAGTTTATTTAGACTCCGAAAAGACCCAATAAAAAAACGTGACACAGTCGAAGCGTGTTAATAAATTTATTTCAAAAGTATACACTCCATTTTCTAGAGAGGTGAAATATTTTTCATAACTGCCTCCTAAGCAAAATTTTAATTAAAAATAGCACTGAGGCTAAAATTTCATAAATAATAAAAAAAAAGTAAGTCAAAAAGTATAAATTCAAAAGACAAAAAAAACCAAAAAAATTTGTTTTTCCAGCAACAATTGCTGTCGCAGTGCAGGATCGAAATAAATTTAGTCGCTGATAGAAACGAATGGAGCCGCATAAAGTATCACTTTGCTCTCGCAGCCAAAAATTAAATCTGAAATAGAATCGGCCATGAGCGGAAAGGTATTTGCATGTGCCGCCCGCCAGGGGGATAGGTGCAGTCGCCGGCTTCAATCCTTTTGCCTGTTTGGAGCCTACTGTTCTCTGGTCAACAGGAGTCGCCTGCTCAGCCAGACTATCCCCCATTCAACGGGTAGATTTTTTGGGGGATGCGACAGGGAACGCGCCAACGTAAAATATTCGCACAAAAATGAGGAATTCACTTCCACTCAATTTAATTTCATTTATAAAGTTGGCTGGCTCGACTCGACGCTAAATCTTTTTTCTTCATTTCCACTCGACATGTGCCGGTTTTTATTTCCCACCGCAAAAACCCGCGGAATGTAAAGGGTTTTTGTGTGCTTGTGTGGGGCAGAGTCCTTTCGGAAACTCATTCCGCTCGCTCGTATTTTCAGGGACTCGACGATTAATCATAAAAAGTGGGAAAGCGCTGTCACATCGCTTTAATCGCTAACACCTCCGACACGGTTGCATACCCCGCAAAAGACGGTATATTTACTTCTTCTGTAGGTGCGAAAAATCGTCTCAGGGAGATTTTTAAAGGTATCGCACAGAATTCCATAAGAAAAACCACCAAGACAATTTTGTGGCATTTAGGTTTTTATACATACACTGACCGAAAAAAGTATTGGCACAATTGCACTTTTAAGAATTAAGTGCTTATAGTACTGTTATATGAAAATATTTAAATTATATTATATATATATTACATTTATTTATTTATGTATTATTTAATAACAAAATCTTATTTGGCACTTTAGTTCTGGAAATGAAAAATCTTATATTAAACTAAATCAAATTCATTTTTTTAACGAAAAAAGTATTGGCACAGTTCACAATTTATTTCGAAAAATATTAATAAATCTTAATATTAATAACGTGTAGGCAATCCTTTTCTTTTTAAGACTTCTCTTAATCTATTGGGCATCGATGATACCAACTTCTGGGTTACTTCTGCATCAATTTTTTGCCATTCATCTGCAATTACCTCCTTAAGTTGAGCTTTGCTGGTAATGTGATGCTTCCTTAAACGTTTATCAAGCACATCCCACAAATGTTCAATTGGGTTTATATCAGGGGATTGCGGGGGAGTTTTTAAGGTATGAGGAGTATTGTAAAGAATCCACTCACGCACTAAATGAGCAGTGTGCTTGGGGTCATTATCTTGTTGGAAATAGAATTCATTGGAAAGATTAAGTTTTTCAGCACTTTTTTTGAGATTGTTTTTCAAAATGTTCAAATACACTAACTTGTCCATGACCCCGTCAATAAACACAAGCTCACCGACACCAGATGCTGCCATGCAACCCCATACCATGACCCCGCCACCCCCATGTTTCACAGTAGGCAAGAGATTTTCTTTATTCAGTTCTGTGTTAGGCTTTCGCCAAACTCTAATACGGCCATCACTCCGGAAAATATTGAATTTGCTTTCATCGGAGAATACTACCTTCCTCCAAAAGTCCATATTTTTATTAACATGCTCATTTGCAAATTCTATTCTCTTCTTTTGGTTAATTTTGCTAATGTATGGCTTTTTCCTAGGTACTCTGGAATTGAAGCCAGCCTCGCGTATAATGTTTTGTACCGTTCTAGCAGTAATGTCCTTATTAAAATCACTTTTTACCTGCGCGGCGATTTCGGAAGAAGTTAGTTTTGGGTTTTTTTTAACACTTTTGATAATTGCTCTTTGTTCTTTATTTGAAAGTTTTCGCGGACGTCCACTTCTTGCACTACTTACTAAATGTGTCTCGCCTTTAAACCTATTTATTACACTTCGTACTGTAAAACGGCTTTTGCCTACTATATCCCCAATAGTACTGAGAGATTTTCCCTTCGAATGCAAATTCAAAATAATTTTTCTTTCAGACGGCGTGGTTTCTTTAGATTTTCTTCCCATGATCAGATTTTTCCTAACGATATTTCAGTAAAACAATCGAAAATGCTTGAATAACGCACTACAAATTATTAATTATAACGGTAAATGCTTTGACAATAAGTACAGGGCTGAGTTATTGTTTGTAGTGAAGTTAGACGTATTTTATTATAGTGTAATATTGCTTTATTGCAGGGCTGTGCCAATACTTTTTTCGTTAAGAAAAAGGTGTTTTTCTACTTATTTATTCCTTTTTAGCTATAAAAGGTAATAATTCCAAATATTTTTATTTATACTGATTAGGAAATAAGTGTAGTAATATAATAACTATAATATTTTATTGAACATAGTTCAACTAAGAGGGAGGGAACTTTTCGTTTCAAAAAGTATTGAGTGTGCCAATACTTTTTTCGGTCAGTGTATATATTAGGGTGCTTTTTTTTCGCGACTATTTTTTTTTTTTCAGTCCCACCTCGAAATTTTGTGGCTAATACCTAAACATACATTCCCTGAAAATTGGAGCAAAAAAAAAAAATATTTAGAACTAGACCAAGTCGCATAAAGATTTCCCATATAAAATACACGTGAACTTTGATTATTTTTCTTCAAATCTCTACAACTCAGAGACCTTTTATGGCACAATCTTGGTCAATGGTAGGGTTTCTTCAGAATTGAATGCTCTACAAAAGTGTCCATTGCGGTGTAACCCTAACTCCCACCAGCGAGGTAGTACGGGTCATTGACCCCAATTTTTCCACGAAATTCTCCCTTTTTGCCCTTATCTCGTAAACAACAAGAGGTACAGAAAAAGTGAATATTACAAACTTGTAGCAAATTCAATTTCCTCCAAAAAGTTCTTGAACACCAAATCGCTAACATCGATATTTCTTAAGATATTGGGCTTTGAAGTTGAGGTAGTGTGGAAGTGTCATGGATTATTGAGCTAAATTGTAGAAACACTACCTCAACTTCAAAGCCCAATATCTCAAGAAATATCGATGTTAGCAATTTGGTGTTCACAACTTTTTTGTAGGAAATTGAATTTCCTACAAGTTTGTCATATTCACTTTTTCTGTACCTCTTGTTGTTTACTAGATAGGGGCAAAAAGCGAGAATTTCGTGGAAAAATTGGGGTCAATGACCCGTACTACCTCGCTGGTGGGAGTTAGGGTAACACCGCAATGGACACTTTTGTAGAGCATTCAATTCTGAAGAAACCCTACCATTGCCCAAGATTGTGCCATAAAAGGCCTCTGAGTTGTAGAGATTTGAAGAAAAATAATCAAAGTTCACGTGTATTTTATATGGGAAATCTTTATGCGTCTTGGTCTAGTTCTAAATATTTTTTTTTTTTGCTCCAATTTTCAGGGAATGTATGTTTAGGTATTAGCCACAAAATTTCGAGGTGGGACTGAAAAAAAAAAAATAGTCGCGAAAAAAAAAGCACCCTAATATATATATATATTTATATATATTTTTTTAAGAAAATTCCTTAACTCGTTAGACGTGTGCCGCCTTTTGTACGTTTTCTCCAACTTTTCTTTAGTTGAAAGTGAGGAGACCGCCTGAACTTTGCATAATCGATAAACGTGGCAAACGTAAGGTACTATGGTGAAAAGGTTGCGAGTGTAGAGAGCCTCCTACCTAAAATGCTATTTTCTATGAATCCGGAACTGCAGACATAACAATTTCATGAATAAAAATGCAGTAAAGCTTGATAGCAAAAACTACACACGTCGGTTACCTGAAATTCGCCATATTCGCACCTAGGATGTGTGTTGAACTTTTTGGGGGGTGTATGGTGCCGAACTTAGACTTAGATATCTGAAATTCGTACTTGTATATATTGTGTGTCGAAGTTAGGCACGTGTTTGCCGAACTAAAGCTCCTCACACACTGCATCAGAATTCATATGAAATTACTTCTTGAAAATTCTGTCGAAAAGAAACTAGCAAGTGAAATTCACACATTCTATTAAAAGTCAGAAGGAAAGGACTATGACCATTTGTAAGCTATAATTGAACTTTGGACAACTCTTTCAACTAGTCTTGGGGACGCGATTGTACGAATTTGTGCACATAGAATTATTAATTTGTTTTTGATGTCCTACAAATACAAACAAATTCATTTATTTCCCGATAAATCTCCATGTTCCACGTTTCAATTGAAATCGATATTCAATTTAACTCGAATTCAAACTATGTTTCGTATTTCTATTCACCTCACGCAGTCTGAAAGACAATTGTTAGATATGAAATAATTAAATTAATTCATATTTCGTATTTTGATAGGTACTTGAGATAATTTAATATTACTTTTTCAAGTAAATACAAAATAGTTTTCCTTTAAAAAAAGACAACTGATTAATGAAAAAAATATCTTATTCTCGTGTGGTAATATATAAGTACATTTGGGGAAAAGGAACATATTTCGCAGAAAATGTTCCAATTGTTCGAAAAAAGAAATTATTAATTGCTAAAGGGCTCAGAAAATCAAAAGAAAACAAGCATTCAATTACTGAGCTCTTTTTCTCGTCTCTCAGTTTTTGGAAAAAATAACAAAACTCGCCTTCTTTATTAATTAATAATCAAATCCGTCAAAATTACCAAATTTTGATTTTTTAATTTCGAAATAGATATTTTATATTACAAAAAGTTCTCTTTTCTTCGGATATGTTCTCTTAGTCCTAAAACAAATCTTTGATTTCTGAAATATATCGTGCTCTAAGTTAATATGTGTACCTTTACAAAAATATAAAAATCAAGTTATATTACACAAGTGAATATATTTAGCTACAGGATCTAGAACTAGAGATTTGCGAGGAAGTTAATAGAATTTTCGTATTTTAAATATAACAGGAAAACGTTTTACAAAATAAAATCAAGTTTAAATATTTATTTTCAGAATTTAACACTTTTATGTTCTTGGTAACAACAGCAAAAAAGAGGTGAGTTGAAAACAGAATAGGTTCAAGTACTTTTTTGTAAACTTAAATTTTCGTAGTTAAATCACTCTAAAAAATAATTTATTGATCTTTAAATTATTAATTAATTTAAGAAAGAATTCATTTAATATATCTATATACAATAGTGCTAACAGTAGTTCATTCATTGACTGCTTCCATACCTGGAGTAAAAATTATGGGAAGTTTGTGTTTATAAAATAAAATCGATCTTTCTAATTTTTCAACCCTACTGGTGTTAAACATCCCCAGGAAGGGAATGACCGAATAAAAAGTAATTAAGTAAAAACGTTTTCTTAAAAAACTTAAAACTTATGTATTTTTTGATGAAGTGTCAAGGTTAAGGTCATCCCTTTTCAACCATTAGGTGGAGTGTAGGGAGGGTGGTTTTGATGAAGTTTATTTTAAATAACAAGTTTTATTATGGAAATGTTTTTAGTACAATGCGTAGTTTTAAGATATATCGATGTCTCAAGTTAACAGATTCACCAGCGGAAAATAGTTTTTGAGATATGAATTATTTTTTTGGAAAATTGGTTTGGGTTTTTTTTATGGGATCGCGTGTGAACAATCGAAAGTCACTTGTTTCACAGGCTTATAAAACATAAAATAATATGCAGATGATCTCTGAACGCTAAAGACATTTGGAAACAAATAGATACGTCTAATTTTTTAAATAGTAGAACTAATTAACAGAGTACTCCAATAAACTTTCCAAACTTATATAATTTAGGAATTTGCAACTTATCCAATCAAAATTGGAAATTTTGTTTTAACTACCTATGAATTCTCAAAAAATGTGCGATGGGCCTAAGGCAACGAAACGTAGCACAGATCATACAAATTATTTGGCACAATTTTTGCAATTGAGCGCAAGATAAGTGAATAGTCTCATCTTTCCTGAATTGAAAGAAAAAAAAACCCTTAATGCAGCAAAGCTTGCTCCCCGTCTCCCGTTCCCGGTTCCGGAGTAGAGGGAATGATATTAGCCAGGATATCCGTTTATGAGCCTCGCTGCATATGGAGGTGTGGTGGCGACGGCGGTGGCCAGGAATCCCGGAAAATCTATGGAGGGGATGTTCGCACAATTCTGCATGGTATATGAGCATAACGTGAGCGTGGTTATATCATGCTTCATACCCACCCTACGGGTTGATGGTGCTCCATATGCCAGGCATACGTATCCCACCCCCTTAAAACATAGGCCGTCGTCGTCGTGTGGTGCGTACGTGCGTGCGTTCCGTATGGCTATGATGTACGCACATATAACAGTCCTGCCGCGCGCGCTCCGTCTTGCGTTTATTAATGCAACGGAAAGTGAATATAAATTGGAAAGTTATTGGTTATGTGGATGATACCGCACCGGTCCCAGACCCCGAGTATAACCCCGATACCCTATCCTGTGCCAGAGATCTCATCCGTTCTCCGTCACTGAGTTCCTTTGACAGGAAATAAGAGGGCATGGGTTTTGGGTCGTTCACTTTCTTTATACCATATAGTAATATATATATTTTTTTCTTTTTTATTACCAACATTGATAATATTGTTTTCCGCCTCCCCCGCCTTAAAGGTTGTTTACTGACTCGGGGAGACATGCAATTTTTCGGGGGTGTTACTCTGGTCGTCGTCTAGTGAAGTTTTATGCAGACGACCGCCCGCAAAGCTCCTCTAAGGGTTTCTTCGGCCCGTTGAAATCAAACCAGGAGCAAAACACAAGGAACGAACCCAACCCTCAGTATTTTTGCGTAGGTATTACGTTCGTGTATTAACCAGCAAGAGGGATGGATGGCATGCACGTAAGTAGTTTTTTCGGTTTACTGGTTTTCATGGTTTAATGCTCCCTGATTTTATTAGACTCATGACTGGTCCACCTCGGCAGGATACTATACAAGTTTAGGTTGAAGAGGAGTAGTGCTACCATGCGGTGCTCCTGTGGGGCTGCCCTCCTATATTGAGGAGCCCCCGGTGCTAGTCCTGCTTTTTGGTGGTCGTCGAAAGCAAATAAGTTTTTCGGTAGAGCGAGGGTATGGCTACTTTTTTTTTTTTTTTTTTTTTTCTGCCCTGGCTGATTTCATTTTATTATTTTGCTTTGTGACATGTTTCATCCCCTGCGGGACAAGCGTCTCCTTAAATGTCTCGTAAACGCGCGCGAGGGGAGTCGCAGAAAATTGAGTTTGTTTGCAAGGAGCTAGTCTGTGCCTGCTACACTCTTGATGTGACACACGTCACTTTGCGATTTTTTATAGCCATCAAAAGAGGGTGACGGACTCATGTTGATTAATATTGCACTTGAGGTTTTATTGGCAATTTATTCCCTTTTTTTTCAGTGCCTCCTTCTTCATCCTTATTCTTTTCTTAGTCCCTGCATGAGATGACGGAGATTGAATCCGTACTTGGACGAACTCATTCAATTTTACGGTAGCGCCTCAAATCACACGAAACCAACATCTCCAGGACATGGTCTATTTTTCAAACTTTAGCAAGGTAATAATTTACTTAAAGCAATTTTGTAAAAGTTTTTTATCTTTAGAAAACTCAATTAAGGGGTAATGAGGCTTAATATTGTTTTGCCGTTTAACGAAATGTTTTTCAAAATATAGATTTGGGACAAAATAACGAAGACTCTTAAAAATTTCAAAATTTGATGTAAAAGATTTCTTTAAGATGAGAAAAAGAGAACAAGTTCACTATTTATATTTTCATTTGGTATTCTAAATATTTAGTGCTGATCAAAATAATAAGTAATAAAGTTTTATAAATATTAATTTAGCTTTTAAAATCTCGTTCATCTGAAAAATAATTGGTACCATTATTTGAGTAACCAAGAATTCTTCAAGAGCATTACTAGCTAAGAAGTGGCGTATGAAATGAAACTGATAAGGCGTTAGAAGATTTCTGGAAGAGTTTTTCAAATCATTTATAGGAATTGTCAAAAGGAAAACTAAGACTATTATCAGATTATTACCTACACAATGAACTTTAAATAAGATTGTGTGACTTGTTACACATATGATATTCATTTTTAGAATTTGTGTATTAGAAATATTCTCGTATTGCTCTCAACATATTGCAAATTAATCGACATGAAATGATAGAACAAACATTTTCTTTTTAATTCAGTTTATTAAAAATTTTTATAATATTTGTAAAAAGCTCTCCTCCAGTTTGAATTTATTTTTCTACTTAAATCAACTAGTACCTACTAAATTTTTTTAATGAAAAGCAAAATATGACCGGTTCTTGTTGTCTTCCATTAAGTCTCTACAAGACTACTTGTAGAACGTCAAGAAAATCTTTATTCTTATAAAAAGCTTGCTTTAACTTCATAAAACGTCATGAGCTTATAAAATAGATTTTTACTAGCTTTCGTTCTTATAACGATCCTATAAGATCGTAGTCCCAGAGCTCAGTTATTTTTCCTTAAAGGAGTTTTAAGTTTAAATCTTACAAGAATATGTTCTTACTTTACTTATAAAACACTAACACAAGATTATTGTCAGACAGTAATCAGAATAACAAGTGCTCTGAATAGGCAATGTTACTTGTAAGAGTTTCAACCAAGAGTGAATTCTCTGCGAATGCCTTTAAGAGTAATATAAGAATCAATTCTTAGGGAGGAAAAATATAATTACACTACTAGAAATAATTTTTAGAAAATTACTTTATAAGCCTTTTAAAAGAAAGATTTCTTTATGAAAAAGTTAATAAGAGCTTTAAAAGTCTATTTCAAATTTGCCTAAGAATTGAGTCTTCCAAATTGTTTGTTGGGTAGTCATTCATACGACGCCGTTCAATCGAACAATGTTTAGTTCGACCCATCTAAAATTATTTAATTAAAAAGTAGTGCAGTATTTTTTTAAGTTTGCAGTTTAACACCTAAAACTTGAATGCATGACTAATTTTCCATATGGCAAATAACGAACCCTTTGTTATTCAATGATATCAATTACATTTCAGAAGAAAAATTTGTTTTTACGCGGACTATAGACTATTTTTCAACCTTATTACCTATTGTTTTGAACAGCATTTTATAATGTGTCTATTGAAGAAAACTCAAAACAGAAATCAAAATTGAAATTGCAGCTATTTTCGAAAAAATTCCATAACAACAAAATTTGAAATACGTACGATATTCGTAAAAATTACATGTATTTTAGTAATGATTACTGTATTTTTTTTATTTTTTTTAGTGTATTTTTTCAAGTTAAATACTTAGTCCTGATCCTTAAAGTTATTTAATATTGATTCCACTTTGCAAAAGTTACCAGTCGTTATGAGGTGTAAGTTTTGAGTTCGTAAAATGATTTAAAAGTAATTCAATACTTATGCACCATATGTTGTTACTGGCCGTAAAAGGTATTAATATTACAATACATGAAAATTATTTTAAGAGAGAGGAGGAAAATTATGCTTGACATCTAATATCCTCAGTAGATATGTATACCATATTATGCTCAATTCATTCAGCTCATCTGCATGCCTTTCCGCAATTTACGTGGTAATGGGGCAGACACGGTAAGAATTCATCCCAGAGCTCGCAAATCACTCACATTTAGATGGATTGCGGTTTATATGCGGCTGGGATTCCTGGAATCAGCAAACGAAATGACTGGCACGCTGGTCGTGCGGTGCGCTGTGCAAGCACACCATCTCTTACCCGCGTCCCTGAAAAACCCTTAAAAACGACGAAATAATCAAAACCATCTGCCACCGGTGTGCACTTCCATCCTGGCGTCTGACGGCAAAGATCCTTGGCAAAAACGCAAATGCTCGGAGCCCGCCACCCCGAAAACGGCTGAAGCGAGTGGAGAGGAGATGCGGAGAAGTGCGGAGCAGCCCCACCAGCAGCAACAGCCCCAAAGTGTATATGCAACTTGCATCCTTTGCAAATATTTTACTCTTGGTGCATCCAATATTTGCTTACGCGAAAATTCCCTAAGCTTCATGTTCAACAATTGGAACTCTCTGCTAATATAATTGCGGCAGGGATTGTCCAAAGTCTGACTGCACGCTGCTGCCAAGGCTCCTCCAGTTTAGCTCCTTTTCGTTGGGATGATGCGGGGCCGGGCAGGCTGATCCTGTTCTGTTCCTCTCGACCAAGGATTTCCTCCCGATCATGGGTCCTCTCCGGTCTTCGGTCCAGGTTCATTGAGGGAAGAGAAACTTTCGCATTCGGTGTATCAACACAATCTCGCGTGCTGAAATCATCCTCATAATGCACTTGTGGCGAGCAAATTAAATACGTACATATATGCAAGCAACGTGCGGGTACAGGACTTCGTGTCCTGAAGGATGTGAAACCGGGGTTCTGGAACAACCAGATAAATATCTAAACTATGCTTCTAACTCATCTACCCGTGAATTATCACCATTCTCATGGCGGAGCGAGGCATCTCGAGCCAAGTCCGAGGATCCTGTGGGATTCGACGACTTTTTCTGGGCGTCGCGTCGTTGGGCGTTATAAAACAAATTTTCCGAGAAGGGTGCCAGCTCCAAACTCCCAGGAGGGCCCAACTAGTTCTCCTCGGGTGGACCGCTCACCTTTCCTCGGGTGTAGTTCTGGAACTATGTCGTCCAGGAGAAGTGGAAATTCGGAGAAAACTTGGCCGGGCTCCCGGCTTTGGGATACCTTTTATGAGCAAATTCGCCCCAAGAACCAGATGACTGAGAACATGCAAAGGCATCCAAGTTCGGCTAAGGAGGGCACTTTCGAGCACGAAATTTCATTAAATTGTCAAGAACTACTTTTGCGTGGTTTTCTTTTTTCTTTGAATTTTTTGGCGACAAAAACTAATTTCTGAGTTGCCTTCATACGGCTCCGATGGAACGACGCGGGCAGGGTTAATGTCTTGACAACAGCAGGTAACAGAACAACAGGTAAAATGTTGCTAACAGTCTGCTTGCAGCAAAGTATTTTACAGTTAGACAGTGATTATTTAAAGATTTAATATTTTACCTCTTTCAACTTTTGGTGACCACCTTCTATTGTAAATACAAAAAGTCTTTTAAAAATAAACGTTTATTTAACAACGGCACTAAATTATAAAAGAACAGCTATATTGACGTCGCAATTTTGAATTTCTAATTTTTGCATAAAAATTCATAATCCCTGACCCCGAATATTCTCAAAGTTCAAATTTAGATCGAGTTGAACCATAAATGACAAAGTAAAGTTGGTAAAAATGTTATTATTGATGGGTTTTCTAATTAAAAAGACCAGACTACTTCTTTAGTACTTTATTCAATGATGGCTCACAAGTCACTGACTACTTGATGGTAGTAACAAGGCCGGCACCGTATGTATTCTTGTCGCTAGAATTGCCAGCTTTGTATAAATACAACATCTCCCCCCTTACGCCAACAGGTCTGAAGTGTGTTGAAAGTGATTAAATTCAAATATATATATATATTTTTTTTTTTTTTTTTTATTGATATGTAAGGCGGTTAGGCTGCTTCACTGTTCGACCAAAGCGAGTTCTATAAGTGGTCTCATTTTGTTTCGTAGCTTGAGTATTTAATTCATTGGAGCTATTTTGAGGTGATTGATTATTCTTTAATTCATTCGAACTACTTTGAGGAACAGGAGTATCTTCATCATTGATTTCAGTAAAATTTGGCGAATTAAGTGATCTTCGTAAGTGTAGTTGATTTCTACGAATTTCTCTGTTTTGTTCATTTCGAATGATGTACGATCTAGGGCTGTTATGCGCTTGAACTACCTGACCAGGTTTCCAGACATCTTTATTAAAATTTTGGTATGTTATGTTTTCACCCTTGTTAAATTCCGTCTCGCGCGAAACTGCTGTGCGGTCGTAATATTGTTTTGTCTTAGATTGGTTTTCTATAAGTTTTAGTCTGGCATCTATATAAATTGTTTTCGGTACAAGTAAAGAAGATTTAGTTGGAAGTTTAGTACGTAACTGACGACTCATTAATATTTGCGAAGGAGAATATGCTAATCCAGCTACTGGTGTACTTCGATACTCTAATAACGCAAGATAGATGTCTTTCCCTTCTTCATAACATTTCCTTAAAATAGTTTTTGCGATATGGACAGCCTTTTCTGCCAAACCATTGGAACGAGGATAGTGTGGGCTGCTTGTTTCAAAGGTAAACCCCCAATTTCGACTGAACTCGGTACACTCGTAGGAGCCAAAAGGCATATTATCACTAACTACTATTTTCGGTATTCCATGACGTGAAAAAATTTTCTTTAAGGCTATAATTACTTCACGTGACGATGTACTTTTGACGCTAATTATTTCGAGCCATTTTGAAAAATAGTCCATAAGGACTAGAAATATTTTTCCTTCTATTTGTAATAAGTCACATCCGACGATGTGGAATGGCAACTCAGGGATTTCTCTACAAAGCATGCTTTCTTTCTTATTTGATGATCTATATTTCTCGCAAATTTTGCAAGATGCAATTAAATTATAAATATCTTCGTTCATGCGGGGCCAATATAAGATTGATTTAGCGCGAGTTTTTGTTTTGGTCAAACCAAAGTGGGATTCATGTAATAAATTCAGCATATCTTGTTTAAGAGTTTGAGGGACTATTATGCGTTCATTATAAAACGCGATATCATCTACGAAATATATATTGTGTCTAATTTTCCAATAATCTTTTAAATTCGTAGGTATTTTAGTAATATCGTTAGGCCACCCACATTTAACAAAATGTTGCACTTGTTGCAAAGTAGGATCATTTATCGTTGCAATTTTAAATTGTAGTTTTTTATCATTACTGATGTCAACAGAATATATAAGATTTGCAATTGAATCTTCTATATTATCTACAGAACTTTCGATATCTGTATTACGAGATAAAGTATCTGCTATGTGTAAGAGACGACCAGGAACATAATGCAAGCTTATATCGTATCTTAGTAGTTTAAGTTTAATTCTTTGTAACCTCGGTGACGATATATCGATGCCTCAGGCGAAGAAACGTACACCAGAGGCCCCTACGAAGAAACGTACGCGACAAATTATCCTACGAAGAATCGTACACCTCGATACCATC
Source organism: Dysmachus trigonus (assembly GCA_949715965.1). NCBI lineage: Eukaryota > Metazoa > Arthropoda > Insecta > Diptera > Asilidae > Dysmachus > Dysmachus trigonus. The sequence goes on from OX454320.1 coordinate 16,395,568, forward strand.
CGACGAAGACCCGTACACGCTGATATTTTCAGTCGAAGATCCGTACACACTGATACTTTCCGGCGAAGAATCGTACACCCCGATATTGTCCGACGAATAATCGTTCACGTCCATATCGTCCGACGAAGAATCGTATAACGCTACTGCTGTCCCACGAAGAATCGTACACGCCGATATCGTCCGGCGAAGAACCGTACACGACTGCTATTTTCCGACGAAGAATCATACGCATGGCTGCGTTTCGACGAAGGATCGTTCTTCGTTGGACAGAATTTTTGTGTACGGTACTTAGTCGGAGACCATCGGCGTATACGGTTCTTCGTCTAAAATTACCGGCGTGAACGAACCTTCGTCGAAACGCAGCCATGCGTATGATTCTTCGTCGGAAAATAGCAGTCGTGTACGGTTCTTCGCCGGACGATATCGGCGTGTACGATTCTTCGTGGGACAGCAGTAGCGTTATACGATTCTTCGTCGGACGATATGGACGTGAACGATTATTCGTCGGACAATATCGGGGTGTACGATTCTTCGCCGGAAAGTATCAGTGTGTACGGGTCTTCGACTGAAAGTATCAGCGTGTACGGGTCTTCGTCGAATGGTATCGACGTGTACGATTCTTCGCCGGATATTTTTACGTGAACGTTTCTTCGCCTGAGGCAACGATATTATGTAAGTCTTTATTGTATAAGGATACTAAAGGCTTGTGATCTGTGTGTATTTGTATTTTTCTGCCATATATATAATTATGAAATTTAGTGCATGCGAAATAAATTGCAAGAAACTCCTTTTCTATCTGGGAATAATTCAATTCGCGATCAGAAAAACTTTTGGATGCGTAGGATATGGGGTGTTTATCCTGTATAAGACAACACCCTACCCCACTACTCGACGCATCTGTTTGAATTATTATATCCTTTGACGGATTAAATTGTTTAAGTACTGGGGCATTTGATAATACTTTTTTAATTTTATCTAAAGCAAGTGTGTGAATAGGTAACCATTCAAATATAACGTTATTTTTAAGCAGGGCTCTCAGATCTGTTGTAAGTGAACTTAGGTTCGGAATAAAGCTTCTTAAATAATTTATCATCCCAAGTATACGTTGAAGTTCTTTTTTATTTTCGGGTATTTTTAAAGCTTTAATTGCGCTAACACGCTGTGGGTCCGGTCTCATTCCATGTTTTGAAAAAATATGTCCCAAATACTTAACTTCTTCAACTTTATATTGAAATTTAGATTGATTAAATTTAATATTAATTTCTTTCGCCCTCTCCATTACTGCCTTTAAGTTTTCATCGTGCTCTTGGATTGTACGTCCGCCCACTAATATATCGTCTATATAAAGGACTACTCCCTCAAGGTCGCCGAAGTATCTTCTTATAAAATTCTGTAGTATTTCTGTAGCTGGCTTAATTCCGAACGGAAGTCGTAAAAATTGAAAACATCCAAATGGTGTTGAAACTACGCAAATTTCACTCGATTCTCTATCTAATTTAACTTGCCAGAAACTGTCCTTCAAATCTAGAACGGAGAAAATTACCATATCTTTTAATGCGTAGCGCATGTCCTCTAATGTCGGTATATAACTAGCTTGTTTTCGTACACAAAGATTTAATTCTCTTGGGTCCATACAAAGTCTTAACGACTTATCAGGTTTTTCAACTATTACTAAATTATTAACCCAGTTTTTAGGATTATTTACCTTTTTTATAATACCGCTTTTGACCATCTCTTCTAGCTTTCTTTCAACGTTATTACGGAGACAATAGGGAATTCTACGAGCTGGTTTAATAACAGGAGGTACTGACTTATCATAATATAAGTGCCCCTCTGTTGGGAATTGACCTATTCCTTTAAAATTTACTTCATATTTTTTAATTAAATTTTGTTTCTCGTCATCGATAGTCAACGCATCTACTTTTTTAATTAAATTTAGAAGAATACACGTAGGAAGTCCTAATATGGGTTTCGACTTGACATCCGCAATTACAAATTTAGTTTTATATGAATTGTTTCCGTCTAAAATATCTATATCCACATTACCGATTGGATCTATGATGAAGCCTCCGTATGCCTCTAACTTTAACGGTACTTTTGTTATTTTATATTTTCTGTTTAATTCTTTAAATACACTTAGGGGTAATATATTCACCTCCGACCCGGTATCAATTTTAAATTCTATGATTTTGTCTCCTATTAATAATTTTTTGGTCCAACAATGAATTATATTCTTGCCACCACTTACCGCCATGCATACCGTTTCTATATAAAGCGACTCTTCATCTGACTGCACCTCTGTTTTTGTATTTTCAGCGCAACGGAGTTCTTTCACCTTTTTATATCTGCACACAGTAGAAAAATGGTTTTTATTTCCACACTTCAAACATGTTTTGCCATAAGCCGGGCATTTCCAGAAATTGTGATTATAATTACATTTACTGCATTTGTTAGAATTTATATTTTTATTAGAGGATTTGGAATGACCCTTTTCTTTAAAGTTTTTATCTGCATTTACAGGCCGACTTTTGTTACTACCTTCAGTCTTACATAACTGTTTTTTCTTAATTTGTAACACTGTAGATTTTTCTTGGACTGTTTTTGTCTGTGATTTAGTCACCTCCGCTACACGGCAGTACTCCACGGCTTTCTTCAGATCCAATCCATCCATCTTCAGAAGGTTTCTTTGTACATCTGTATCGTTGATTCCTAAGACAATGCGGTCCCGTAGCATCGAGTCAGCTTGTTCCCCAAATTCGCAGTTTTTCATGAGCGCTGTTATTTCGGTCAAAAAATGATCAAATGGTTCATTTTCGGCTTGGGATCTCTTGTAAAACAAATATCTCTCGTAGACGATATTTTTCCTCGGGTTACAATATTCATCAAACTTTTTAATAACAGCGTCTACATCTTTCTTTTGCTCTTCAGTCAATTCAAACGTGTTGTAGACTTCCACTGAATCTTCTCCAATTAAATTTAGAAGTATCGCTACCTGTATATCCTTGGCCTCCTTATCCTTTTTCGTCGCTTTCATATAGGTCTGGAACAATTGTTTAAATCGTCTCCATGATTCGTTGAGATTCCCATTTAAGTTTAAAGCAGGTGGTGGTTTAAACACGGTATCCATTACTTGATAACGGCAATTGCTTCTGCTCTATTGATGAGTGTAACAGTACTCCTTATTCGTCGCCTACCGGCTGCGCCATGATGGGTTTTCTAATTAAAAAGACCAGACTACTTCTTTAGTACTTTATTCAATGATGGCTCACAAGTCACTGACTACTTGATGGTAGTAACAAGGCCGGCACCGTATGTATTCTTGTCGCTAGAATTGCCAGCTTTGTATAAATACAACAATTATAAATAAAAATAGAATGAACTATCATCGATTTTATGCTAAACTTAATTAAACTAGAAAGATATGCGTATGTATATGAAGAGTCCAGGAAAAGAATGATCAAAGTCACCCTAAAACCATGTTTTGAGTTAGTACCGTCATCTAGTTCCTTAGACGCGAAACTTATCTGGTCCGAATCATAAAAAAGGCTAACAACGTTCTAAACCCCTAAAAATGAGCTGTTATTTTTTGGCAAAAAAGTTATGTTTGATCAAAGTCCACACCGTAAAAGTTAAAAAAGATCAAAGTCACAGACTTTGATCATTGTTCACAAGTTTTCGAACGAAAATGTAAATGTCAGTCAGTGTTGTCACTTGTCTGTTTAGTCGTTTGATTTTAAGGTTCGTTTGTAATAAAGAAGGAGTAAATATTACTTAAATAACTGGCTTATTCATCATGTCTGAAAGTGACTCTACGACCTACAATGTTGCACAAAATAATAATAACACCAAAAAACGCAGAAAGTGTGGTAAAAAATCCCATAAAATTGCAAGTGTTCGGACGCCATATTTGATTCACTACTTTGGAACCCAATACAAAAAAGTACCTATACTGTTTCCTCAAATATAACGTACTTTTTGGCAAAAAATCAGAAATATCGCAGAACGCATTTAGTTGTAATTGAGGTTCAAACTATCCAAACGAATTTCAAATTTTCCTTCACAAAAGCAAAGTTTTAACAAAACAATGGCACTTTTACCTTCCCTTTGGACACAAGCAACAAGAAAATAGCATTCATAACTCAGACTCAAAAAAAAAGTTTAATTTTGTTGACCTGTGTAATTAGATGACTTTGATCCTTTTCAACTTTTTTAGTCTTGACTTTGATCATTAATACAATTTGTATCTCTGACTTAATGAAGATAATTTAAAATAATATAACTATAAATATATATATTTTTAATAAATATTGTTAAATAGTGTTGCAAATATGTAAGCAATGTTTTTAAGCTAAAACTACATTTACATAATACTTTTGACAATAATTATAAGTCTTCTTACTTAAAATTTGATTTTTCTTCTAAAACTCCTCAACTGACTTTGATCGTTCTTTCCCTGTACTCTTCATATACTAAGAAATAAATTAAAAAAAAGAGCTTTAATTAATTATACTGAAAAGTACGCATTTGCTTAAGTGCTTGTTTGTATTTTATACCATAAATTTCAATCATACATAGCCACTCTCACGGCAGAGTAATGATAATATACGTAATTGTAATTTTTTATTTGTAATAGAATAGAAAGTAGTTAAGAGTTCGGAAGTGTTTGTACTTTTTAAAACTTCGATATTTAATATATTGAAATTCGTAATCCTCTGAGTACCTTCCAAAAAGAAGACTAAGAGGCATTAAGAAAAAAAAAAAAAAAAAAAAAAAAAAATTATTTTCTAACTCCATTGCTAATGGTTTTAACAGACGATTTTGATAATTTACGAAAAATCTAAATATTTCGGTTTTGGAGGCATTAAATGGAGGGTTTTTTAAGATATATGACATTTTTTTTTTAACATAATACTCCTTGTCATATATGACGTAATATAAACATAAAATTTAAAGCATAAAGCTGTTTGTCTGTCTGAGAAACCATGCGACGTAGAAAATTGAAATTTGGCATAGTAATACTAAATATTTTTTAAATTTAATATATTATGTGGAGTATAATTTGCAAGGAATTTTATGTAAGATAAAAAATATTTTTCTTATAATTTTAAATAACACATGATCGCTTCACCGGTTTTTATTTTTTATTATTACTTACAATATCCAAATTTTTGGCTACAGCTCAACAAATGATTGAACACCAAGTGAAAATGGGAACAATTTGTTCTTTAATATCGTTTCATTGGATTATTGGACTTAAGGGTGTTTTTGCTGAATTAAGATTAAATTTAAAAATTGTTTGAATCTTTGGATTGCAGTGAAAAAATGATGATAACAATTATTTCACTTCGAGCGCAAAATTTCATTGAACTGTGAAAAATTACTTTTATAAATACTTAATATATTTTTTTTCCTCTCAGAATTCTTGACGAAGAAAAATTGTTCCAACGAGAAATCATTTAATTTTTGAGTTGCCTTGATATACAGTAGGGCTTTTATATACATAGTCGTGCCATAAGTTCTGTCCCAAAGGAAAAATTAAAAAAAGCTCATATAAGAAAAAAATAATTAAATTTTATTTATTATGTTTAGTAATATACTTATTCTAATTTACAGTAATGCAGACAATTATTCGAAATGCCCACCCTTTGCAGCTACACATTTTTTTAAACGTTTCGGCCATTCATCAATCGCAGTACGCAACACATCTAGTGATATTTCCTTCGCTGCTTTCATCAAACTTGCTTTTAATGACTCAATGTTTCGATGTTGAATAGAGCAGGCCTTCTCCTCTAAAATATTCCATAAGCGGTAGTCCAAAGGATTTAGGTCTGGGCTACCAGAAGGCCAATCTTCATCAGAAATGAAGTCAGGAACATTCGATTTTAACCAGATTTGCGTTTTCTTGTCTTTATGAGCGGGTGCTGAGTCTTGCTGAAACACCCAATGCTGACCATGGTACATCGTTGTGTTGAGCGGCTTCACCATCTTCTCCAGGATGTCACTTTGATAGTTCTTTGCCTTCGTTTTCACGCCTTGCTCACAAAAATGCAGCTCCGTAGCACCGTAATAGCCAACTCCCCACCAAACCATGACTGAGGCGGGATGATGGCTACGCTCTACCTTGGGTATCTTCTCAGCCGCTTCCTTAGAGCTATGCGCGTACACTCTGTCATTCTGTCGGTTAAACTTCTCTTCAATAGTAAAAAGTTTTTCGTCTGAAAAAAGTATTTGTTGGTATTTTTTTCCCGCGTACTTCTTCAAGAGACTTTTAGATCGCATCTCTCGTATCGCACGAAGCTTATCCGTAAGCCGCTGCCCTGTTGACCGTCGATAAGCACTAAGCTTAAGCTCTTCCTTGATAATACGAGACATCGTCCTTTTGGGTATTTTCATCTCCCGTGCCATCACCTTTTGTTTCCGGAGCGGATTTCTCAGTATGCGGTGACGCATCGCTTCTACTGCTGCTGGTGTACGAGACGTACGAGGCCTCCCGCTCCTGGACCTGTCATCGACAGAGGAAGTCTCACGGTATCGTTTGATAGTACGATGCACAAATTTTATTGTAATTTGTAGTGGCTGAAGAAGCTCAAATATCTCCTTTGCTGGCTTGTTGCACTTAAATAGTGCAATAACGGCGATCCTGTTCTCTTTAATGCCCCACTCCATGTTGCTCCTTCGAAATCCAATGACAAAATGATATTTTTTTAACAAAGCGGGAAGTATTTAAGCTAATTCGCGACAGGTAATCGGGATGCGTCGTGAGCCTTTTAGTGGAGGGGAGGGAGACAGAACTTATGGCACGACTATGTATATAAATTCCGGGTAGGATTTATATCCTGAATGATATCAGGGAGCACAACAACAGGTGACAGGATGCTTTCAGCCTGCCTGCAGCAAATAAATCCTCACAGTGCTGAGAGGTATTTAAATTGCTAATCCGGGATGCTACGAATCGATTTAATAAGATGCAATCAGGCAAAAATCAGTTCGAAAATTTTTAATCGAATTTCATGGGGGAGGATTACGAGTGCATGGCAGGTACCTGGAGTTGAAAGTAGTGCTCCTCGCCAGGCATTCCAATCTGCTAAGCATGCAAATTATATGCAGGCTCCTCCAGCCATTCTTCGTGTAAAGCATCGCAGCAATTTCTCACCCAAAAATTTACTCAACTCGAGAGGAAGATCGAAAACTTCATCAATTTCCGCTTATCGAATGCATCAATCGCTAGCGGCAAGTGCCTTGCACAGGGCTGTCTCCTCGTAGTTTTTATTCTATGCTTTTTGGAAAAGGATTTCTTCTCTGTGCCTCAAAGAAGGGCGGACGTGGGTGGGTATAAGGAAAAATAAAATAAATTAGGTCATTTTCAGTACCTAAGAAAAATGTAGCACCCTGCAACTATTTAGGTCGATTACGATGAATTAAATTTAACAACTGCAACAAGAGAAGCGAATTCTTCCTGGAAGACGGAATATGCTTGCTGATCCACATGTACCAGTTCGAGACCCTTCGAGGGATGGGTGCTCCGCCCCCCCAGGAAGGAGCTAGCCGCCGGCTAGCCCAACACCAGAACCGTCTGAAGAAGCACCAAGTAGAAATGGTGTTAGTAATTTATCTCATTTTAAAGTTCACCATAAAATTAATGGTACACTATAAATTTTGACGGTGCAGAAAACATGGACGGCTCCGCAGCTCCTCCTAATAGTTGGGGATCATTTTATTGGGAGCTGTTTGATTCCCCGACCCTCTACTGCCCCTCGAGGGCCGAGTCTGTCCGAGAGGGGGCGGGCGAGATCTAAATGATTACCCCCTTCACGACTGTATATGTGCTAATTTGATGATGCTTTTGAATTCATGAATGTACGTGCAGTTGCACTTCGGGGAGATTTACAAGCGTTTGGGGGCGGAGGGTTTAACACTTTTCACGGATTAGGTGCGGTGAGTGGATGCGTTCGGGGTGTGGTTTGTTATCCAATCCTTCAAGAGGTCGGCGAAGTTAATGGGTTTCATATTGCACGTTGTGGTAGCTTGCAAGTTGCTGCTTTTGATACTCTTGATAGATCTTACTAGCTTAATTATCTCGACTTATCACTGAGTCAGTGAAAGATTTGGCGGTTACATTTAACTTTAAACTCGACTGTGATGAATATATTAAATATATTGTTAGTAGAGCCAATTCTTTGTTAGAATTCATAATTTTATGTTAGTCTCTTGTATAAATATTGGTCCACATTCTGGAAGAGAAATTCTTTCGAGTATCTCCTTCCAAACGAAATTAAAAAAAAAAAAAAAATATTCTTAGCTAAGTAAAAAAGATTAATGACTTTTGAAAATATTCAAGGCAATTTATCACAGAATTCTTGGAAAAGTTTACCATCTTTATGGAAAATAAAATCCGTTTTTTTTTTATTCATTTCCTAATTACAATATAAGTAGTTATTGCTGCTAATTAATAATTGCCGTGGGCGAAATTGCTTGTCGTAGCTTTAGCCAAGAGAATTTTGAATGATATGTCTTCAACATGTGGACCAAACAACGTGCACAGACTTTTGTCTGCACAGATGTTTGTACGATGCAAAAGTCCGAGTCGGGTGGACCGGCTATTACGTAGGAAATGCTGGAACAGCTTTCGAAATCAGATATGCTAGACAAATAGTCTCAAGTGTTGATTGCTATTATTAATTTCCTTTTGGACATTATCCATTCCACCTTATTATTGTGAATGTTATATTGAAAATGTGTTCAACCACTTCCTCCTCTAGCGCTGATAAATTTCATTGTAAAGTCCCACCGCCTCTTTTCCTTATTATTATGAATAACTTTTTTTTTTTTAATATATTCTTAAAAGTCTTATAGAAAATGTACATACACTAAAAAGGAAATGTTCTCAGGTGTGTCTGACCGATTTTGATGAAATTGAAATATGTTAAAGAGTATCGAAAAATAAGAGCCAACTTTTTTTTTATCTGCGGAAATGGAGAGAACAGAATTTTACGTCCGAATATGACCTTGATATGGCCTTCGAAGTCATGGTTAAGTTTGTAGTCAAGGTCACATTCGGATGCAAAACTTCTGCTCTTTCCAAATCCGCAGTAACAATGTAGGTTCCCCTTTAAAGAACCGTCTTGACCCTGACATGACCTTCGAGGTCATGGTCAAGGACATAGTCTTTCCATTTCCGTGGCCAAAAATATGGTTTCCCCTTCAAAAAACCAACTTGACCTTAATATAACCTTCGAGGTCACAGTAAAGGTCATAGTCAAGGTCAAGGTCATAGTAAAGGTCAAGGTTGTAGTCGAGGTTATATTCGGACGTAAAACTTCTGCTCCTTCTAAATCCGCAGCAACAATGCAGGTTCCCCTTTAAAAAATCATATTGACTTGATACGACCTTCGAGGTAATGGCCAAGGTCATAGACGGATGTAAAATTTTCCGCTCTTACTATTTCCGTGGTCAAAAATATATGTTCCCATTTAAAAAAAAATCAACTTGTCCTTGAAATGACCTTCAAGGCCATGGTCAAGGTCAAATCTAAGGTCACTATTGAATAGCCAGGGAAATTTCCCAAAACTTTTTTCTCCAAAATGCATTCCTCGAAAGTTATTTAGCCGTTTCCATACTTTTGGATCACTCTGTATAGATAATGATTTAGACTCTCTTTTCAGTCATATTACGAGCTTTTTTCACGTTTCGTTATTTTTTAAAAATAACCGTAATACGATATTTTGTACTTTTCAACCCTCTTTTACTAACAAACATGACGTGATCGAATATTTCTGTTTGCGAATTCGTAATCCACGGAAAAAATCCTATAGAAATGATATATGACTTGTTGTGTCAAAACTTTAATATTAAATTTTGTCGACCAGTGAAATTAGTAAAAGCTTAGAGAAATTAACTTCAGAGAACTAACTAAAAACTTCGGTAAATTATCTAAAAATATTTGGACCATCTTATACAGAAAGCTTAATAAAACTAACTAAAACGTCGGTAAACTACCTAAAAATGAGGTCTGGCGGATTACCGAACGGTCATTAGTTTACTAGTTATGGAAGCTCAAAGTTGAAAATGGCGTTTTTGCTTTGACAGCTCATAGCTTAGTTTAACAAAATCACAGGAAAATTTAAAAAAGACGGGTTTAAAGTACTTTCTTCAAAATGATTTACTTGGATTTACTCGCAAATTTTTTAAGGAATCATTTCTTCTGTGTTTTGACCCTAACTGAGCGGTAGGGGTTGAACAATTCGAGATACATACATAAGTTTTAAAGTAGAGAGTACAAACATAAAAATGAAATTCATTTCATCCAAATCCGTTCATTTCTTTCTAAGATACAGCACTTTAAAAAATTGGAAAATTCTCCGATTTTTGGGATAATCTCTGAATTTTGAATACCAGTGTAGCTAAAATCAGACAATTCTTAAAAAGATTCCAATTATAATGTTGACATCATTAGAAAATAAATATATTTCGAAAGGTAATAGATTTCTGAATAGCCAATATTAAGATTTAAAGCAGACCCATTTTCAGTGATTTTTAAAAGGTAAAAATACAGACATATAAACAAAAAAAATTAATAGGCAGATAAATTTCATTTCATATAAATTTTGATTTGCCATAAAAAAAATATAGAAATTAATAAATAATCCAAAAGTACTAAGGCATAAACGTTAACCAACAGGCAGCTAACAAATTCAACGAATCAATTTATTTTCACATTTTAAATTCTTTCGAAATTTATATTTTTAAATATTTACGCTCAAAGCAATTTGTGAAAATTATGAATTTTATAGGCAAATTAAAGAATATTAACGAAAACATAATCTCGAGTACAAACACCTCTATTATTAATTGCATACTTATCGCAAATAATATATCTGCTTAGGAAAATTTCCTTAGACAAGGCTAATTTTATCAACAAATTTACCCAAGTATTTTTTTCCAAAATTTTGAATCAAGTAGTGGGGTAACTTATGCAATGACAAAAGCATTTTATCTAAAGCTTATTCAAACACTATTAAAAATTCTCGGGTAAATTAGCAAAATTATTTTAGGTGATGTACTAAATCTTAGGAAACCTTAACAATTATTACCCAGTTATAAATTTCTATAAAAAATATTTTGCCCTATCTAGCTTGGGTGATTTTACAACATTTTTTTCTTTTGATGTACCATTTCTGAAGTACTATTATGAACTCATGAAAATTCATAGTGCTCTTAAACTCTCATCGATGCCATTAAAAGTTTGGACAGAAAAGTTAAAAGTAATTGAAATGGTTTAAGTCCCCTTAAAAAGCGACTTCGACAGAAAATTGTCACGTCGAAATTGTTTTCCTGTTTATTATTATTTTTTACTCCATTGATGTACTGCCGGCCATCATCCACCTGACTGCACTCGGTCTCAGGCAGCGAGTGGTACAGCCCACCATATTCTGAATATTCCATAAAAAATATAAACCACATATGATCCGGGCTGGCAGGAATCGATATGATACTTCTCGTGTTAATTAATTTTATGTAAAATTTCAACAATAACTCGGCGCATAAATGCAACAAACCCTCGTTTGCATAATTCACCAGAATTACGACCTTATTATAGCCCCGGATATTAAACGAGTCATTGTAAGGCTTAATAAGGACAATTAATTACATTTCAAGCAAGAGCTCGGCGAATTTGTGTCCGTGACACCTGCGTTGCCGGCGACTTAATGAAACGATTATTTGATATTAATTAAAACGCTGTTAATATGCTCAGTTCTAAAATTTGGTCCGCGGAAATCAATGCGCCCAATATTGCTCCTAATTAAAATATCCTTGTGAGCCCTGCGGGAGCCGGACGGGTCGGGCGGCTTTTACTCTCTGGACCCGGCCGAGGGCTGGTCACCGGGGCTGCCACGAAGGTAAATCTATCAGAGGAATGACCCGTGGTAATTTCGTTGAATGGGGTACGTCAATGGATGGTCCCCAAAATAGAGCCCCCCATCCACCTGACTCTTCGGAACGCCACTCGGCGGGCATCGGGCATAAGCAGCTTTCAATGGATTTTCCTGCCTGACGCCGCTACATAATTAAAATCCACGCGTCAAACTAACTCGTTCATTAGTCAAGGCGATTTATTTATTTAGAGCAAAAAGCCATATTTACGACGAACGGCTTTAAGGGTTCGCTTCGTATCAGAAATCTTTTATAGAACCTCGATTAATCCTCTCTAATAAGATTATTACTTTTGATAATGAGTGTTGCAACCTTTGTGACGTCCACCTCACTTGTAACACTAAACATGCCATAACTGGTCAAATGACATGTTGTAAATTTTTGTTTTTATAATTTTATTGCTTTTATTGTAAGGGTCACGGGAAATACCAAGGAAATCCCGCTTGGTTTAAATAATTAAATTAAGATCGTGGCATATCTTCTCAGCAGCGCGGGTGTCTGTGAGGACGAACAGCAATGTGATAATCTAGAAATAGCGTCGAATGTCTGTGATTATAAATAACTCAGACAGATCGGCATAAAAGGTTTCTGTTCGTAGTTAAGTGCTAAAAGGGAAAAGCAATAAATGAATCCCTTTTTAACAAGCACGATTCAAACCTTGTGCATTTCTAAGAGGGAAAGCATAGGATCCCTGTGCATAATCATAAAGTCCTTCGCACATGTGCAAAGAACAGATGGGAAACGGGCGCCTTCTTAAATGAACATGTTCTACAGGGTCCGCCATCTAACGTTTTTTTTTTCAACTAGTGCTTATTTCGTGGATGGCAACACTTAGCTCATGTCTGATTTGACAGATAATTAGTTTTATCCTTCCGCTGAACGAATATGGTTGTGTATACGCTTGAACAACGCTGGGAAAGTGGGCCTGCGATCGACTTGCAGAAGATGCGGATTTTGCCAAAAAAATCATCTTTTCAGATGAAGCTCATTTCGATCTTGGCGGGTATGTAAACAAGCAGAATTGTCGCATTTGGGGCACAGAAAACCCGCACGCATTCATTCAAAAGCCGATGCACCCAAAACGAGTCACTGTTTGGTGCGGATTTTGGTCCAGAGGCATAATTGGGCCATTTTTCTTCGAAAATGAGCAAGGCCGTTACAGTCAATGGCGATCGTTATCGGGCCATGTTGAACGAATTTTTGTTCACAGAAATTGAAGAGCAGGATATTGGCAACATTTGGTTTCAACAGGACGGCGCTACGTGCCACACAGCCGACGCTACACTTGATGTTTTGCGCCCTGTTTTTGAAAATCGCATTATCAGCCGCAGAGCTGATGTCGTTTGGCCACCTCGGAGCTGTGATTTGACACCGTTAGACTATTATTTGTGGGGTGCCGTCAAAGATAAGTGTTACGCCGACAAGCCAGAGACAATTGACGCTTTAAAGGACAATATTCGTGAAGCCATTGGTGAAATACAGCTGCACACAATCGATAATGTACTTAAAAATTGGACCGATCGTGTAGGCTACTGCATGGCCAGCCGAGGCAGCCATTTGAATGAAATTATTTTCCATCATTAACCGGAAGGATTGTAATTTGAAATAAAAAAAGAAATTTGAAAAAATATTCAGTAGTTTTTTTTTTTATAGCATTTTCAAAAAAAAAAGTTATTTGGCGGACCCTGTAGCATGCTCATAGTTTAGGCGCCAAAGGATTTAGTTAGGACTAGGTTGAAACTATAAAAGGTTAGGCAGGATTTGAGAACGGGGCACTTGCGGAAGTTCGTTACTCAGACACCATCGGGCGCGCTGCTGAGTTGTGTGTTGCCGCGAATTCATGAAGTCGAACGTGTAGTCTTTACATTATTTAATTTGGGTTGTATATCCGGTTCAAAATTTGCACTATAATTTTAACTCACCTCCTATCATCCGATTTTGATCAAATTTGACACACTTACGTAAGTCTCGTGACAATACAAACTAGTATATCTAATATCGTTCTTGGATTTAGAACGCGGACGCCCTAAGATGGCGGATTAGCTTTTTTCTTCAAAATCCTCTTGACTTGTGCATAAAAAAAATGTTTAATCAATCTCGCTAAAATCCATAAAATACCCAAAACAGCGTCACTTATCAACGGCCAATTTTGACAATGCATCTAGTCGACTATAACTCTTTAAATTAGAACTGAAATTTGAAATTTGGATGAAATGGGGATGCTGATTTAAAATATGATAGTTATCAAAATCTATGAAATCAAGACTACGAAGCCTTACATAATTAATACCCGGTTGTTAAATATAAGTTTAAACTTCATTTAATTCTAAGTCAAAATTAAACTGACATTTAAGATAAAATTCTGTTTTACAGAGAGTTTAAATTGAGTTTAACTTAAACGGATGTGAATAAGGGTTTTATGGTAATATTTTTCATGCAATATATGAGGCATATACATATATAGTCCTAAATAGTTATAATGTTGTTAAAGTGAATCTTGAAGCTCTTAAAATAGAAAAGGAATGTTAAAACTCAGTTTAGTTAAACGCTCTGAAGTGAAACTCTGAAACACTAGCGGGTTAAGCATTAAAACAAAGGTTTAAAAAAACGACGATAAAACAATCGGCTAAGTGCGAGTTCCGTACATTATTACATTAAAATATGAATTAATAAGCGTTCATTTGATGCCCAACATCATGATGTTGGAAAAAAAAAAAATTATCTCTTAACCCCCAAATTTACGCCTTTTTCAAATTAAGATCTTCTAACTTTTGTACGTCTATGTTTGGGGAAATGTTAAGTATATATTAACGTCTACGTTTATTCAAAACTCAAATTCTCTACTTTCTCCCTGAAAAAAATGTGGCAGTCGGACAGACACCGTATAGATGTTTCGTTTTTTTCAAATGTAGTACACTAAAAATTAAAATATCTCACATATATCTTTTCTGTGGTAATCCAAAAATACAATTTCTCCCATCTGAAATACAGGTTCTTCGGAAATCCTTCGAGAAAAAAATGGCCTCGTTGCCTGATAACATATAAAATCCTCTTCTCTTGCATCAGCGCTAATTACTCAGTGACCCACATTGAGAGGCACTTTTTCTGCCGAAAAGGAAGAAAAGAGAAAATAATGATAACAATTCGAGGTATCCTTGCGGAGAAGATGCGCTGACCGCCCACTGTAAGCTTGCGGCCTCCTCGGGTGCCATCTTACAAATTGCAACATAACCTCAGAATTGATCCCGGCGACAGTGCTGCCACTTCTGATGCTGCCAGTTTATGGGGCAGCTGAGTTAAATACCTCAATCCCGCATATCCTTATGCTTCCCGAAATTCATTGCAATCTTCGGAAATTATCATTGAAATATCTTATGCTCCACACAATCGGGTACGCTAAGGGTCTGATAAAAATTGTACGGGATAAATAAGGGAACGGATGGAGAAGGGAGCGGGGCAAGCGATTTGTGAGAATTTCTAATATGTGTGCAACCCTTTTCGGGGGAGTTAAGTGAAGGCCCAGCCGGAGGACGGTTGAGTCCCGGACAGTGGCTGAAGATGGAGAAGAATAAGAAGGCGGCAGTGGTGTCCTCGATGGTGGTGCGCCAGGATCTGGACCAATGCCAGATTGTAACTTGAAGGAAATCCCTACCCATTCCCGTCGTGGGCACATGGCAGAACCGGCAAAACTGGGCTAACAACCGAGTGCCACCTCGTTCTGCATTAGCATCGTTGGATGCACTCAATCCGGAACAGGAGCGAGGTTATCTCGCTAAGAGGGAAGGTGGTGGCTGGAAAACAGTGTTAGGGGAAGGCGAAAGGGTTCCCGGGTATGCCATAGCTTTTCGGGGGGGTGAAAATGGATAAAAACAAGAGCAGGCCATAGCAGTTTTCGTTTAGATAAAAACGAGCATAGATCTTTGTTAACCCATTTTCAGAACATGAACAGAAAATTTTCATCACCATATCGCTTCCGTGCGACTATCTGTGTAGAGCCGGCGGCTTTAGGGATCTAATTCGGGGCGATGGAGAGAGGCGGGACGCAGTGTTGTTGGCAGCCTCTGAAGGAAATTTCCAAAAGAGAACAAATACGTTTTAGAAGACTCCTCGATTTTCTTCTCAAGTCCCATGAACTTAATAGTGCACCTGGGTAATTTTTTTTTACCGAGCTCTTTTTTCAGAATACATATTGTTTGAAAATAACACTAAAGCTAAGATTTTCTGCTAACAGATGCTCTCAATAATATCCTTCTGCTAATGACCTTTCTTTGATAAAATCGCAAATTGTTTTTAAGGATGTTGGGAAAAATAACAAATTAAATTCTTTAATAAGAACATTTCTTTGATAAAATCGCAAATTGTTTTTAAGGATGTTGGGAAAAATAGCAAATTCAATTCTTTAATAAGAACATCTCAGAATTATATAAAGGGAGTGCTTTTAGTTTAGATAGAGCTTCGTATAGGGATGAGCAAGCAATCATGAGTAGACTTACGCTTGAGGAACGATTAAGGAGGTATCCCACTCTAGAAAGTTCAAAAAATGCATTTTTCTTTTTTAGTTTTGAAAAATTCAGTGTTCTTTCCTGAATCGTTTAAGCTATCTCTTGCCGCGAAATTTGAAAAGCTCGCGCCGCTACAGGCGATTCCGTGCGCAGCTGCGCGCTCTCCACCACTCTTAACTTTAACTTAAATACCGTTTTTCTCAAAACACTGTCTTGATGAATGGTGTGCAGCATTCTGAGAAAACCATTCATCCGAAAAATTTCAGATTTTGGTACAAGCTGTGTTAGCTTTGTCTCTATGACCTAAGTGGAGCAAATCAGGCATTTTCACATTTACATAGCTTGTATCCTATATTTTAACAGTAAAAAATCAACTAAAAAATAAAACTTATAGTAGAAAAAATTAAAAAAATGAATCAAATTTTTTTTTTTTAAATGTGCCACACTCATGCCATAGCCACATATATAAAGAGTACTAATGTGCAATCTCATAATTTTCAGATTATTTGTTTGGCTGTTATCGTGCACACCGTTCCTAAGGTAGGAGTCCCAGTAGCAGGCCTGCCCTGACCCAACCACTCAATAATAAAATTTTTTTTTCTCAAAATATTCATTGCAGATCATATAATAAGAGGATTATTATGTTTAACTCTAAATGTTTTGTATTTTCTTGTTCAACTCCCTGAAAAAAACGTTAAATTCAAGGGCCTCTAGAGTGGGATACCCCCTTAAGAATTATCTTAATTTACGAAACTTATAGATGACATCGTGATTTTTGTGTGCACATAATCGTCGCTTATTTTTGATTTAATTTGTTAATAAATAAAATTGCCGCCATTACATCAAGGAAAATGCACCGTGTGGTGCGGTTCACACGTTGGTGGTCCTTATTCCTTTAAAAATAAGGCAGGCTCGCGTTACGGTCAATGCGGATCGTTAACGAACAATGATCAGTGAATATTTCTTCGAAAATGTGAAGGACATTGACCCTGGTTAGATGTGATTTCAACAGGATGGCGCTATGTGTCATACAGCTGCATATAGCAACGATTATCATGATTTGGCGATGAAGTGAGTTAAATCTATTTTCTGAAGAAGAAATGTATTTTAAAATAAGGATACTTGAACCGTAGAAAATTTCGTTTATAATATTATACCAATATTAACTAATTTTAAGCCTTTTTTTGTATGTAAATTTATCATTCATACATAATAAAAAATTAACTGGAGAAAAATATATGGACTTTATTCGTGATCGTGAATTATATTATAAAATAAAATGTATGCGTATAATTCACAAGGAATGAAATCACATAAAAAACTTTTTCTTCGTGAACAAAATTATAAAAATTGGAGGTCTTCAATGCCACAGAAAATCAGTCAATAAAACAAGGGCGAGGGTTAAAAAGACCAATGGAATCAGGCTGCTTCTTAAATATATTAGATTCAGTAAGAATAAGAATATTAATAATATAATTTTTTGCCCCATACCTGTCATTATTTTAAAGTCAATTTCAATTTCACAAAATACGGCAAAGTTCTGCTCGATGAGCTCTATAAAGGATAATATTCAAACTCCCCAAAATAATTATTTCAAAAATATTTTGATAAGATTCTATTTTGGGTACCTTAATGTGTATTACCTGTAAATGTTATGTCTGCAGCTCATTTAATTTACGAGTTTCACAAATTTTTCACAATAGTTTCGCAATTATGGATAACAAAATAAATTAATTATTTTCAAAGCATATTATTTACATTTGACTCAACCCTTTTTTGAAAATTTTAGGCTAAAATTTCCAAGCGTTGGTTTCACTGGTCAGACTGCAACCAATTTGATGAGAGGGACAGAGCCGAGATGTAAGCGAATATGAATTTTGATTCAAATTTTTTCTAAAAATATGTACAACTGTACATTCATTAACTTCTTCTTTTTTTAGGCTTTTAAGAAAGTTATTACCATAATAATATTCATAAATAGTTTCCATTTTCTAGAAGTTTTATTATTTATCTATAGACAATTTTTAAAATTTAATTTATTTTTTAAAGTATTTCTAAGCTTATATTGAAATCCGAAATTATTAGTTTATAATTACAAAAGCTTTGCTATATAGGAATTAATTCCAGGTGTTTGTGCTGCTGGACTATTTTATTAACACGAGGATTTCGCGAATAAAAGACGAAAGCGGGTGAATTTTAATCGCTTCCTAAATTACAAAGGGTCCCGGATGCTCCGAACTAAGTTCTAGCTTAACCCGCACTTCGTACTAATTCGGAAGGCGAAAGGATTCCGCCGCATAAGATTTCTACGTTACCATTATAAATTCACCTCCTTGAGTGCATATCTTAATTGCATCCCGGAAAATCTTCATCTGATCCTAAGAACATTAAAATGCACCACAAATTTCTTCCTTATCCGGAAGTTGAATGCAACTCTCGTGAGCCTAGATCGCTAGAGCGAGTGGTGGGGTTAGCTCTGTCTTTTTTCGCTTCGAGTCTCCTATTTTCTGTCTCCACCCTACTCAGCTGGGGGTGGTTTAGTATACGGCGCTCCAATTGCTGTGCATGTGTGAGCACCTGTGCGATACGAATCTCAGATAGAGATTAATTCATGCACCGCAGCAGGAGAAGACCTGAAATTAATTTCTGTCGAAATTATGAAGACGCAGAGACAACTCCCAAGGCGCGTATAAATTTTCGCAAGCTCGCAGCACAGTTTCGAAACATGAATTTCGAAATCGGTGTGTTGAGAAGAAGGTGCTCCGCGCCACACCATTGGAATGTTCTGGCACATTGTTGAACAGGGGCGGGATTGAGATGGAGGTAGAGGTGAAGGTGGCGTCTTATTTGCATAGTCCCACCCCCCCAAACTACCGACCTGTCAACCCCACCAAAATCAGCAGAGTAACACAGAATAACCAACCCGCTCCACCAAGACCATGGCCCTAGGCCCTAGACGATGCGTGAAATTTATAGCGAACAAATGCGAATAAATTTCGGTTTAATTGAAAATTTCATCTAAACACTTACACATGCTAATTAAAGCAATTAGAAAGTTGTTTGCTGATAAATTCCGCATTTTTGCGCAAACCCTACATCGGGGCACGATAAAGTTTCCGCCAGATATCGGTTTACGGGCGTTAGACATTTTGTAGTGATACCGGCTCGATAAGGGCCTCAGAGTGGGGGGTGGTCTAATTAATTCAAAATTATCATTAAAGGAACCCATTAAGAGCCGACCCAGCACCTTTCCGGGGCCGAGCTCACCTATACGGCTGCTTTCTGCGCGACTAAGATTTATCTGGCTAATTAACATTTCCGAGGAAACGCTTAAATCCTCAAAGGATTTCTGGAAACTGTTCCGAAATACCTGCTCTGGAAAGGGCCGGTGATAAAATCAATTGATAGCCATCCGTATTGCTCGTATCGGCGTCGAGAGATAGCTTTTTGTTCTAAATAAATATAAATCGCGTTAACTGATGAACGAATTAGCGCGGCACACGGATTGTAATTATATAATGGTATTATGCAAAAAAATTTATGATCACTTTTTCTTAGCTTAAAATTAGTAGATTAATTCGAAAATACAACACGAAAGTTATGACTGATATTAATCCAAGATAAAACTTCAGCGATTATTTAACACTAGAACTACTGAGACAAGTCAAACTGACTGGTACTCCATTCCATCCTTAAATTAATTATATTTTTGAAAGTTAAGACTTAATATTTATCCCAAAGCTTATTAAGGTTCGAAATTATGACATATAATACATATGCAAAAACATTTTTGAATTTATAATTACCAATTCAAATTTTGAAGCATATTAAATTAAAGATGTAGACAATTATTAAAATTATAAGCTTTGGTGGTTCTACTGTTAAATTAAATTAAACCCCTGGAATTAAATTTATTCAGTCAAAAATGGACGATAGATAAATAACGAAATTTTGTACATATAAGGGTTACATGTTTGAACCTTTTTATGCGGCACACGAAACATTCAATTAATTAATTTTAATTTTGATGGCAGTAAAATGTTTGCTGATAATTTAAAGAAAAAAAAAAAAAAAAGGATTTTAATATTAAATTTCGTAGTTTTGAAAAACCCATTATTGCATTGTATCAAAAGATGCCCCAAAAATATATATAAAGAATAAACAAATAAAGACCTACACTGTAGTGGTTAAAAAACGCCTTCTCGAGGTTCTTTCTTGAGTAACTTGATAAAATAGAAGCAGATCATATTTTTCAATATATGTATTAGGGTGCTTTTTTTTCGCGACAATTTTTTTTTTTTTTTTCAGTCCCACCTCGAAATTTTGTGGCAAATACCTAAACAAAAATTCCCTGAAAATTGGAGCCCTTAATATTAATATTAAGTACTAGACCAAGGCATATAAAGATTTCCCATATAAAATACACGTAAACTTTGATTATTTTTCCTCAAAACTCTACAGCTCAGAGGCATGTTATGGTATAATCTTGGTCAATGGGAGGATTTCTTCAGAATTGAATGCTTTACAAAAGTATCCATTGCCGTGTAACCTTAACTCCTACCAGCGAGGTAGTACGGGTCATTAACCCCAATTTTTCCACGAAATTCTCGCTTTTTACCCCTAACTCGTAAGCAACAAGAGGTACAGAAAAAGTGAATATGAAAAACTTGTAGCAAATTTAATTTCCTACAAAAAAGTTCCGAACACCAAATTGCTAACATCGATATTTCTTGAGATATTGGGCTTTGAAGTTGAGGTAGTGTGGAAGTTTCATGTATTATTGAGCTAAATTGTAGAAACACTACCTCAACTTCAAAGCCCAATATCTCAAGAAATATCGATGTTAGCAATTTGGTGTTCAGAACTTTTTTGTAGGAAATTAAATTTGCTACAAGTTTTCCATATTCACTTTTTCTGTACCTCTTGTTGCTTACGAGATAGGGGTAAAAAGCGAGAATTTCGTGGAAAAATTGGGGTTAATGACCCGTACTACCTCGCTGGTAGGAGTTAAGGTTACACGGCAATGGATACTTTTGTAAAGCATTCAATTCTGAAGAAATCCTCCCATTGACCAAGATTATACCATAACATGCCTCTGAGCTATAGAGTTTTGAAGAAAAAAAATCAAAGTTTACGTGTATTTTATATGGGAAATCTTTATACGCCTTGGTCTAGTACTTAATATTAATATTAAGGGCTCCAATTTTCAGGGAATTTTTGTTTAGGTATTTGTCACAAAATTTCGAGGTGGGACTGACAAAAAAAAAAAATAGTCACAAAAAAAAAGCATCCTAATATGTATATTATATTTAATAAAGAATAAATCAGCTATAAAAAGATTAATAGTGAAAATTAGTCTTGACGAGTCGAAGTATCAAGTTGGGTTGATCTGAAGCCCAAAAAATCAGGTATTTTCTTAAATTAGAAAAATGTGGTAATTTATTTATTTATTTTTTTTTTTTATTCAAGATATCTAATAAAATCGAACTATGCTAAATAAAGAAAATAATAATAATAATTAATAAATATTTATAAAATATAATAGACATTTTGGAGTGACTATTTTTATAACTTAAAGAAGAAAAAATAGATTCACCCCCCGATTCTGGATAAAAATTAAGAGCTCTTAACCTCTTAACTACAATCAAAGTAGAATCCATTTGCTGTCTTTATATTTTGCAAATAAAATAATTACACCCTGTATGTCATCTTATACTAACTCGCTATAAAAATCTGAGGTTACATATGGCAGCGCTACTATGCAAGAGGTAGATATTGAGATTATTTTTGAGTTACTAAAAACGAATGAACCTATTTTGATGAAATTTAAATGGGACCAATTAGAGAGTATGCCTTTTCAAATAAAATCACGCAAATCGTCCGCGGATTCCCGGATTAATCGGTACCATACGTCCTGAATTGAGAACCTCGTCTTTATTTGAACTCGGTTAAAAACGAACTAAAGCTTGCAAAAACTGGGCAATTCAGTCAGTATATTATGTATGTACAATATATACGTAATATATTTCTTATTTTACCGCCAACTTTACTATCGTATCAACAAAACCACTTTCAATATTTGGTTTCAGAGACATTTACCACTTCCATTTCCATTTTCATTTGATGAATCTAAACATTTTCGGGAAATGCAAAATAACCTGAAAGGAATCGTCTTGCGGTTATCATTGGCATATCAAAAGGTCTGTGGTCATTCAGTGACCCTTACCTGTGGTTTTTGTTTTGCCAATAAATCATTTTAACTGTGGTGAATGCGCTGGTATGAGCCATCCCCTGCACTCATAGTTGGACAACGAATCACGACGGACATGAGGCATCTGCTGGAGGACTCGGGCCCATATCTGGGGGATATTTGGGGCTGAAGTGGTGCATTTCACTAATTGATATCTCGCATACGTGAGGTTGCTGCTGTTTCAACCACACACTGCAATATTTGGTTTTTGTTAGCCGTAGGACGAGGCGGCGCCTATGATAGCATGAGACTAGCTTCTCTCTGAGCCCCAAGAGTGCAGAAATGCAGCCATGCACCGGGGATTTAAGGTTGAGGCAAAAAAGCTGATAGTATCCTCGTGTTAAATCCGCCCACTAACCGATATGTGACAGGGTTGCTGAAGCCCGTGGATATATATCAATTAAAGGGTTTTAGAGGACGTTAGGATGCATGCAGAGCTCCCAGAAGGACGTACGAATTTTTGTGTCGTGCTCTAAACACGTGATGATTGTGTAAATAGGTGGAGCGTAATTCGATTTTTGACCTTTTCGATATTGTCTTTCCGTTTTGAAAACAAATTACGGTGGTAGGTTTAGACAGATAATTTCCTAAGTCCTGAAAACAGCAGGTTACTTTTACAGATTTGAATCTGTCAGAACCTGCTTTAAACTGCACCCAACCCTTTGTTTACACGATTTTGCAATAACACGGCCCAAGCAAAAACCGTCTCTTTTTTTATATATTTTTTATTTATTTACACGATTTTAAAATCATTTTCTTCGAATTTGTTCATGATTGGAAACTTTGATGAAAAACTTAAAAATAAAGATGCTTTTAACTATTTTAGTGATAAAAAAAGTTAAAATCGTAAAAACTCTCAGAAAGCAGTCCATACACTAAATCATTACATTAAAAATTATGGTAAAGACATGTTAAATTTAAAGGTACATGTTAAATTTGCAAGTTTCCTTGTAAATTTAACATCGCCACAAAACATATTTCTCCACTCAGATCTATGACCTTATTGTAAATATCCGGTACAATTAATTTCACTTTTTATTACATTTCAAAATTATTTTAAATTTTCAGCGTTCAATGTTCACCCATATATACCAGATTTATTAAATAGATATAAGTATAGTATACCTACACACTATAAATGTATACTAAAAATATTATTTTTTGAATACAATTAAAACAATTAAATTGCCTTAAGAATTAAAAATTTATTTTTATTATTTTAATACCCTAATTCATGTTCTTAACTATCCTGATGTAAATGAACAATTCTTTTCCAATATTATTAACAGAAAATTCTCATGAAAATATTTTATGAAAATCTGGGGCTTGTAATTCGTATCATACACTGGATGTGTAAATAGTTTTTAGTAATCTGTGAAATATAATACTTATTAAAAAACTATAGAATTGATAATTTTAAAACATTTTCACAACATAAACAATTCTCTAGGTCATTCCTTTCTTATTGAGATTTTCGGTCCATAGCAGCTTTTTAAGAAACACTTTAAAAAAACTTATGTTAACAAAATTTTTGCGAGGAGTTTTTAAGGACGTTTTCAGGATTTAAAAATCCATGACAGTAGGAATGCAGTTGGATGCGAAAATTAATGGTTAATAAGGAAATAATACGGTAGCAATTCTCATCATTATCTAAGTAATTAATTGTGTATTTCATGTTAAAATATTTATTTAAGCTTCATATATAAAAAAAAATTCTAAAACGAACTTTTAATTATGATATTTAGAATTATTCGAACAGAAAGTAATTTCCTTCTTTAAATTTGTGTATAAAATCCGAAACATATAATTAAAGAAAAAGTTATACCATATAAAAGTAAGTTTAAATAGTAACTAAACATACAGTCGAATCCCCGTTTAAAAGGTTTTAAAGTAACCAAGCTTTTTGATATTGACATTTCGAAATGTATTTTGTCAGTAAATCTTGGAAATGTTACCTTTTGGTGATACTGGCTTAAAAATGTTATTTTTATACTAATAAGTCTCATTTAAATTAAAAAGAAAAATGTCTCCTTTTGTTAGATCAACAGAGTTACATTTTATTAAGTCTTGGAATTCGTCACTTTGAGACACGGTTTTCCTACGAGAAATGTTAATTTTTATTACAACAATTTTAGAATGTGTAATTCATTGTTTTATTTACGATTTCGCGAAAAAAACGAAAAATCAATTTATTTGAAATATCGAACCTTGGAGCAATCCAGTTCTTCTCCCTCCTTATAATGATCGTTTGAGGCTCCTCGATATGCACTCTCTGCTCAAGCGTCGGGAGATTGCAGACATTGTTTTTGTTCACCAATTATTGATTGGCAATATTGATTCAGCTTCCCTTAAAAGCGAATTCACTTTCAGATTGAACGAGCGTAATCTTAGGGTGGTGTCACTTCTGCAAACTAGTTTATGTAAAAATAACTATAGCTTCTTCCAGCCTATTAACCGGATGAGGTTAAATGTGAATAAGAATGCTGATTTGTTTGATGTTCGTGTCAGTAAGCATGCACTGAAGAAAAGTCTGCTTGGTGGTTGTGGTCGCATGTCTACTAACAACGGACCAAATGATGAATAATCAGTCATATGCTACAGATTAATTCTGTTGTTTTACAAAGCTTTGACTAAGCTGATGGTCTGTTAAAAAAAAAAAAAAAAAAAGAAATCAAAGTTCCGAAATTTCGAAATGCAGAAAGTGGTTTTGTCCTGTCGATGCTCAGATTCAGAAAATGAATCCTGCTTTCTTTTTCTTGTAGAGCCTTAAATTTTTGTTTACAGTAGGGTTAGATATCGCTTAATTAATTTGCTGTTGTGACTTTAGAATGGGTCTGTGAGATTGATATTTTTGTAGGAAATGTTAATTAAGATAACCTTATCGATTTGAAAATAACTGAAGGGCTATAGCAAGAGGTCATTTTCTTCGAGAATGTAATGATACTTTACGTTTTTACGTTTTTGCAGATTTATTACACGAGACAAAACAAAGTTTTTTCCCCCAGAACTCCGTAAAGTTATTGGAAGCTTCTTTGACCGAAACTTTGAATGGGTGCAAAAACCATCGTGTTCAATTCGCACAAAGAAAAACCCGAACGCGCAAAAAAAAACCCTTATCAACCTTCAATCACCTAACAAAAGTAACTTGTCAAGAAAATTGCAGCAATTTTGTTCAATCATCAAACAACCTTTAGCTTTTCCCGGCCCCAAACTCCTTCTCCTTTTTATGGGAGCAGGGAAAGAAAAAAAAAATTTTTTTTTTGTGCCCTTTCATGTGCTCTGTGTTGATATTCCTCAAGATGAATTTCGAAAGGAAGAGATTGTTATAAGGAAATAATGTCGACGTCGTTGTCGTCTCCTCTTGTTATGAATATTTCATCAGACGTGGTTGAGCCTGTCTTTTTTACCCTTTCTTCATGCAGACTCAAGATGGATAACAATCTGACACACACAGAGGAAGAATAAAAAAATTTTTTGGAGCACTGCAAGGGAAAAAAGAAAAATCCCTTACCCGCTGAAGGAGGCTCGATCGTTTCTACTGCTCTGCGATAGCTCTGCGATATTACAAGACATCTTGAGAAGCTGCCTTTGGTTTTTTCCGACCTTCCTTAAATCGAAAGGGCACGGGTATATATTTTATATTTTATGGTCGAATATGAGAATATTTGAAGGAAGTGGCATCTTTCCAAAATAAATTTATTAAAATTAAAAATTCAACCGCACCCACAACTCGCAATTAATAAATCTACCGCCCACAACATTTCATAAAATTTGTCGCTTCGTACTTCTGAAAATTTATCACAAATCCCTCAGCGC
This sequence comes from Dysmachus trigonus, assembly GCA_949715965.1. Classification (NCBI taxonomy): domain Eukaryota; kingdom Metazoa; phylum Arthropoda; class Insecta; order Diptera; family Asilidae; genus Dysmachus; species Dysmachus trigonus. Next base: position 16,422,067 of record OX454320.1, read on the forward strand.
AAAAGTAGGATTATTTTCAGTTGAATAATTTTCGCAATTTTATTTACTTTTTTACAGGAGTTACTGTGCACACAACAACCACCAATAAAAATGTCCCACGCAATGGACGAATCTGTTTCATGTTTTGTGTGCTTGTTTCCTTTCAATTTTTTTCCCGATTTATTTTGAAATTACGCGTATATGTCAGGCTCATTGCCGCGATGGGAGAGGTAATAATAACCGAAAGATTACAGGCGTGATTAAGAGGATTCATAATTTATTATTAACCTTAACATGGCTCCAAGTAATTTTGCTTGCCCCCGGTTGTTTTTTTGTGTTCGTGAACTTTTCACCAATCGCACCTGATTGCAGATTATAATCGGATGGGAAATTAATTATTTTTCATTGAAATTTCACTCGAAATACCACGTCAACCATTCACGAGATAATTTTAAGTAGGGTTGGATGATGTGTTTTTTTATATTGCTGAAGGGTAAAAGTGGATGTTTTAGGCTTTTGTGAAATTTCTCCCAAGAGCTACGTACTTTTGTTTTAAAATATTAATTTGTTTTTATTTTATTATATTAGAGGACTAAACAATTCTGAAATTGTCTTAAATCAAAATGTTAGGTTTAGCTGTTATAGCTGACCTTTAGCCGACATACACTGTCTAGGTACATCTATTTTCCAAATACATATTGAACAAAACATGACTACGAAAATTTTTTGACTAGTTTGTGATGTGATTATGATATACAAAAAAGGAGAAATATGGCTCTGATCGGTGAAATGGTTAGCTTGTTCTTATTGGTTTGAGTTTAGCTAAGCTTAGATCAAGCTTGGTTCGAGTTTAGTGTAATGAGTAAAATCAATCATTCTGAGGATAATTTTCTCAGGAGAGCAATGGCAGGAAACAAGGTTTTGAATTTATATTTTTGAATTGATTTGAATGAAGAACTTGATTATTAAAGTCATTAAAATGCCGAAGAACAATATCCAAACTGAGCAAACTTTTTGGAATCTTAAAAAAAAATATCCAAAAATTAGAGTATATCGCCCTTAGAAGTCTGAATGCTGTAATATTTATAGTAGTGGTATATCTTATTTTGAATAATGTTATATTAACGAGGGAAGCCGTTTTGTCACGTTAATTTTGTTTGGGCTACAAGTTATACGAGTATCAGAGTAAATACTTATTTCTGCTATATAATAGATAAAATTACCTGTTCATTATGTTGCTATTCCACACCTATTTCTTCAAAAGTCACAATGTAACAAGCAACTGTATTATATATTAAATTGTCATAATGCGTTCTATGCTTTGTTTTGACGTTCGTGATGCCTTTCTGATGCAAAGTTGAATTCTTGATCCAATGTACGATTATCATTTATGTATTTTGGAACTTTGGATGATACTGATCTTGAATTATGTGCGCACCGATGCTTTTTTTAATTTGCCCAATGTTAAAAGTCCGAATTTGATATAGCTGTTACATGAATAATTTTCCAAACTCACACTGTCTCTTTTTGTAATATTAGGAATGGATTTAAAAAAATTATAATAATAAATTTACGATACCAACTTCTGCATAAAAATGAGAGAAAAATGGTGGTATTTCAAATTAAATAAAAAAACAATTGCTTCATGATTAGTTTTTTCATAAATTTAGCTCTTTTATTTCGAAACTATAGACCAGTGGGGAAGAAGTTTTCGAGCAATATTTTCAGAAATATCTCGAAGCCTATAGGAAAAAATACAAAGTATCAGTGGCGTGGGGTCCATATAACATGATTCCTACCGGCTTCCCTTTTGGGAACTCATCCTATTCCCGTAAATTTAAAACTTGTTCTATGCCTGTAAAATTCCTGGAAAGCGCTCCCAAAATTCATCTCGTAAAGAAAACATGGCAAAACAAGTGTTACAACCAAAAACAACCATAATCTGTTGTTGCACTACGATGGAACCTTCCCTCGCACCGTAGCAGGTTCTATCAAGGGGTTGCATCGGGTATGAAGCGCTCGCTCACAAGCCCACACTTTTCTCCACGAGTAACAAAGAAATCGTGTGTGATATCCTTTGCTCACTAAAAGCAAATCCTATAAGCAAATAACACGATAGAAACCGGCTTCTCGGTTGTTTTCGTTTTGCATAAGTTGAAACTCGGGTCACTTCGGCGGGTGGTTGTTTATTTGTTAGAATGTCAGGTATGTCTCTATGAACGGGTGTGAGTGTAGTGGTGCTCTCTTATTATCCCTATAACACGGTAGAAAGCGGCTTCTCGGGTAAGTGGGGTTGGTTGGGGTGGGTTTGGTTATTAATTTTTTTCATAAACAATATTCAGCTGACTGTAAATCTCTTTGATACTGAAGGGGCTGTGAATTGTAGGAGTGAATGCTCCCTTATTTCACAAGAACACGGCAGAAGTCGTCTTCTCGGGAGGGAGGGGTGTTGTGGTTTTGTTTATTATATTTTAATAAAAAAATTGTTAACTTGTGTCTCTTTTTGCCTTGGTGCTCAACGGATTGTGACTTATGAGTGTGGTGTGGTGCTATTTTATTACCTCTCGATAACACGATAGAATCCGGCTTCTCGGGTTTTTTCGTTAGGTTCGGCTATTCGAATGACGATTATTTATTTGTTTCAATTTGTCAGTTGAAGGATTTGTCGTGCATGTTTGATTTAAAGTGAAGTGTAATTGTACTTTAATATATAGAATTTAATTGTGAAAAGCTGGTGAGAATTTTGTAAGGTCTAGGTGGTCTGTTATAGGACATTTTAGTAGCTTTTTATTTATATCTTGTTCTCAGTCTTTAATTTTTGTTGGAAATGGCGTTACTTAGTAAATTGGAAGATAAAGAGTTCTGCTTTTTTTTACACACCACCTCGGAAATTTTTGCAAAAACGGATGTACTTTTTAATTTATTACAAAATAAACAGATGGATATTGAAGTTGCTAGGCTAGAAATAGAGAATTTCGAGTCTTGGATGAGTTCTGACTTTTTAAATAAATGTGATTCGATTTTGATAGTGTGAAGGATTGCACAGAACCTCCAAGAAAACGTCGAGTGCTGATATTCTCGCGCTTTACTCGCATATTAAATGTGGCATTTTAAAAGATACTTTTCCTCAAATTTTAAACTTGTGTTGTATATTTTTAACTCTTCCCATTACAGTTGCTTCCGCGGAAAGATCTTTTTCAGCCCTTAAGAGAATACATACTTATTTAAGAAATTCTCAAACCGAAGAAAGGCTCTCAAATTTAGCACTCTTATCGATAGAAAAACACCTTCTTTTACAAATTAGAACTCAGTCTAATTTTTACAATTATGTTTTGGCCGAATTTATAAAAAAAAAATCGTAGATTAGTTTTGGAGTATAATTAAGATTAATTATATTTCATATCAACTTTTCACAGTTTTTGTTAACCGCTTTAGTTTGATTGCACGATACACGCGACTTTAACGGTTTTTTTCAAAGCCACTTATATTATTCTTGAAGTTCATTGTATATATGTCCATATTTATTCATAATATTCATATAGCACTTAACTTCCAATGACTTTAAGTATGATAGAATTGGCCGACTAAATTCGACAAGAATACACGCAGTCACTGTTGAACACATTTTGCAATATCTGACTTCATTTGGTAAGTTTTTTTCGCTATTAAGTTTCTGATTTTTGCACCGGCTTACCTTCTCAAAAATTTCACCCCACGCCACTGCAAAGTATTGATGACCCAAAAAATTTATAGTAAATGATTTTTTGAACTTTGGCTGTTATATTTTATGTATTACTATATGTACGATTTAGCAAGCTTTATTTTATAACTATGAAGAATATCAGCTCTGTGATGTAGTAGAAAAATTTTATTCAATTGCGAAAGACAAACGGAAAAGCGATGATGTAAGGGTTTGAGTATTGGTTTTGATATATCTATATCTTCTCTTTATTATCTTAAACAAATCTGGTCCCAAATTTCAATAAAGATAAATCTATCAGTTCAGTTTTTGACTACCTTTTCATGCATTTCCGCAATAACTTATTTTGACTGCCAATGCGTCAATTGAAGCTGGTTTATCAGCATAAATCAGAAACTTGACATATCCTCACAAAAATACTCCAGCAGTGTCAAATGACACGCTTTTGGTGGAATATTGACAGGACCATTTCTTGAAAAAAGATTTTTGCAAAATTGCCATTTCAATAAATCGATTGTTTCGGTTATTGTATGGGACGTAGCGCCATCCTGTTGAAACCACAAGTCGTCAACATCAATGTCTCGAAGTTTTTCGTAACCAAAAAGTCACGGATCATTGCTTTGTATCGCTCTGATGGGCGATTTTTCGGTCCATAAAATTTACGTAATGCTCTATAAGTTTTTATAACTAAGCCCTGATTTCAGAAGCATGTCCACGATTTGGAATCGTTGCTACGGCATATATTATTTACAGGATGATTTGTTGCACCTTATCAAATAAAAATGACATTAACAATTACAAAAAAAAAAAAAACTCATTTGAGAGATAGCCCCATCGGTAATCCGGCGCCTCTAAAAAAAAAGCACCTTTTACTAGGGCTCTTCATATTGACTTTGGTTAATAAACTTTCTCTTGAGAATTAAACATAAAAATTTCGTCTACATTATATGGTAAAATAATAATAAACTACAAATCATAATAAAATTTGTTGATTTTTAATTGGGTACTCTTACCGTGCGGTAATATTTTGAGCAGACTTTTCACCTAATTAAGGAACAGCAGATTTCCTGTCGAGAAGTGAATCGTCCTTTTTAGAGTGTGTATCTTTTTTCCCGAAGGAAGAACAACATTGGGAAAACGAAAAGGAAAAAAATCCAACTCTCTCATAATTGCGGGAGTGCTTAAGCCACGGCATTAGTTTTATGGGGCGTGTTTCAATTTTGGCGCTCGTTCGCCTCTAGATGGATTTGATGACACCTCACCTCGCCGATTGTCGGTCTCGAGTCGCAGGCTTCAGATCAGTCCGCAAAATGTTGCCTGAAAATTTATTGTTTATTTAATGCGCCTACGCTTTAAATTTTAGCGAGTGGAAGAGCCATGATGTAAAACCCAGCATAAAACCAGAGACTCAACGGCTACACGAGTCTAAATACTTGGAAGCTATAAAGTCAATGGTTTGAGCTCGATTAGGAGCGCTTTGCACCATTTTGTCTGGGGAGATAGGGTTCGGGTTTGGGGCGCAACTACAACGAAATGAGATGCCCCAGGACGAGGACGAAGGACGAGGACTATAGCAAAAAGGGTTTACGGCCATATCCGAGGGCATCCTCTGAGAATATTCGCTGAATGTTGTAAAGTTGGAGCGTAAAATTTATTGACTAAAGAGGTGAATTGCACACAAGCTCCCTGGGCATATTGAAATGTATCGGGACAACCGTCGTGACAGTTATTTATCCAAATTTAATGGCCCAACAGGCTGAGCTTCTGAGCAAAAAGGTAGAAATTTTCGGGGATTTGTGTCATTTTGCGTTTAATGGACGCCCCATAATGGGGCCGCCAAGGAATAGCAAAAATAACGACAGGCCTCCGAACTCTTGAGATCCTAAAAATCCGGAACGCAACATATAAGGCGCCCAAAATAACGTCCCGACGCGTTACGCAACGTAACGAAACGAAACATAACGCAGTGCGCTCATAAAAGGCCCTGCTAAAGATAGGTTCTCAATTAGTTGCGAGTTGGCGGCTCTGGGGATGGGGCGCCATAAAGAAAACACTCGCACTAATTAGCCATCCTGTACACCTTTACCATAACCGTTAAAAGGGAAATCACCTCCGAAGAGCTGTTCCCGCTCATACCTCCGCCCCAGGGCAATTATATCGGAGGTAATGTCAGAAACAAATGAAAATGTTTCCCTCCGCACATATTGGGCCGGTGCTTATTACGTGTCATGAACAACAATTTAATCTCACGGCGGTGTGATTACTTATCGTTTTCCCGGGCATCCAATGCTGCGGTAGCAAATTAATTTGCCGAATTGATTAAATCAGTTTTACTAGAGACGGACACGCTTGGGAAAAAAGAGCGTATTCGTACTATAGAAATGACCGCTTATCTACATCGACATGGACGTAACTAGCATTTTTTTTTCTAGGCTGGGCCTGGCCCAACCATCAATTCGCAAAAATCAATTCTCACACAAATTTGAAACAGACTTATAAAGGTCTTATTAATTTTTTCATAAAGAAATCTTTTGCTTAAAAGCTTTTTTACCCCTTTAATCCTTGATAACTAAACATTCGTCTAATAGAGTTTTATACAACTTTTGTGATTTCGAGATGTTCTTGTGGCACTCACAAAACTTCACTCACAATACCTTCGTAACTAGTATAATGATCCACCCGGAGGTATTGAGCAAGAGCCTACATTTGTTATATGTATACTAAAAGTGCAAAAATTTGTATTTTGTGTCGATCTAAGAAACGCAAAATAAAAAATTACTGCAACGAGAATATTTGTGCCGAGCACACTTTTAAAATCTGCCAAAAATGCAGACGTTAATTTTGTAGCACTTTTCTATTTTTTAATTAAAATATAATAATACTTCTCTTAAGTTACGCTAATTTGTTTAGAATAAATTAAGGAAATAACGGAAGGAATAACGCTAATTTAAGTTTAATTATCTTAAGGATTCGCAGAGTGTTCATTCTTGATAGAAATTCTTCTCGAAGAGAAATGAACGGCGGCTGCACCTCAGCGGTACAACGGCTGCACGCGGTCCGTAGTGTTTTTGAAAAGTAAAGTGAGTAAGTGAGTAAAAATAAATTGTGAATAATTTGAACGGCTGCACGTTTGGTTGTATTAGGGCCGAACTTGGGTACAAACGATAACGATTGCAGCCGAGGTGCCATGGTTGAACCAATTTTTTATAGAGATATATATTTCTAACTTTATTTCAGCGCTATGTGGTCGTGGCAGCCTTTAAATGACGGAGCTAGGGCCTTACATGTACTAGTCCCATTTTTAATATATTTTACGGTGCGACCTTGCTGTGGCCGGATCTATCTGACAATTGGATTCCGAATAAAACATTTAAAGTGCAAATGTCGTGCGGCCGTGTTGCGAATTTCTTAAAAATTTTATTTTATTTATATTTTTACTCGTGTTCCAAGTAAGATTAGCTCTTTAAATGATATGATCTTACAATAATTTTGTGTTAGTGTATTATAAGTTATAATAAAGTAATAAAGTAATAAAGTAGTAGGTATAATATGATTTAATATTAGTGTCAGAAAATTAAAATAAATTATATAGCTTATTATAGTTTTTTACATACATACATCTTACATCGTATTATGTATTATAGTATAAATAAGCTACTATCTTTAAAATTATTATGTCTTCTGATAAATTTTACAAACGAAAACATCACTATTGGAAATACGTAAAAGATTACAAAAAGTTTACATAAATGTATTATAATAAAAATATTAGAAGTTCCTAGAACACTTTTATTTTTTAAGGGGAGAAATTCCTTAAGACTCATGAATATAAGTCAAATTTAATTATAGTTTTTTTTTTTAACACTATTTTTTTAATATTTATAAATCTTTAAATATTGCTTATTATTACTCTTAACTATTCTACTGTTTTTTGTTTTTTTTTTGCCTCTGCTGTATCGATCAGAAATACGTACATTTTAGAGTATTATTAAAATTATAATTAGATATTAAAAGAAAAAAGAAAAAAAGGGACACTTTTAAAAAGTAATTTCATATTTTGAGGAAAATACGGTTCCAATCCTTTGTAGTGCTTAGTGGCTTGCCAATTCTTACTTGGGATAATGAGTATAATATTCGGTTGTGAAACCCATTTATCTCAATAAAACTGAATGAATAATGAATAATTTCAATGTCTTTCAAAAGCTAAATATAACTAGTAACTTTTAAATATAAGAAAAAATTCATGTCCGGTACCTCTTTAATGAACTGGTGATGTCATATGTCGAAATTATTCCCATGACTTTAAGCTGTGCGATATCACAAGTTCAACACGTTGACTGCCACAGTGGTCACCCGTGACCGACGCTACTAACTTTTTTAGCTAATATTTATTTTATTTAAGCCAATTTTTAAAGATTTGAACAATGAAAACAAGTAAAGAACATTGTGCAATAAAAAGTGAACTAATTAATAACTAAATTTTTATATTAATATATAACATAATATTTTACAATTATACTCGTATGCTAACAATAATGGAAATTATACTTTGGCCCTCTGATCGCGCCAGTTAACGTGTTTGATATTTGCAAGCACAAACATAAAAAATGTCAAAAGCTCTCACACCTTTTTTTATAGCTTAAAAGGTTCGAATTTTTAGTTGTTTATGACGAATTTAAAGAAAAGTTTAATGTAATGACGTGTCTCTTCTCCTGCTTTATTCTTTGAATAAAGAGAACACAAGAGGAGCAGAAAGATCTCACAGCTGAAGTCTTTGCTTTGCAATACATTGAAATGAATATGCATAAGGGCTTTTGACGGAGACGGGTTATTATTATTTAAAATTTGTTTATATTTACACAATATGCTACCTTAAAAAACTTTTTTCTCCAGCAAACACTAGCCACCACATTGCCCCACCTCCTGACGCGGATCTAAAATTTTAGATTGAATTTAAAGTGTAGAATAGTTACTCATAGTAAAACTTTTTAATTGTGCTAAAATAACATCAACTTATCCCCATTTTGCTATAAAAAATGAATTCAATAACTTTTCAGTTAAAAGTTTGAAGTTTTGATGGATAAAAATCTCTTAAAATCTTTGCTCGGTCAGGTTTTTCAATACAATACAAAAATTCAAGATCTAGATCAAATCAGAGATCTACAAAAATATTTTTGTTGTCAATATTTTCGATTATCATAACCAATACCATATAAATTATAATTTTAATAAATAAACGGTTAATTATTAATATATTTGGTAATAAGCAAAATTTTATTTTCCATTATCTAAGCAATCGGTAATTCACCGGTAAGAAATTAGAAAATATTCAGCTAGTCGGTAATTTTCTGTTGGACATTTATGATTACTCTAGTTTTCGATAATTCATTGACTAGAAATTGAAAAATACCCATTTCCGTGTAATGTATGATATGTTACGAATCACGTAGAAAACGAAATATTATTTTTTTGCTGATCCCTGGATCAGATCAAATAAAAACGTAATAATCAAATGCCGTTGTGCCTTCATCAAATCAACGTGTACGTGCATTCTCTCTACGCTTCCTCAGTTCTATTTACTCACAGATTTTATTATACAGGAATAGTTTGTGTCATACTAAAGACCCTATAAATTTTCAAAAAAGTTTATCAACTCGTTTTAGAGAAGTCGTTACCCTACTGCCCCTTTAAAGTTCCTGTGCTAGAAACTTCTCGCTGTCAGAATGGCAGAAGACAAGCGACAAATGATAATCAAAAACTACCTCACTCGTGGATTCATTTTAATATCCAATTGTATACAGCATCCGCTCACATGTGAGGTATTTTATAAAACATTCACCTTTTTGATTTCCTTCCGTACAAGAGACTCCCACGTGAAATTACTCCAGCAGCAACCAGAAGCAACTTTTCTGTGCTCCACGTCAAACTTTCTTATTAAGTATTTCTTATTCCTGCCCCGTTCCCCACCACCTCGTCCTGTACCTTGCCAATTCTTCAAAAGCTCACAACTTTTCTTGCTGTGCAATTTTGCTTTTAACATCCATTTCGTGATTTAACACCTAACCCGAGCAGCATTGCACATTTTGTTCATACCTCGGGCGGAGCCTCGCTTCAGGGCGCGGCGGGATGAAAGGGTGGTTTTCGTATAAGGACCCCCTCTTCAATAATACACCCAAAAATGAACAATACAATAAACATGTAGACGTCATCGTCGAAAAGGTCCAAACTTTTCTCATCTATCAAAATTTTCCAATTTAACTTTTCACGGGTAAATGATGATGAAGCCTTCCTGTTTCTGCCCCACGGGCGGGCAATATCGGGGGCGAACCCTTTAAGCTTGGGTTCTGCGGCCCGCCCTCTCCGCACGGACTTATATTGACTAGTCAGTCTTATACCATCGCTCTACCACCTTCTTTTTATCTTAAACTTTATGCTCGAATTTTCATCAGAGCTGTGGTATACCGGCGGCGGCGGCACCTACATATCATCCTCACGAAATTCGTCCGGTTGTTCGGATCCCCGGCTGGGTCCTTCCTTCCCCCATCATCCCTCGGGCTCTTCCCGGAATGAAATCACAAAACTACAGAAATGTTCGCTTCCATTGGTTGGCGGTGTCACGAAATACATGAAATGATGGGACCCGATACCACACCGCTGCGGCCCTATATAAAACGAAACTCTACTCTACGAGGGAAAACTTTATTCTTGTTATCCTCGCTGTCTATCTGTCTTTTGTTTAATGGGAAGGGAAAGGATATCAATGAACTGCATTATCGACGCTATTTGTCCTTCAGGACAAACTTTTTGAAATCAATGAAATCCAGCTTTGTGACAAGTTGAAAATTTGATGGGTGGGACAAAGTTTTTAAGAGCTCCATGGCCCCAAAGTCCTGCATCAATTTTACTTGCGATTTTTCGGTATAGAGTAGGAGTGCTTCCGATTGACGGTGGATCCAAAATGATTTATGAAAGGGGTGGAGAGAGAGGGATTGATGCCCTTTTTCAAATAGAATTTCAGAAGGTTTCAATTTTCGCCCCTGATGTGCTACTCTCTCTCTATTTGCGGTGAAATGATTTGAAAATTTGTCGGAGAAAAAAAATTAGTGGGAGTAAGTAAAATCGGTGACATTTGATTGACTGTGGCAGTTTATTATGCTGCCAGTGATATCTCATGTCTGATTCAATTCGACGCTTTAATTAACATTTCTGTAAAAGAAAGAAATCTGAAAATAGTCATTTCGACAGAATTTTGTATCTTCGTACAATTTTTTATCTGACTGAAATTACATATACCTGAACATCTAACTGAAATTACATATACCTACTTATTTCTAATATTTTATTGGTATTTGAAGTAAAAATTAATAAATGATAATCATGTTTTGGTGGAAAAAATTGCTTTTTGAATTTTGAGTTCTCTGTTCTTGTTCAGTATGACAGCATTTTTCTTTATTGAAGCATTTGCAAAATTCGAAATATTATGAACGTTAAATAAGCCTATCAAGCAAGGTTTTTTAATTTGAAATAATTATAAATTTTACATATAAATTTGAAATAATTACAATTTCTAATTTAAAAATATTATTATTATAATTATAAATTTGTTTGACCTTTAATCTCATTGAATAACATTGTTTTGAGAAATACGCGTTTAAAATTTGAGGAGAAAATATTTTTTACTTCTGCTCTAACTAGATTCCTGACTGATCGCTACATATGTTGTTATATCATCGTAATATTTTATAATTTTCCAATATTAGAATATTAGAAATATTAGAATATTTAGAATAGAAATACATTAAAAAATTGATTTTTTGGAAAATTCTGGAGGTATGTAACTTATTATTGAAATATAAAGTAAATGTTAAAAAAATTGTAGTCCACAATATTCAGGTAACTACATAGAAAAAAAAATCATACTTTGGAAAAAACAAATATGTGATTATATTTTTTTTTAAATCGGAATACTGCGTGTAAAAAACACGTAAAATAGGGTTCCGCACAGTAACTACGAAATTATTTTTGAATGCTGCAGTTTAAAAAATTACATAATGAAAAGAGCTCTGGTCAATTTCCAATCAAAATTTTTGAAAAGAATCTATTTTCCCTTCTTCAATTTTATCATTTTATATTGTTTCAAGACTGTCGGTAAAAGATTTCAAATCGAAACTCCCAAAAATTTAGGTTTTACAAGCAAGTAAGCGAACCGAGAGTATTTACTCTTCCTTTACTTGTACGGATTTTAAGAGCGTTTTTCTTGAAAAAAGTTTTTTTTCACATAGAAAAGTTTTGAGATGTTTTAATTAGAGCATTTTATTAATTATTAATGTCACAATGGTGTGCTACAATTGTATGTGTAAAAATGACCTCTTTTGGATATTTTACCTTTAAGTTCTTACATAAACCTTGAAAAAACTTCTTGTTTGTCCTGATTATGAATTAATTCGAATTCTCTATTTTAAATGACTCTATCAAGAATTCTGTTACCGTCCAGCGTAATACTTTAGAGGTGCCCAATAAAATCACTACATTTTTCCATTTAAAAGTAATAATATAATACATTTTTACTTTTTATTTAAAGTATATACAAATAAGGCCTGCAAAAATATTATTCAATATGTATGACACACCTTTTAAAAGAAATTCTGAAAATCAATTTTTTTTTTAGAGTTTCGATTTGCCATCAAAATATAAACTGTTAAAGTAAGCTTTAATTTTGGAAAATCTTCCTAAAGACACCCCGCTTAAGGAGAGATGGGCGAAAGAATTAATTATTTATATATTATTTAATATTTATACTCAAACTCATTTAAATAGGTCTTAAGGTATAGCAACTGTGACGATGTGACAGAGTGAACGTTCATTATTTAACTACGGAACTCTGAAAACCGGAAAAGTGCAAAGTCTACTTTATATCTATTGTATAAATAAAATATAACTAAATAAAAAATCAATTGCCACCAAAATTGCTTTACATTCCAATCAATAACAGATTTAGTCGGTATAAACTTTTGAAATGAAGAATTTAATATTATAATAATTTATTAATTAAGCTAGTTGAATGTACAATCACACTATAGGAAAATTTAAAAACAAAAACCAAAAAAGAGGCTTAAGTCGGTATAATTCTACTCGTAATTGATTTTTACATACTTAAGTAATCGTTGTGGAATTTAATTTAATACCATGAACAATGTAATCCTCCTGACAATGATAAATTCCATAGATTGAAATTTTTAGTTGACTTAATTTAAATTGAGCGATCGATAATCTTTTATTCAAATATTAGTTTATTAATTTTTCAGTGGTGTTGGCGAGTCGTTGTTTAGTTGATTAAATTTTCATTCTACTATTCCGATGGATTTTGTAGTTGAATGATAAATTAGTTGAATTATTTTTTAATTGCTTCTGCAACTGAAATTTCAATCTCTAAATATTTTAGTTGGATAAATCAATTGATTTTTTTTTTTAATGGAGTGTAAAATTGAATGAATAAATTTTTAATCGATTACCCAACAAATTTTGCATTCGATTAAAAGTCTAGTCAATTATTGTCCAAAGTATGTTGGTATTTTTTCTTAATTGAGTAATTAGATACTCATATATGATGTACGTAGTATACTCACATGCTTGTTGCAAAACCTCTTTCTTGAGAAATTTATGAGATAATCAACCTCACTCACGCCGGGTTAAGATATTTTATCTTTTTAATCAAATTTAAATCACTTTATGTAAAAAGTGACACACAAATTAAGTGTTACTGCTTTTCACGCCAACTTTAGAATAACACATGAAAAATGTAACCAGTGATGAACTTGACGCTATTTACTAATCGCAATATTAAAAGTTGACGGCTGTCAAAAATTACAAGATAATCTAGTATAAAAAATATTAATGGCGATAAAGGACGACGTTTGATAAAGCCCAATTTTCGCTCCTCCTAGATTTGCAATTTTGTTAGTACACTAGCTTTATATGAAAACAATGATTTTTTATCCGGATATTCTCATTTATCTTATTGTTATTAAAAGCTATAATCTCAAAATTAGTCAACTTTATTATAATATAAAACAGGGAGCGAAAATAACAATTATTTTCAATTTTTCCAACCAAAAAATCATATAGACAAATTTGTGGGACAATTGGTTTAAATGTAGCATTATGATTCTTATGGCCTGAGCTTTAAGAATTTTATGTGCTTTTTAAATTTGTGATTTTTTCGAAAAAGATCAAAAGAAAACAATTATTTTCGCATTTTTATTTTTAAAATCAAAAATCAAAATCAGAAAATGATTTTTATTATAAAAATCAGAAATAAAAATCAGAAATTGATTTTTATTTTAAAAAATCAGAAATAAAAATCGGAAAGTGATTTTTATTTTTAAAATCAAAAATAAAAATCAGAAAGTGATTTTTATTTTTAAAATCAAGAATAAAAATCAGAATATGATTTTTATTTCTAAAATCAAAAATCAAAATTAAAAAATGATTTTTATTATAAAAATCAAATATACAAATCAGAATATGATTTTTATTACAAAAATTAAAAATAAAAATCAGAATATGATTTTTATTTTTAAAATCTAAAATAAAAATCAGAAAATGTTTTCCAGAGGTGTCCGGCATGATCAATGTTTAGTATTGGGTGCATTGCTATCACATTCAACAGATAGCGCTCCCATTGCCGTAAAATATTTAGCTTAGCGTGTGTTGTTTTTACGTCCGCTGGCGCAGATTAAAAAAAGTGTCAAAGCAATTTCAAAGAACTTTCGGAGATTTAAGATTTTAAACAAACGAACATTTACATTTATATATGTTTTAAAAATAAAAGCCATTTTCCGATTTTTTTTTTTTTTTTTTTTTTTTAATAAAAATCATTTTGTGATTTTTATTTCTGATTTTCAAAATAAAACTCATTTTCTGATTTTAAAAATAAAAATCATATTCTGATTGTTAGTTTTGATTTTAAAAATAAAAATTATTTCCTGATTCTTATTTTTGATTTTAAAAGTAAAAATGATATTCTGATTTTTGTTCTTGATTTTAAAAATAAAAATCACTTTCTGATTTTTATTTTTGATTTTAAAAATAAAAATCACTTTCCGATTTTTATTTCTGATTATAAAAATAAAAATCAATTTCTGATTTTTGTTTCTGATTTTTTAAAATAAAAATCATATTCTGATTTTTATTTCTGATTTTTATAATAAAAATCATTTTCTGATTTTTATTTTTGATTTTAAAAATAAAAATCATAGTCTGATTTTTATTTCTTAAAATTTAAAATCGTGTTTGTTCGCGTATTATAAAAAATACTCATTGCATCATTTATTTTTTTCTTACAGTGCTATTTTGTTATCAGGCTGATAGACTACTTACAGAATATATATCAAATATATCTATATTTTTATATATTAGTATAAATTGTCTTTATTTTGGGGCGGTAAAAATGTCTTATCGATCCTCGTCCTTTAAAATGAAATTGCATTTTTCATGTTACTTTTGTGTTTCGCAATATTTTTTGTTGTTAATTACGTGCTATTGTGGTATAGTATCAGCGACCCAGAAAAAGTTATTGTAATACTTAACTGTTTTGAGTATTGTGTTTAAAAACACCTTTAATTATCTAATTTAAGTGAATAAATTGATCAAATTGTTTCCATTAATGCATTACTGAGCAATTTTCAATGCCTTGGTTTCACCAGCAGTACACCCAAACCTTCAAGTGTACACAGGTGCGGTGCACCATAACTTGGCAATATTACACGTATCTGACCATCAGTCTCCTGAAATCAATATCATCAAGATGTCTATCTAAATCCCCTGGAAACTGCCGCCCCATAAGATGGGATATTGCAAAGCTTCAGCTATTGATCTGGGGAACCACCACGTTTTATACTGCAACTATGCCTGTTGAGCCGTAATTAATTCCCCCAGCCGACTGAATCATAACTCTGATTAACTGGTCCGGCCATCGCCATGGCACCCGCGTTTCTATTCCTATGTTGTACTATTCTATATAGTATAGAAAAGCGCCCTTGTGACAGAAGGATCCATCCAGCAAAAGTAGTTTCGGCCCTTAAAGCCATAAAACAACAATGCGGTCATTACCTTAAAAGGCAGACGCCATGAAATAGAATTTCATCCCTTCAGCCAAGTGTAATCATTCAAGAGATGTCCACTGGGAAATTTATTTGAATTGTGTGACCGAAAAATCAACCCTTTTGCCCATCCGTACGTAACAAATGGCTAAGTGTAAACTTGACTTAGTGTGATGGTCCATGATCTCTCTCTGTGACCCACAATGGCTGGAAGATGCTTCATCCCTTTATCTTGTGCATCGCTCCGGCTGATAGTCATAGTACCGCGCCGTGCCGCCGCGCGCCGTGCCACACTCTCTGGACACAAAATAATGGGTCTAGGGTATATATTGGCCACCCTTTACGGCACTCCCTCAACCCCCTATTATTCCTATACAACTATGTGAATATAAATGTTATCAGATACTTTTGTACCGTCTCTCTGACCAACCGACAGGAAGTTGCCGGCAACGATAAAAATAAGTCAGAACGGAAAGGAAACACGTAAGAGGAAGACCAGTTCATGGGATAATTTTTTGAGGACTTGTCACATCTGACAAAATTTATATCTAGCAGTCGTTCTACTCGAGAAAATGGCCAGTTGTCCTACAAAAAGGTTCCCTCTACGTTTTTTTTTTTTTTCTTTCTTTCTTCCCTCCCCGACGTTGGTCGATGTAGGGTTTTGGGTGGAGGTAGTCGAGGACGACGAAGGCTAGTATAGGGCCAGCATCACTGGATATGTTGACATTTGTGCTGTGTTGGATGAGACGTGAGATCAATGCTAAGACAATGAAAGGCAGCGTCATAAGTTCAAATGGCCGGAAATGAACGGGGCAGAGTTTAATTAAATATTTCAGGAGTCAGCTAGTCAACCGGCCAGGCGAGCCCTACTAAGACGAGACTCTGGCAGGATGGACCACTGTTGTTTTTTTTTTTTTTATTCCTTCCCTTCTTGTGGACACGGAGGGCGCTTAATTAAAGTTTTAATCAGATGGCTGCGGACATTTTTGTTTTGGGGTATTAGCAACCCCGGACAAAAATCTTCCTTTGGTTAAGGCACGTGTAGAATTTTGGGTAACGTGTAGGTATTGTCCGATTTCCGGAAAATATTTTTTAATTTTGTATACATATTATAGCTAAATAAAGATTATTTGGATTTCATTTAATTAAAACGGAAACACTTTATTTTTAAAAAATATTAAACTTAAGATACCAAAATTGCTAATATCTTAACGTGTATTCAAGTTCCGAGGACACCAAGTTTTCCTTTAGTCGTCCAACTCTGTTTAATAATTTGGGTTGCTCACGCTACGACTTATGGTATGAGGGAAAGTCTGTACAAATGAAAGTATAGGACAAAACCTGATACCGATGGTATGTAAATCTGTTCATAAATTGTTATATTTTCAAGACAAGTCTGTAAGCGTGTATACACCTTATGATATGATTTTACAAGTCTGGACTCTGCGGTGAAAATCAAACGACCGCAGACTTCAGACTTTTTAAGTTAATGACCTTTTGATGCATACGCACCAAATTCAGTCTATGCATACTTTTATCCAAACTTTTGTACCAGTGTCTCAGAGAGGGATAAAAAGAAATCTCTAAGGCTCCCTCCATATTTTGGTTGCTAAAGCAATACTGAGTTTGGACCTAAGTAACTATAACACAAAAAACAAAGGAGTAAGCGACATGATTTAGGGTAGATTAAGCCAGGAATTTTAGATTTAGGTGGATAGTTTAAGTTAGAGTTGATTAGATTCGGCTTTTTATTTTTTAAAAAAAGGAATTATACTAAATATAAAAGATTTGAAAGATTATTCTCAAAAAAATACATATGTGTAAAACTTTTCATCGATATCTCAAACAATGACAGGATAATAGCAATTTTAAAGGACCTTTACCTACATATTTTTATTGTAAGATAAGCACAAAAATGGATATTATTAGTGTTTTACACTTAAAGTAATATATATAAATTTTGAATTTGCTCAACTAACCCACTAAACAATTTTCTATGGAAAAAGAAGCTTAAACCATCAAATTAATACGCTATTAATTTCTTAGCTTAAATTGTTCTTGTTTCTTTTCCTAAAAATACGTAATTTAAAACTATAACTTAAGGGGTTACATGGGTCTTAAAGGTATAAAAAAACGACTTCTTTAAAAAATTTTATTTGAAAAACGAAAAATCTTTTTTATTTAAAATTTAAACATATGAAAGTAAAGTACTTAAAGTACTTGTAAAAAAATTTTCAGCCAAAAATATTGAAAATTTTCCATTTTCCAGCCGTTTTTCGCCGTCAACCGTTTTTTTTGCGGTGGACACGATTTTTCGAAAATAAATTGACCTATTTGGTTGAAACTTTGCACAGTTATTCTTTATAGTATTGTTTCGTGATTGAACGAAGGAATTTTCTTTCGGTCAAGTCGTTCTTGTTTTATACGAAAAAGACCTTTTAAAAATGATGAGAATCGGAAAAACGCGTAAAAATTTGAGACGAAAATTGATTGAAACTCATGTCAAAATGTCAAATTTCATTTTTTTTTCAATTCCTTCGTTCAATCAGGAGCCAAGGGCATAAACTACAAGAATATTTTTGAATTTTTGATTTCAGATGAATCCACACCGAAATATCATGTCCACCGCAAAAAAAAAAGGTTGACGGCGAAAAACGGCTGGAAAATGGAAAATTTTCAATATTTTTGGCTGAAAAGTTTTTTACAAGTACTTTAAGTACTTTACTTTCATATGTTTAAATTTTAAATAAAAAAGATTTTTCGTTTTTGAAATAAAATTTTTTAAAGAAGTCGTTTTTTTTTATACCTTTAAGACCCATGTAACCCCTTAAGGGGGTAGTCCAGTGAAAAAAAATTTTTTTTTCAATTTTTTTGTTTTTGCTTAAATCTACTCTACTACACTTCGAAAATACTCCCTTAAAATATCTAAGCAAAATATTGAATAGTTTTAAAGATACAGAGAGTTTTCGAGAGACGTGTAATCCGAGCGCTCGAGGGTCCCCTGGCGTGTTTCGGAGCAAGGAGGACTCTTGTATTTCTGTTTGCTCCGCCCTTTTTTTCGGTTTATAATGGTTTAGGTCCTTCTGCTTTGTATTTAAGGTTAGTTATGTATGGAGCAGGCATTGCGTTAAGTATGGAGCAGGCATCGCTGACTAAGGTAAAATTAATTTTTTTAGCTTTTTTCCGCAAACAAAACTTTAAACGCGTTTTTCTCAAAACAGCATTTTTTGACTCCGCGGACGTCAGATCTCAGAGTCTTTTGCTCCGATTGATCTAAAAATTTAGCTGTATATTTCTTAATTGTGTATCTATTGTCGGAACTAGAATTATTAAGATCCATTGTTTATTTAAAAAGTTATAAACAAATTAAGCACCCGAAAAACACCAGAAAAATTCGAAATGCCGCCATTTTGTTATTTTTTATTGAAAATTAATAATTCTAGTTCCGACGATAGCCAATGTTCTACAGATTAAAACCTCGTTTGAATTTTTTGTTTCAAATGAACCGCTGCAGAGATTCGACGTCCGCCAACAAAAAAAATGTTTTTTTGGAGCGGCCATTTTGTCGGGATGACTCATCGAAAAAAAAAAAAAAAAATTTTTTTTTGTAGTTTAATAGTTGTACTATCATATGTCAAAAAGGTTTTTAATAAAAATTAATTTCTAATATGAAAAAAAAATCGTTGAAAAAACAGTCGTTTTCACTGGACTACCCCCTTAAGGGGTTATATACAGTCAGGATTTTCAGAAAATCGATTTTTATTTTATTTTATTTTCGTAATGTACATATGATCGGTTTCAAATTTTAACACAAGCTTTTGAAGTATATTTTTTAGTAATTAATCGAAGGTTTTTTCTCACCGATAAGTATTTTCCATTTTATAAACAATTTAAGGCCAAAATGTTTATTAAAAATCGATTTCTTTTTTTAAGAAGCCGCCATTTTGTCAAATATTCTTATTTTGCTTATCCCTTTGATCAATTACAAGATAAAACAATATATTAAGGAAATATTTTTGGTTTTATCATTTTGGATGATCCAGTCCAGAGATATCGTGCTCTCCGCAAGACGCCTTTTTTTAGAAGTGCTCCCGGAGATTTGCTGTAGCAGCTTTTAAAATAATTATTTTTACAAATAAAAAACATTAAAATATACTCAAGAGTTACCATAATATGTGTACACATTTTTACATTAATAACTTAAAAGGTTCATCTCAAGAAAAATTCTTGAAAAATCGACTTTTTTGGGCCTCCTGACTGTATATAACCCCTTAAGGGGTTACGCCTAGATAAGTAGGTGGAACAAATTAAAACTGAAATTTAAATTAATATTAAGATTAAAGTTAAAATATGTATTAAAGTATATCATCCTAAAAATGTTTCGCAAAATTTCAAAAACATCGGAGCCTTCATTCAAAATTTCACGCCCGAAATTTTAACACTAGAAATATCTAGAAACTAGAAATTTTAACAACTAGAATTGTCGGGCATGCAATTCCTTGCTTGAATTAATTCGATTTTTTTTATTAAGATTCAAAATTACCACATATTCAAAAAGCTTTTAAATTTATAATTACCAATTCCAAGTTGAAAGCATGCTATATAACATTAAATGTGCAGACAAATTGTTAAAATTATAAATTTGCGCTTCGGTGTACCTAGTGTTAAATGTGATTATTTAAAAAAAATGTTTTGGTTTTAAAATGTTGCTTCGCAGATCGATTTTACAAAATAATATTAAGTCTAGCAGTTAAAAATTGTCTAAGTCCAAAAGTTGAAGAATTTCAGTATCTTTTTCAATTTCTTGCTGATACTGATCCACTGATATTTTAGTCTTGATTCAGTCAGTTTTTCCAATAATGCTATGCTATAATAATAATATAAAATTATCAATTTGGTATCACTCTCTTTTTCGACTGAAAAACTATTTCCGCCTCATTTGAGTTTTGAGTCTATTTTCAATCAGTTTTCAGTGCAAATAATAATTTTCGCCTTATTTCAGATTAGATTTCGTCTACAATTCAAATTTCAGTCTCTTTTCAGTCCTATTTTTTCACCCGAGGCGTGTTCCAAGATGGGCCAAGCGAGCTTAACTTTGAATAATAACTCATTATTCTATCATGATTATGGTATGATTTTTCTTTCGAAATGAATAAAAAAACAATTTTTATAATAGTTAAATAAAATAATTAGAGAAGACGTTATGTAATTGGGTGTAAAGGTTAGATAATAAGAAAGTGTTTTCACTTTCAACAATGCTAAATTTTCCCGGACGTGGGTTGTTAGAGATCCTTAGCAGGTGAAATAATGTCACAGGGATAAAAAAATAGGAGCACCTTAACCCCTTTCTTCGAGTTGTACTTATGTGCGAATAATGAGATTTTCTCTAATTACGTTCAGCCATGCTTGAGTATAGTGCAACCTCAAAAGTGTTTGCTGCTGCTGCTTTAGCCCTTTTATCATGTTCGCAAATGTCCTCATTTCTCACGTAGCAGGGAGAACGAGAGCAAGAGAGAGAGAGAGAGAATTCTGCGTCATTGTCACCTGTTTAAAGTTAATTTTGCCAGGGGATTAGGAAGCGGCATGATGCCATCAATTAATTAATTTTATACTCCTGGAACACCTGCGCTTTACGACTGTGAGGATTTCTTGGATTTCTCGAATTTGTTTCTTCAGTCTGGTGGATTATGGGGTTCTAGGGCTCCTGTGCCATACCATTCTACCACCACCGATACGCCACTGTTCGTTCTAATAACAATTTTCCCCAAAAGCCAGGTTGCTCTTATGCACAGGATATATCCGAAAAACGTAAGTTGCCTCCGTCCTGGGAGCTATCTTATATGCCGTCCCTGGACCATAAATGCTTTCGGAGCTTTATTGGCAGTGTGAACAAAGGTGGTATTAACATAAGACCGTGGTTTGTCCGTTATCTCTCCATCCGTGCGATTTCCTTCTTCTTGTTATCCTTCCCTTATTTGCAGCCCCATTCTGGAAGATGGGATTGTGCAGCAATATCACCAATACTGGAAGTTTCCCTCTGACTTCCCTGTAGGGAAGTGAAATAGTCCCAGATTTCTCTGCTGTAAAAGTGGCCACCCCCTCGGAGCCACACATGTACCCCATTATCAAGTCGGTTGTATCTGGGACACTCGTCCAAACCGCTTCCTTTGAAAATTCAGAAAGCGGACGGGACTCCACGACTGCCACGGACCCCAACGAGCTGGACAATGCGCGTCCCGTCCCGGACGGACGGACGGATGAAGCCCATATACACCCATAAAGTTGAGAACTTGTTAAAAAATAATTTTAATTAATCTCCAACTCGTGGGCGGACTGAGGCCAGTGCCCATTTCGAATAGTTTAGAACGGCGGAGCTCCAAATGATAATTAAAAGCGTTGTTGCGGTTACCATGAGCCCATCCATCACCCACCACCCACAACATACCATCCACCATCTACTGTCCACCACTGTCTAGCAGCGCCATCTCGCAGGGCTCTTAATGAGGTGTTGTGAGGAACCGTATGCATGGCATGGAAAGGATTAATTAGGAAAATTTTATCATTGAACATTAGATCGGCGCTGATCCAAAACTCTTGGCTAGACTATGGCAACTGCATTTGCCGCTGGCCACAGGCTCCTCTGCCTGCCTTCATGTTTTTCTATCCCCAGGGAATTCGCGATGAGTGCAACATTACGTGAAAGCGTCGGGAACCCTTTCTATTCCCACTGTTTAGCCAGTTTGCTGCTAGTTAGTTAGACGAGACAATTGTGCCATTTTAGTATGTTGCTAGTTAGCCCGAAGCATCTATAACTTTTCGCAGGCACAAAGATTATTATACTTGTCTGTGAAGCAGTGGAGATCGAGACCGGGAAATTTTCTACTTTGAAACTTTGGAACTCAGAATAGAGTATTGTTTGCAACTATGCGACTCAAAAATTTCGAATTTTGCTATGGAAATCTTGAAATTCAACGTTATGCTGTATGACAATTCCAAAAAAATCAATGCTTCATTCAAGGTACTGACTTAAGAGGAAATTTTATTCTTCCAGCAAAAAGAATTTTTTTTTACAGAATATAATTGTTTAACTATTGAACTTGAAAATTCTAAATAAGAATTTTGGAGTTTGTTTTTATGAAAATTGTTTAATATAATGTAATTCAGTTTTGCATATAACTATCTGAATATAATTCATAAAGTATTTGAAAAAGTTTTTCAACAAATTTTTAGATGCGAATCCAGAGTGTGGCAAGTGTCGCAATGGAATCTGTTTCTTTTTCGTGATCTTCCTTAGCGTACATTTAGCGCTTACAATTTTTTACCGATGTGAATTACGTAGAATTTTGTCGAAATATTGATTTAAAAAAATTACATTAGTTTTAAGATAAACCTTTCTTTTTTTTATACAAAAATCGGTAGTAAATCGTTAAAAGAATTAGTGAATTTGAGTCAATCAATAAAATCCTACGTACTTCCCTAGAGATTATTTATTATTTATTTATTTTAATTATTAAGCTACAGTTAAAAAATCTGATCAATCGGTAAAAAATTGTAAGCGCTAGAGGTACGCTAAGAATGATCGCAAAAAAAAAAAAAAAAAAACTATGACATCTGCCACATTCTGATTACTTTTTTTTTTTTTTAAATACTTATATTAACATAAAAACAAATACCAAATATAACTCTTGATTTCGTGCACACAAGGGAGTATTAACCCTTAAACGCAATTTTCTCGAAATATCTTTTTCAAAGCAGGTTGCTATAATAGAAAATAAAACTATTGCATCGATTGACTTGATATTTTTACAGCATATTCAAAAAACGAAAATGATTACATTTCGTTTTATTGTAAAAAATTCCGCCATTTTTTAGGGCGAAACAGAACTTTTGATTTTGAAATGTTGTCGTTTTTCTGAAAAAAAAGTCTACATATTTCGATTAAATAATGCGTCAAATAATCTTTTTCCGCAAATCTTTCTTTGTGTCACCCTTCAAATGCTGGTTAAGAGCTTAGAGCGTCATTTTCTGAAATTCATTTTTGGCAAATGAAGATGAGAGTATTGGAATTTTTCAAGATTTCCAACTATCGAACTTCTCGGTTTCCATAGCTATTAAGCTGGTGATACAACCAAATTTTGAACGCGTAGCTAGTGATGCGTACAATGACATAGTCCAGTAAGAATATACATCAACTCAAGAAAAATCCAATTTAGTTGACAATTTATACATATCTTTAAATTATCATTTTAATATGTTCCGTGCCACGTGTTCCAAAAACGGTTCACGAATGGCAGGTCTTTCTCTCGTCAAATGCATTTTTACATGCAATTCTCTCACCAAAGCTTTCTTGAAAACTTCGGCAAGGAACGTGTTAAATGAAATATCAAAACTCCGACCTGTGATCAGGGCCGGCCCTACCATATAGGCGAACTAGGCGACCGCCTAGGGCGCCAAGGCCTGAGGGGCGCCTGGGTATCGCAGCGGTGCTGCGGACACTAGGGGCGGTCGCGGTCGGCACGAGGGGCGGCACAGTATGCCAATAAAAGGAGGGCGCATTGGCGCAAAAATACACATTTTTTTATACAAGAAAAATATTTGAAAAGTATAGGTACTTCTATTTATTATAAAAACACAACAGTTTATGACGTTCTGCGCTGTTTTTAGTTATTTGTTTAACAAAGTTAAACTAGATTTCCCCTACAGCTTGAATCTTTTCTCGTTTCGCACTCCGCCCTTCCACTCGACTATCACTACTCAGAAGCTACACTACACTTGAGCGTATGACGGAGAGGATAACCCAATTCAAGATCCTAAACAGAAATTCAAGGTCAGTTTTTATTTTGCAATCCTGGACACTGCCATCAGCTCAGTTAGGGAACGATTTGAGCAGCTCGAAGAAATTAATTCAAAATTTGGGTTTTTGTACCATATTGATGAGCTAGAAGACAAACCGTCAAAGTTCGTCCTAGAAAAATGTGCAGCCCTCGAAAAAGCGTTGACGCATGATCGGTCGAAGGACATTGACGCAGTGGAGTTGTGTGGAGAACTACAAGCTATCTCCAGACGAGTTGACAAGCAGTCAACCCCGAAAGACGTACTTGATTTCATTTTAAAATCAGACTTAGAAGAAACCTTTCCTAACTTGTATGTTGCTTTGCGAATTCTCCTAACACTACCAGTATCGGTACCATCAGGAGAAAAAAGCTTCTCAAAACTGAAGCTCATAAAAACGTACCTCCGGTCATCTATGCTATGACTCAAGAAAGATTGGTTGGTTTAGCCACAATATCCATTGAGCGAGAGCTGGCTCAAAATATCGAGCTTAACGGTTTGGTTGCGACATTTGCCAAAAAGAAAGCCAGGAAACAAAATATCTAAGCTCTTTGTTGGCTGTAGGGTCCTTTGGAAAGTGTAAATAATTGTTAAAATGTTACGATTATCTGACAATAAAAGGTACGTTTAAAATTTTGTTTTTTTGTTTTTTGTTCAGTGACTAAATTATATTGGGGGAGGGGAGTGGCTTAATTCTGGGGGAGGGGGGCGCCAAACAATACTTTCGCCTAGGGCGCCAAAAACCCTTGGGCCGGGCCTGCCTGTGATGAGAATTTAATTTGAAAAAAAGACGGGGAAAAACGTTTTTTGTTTAAATATCTCTTTTACGCTAAGTGTTTATTTTATTTATTTTTTTTCTGTAAAAATAGTGAATATAAAATTTATAGAGCATGCAATTCTCTACAAACGAGATTCCTACATTTTCTTTCCTGTAAATGATTGTTCGTAAGTTATCGCAATTTGAAATTGCAATACTCATATTTTTCATAATATATACTCTTTTCCGCAGCACCGTCGAGGTAGAGTGCTTGGCACGTTTTTTTTTTTATATAGTCTCCCCAGTAGGTTTGATCCACAATCTGATCCATTTAGATAATAGATATTGATTAAAAAGAAAACAATGTTATTGTTAATTATGAAACAAGAATGAAAAAAATAAAGTTCTGATTAAATGTCCTAAAATTCTACATCAGCAGTTGTACTTTCTTTTTCCTCTTCCTCCTCTGGTTATTGGATTACATAATATGGAACAAATAATCCCTCCGGGAAATATATTCTGAATGTTATGTGAATGGTGTATTTGAAAAATGAAATGCTACTTTCCGACTTGCCGTGTGTCACGCGAATTTCTAAGTAGCATTTGATGTTTAAGTATCATTTCTAATCGTAATTGTGTGAACCACTACTTCAATGTTATTGCAACAAGATTTGTAGTTTAAATAACACGCCTTTTATCTTAATTTCTAAGTAGGTTGCTCTGTTCATGCTTACTAGTAATCTTGTTTGGTGAAATTAGGAAAATAAGTTGAATAAAATCATAAAATTGTTTGTTCGAACATGGCAGTTTTTTGGATGTATAAAAACAAAATGGATCCTAGTTATGTTTTGTTTACTAAAGTGCAACCCTTACGGGTGGTAGTAGTCCAGAATTTTGTAAATTAAGGCATTTGATTTTGAGTTGTCAACGAATAATATCTAGAATTTCAGTGAAGATTTAAGATAGGGAAAAATGAGTGATCCGGGAATGGAAAAAGGTCGCGAGGAGCACCTCTACTCGGCTGTGCGCAGTATTTTGGAGGAATCTGGAGAGATTGCGAAATTGAAAGCATTGATGCAATCGAAGGTCCTTGAAGTGGTTAGGGGCGGTGAGAAGGATCGTGAATTGCCAGAGATCCATCGAGACCCCAAAGTTCAGCTGCTGAATCAGCTGATCATGGAATACTTTCACTGGTTCGGATATCAGTACACTGTTGAAATGTTCGCAACTGAGAGCGGAACTGACCCGTCGTGTCCATCACGACTCCAGCTGAAGAATCACATTGGTGACTGCAAGCCGGATATCCCCATCCTTCTCGACCTTGTAATGCAGATGTGCGAAAATAAAGATAAAAACTAAAATTTAACCGAAAAATGGCCGTTCAGTTTCTCCACTTAGAGTAGCTTCCTCGTATATTTCCGGGAAATCCTCAAATCAGCAACTTTGTGTACACACCACACAGTATGGTGTGTTTTCTGTGGAACCGGGATGATGCGGGGAACAGGAATGGGGGAGGGACGTGAAAAATTGCATTCGAAAGCCCCAAACTAAATTTAGTGTCGACATATCTAAAAATCTTGCCAAAGTGAAAATATTTCCGGGAAAGGGAAATGGTGTGCTGCGGAGAAGGAGAGTGATGATGCCCGTAAACAGGAGGGATTTCAGAGATTTCCTTTTCTTCCAGCGCGGGGAATCCCCGTATACTATAAAAAGACTTTTTTTTTCGTCCTTCAGCGACAGTATAGCACCAGCAGCAGCAGCTTTCCGTTCTATCTTATGAGAAATTTGTTGCATTTCGTTGTTCCTTGCATCCTTTCCACTTGCGTGACTCGATGTGATTCATATCATTGATTCCGGGATATACTTTCCTAGCATAGTGCATTCCCGGAACCCATCTACAGATTCGCGCGCCACACCGTCCACTATATACTATACATACTATAGACATTGGCGCGGCACATCGTTTTTATTGTGGCCCTTTTGTGTGCGGAGAGGAGCACTTCCTTTTATCACGTGCGGCTGCCTCCAGGAGTCCCGGCTAGCCTGCTCCTGGATTTTACTCCGGCAGCTACAGGAAAGGTTTTACTTGAGGAGGCATCGAGTCTGGCTTTCTCCTGTATATTTTCGAGTATATCCAAATGCTCCTGTCAGGAATCAGTGGCTCGGTTGGGATGCTGGGCCCGGGATGCTCGCTGTATCGGGAGTTGGCTATTAGAGATGTTTCCAAACGGCGGGACTAGGAACAAAAAACCATTAAATTTTCGCTATGCAGCAACCGGTGATAGTCGGAAGTCGGGAACCATCGACCAGATTTAGTAAAAACCGGCTAGGAACAAGCTTCACAGATTTGCTGTTTGGCAGCATATTTCAATTCCCTGCTCTGATGCGCCTCGTGCAGGTTCCTGCGGGATAAGGTACTCTTTTCACTAAAAGTATTGTATATCGCTTAGGGATGGAGTTTATTTCCCGGTGTTACCGGATTTTAAAAAATGCATCAACATGAGACACCGCTCATGGTGCATAAGTTGCAAATAATGTAAAGGAAATTTTGTTAGTTACTAGAAAACGGATAGACCACGAGTGTTTATCTGATGGGAGATAATATCCGATATTTTATGTAAATTGCAAAATTTAGTTAAGTTGCGTTTTTGAAGGGGTTAAGGGTTTTTTTTTGGCACACCCTCTCATACAGTGAAAAGTTAGAAGAACACACTTTGTTCACTCATCCCATCGATTGAGTTATCATTGGATACGTCTTTCAAATTGAAATAAAAAATGTTCTCTGACTTTTTAATTTCAGTACTTCAGTTGCGACATATTTTTTTTTGCTGTTATGACTCAAGGCGGAATTCAGAATAGCCGTGATTATATGAAATATAGAATGAATTTCATGGAAATCTACCTACAGTAAAACCCGTTTAATTGCAACCCGCTTTACTGCACAATTCCTTTTATTGCACACGATGCAAATGCACCGAATTTTTTGCCTTATTAATGCGTAGAAACAAAGACCGCATTATTGCACACCTCTTAAATACACAAACCTCTTATTTGCACATTAATTTCAGGCACGAATTTTCTATTTGAATTAAAAAGTAACCGGATAAATGCATACATATTTTAAATGAACAGATCTGTAGAAGTGTAGTACTTTTACATTGTCCCCTCGGTGGTTACCATTTAAAGGCAAAGAAGAAGAAGAACACTTTCTCGTTAGTTTTTGCTTTGACATTTCAGTCTTTTTGAGTTGGCGGATGGACCTTGTAAATTGCGGATTGTAATTATTTAATTTTGGTAAAATTTGTAAAGTAAAGGCGAAAACAGAACGCTATGTAATTAACCAAACTGAAAAAAAGTAATCCGAGCTCTCTTAAATGCGCAACATCACACAATGCACAACGTTTATCTTAAAAACGTTTAAATGCACAAACCGTTTAAATGCACGAAATTTTCTGACAAATTGGATGTGCATTTAAGCGGGTTTTACTGTATACCTAAAATAATAAAAATTTTCCCTAGGAATTTGCCAACGTGGATAAAAAACTTTAGCTTGTCATAAACAAGGAAAAATGCGTGACTACTTTCGTTAAATTTACCAGCCCTGACTTTCTCCTTTCTGACGACCTGTCACCTGTCTACCCAATATATCTCATGAAGCCAACACAAGCCTTGACTCGCTCATCAAGCTAAGCAATTGGCTTAACTGCTATACTACCTAGCTCACTGGCATATTTAGGTATGAATTCGAACAGAGCGTAGCTCGGTATGACGTCACGAACTGTCATAACAAGACAAAGACGAAGACTTGAATTCGGATAGGCCCGGCACGGATAGTATTCGATTAATTCTATTTTTTTTTTTAAATAGTTTTATAAGGTTTGTAAATGAAAAATATTGGGTTAATTAATATGAATTTTTATATTTAGGTTTAAGGTATAATAAACAACGATTTTTGTACAAAATATTCGTAAAATGTTTAAAAAAACCTGATATATCAAATGTATCGACAGTTCTTTTCGACATCAACATCCCTAACCTATATAAGGTCAAAGTGGGAATCGAACTTGAACCCAAAACATCGAAATGGTGTGTATTCGATTTAGTGCGCTAACATCTAAGCTACCTAGACCCCTTTTGCGAATTGTGTAGTAAGATGCGTATTTTTATAGTACAATACCCTCAACTAAACTTTGCTACCTGTTTGTTTGCCAGCGATTTCCTCCTCATTTTGCCTGTAATGTTATTTACTTGAAGATCCATCAGAGTCCTCCAAAGTAGCAATTGCTATTGCTCCCCTCCCTTTTGAAGGTCCTTCAGACGTCATGTCAGAGAATATTTGTTTCCAAAATTGAATGAGAAGTGTCAAAGCAAATAGTAAAAACCCTTTTCTACCTGTACCGTAAGCAGAAAAGGAATCCCTTCATTGAATCCATATATATACATATATATTATATATGTATATAGTTCTGCTTTTCACCCTTGTTGTGCATTGGAAAAGTGCTTGTAATGATGACGCGTGATTGCTGTTTACTTCCACTTGTTCATGCCCATTCTACATACCTGCTCACCTGGAAAATTTCCCTTTACACCTTCCTTTTTTTTTTTCTTCGACTATTTACCTATTTCTATTTATACTCAGTACCGTTTCACTTAGGCTACCTATATCACAATATCCCCTCGTTTTTCCTGCTTTTCTCTTCTATACCCTTTTTTTTTTTCTCCTACCGTGTTTTTTCCAAAGTATTCCCGGGTCTTTGATGTTAGCTTTAGTCGAGGTTTTCTATAGTTGAATGTTAAACTGTTGGACTATTTACTTTAACAGAGGTGTTTGCTTCACACTTAGAAGCCCTTCGCCAGGTATACGTTAACCCTTTTGCCATCCTCGTCCGTCTGTGTTGGAGGGACTTTATATATCAACAACGAAATGCCAATAATCTGAGTGCAGGTATAGTATTAGGTGACGTATATTAAGTACCCATTTTCCCCATTCCGTTCTACAATGCATCGCGTTTGAGAGACATAAGAATAGCACCACCCCCGTCCCCTGATTGCTCTAACAGCCGCAATGGTGCCAGATGGCGCTGTAACCTGCTGCCGGGAAAGGTTTGTTTGAGGAAGAAATTGCTTTTAAAGTGTTTCGCTCATTTAATTTCAGTATAATCGAACTGATGAGATATGCTAAGGGTTGCTGTGATGCAGTACCGAACAGCGATGGAAGATTCACAATGATTGTATGCAATATTTACGACCCCCGAACAATGCATTATTTTGTGTCATAGTCGTCAGGCAGAGTGCGGTACTATCGATACCCCGAAAAGCAAATCGTGTTTTCATTATTCAAATTTCGCGGGCTACACCGGGATTGAAAATGAATGCACAACAAGGCAATATGCCCGAAATCACCTCACAGTCCTGCAAAAACCAAGGGCGGGCCTACCCACTTGCATTCACCCGGACCAATTGAGAGTATTTGAAAATTTTCAATTAAAATTGCATTTCGGGTCGTTAGTTAAAATTAAAACAATTTTCGGTTGCAAATCTGAATGCAAATGAAAATCTATGTAATTTTTGAATAACCTGAATAATATGCAGTCCCTTATGCTGTTCCTGCCCGAAGCGAGGAAGGACCGGGGGCGGTATAAAATGCTTATCAGTGCTGGAAAAAAGAGAACGAGAGAGAGAGAGAGAGAGAAAGAGAGAAGGGTTAATACATTGCTTATTGTTCCTGCTGCCGCTTATCAAATGAGTTTAAAAATGCACCCCAGCACAAATATGCAGACCGGGTCAACACGGTGAGTGGATTTTCATTTGCATATAACATGTGGTCAACGGAGGATGAGAAAGAATTGCATGGGTCAACCGCTGCACTAAATCCTCCCCTGAGGGTAATATTAGGATGCTATTAATCACCGGAATTTGTAAATATTTTCGTATTTGCAATTATCACATTAATTAAATAATTGAACGCCTTAATGGGGCGGCCATTCTCCAAATATCACTTCTCTATTGATTCTAACCAAAAATTGATACCATCACCAATGATAGGGACTGGCCACAAACATATTTTATGACACAACATGAATTTTAATTGTCCTTTAATTACTGCAATTGGGCTAAATTGCAATCTCGCCTCTGGCATATTAGGAACTGATTGATTTCCATAATCAGTTTAAAAATATTTGCTGTTCGCATTCGCATCACTTACGAGCATATATTCAGCGACGTATCAAAAAGGCAGAATTACGTAAGTAATACATATCGGACATTGCACGCCATCTATGTGACATGCAAAAGCCACTAAACGTCGAAGCCGAACCAATCAAGATATTAAAGTCGAATTACCATCAATCATTTAAACATTAATCAACATTGGCACATATTCCTTCCGTCCTCCTTCGTTTTCGTTTCGTAAAAGGTACTTTGTCGGTGTTCCATCTTGGGTACATAAGCCCACGAAAGATGGAAAATCCCGACGACTATGTGCATAAATCAGACATCCATTAGGAGCATATCAATCACTTCAGCTGTTGCTTTCGATAGAATGTCCTCTCTTTTCAAATATTAGAGCTCAATGAGTTGGAGGTTTAAGGTGTCGGTCGTACAAAGCTCTTCTAAATATTATTTAGTCAATTGTCAATTTTAAAATGAAAAAAAAAAAAAAATACAACAAAATTGTGATTTAGGGGGTTTTTGAGGTATACTCTACAGCAAGGGAACAATCACCTGGCATACGAATCAACTGAAAGTATATGCCCAATTTAGGTTTCATACTTAAATTTTATTTTAATTATACTAATTATAGGCCCTAAATAGGTATTTTATATTACCATAAAACAAAGTAATGAATTTTATACTACCAAAAAACAAATGTATACACTTTTATAATAACTGGGTCTGCCTAACCTCATTTGGTCAAAGGTATTCAGCAGACCACTTCGCTATCGTTGCTTAAATCTCACATTAACTTCATATTTAAATATAATATTTTAATTTATTTAATTATATAACATGGGAGTTTCCAGAACCCAATCGAAAATTCAAAGGGGTTTTTTCACCGCCGATTTTAGAATGAGTTACTGAAGTTGCAAAATTTAAGACTGCGGTAAATACAATATGACTAATGAAAATCCTAAACTTGAAAGTTTTTTTTTTGTTTTTTAAATAAGACAATTGAATTTCGCGGAGTCGCTGATTTCGAATTTGCTAGGAAAAGTGAGTTTTATAAATATGAATATAATATAAAAAATCGCTCATTACATTCGCCAAAAGTTTATAGAATTTCGATTTCGGGACGTACTGTAAAATTTGTTTACTTAAAGGTAAAAAATAAAATAGATTTTCTAAAAATATTTTAATATCGAAAAGTGAGATATTCATTGCCCCCGAATGGAAGATATCATCCCAACAAACATTATTTTTCTTATAAAGCCCTTCAAGAGTTGTATGAGAATTAAAATAAGCTTTAGCTAAGACAATACCTTCAAAAAATAACTTCCTTCTTCAAGTGTATTACTGGCGTATGAAATGAATCTGATAAGGCGCTAGAAGATTTCTTGAAGAGTTCTTAACATCACGTATAAGAATTGTCAAAATCAAAACTAAGAGTATTATCAGATTATTACCTAAACAATGAACTTTAAGTAAGATTGTGTGATTTGTTACACATATGATATTCATTTTTAGAGTTTGTGTATTTTACATATTCTCGCAAGACCTCTAAAAGACTTTAAAAAGTTGAAACAAAAACACGCCACTGATATATTGGTCTCTTTATATGACTATGAAATTATAATGTTTATTAAAATTTATCAGTGGGAATATTACTGCAAAATAAATTACACTGATAAAATGTGGTGTGATACCTCCAAAAAGTGCTTATTGCTCTCAACATATTGCAAATTAATCGACATGAAATGATAGAACAACAATTTTCTTTTTAATTCAGTTTATTAAAAATTTTTTTACATATTTTTAAAAGCTCTCCTTCCGATATAATACATGAATTAATCATAGAAGAGTTTCAATATATTTTTCAACTTAAATCAATTATTAACTACTAAATTTTTTTTATAACAGCAAAATATGACCAGTTGTTGTCTTTCATTAAGTCTTTACACGACTACTTGTAGAACGTCAAGAAAATCCTTATTCTTATATAACGATCCTATAAGATCGTAGTCTCAGAGCTCAGTTACTTTTTCTTAAAAGAGTTTTAAGTTTAACTCTTACAAGAATGTGTTCTTACTTTTCTTATAAAACACTAATACAAATTATTGCAAGATAGTAATCTGAATAACAAGTGCTCTGAAAAGTCAATGTTATTTTAAGAGTGTGAACCAAGAGTGAATTCTCCGCGAATGCCTTTAAGAGTAATATAAGAATCAATTCTTATGGAGGAAAAATATAGTTAAGGTTCTAGAAATGATTTTTAGAAAAATATGTTATAAGCCTTTTAAAAGAAAGATTTCTTTATGAAAAAGCTTTATTTCAAATTTGCCTAAGAATTGAGTCTTCCAAATTGTTTGTTGGGATGTAAGTTGAATAAAAGATTGAAAAACAAAAATGTTAATTTTTGATTTTTAATATTTTCAAAATTTTATCCGCACGCAATATTTGAAGTGCCAATTTGTTACTTCATCATTATTCATAGATTTGTTGGTTTAGCACAGACTAGCACTTGTTTTTAATTAGAGTATTCTAGGCTGTTTAATTATATGAGGGTGAATTACAATAAGTTTGCAGACAGTTGGCGTTGCTGAGAGAAGTTGGCATTATTGTCGTGTACTACCAGCTTTCAAACGACACCATACAAAATTTAAAACTGGTTTATAAGTTAGTTTTGTTTTGATAACAATTTGTATTAAACGATACAATGGAAAAATAGCAATATCGATCCGTAATTAGGCTTCTATTTTCTTATTCCTCTCATGTCTCTTATAATCGATAGATTTCGGAATAAATAGGTTTAATGATTATTATCCATGATTATCTATAACAAATCTTAGATTCAAAATTATGAAAATTATGAAAACAACTCTCTTACTCTTATCGAAGCTTTAATACATATTTTATAAATTCGTAAATTAATTCGTAAAGCTAGCAATCCTTTTTTCCATTATTATTATTATTCATTTTTTTTTTTTTTTAATCAAATAAATACAAATTTTTTTCTTTGAACAGTTTTATACATATATGTAGTGTATACTATATATATTATTCTGAGCGTTGTGTCTGATTTAAATCCCCTAAACGAAACGTTTTAAGGTAAAAAATCCAGTCACCTCTGATAGTGCACTAAATTAAAAAGTCAAAAGTTTTTATAAAAAATATCAAATTTTGAACGTTTAACATTACGTGTTTATTTCTTGATTTACAGCACAGTTTTAAGTAAACTTAAACATAAGAAATAACGGAATTCTCCTATGTAATTTTTTTCAAAAATAATAAATTTTGTTCCATAAAAATTTTAGAAATTCTAAATAGTTTGACATCCCATTTAGATCGGATGTGAAACTTGGGAGATAGTGTGAAATAAATTTAAAGAAAGCTGAGAAGATGCCGTGCTACGAATGCCCGAAACAGAGCTATCCACTATTTCCAGATAATTTTAAAATAACACCAGGGCGAAAGCAGTTCCCAAATCCTGGAACAGTTGCTAATTTGCACAAGAAAACTAGGGATATAATGCCAAATTTTTTCGATGGGGTTGAATTTGGCTACAAAAAGGGCCTGGCGCCAAACAAGACCCTTTTGACCAGTTGGGTTCTCAGTCATACCTATCCGACTGGGTTTAGAATCGGAGGAATCTATAGTTATGGATGCAAGGGTGATGTAATGGTAATTTCATATATATTGAGTATTTTTATTGTTGATAAATCGGTGACTTTGAACTGAAATGATTTATTTCTTAACGAAATACCTCATGTTCTATTTTTCGATCGAATCGAAATTGAAATCGAGATTTCAAATCGAATTGAAACTTTTGAAATGTCAGACAGTAGTGGGTTGTGGAATAATAAAATTTTTTGCAGTTTTTTGGATTTAAAATGAAAAAAAAATTCCGAAATTTAAATTAAAAACGAAAAAAATGTCCGAAATATAAATTTACATCCATATTTTAACCAGAAACAAGAGCACAAAGTGTGTAACGAATATGGATGATAGTCTACTTTTAGCTCACTCTCCAAAAATATTGAATTGAGATATGATACGAGTGTAAAAACTTTTTGACAGGGTTCGAAAGCGGATAAGTTTGTGTTTCTCTGCTCATACGGAATATAAAGAGAAAAAAGCAAACTTTTATTTATTATTTTTATTTTAGTCCTGTAAGGTTGCATGGAAAATAATAAGTAATTTATGATATTTTTAAAAATAATAATGAGAATAATTTTAGAATTGACATTTTTTTATTATTATTAAAAGTTATATTTATGAAAGATGAATATTTTGAAATTGTATAAATCATTCCTGCAAGCTAAAAAAACAATTTCGAGAAAAATGGAGTTAAAGGTTTGAGAAGAGTTTTCCAGCTTAAAATTTATGTTTACTGTAGATATAGTACCAGTGATCGGCAAAAATATTATTTCGTCAATATTAAATTTTGTTTTATTATTACAGAAATATTCATCAAAATAATTTAAAGATTTCCAATTATTTAAATATTTTGTAATAAGGAAAACTACATTTTTCACTACCTAAACATTCGGTAATTCATCGATCAAAAATTTATAAATTTAAATCTAGTTTGTAATTTTTAGTGTGACATTTCTGAGTACTGAAGGAATTGGTAATTCATGGGCCAGAAATTGTGTGGGTATATGATATTCAAATGTCTGGCCCATGAATGTCCTATTGCCTGATTAATCAGAAAATGTTCACAAAAAATTACTTACTAATTGACTATTTTAAAATTTCTGAAATTTGAAAAATCGAAAAGGAAATATTATTTTTTTTGCCGATCTCTGTACACTACAGTAGATTCTTTAGTATGTACTAATTTGTGATGGATTTGCAAAATTCCTTAAGCTTTCCACTATTTTTCAGCAATGGTTTTTTTTTTTCGATCTTGGTCTTTTGAAACTGAAAGTAAGAATGTCATCCATTTAACAAAAGTGTTGTTTTCAAAATTTATTACTCTAATACCTTAGAAAAGGGAATATTGTACACAATATTTTAGACGTGTTACCCACTGCGTATGAGATTCGCTTCATTAAAAAACACAAATTCATCAACTAACGAACGTTATCAAAATGTTTCAAATCACTATTACGAAAACTAAATTGAATTTTGGACTTATTTCTATTTTTTTTATATTGATTTTAATAATACTCTGGAGTGACTATAAACGAAATTAAGAATTTCATATGAACTTAATTTTAAAAATATCTAATCATATTTGAATTTCTTAAGAAAATCCAGACGAATATCCCGTCAAACAATATAGTGTGTCGCTAGTATACGATTTTTTGCGTTTTCGTAGGAAACTCCTACTATAGAAGCAGATATAAATCCTAGCACCCTGTCGTCCAATTTCTCCATAATTTACTACCCTCTCCGATCGCTGCGACTTGAAACAAAATTTCAACGCTTGGGGAAGACGAACGTTTCGGAGAATAGTGTCTCGATGGAATATGCCCGAAACAACTCGACAATAACGTTGAGTACCTACAATCCCAGCAAAATTTCGGGAAGAGTAACACTGTCCTATATGAGGAGCATTACAGAAAATCTGGCCCTAGGTTCGGAAATGCTCTATGAATGGGTCGAAAAGGATGTGGCAGCGCAAACTTCGATCGCTGCCAGGCAAGTCACATTGAAGGAAAATGATGAAAATTTTTCCTTTTGATTCGCAATACCTCCCACAGGTATACAACAGGTAGGTACTCGCTGGCGATGTCTCTGTCAAATGAAGCAATTGATATCAGCTACTGGCGGCAAGTTCATAAATCTATACAAATGGGCTCCTCATTGGTATTCCACCGGCGAACCAACAAAGCAATCGGATCAATATTTTACCAGTGGGACTTCGTTGACGCCACCGTGCGGGGCATGGTCGACTCGGACTGGTCTGTCGGTGTCCTGTACAACAGGTGAGCAATTAAAGGAACAAAGGGCTTAAAGGGCGAAAAAGTAGTGTTCGACCATTACAGGGTAAAAAAAATTTAACTACTTTTAGAGTAGGTATAGCTTACCTAGCCTAAAGTGGGCTACACACGACCTATGAGGGAAATTCTTTACAAATTATATGTATGTCTAGACAAATTCTGAAGTCAGTAAATCTGTACATATTTTCAAGATTCAAACGAAAATAATTCACTTCCAACAACAAATCGCTTATAAGTCTGAAGTCTACTATCGGTAAAAGTCTCCGCTCTGCGATAAAATAAAGCGGCCACAGATTTAATGCATTTAAATCAATCTAAGCTTAAACTTTTTTAAATTGATTAACTTATGATACACACGCTCCAATTTCAGTCTTTATATTCTTTTGCCCAGACTTCTGTGCAGATAATTTGACTCGCTCGAAAAATACGAGTAGCTGTAGCTACACACATATTTGAAATTTACAAACTTTTGAGGGAAATGTTTTATTTAAGTTTGTAATTTTATCGAATCGATGTAATTTCATCAAACAATCTGAATATAACAATTTTATCTTGTTATATTCAGCCTTATTCTGCATTATTAATTTCCAATCTTTGTGAAAAGTGCTAAGATATTTCCAATTAATTTTTTTTCCACAAATCCATTTAATTTTCTTTGATTAATTTTTCCGCCTACAGAACTAAAATCAATCAGTAGCCAAATTATAGATTTTTTAATGTACCCCCGATTCTGGATAAAAATTAAGACCTCTTAACTGCTATCAAAAATCCTTTTAAAGGAATTAATATGCTACCACAGTATTGAGCAAATATTAGAAATACACTGATTTCTTATAATTTGTGAATTCTTCAGCAAAAAGAGGTCCATCTCTTGAATTAAAGGGATTTTTTAAAACAATTAAGAGGTTAAGAGTATTTAACTTTCATGTAGAATTGGCGGGGTAACTGAAATGATTTTTTAAAGATTTTCTAATTTTTTATTTTCGATTAATGCATATTTGCAAAAACATTAGTACCCTTGCTAAAAAACTTGTTTACTTGCTTAACTTTAGAAAATGTTTAAATATACTAAAGTTTGTAAACTTCAAAAAAACATTCTTTATTTTTACGAAACTTTGCAGATTTACTTTTGTTTATAGTTAAATTTTACGTCTTTTAGCTCCAATTTTTGGGTGCGAGTTTAATTTCATTTTTAAACTAACTAGTTAATTTTTTTGAAAAAGTTGAAGTGCAGTTTAAATAAGAAATTTTAGGAAGTTAATCCTTTTACCGGCAGTTCTTATTTTCGTGGTGAAATTTTGTTATAATTTGACTTTCAGAGGTGGTAAAACGTTTGCTTATCATTATTTTCATTTAGTAAATTATTATGAAACTGTCATGACAAATATTTTTTGAAACTGCTGTGGTAAATGTCTTTGGCTGTGTCGAATTTATAAATATATATCTGTTTTGGTCTATTAGTTCGGTAGTGGCCGTTGTCGTTTGTACTCACGTTCGACGCTCATACGGCCAAGCGTGCGGCCATTTAAATTTATTACAAATGATTTCTAGTCAATGCAACCGCTAATACTTTTCACAAATTATTTATATTTCGTGCGACCGTTTCATATTTTTCAAAAACACTACGAACAGCGTGCAGCCGTTGCACTTCTGTCTAGAAACCGTGCGGCCGTGGTACTGCCAAGGTGTAGTCACCGTTCGTTTTTAATCGGATAATTAGACAAAATCCTTCTTGTTTTTTTTTTTTTTTGATTTTTTGACATAACGAATAATACTTACAAAATAACAAAACAATTTACTGAAAAAATATATCTATTTAAGGAATTACGTATAGTTTTGTAGGTTAAAAAACCGATTCGCCGATTGGATTTACTTAAATTAATGATATACTATACTAGGATTATTTCCTCAAAAATTCAAAAGAATTGGAGCACTCATTCACAAGTTATACTCGTTTAGAGAGCGCTACTATGATTGATTGATTGATTTTGTTCCAAGCATTTCAATAAATATTTATTAAACTAATAAATTTCTAAAAAATCACATCATTTTCACGAACGCAACTAGGCGTATCCCCTTAAGCTATTCTAAGAATTTGTTTAGGGTTCAGCATTTTAGGCCACGGTTGTTTCTTGTCTTATTGATATGAATCATGACATTTCGGTGGATTGCCATCTGCAATCAGCACAAAAAAAAAGAGGTTTATGTGTCGTACCTGAACCGATAAATTGACTTTACAGATTAAAAAAGTTTATATTTAAACCCCCATTATAGCAATTTAGGTTTAAATGGAGATTAAAATCAAACCTAAAAGCTGGGCCTAAAAATAGTGTTTAAAAAAAAAAGTGTTCACTGTGTAACTTAAATAAATTTTAGAATCCTGCAGAGCATCCCCTGTGGGATTGGTGTCAGCTTACTATTCTGCATCCCGAGCAATCGTTTCGCATTCGGCCTCACGATGGACTTGGATCCGAGCATCAAATGTAAATAGTGGACAAAAATCGGACAGGTGCTGCTGCAGGTATAAAGCCTACCCCAGCGTTCGGTATTTATTTATTTTGTGTGAATTGTAATAAACGATTGATGGATGTTTTTATTTTTCGTGTTTCTTCCTCTCAAACATACAGACCCCTCGAGCAGCTCTCGGCCTGAAATCGAATTGAATTATTTCAAATGAAAGAGGAGAAATTCCATGAAAATTCGGTTTTCCAGCCGAGCGAAAATAATAGAGTGAATCTGAGGCTGACAGGGCTTCTGCTCTGTGTGGCCCGGCGGCGCGAACCATCGCAGCCCCCGGCCTCCAGCCGCCGCTCTTCTGCCCCAAACGACACTCTCTGCCAAGTGACAATATTTCATTCCGAGTCCCGCTGTGCGGTGTGCTTGAACTGAATTACTGTGATCATCTTAATCAAATTCGTGCCCAATCAAATCAGTTCACCATTCAAGGGCCAGTAACGAATTTTCGCACCCAATCACTTCGCCGAATAAAATTCGAATTGTGCCCTCTCAACAGAAAATATTTCACCCCTAAACCATCCGACGCGGGTGGGTGGTGGTTCGTGTTTTTTATTAATTTTTTTGTTTGCTTGTTTTTATTTTTATTTGGCACCCTTATTTTTACCGTGACCCTTGTGTCGTTATTCAGAGGTTCTGGAGTGTAGAGCAGCACGGTGGAAGCGCACACCTTTTCCATTACCTTTAGCACCTCATTGCTCCTGCAGTGAGAGTTCGAATGGTTTCTTTAAGATACAATTCGATCGAAACCAATCTAACTACCAATTGACTTCAATTTCTCACGTGATTCTCTTCACAACGACACTAAGGTGCTTTTCTTTCAGTGGTGGGTATTTGATCGCTTTCGTGTTTCGTTGCAATTATGGTGCATCTTTAAATGTTTTCGTTTAGTTGCAATGACGGTGTTAATCGGTCTCTATTTACAAGTTCTCCTTTATTAAACTCTAGGTTGATAAACAATTATACTGGTCTGCACATTTCAAACTTTTTCCTTGATCTGAAAGTTTGATCAAAAACTTGATAGATTACAAATCTGGAAATGAAAATGTTCCATCACATCACGTTTTCTAGAAAAGTACAGGTGAAAAGTGAATAAAAACCGTATTTTGGCAATCTTGGTTTTTTTGCTTTTAAATAGAAATTCTAGACATAAAAGAAAGCCTATATATTAACAGTTTCTTATAATCTTTATCAAACTTTGCTCAAGGGACAAATTTTTCATGAGAGTTTACCTTTATATGAAAAAACTTGTTTAGTAAACAAATTTTAATAACGTTTATAAATGACTGATATCATATAATTATATTTAAGGATTTAATATTTAATCTGAAATATGTTTTGAGCTCCTACGATAAGGCGTTATTTTTTAAGAAATTTCCACTTCGAATAAAAAATAAGGCTTATGTTTAGCATTACACACAATGCTTTCGTTATTTTGCATTGCTACGGTAAAATAATGTTTTTTCTTTTTTATCTATATATATAAAAATATTGTGTCACAGTGTTTGTTATCGAACTACTACGATAAATATTTATGTATTTAACCCAGTGAAAACAGAAAGTGCGATTTTTATAATCGATTGTAATAATCGATTGCCGTCCAGTCGATATTGCAACTGAGACAAAACACGTCAAGTGAGCACCCCCAAGAACTACTATGTCTATGTCTACTATGCCTAATACTAAACATAGCCCCAAAGAATTTGGCAAAATGTAAATTTTTATTATTTTTGCGGATGATGAAAAACTACTTTCTCGGACACTTTTCAACGAAATGTTATGAAAATTTTATGAGAGATTCTTAGAAGTTTATATTTTCAAATGAAACAAACAATTTTCGTAGCTTTATTTATTTATGTATTTATATATATATATTATAATAATTGAATAAACAATTGAATTTTTAATAATGTCCTCATGTTTCGATTCTTTCGAATCTGGGCGTCAAATGTTCCTCAGAACTTGAACTATAAAAATCCGCGAAAAAATTTGACTCACGTTTTATAAATAATGAAATATCTCTATACCGTCCGTTTGTACTTTACATATACGCAAATAAAACCTCCATCTTTTCTCTTTCAAACGTTATTAATGTTTTTTGAAAAACTGCAAACACTAGAAAATGACTGTCGATTAGTTTTAGTAACTATTTTTGGGACACCCTGTACAAAATCAATTATTTGACACCACTATAACTAAACTAATAGTTGTGGGCGCTATTATATTCACGCAAATTTTGCTATTGGCTTTTTTTAGTTGAGACAATTTAGTTGGAACTGTCAACTAATAACTACTAATTTTTAGTTGACGTTTAGTAGTAGTTAAACATTTACTCCAGTGGACTTTATAATACCTAAATCGAAAATACTTATTATGCGTGCACTTTTAAACGTTTAAGTCTGGTGAATTTT
This sequence comes from Dysmachus trigonus, assembly GCA_949715965.1. NCBI lineage: Eukaryota > Metazoa > Arthropoda > Insecta > Diptera > Asilidae > Dysmachus > Dysmachus trigonus. The sequence continues at coordinate 16,464,465 of OX454320.1, forward strand.
AATACGCGCCCCCGATCGATTAAAGGTCGGAACTTCATTTACATTCCTCATCACAGAACTAATTACGGCTATTCTTTCGGCCATATCGGCAAAACAAACGATGACATTAGATACAACTCAAGTATTAGCATTATATTAGTAAGTATGTACAGTAGGTGGCCAGCTCATTATAACCACTTAGCTATTTCTACATTTCATGAATTGGGGGTAACTTTTTTATTGGTTAAATAGGTTCAATATAGGACATATATATATCACTGAAAAGCCTAAAATGTCTACTTTAGTACTTTATTGCTTAACATTTTAAATGTTTAAAATTTGGTGTGCCCGCCGTTATTTTTTATGAAGGCAGCAATTCTGTCGGGCATACTTTGAATGCAATTATCGATGCACATATTGATTTCTTCTGCACCGTACCATATTTCAAGGATATTTTGGACTAGGATTTCTATGGAGGGATTAGATCTTTTACAAACTAGAGATTTAAAAATGTACCAAACGATTCCTATGGGATTTAGGTCAGGGGAATTGCCAGGCCCAGGAAGGATTGGGATTTTATTTTCTAACATAAAATTTTTAACAAATTTAGCTGTATGACACGGTGTACTATCCTGCTGGAAGGTCCAGCCTTCTCGCCTGAATCCTGTTGTAGTGATATAACGCAATTGTGTATTTTTTACGACATTTATATTTTGGTTCTGCAGCATCGTACCATCTACTTTATAGAGGGGACCTGGTCCTCTCTCGTGTACGCATCCCCAAAACATGACGCCAGAGGGATGCTTCACCCTTTCTTGGATGCAGGAAGGGTGAAGCTTCTCTTCAGGCCTCCTCCGCACAAAATTTATTGAGGTAGTGTAGACGTGGAGCATTGTTTCATCGCTGAAAACAATCTGCACAAAAATTTAAATTTCGATGTTTAAATAAATATGCCACTAAAAAAAGGAAAGCTATTATTCACAGGATTAACTTTTTTCCAGTCATTCGCTGTGAAGTGTCGATGAGCCTTAGCGAAGGATAGCCTCGCTTTTTCATTTTTGGCGTCAATCTCGGCTTTTTTGTTGGCCGCCGACATTTTAAACTGGCCTCATTGAAACGACGTCTCAGCGTACGCTCTGAAAGCTCGATTCCTTTGATTGTTAGAATAGTGCAGATTTCCCTCAATGGTAGAGAGCGATTCGCGGCAACCGTACTAATTATTGCCCGATCAGTTCTTGGGGTCCTTTGACGCCCAGAGGTCGCCGAACGACGTGAAGGAATCACCTGGTCTTCACCATCCCGATATTTCTTCACTAATTTCACTACACAACAATGTTTGACGGCCTCCAACCTAGCGATTTCCCGAAGAGAGTGTCTTTTGCCTTTAATTAATGCAAAAATCGCAGCAATTTTTTCGGGTTTAAGATCTTTTTTTTTCCCCATTTTCTAAAAAATTAGAATATTTCGATATTCAAGAATCACAAATCACTACACTCAAAAGCAAGAAGAAGAATTTATCAAAAACTTTTTTTTCTAATTTATTGAAGTCTTGTAATAATTTCCAACACAAAATTTGTAAAGTAAGAACATTTTTTCTAATTTGAGCAAAAAGTTTTTGGTATTATGAATAATAATGATGACTGAAATTTTGACATACCTAACGCTCTAGTCACTTTAGGCACTGAAAATCAAGTGACACAACACGGCAGGCTACGTCCTTAAATAGCCTATACTTATATCTACCTAACGGTACATAACTTCTTTAGAAGTGGCAATTTCAAAATACCACTACATGGCTTACAACGAAATTTTGCACGTTGTTATAATGAGCTGGCCACCTACTGTAAGTTTTTATTCATACTGTGGTGACGTCATTGCCAACACATTCTTAATTTCTTCTCTAAAGCTGCGTTTTTTTAATGATATTATTCGGACCTGGAATTTTGGATTGAAATGAAATTTTTGAATAGTTACTCATAGGAAATCTTTTTAATTTAGTTAAATTATTCCCACTTTGAGTCAAAAAATAAATCCAATAACTTGTTCAGTTAAAGATTTCAAAGTTTGGATGGGCAAAAATCATGGAACATTTTTAAAATCTAATTTATTTAAAGAATTAAAATACGAAGTGTCAGTCTTATAAATCCATAAAAACTAGTCGAACAAATTAATTTTAAAAGTACTAAATATAATATATTTTTTTTAAATTAAAAATGTTTAAAGGTCGGTAAGTTATTTATTGTTTAAAATTAAGGAAAGTTAAATCCCTAAAAAGAGAAGAAAATTTAAATTAAGTCTAGGAGAAGGTCTCTCGACTTCCACAGTAGGATCCTATGTTTTATTGATAAACTTTTCAAGCAAAATCGTACTTTCAATCTGGTGCATGTCTCCTCTTTTCAGCGTTTCACGGTCGATTAGAAGGAGTCAGTTCGTGCCAATTGAATTGTCCCTTAAATCAGTGGAAAGTTTCAAATGGTTCTCTAAAGTTGGCCGGGCACGCGAGTGAGAGCGGTCTTAGCGCAAAATGCACTAAATTAACTAGTCCGAATTAGCGTAAATGTTAACCGCTAGTACCTTTACATGGCCAATTGCATTGCATGAGTGGATTTCCATTCGACCAATTAATTTCCACCAGCTCCGTCATGATTTGGAGCCGTGAAATGAATTTCAAATCAAATTTTGATGTGTTCGGCTAATGGTCACGGACACTTTTGGTTTGGTCCACGACGAGGCATTTTCGTGGATAGCTAGCTCCGCGGGAATTAGTTCCATCACTGTGGATTGGGATTCAGGACTGCGAGGGGCGAAGTTTTTGCGGCACTTTGAGGGAGCTTAAAATCCTCAAGTGCCCTATCAGGACCCATAATGATGGAGGGCCACAATTAATTGGTTAATTCTTTATCCCAGACAGACAGACGGTGCTGAATGGCTCTGGTGCTTCTTAAAACTTTCTATTCCGCCGAGAGAGGGAGAAAGAGTGGAAGCAATGTGATACCATCAAAGTAATTACGATTGCCATTCTGGCCATATGACGTCGCGCCACTTTTATTAATTACACCAGGGACGGAGTCATGAAGTATCATCCAGTAGGATCTCGGCGATTTCGTGTGTATATATAGCTTAGTGTTTATATATATATATACTATATATCTATTTCTCTTATATACCCCGCCGCACCGTCAGGATTATAGCGCAGCAACAGGGTTCACATCCCGAGGAATCCCGTCTCATCTAAGTTAATGAGCATCACGTTCACGTAGTCATTTCTAGGCACTGATGATGATGACGGTGATGTATCAGTTCAGCTGTGCCAAATGGTCCTGGATCGGTACAATCTGTGCTACGGCGATGGCCAGAAAGGACCCAATATAAACTTTGATGAGCTGCTACCAACCGACGTTTTCTCAAAATTTTAACATAAATATTCAAAGCACGTCGCCACCACCCTGTTTCGGTAGATATCCACTCGTCCAACATATTGCATACCTTAAAGGGGAATTAATTTTGATTTTTTTTTTCTTCCTTCTCGGCGCTGCTGTTGTTTTTGCTATACTTTTTTTAGGAGCCCACAGAAGAAAAAATAAGTTTCCTTTGCAAAAAAAAAAATTATTATTTTTGGGAGAATTATGAGGCGATCTGAAATTTTCGAAGTTATTTTTTCGAGGAATATAAATCGATTCAGACAGGGGGCTAGATACAGGGTAGTTGTTACGGACAGTATTTCTTCCCTTGGAGCTCATAAACTTTGGGTCGTTGTCAATAAATTTCGTCAGATTTGACAAGCTCTACGCCCTTATTTGTAATAATATGTATAATGTGTGTGTATGCGAAGAAATAAGAAATTTTAAGTACGAGAAATGAAATATGCGGAAACTATAAAATTATGTAATTTGGGAAAATATTTTCATTTTATATATTGCAGTATCTTTCGATAAAGTAATTCGAATTTGAATTTTAACCTTCATTTCTTAGGTTAGCGCTAAAAAACATCTATTTTTTTACCCATAAAAGCAGAAAGTATATTATAAAAAGGTTTGTTTAATTTTTAATTCACACGAGCAGGTATCACTCATTCATGACGCCAAATGGAGCGTGATTTCAATTTATCCGTTCCGTATTATATGAACCCGTATTGCACAAGTCAATTAGTTTATACAAATACATAAGCTGTTCACAGACCAAAGCGATTAATTTATTTGTTATATTTAAAATGACTTTCTTCAGTAATCAGGCTTAAGACACCACATGACAACAATTAGTGAAAGTTCAGACTCCAAAAAAATAAATTTTTTGATTCGATTCGATTCAGCGTATTTTTGAACCCTTATAACTTCGGTTTGGATACTACTTCATATCTCAAAATTTCATAGGATGTATTCACCAAGCTTTATCGAATGATGCAAATTTTATTTTTATAGTTCTGCTACTCTAGATTTTCTTAATATGCAAAGTTCATTGATTTCATCACTCAATCACTGATCATCTTCAAAAACTCTTTAGTTTCCGTACTCCTAAAAAGCTGAAATTTGATATGTAGGCTGGGTTCAGCGTACTAGTAACAAGAAAATTTGTGATTTTCCTCCTTCAACACGTCACAGTGAGGGTTCAGATTTTATATGTAAAAAAATTCTCATAGTTCTAGAATGAGTAGAATATAATAGAAAAGTATAATGTAGTAATTGCCAAGTCAGAAAATTTGTTTAATCTAATCTTAGGAGGAATAGACTGGCTCTAAATGAGATCTCATAATTTTTTAAGAATGATGTTTTGTTTGAGATGTTTTTCTCCATAAAACTCCTGATTTTTATTCTGGCTTATCCGTCTTATACATTTCACTCCACGAGTTTTTATTCGGTTAATTTTTAATGTTTCAATGTATTTTTTTTTTTTTTTTTTAATTAGATTTTAAAAATCTTAAATCAGATAAATTGTTTATACTTAAACTTTAACTAATATAGCAACAAATTTTAATTTTGGGAACATTCATAAATATATAGCACCCTTTTTCTTACTTTTTTGCCAGCTACTTTAGCAAGTATTAAAATAAATTAAAATGAAATTAGTAAAAGCAATTCTGCCACTGTCCGTAATAAAGAATATAAATAAAACACTGTCAGCTGGTGTTCAGTTTGTTAAAGAATAACCCATTCCTTGTCAGTCTTAAGCTCTCTGTTGATTCGCGCCTTTCCTTTTAATTACTCCAAGTCGCAGAGCGCCAGAACAAATGGCATTTCATGTCTCATGCAATTTTGTCCTTCTTGAACTTTTGAATTTGCTCGGTCCCTGCGAGCGAGCCTTAAGAAGAACCACCACTACCATCGTAAGAAAATCGAAAAAGTTAAAGAACATGGTCGCAGAGAAGAAGATAGGTGGTGGAATGGAAGCAAGACTGTCTGTCTGACGTTGTCCGCTGCGTTAAATTCAATTAATTACGTAATATCATCAACAGACAGTTCTAAACAAAATTAAACTCTCCATTTCGCCCACTTACTATCCATTTAGTAGTCGTAGAAAACGACAATGTTTACTTTTGCACTTGGAGAATACCACCTCAATCTACTATCCCATTCCAGCAGTCTCCAATCGTCCTGCAGATTCCTCCACCCTCTCCCTCGGGCACTGGGAACAGATAAGAGGATGCTACTGCTGGACCAAGTGAACTGAATGCAAGGAAATCAAGTAAGATAATTATTTTCTCTTGTGAAAGCTTCTTTATGGTTTATTTTTAATGTACTGGCGCATTGGGGCTGGGTGCCCCGGGTGCTGTCGGTGGTGGGGATGCTCCTTGAACGGAAACACTATTTTACCTTTAGAGGCGCTGCTCCCTCTGCTGGTGGTGCTGGTGCAACAACTTCGAGCCAATTAAAATGAAGAATGCAGTCGTCTGCACTGAAAAAGGGGAGCACTCTGGCATTCGGGAACAGTGGCGTTAATGGTTCGGGGTGTGAATGGCAATGGGGCTCTCACATTGCTCCGTAATTTTCTGTCTTCCATTCATCCCATAAGGAGTCACATATCTCACCATTAATTCTGTAGGAGCCGCAAGATAGCAGCGCCCACAGAGAGACGATTACCGCATTAAGGAAATTAGATTAGGATATTCTTTTGACCCAGATATCTTTTAACTAGAAAACTTCCCTCTCAGTTTCATGCTATATAGTTCTGATCGAGAGATTTTTGCAAATACACCACAGAAGGGAGTGCAACCCCCGCACCGAACACCAATTTTGTTAGCATTAGTGGGTGCCAGAAATGGGGATCGAAAGATGTTGGGATGAGGCTAGCTTTGAGGAGTTCTTTTTTTTTTATCTGTTTTCCTTTTTTTCCCTAAGTTAAAACTTGGGGCTGATTATCATTGGAGATGCTGTAGCTTCTTCTTCCCAGAAACCAAGGAAAATCTCTTTGCAATCAGCTTTAATCTAATGACCTTGATTCGACTCGGATGGAGGGAGCAGATGGGACGGTCCAGATATAAGTTTTCTGGCGGAAAATTTGAATGCTTCCACGAAGGAGAACATTAAGAAGAATTCGCAAATTAAAAATGTCGTAGGGAATGGACATTTACGGAATTGTGTCCATATAGATTGTATCGGATAAAGCTAATCCTTTTAAAATAAACTAGAAAAAGAGGAAAAGTAGATGCAAGATACAAGAGGAAACCCTACTCCGTAATCTGGCCAATAAGCAAAGAAAGATTGTAATAAAATATTGTTGCAAATATATCAAACGATCTTGCAGCTGGGGTATCTTGGCTAATTGAATATAAGAATATAAAATAAAAAAAAGCTACAAAATAGGCAATAAAATTCCGTTCAATTAAATTTACAATAGCTAAAAGAAGAACTTTTGAGCTTAGAAATTCATTTAAAGTGAAGATAAGAAAACATTAGGGAAAATATCTTTTGAACTGTTCACGAACAAATTCTTAGGGGAATTCAGAGTTGCTGATTTCAATCAGAGGTAAGCAGTCAAATAAATATCTGTAATAGTAAAATAAATATTTCTTTGAGGCGTAGCGATGGAAGTAGGCGTGTGGATATTTTAAATTTTGAATTTTGTTTTAAAAAAAAAGAAAAGTGACGTAGGAAGCAAAGAGTCGTTTTTATTTGTTTTTTCTTCAATAATTCAAAGAATTTCATGAAAATTAGCATAAAGGGGTTTTCAGGAATACAATCCACTCCTTAAATTGGAATTTGCTAACACACTTTCTAGGATATATCAAACCAGTGAATTTGGGAAGTGTGTAATTAATAAGTACTTACGGAAAACTCAGCTAGTATTTTTATATTTAATTATATTTATTTAAACATATATTTATTACTTCTTTTATTTATATATTTATTTATTTTTATTTTATTTTTTTATGATTTTAATTATTCTAAATCCTCGTGTTGTATTTGTCCTTAAAAGAAATTTACGTACTTCTGAAACCTATGTCTTCCCCAAAAATCTAAACAAAGATGTGGTATAATTTGTCTCACGTAAGTTTGGTCACACTGTCTTATCTCTCTATCTATTTGCACACACAAATTTGTAGACGTTATTTTCAAAGAATGTATTTTAAGAAAATGAACACAACACCAATATTTTGATTCGTTATACCAATGACACTCGTGTGATATTAATATTGTTATTTCAATATCATAATACAGTAAAACCCGCTTAAATGCACATCCAATTTGTCAGAAAATTTCGTGCATTTAAACGGTTTGTGCATTTAAACGTTTTAAAGATAAATGCATATGTTGTGCATTTAAGAGAGCTCGGATTACTTTTTTTCAGTTTGGTTAATTACATAGCGTTCTGTTTTCGTCTTTACTTTACAAATTTTACAAAAATTAAACAATTACAATCCGCAATTTACAAGGTCCACCCGCCAACTCAAAAAGACTGAAATGTCAAAGCAAAGACTAACGAGAAAGTGTTCTTCTTTTTCTTTGCCTTTAAATGGTAACCACCGAGGAGACAATGTAAAAGTACTACACTTCTACAGATCTGTTGATTTAAAATATGTATATTGCATTTATCCGGTTATTTTTTAATTCAAATAGAAAATTCGTGCCTGAAATTAATGTGCAAATAAGAGGTTTGTGTATTTAAGAGGTGTGCAATAATGCGGTCTTTGTTTCTACACATTAATAAGGCAAAAAATTCGGTGCATTCGCATCGTGTGCAATAAAAGGAATTGTGCAGTAAAGCGGGTTGCAATTAAACGGGTTTTACTGTACCAGCATTATCATAATATCCTCACAATCGGGGCACAAAAAAACCTAGTATGCGAAGTAGTCTGTCATTTGACTTTTGGAGTGTAAGTAAGTGAAAAAGTGAAAATTAAAATGTGAAATATCCTAGTAAAAAGTGGAAGAGGGTGGAGGGGGAGTTAACTACCATTTTCGAACTAAATTGGCAGTTATTTAACCCATTAACGCCCAGATGATCAGAATTTTTACTAACTTTTCAACGTGTTTATTTATTATGTTATCGGACCAAAAAAATAATGCAATACCTCTATTCCTACGCGAAATTTGATGCTCTTTCAGAATCTGAGCTCAAAATTTCGATTAGACACCGAGAAAAAAAAATATGGTCGATTGAAACGTGAAAAACGTGAAAATTTTCGAATAAAATTTGTTTTCGCATTTTTTTTCACAATGATACCGCAAAGGTATCAAATTTTTACTATGATCAGAGGTGATCATGGCACTCGAACATTAAGAGGAATTTTTTTCAGAAAATTTCATTGACGCGTTTTTTCAAAATGGCGACGAGAATGAAAAATTTTTATAGAAATCTTAATCTATCGTTTTCTTAAAAACTATAAACTTTAGAACAAAATTTCTAAGAACAAAAATGTCTTAAAATTAGTCAAAGAATACTCTGAAATTTTTCCAGAATTTTTGGATACAATTTTTGATTTTTGAAAATTTCAAAAAATTCAATTTTTCAAAAATACCTGAAAATTTTTTGAAAAAATTTGAGAGTGTTCTTTGACTACTTCTTTGCTGATTCTGTGCATATACATTGTTTTTTTCTACTCTTAGCATTACCCAGAGACCACGGCGTGGAGATCTGTACGCCACACATGTATTTTATTTATTTAAACCTATAGACTTTACGAAAAAATTTTTAAGAACAAAAAAGTCTTAAAATTAGTCAAGGAACACTCTCAAATTTTTTCAACAATTTTTCAGGTATTTTTGAAAATTTGCATTTTTTGAAATTTTCAAAAATCAAAAATTGTATCCAAAAATTCTGGAAAAATTTCAGAGTATTCTTTGACTAATTTTAAGACATTTTTGTTCTTAGAAATTTTTTTCTATAGCTTATAGTTTTTAAGAAACCGATAGATTAAGATTTTTATAAAAATTTTTCATTTTCGCCGCCATTTTGAAAAAACGCGTCGATGAAATTTTCTGAAAAAAATTCCTCTTAATGTTCGAGTGCCATGATCACCTCTGATCATAGTACAAATTTGATACCTTTGCGGTATCATTGTGAAAAAAAATGCGAAAACAAATTTTTTTCGAAAATTTTCACGTTTTTCAGGTATCAATATTCAATATTTTTTTTTTCTCAGTGTCTAATCGAAATTTTGAGCTCAGATTCTGAAAGAGCATCAAATTTCGCGTAGGAATAGAGGTATTGCATTATTTTTTTGGTCCGATAACATAATAAATAAACACGTTGAAAAGTTAGTAAAAATTCTGATCACCGGGCGTTAATGGGTTAAAATAGTGTTAAAATATTTATTTAAAATAAATTTTAATTTTGTATTTTCTTCTGTATATATTTAATTGAATATTTTTAAAAATATCTACACTACTAACCCTTATTAAAAAAATACGAAATGAAAGCTCTAATATTTTAAAAAACTCAATTTTTTGAAAAGGATATCTTACAAATTTAAAAAAAAAAAAACAATTTCAAAAAACAAAATATAGTTTTCGACTTTTCGCAGCAAACATATCAATAATTATTTCTGTTGGTAGGTCGATGTCACGATGAACAGACGTGAGGGCTTATCCTGTTAATCTATGTTGAACACATGAAATCCTTAAATATGTATTAACACTTAACGGACGGGCTCCGTAGATTTACGTTTTTCCATTCTGACTTCCTAGGACGGGCCACGTAGATCTACGTTTTTGCATGAAGTTTTAGTATGTTGCATTTGGGGTTTTCTTTTAGGCACATTGTTTTATTGTAGTTACAACGCTTTAAAATCCATACATTCATGTTTATTTAATTGCCCTGAAAAATTCCCGGAAACTAGGAAAGACAGAGCAGATTCGACCCGTCCGTTAAGTGTTAAGGTACATAGGTATAAGTATCTGAAGTATTCTATTTTTTCATTCCGAGGGCATTTTTTTCATACATACATATTTTTGAAAGACATAGGGCTTTTTTTAAAGACCCTTGAAAAGGTAAATGCTACCCACTTTTATGGTATGAGAAAAACATAACTGATTATTTTTTAAAAGTTACTTCGATATAGAAATTATACTAATTTTTATATTGTATGTAAAAAGAGAAAAAATTTGCAATTGTTACCATTTGTATATATAAGACTATACTTTTATAGAATTTATATATTACAACATTAAAAATGTAAATAAAACTCAACTCAACTGAATGCAACTGAATATGTCGAACAGTTGTACATATTTTCATAAAATTAAAGGAATTAATTTTATTAAATTATAAAATTAGAATATAAAATCATTTACCTAAGATACAAACATGTCTTTAACATATTTCGTAATTATCAAAGAAAAAACAAGAGCGGAAGTTTTACCAATCTGACTGTTCAACCCTTTCATGTTCCATGCATGCTTTTCTGTTCTTAAGGGGGTAGTCCAGTGAAAACGACTGTTTTTTCAACGATTTTTTTTTCATATTAGAAGTCAATTTTTATTAAAAAACTTTTTGACATATGATAGTACAACTATTAAAATACATAAATACATTTTTTTTTTGTTTTCGATGAGTCATCCCGACAAAATGGCCGCTCCAAAAAAAAATTTTTTTTGTTGGCGGACGTCGAATCTCTGCAACGGTTCATTTGAAACAAAAAATTCAAACGAGGTTTTTATCGTCGGAACTAGAATTATTAATTTTCAATAAAAAATAACAAAATGGCGGCATTTCGAATTTTTCGGGTGTTTTTTGGGCGCTTAATTTGTTTATAACTTTGTAAATAAACAATGGATTTTAATAATTCTAGTTCCGACGATAGATACACATTCAAGAAATATACAGCTAAATTTTTAGATCAATCGGAGCAAAAGAATCTGAGATCCGACGTCCGCCGAGTCAAAACATGCTGTTTTCAGAAAAACGCGTTTAAAGTTTTTTATGCGGAAAAAAGCTAAAAAAAATTAATTTTACCTTAGTCAGCGATGCCTGGTCCATACATAACGCGATGCCTCCTAAATACATAACTAACCTTAAATACAAAGCAGAAGGACCTAGACCGTTATAAACCGAAAAAAAATGGGCGAAGCAAACAGAAATACAAGAGTCCTCCTTGCTCCGAAACACGCCAGGGGACCTTCGAGCGCTCGGATTACACGTCTCTCGAAAACTCTCTGTATCTTTAAAACTATTCAATATTTTGCTTAGATATTTTAAGGGAGTATTTTCTAGGTGTAGTAGAGTAGATTTAAGCAAAAAAAAACAAAAAAAAAACGAAAATTTTTTTTTTTCACTGGACTACCCCCTTAAATTAAATTTACATGATTTTAATCTTTAGTTAAGTTTCAAAATTTCGGGAGGAGAGTTCTAACCCCCTGACCGCCCGCTGGCTACGGCCTTGTTAGTAGTAGTAGTATAGTAGTATTTTTTATTTGCTAAATTCATTGTATCAAGTACATCAGAATTTTACAAAGGGTGTTTGTCCTTAAATTGAATAATTGCTAGTATTAGATGACAGATAAGTGGTATAAACGTGGTATTTGGAATATTATAATATCTACTACATATGTTCTTAAACTATTACAGTGTTTTCCTCCTTAAGTATTATATACGCGTATTCGCAGTTATACAAATTATAAAGTACCGAAATCTATTTATACGTTTCTTTAATTACTCGATTTTTTTTAAAGCAGAGAGTTAAATTTCAATAGTTTTAGGTATAGTGAGAATATAGACAGACAGTACTGTTGTGACTAAAGCCAAACGAGATGGAAAAGAAAGAGGATTGTGCAGGGTCGGGTCGTCCATCACAATCTTTTCAAAATCGGCCTAACATGAGTGACTGTCGCATATTTCTGTGGTCTCATATGATATGCATGGAAGTTCATATCCTATGTAAATGCTTCATGTCATATTGATGGTTTTCTACGGTGAACAACATCACCCCACCGCTCAGCCTGCGCCCTGTTACCCGGCGCCGAAATTCCGTATGTGGCTCTATGTTTCTTTTTTTTTTTTTTGTTCTATGCTACATACAAATATGTATGTATAAGCCCTATCATACGCGTAGTTTCGACGACTTTTCCTGGTTTTGTTTCGCAACGAAAGGGATCATATCAGTGGAACCATTGAACCGCAAGGAACAAATAGAAAGAAAAAAAAAATAACTATACAACCACCCCCACAGTATAGAACAAATGGAAGCAGCGCAGTGGCGGCGGCGGAGGGAAATAGTCGCGACCACAACAAAATACACAGAGGCGCTTCCACCAGAGCAGGAAAAGCATCCGCGAGATATGAATGGATTAACAAAAAAAACATTTCACGACTGTTCGCGGGGGGCTTTTGGTGGGGAAGTTGAAAACTTTTTCATGAATACATTTTCTCAGGATTATTGGTGAACAGATGTGTACAGGTGGCGGTGGATAAAAGTAATGTTTTTAGGACCACAAACCTATACAACGACCCGGCGCGACCGCCGCAAAAAAGGGCGGTCACAAGCAGTTGTGTGAACAGTCGTTTTATATTCGAATTCGACCTTATTTTATTCGAATTCGAATCCTATACTGAAAATTGAGCGCATTGGGTTGGGTTGGGACCACTTACCATGTACTATGTGCATAGTGATCCCAAATGCGGGGAGTTTCATCATACCCCCAAAGAATGGAGAGAGCGTAGCTCGTCTTAATGGTTCGCCCCCAGAGCGAATTTCATTAAAATTTTGCCAAAGTTAATTAATAGTGCTTCGTCCCAATTAACTTCACTAATTGATGTACAGCGAGGGTACGTGCCTGCTCGGTGTGACGGGATATGCTAACTAGAAATGTCAGCCCCTTCCCCGATTCCACTTACGCCGTACGCCCCTGGCCCAAGCTTTTCCTGTTGCTTTAACCAGGCAAGTGAATTTCACCACTCTGGGCTCTGGGTAAGTGGGGGGGAATCAAAAAGGAAGAAAACAAAAAAAAAAAGTGAGGACTCAGCGATTAAGAGTGATTCAAAAAGCATTTAAGGGTCTGCGGTGTATATGACCCTAAATTGTCCTGGCAGCACTCGCCTTTTTTATACCTATTTATTTTTCTATTTTCGCAAATTTCTTGGTCGTACCGTAAATTGCTTAATTTGACACTTGATAGAAAGATATTGCAGTCACGTTCTCAGGTTATGTTAATCCCACCGTCGGGACTCGAAAGGCGCCGCGCCCGAGGCTTCTCTCCTCCTCGGAGGAGGCTCAGGTCGCAATGGAAGGCGAAACAGCAATTCCTTCCTGTGGGGACTATGTAAGCTATGACGGAAATGTCGCCATAAATTTGGGGCCACCTCGGAGCGCCCATCAGACTCTGTTCAGCAACCAATTTCGCCTAAGAGTACTCGAGTCGGGTCGAGCTGGCCCCCAGTCTGCTAATCATATTTTCATAACCAATGAGGGCGATTTATGTGATTTCCGAAAGAACTTTATGGCAGTTCTGGATTCAGATGAAGCCCTCAAGGAGAGCCAAATCGGTCATGGTCTCTTAGTGGGATAGCATGCCGACTGTAAAATTTGCTTACATCTCCCAGAAACGATTACCGACGACCGACTTACAAAATATGCAGAGTACACTGAGACACATTTTTCGGCGGGAATCACAAAAATATTTTGTAATTGCTTTTTTAAGTAATACACTGTACAAATTACAAAATGGGACAATTCTTCAGAGCTGAGAATGAGCGTTTTTTAAACAGGAGTGTGTGTGAAATGATGTGCAACATGCTCGCATTCAATAATTTTTAGTTATATGTACCATCTAAGTCCCTATATAGAAAATATCATCAAATATGAATTCGGCGTGCCAAGAAACATATGAAACGGTGTACAAAATACCTGTGTTTAGTAAGAAATACTCGAAATGATATGTGACCTGCATTTTGTTGATGTGCATTGATTTCTCTGAAATAACTGCCAAAATAAGGAGTAACTTCAAGAAGGCATAATTTGGCCTTGGTAAGAGCAGGGAAATTACAAAAAGGTCGAAATATGTTCTTTATGGGGGGGACCTTCTCATTCAAAAAAGAAAAAAGGTTGAGGTTTTTTTCAATTCTTTATTATAAAAAAACTATTAAAGTTACATACATAAAATCTTTTTTATGTTGTTATACATTGTTTAAATGACATTAAAAATTTTTATTTTTTATTTTCTTAGTGCACCATGGCCGCTGTAGAGGGCGTCGCACAAAAGTGGTGTTTTAAACGGTGCGACAGTTTCTGCGCCTCCTGTAACAGATAGAGTGAAAATTCCAACGGGGTTCCATTCAAAACTAGACAATAAATCTCTAACATGTTTAATTTTTTATATTTTACTCATTTTATACATGTTTTTACAAAAAAAAAAACGAAAAATCATGCTTTTTTGGGAAACATTTTTCCGTGTATAAAAAAAGGGAGGAGACATTTATGACTTTTTAGAGGTTTAATGTCTAGTATTTAATATAGTGAATCAAATAAACTTTGATGTATTCAAATCCGTTGAGTAGATTTTGAGAAAAGTGTCGCACCAATTTTAAAAACATAGTTTCGAGAAAAACGCGTTTAAAGGCTTTTTTACTTAGAAGCAGCTGCCGCGGCAAGCAATGATTTGAATACAAACCGGATTTTATTCATATTTACGTACCGTTACAAATATAGCTACAAGTCGATTTCTGTTACGAATTTCGATATAAAATTTTGAGAGAGTATTTCTGTGAGCTGAAGGATCACTTTTATGTAAAAAAAAAAATCGATTTTTTGAAAATTTTGAATGAGAAGGTCCCCTTAAGTCGACGAATCGACGTTAATTATGGATTATTATCATTCTGTGCAAGTCGCTAAACTATCAATTTTTGCAATTTAAAAAAAGTGTCCCTCTTTTTGTGTGAGCGTATCTTTTACGAGAGTTACGAGTTCTGTTCCTAAACTAAAGGGTTATATCTCAGGACCACTTTTTGGTTTATTCCTTAGAGTGGAGTTTAGCAAGACGTCTCCTATTTAAAAAACCCTCATTTTCAGTTCTGAAAAAGTGTCCCGTTTTTTAATTTCCGCAGTGTAATTAGCGAATTGGTGGTAATTAAGGTATATGATTTCATCTTCCTTGATATTAACATGTAATGTAGTTTATATCGATATGAATTAGAAAAAAGGAGAACTGAGTAAAAGTGGCGCTGACTTATTGTATAATAAATTTCAGAACTAGGAAAAAAACTATCGGGTTGGCTAATAAATAATGAGCGACATACATGACTTTATGTTTGTATTTATTTATTTAATAATTTACTATTAATCGTTAACAATATAATCACCGTCGTTATCTACTACCATCCGCCAACGATTCGGCAAAGAGTGGATGGCATCCCTGTAAAACTTCGCCGATTTTGCTTTGAAGAATTCATCTATGTATTGTTGCAACTGATGTTCATCATCGAAGCTTTTTCCTTGTAAATGATTGCTGAGAGACCGGAATAAACTGAAATCCGTTGGGGCTAAGTCCGGCGAATATGGAGGGTGTGGCACTATTTCCCAGTTGAGCTCCAGTAGCTTTAGTCGGGTACTCTTAGCGATGTGCGGCCGGGCATTGTCGTGAAGAAAAAATATTTTGTCATGTTGTGGACGTTTACGACGGAGTTCAAGCTTTAGATTTTCAAGTTGATTACAGTATACTATTGCCGTCATCGTGGTATTAGTAGGAAGAATTTCCCAATATATTACTCCATGTATGTCCCACCAGACCGAGAGCATCACTTTCCGAGTATGAGGATCTTTTTTGGCGTAGGTTTACCTGGTTCCTTGCGGCCGAGCCACTGGCGCTTGCGTGTGTGGTTGATATAGATAACCCACTTTTCGTCTCCAGTAACGAGATGGTCTAGCCAGCTAAATGTGCGACGGAACGATAAAAGGTATGCACAGATATCTGCACGGTAAGTCAGTTGATCTTTGTTTGGTACCCAAACACCATATTTGTACGTCTTCCCCAAACTGTGCAGATACTTTTCCACCGTGTCATGAGAGCATCCGAGCTTAAGAGCCAAATTGCGCGTAGTGCTTCGAGGATCTTCTTCAATTAATGCCTTCAGTTTATTTATATCTATTTCTACCGGACGCCCAGACCTTGGTTGATCGATCAAGGAATAGTTACCCTTGCGGAATTTTTGGAACCACCGCTTTGCTGTAGCCTCGGACACTGCATCATCAGCTATCCTCTGGCATATATTACGTGCAGCTTCTGCAGCCGAATGCCCAGACTGGTACTCGTATAATAAACAGTGCCGAATATGCGTTTTAATATCACTCATTTTTTTCGTGGTTCTTTACGCAATGACAACCGAAACATTACTGACGGCATGCTCACGACTCGCTCTTTATATACCCCCTGCAACAGAACGTTCTCGACCTTACCCGAAATTTCCAGAACATAAAAACTGAAACGCTCATTACTTATTAGCCAACCCGATAAATATTATGTACTATCATGTCTCCCACTGATATATGTTATTAAATGCAGTATATGATATACATAAATATATATAGCAAATTTACAAAAGTCAAGCGTCCAAGTAATTGCATTTCGCATAATAATAATTACAAACGTGGACAAAATAACTATTAAGCCATTTTATTACCCTTACCATTGCCTTAAATATAGTCTTCAGATATATAAAATAAAAGTGGTCGATGGTAGATTTTCTGAAATAAAAATATCAATATTTCTAAAATTCTAAAGGGTGCAAACTAGTGAAATCACCCAAATTAAGAACATGTATTGGACAGCTGATTTTGTGACAGAAGCTAAAATATTTGTGTCATTTTAAAATGTTTAATAAAAACCTGCAAAAAATCATTGACAGTAAGCATACCGTGCGTGATCGAATAGTAATACTATAAGACAAATGAAAAAACTGTAATTTACATGTGCACATTCACAAAAGAAAAGAAAAATTTCAAAATTAATAGAAAAAATAAAATGTTTGCACGATTTTGTTATTATCTGATACATATATCCGTAATAGCCTGCAAAGTAAGTGCAGCATTTTCTATTTTTATGATTTTGATTTATAAGTAATAAAACATTTAGTCTGAACGACATCCACGATAAAACTACTTCAAACTTAATTTTTTTAAACAAGTTTAACATATTGTAATTTTAAAATAAAGCACTATATATTCGCAGAAGTAAATTTTTTTTGCTTTTTATGATATTATCTTAATAACTATTACAATCTGCCTGACGATAAAATAATTTAGTTTTCTGTACACCATAGAAAATTAAAAAAAAACTTATACGCAGTAAGACAAACGTTTGCTTCTTGCATTTAAATTGTTTTTTGGGTTAACGTGATTTTTTTTTTAACACAATACCTATTTTGAACGAAAGAAATAGTTTGTATTGTTTATTTTATTTATAACTTTTATTAACATCTACCGAACGTTAAAATCATTTAAAAATTACTACCACGAGCTCCCTAACTAAATTTAATATCTTTTAGTGTAAGTTTGTAATTAATTCAACTGATTTTTAATTTATTGTAAATTACAAAGAATAGGAATATTTACTCCGTCCAAACCAAAATTTCACGAAGTTATAATTTTAATGAAAACTAGGGTAATGAATGTCGAATCTGCTATCGAAATTTGGAAATTCAAGTTGAAGAAAATTCTATAATTTAAAGAAACTACTAAAAAAGGGATTTCGGAGCATCAGATTTCGAATCTATTATGTTTTCATTAATATTTTGAGATTCAAAATGATGGATCCAATGTGCTGATTCCTTATTGCGAATTTGCTATTTGAATTTTCGAATTATAAGATAATGTGTTCAGTGTGGCGTCCGAAATGTTCTCATTTTAAGGGATTTCAATAAAAGAGAGGAGTTCTTTCGAAAATCAACTCATAGCGCTTTTCGGGGCTATAAATCGGGAAATTTGAGATAGAAAATCCAATCAACGTCTTAACTTTGAACTGGTTGAAACAATTTCTAAGATATACGAAAGAAGAGCATTTGAGAAAGGTTTAATTAATTAGTAGTTACGTTACGGCAAGTAAAACTGGGTAGCTAAGTTAGTATAATATAATTTTAGTAAAACAGTCTTTTAACTAAAACATTCAATATTTTCCCTTTATGTGTATTGATATCTACTTCTTGGGTCACTCACAGAGTTTAATCTTGAAACTGTCGAAAATACGCTGTCGAGGAAGGGTTCTGGAATGGTACTAAATATAATACTATAAACGAATCTTGTTTTTATGAGAACTTAAAGTAATATAATAGTCCATACTCCACTTCCGAGAGCCCAAGGGGAGACCACTTCCATCGTATATCAATTAGGATCAGTAGTGCAATTAAAGCCTCTTGATAACCATATCAATTTCGCATAATTTTCATTCGATGCGAGTACGAGGACCTTTATAGGTAATTACTGCATTAGAGATCCCCAGATTTAGCAGCTAATGCAGGAAATAGACAAGCTAGCAAGACCAGACTTTCAATCAGATCCCCAAGCCCCATTGACTATGAATGAGCCTATTCATTACCTGGAGCTTCCTCGAAATATGTAAATGTTTGCAGCAAATCGTTATGCCCCTAGGTGGTCCACATATGTGCGTGCCTGTGAACATGTATGTATGTGCCTGGGCTGCTTTTCGATTTCGGAAAATGGTTACCGTCTCCATCGACATAAGAGACGAATATTTTATGCGAATCCTGTATGGTCCACCATTGCCATATCTCTCTGGGCCGCTACTGTCGGTGTATAACCCATTCCCATCCCAATTCTTCGGGGACCTATATCAAGTTATCAAAATTCTAAAGTTTATTGATCAACATGAATAATTGAGGGGCGGCATAATTAAGTTTGCACATATGGGGCGAATCTTACTTCGAATTCCCACATCTGGGAGGCCCCTCCCAGACTCTACGTTGGCTTAAAGGGCTACAAAGGTTCCATTGTTCGCTGTAATGAGTTTAGTGAGTGGGTTAATTAATTTTGCCTATCATATGCCCTGAAGCACTATTGCCAAAACCCGAGTGCGTGTGGTATACGCGGATGCGTGCGGTATTTTCGCGAAATTTTGTGGCTTTTCGCACGTGATCATTACTTTTGATGCGTAAAGTTTATATCTATTATAACACATGTGTATATATAAATTATTTATATATATAAATATATATATATATTTAGATATAAGGTTTTAGAACTATTCGGGTAAATACCTTTTGTAAATCAGTTAAAGGTAAATGTAGTAAATTTTAGCTGAATATATTTTGCGGTGTGAGGTGGCTCGTATCCTGAATTCCGATGGAAGAGGAATTCGGTCGAGTACCTCCTTCCTCAAAATTCTCAGTTTCGTACGAAATGAAACAGCTGTTTCGAATTTTGAAATCAGATATGCCAGTCAAATAATGTCAAGTGATAATTTGCTTTATGTAGAAGTATGATTTATACCTAATTTAGGAAGACAGGTAGAATTAAGGTGATATCGAGGATTATTAAGGAATACTATTGATCGAAATTAATGAACCTTTCTGATATCACTTAAGATAAATATTTAGATCAGAGAATTGTACACTCAATGATAAAATTTAAGGTTTGAGTAATATTTTATGATTAATAAAGCAGTATTTTATTACATTTTAAGCGAAAGTAGCAACTACCAATTAGGAACTTTGACACTGCTGTTGCTCAGTCAACATTCTCTAAAGTGTCTTACAGACTCCTTAACCCATTAATGCGCAAAACGAGAATTTTGTGCAGGTTCAGTTGTACTATTCGAATAGAAAATTGGGGCGATTTTCTTCCACCTTTTCAGCACCCTATTATTTCTTGGGTTAAAAAAAAAAAAATGCTGATTGCTTTTGGTTTTTTTTCTTTTCAAAGTCGATTATCTTGACGTGGCCATTTTGTAGAACAATCTAATAAAAAACTTCTCGAATTTTTCACACGAAAAGGATCAACTTTATAAAGAAATTTTATGGAACAGAAAATGCTTGAAATTAGCCAAAAAATGAGAAATTTTTTTCAGAATTTTTCGACTATTTTTTGGTTTTTAAATTTGGCCAATTTTTGAAAAATCCAAAAATGTCCCGAAAAATTCTAAAAAATTCACACGTATTTCTTGGGTAATTATAAGCACTTTTTGTCCTATAACAGCAAAGTTGTCCTATGTTGCAATTCAGGTATCAATTTTTATATAAAACTTGAGCCCGGACCTTTTTTTTTTATAAAATTAGTATTTTTGAGTTTAATATGATGTAAAATGTTTAATTTTTCGAATTTAAAAAATCAATCGATACCTTATAACTACAAGTTTACTTAATGAGAACAAATTTTGAATTTTGCCTGGAGAAAAGTTGTCATGCCGACAAAGAGCTACCGAATTTTTTAACATGCTTTTATTAGCTTGACTTGTAACTTCCTATCACTGTAAGCAAATCTTACAATTCACTTTTCACACATTTCTAATTATCGTATCGACTTGAAAATTTACAAACTTATGCAATCCTGGTGACAATACAATAATATGATACTATCGCGTTTGTACGATGATGGAGAATTTTCTAGTGCGTTGCTCATAAAAAGCTATCTTTAGTTTTTCAAACTATAATTTTTAACAGTGCAGAACTCCACACCCAAAAACTTTCATTTAAAAAAAAAAAAACAAATAAAAACAATTTTTGGTTTGTATTTGCTTTTACTTAAAGACCAATAAATTCTGTAGTTTTAATATTATTTTTAACTTTGGAACGCATGAATCGTTTTCGATAATTTTTTCATGAATAGATTCCAAAATAGAGTTTATTACTAAATCTCATTTATATTTCATAAAGTTCTTAATTTCAAATTCGGTGCCCAATTTTGAAAATTCGAAATGGCAGAGTTCAAATAGTTGCCTCAATTTACTTAAAATTGAATTTAAGATTTACAAAGTTTAGTATTTTAGGTTGTTGATTTTAAATGTAGTATAAAATGGGGAATTTAAAAAATAATGAAATAAAAAAGTGTGAAATATTACTAGCGAAAAAGTTCGGAAAGATTGACAGGAATATAGTTTTTCAAAACAATTTTTGATATCTTTCTATGGGACGACAGTTTTTATTCATTGAAACAAATAAATAAAATAAATAATATAGGCCGACAAAATTTAATCAGCCTTTTAAACCAGAAACCAGCCTATACTTTTCTGAAATCGTGTCAGGTTTTCGAGAGATTCTAACCTAAAAGTGAAAAAAAAAAAAATCTGGTTTCTCGCAATATTTGAGGTTATGTTACCTAAAGGTGTCGGCACAAAAGACCACCTGGTCGCAGTGCCCACCATGTGGGTCACCCCTAACAATAATAATAATAATACCTAAAGGTGAATTTTTGTCCACAAACCTCTGAAAGTATTACTACCCTACCAGGATCTCTCGAAAATCCGACGCGATGGAGGAATTTTAAGGTCAGATTCGGATTCAGTGCTTCAAAAAGCATAGTCTGGTTTCTGGTTTAAAATTTTATCGGCCTGTGTAATTTTACTTAAAAATTCTCTGTTAGTACTATGAATATTGAATCAGTTTTATAAAGATTTTACCAGATGTTGTAAATCGGTGCGAAAATTTTACTGAAATCAATCTAATACTAAGAAATCAAGACTTATTAATTTCTTCAATACAGTTTGGTCTTAAAAGTAGAGTCTGTGGGAACAAACCAAATTAAATAATGAAATGTTTATATATGATACTAGCTGGCCCGGCAGACGTTGTACTGCCCTTTCCGGTACATTTGGGGGCCTCAATAGCCCGGTTGGTAACGCGACGTGTTTACTGCGAGCCAGCAGGACGCTAGAGGTTGTGGGTTCGATTCCCACGAGAAACCCTGGTTACAAAAAAGTGGTATCACAATGGGCCTTTAATAACGGCCTAAGTGTGTCTTCGGACAGCCACAACAATCTACATCTCTACATCTTCCGGTACATTTTCATTATGCCCTGTGCGTTGACCAATATTTGATCGTGTTTTTTCTTTTCGCATGTTTCTACAAATAATACCATTAATATAAGAAAACAGTGTTTCCGTTTCATATCCCTAATTAATTAATTGAACAAACTTACACGTTTTTTAATATTAAGTAAACCGTTTTACACTTCACAAATATTGGAAAATTACCCGGTTTCATCCGACGTTAGGTAAATACTTACTAATTAAACACTTCTCAAATGTTCTAGTTTGTTATATCCTAGAAATTGATTCAACCCGAAAACCCTTTTATGGAACCGCCATCTTGAATATCCAAATCTTGATAATTTTTAAAATTAGTGGCATTAACACAATTATTGTACCAAATTTCATTAAAACCCGTTGAAATCGAGAAATTTTTTATATATAATATATATTGGGTCCGCCATCTTCGATCTAGAAACTTTGATAAGTCGATAATGATAAAAATTAGTGGCACCAAACAAATCGTACTAATTTTCATCAAAATCCGTTGAAGTCGAGAAATTTGCATCACCATATTGGATCCGCCATCTTGGATTTGGAAATTTTGATAATATTTAAAATTAGTGGTATCAGAATAATCATTGTATAAATTTTCATTAGAATCTGTTGAAATCGAGACATTATGGTCTCCCTATTGGACCCGCCATCTTGGATTTACAAATTTTACTAATATTCGAAATTAGTGGCCTCAGAATAATCATTATACCAATTTTCATTAAAATCTGTCCAAATTGAGACATTTTGGTCGCTGTGTTGGATCCGCCATCTTGAATTTGGAAATTTTGATAACATTTAAATTAGTGGCCTCAGAATAATTATAGTATGTACTAATTTCCGTTAAAATCGAAAAATTGTTGGTCACAATCTTGGATTTGGAAATCTCGATAATATTCTAAATTAGTTGCCTCAGAATAACCATTGTACTAATTTTCACTAAAATCCGTTGTAACTGAGACATTTTAATAGCCATGTTGGATCCGCCATCTTGGATTTGGAAATTTTGGTAATGTTCTAAATTAGTTTAATAAGAATAATCATTGTTATAATTTTCATTAAAATCCGTTGTAATCAAGACCATGTTGGATCCGTCATCTTGGATTTGGAAAATTTCGTAAAATTCAAAATCAGTGACTCAAAAACAATCATTGTACTAATTTTCATTCAAATCCGTTGAAATCGCGAACGCGCAAACGGTCAAAATCGCGAAGTATAAAATAAAAAATGCTATTAAAAAGTAGCGGTTGGTGGTAGAAGGGTAAAAATTTAGGACTAAATGTGTTTTTTAATGCCACACCATAAAAAAATTACCAAAAAAAATTTTGTCCAAAAAATAAAAAAAAATTTTTTAGGGTGACCCACCCTTAACACTTAGGGGTATAAAAATTAGTTATAAACCTATTCTCATACCTACTGAATATACATATTAAATTTCATCAAAATCGGTCAAGCCGTTTCGGAGGAGTATGGCCACTAACACTGTGACAGAAGAATTTTATATATTAGATATATAATATATATATTTTCATGTCAATTTAATCACCCTCTAGAAATCGTAATGAATTGTGAAATTAAATAAATTCAGTATATGCTGAATAACTTGCTCTATTAAATCGATTCTCAAAGATTGTTTCTCTTCAGGTTTTGAAAATTTTATTTAGCTTCTCATTGACCATTTCTATGAAAGGACTTCATTTAAACATTTATGTGAGCTGAATACAGGAAACCGTAGTTCATTCACTGTGAGTACTGGTCGTTGAATGAGACAAAACTCATTTAACTAACCCTAAAAATCTGCAACATTCGATTAATCATGTACCGTGAATTTCAGATCTTCAAAAACTGGGCAATTATTCCCGGCTGCAATTAATGCCTTTTTCTTTACTTCTAGGAATCGGGATAGCTTCGTTCTGATGTCTGTCCACAGGCTGCTCCTGCTTCAACAGAAGTTTCTCTGTCATTTTCCCCATTTAAATTCTTATTTTCGCTGATACAATCGTTGCTTCTTCTACAAAACTACGCCAACCCTCTTTCTGCTCCTGCACTAAAAAGGATTGCGGGGGATGAGGGTGTCTTTTTAACTGTAGCACAACGGTGTATCCTCCAAGTCATTACTTTAATTCTGAGTTAATACCGCTAGAGTTTACCTCTATTCATATAACAGTTAAAATTACAAAGAAAATTTGCATACAAAAGACGTTTTAATCCAATTAGCAAGTACCTTGATGGGTTAAATTAAGTTAAACAAGAGTTGGGGCTGAGCTGCTGCGGGGTCTAGAGAGAGGGGATGTGGGTGGTAAATGTAGTGGGCGAAAATGGAAGAAAAATGTAGGAGCACAGCTCCAAGAATGGGGAACGAGTGGGGATAGTAGAAATGTTGAGATGTTGTATGCTCAGATAGACAGATGGATGATGGGAGAGAGAAAGACTAACACTAGAAGGGTGGAAAAGTTGGAGAGATGTTCAATTCATGCAGAGCCCTCTAAGAAAAACGAACAACTTGCAAAATCTTAGAAAACCTCCGGGATATGATGGAGAGGAACTCCGAACTGTAGAGTTATAAAGGTTTAGCTTAAGTAAGATGAAGTATCATCTGATGTGCTGTTGGTCTATACTGCTGTTGATAGCACAAGGATTTTAATTGCCAATTCCTCTATTTGCTGCGGGATAGATGGATGCGGGCAGGATTTCAAAATTCTCTTTCCCAACATAGTGCCAACAGCAGAAGTAAAGGGTGTCCTTTTCTCTGCCCTTTTTAAATTGACTTTTGCAAAAGTTTTACTCGAGAAATAAACACCACTTCCTACAGATTGTGGGGCACTATGTCGAATCGAGTGCCTCGGGTCTTAATAGAATCGTTTGCATTTTGAAACGCTTTAAAATTGAATGCAACAATATACAACTATACAGCTCGCACTTCTTCTGTGGCCCTTAAAAAGTTTGGTGTTTAATAACTAATCCTGATGGGATAGACAATTTATCAAAATTAAATTTTTGTTTTTACTGAACTAGTGCATGTAGGAAAAGTTTTTAATATTAATGAATTTGATTTTCTAGTTAAAACCTAATACTGAGCTCCTCGCTAATACCCTTGATACACGGGCACGACCGAATGAAGATCCAGCAAGGATTATCATCGGCTGTACCGTCTATCACTGCGGATTAAGTTTGAATTTTCATTCATAACTGCATTCGAAGGCTAATCGATGAAGTTCCAAAAACTTAATTAAGAGCGGATGAAAATGGAAATCCTGGAAAAATTAGTGTCAAACTGTCACTGACAAACGAAACGGTATAATATATTTTTTTTTTTTTTTCATTATTAAACTTTTAATTCTTTGTTATCTTCTTCTTAAAACTATAAAATTATTAAAAAAACATGAATTAACTCCGCTCTTTAGTTTTAAATGAAAAGTTTGGGTTTAACAAATTATGAAACCTGCATTCAGTCAAAATCCCGCCTTTTTGGATAAATTTCGCTTTTCAAAATTCCGCCCATTTAGAATCCTATTGTACAAAGTATTCAATTTAGTTGTATAAAAAGTAAGTAATCATTTTTAGTGATAGGTATTATTAAAATTTGTTTTATACTTATATTTATTAGGACTGTTTTTGCCACTTAAACTTTTCTCTTAAAGGCGGGGTTATAAAAAAATCGAGATTTCGAATATAGGGAAGAAACAAAAGCTAAATTTTAACAACTTCGTAATTGTGTCTATTTGTTTTTGAGAATTCGTGTATAAAATTACTCCCATACTTGGGTCATTTAAAAAAAAACACATGATAACGAGATTGGGAAGAGTATACAGTTTCTTGTTATGATTCAAAAACTATTTATTTCACATAGTGTGAAGTGAATTATGACGTTAAGCGCGGGACAGAGTGGGGCGCGCTGTCATTTTGTCATAGTTTCGCCACGTTTTCATACTTTAGATCAGTGTACCTGAGTGAAGTTGTGACGTTCGTTTTGCTATCGACACTTTTGGTTGGAATCCATAATTACAAAATTATAATTGAGTTGTTTTCATGAAATAGTATTCAATTCAAATAAACACATTTCAACAACCATGTCGGATTATATTCGTAAAATAGTCAATTCAAAATACAAAATTCGTATACGGATTAAAAGAGCATCTCAAGATCAATTCAATCGTTAGCGGTCTCCTATTTTCGTTGCCGTAGAGTTCCTACATATTTTAATTCGGCCCTATTATTTGTTAAGCACTAACATCGAAAAAAAAACCCTCAAAATAAAACGCGCTACATAGTCAAGAAATTGATACCGCAACCCTCGAGATAGCTAATGAACGTGAATTTATGCGGGGGTGCGGGAAAATCATGCAACGAATGTAAATTTTCATATTTCCGTGAACAGAATAAAACAATACATGATAAATAAGCAGGGGGATTGCGGGAGTGCGGTGGGTTATATGTTTGGGAAACCACAAGTGGAGCCCAGATATCATCGGAAGTTATTCGCGCATAATGAAACCAATTTCGATCGCATAAGATATCAATTCCTAATGACTCGGCACGTAAAAGGGACACATACGAGCATACAAAGCTGAATGCATCGTCCAAAATCTCTGGTATCCAGCGCAGCGATGGTACCGCTTGGCACAAAGGGTTGTTATAGGGTGGATTTCTATATTGCATTGCTTCAAACTCATCCCTCTTTTGCCCTTTTCACCTCAAAAATATTCAGGGAATTCATTATTATTCCGATCGCAGAAGGAATTATTGCCAAAAAATAATTTAATTGTGAGACGGTCAGGTGCAGGTGTAGAATCCTCTCAAAAAATAAAAAATGAAAAGGTTCACGTAGGAATGAGAATTTCCCAAAGTGGCTTAGGGTGGTCAATTTAAAGTTTTATCGATTACCAGTACTACATCTCGTTTACGCCCCAATCTTCTTAGGTTGTTCCAAGAAAACCATGATCATGCAGAAGTTTTTTTATTGTCGCTAGAAATATAGAAGGAGTTATGTTGTATTTGTCGACTGGACACCAATTTAACACCTGGCTCTTCTTTTCGAAACTACAAATTTTGCAACGGAAGGGCTGCATCCTGCACACCAACCAGGAGAAGTTTTGCGAGCGAACAACACGAACATGGGACTGTTTATACATATTTCTGGAAATGTAACCAGGATACCTTGCAGATAGTGCCACAGATAAAATGCAGATGAAACTGGTGCCATGCTCCCAGTCCAGCCGACCTTCCTTTTCCTGTTTTATTACACATTACTCCTGTAGGTTCCTGGTGCACAGTCCGGATAGTTGATAGGTGCATACATAGGTCCCATCCTCCCCCTCTTTTCGAACCAAATAACTCGAACCAATTTTTGATTCATTGGTGGCAATTTCGTAATATTTCACGACTTATCGGGCCGCCGATTATTTTTTAAAATTCATTCGGAATGGATGACCGACCGCACTGCATTCGAATGGCCAGACATTTTTGGAAATTCGATTATACAACTTTTTTTTGGGGGCTTCATCATATGCATTGCATTTGCATTACTTGTTCATGAAAGGTTATGGTAGGGTTTGGGGTTTTGAGGGGTTTTATGCGTTTTTCAATTCGGTGAAAATTTAATATCATCGATAAACTCAAACAATTTTCTGAAAATATATGAAATTACCAATTCTTAAGGAGGAATACCGTGGTAAAACTTTCAAAAATTGAATGTTCTTTGAAAATGCACACATTAATATTATATAAAATAAAATAATTACAACACATATTTAAGCATATTTATTTTCTTAAGTTTTTAAGTTCTAAATTCCATAAGTCCCCAACCTTTTTTCTCCTCTGTCTTTTAACCAAAAAAATCTATATATTATAATAAAACCATAAAATTTAAAAAAATCTGTACATTAAGGGCCGTAGAAACCAAACAGGATAATATTTACATCTGTTTATACTGATGTAATAATTTTCCTGATTTGTTTTTACGGCCCTGTATGTAATATAATAAGTATAAAATTTTAATTTTTGGAAACTCGATAAAAGTTGTCATATTATCAAGTTGTTGAGCCGCAATTAATTTTCATAGTGAGAGTCTAATCTAAATCCTCTTCGAATTATAAGATGTTTTGGGTTTTTACCCTTCTGTAGTACTAAAGAACGTAGCCTCTAAACTATGTATATCACCCTTGACAATCAAGACCCTATTTCATAAAACTGACAAACGCGAATTTTACAAATTTATTAAATCTTAATGAAAAATTATGTTTTATATGATGTATAACAATGTTATTATTATACTAAACTACTTACCCCGATAAACTATTTCCGATCGTAATTTGTAGTTGCAAGGCAAAATTTCTAATTATAATTTGTTTACTGAAACTTAATATATGTTACCAGTTTCTCAATAGTTATCTAACTAAATGAAAAAAAAAATTGTTTGAAGTTGTATTTGTTGAACAAAGCAATTATGAAACAAAACTTAATTACTTGTCTAAATTACAAAATTGTCAGCTGACAGTTGTACCGCTTGTAAATTGTATGAACTTAAGGTACCTAAGGTGATAAATTTCCTTTCAATTGATATATTTACCAATCCTCCCCATTGCGTGTTAGAGATAAAAGTTTAAATTGTAAATATTTATTATAATAACGAACATACATACAGTCATTGAGCTATTGTATTAAATCACTATTATTAACACGTTCGCGGACAGTAAAAATCGAACTGCAGAAAAAAAGTGTGTGATTTATTTTTAAACTAATTGTGATATTCAAATTGTTATTAGTCACATTTTGCCAGAGTTTCAAATAACTAGTTAAAAATTAAAAATAAAGAATTGAATGCCGATAATCCGGCTTATGAGTTTAAATGTGATTACGAAAATGAATGCTATAGCATTCACGTCCGCGAACGTGTTAAATCAGTAAATTTGTATATTATGAAAAATTTTCATATTCTGAAAATTGGCGATCAATAACCATTGAGTATAGTAGTGTAGTTTTAGTTTAAAGTAGTAAAGTATACTAAATATCATCAAACAGTATATTTTTCTGTATTGTACTTGTATAAGGTACTTTAATTCTAACACCTCAAATTGCATTCCTATCGTGCATAAACCATTATAAAATTCAGTGTGGCATGTGGCACCATCCTGTTGAAGTCACATCTCATCAAAATCCATTTACTTCAATTTCGGCCACAAAAAGTTCTCATTGCTCGATATCGCTCTCCGTTGACTATGAGAGCAGCTCCAATGATGCCTCAGGTCCAATGATGCCTCTAGCTTACAAGTCGCACTAAACAGTCTGTTTTTGTAGATACGTAAGATTTTCCTCAATCACCTGTGGACTCGCATCTGCCCAAATATTGAATATTCTTCTTATTGATGAAGCTATTCATCCAAAAATAAGCCTTATTACTAAAAACAAATTTGTAAGGGTTTAGATGCAAATCCTTCCGTAAAATACGACACATTTTCGAGCAGCGACATTTTCGTTGCTACACGCGATTCTTTAACGAACGGGTGGCTTTTGATCGGGCAAAGTAAAATTTGTTTCGAAACGATTGATAATGGTACGAAACGCTGGCTCACTAGGCCGATTATGACGGCCATAAACATTGCGTGATTTAGAAGCGTTATTTTGGCGTATACTTCGTCATGATTTAATGGCAAAATGCACCCTGACAGATGTCGATGACATTTACAATATGGCAGCAATCTGTATTGGAAGATCTCAAGTTCCTATTTGTAGGTTCTTTAAAATCTTCGAACAGTTCGTCCGATTAGAATTTTTCTCAGTGTGAGTGGGCCACTAACCGTCACTTATTCATTTTATGTCATATTTTTCTGAGTGTACTGATTCATAAAAGGTTTATTTAAATACCCTGAATATTTATTGTCCTTTGTTAGTCTGTTCACCAGTATTGCCTAGTATACATTTAATGCAGTAATTAAAATAGGGTTGGTCTTGGCTGCACCGCAAAGTGTTTTATTGTGCTCTGGTTGCTCGAAGCCTACCTGCAGTGCAGAATTTCAAAATAAAGACGAATGCATCATTTTGAGTATCTCAAATACGCCTCAATCATACTGTCTGAATAAAAAATCAGTACCACCTCGCAAATATGCCGTGCAAGGTGTCAGGGGCTGTTCTGCTCGTATATTTCCTCACATGGCACCGTCACCACCGCTACTGGTGGTGTGCAGGTCTAGATCCAGGCTAGGCCGGACCAGCCCATCCGAATCGGAATCCATCAAAACGCAACTTGCCTGCAAAACTTCAAAACCACTCTCGAAACCAAAGGATATGGGCAAACATCACAGTAATTGGTGACAGGACAGCAGACGAGAAATAAATTACTCTGTCATTGGAAGTAATTTTGATATATCACCTCTGGTAGGCACAGGGCTCGAGTTCCAGACATCATGGGGACAGGGCAGCCAGGGTCCAGGATATCACCGGGACACACTCTGGCCTGAGAGGTTTGGCATGTTTGGTCTTTGTCACGTCCCGTTAAGATTTCCAGGACTTGATAGGGAATTTTGGGCAGCCTAGCCCGAAGGCTGGAGGAAAAAAGATCCAAGCCAGGGGAGGGGGGGGGGAAAGCGACCAGCAAATCTGAACGCCATCGGACGTCCCTAAATAACTGCGATGTGGATGGACTGCATTTAATGGAGAGTGGAATTCGATTTTTTTATTACGCCCCTCCCCGCCCCTCTGCCACTGGATCAAGGCGAAATGGCTTCGCTTGTCAAATTCAATAAATCAGTGACAAATCCAGTTCTGAAGGTAAATGAAAATAAATCCCGAATTTGCGCTCCCGATAAGGACGGGGAGTCGAGGCGGGAGCGGGTTCGAGCGTGACAGACAGAGCGCTATTTCAGGAGATAAATGAATTATACTGCAGTGCAATGGCCTGGACCACTTTAGGACATTTGCGAGGACGAATGCCGTATTTTCCATTTGAAGGAACGAGCCCTCGGAGACGGTCGTCCGTCGATTGAAATTTTACTGCAAATTTTAAACAAATGGCCGTGAAAGTAAGGAGACATTTTATTTGCTTATCCTTCGGTCTCACGCCATCGGGGTAATTCGCAGACGTAATGTGAAAGACCTCTGTCTGTTGTCGCGCTTTCTGCTTTTTACCAAGAATTATGTATTCAAACAAAATTAGATTTATTTCAGGGCCGTTCTAAGAATTGTTAAGGGCTTATCGTATATCAAAGCTTTAACCCAACCCATCAACTTAGGGCCTCAATTTACGTTTTGTAATTTTCTGTGTCTAGACATTACCTCACAAAAATATTATTAAAATTTCGTTCACTCTTTAATAGATAGATGTTCCTTTCTATAGAATTAGATGAACAATTTTAAAAATATCTCAAAAGTATCGTAGTTCAGAATTAGGTGTTTGCTTCATGCATATGGATTCAAATTATAAGACTTGCCTTTATGAAAATTTGTCAATATATTTAGGTATAGATCCACTGAACTAAATGTAACAGCTTAGTCAATATGTGATCTAATGTTTTCGAGAATACAAATCTATAAAAGAAAAAAGCAACCAATAAAGAAAATCTGAATCTGACATTTTAGTTTTGACAGTTCATTACCTGTTTTAAATTGCTTCACTTGATTTTACTCGGAAATACACAAAAAATTAAGGGATAATTTCTTTTTCTAATTTTTAACTGTTTGGTAGGGGATGAAATTTTTTTCGATACATAGGTTTTAAAGTAGAAAATACAAATTTCAAAATGAGCTTCTATTCATTTGAATTCGTTCATTTTTCACGAAGATACAGCAATTTCAAAATTAGGAAAATTCTCCAAATCACCCAAAAATTGTTACTTTTGAAAGCTAGTGTAATAGAACCTATACTGAATCTATTGCGACAATTTTGTAACGAGCGATAAGCGGATACCATTAGAAATCCGCCGTTCAAACTATGTGCAAGTTCTTTTTTATTGTATTATATGATTATAGCAAGAAGCGAAGAGACTTTTTAAATGTAATGTAAGTATTCTCCTTTTTACTTCTAAATTCTTAAACTTCTTTTATATAATAACTACAAGTTCAAATTATCAATTATAAGTTTTTAGATAAATAACATACAAATTTGGTGGCCCGTACTTGATGCAATAATCACTGGATGAAATTAATACTGACTACGAGTGGTTGGTTTTTAGTTAGGTTGCGTATGTGTGATTTTTAAACTCTTAATATTGTAGCTTTAACTTTGACTTATACCATTTTCAAAAGCAACAATGTTTTCTAATAGTCTTTTCGCTTACCTTTCGTTAAGTTAATTTAAAACATTTAAATAACTTGCGAGGAGTTCATCTGAGGGCATATTTTGAACTGCTCAAAAGTGCACTCCCTCAACAAATTCGATTACACGCCTGCATTCATGCATCATTCCGTCTTAATTCTCCAATGTCCCATAGATTTTGGGCAACCTGCCCCCGATGGCAGGACTCCCAATGGATGCGGGCACATGTCCCTGTACGCTCACAACACACAGAGACATAGAGGGGGAGAGAGAAGGAGCCCACTGTAATTGCTGCGCAATTTATGCAGCTTCCATGCAAATTGCATTTAATGCAGCATTCAAAACGCAACATTATTCAACAAATATGAATGCGATATAATTCGCATCCCGATTGCATTTGTCCAATGTTGTGGATGGGGAGGGTGGCGGGGGTGTAGAGGCGACACCGGCATAAAGCATAGCATACGAGCAGCCACGTAAGTGGTTCCTCGCCCCGCCCTTCCCCCCGATCAGCTATTATGCTGCTGGTAGGCCAGTTCAGCGCCGCTGGTAGGCCAGCCGCTGGTTAGGCCATCCGAGCCCTTCCTGCAAATGTCGACAAACTCTTATATACGCATTCAAAAATCCACCCCTGCCGCCGCGCCCCTGGCGTGGATGCATCGCTATAGTGCACCCTGTCGGCTGGACCGGATGGGGGTCAAACATGACCCATCCAAAATGAGTTGATTGTGGGAATGAACGAATCCTCCGATCATGGGACGTGTAAGCAATTAACTAGCTTTTCCACGATTGCTGTTAGCGGGAATTTTGACATTTTTATTGTTTCCCCCCCGCCGGCCGGTGCCCTTTTTCTGCGTAAACATAACTAGGGGGGAGTGGAGCATACCCTGGCTGATAAATGGCCAAGTTATGCACCCCATTTGTAGGGCGCCAGGCAAGCTAAGTCTCTTATTCGAGTATAGGTGATGCTACTACCACTCCCCCGCCCCCGAAGCTGCATAGAAATAGAAAAAAAATAAATAAAATAAAAAAAAGGAAAACAGAAAGGGTCACAGACAAAAACGACCTGCATCGATGACCAGGGCCTAACCACCCCCATGGGGTCAGCCCCCGGTCGCCCCGGGAGCGCGCTTCCTAATGGATGCTTTTATGGAGATCTCATCGGAACAATTTGCGAAATCATTTTGGGGAGCGGCGCACTGACGCTTCCTGCGGGGGATATGACCATCATTTTGGGGAGTGTAACGCGACTGCAAACAATTACATCGACTAATCGAATTTTTTCGACTAGTTAGGGAAAATTTTTAAAGCGAGTCGTCCTCGTTTCATGAAATGAATTACAGGATAAATTCGTCGAGATGAAAAAAAAAAGACTTTGTGTTCGAGGTTGGGGAAATTTTACTTTGCGTACTTGGAAGCTCCAGGGTCGACGTTCTTAGAAAGAAGGTTTCATAATAAAATAGGCAGCAAAATCATTTATTGATATCCGATATCTACCTACATACCTAAATTAAAAAAATTGTATTGTAAAGTTAGTAAATTTTTCAGAGAATATGCGTATAGAGAAAAATTAACAAAATAACATGAAAAAGTAATTGTAAAAATGCATAGTTGAAGTAGGTAGTGGGTGTTGGGAAAAGAAAATATTCTTTTTAAAGTTAGTTTGGAGAGCCTGAGGTGGCGTGTAGAAAATTTAAAAAAAATGGCTAATAAGCCAAGACACGCGAAAGTATTGGAAATTTATCGAGAGTTTCAAAAAAGAAAGAAATAGGAGAAAATCCTGTGAAAGCAATTAGCAAAGTCTAATTTTAAAAAAAGTAGTAATAGTATTTAAGAAAAAAAAAACCTCATTTGTGTCGAAGTTTTTCGACTTTTTTGAAGTTTACCCACAATTTTCAAATTAAGGTTTTTTTTTTTAAAGAAATAATTAAATCAAAGTAGCAAAATTTTTTCAGTAAATTTAAAAAGTTTGATAAAAAGTAGTTACACTTATAATAATGATCTCCATAAGAGCCTGTGTATAAGAATCAAATTTTGAATTACAATATCTTAATAATTGTAGAAAAAATATTTTCAAATTTGTAGTATAAGTTCAATTAATACCAAACTAATAAATGATTGTTAAAATTTCATAAAATTTGGATCATTATTTACTAAATTCCGTATTAAAGATAGGATAATTTTTTAAAAATCAGTGACCCTCCTTAAAGAAACTTAATTAAGAGCAAAAATGTTTTTCGCTCA
Organism: Dysmachus trigonus; assembly: GCA_949715965.1. Lineage (NCBI taxonomy): Eukaryota > Metazoa > Arthropoda > Insecta > Diptera > Asilidae > Dysmachus > Dysmachus trigonus. Next base: position 16,499,329 of record OX454320.1, read on the forward strand.
GCAAACTAATAAAAGGACTAACTTCAATTCACCTGAAATAAATTAAATAAACAAATCACACAAATCGAATCATTATGTTATAATAATATTTTTATACAACTTAAAAGTAGTTGAAAGATTTTTGTATCAATTTAATTAATCAAAAATACAACAATTTCAAATTACAAATCTCGGCCGGTTTGCAGAAATCTAATCTAGCTAACTAACTAAAAAAATTAGACAAGGAAAAACACGGTGATGCAAAATATAATATAATAAAAACAGAAAATTCCAAACTCATATCTAAATTGACTGCGATCCAGCAGGGCGCTAGAGGCTGTGGGTTCAATTCCCACCAGTAATCTTGATAACAAAAAGCAATCTACACCTGCATCAATAGCAACGAAAGCCATCTAAATTTAATTATATTTAATAAATTAATAAGAGAGCAAAATGAAAGGTTCGAAATTCTGGATTTAATATACAGATATGCTGTATAAAGTATAATGAATTAAGACAAAAATATTTACTCAGAAATGTTAATGAAAATTTGAATAAATAAAGAAATTCGAATAAGGCAGAAATTATAGTATTAAAAGAACTTATATCAGTATTTTTGTACCATACCTCTACTATGTACAATTTACAATTAAGTAAGATATACCTACTTAGCATATCTATATTATTCGTTAACAACAAAAATGTTCTTTTGTAAGGATTAGTCAAAGAACCCTACGTAATTTTTTCAGACTTTTTGACCATGTTTATCGAAATTTCGATTTCGTGATTTTTTGAAATATCAAAAATTGCTTCAGGTCCTATTGAAGATTTTTTAGAGTGTTCTTTCACTAATTCTAAGACATTTTTGTTCATACAATTTTTTTGCTAAAGTCAATAGGTTTTGACAAAAAAACTCGTCAAGTTTAAAAAAAATAATCTTTCATTCAGACCGTCAGTATATTTTATCATTTTTTACATAAAATAACTGCATATATTTTTCGTTCAGACATCGAGGTCGTGATTTTTATTCGTTTAAGGCATGAAGAAAAACTGAAAGGGAACGAAAAATCGTTTTGAACAAAAAATCGAATTATTTTACGTATTTTTGATTTTTTCATTGTTAAATTTTGTCTGGAGAAATTTTAACCAGCAACATTGGAAAGAACATCCTCAAAAACATAGGAAACAGTAGGCCCTTAAAGATTTTTTCGACTTTGAATGTTCCTTGATGGATATGATTGCTCATAGTTTGTGAATCACCCTAAGGATTCTAGTTATTTGTGGTAAGTTGAAAGCTATCTTAAGTATCTTTCTTTTGGTATCTCATTTGTTGGTATCGACGAACTATTCTTTGAGATATTACAAAAAGAATCGACAATTTTGAAAAATAAAAATAGCCGGCTACCTGCAACGGTTTTCCAACGAAAGGTAATAAAGTGTATTTACGATGGACCCAAAAAATGAATTGTCTGGGTCACCGTTGAGAGGTAAGTATTAAAGAGTAACATTTTTTCAGTATTTTTGGTATTTTACAATTACCAGCAAAGGTAATTCATCCAAATCTGAATACTTTTGCATTATTACATAATAATTCAGTAATTAATAAGAGATTTTTGTAATTTTCACTATGTCATTTTCAAAGGAAGAATATATGGATATGCATTTTTTACGTACGTGGAACGATTTTATTAACAGCTCACCTCAAGGAATCACGTCGTATACCCCGCGGCACCTTGATCTGAATCACCGTGTTTATATATTTATAATTATTGTTTAACTAAAATATTACTAGAAAATTTGTAATAAATACAGTGTGCGCAATTTCTATAAGCGCAGCCAATTTTATTCATGTTTAAAGAAAACTACTTTTTATTTTTCAAAACCGATTATATTGCATAAATTGCCCATTGGTAAATATTAATTAAATAATATAAAACATTCATTAAAGTAAGTAATTACTTTATAATAAAAATAAATATAATTAAAAGTCTCTTTTGTCTGCGCAATTTCTATAAACTCACTTTATATTTTAGTCTTTATTTTAAAAGCTTAACGAAAAGAAAATTTTTTTATATTTTCTAAGTATTGTGTTTTACCTCCTTTGTTAGTTATAACTTGAAAAAACCTGTTAGACATCGAATTTATTAACTTTTTAAACAAATGTTCATCAATATCATTCCAGCATTTCAAAATATCGGCTTTCAGTTGAGATAACAAAGAAAATTGTCCACTATTTGCGTAAACTCTTCGTGCCATGATTCCCCCAATGTTTTCCATTGGATTTAAATCCGGACTACGTGATGGCCACTCCATTACGGGAATATTTCTCTCACTAAACCATCGTCTTGTTTCGGCAGAAGAATGCACAGCGGCGTTATCCTGTTGAAAAATCAAATCTTTTTCCATATTGTCTTTTAAATATGGAATAAGAGATTCCTCCAGCAGGTCTGTATATATGACAGAGTTCATTCGGGTGGGAACAAAGCGTAAAAATAACTTTCCTTGATAAGAAAAGGGACCCTATGACATTAAACTACAAACACCAAAATTACTACTAAGACGAGGCGAATCAGGCTTCCTTGAATCATGCGAATATGTACTCAATCCACCTGGGCTATCTAAATTAAATTGTTTTCCGTAAGAAAAAATAACGTTTTGCCACTTTTCGTCCCAGTTCATGTGGCTTCTAGCAAAATCTAGGCGCGCATATTTATGATGCTGTTGCAGTTGGAGAGATTTGGCCGGTTTCTTATATTTAATATAAGTAGTGTCCTTCAAAATTTGTTTAACTCTTTTTCCTTTAATTGGGAGTTGTAATTCCGCTATAATTTGAGCTGCACTTAACTTTTTTTTCATAACTTCTTCTCTTATGTTCCCAATATTTTGTTTGGAAACTTTGGTGTTCCCTCTTGGATGATCCCATAATCCATTACGATTGCACTTTTTAATAAAATTTCGCACCACACATTCTGAACGTCCAATTCTCCTTGCAATTTCGTTTATACCAAGGCCAGTTTCCCTAAACGCACGGATTCTGACGCGATCATCGTTGTCAAGGACCTTTCCTCGGGGAATTACAATAAATCTTAAGAAATAACAGTAATTATACAGAATTAAGCTAGAGTTTGAAAATAAATATGAAACTCACATGAATTGTTTCCTAAAAAGTTGCAAAATTACTTTGCGTTTAACTAGTAATACTACAAAAAGAAACTGCGTTTATAGAAACTGCGCACTCTAAGATCAATTGTGAAAGATTGATCTATTGCATTCACGCATTGCCTAATATTTGGAATTGTTTAATTGCTTTTATGAATAGTTATAAACTTTAACAATTGTCCTGTAAAGAAATTTTTTTACTATATCGCTTTATTTCAATGAATTGTGCATTTCACTTGAAAATCAGACGTGCGCTTATAGAAATTGCGCGCACTGTAGAATCAATTGTTATCGAACTCTTGTACCACCATTTGATTTGCATAATTTTGTACAAAATTGAGCAAATAAACCTATCTATCTATCTCTATTTAGTGAAATGTTGCTAAAATTATCTCGAAATAATTTAATTTGAGTTTGTCTCAACCTAAAGATTGCATAAGTCAATTTTCCATCTTGATGACACTCTATTGTTCCATTAGAGGGCCAAGGACGAAAGCAATTATTAGGAGCATAATGCGATGCATTTGGTATCCAGATCTGCCGACGTTGATGCACTGCGTCACAGCAGAGTACCTACTTCAAAAACACTTAAGTGGCACGTCCCAGACCTCAATTCCATCTTTCTGTTTAACTTCATTTATTCCTCATTTTTCGCATGAAGGACTCCCCCGCCCGTTTGTCCTTTTATTGTCTGTCACACGCACACTGCAATTCCAGCATCATCGTACCACCCACTCTCTGACCTATGCCCTATATTTCTTAGTTTTTTCCCCGAGATTTCCTCGACTCCTTCTCCTTCAGTGCAGTAGGCGACACATGCTCGTGCCCTTCGAGGGCGGCAGTGGTGGCGGCGGCGACGGCGACGGCGGCAATGTCCTCGATCTCAATGTCTCGCATGATAAAACGACATGACGTGCTTTCGGCCTCGCCACCACCCACCGCGCTCCGCTCTGGGTGGGGCTGCTGGAGCCTGAAGGAGTCCCAAGAAGGGCTCCTTACATAACTGTGATAAGTTCATTTCCCAGGAATATATCAGGCACAACAAAATCCATCTCTCGTACATGCGGCGTTACACAATTAAATCAATTTTCCCGCAGACATGTAATTTCCACTCGAGCACGTCAACTTGCCGTACGTATGGTGCCCTTTTTGCCTCCCACCTCTTCCAGCTCCAGCGGCCCCCCAGAGCCCTTAGCCCGGCAAGATGAGGTGTTGTCGCCGCTGCTGTGAGTTTTGTGCTTTCCGAATAATCAGGCCCTTGGCTGGAAGTTGATTAGATGCATTCATGGCGAGTAATGAATACCCGAAATCTCAAGAAAATCTCAAAGCAATGGATGATGGTGTAAGAGAAACCGCATTAATTAAGGGCTCATTCGAACTGGAGCTAATCTTGGAGCTCCGGAGCCCCAAAATGCCGGCTGCAAGATGAGAATATATGTATATATAGTACGGGAAGGCGTCAGGGTACTCCAGCCAATTTCATTAGATTGTTTGTTGACACTTGAAGATTGAACACGCTTGCAAAACGCCCCACGTAAAGGAACTTCTAAGAGGGGAGTCACTGCCCCTTAACCTATTTTCAAGGATTTCCTCGAAGAGTTCTTAAGGGCTGTTGACCCGTTTTCGGCTGGAAACAGTTTTTCTCATTGTTAGAGTAAAATTTTCATTTTTCTTGATTACTCTACGCTCGGGCAAAAACATAGTACCACTGCTAGTAATTATGTATCCCCCCGGCTCTCGAAAAGCCCTTCTTAGGTCTGTCCTTCTCTTGCGCCCCTGAGTGGTTAAGTGGTTGGCAAGTGACCCTCTCGAGCCTTTCTTAACCTTAAACGAAAATTCGTCCGACACTTACCCTACTTTCGAAATTTTTATTTGAGCGCTTTACAACAAACTCAGCCCCATCAGCACCATCAGCACCATCAACCCCAAAAGCATTCATTTTTGCCAGTTTTTCCAGTTTTGCCAGTTTTGCCATTTTTTTTTTACAATTGCCCAAAATGTGGTAAGTTTTGCTGGCTGCTGCCCCGTCTTCAAAAGGAGAGTCGGCATCCTTAGAAATTTTCTTCGCTTGTTAGACTTTTAGAAGTGTGTACCTAATAAGTCACCGTCAAGGAGAATTTTATTTCCACCCCATAAAACTGCATATTGCGTAGTCAAGTATCGTTGAAGAAATTTCAACTTGTTCCAGAGTACCTTTTCAGGTAGAAGAAACCGAGGTGTATTCCTTTCCGAACCCTTCAAATTGAAGCGATTTAAGAAGGCAATTTGAGGAATTGGGCGACCCACAATTCGGCTTTATTCGTTTTTAAATTGATGCAATTGAAATTGTGGGGAATATCACAAATTAGGTGAATGTAAATATATATATTTTTTAAACAAATTCTACACATTTTGCCATCTTTACGAAACATTAAACATATCCAATATTGAACTATACCTTTTTAAACTTTTTTTTATAGGTCAATTTATTTGAAATTATTCTTACCGATTTCTGGGAAAGCGTAAAGTAAATTTTCACGCTATGTGCAATCATTGAAATTTCATTTATTATTTTCATAATGTTAATTATTTAATAAAGTCTAAGAAAAATGACTACAAAAGATCGAAAATGGAAGCCACGGAGGCTTTAATTTATTTAATATCTTACTACTAAAAATAACAATTATAAATGAAATCTTTTTAATAAAACCTACCTCAAAAGTTCAGAGGACTTAAAAAACATGAAACAATTTTAACTTTTACAATTAGTGTCGAATTTACTTTTAGGATGTAAACTACATTAATTGAAATAGAAATACTGCATTTCTCGCAACAAAAATTAAAAAACTAGATGTTTCAATAAAGATTTTAGAATATAGAATTCTAGTTTATATTTATATATCTAGTAAATTTAGAAATGTTATTTCTTTATTTTCTTTATTGTGGGCATCTTATTGTTTTTTACAAAATTATAAAATTATTCAGAGTTTAGGGCCCTTGGCCCCTTTACAATTGTAATAATGTTGGTATGAGATGATAAGTGATTATTAATTATTTTTGAAAAAAAAAAAAAAAAAAAAAAAAACTACTTATCATTGCTTGCAATCAAGCAGCCGGCGCGAACGGTCGTGTTTTCTATAAACTCGCTCCAGGAAATATTAAGCTAAATAATCATAAAACCCAAGTAAGTTAAAAGTGCAACATAAGCAAGTACAAGGTGCAGCCACTAGCCCCCGTGTGGCTGACCTAATTTGAGTGCATGAACTCCCGTGCGAAAAGTGCGTAGCAACCATTTTAACCGAGTGAAAAGTGCTCAGCAACCTCAACAAGTGCTTGAACTCGTGCGCAAAGTGAGGAAGTCAGCAACTTCATAAATAGGCAGGCAGAATATGCGACAGTTACAGTGTATGTGCTTACAAGACAGTCTCCCAACAAATAAATGATCTCCTTTAACAAGAACATACAAACTAACAGTGCCCCGAAGTCTGCTAAATTACTAGCAAACTCCGAGATACCAAATGCAATGAACGAACCAATGTCCACTGACGCAGGCCCCGTAGAAACCAACACCCCCCTTAGCAAGCCCTTCACTGGAAGGCCGATACAAACAGGAATGGAGAGATACCTTACAATTACTGAAAAGAGGAAACGCAGCCCCCTGGAAAATAGCGCTGTGCGCGCAGCTAAAATATCAAAAGAGAATACAGGTAACAATGCAAACTATTACTCTATACTCGATAACCCGGTAGCAACAACAAAAAACATGGAAACCAACGGCCCAGCTCCTGAATTCAAACCACCACCAATTTATATCAGGCAAGCAAGCAACTCTGACCTAGTTAACGGAATCAAAAAGATAATTGGTGAAGACAATTTCTATATTGTCGACCTACTACGGGGTAATATAAAAGAAACGAAAGTTCAAGCAAAGAAAGAGGTCCACTATACACAAATTGTCAAATGGCTGGACAGCCAAAACAAAAAATTCTACACGTACCAACTCAAAAGCGCCAAAGGGCTCAGAGTCGTAATTAAAGGTATCGACTCCAACGTAAGCGCAGATGAAATCATCGAGGACTTAAAAGCACAAGGCTTTGAAGCCAAAACGGTCCATAACATTCTTAATAAATTCAAAACCCCGCAGCCTATGTTTAAAGTAGAGCTTACTCCGGAGTCCAGTAAGGCGCCAAAAGGACAAACACATCCTATCTACAGCCTTAGGTATATTCTCAACCGGAAAATCACCGTCGAAGAGCCATATAAAAGATCAGCAATTGTGCAGTGCACTAACTGCCAAGAATACGGGCATACGAGAACTTACTCTAGATTAACTAACGTCTGTGTTGCCTGTGGGGAACTGCACCAAACCAGCACCTGCACAAAGGATAAAAACAACCCAGAAAGTAAAAAATGCGGTAATTGCAATGGCAATCACACGGCCAACTATAGAGGCTGTCCGGTATACGCCGCAATCAACAAATCTATCAGACATGCCAAGCAGCCTACGCCGAAATCCAGAGCTGACCCATCTCCAGCCTTGCAAAATGCCACCCAAGGCCTGACACCCTATCTGGCACCTGTAAATCACCCAAATCAGCTTCAATAAAAGCTTCAATAAAAAAAAAAAAAAAAAAAAAAAACTTATCATTGCTTAAAAATAAATCCTGATATACATATTTATTTATGATTATATTTAAAATCAAGCGTGATACTTAGAAAATCTCTGATTAATAGGATTAAAATAGAATAATTTGTAGCCTGTAATAAATTAGCTAGAGTTTTGGATTATAGGGTTTTTTTGATGAAGAACAGTCTGACAGACACTTTTCTATGAATGCATTAATTTTAGAAGATAAAGGAGCGATGTTAGCCTTTTGATGTTGCCTAGAGGCGCTGAACTGCCATGGCAAATTTTGCTTAATTTGCAAATTCGATTGATGGTTAAGAGCATATTGATGTTGAGTAGGTTGGAAGAACGTTTTAAATAATATAAATTGGGTTTCGCGGCTTAAAGTGGACTTGCGACTGATAACACTGGTCGACAAAATTTAATATTTAATTTTTCCGACAACAAGTCATCATATATCATTTTTATAGGATTTTTTCCGTGGTTCATGCTTTTATTTGAGCTACTTTACAAGCTCCTACAAGAATTCGTTATTTTTTAATTAATTTGCAAAAATTTAAAATTCATAAATTTTTTTTCAAAAACGGCAATTTTATTCAAAAATTTGCAAAAGACATTTCTTACTTAGAATTTTATGCAGAATATCATAGTATTTTTTTTATTCAAATTTCGTTCATTTTTGAAAAGTTGGCCGCCATATTGGATCCGCCATTTTGAATTTTTCAAAACGCCAGGTCAATTTCTGAAGAGTAAAGATAGACCAAAAATTTAAGCCCAAAAACAATTTTCTAGGTCTCCATGATTTTTGGTCATTTAGGTGGCCCGGTTGACGTGGAATGTCCCATATATATATTAGGGTGCTTTTTTTTCGTGACTATTTTTTTTTTTTTTCAGTCCCACCTCGAAATTTTGTGACAAATACCTAAATAAAAATTCCCTGAAAATTGGAGCCCTTAATATTAATATTAAGTACTAGACCAAGGCGTATAAAGATTTCCCATATAAAATTCACGTAAACTTTGATTATTTTTCTTCAAAACTCTACAGCTCAGAGGCATTTTATGGTATAATCTTGGTCAATGGTAGGGTTTCTTCAGAATTGAATGCTCTACAAAAGTGTCCATTGCGGTGTAACCCTAACTCCCACCAGCGAGGTAGTAATGGTCACTAACCCCAATTTTTCCATGAAATTCTCGCTTTTTACCCCTATCTCGTAAACAACAAGAGGTACAGAAAAAGTGAATATGACAAACTTGTAGCAAATGCAATTTCCTCCAAAAAGTTCTTGAACACCAAATCGCTAACATCGATATTTCTTGAGATTATACCATAAAATGCCTCTGAGCTGTAGAGTTTTGAAGAAAAATAATCAAAGTTTACGTGTATTTTATATGGGAAATCTTTATACGCCTTGGTCTAGTACTTAATATTAATATTAAGGGCTCCAATTTTCAGGGAATTTTTGTTTAGGTATTTGCCACAAAATTTCGAGGTGGGACTGAAAAAAACAAAAATAGTGCCGAAAAAAAAAGCACTCTAATATATATATATGGAATATTTCGAAATAGTTTTTAAGCATTTGGTAATTTTATTATTATGAAATTCGACCGTGCAAGGAAGGCAACGGGATCTTAGCTTATACAGCCATGAACATGCTTTCATTTAAATGCAAAATAGCTCATTATTTACTTTATATTTTTTTGCTCAAGTGACATGATGGATGGATGCATTTCTTTTGCCAGATTCGTAATTAGCAGACAATGTCCTACTAATTGATTTTATGCGGAAAAAATACAAGCTATTGTTATAACTTATCCAGTTGCAAAATATAGTCTTTTTCTATTATATCTAATGGTAAAATAAACGAAATTGGCACCGTATTTATTTATTTTCTTCTCAATTTCATTTTGTCATACTCTTTAAATAGCGACATGTTTTAAGGCTTTCTGGTTCTATTTTTTACATATCATATATTTTTGATAATTTTATATGTTCAATGTCCTTGAAGAATCAAATAATGTCATGATAAAGGACACCAATCCAAGATGCAATCTTTTGCAGTGAAATCGAACGAAGACTTCCAAATTGTTTACCAAGTTATCAGTTAATTTTAAATTCTTCTTTTCATACTAGCACTAGTGCTATTGTGGTGTAAAATAAAAGTACACATTCCAGACAGTCCTCTGAAAAACAGATAATGCAAATCCATACCAAAATTGTTTTTTAAATCTAAATTTAATTTAATTAAAAATGATTTTTAAATTTTTATTTCCTTTTAAGGTAAGAACGACCTTTTCAATGCTTTTTGTCGCTGATCTACCGGCTTTTAAGAATCAGCCTTCAATCAACAATCTCTCTAAAATTGATGAGAGTAAAATTGTGGTACATGAAAATGTTCTTCACATTTAAGATGATTTTATTCTTTTATATTACGTACTTCATCAGTACGATTAATTATTTTAAGATCTTTTAAATGGCTTATCATATTCCAAAAAAACGTCGACACGTGCTCTTAGCTTATAAGAATACCTAAAATCTGACATTTTTCTGAGAGTCGGTAGCTTTCCAAGAACTCAAGAGCATTCATAATTTATTGTTTCAATTTTAAATCTTGAGTACCTCAAGCAGGTATAGATATTTTTCAAAAATTAGATACAAATTAAAAGGTATCTTTAAATCTTACCAATTACATTACTCTGCATTTTTGTTGTATTTTCCTGTATTAGGCCATGTAGATTGTGAATCCGAAAACTAGAATTGTCTAAATCGAAATATCATTTTCGAGAAAAATAAGTTCAAGTAGTGATAAAAGACAAAAACCGTATTTTTAACATTTCTAAGAATTTATTAAAGGAATAACAATGTATCCTGGTATCTTGAGATATAACTAAAAAGAAAGCCTGCACTTTTAAATACATTTATAAAATATCACTTAGTTATAACATTTAAAAAAAAATTATCAGCCGACAAATTTTTTATGAGAGTTCTCCTGCAATGTAAAAATTCATTAATTTCAGTACTATTTGTGAGCTTTTCTAAGCGATCTATTTGCAAAAGTCGGGATTTTGTACATTAAAAATTAGTATACAGAACTGTGAGCGCTGAATTTCTTTTTTGAATCAAAAGATTTGTCGAGCGTCAGTTCTAATGAATATAAAGTGCTGTGTGTCACCACGTCGCTAGAAGTACAATAACATCATAATGAGGTTATACTTCACAATAAAATGTAGTGCTTCGATGGTATAAACTTCACTGCAACTTATTTTATTAAAGAACCAATTCATTAATTCCTAATTAAATTAACTCCATTTGTTAATTTTTGTTTAAAAAACTTACTTGCAGAGTGAATTCGCGGCAGGTCACTGCAGAAGCTTTTTAATTTTTGAAACATCTTTGTTAATTATTGTTCTTTTTAATTTAAGAATTTGAAAATTATAATATTCTATTCTAATTAACCTTATGAAGTCCCTTTTTTTGGTATTAATTTGACTATACTTACCAAAAGTCTTGAAAGATTACCTTTTTGTAGTGCAAGTAAGAATTATGTTTTTCAATACGTAATATAGCAAATATATCTGTGTAAATCCTTCTGAAAAGAGGTCTTAAAAAAAACAATCATAAACTCCGATTTTCTTTAGTATTTTTTATTAAAATTCCTTTTTTTTTCCTTAAAATTGTCATATCGTTTGTTTATACATAAAACTTTATAAATTAGTAAAGGATCACTCATTTTGATAGTTGTATTCTTCACAAGGACTTAGAAGATCATTGGTAAACGACTGGACTAACTAATTGGTAGTGGATGGTTGTATCTCCATTATAAAATTTTCTCAAGTAGATAATAAACGAAAACAATGATAGTTCTAACTACGATATAATCTACAAAAATTTTTGTTTATTACGCCAAATAACACAATTATTCAATGTTTTTTCTTTTCAATTTGGCTAAATATTGATACATTTGAAATTCGTTTGGCATTCATTTCTTTCTTGATATGATCGAGAGGATATCTTTTATTTTTATTTTATAGGCGTACTTAAGCCACAAAATAAATTGGTGACAAAGTTAAAATAATAATAAATTGTAAAAAAAAAATATTAAACAAAGTGTAGAAGAACAGAAAAAGGAATTGATGAAGGTTTTGGGCGATTTTAGATATAAAATGCAGGTACCAAAGAGAATCAATGGAAGTAATTTGCTTATTTCTTTTTAGTTTTTTGTTTCAGTTTTTTTCTTTTCGTTTTTTTTTCGTATTTTTAGCAGGAATTAATTCTACAACATCTTGGAAGTTTTATTATTCCATTTTTACCCTTTATTTTCATTTTTATTACTCTATCCTAAGCGACGGTTTTTACATGATTGTTTTGATGAGTATCCCTGTGGAGCATTTTACATCTATTTTGCTTCAGTTTTATGTAAGAAGGAACAATATCAAGGGATTTGGCTACTATAGATGTAGGATTCTTTTTTGTTTCTGTGTAGTTTTTATTATTGGAAAATTAGAGGAAATGAGCAGATGATGACTACAGTGGAAAAACACATTAGTTATATTATGAGGAATAGCAATTTCACAACTAGCAACTATTTAGGTTATTTAGGACTACGATCTTTGATCTGAGAGAGAAGTATACGTACAGAGTGGAGGTCTATCAACATTTTTTCTTAATTAAAGGATAATTATCTGCCTTAAGGATGATGTTAATGGATTCCTTTTAGTAACCAACATAACTTTTGAAATTTTGAATGTTAGAGGATTTTTGGGTTTTCTTTTCGAATATCGAAGCTAGGCTTAAGTCCTTCACAAATAAAAAAAGTTTATGAGCCTAATGTGCGTACTATATTTTAAAAATTTTAATATGAGAAAAAATATAAAAATAAGATTTAAAAATGCTACTGGAACGTTACTGTAGGAAATCGAACAATTTGAAGTAGCCTCTATATTAATTGTTCCTCAAATAGACAATTGATAACTTTCCCTAAGTCGAGCCAATTGTTTATTGGCATTTTATTCAACCTTTTTTTTATTAATGTTTAGATCACTTCACTCTGCAAGTTAATGAATTTTCTTTTTTATATAACTCTTTTATCTGGAAAAATAGTTCCTCTTTTATTTTATGATTTATAAATAGAGCTGTCTCTTTGTGAATAATATGACTGCAATTAAGCAGGAACGGATTTTTTTATTTATTTTGTTTAAAGTAGAAGATAAACGTAAGTCCATAAATAAAATAATAAAAGCTACCACTTTACGACATACATAAATAAATCATACTGTACAGTATTTGCCCTATATATAGGTTGTTATTTTATGTATACCATCTATATCGAACAGTTTGGTGTGCAGATCCAATATACACGTATGTATGTATATTTCTACAAAACCTTTAAATGATTTTTGTGATCATGCCAAATGTTCTCAAGAACATACATGTTATGAAGGTATATTTAATATATTTGCAGTGACTGTACTTAGAAAATAAAAAACGAAATACAAAAAACTAAAAAATTAACAACTTTAGAATACATTTGTTTGTGCTTTTGTAAGTTTTTAGTATTCACGAAATATTTCGATCAATGATTATACTTATTTTAGCAAATGGTTTTGTTCATTTGGAAATCACAACTTAAGGATTACATTTAGTTCGTGAAAGATTTTAATTTTTTACCTATTTACATATACAACCTTTGAGGTTTTTATCATAATTTTTTACAATTTTATTGTTTTTTTCTTTCTTTATTATTTTTGTAATTGTAAAGGATTTTATTTACAAAATATACAGAGAATTTTTTACAATTATATAATATTTTTTTATTTAGGAAATTTGAATGTAACCAGTCTTGGATTTTTGAATTCCAGAAATAGACGAATTTATGTCCATATTAAAATCCAGTCTTTTAACGCTTAAAAACCCAAATATACTGATTGAGGAAAGTAAATCAATAAATTTGTATTTTTTCTCACTGGTTTTAATGAATTCATAAATGCGTCCAATGTTGATTTATTCCAAAACAAATTATACAAGTTTGTGTCTGGTTCGTTTTTCGGATACATTATATATACATAGATGCGAGCTAGCGAAGGAGAGCAGCTGAAAAGTTTTTCCCAATTATTTTTAACACTTATTCCTTCTTAACTTGTTTAAAGAAGGGCGTTTCCTTAAATTATTTAAGCCTATATGACTTTGCATTTCATCTGAGTAATCACAAGTGTCTGATAATGATCAAATTCTCTCCATTTTATTATATGGTTGTTTTAAATTTTTGTTTTCTTGTTTTATATAATTCTTGTGCGATTGTTACATTTACACTATTTTATGTTTGGACTGCAGTGTAAGTATAAATAAAAATTAAATAAATAGTTAAAGGAAAATAATAAAATAATAAGATGAATGAGATTAAAAATAGACACTTGATCTTTATATGGCTCCTGCAGTTTTGCTGTTTATTTTAAATTTATATATCAATAATAATTCATAGTAGGTACCCAAAAGTTAACCCTTTACGGACGACAGTTACTGTAAAACCTCGTGATTTGTCGCTCTGTGCTCGGCATACGAGTGCAAAGGGTTAAAATACCGAAATCCTAATTCCGTATCCGAAAAATCCAACTATTCTTTTCATTAAGTCGTTGGTTTACATGTCCGTCGGTTAAATGTTGCTAGACTCGCAAAATTATAACTAAAAACAAATAAATTTTTGGAAAAAGAATTTTATTACTAATCTAAAATATATATATGTATAGTTGGTGTAAAGATCATGAAACAAAAAGCCGTCCATTATCATTATTATTTTCAATCCGGTCTAATAACTGTATTTGCCTCAGCCACTCCTCACTTTTAGAACTGCTTGATTAACTGCTCAACACCAAAATTTATTCCGAAGAAATGGTAGATCAAATTATTTTGACCATATTTGAAAAATCATTCAAATATACCGAATTATTATAGAATCTTTTAACGTGGCTTTAACGTTCCAAGTGGGAACCTTGAGCTATTATATCAAAATATGAAAGGTCTGAAACATTTTTGAAATATTCCTTGAAATTCAATTTTTTGTGCAAATCGATTATTTCATGTAATAGATGGTGAATGAAGATCACATTTGATATTTGAAGAATAAGATTCAGACTTTGATTTGAGTCTTGGTGTAAACTCCTATGACTAGTTGTTATTTTGACCCGTATCATCAAACATTATATTTTAGTATATTCACATTTCTATGATCTTTTGAATTAAAATAAACCATATTTTAATGCCGTTATATTTCAAAGTTGACGTTGATTGAGCAGAGAAAATAATTGTGGATGAGTAAAAATCAAATCTAACGCTAATAAGAATCGTATAATTAATCAAAAGTCTTTATAGTCATAACGCTTTACATTAAATCAACTAGCCTTACGAATGCCTAGAGATTATCTTAAGTCCGAAAGGCATGAGTAAAACTTCTACTCAAATGTCAAATGTCGGTGAAAATTTGTTATTAAAAAATGTTAATGGTTTGTCCCATTAGTTTTATTTAAAAAATTCAATTTAAAGTGTAACCTTACTAGTGTCTTTTTTGTGGGGTTGTTACTTTTAGAACGATGCTTAAGCTTCGTCCGTTTTAAATGCTTTAATTTTACTTGCTACCAACTGCTTCTGAATATTGCTCTTTGTATTTTTATACTATTTTTTATGTTGGTCTATCGATCTTTTATATGTTGAGTCCGAATTAAGCACCATTGCAATATGTTCCCATATTTCATTTTTCTTTTATGGGGATATGTTCTCCGTCTTTTAATTTTCTATCACTTCCTTGTACTGAAGTCATATAGAAACAATGCGTTCTTTCTCCTTTTTACTTAAATTCGCCGACCGTTTTGTTGTAGATCCATCCATTTTCACAAAATGTATTATTGATATCATGACTTTTTAATAATTTAAGAGAGTGCAAACTGAGTGCGAAAAAGTTTCAGAAACAATTTTTAGGACAGGTTGATGCATAGCAAATCTCTTTTATACATACGGCGCTAAATTTTCATTGTTGGTTGTTAAAAAACGCCTAAAAAGATTCTAAATGCTTTATTCCGGACAACACCGAGGAGCTGTATAACTCATAAATATAATCTTTTGTTTTTAATGCCGAATAACGAGTGCCGATTAAGTAACATGATTCCTTATAGCTGAATTAGAAAATATGTTTCCTACAAGATATTTTCGAAATTCAGCTATAATAATTCACGTCACTTAAAGTGATTCGACAATCAGGATTAACGACCTACTTTTTGTGAAATGGACAAAAATATTATTAATAATAATTTGAAACAGTATCAATTGTCTACACTTAACGCTCCGAAATGAGATTTGTATTAAAGTCTAGTAAATAATATTGCAACTATGTTCAAAAAGCTGCTTTTTACTATCGGCTGCACAATTCAGCTTGCTATGATGAATAGCTTGTACATTCGATGGCTGAATCTGAAAATGTAGACTATGAAAATTATTGATTTTAGATTTTATAGTTCTGAGTAACTATTTTAAAATAAATCATAAGGAAACCCATAGAAAATTAAAGTACAAGCCAAATAAAATCTGCTGCAAAACATTTCATTAAAAGAGGATGCTTGGGAAAAAAGGACAAAAGGATAGCTTCCGGAAATATAATAACTAAAAGATTAAATAATTTTTTTCCAATTTTATTCTCTTGTTAATCTTTCATTTTCTGACCCGAATATTGTTTTGTTTTGGGCAAAACAAAAGACAAAAATAAAAATAAAATATATATGAACAAAAAAATTTACAAATTTTGTAATAATTCCGCAATAAATAACTAACAAAAAAAAAAAGGGGGAAATATATTTACAGGACGAATAAATAGGACTAAATTAGTCAAATAATCCTAACAGGGCGGACATTGATGATGATTAGCATTTATCGCTGTATATCTTACACTTATCTTCCTAACTATTTACACTACAGCTGCTAGCGTACTTAGCCGCCTAAACTATTTACACGGGGATGACTATCTTACAGGAATTTTACATTTTATGTCTTATTGGTAATTTCAAGAGTTTTCAAAGGTGTTGTTCGCAGGAGCGTTACTGGCACCCGCGTTATTGTTGTTGTTACTACTGCCCAGATTTTGGTTATTGTTGCATGCTCCTGCAGGGGTGGGTTTGCCAGATCGACGGTTCCAGGAGAAGTTAAGACCTAATTTATTGGGATAGTTGTTAGATAGACCGTCGTTCGGGGGCCGGGTAAGGCCCGTGCTGGTCGCACTGGCGCTACTGCTAAGTGCTTCACAGCCTCCGCTTCTTCCTGACGAGGCTTGGGTTATGTGACTGTATCCTGAGTCTGAACCGAAGCTCGAGTCCCTGGAGTAGATTTGTTGTTGCGGCTGTGGTGGAGGCTGGGGCAGTGGTATTAAGTTTTTCGGCGTTTGCTGAATATGATGATGATGTCCTGATGATGCCAACGTTCGGAATGGGGTGTATTCGGGCATTATAAAGGGATATGGATGTGTTCGCAGACTATTGCTGTTCGGATGCGCCAGACAGGCATCGTAGAGCAACCCTTCGTGAAACACGGGCTCTGCATACCCATAGCTGGGCTCATGATCAATTGGAATTCCTATCCTCCGTCTATCGAGGCTTCTAGGGTTCGTCCTTGACCGCTGTTGTGCGACACTCAATAGACTATGTTGCGTATAGTACGGCTGAGGCAGACGCGATGGATAGTTGATCCGCTCCCGGAATATCGTTGAAACTGGTGGCGGATGGTGTAATTGATTGTTGATTCGATTCCGGCGCTCCACCTCATTCTCAGTCAGAGCCACGCCTATCGATGGTGGCGGATACTGATTGTTAGCACCACTACTACTAAACGTATTATTATTATTGCTATTACTACAACTATTGTACGCCAATGACATTAGATTTCTATCATCGTACACGGTAGGAACAATGTCCGAGCCAGTCTGGTCGGATGAGGTGTTCAACTCATCCGCACTATAAGTACCTATCTTACGAGCTGCGCTAGTCTTATTATTGCTACTACTATTACTACTGCTATTGTGGTGCGTCTTTCGGCCCATCGAGAAGCCGCATCCAGTCGCCTGTTTCAGGACCCCCGACAGGATGCCTCCTTTGTTCTCGTTATTCGTCGTCGACGAGGACGACGAGAGCAGGGAGTTCCTTTCCTGGCCGTTTGTACCATTTATACGCTCGTGGTAGATCGTCGCCACAGGAGCTGCGGTGTCTGGGGATGATTTGTTGAACGATCTCTCTCCAGGTAGACTCAGCTCATCTTCGGCAAAATCGTCATCCGAGTGCAGTGGCGGCTCAGATTCGTTATCCGAATCACGGCCAGGTCCTAACTCCTCGTAGACATTGTCGTTGGATCGGTAAGGATCTGGTCCAGGGGAGGAGCAAACGAAAAGTGGCGGTGATCTGGTCATCGGGTATCCACTCGGGTAATGAATGGATTTTGGATGGATCATCTGCAAAAAGGAAAAAAATAGGTTTATTAGAAATCTTATTTACTTATATTTATTTCTTGAAAACTATATATCGTTAGCCATTTCAAAATCTCCTTGTTACCCTTCGTTATAATAAAGTGATTTTTGAAATTTAAAGGAAAGAAAATATTAAAGATGGGAGATTATAGGTAGAAGCAGTATTGGCGTAAGGGTAGGGCGGTGTCGGTCAGTACCAATTCTTAGAGAAATTAACGAATAGCGACCGGAGTCGTATTTTAATAAACAATTCTTTGGTAACGTGGTCTCTTTTATATTGCTTAATGTTTAAGAAATTGCTTTTTGTTTGCTTTCGATTCTCATATTATAATAGGTGATTTATTGTGTGATGAGCTCATAAGTCGCAAAAAGTTTCTTCCAAATAACGATTATTGTTTTAAACTTTACTAATAAAATTCAGGAACTACATATATCCAAAGGTACGGATTGTATTTCGAATTTTGGAAAATATTCCTGTGATGTAAGCTAATGAGAAATGCTGTTTATCGAAACTTTAAAAACTTATCTACACCCAACATTTACACAAACACGTTTTGCTAATTTATGCATACATAGCTTTGATACGCTTTAAAAACCTATTTGCCGAAAAATTAGATTTTATTGATTATATAAAATAAAAACAAAACAATGAAAAACGTGACGTGAGAAATATTGCGTCATCAGCAGCCTGTGGCCAGACGTCTTCTTTCAGTGAGTCCGGTCCGCGGTAGTCGATTTAAGGGGAATTTATTGCAAGGAAACTATGAATTGTTATTAGTTATTTATGTGTTCTAGACATGTTTCACATGACTTTCCTTGCAGATAAAGTGTAAAATTCTATATTTCTTTTATACATGAAAATCATATATTTTTATATAGTTTCGCTAGTATTTTTGAGAAACTGTCTAATATTTTACTCGATGCCTAAGATACCTAGGATCGTATTGTTTTGATATGTAGCCTATGTTGCTCTTCGTAATATACTTCATTTTTTGTTTCAATAAAAAGCTAAAAAAGTTTTAATCGTGACGCAACAGTAAATGTGCTTTAAATGAATTTAAAAAACAACGATGAAAAATAGTTTATACTTGTTTGATACGTATAATTAATTGCTTTTTATAATAACTTCAAAAATTAAAGATTCCTCAATAATACATTTGTTATCGCATTATTTAGACACAAGTAATTGTAATGTTATTGCGTGATACTTTCTTTATTATATACAAACAAATTTAACTGATCAACAAGTTTCCAATTTTCTCAATAAATATTCAATTTTGCCTCCAATTTTATCTCTAGAATTTCCTTAAATATATTTTATTATTTATAAAAATCAAAAAAAATAGTTATAAAAATTTTAAATCCGGGGAGTTGAGAAGACTCCACTGCGGGCGAGATCCGGCTGCCACGTGGTAAGTCCGAGTTATTTTTCAATTTTAATAAATTTATTGAAAAAAAAAACCTAACAACTTCGAAACTTCGAAATTGTTTACTACTGAAGATTTGAAACCAAGTTACATTATTATGAAGCCTAGAAATTCGAATCTTTTTTCAGTTTCGAAGGTCTTAGTTCTAAATATATGAGTAACGTTGTACTTTATTAAAAAATCAGAATAAAGCATAAAATAAAAATTGAATTACCATGACCCTCTTTAAATGTAAAAATTGTCTACTGTCAATTGCGCCCTTACCTAATGAATAATTTACTTATGATGATAAACGCCCCTTTTACTACAGAAAAAAGAAATAAAAAAAGTACGGAACCTTCACCGGGATTATTCCCTTGTGGTAGAAAGCATTCACTCGAGCGCTCTTCTCGAACCCATTCACCTTCAATTACTGTAACTTAGCATCGTCTTTCAGAATTTTCCCCAAAACATTTTACAACTCAAAAGGGTGGTTTAATTCAACCCCACCACCGCAGAGCAATCCTCTCCCCTTTCGCCTTTCGCCATGCACCGCAATGGACGACGCGACGGCTGGAATTATTTATGCAAAGAAATCCCTCCTTTTGCCCCGCAGTCATGCAGCATGCATGCTTTGTGTAACAATTGTATTTTCCGCCCTATTCCCCTCTCTCCACATAACCCTCCGTACGTTTCCACCCATTCGCACACCACAGCACAACATAAATGCGACTAAAAAGGCTTATTCACACGTTATCATCTCTCAAAAGCCTAAAAGTGGCATGTGTGTCGTCTTCCCCTCGTCTTCCCGGTAGAGGAAGGGGAAAGGGCTCTTGAGGGTGGGCACTCACTCCTCACCCCCGGATGATGAGAAGGAATGGACCGAAAATCCTTGCACGTATATCACTCCCCTTTTTTTGCTTAAAGCACCATATCCTTTGCAATCTGTGCTGAAGCGTTGAGGGCGTAAATTTTTGTTGCCAAAAGAGTCGGGAGGGTACCTTGCTACCCTCAAAGATACATACGAGGCTCACCGCGCACATTTGGGGGGTTGGAAAATATATATATAAAAAAAAAATCAAAAAAAAAATGCAAAAGTGAGAAGAAAAGAAAAAAAAAAGTACAGAAGAAAAATTGGAAGTGAAAAGCCAAACTAACTGTCAGATGAAGTCGTCCTTTATATCTATTCAAAAGAGTGCTCAGCACGAAGGGGTAAGAAGGATAATTTCATGCAAATGCGCCGAATAATAACGAAAAACTCCCCGGAGAGACCTCCCACCGCCCATCCATCCGGTGGCGGAGGCTGAATCCTATCCAACAGTAGCAGCATCCCTGGACCAAGGCAGTCAGGCAACATTTAGAAAAGTTCTCTGACTGATTTTCTACTTACATCTAGGGAATTGGAGTTGCATGTCATGCGGGGGAGTTTTCCCTTTTTTTGTTTTTTTTTTGCCATTTTTTTTTTTTTTACTATCTCCGAGAATAGTGTGGGCGTGTGTGGACCATGTGTGGTGCTATTGCCCGGGATTCTAGCTACTGCCAATGCTGTGCAACACGTCGTCATAAATATGAGGCAACATGAAACGCCTCTGAATGTTTCCCTTTGTTATTGCATGCAGTACGGAAAAAAGCGATTTTTGCTAGTAGAACCCTTTTCAGGCTTTTAAGGACTTCGTCTGAGTCGAGCATTGATGTATTCAAAATTCTCTTCCGACGAAATGTACTAACCTCATCTGCTCTATGCAGAGATAAATGATAACACAGGCAACTTTTTATCCCAAAAACCCTTAAAATACATTCGTCCAATATACACTCAAAGGCAAAATGATGAGACAGCTATTAAATTTTAAATTTTGCAAAAATAGAAATAGATTATCATAGCTTTTTTCAGATTGCTAACTCTTGTTTGAATCCAAATCTTTGCGATTTATATATTTTTCAGATAAATAAATTCCTTTAATTAATTTGTTTAACCCTCTAGAGTGCATTATTATCATGGCTTCCTGATTCAGGCACACATGGGTATTTCATATCCAGTTTTCTTTAATCATTTGTATCTTACTGTTGAATTGATCGATTTTGGAAAAAAAATTTTGAAGGTAATATCTCAAACGATGTACAAAAGGAAAGTGGGTATGGCCTACCCAGAACGCCTCTTGAGGATTAATAAACAATTTATTCTTTAAATTAGAAGTAACATTGAATCGTAGAACTAAAATACACTAGGTCAAAGCTTTTTCTATCGTTTCGACATTATACTGGTTTAAAATAAATTATAAAAAGCTGTTAATTTCCAAAAGTTTTCGAATTCACATGCACTTACACTTAAGTCTATTTTTCTCATTAAAAGTACTCCTAAAAACTCCGAATAGTGCGTAGGGCGATCGAAAATTCACGTAGTTTGCTATTGCAAATGCATTATTTTATATGTCGAATTTGAAGTGTTCTACAAAGTACATGTTGCTTTTAAATTAATCATCGTAAAATATGTTAAATAACATTTTCTGAAAGATGTTTTGTGTTCAATTTACGTATAACTGATTACGAAATGCTGCTGTCTCTTTGTAAAAGTTTTAAAAAATTGCAAATAATCAGTTTTGAAACTGATTGATTCAAGTGAACATCTAGTGGGTCGAGACCCAAAAAACCGCACTTACAAGTAGCACGGTGCTAGGATCAGGCAGTTGGCAAGAGATCTTTGGAAATCTCACAGTCAGAAATAAGCAAGCCTTACTCATATCGTGAAGTCGTTAATAAAACAAAAACTAAAGGTTCCACAAATCAATGTAGATATAAAATATTTGTCCAATATAAAAATTCAACTAAATAAGATTCTGACGTAAAGACAGACAAACAAACGTCTTACTCAAGTGCCTGAATTTTTCTTTGAAAGTTTTCATTAGTATCTTACTATTACGTCCAACAGTGTGTCACAAATTTACAAGCGCTATATCTGTATGTCCAGCGAAAAATGCGAAGACTGACTGGATTGCCTTTCTGGGATACATGATAAAAAAAAACCCCTTTATCGCTATAGGGTCATCTGCAGATATTCCCTCCGTCAATCCGCAGTCTTCAGTTTTTTCCATGGCAAAGGACCACTAGATCCGTTTTTTCCTCCTCCTCCTGAAATTCTGAGGAATCCTGTTGTGCTTATGCATACCCGATGTGACAGGACCAGGGATCCAGTCCCGGGCAAATGTGGGAACAACTGTGCCCGGAAGAAGGAGGCGAGTAGACGTGATTGTTTTGAGCATAACAGATTAAACATACAGGACGCCCGAACAACCTGAAAAACGGAAACATTAGTCGACCCCTTGTGCTACAAATTTTTTTGCCACTTCATCCCTTCGGGAGCTTTTTTTTTTTTTTGTGACTGCCACCCACCCCGTGAACATGACGTCCGTTTTGATTCAAACGAATAAAGGATTCTCACCATCATCTGCTCCCTCATGTGAGATAATTCACGGGATAAATCTATCGTTCGCTCTTGACTATAATTTCATAGTCTGCCTTTGTGTTTTCCCGCTCAAATTACTCCTGCTCCTACATTCCTCCTTCTTCCCGACTCCAGAGTGTGCTAATATATCCATCATACTGAGAAATACCCTACATTTTTTTTCCGATTGAATGATGCGGGAAAATATGGAAGTCGTCACATATGTCCCCCCGCCACTATGCACAGTGAACCCCAACCCCCGCCCTTGAAGGACAACTGCGCCTAGGTTCACCCCGCCTTCTTTCAGCTTTCATGCAGATTATCGAGGGCGATAAAAGTTGGATAAGAGGTGTGTGTGACACTCAGGCTGCACGAGCGATTGGAAAGGACACTTGTTGGCTCAATTGAGGAGTTAGGAACAACGATAAGTGGGTTCATTGGGGATTTATAGGACTTCACTTATTTATTTCAGTTGGAAGTGCCATCAATCAATTTTTTGTAAGTGTTCTCCGTAAGACACAGCTGGAACGATATAAGAGTTCAGGGTAGGACCTGTATTTATTTTAAGAAAAATATTTTTGATCATTTTAGTAAGTATGAGGTTTTGACATAAAAACTCAATCCTCAATCTTCTAAATATTTTGTGTTTTGCGTATGACACAAATTTTAGGTCCTTTATTTTAGATATAATATTTGGAGGAATTATACGCCAGTTTTATTTTTACTTCGGAGAAAATGCCATAAAAAGGGCTCAAATTTACATCAAGCTAGAAGCCAGCATTTAAAAATAATAGAAGACAAACTAATCGTTTTTTAATTCAGAAAAAGAGTTATAGCTATATCAAATTGGGTCATTACTTTTGCGCCACCTTGTACTTTACATATATGAACTTTTAAGTTATATTGATCCTAATTTGAGACATCTTTAGTTATAGTAGTTTATGCACTTTTATGAGAGATTTCGTGAGCAGTGATAATCAAATTTAATTTTAAGAGAATTCTATGAACATTATTATTTAAGGATTGTTTATTGTCAGAAATTAATATATTAATTTGTAATTTGTGTAGCAAAAAATTTCTATACTTTTATTGGGATTTTCGTAAAAATGAGTATTTTAGTGTTTTCACAAACCCTGATTTGAAATAGGTTGACAACAATTATGAATTCAAAATGGTTTCTGATAAAAAGCTGAATGTATTGAAATTTAATAAAAAAATTTCGCACCAAAAATTTTAAATTTAAATTTTGCATTAGCAAAATATTATTTTGAAAAATAAAAATTCCCACAATCAGAGAAAAATGTTTATTGTCTTCTGCTATTATCAATTTTTTTTTTTCGTACTAATTGTAGAAAAATTGGTAAACGGAAGAAGTTTCCAAAAAAATTTATATTATTTCGATTTATCATGTTACAAGATAAATGCGTGCTTGTCGCCAGCCATAAGATGAACAAGATAATTTTCTTTCATTCCTTATTTAGCTTTTTGTATTTTTATACAATTTATAACGACACTTAGCGAAAATATGCTGAAGTTCGTTGCAAAAAAGTGTCTTTAAAATTTTAATGTTAAATATCTTATTATATAGGAATATAAGAATAAGTTTTCAATAACCGATACATTGTGGATGTGAGAGTCACATATGCTAAATAGATGCGAAATTTTTTAAATTAAATTTAAATCGTATCACTCTAAATTAAATTTTTTAGACCCTGAAGCAAGCTTTGCTAATTTTTCTCATATTATTTCTCTCAATTTAATGAAACTTAAAAAACCTATCAACTAGATTTAAATTTTTCATTACAAGAATCCTAAATACACTGAACTGAACGCACTGCGATAGCAGGCATCTTCTGAAGCTTCAAATATGATACTGGTACTATAATAAACCGACAATCTGTAATATGATACCCAACCCATCGATTCTTTTCGAATTCTGTGGCTGAGACGACTCTTTGGAACTAAAGAAAACCGAAGGCATGTGTCTTGGGGTATTTCTAAGATCATTTCTGATTGTCATAAGATTCCTTTCCCTTTTTTATCCCATCTTCAATAGCGCGGGGACGACATTCTACACCGCGACGGATCCGTATGGATATCGCTCTGATACCAATGTTTTGGCAGAATTTGTCTCAATATTTTGACAGAATTCATTTAACTCTACTGCATACAGTCAGACAGGTATGAAAACAAGAGACGACGAGGACAAAATTAAACAGGTGTATCTTCTGTATAGTTTTGTTGTAGTCGTCGTCTTCGCCGTTTTCATTCTTGTCGGTTTTGTCGTTTCGACGAGAACGGTCTAAGTAATTGTGAAAGCGGTGGAAGGACGACGTGTTGGGAAATAAGAGGAGCTCTCTGTGATATTATTGGACCGGATATAGACTCCTTTTGAATGGTATGTCTCTGCTATGTCATAGCAAATTGAATGGTGGATTTACGAAAAAGAAGTCGCCCCTGTGGGAGGACCTCCGTCACAGTCGGACTCCTTCCTTCCATTCTCAAGTTGCGACCAATTGTTTGGCAAATCAGATTAACGTATATAATTTCGTGGTGTGAATGAGAAATGTGAGGGAGGAAAGATTACTTAGATCTGCCAACGACTTCTCGGGATAGTTGACACTTTCCGGAATTATTATGAGAACCCCTCCATTTCCTTCATAGAATTTCTGCAAGTTATTCTTTTGCTTCTTTCAAAGAATTATATTTATACATATGACATTTTTTTTGTCTGCCTTTTCTTCCACAGCACAGTGCTCGAGCAAACGGGAAATGCACTCGAAAAATCTCAATGATAAAAATCTCAAGAGGATATTTTTTCTTATGATTTTTCACACCTTCCATGAGCGCGAATACGCGTTCTTTTTTTTTATATAGTTTTTTCCTTCACCCAAGCACTATTGTTCGCGCCATAGTCCGCTGCTCTGTCTAAGCTCCTTCAAGTAGCTGCAGAGCAACCGGCTGCAGCTTTAATATTTCCTCGTTTTTATTTTATTTTTTTTTTTATTATTTTTTGGACTTTTGCAGCACTTCTTTTTCACCATCCCCATCCCCCTTGTCGCTGGTGGTGCAATTTTTTGATAAAAATCTTTATTTCCTTTGCAGATTTAAAACGTCTTTTTCCACAATTCTTTCTTTCATTTCTTGCTTGCCATTCGGGTGGACACTTTTTTACGGTGTTCGTTTTTTTTTTTTTTTTAAACATAGTTTTATTTTTTATTTTTTCGAGATTTTCTTGTCCAAGCACCCTGGCAATGAGGCAGACTGAAGCAATTTCATATCTTAAAAGGACACTAGAGTGCAACTCGAATAATTCATAACAAGACACACTTCAAAACGATTTTTATCTCTATATCCGCAGCTTTGTATTTGAATGGAATAAAAACTTAAAAAGGGGATAGAGGAAATGGAGAATAAGCGGTTGGGAAAGAAAGGTGGTGCTAGTTCAGTTCTGCAAAAGCGGAGACAGCTGGTAAATCGGATTTCATGGATGCAAATAGAAAATTGCTTCACAGTGCAAATTGCTTAAGATGACCACTTTAGATGGATAAAAAATCAAAAGAAGTATACACACTGATAAAAGCTTAGTCTAATGTTCTTTGTAAAAAGGTCTCTATGGAATCTTTATAACATTAGACCATTTTCATGAAAAATTAAAATACACACATAGTTTTAAGAAACATGCTAAATTGGAGCAATTACGGAAGAGACACTTTTTTCCGAAAACTACATTTTTTAAGTCAAAAAACCTCAAAATAAATAAACGAATTGAAAATTTGTTTAACATAACTATACTTTATAATAAATTATACGATACTAGTTGAGTTAGTCCGCGTTACCCGGCCGCAATCATCCATAAAAAGAAACAAGTTCTTAATTTAAATGTAAAACAGTACTCGAAAACTCAAATGAACCCAAAATTCAAGTCTAATTTCCCTTTCTTAGTTTTAATATTAGTGCGCACTTGTAACATATATCATCTTCTTGTTATGTGCCATATCATGTTCCACACCATGTCATGTCATATACCATGTCATGTGAAAAGTCATGTTAACCATGCAACATATCGAAATAAATAAAAAAGCTCACCAAAGCAAACAAAAAAGGTACTCTTTCTGTCATAAAAAAGCAGTATAAAGTGTAAACATGTTCATTCGTATTCATTTATAGCCTATATCTACTGAGAAGACAGAAAGATTTTTTTTTGAATCGGATCAGTTGTTCCAGAGATTATCTCTAACAAGCAAACAAACTGACAAACTTTAGTTATTTATTATTTATGTATAGATAAATTAACGTAAAATTAAAAAATATTGTACCAAAATATATGTAACCTATGAAAAAAACCCTGTAATTGGTAATTTATCTTCGAATTTATTACATATGCACACTGCAAATTGCATTACAATATGTTTTCCTTTGTAGGTAATAATCTTAGATGTAAAAATAGAAACAACATCTTTAAGGGGTTAATTAAATTTTCCACTTAGAGTTTGAACATCAATTTCATATTTAGTATAAACGGCAAAGTCAACGATTTTTAAGATAAAGTTATAACGTCAATTTAAAGCTCTACATATATGATGTGGAAATCTGAATTAAGCTTTCATACCTCAGACATAAGTGTCCTGTAGTTATATAACAAGATTGCGAATTATATTTAAAACTTTGTGAACAACTGAAAACTCTCTACTTAAAGAGATTTCGAATCTGCGCTCAAATTTTAATTGTAGAATTTTTTTTTATCTGAATAAATTTTTTCTTTTCTTTTACGTACGAATTTAACTAGCGCTTGATCGGTTTATTTACGTGAACGCCCTATTATAGTAATTTCTACCGACGTCTATTATAGTAATTTCTAGGTCATTAATGCTCCAACTTCTGCGGGAGCAATTTGAAGTATTTAAAGACCTTTTAGACAATAAATTAAGGCTTTACACCTACACAACAAAAACTGGTCTGTATTGAACATCGAAATGCCTTGAATTAACTGAAGATCTTCTAAGCTATGAGATTCGCTCAACAATGACTAACCAATGATTTGGTTTGGACTAATGCTCAAGTGGAATGACAACAAATTGTAGAATGTTTCACAGCTGCCAGGTTTGTCGTAATGACTTCCTCCCTGTTTAGAAGGGTGGTTCATTTCCAACAAGTGAAGTAATCGATTGGGTAAACTCAATCGGGAGCGCCCAGGAGCAGCAGCAGGACCTTCGGTAGCACCCAGACCTAGGCCACCTAGCTAACGCCCAAATTATTGGTTCCGAGCACAAACATTTTGATTAGGCGCAAATATACGTACCAACAACAGGCGAACCTGGCAAGATTTGTCTTTGTCCCTGGGTGCTGCCAGGCGAGGTATGTTATTAACTTGTTGTTCTGAATTGTTCGAGACCCTTCGACCCTC
Source organism: Dysmachus trigonus (assembly GCA_949715965.1). Classification (NCBI taxonomy): domain Eukaryota; kingdom Metazoa; phylum Arthropoda; class Insecta; order Diptera; family Asilidae; genus Dysmachus; species Dysmachus trigonus. The sequence continues at coordinate 16,527,817 of OX454320.1, forward strand.
CCTCCTGCGGGAATATTTACTTGTATGCATGTATTACAGTAGCCAGAATAAAACACAACTGAAATTTGGAACAAAGTGAGATAAGTCGATAATTGTTCAAAGTTTCATCAAGAGTGTATTCTGGATGAGACGGGGTCAGGGGGTACGGTCTTGTTAGCAAACAAGTCGGCAGCCTGGCCACAATTTTGCTCCAGAACATATCACGACCAGGGGGCTCCTTTTAGGAGGATACCCGAACAAACAATACAAGGTATTATGCGATTATTTTGGAGCTGGACGAAGCCAAAAACCGAAACTACCCATATTTGTGATCCTACACTGTTCTTTGGCCAAGAGGCAAGACAACATGTCTGAGCCAGGCAGCACATTCCCTTTTGTGTTTGATGACAAGATACTTCGGGATAATGACGACACGACTAAGTAGCAATTTAAACTGGAATGAAAGGGTTTCCTACCGTTTTGATTGAAGGTGTGCACCAGACGGGGACTTTGAAGGGTACAAGACCAAATAGACTTTTGGCTCTGTCAATATGACGGTAGACAATTCGATTATTACTCACCTCCACGTTGCGGTGATGACGCATTACAAGAGGCCGATGACCTATATGGGCATCTGGATCTTCGTAAGTTACCGAATGAGCACCCGATACTCCTCCACTTATGTGACCCCCTCGGGTCGGTGTCTTACATGGCAAGAAATTTTGAACTTTCCTTTTGTGTCTGAAAATATAAACAAAAAATAACTTTGTTAATAACATTCAAACGATATCTGTTGGTTTATATTTGATTTTTTTAAATACTGAGCGCAGAATATTTCAATTGTTTCACTTGTACCATTAGTAATTTTTAAAATTAACTAAATAAGTTAATCGATCTTTTTCCTTGTTATTACATTTTACTGCTTTTCCATAATTTTCAATATATGTAGTTTTACTAAGTTTTGAAATTTGCGAGAAGAACAAATCAATTAAATCAAAATGGTGTATACCACAAGGATTTAGAAGAATATAATCTAAAACAAGACATACATATTACATATTTTTACGTATGTATTCACAATTTTAGTGTTGATTCTTATATCGAAATGAAAATATCAGCTACAAAATGTATACTAAATTTGGACTTTTATAGAATTTTATTTCAAGTAAACGAGGATTTTATTTCAAGTGTAGTATCATATTGTTGTATTAAGACCCAGATTAAAGGTTTCTGCTTTTTTATTGTTGTCTTGTATTTTTCAAAAATGTTTAGTTGTTCAAAAAACTATTTTCTCAAGGACAGATTTCAAATATGTTATTAATGGTTTTTCTTGATTGGAACAAAAGTAGATCAAGGTTAAAATTTCATGATTCTCGGTTAATTCAATTCTGCTACTTTGATCTTGATAACCCATGTACAAGGTCAAATTCTAAACGATATAGACATTATTAATATAAAATAAAATATGTTATATATTAATAGCAACATTGTATAAGACAATTTTCGGTTATCGCCTTTCAGATGAACTAAATAAAAAACTCCACTGGTACCATAGATCTCTACAAAATATGTAAGGGGAAATAAAAATTAGAAAGTGGAATTTTAAATTTAATTTTTAAATTTTTAAAACATTTTTTTTCGAATACAAAGAAACAAGATATAGTTATCAAAATTCATAGGTATGTTTATTAACATTATATAAATACACACATTTGTTGGCTGCCCTAGGGATATTATTTTGTATTGAAGCCGGTATCGCATGAACTAGGAACTAAACAATCGGATAAAAATTTTCCGAATTTCACCCGATTTTCCGACCTCAAAATTTTTAAAACGGTCCTCTACTTATTGTTTTTTATAAAAAAATGTCATCCTAGTTCATGCGATAGCGGCTTCAATATAGAATAATATCCCTTTTTTCTCAGATGATCCAGACGGGTGAAATCATGGCGACCGTCGATTTTTGGTGCTTTTTTCAAAAAATTATATGGCCCTGATAGAGCAGCTTAAAAATTTAAAAAACAACTTTTTTGCATTTATATAATGTTAGTAAACACCCGTATAAATTTTCATAACGATATCTTGTTTCTTTGTATCCGAAAGAAATCTTTTAAACATTTTTATTTTTAAAAATTTTAGTCAAGAAAAACCCCTTAAACCGAAATTTAATTCATGAAAATGCGTGAAATACGTAAGACAAAATATGGGTTTTGTAGTTTCTTCATTACTCATTATATTAAAATCATTGGAAATAATATTTTTAAATCCGATTCACTTTTCCATTCGTAATATACATTACATATATAGTATATCATTCCAACTAATAAAGCATAGAGTTCTTATATCTAACATATACATAGCTGAATATATTCCTGCGGAAATAACCATTTAATTAAAAGCTTCTTAAAAAGAATTTATTCAGAAATTAGAAATTAATTTTAATTACTTGAGAGAGTATTTTGTTTGATTTAAACGATTACCTATTTATTTTGTTTCCCTTAATTATGAGAGACGTTTTGTAGAATTTAAAACACAAACATTTTGGTAGCGTCTACTTTGTACAATTCGATATTTCCTGAACCAATTAAAATTTTGAAATACACATTTGACTTTAAGGAATGATCATGTTTTTAGATTATTCTTAACTGAAGAAGAAATGTTAATTTCTCTTTAATATGTATACAGTAATTTTGTACTATTGTATAAGTTTCAATGCAAACACTTTAACATTTTTAGTTCCGAAATTATTCAAGTATAAAGTGATTTTTTTAAATGTTGAATGTTCCCCTTTTTGCACTCAGCTAGTACCTTTTATCGTCGGAAAAAGTTCTGAAATTTTTCAATATAAATTACCTCTATTTGAGAATTTAACAGTTTTAAGTTTAAATTTTTTGTTTAAATATACATGTGAGCATCATCATAAAAGCGTGTTTCATTAAAAATAATTCACATATACCTCAGCAACAGGTATTATACCCAGCAGGCACTCTATTTAGTAACAGCTTGTTAATTAGCACAACCAACTTCATTAAGAGCAATATGTCCACTATACAATACAAAGTCCTCAAAATAGCTGCAGGTGTGGATTGTTATCATATCAGTTGCTGTATCAATGAGTTGCGTGAAAATTCAAACTCTCCATTACCCTTAGAGGTGAATGTTCGCCTACTCCCCACACTCTGATCGTGTTAATTCACCTATATGAGAGAAAAAATTGTGAAAAGCATTTTGTGGGTCGGTGAAATATTATAATTGTCGACTCAACGCTCTGATAATTTTATACCTTGTTCAGACTTTAAGTACATATATGTTGCGGCCAGACGTGGGAGTTCAATATTTTTCATAAATAATTACGGTTCGAACGGAAAATAATTGTAAAAATTAATATTGCTCTGCATTTTCATCAATTAAAAAAAAAAAAAAAAAAAAAAAAAAAGGTGTGGTACGATACAGAATACAGATACTGTGCGCTCCGTTGAATTTTATTTTATTGTTTTGGTAGAGGCAAATTACAAATTATTGTAGATTCTTATCATTAAAGGGTCCTTTTTGCTTTTTTCTCCCCAAATTATTCGTTTTATTTGAGGTTTTTCATTTCCAAGGTGAAATTTTGAGGTTTTTCTGATTATATTGAAATTATTATAAATGAAAATGATGAATCTTTTGGGATAATAAATTGCCTCATTGACTATCCTGTCCTCTTTTGAATATTGATTCAATTCGAAATATTTATTTTAACGAACTCGTTAAAATATTTACATACCTCATTTTTAATTTCAATGGAAATTCTTTAGTTTTAAAAAATTAATTGAAACCTTAATATCCTTCATAATTATATACCTTATTAGTATTATCGATTTTCAGTCAATCGTAGAATCAGTGAGATCCTCAACTTTTATTTTTTTTTGAGATGGTATCGAGATTTTGTTATTTTGCAATCATGAAATCAACGTATATTTCTCAGAACCATTAATTAATAGAATTCGGTATAAAAATAACCGCAAAAATTACTTAAGGTAGCATAATATTTATCGAAAATGTGATGTTTCATTCGATTTAAACGTTTTTATAAATATTTAACATAAATAAACAAAATTCTAGCAACTAATTTCATAAATAGGGTGAAATTCTCGAATATAGGCCTTGAGTTCTCTTAAATCCAAAGTTAACCTTATATATGGTATATTATTAACTTTACGAGTTCATGAGAGGAACATTTTCCAGAAACGTGTCAAGTTCCTTTAGAATAAACATCTGTCCAAAAACTACTACGAAGATTTCCCACATAACGTCTTTCTAATTAAAGTCTCATGTAAATCCATTACGTAGTAAAAGAGCTACGAGTTAGAGGCAACAAGACGAAAATCCTCGAATCCCATTATAAGCATAATCAAAACCGAAGAGAATCCAATTAACACGTCCTTAAGTACTAAAGGTACTCCTCATCGTCATAAAAGTTGTCATATTCATGTCTAACGTAAGGCGTGTATTAGCTAAGTTAAGGAGCCCTCATTACTATTAAAACACATTTTCCTTCTTCTACCCCTAATTCATCCTTTTTGAAAGTTGTAATGCTGTAGAAACTTCCCCCCTCCCAATACCACTTGGCTTAAAAACGAGCACCCAAAGCAAATCCTCATTATACAAGAAAATGTGTCAAAACCGATTTTGGGGCCACAAAAGATTCACTCTGCTCGCATGAAGACGATCTTCATCTTGTATCTTTCAATTTCGCGCGATGCCAGTGAGACAGAGAGAGAGAGAGAGAGAGAAAGCCCACCAACCGCACCTTCTGCTTCTCATTGCCGAAAATACATCGGATGACACATCCATAAATTTTAAAGAGATTTTCAGTTATGATTTTCCTGAACCCACCGTCCCCTCCGCAGACAATGGGACCCCATTATGGGGCTTAGGGTTGTAAGACTTTAAAACGAGCGCGTGTTATACACTTCGTCTTAAGGAAGAGCTGACTGTCTACGGGCTTCCTCAAAGGATGCTCTGGTGTCAAAGATGTGGTTCAGAGGGGCCTAGCTAAAAGACAGACAGACTGACTGACTGGTTAGCTGCCTGACTGACAAACTGTGCTCGTTTTGGATTTGCATTTACCGTTTTTTGTCTTATGTCATCGTTGGTGCCATGTGTGGGGTGGTGTTTTGCTTCAGTGAAATACCACCCACTGTTGGAACACCCAATTTTCACGCAACGCTCCCTGTTGTGAGGTATTACAGCACATCAACCTCTTATTGTTGTAAATACACCCAGTATGTGAGTCACTTTCTATCCCCTCCTCCTCATCCCTACTCGAAAAACATACCTGCAGGATTTCAGGACTTGAAATTGCATGATGGATAACATAAGTCCTGTCGTGAACGTTTCTGTGGGCGACATGCGTCGCCTCTATCAGCGTCACGCCATCCGCGCGTCGCAGGATATTTTCTCTTAAGATGATAAAAATTTCCGGATCCCCTCCTGTGTGTCTTCCTGTTCGGCAATATAGGATAGGATAGGATAGGATGGGGCCCGTCTCGTCCTCTGTTTTGCACCTCCTGCATAACAATATCCCTTTCAGTCGTTTTTAAAGTGAAATTAAGGAAAATAAATGACGCTCCTGTCATGTCCTTAATTATGCAAATAAGTTGCTAACAAAAGGAACAGACTGCTGCGAAACAAAGGCGATGGAAATCTTCCTGTGCAGTTTGGGTTGTTTCAATTTTTAAGGATCTACACTTTGGGACACTTGGGACAGCGGATGCTTTTGTATTTAGCGGGGATTGTTTGTATATCCTCTACCCTTCGCGCTCTTTGCCGCCCTTCTGACCGCCTTTCTTGTACCCGCGTACAGGGTGCCAAAACAATTATTCTTAGTATCTTTTTCCGCTTTCAAAAAAAATAAAATAAAAAATAAATAAAAGCATACCAGGGAAAGGGTCGACAAAAAATAAAAACCTTCACATAATCCTTTTCCCAGGGCACCAGAAAGATTCCCATCTACCCTATGGGTGGGTCCGAAGCAGTGTGTTGATTCGCTGCTGATTTTTTTATGATGTTTACGTAAAAAATTAAACGGGGGATTATTGTGTAATCAATGGGTCTCCCCCCGAGTGCACGAGTCTTTCTGGCGGGCGCGTCTGTGTCCTCGGTAGAGAAAGGGACCACCGACAAAATGTAACGAAACTTTCCTGCTTTAAGCTGACGAAAATCTTAAGCATAAATTGGGAGCACGTTCTCCGCAATCTCTCCTCCAGAAATGGAGCACCTTTAGGAAGAGCTCCTTTCACACCCATTCTCCTTATTTGGGTGTGGATACCCATGATCCGAAACAAAAGGAAAAGGACACCAGTAGGCCGTTTTATCAGAGGTATACTATATATAGTATATCTATGCCATTACCTTTTTTACAGCTCTCTTAAGATTTTTCATTTCGCAGAATTTTCTGCAGCATTAAATCAATTATGCAGGAGAATTTTTATGGTGTTATTTATTGCCTGCGTTTTATATCGGCTAGATGTCCCCATAGCGGAGGGATATTAGCGCTGGTGGAGCTCAGTATAAAGCACTTTCCTCGAAGCCACTGCCAGAGTGGGTGGACAGGCTAAAAATCTAATTTTATTCTTTTACCGCCCCCTCGTCAGCTATATCTTATTTTCTTTCTTAAGCTCCAACCGAAAATGTCCGAACCGAAGGTATAAAAACGCGCAAGAATTGCAAATGTGCCTTAGTATCGGTGGGAGGGTATCTTTGTGAGTCACACAAACGATAAATAATATACTCGACGTGGCTTATAAGGAAATTTATGACAGGATTTTTGGCCTGTTTTCAAATTATGGAGATAACAGAAACAAATAAAAAAATATATATTGGTCAAGTGCGAGACGAGTCCGGATCGATAGGGATACCATTCCCATCTTATTTTCCTTAAATTTTGCTTTTTCAAAAGCTTCTATGATGAAGACAACATATCTTGCATTACAATTTAATATCCGTGATTTATTTAGATCCGGATCACAGATCATTAAAAAAAACTATAAGGGAAATTTATGAAGCTTGGAATCGAGCTTGAAGAAAAAGTTGTTCAAAATATAACAATTTTCACACTTAAAAATTAAGCAACGAAGTATTTTGAGCTAGGTTGATAAAGCCTTGTTTTTAAAACTATCGAATCAACCAAACTAATGGTTCCATATATCAGACATTTTCAAAAAATGTTAACAACGCATACCATTTATATTTTAACATACACAATTATATTTCTTCCTGAAGATTTTTTGAAAAAAAAAACTTTTTAATTTTACTAAAAGAATATCAAATTTTATTGACTATTTTAAGTCAAAAAATGAATCGAATAATTATTTTCAGTTAAAGATTTTTAAATTTGGATGAATAAAAATTATGGTAATTTGATACATTTATTGCAAAATTTTTAAATCTTTGCTTATAGATCACAAATATAAAAATTCAAAATGATGACCCAATATTAAAAAACACAACTATATATCTCAACATTTTTAAAAATTTATTTATGTGCTTTGCTTATGAAAACGATAAGCAAAAATATAATTAATTGAAACTACACTTTTATGGAATTTTAATGGTTTCATACTAAATATCATTACCTAAGGCTAATATCGTGTTGATATTATGGTGGGCCATTGGCTTGTTTTTTTTTGAAAATGTTATAACATATTCATATTTTTCAAAGTTTGTCCGATTAGTTATGCAATATTATTTCATTTAAATGGCTTTCTTGGCTGACTTTCCAGTAGCTCAATCTACTCTCAATCTTATTTTGCAGCATATTTTCAATGGCTTGGGGCGCAATTTCACGAATAGCTCTATCAAACCTGAATCGTTTCGCGATTGTCAAGTTCAACACAGCACTCATTTTAGAAATAAGCTTTAAATATTTGCCAACGTTGTTCAGGCATAAATCTATTCATTTCCTACCTTGGAGATACGATACTGTGTTTCTGTAGATCTTTTGAGCGCAAAAGAGTTATCTGTGTCAAAATAACATGTCATTTAAAAATAAACCAACAGATGGCCCACCATTTATTAATAAATGATATTATATATTCATTATCTAATCCGTTTTGTATCTAAAAGTAGGGTTTGCAGCGGTATTACAGGACCAGTTCTATATATAGAAAGCATTGAAAAGTATCGTATTCGATAAAAAAGTTGGAACTTGGTGCTGTATTGTGATAAAACTTTAATTCAATGTCTTAACAGAGATATTTACGCTCACAACAATGTACTGCAGGATTTCAACCCAAATGTAGGAGGACCACTGCTTCAAGTAGCCGGGGCAGGTTCTGTTGGCTTTTACATTTCACCAAAATTTATTAAAATTGGTTTACTACCCAAACAATTGGAAAAACTGGTAAGATACGAAAATCTGAACCTTTTTGGGTGCATTCAGCAGTCACATGCATGCATGTTTTTTTTTTCAATTTAGCCCACAACTTCCTCACTCGGTTTTAACCCCCTGCTCAAAATCCACATGTGTATGCAATGCAACCCCTAAACAAGAATTGCTGCACCCTTACGGGTGGATGGTGGTGAGGAAAAATCTGGCGGAGATAAGCATAAGAGTTTCCCACTGTGCCACTGAAAGAAAACAAATTTCAACCTGTCGATAGTATTTTCCAACTAAATGGATAAACTTATTTTCCCCCTGAATAAACTTTAGTTCGTCGAGGTAAATGAAAAACTTTTCGCCAGTGGCGTTACTGTAGATGTTCGACTCTCTCCGTCCCCCACCAGAAAAATCGGTAGAACGTGACCTTTTTCAATTCACACATTTTACTCCGGGATTGAGTTGAAATTCGCATGAAAGGGGGGATCCTGTCATCTGCATACCCGAAAGTAAAGCATATTTTTGAAAAGAGGATTATATCTTTTCCTATATTTATTTTCTTCTTTAAATTATATTTTACGATTTCTGGCGCACCTTCGTCAAAAGATTCCCCGCACCGAAATTCCCTGATCTGGAAGTGAACTACTCAAAGATATTTCGCAGAAATTTGAATGGTGAAAAAGATAGAAGATGGGAAAAAAGTTGCCGCGTGACACCTATACAAGGAAAGCTTAAAAAAGCGAAGCTTAGAGGAAGTTCTGAGAGTATTTTTCTACTTTTGATGGATAATCCTGGACGCCATCAATCAGGCGATACGGTTTTTTTTTTTTCCTCTTTTATACCAGCACCAAGCGATTAAAAAGTTTTTATTGATCAATTTTAAAGGTAAACTTGCTCAATGCCGCCGGTGGTTGCGCCGCCTAGTCTGCCGTGCGTGGAACACAGTGAGCAGATTTCACACTTAAACGGAGATGCGGGCTAATCCGTTTAATGTTGAAAATTTTTGACTTAATTAACGAAGGTGAAGGAGGTGTGCACCACCTTAAGGATGAGGGCACACGTGATGCAGGTACCATGTACACATGCCTTAGTAACCGTGTAACCCTTTACCTGTGCCCTGGGAGGTGTGTTCTTCTAATTTGCGTCATTAGATATTAGGGGAACGCTTTCTCCAGGAAATTTTTGGGGTAATTTTATTAAATATTGTTGCAGAGGAAGCTGTATAAAGTTGGGCTTCGGTGTGCCGAGAGGCGCAGTTACCGAAAAGTTAATTTCATTATACATTTAAAACGTTGATTAAATTAACAAAGTTTTTGGTAGATATTCTCGCGTGGTAACAGGGAGTTTTATGCAATTATTGCAAAGCGTTTAGAGTTTAACGAGGTGAACTGAACTTTCCTGAAGATTTTTTCACCTTTCATCTTTACGTGAAATGTGAAAATTGTTATATATTTATTTTATATATTTCTTGGTAGCAGCTCTACTAGGAAATTTGATATTATAAGGGAAATATAGTTAACCTTGAAGGTTAATGATCTATTTTATTAATTTAAACGTACTTTAAGGAGTATGTTACAATAAAACTTCACTTTTTTCCTTCAAAACTAAGGTACTGCCACATTTACAAAACCAAAAATTACATGTCAGCAATGACATCTGCCCTGCGTTCCACCCATCAGAATCTTACATAATTTAAATTTGTTCTAAGCTTAACGCTATATGAAAATATATAATAGTTGTGTTTTTTCCATCTATCCAAAACATAAGGAAATTATCACTTGAATGGAATTTTCGCCAAGATTTAAATCTTTTTTTTTAAATAACATCAAATTCTTTTAACTCAAAAATTACGCTAAAGAATTTTCAGTTCAATATTTGAAGTTTTGCATGGGTAGAAATCGTTATTAATTTGATGAGTATTTTCCAAAATATCAAATAATTATTCTGTGTAGCCGTTAGTTACCCGGTGTTGTCCGGTCAAAATCATTCATCTAAAGATAGCAAAACTTAATTAAAGTATGACTTCTGAAATTAGGCATTAAAAGTGCTTTAAAATATGACTAACCAGGAGGGTAAAATAGTGCTCAAAATCTCAAATGAAAAGAAAATCTTGTCATGAAAAATGCTTCAAACCAATGCCCAAAATACAAGTTCTTTCATTTAATGTTACAGTGATGTATAACAAATTTCACCTTCTTCCATGTCTTGTGTCATGTCCTATGTCATATCATGTATTATGTACCATATCATGTGTCAAGTTATGTTGTCATGTACCATGTCAAAGTAAACAAAAGGGACCGAAGCAAAAAAAGGGTAATCTTTCTGTTATAAAGGAGTGTAAATTAGTGTAAAAATATTCATTTGTGTTAATTTAAGCTGGATATAGCGAACACATAAGCTTTGTTAACGGTGAAAGACTTATTCAAATAGATGTAGTAGCTTCCGCGCTTATCTCTTTTACATAAACAAACACTCTCCCTTTATACATAGTATATTTTAAATATAAATAAATAAGTAATAAGTATAGAAGTATAAATTATGTATCGTCAGAATCGAAGATTTTAAGTTATATTTAATGAAATTTTGTTATTGAAAGTTTTCTGGGTCAGTAAAATACAAAAATGATGGGCGATTCATTAAAGCTTTACATATAAGATATTTCCATTTAATTGTAATCTGGGCTTAGCTCCGATTTTCATTCTGTACATACATATCAACTAACTAAGCTTTACCGGCATTATTTTGGATAACACAACAATACTCCGGCTTTAATTGGCATTATTTGGTACTACTTAACAATACTTATTATTATTTTGATTGCCTTATATTTGGTAATTCAGAGTTTTCCTTACTAAACATTATGTAGTTCTCAGTAATTAGGAAAAAGGTTCTTAAATTATGTTTTTATTTTTAAACCAAAATTAAAAATTAGAAATTTAATATATTATTTTTGCTATGAGTAGGTATATTTTCGAGCAAATAATCAAAAAGTATTATTAGTACTATGTATATTTGCTGATATATAACTTTTAATATATATCCGTTCGAAATAAGGGTCTCGAAAGGTAAGAAGAAGAGAGGTATTATTATGTCAGTCAAATGTTATATATTGGACTAAAAATTAATAAATATGGTATGACTTTTGTAACTTTCTCCACGAAATCTGAAATGTGTCAAATTGACGGGTTCCGTAAATCCAGTGTTAAGTTTTAAACTCCTTAACTTTTTTTTTTGTTTATTATTATTTTATTTAATTAAATCAACCAATATTTAACTATGTTCACAAATTGGCTGATCCACAATCAATCGGTCTATGACCCTTTAAAATAATCTTCCACATTGTCCCAGTTTTTTCCTTTGATTAAAAATTGTTGCCTCACCTCCCCGAAATTGCCTCATAGCAATCAATATCTATAAAAATAACAAAATCAAGAATCAGAAGAGAGACAAGCACAAGACAAGACAAATGTATTCTATCGGTCCACATCATCTTGCCGACATAACTTGAAATCGCCAAGAAAAACATCACGTCTTCGAAAGAAGGAATTCTATCCTTAACTGGAGGAATCCTTTAAGAAAGTGTGAGTTAAGCGATTTTTGTCATTTTTTCTCTACTTCAGTTTTTACATTCGGTAGCAACATTTATCTCTGGAACGCCAAAGTGTCCCCCACTCCCACCCCATTTTGGGACCACTATCTACTTATCTAGACAAAAGTCTATGATAAGTTTTTATGCGTAGATGATATGATGGATTTTGTCCGGACAAGAGATATTGTAACTAAGCCAACACCCAATGAAAATATTGTAAGTATGTGTGCTCACATGCTGCATACACGTGTATATCGGTCGATTCAGAGTGGCACGACCTCGTTTTTGGTTAAAGATATTGTCGCCTCCTTGAGGAAAAGTGGAAGGCCCGGAAGTTCTTTCTTTTTCTTTTTTTATATTGGGCCAAATAAATATTTGCCCCGGCGAACTTCTCATATAATACGGGGTGCGTTTGATTGTTTTGATTGAGTTGCTCAAAGTGCCATTGCGAGACGAATGATGGAATAATTTTCAATTACGGAAATAAATGGGGGAGCACTCACCTATTTTTTTTATTTTTTATTTTTTATTTTTTTCTTTGGTTTCCAGAATGGGGCTGATATTTTGGAAGCTAGAGGGTGTGAACGCAAAGTTTTCATAGATTCAATAAATTAACTTTAAAAAATGAGTTTCGCCAACCTTCGTGAGTTTAAGATAAATCACCTTCTGATGCTCGAGGGAGGAAAAACTCTATTTTTACTTAAGACGACTGTCGCATGATTTATGCTCCAAAGTGCTCTTGACTTCACAATTTCGCCCTCGGGCACCGTCTCCACCTGGGGTCATTTTTAACTTGACTTCACATTTGCTCCCCAATAACTCAACAAATTTGTAATGAAGAGCCCTACCCCTGCACAATTCCTTTCTTTATTATTCCCCTCATTTTTAAACTTCGCTCCTTTCGAAGAAAGCCGACAGGTACTAGTGCTTGTCCTGATTAGGGGCTGCAATTGGAAAACCGTGATGGTCTTTGTTTAGCTCTATACAGAGCTAAGACCCTTTATGTTTGCGAACTATTTTAAATGTTTAGCCAGTACCACACTAAAGCTCCTTTCAACCCGTGGTGAAGCCCTTCCTCTTAACCAATTTTCTTACTACGAGTATTGCTGCTGTAGCAACCCTCTATCACCCGGAGGAGCCGACGAGTTTAGCTATTTAACTCAAGGGGGCGAATCTATAGATGTACCAACAAGAGCCGCTTAAGTGCCTGATTGTGTTTGATAAATGGATAAATCGAGTTAGTCAAGGGGTTATTGTATCTGGAAATCTCTTAATCCCGGGGTGGATGACAACTAAGTGCCAAAATGAGTTGGTGATTTTCCGTTTTGATAAACGATCTTAAAATGCAGTAAAATGATTCGTCTTTGTTTGGTTCAAGAATCGATAAAAACACTCTCAGTTGAGTGGGGGGTGGAAGGAAGTATGACAGTGAGAGATTTTATAGTATAAATCTATAAAACTTGATATAAAACCTAAGACTTATAACATTGACGAAAGAAAAAGTTTTTTATGAATGAAATTAATCTTAATCGCTGGTGTATTTTTATACATAGTACCGTTATATTTTAAAGGGAAGTTTTCACAATCTGAGTTTAAGATTATTTTAAGTTAAATCCAGTGCGTTACTAAAAATAGACTTAAATCAATATAGATAACACAGTACTCTTGAGCTTAATCTCCAATAATCCAAATTATTAAGTAAATTTCCAATACTCTCCTATACTTTTGATGTAACAAGACTGTCCTGAACCGAAGTCCAAAACCAAAGCTTTCAGGGTGATTCATTTTCAGTTAGAGATGTTCTATTGTTTGTTTGTTATACAAAGATAATCAGACTTAAACTAAATGCTGAGATGACATTAAGCATCTAAGTTGAAGTTAGGTCCAGTTTTAAGTATTATAATTTTCTCAGTTAATAGGGAAATGCAAATGATATTAAATAAAAAAATTATATCTTATCTAACCAATTTATCACTCGAAAAATTTCAGTTTTTGAGTTTTGCTCCCATTTAAGGACTGTTTGCATTTATTTTGCTATCAACATAGTTCCAAAATAAAAATTTGAATGGTATCGATACACAAGATCCCGGCAGTAAATTGATGTCACCAAATCGATAAAAAGTCCCATTTCTGATTTTCAATCACGTCATGAATATTTGTGTTAGTTGCTGTGTAACATATCACTCCGTCTTGGTGAAATCACATGTCTATTAAGACAAAACCAAACAATTCAAGCCTACTATAACTCGTCGTTGGCTATAGCTGAATTTTAAGCTGAATATGACTGCAGCAGCGAATAGGTTAAATACATTGACTGCCAAAATGATATTCAGCCTTAAATTCAGCTATAGCCATCTATGAGATATCTCGATAGCTAGAAGTTAACGTGTCTATTAAATTTATAAGAAAATTGTATATTGTTTGTTATTGTAAATTTTTCATCTCTTATAACAATCATTTAATAGATTTATTAAAATGTTCTTTTATGTAAAACTCTTCCTTGAACGACAAAGGCTCTATATTTTGAGCAAACAATGCCCTCCGTTTCTTCGGGCTGCGCGCATATTCTTAATTAAGGTTCCCATTCATGAGCGGGGAAGTGCATATTAGACGCAATCAGGATATAACTATAAGAGGAAATTGTTAATTAATTTCATTAAAATTCTGAATTGGAGGGCACTTTGTAAGTCACCGCCATTCTGACCCGGAACGCCCGCGACTGGATCGCTCGCAGTGGCGTCGTCTTAAGAAAGGACGAGGAAGACGACGACTAAGGTTATGACTGCGACGACGACGATGAAGACATAGGAAGCGAATAAACTTTCTCATCAGCTGGAATCTATTCATTCAGTTGCCATCAGTCGCGTCAGAGCGAAGAGGTCTTTTTTCTACTTATAATAGGAAATGTCTTCGTTTGCCTTCCATACTTTTTTTTTTTGCCTAGACGAGAAAAGTTTTTCGAAGAAAGGAATTTTTAATGATAGTCCCGCCTTCCGATGACTATAAGCGGAAGTATGCGGGAGGAAGGATGGGGCAGGGTGAAATAAAGGGTTGTTGAGAAAACTGTCCTTGTACCCTATCTGGCGTAAATTGCGTTAATTTTTTTTCACTCCTCCCTGTTAAAATTTTAAATATTATCCTTAGGAAGTCAGAATCACGAAATCTTGATAAATGTCTGCCACTTACCTCGTCCATCGTTTGACTTTAGGTGAGAAATTGAGAAAATTCAAAAAGGCTTAGGAGATTTGTCTTAGAAAAAGGTCCTCTGTAGGGTTTACAGGGGTCATTGCAATTGTCGGAAAATAACTTTTATTTCCATTAATGTGCCTCAATAAAATTCCGATTATCAACAGTCAGATATCCAGAATATATTTCAGGGATTGGTGTTCAGTTCGGGATCAGGATACAGCATATTCTCTAAAATTATCTGATCGATTTTATTTTTTCAAATAATTCAAATATAAGAGGATTTGTCGGAAAAAATTCTGCAATTTCCACAGGTTTTAAAAAACGTCAAGAGCTTCAATATTTCCTAAGGATAAAAGAAAGTCCCTTAGGCATTAATTATCATTGGGGATTTTAATAGTAATAAAATTCTGCTAACATTCTATTTAATATGGTTTGTAAATATCCGATATAAAAACAAATACCATAAAAAATGAGTATTAATAAAAATTGCTTTCCGTTAAGCCTTTGAAAACACGATCCTCTATTAAACTTGCAATTTGTTTTAAATGCAGTATTTTTTATCTTCCAAACAAATATCTTTTCTAAAAAAAAAAAAAATCTCTCCAGCAATAATCGTGAAAAATCCCTGAAATTGCTCCAGCGAAGAGATGAAGCTTGAACGTTGGGGTATTCAAGAATCAATAATATCTGCAACGAGTATTTCTAATGAAAAGCGTTTCGAGGCCAGGCCACATAATTGCACTTTCGCACAGAATTTATGACAAATCGATGAAAAACTGAAATTATGTGGAGGAAAACCAGCTCGTTTTTGGGGTACACTATATATGCATTAACAAGACCTTTAACCGGTTATTCTCTCTTATATGGAAAACCTTTGACGTATGCTATTTTCTTTTAAATGAATTTTCATGTTGGGGTGCGGTTTTAGAGAAAAATTCATAGGATTTTGTAATAGCATACATATTTCTTGACCTAGTTTATTTAGAACGGTAATGGAAATATATTGGAAGAGTTCCTTTCAGTTTTTAGAGGAACAAAAGAGAGAACACATTTTGCTGGACGATTGCTTACGAAAATTGCTTTCTTAAAAAGGTTCTTTATAAAATTCCTGATAGTTCATATCATGTGAGAAAATATCTGTTTTACACTGTGTAAATTCTTGATTCAATATTAAGCTTGTACTTAAGTATCTGAATTGTTTCTAGATTGCCAGCATAACAAAAATCTTTAATGGCACCTCACCAAAAAAAGTTTTACAATATCAATTCAAATTCGTATCTTTTCAGCAATACAGCACTCACTTTGGAAATAAATTTTCAATATTTCCCAAGGTTATTCAGACATAAATTTATTCATTTCATACCGCGAAGATTTGATGCTATTTTTCTGTCAATGGTTTGAGTGCGAAAGAGCTAACTGCGACAAAAAACCACGTAATTGAAAAAGAAACCAACAGATGATCTACCCTTTTTTTTAAAATAGCGCTGGAGAAGTTTTATATTAAAACGAAAAAAGAAAAAACATAATGCGAAATCATTAAAATACGTAATTCTTACACCATTTACATACCGTCCGAGATGTACACTGCACAGGTCGCTATAGCTGTGTGCTTAACCCATTTTCCTTCACAAAATTTAAGTGCATTTTTAAGGCAGAATTAATAGTTTGTAATTGCAAAACTTTCGAGATAATGCCACATCAGAGTCCTATTATGCCACATCAGACCAACCCTATTAGCATAACTTTCATTCCACAGAAAAGGTGAAGGGTTGCTCAACGTAATAATGCAGACGAAAAAAAACAAAAAATGAACTGGAAGTTTCAAAACATTTTTGAAACAAACCAGTAGAAAAAAAACTACGAGGGCAGCATCTCCAAGTTCTGTTCTGTCATCCCGAGCCCCAGAAGCACAGATTGTATCAAAACAGCGTTTCCCCTCTAGAACAACAACCTGCAAAAATAGTTTTTCAGAATTTCATCAAAAAATGTTCTTTGTTTTACGAAATTCGCTGTAATGCCGTTTTATCTCGGAGTTTTTTTCCCTCCCGAGAGCTTCCCACCGCAGCCCCATAGAGTCGGATCGGAATATTCAATTTGTGTATCTTTCCGGTGGAGCTTCGGTGGCGACGACCCACTTTTAGGGTGAATGTTTTGCTCCTGGTTTTGAATGTTTTTCGCTTTTTTGTAAAAGTACTAGTGCGGTTGCAGCATGGTTACTCACTCGGACTAAGAGTGTTTTTAGGAGCTATTCCTTTTTTGTTTAACAATTGGAGCATATCCTACTTACAGTAGGTACAGAAATGAATAGTGTGATAGTATAGTACCTTTCCAAAAACCATGTTTTCGATGTAGCAATAGCAGCAGTAAACAACACTTTTTCTAAACATAGAATTTGCCTAAGCACAGAAAATTCCATTTATTCATTCAAATGTTGTTTACTTCTAGTATTATTTTTGTTATACAACATTAACCCACTTGTTCGTTCAAATAAGTGAATACATAAATTTTATATTAAGTTTAAATTCTGTTTAAGTCGCTGTTATTTAGTAAACTCAGGAATATGCAAAATAGTCCAGAAATTAATGGCTTTGACATAGGTACGTCTGTCTGCATCAAACTTATAATATTGACTAGATCTTTTAAACTTTTGTGTCAAAAAACAAAATTTATTTGCCTGAATACTTAATGAATTAAAGTTACTTTGATCTGTTTTTTGAAAATTTTGTTAAGGCTACGACTTCACATTAGTTACGTTTTCATCCTCTATCCAGATTAAAGAAAATCATCTCTTTAATGAACATTTATATAATTTATAAAAATAGCATCAACATTTAATCTGGAAATTTTTTAGTTAAAGATTTGCAGTATTGCATGGATAAAAAACGAGGCACCTTAATGTACTTTTCCAAAAATTTAAAATCTTTATTCTGGGTAGCTTTTAGTAAGCTTGTGTTCAATACAAAATGTTTTATTGTTCTGGATGGTGAAAAACACGCAATTATTGTACCACTTATCGTCATATGAAATTTAAATTTTAATAAATAATATATGTACGAATTACTCGAAAGGATTGGACCGGACACGGCTAGGGCTCGAATCTGCTACCTTTGGATTTGCGCCCCGATTCTATAACCTTTAAAATTAGTTGGAATTCAAATCATTAGAAAGATCATGGCATTGGTTGCTCGAACATTGCTTTTTTTTTGGTGTAGGTACTAATAACTATGCGAAATCTGCGTTAAAATGAATAACATTTTTGGAAAAAATATTTCTGTATATACAAAATTTCTTTAAAAAAAACAGAACTGAAACAAATTTTGACTTCATCGGAAACTACTTAACTATTAAAAAACCAAAAAAAGAAATGAAAATCCGGATCCGAATACCCTCAGGTCGATTTGGGTGAATTTTCTTGAAATAAACACCTCTAACCGTAATTTCATGACACTATCACGCGGTATCTTATCATCCATCGCTGTGATGGCAGCGCTTCATTAAAATCTCATTTCCTTCTCAAATTTCACCGCCAAGACGAATGCCCTTTGCTGAACTAAACATGTCCAAGAATGGCCTATAAAGTGACAATCAAAAAATCAAAACAAAAACGAACGACAAACATTTCCAGTCATAAATTGATCGCTCGCCCCGACAGCGGAGGATGGGATCATTGTCGTGCTGACATGAACACAATGTGAAACAAATCGGCTCAGATTTCTTCTTAATCCAGATGACCGGATCACTTCTTGAACGGGTCTCGACCACACCTCGGGGTACCTTCACAAATTGTTCATGGCACATTGGTGTTACTCGAATTTTTATTTTTATTTTTTGGTATCTTGTCTGTCGTTACGTTACCAAGCGCCGCCAGAGCGCGCTGTATGTCCGAGGTGCTGTAGGAGATTTATCACTCAACCCGTTGACACTTCTGAGGTATCAAGAGCTATCTTATTTATGTTTGTTTTATATGCTCCGAGCGGAACCCTTCCAGTCGACCGAGCTCGAATCACTTGAATTCGGTTTTTTTTTTGTCCGTCTTCCGCGGACGGTACCTTGGTCAGGTGTCATGATGTCCGCAACGGGTTTCTTCTGCTCCTCCTCCTCCTCCAATTCAAAGGTGGGAAAGGTGAGATAATTGCAGTAGAAATCTTTGTCTTTGATGGGTGCTCTTGAACTTCTTGTGGTGTCTTAAACACTTCACCGACTTTTCTCTACTCTGCGGTGACATTCCTCGAGCTCATACCATGCGAAGGGTACCCTAAAGCCCAAAATCCCATTAAATGTGGGCTGCTTTGTAGAAAAAAAAAAAAAAAAAACACAAATTTGACACTTTTGCTGCTTGTCGAACTTAAAAAGTATTTTTGTTGTCTGTAACTTGTACCTGTCCACCCAAAAGATATATGTGGGGAGCTAATGCTCTTTTTTTTCTTTCATCGAGCGCAAGGTACAAGGAAGTAAGTGGGTTTCTTCAAATTTATTGACCTATTCAAAGCAAGCACTGAATAATTAAGCAAGAGCATTACATTAGCTTTCTTTCATAGCTCTTTCGATTTTTTATTCTATTCATATATGTACTACCCCGACGCAAAAGAGTTCGCCCACCCACAATTTGAGTGAATACTTGTAAGAAGACAAAACAATTTTATCGTTTTTGCGATACTTAATAAAATGTATATGTTATAGGGGAGAGTTGCCTAACTTGGGCCGGCTCCTATTTCGGGCCACCCATTTTTTTCAATGTTACCGAGTTTTTGAAAATTAATTAATGTCAAAATTTGATTGAAAATGAATGTAGAACAAAATAATGAAAGAAATATTAATTTTAATACAAAATTAATAATGTTACAACAACCTCGTAAAAATGGTTCTGCCGACTTAAAAATCTGACATTTTTGCTCGTCGATAAAAACAAATTGATACATCTAATGAATCTAAAATTTGTTCTGATGCGAAGTGTATAATATGTTTATATAGTATATAGTGTATTTGCAATTTAAAAACTATAACAATACTAATTAATTTAAACAATCTGGAAAAATGTCATTTCCCCTAATTTGGGCCACTGTGCAATTCGAAAGGGCGCCTAATACGGGTCACTCACGCGATGTAAACAAAGCAACACTATCTGAAGGAAAAATGTTTTTTTCATTAAAACGGTAAGTGTACATGAGATATTTAGTAAATTTAGTATATTAAGCCTATTGTTATTATTTTAGATTATAAAATGTTACATGTCATTGAGTAAATACTTAATTTATGATGATTAACTCTTTATTGAGAATTTAAATTTCAAATATATTTCTGATCAACGAATTAATTAACGTCAATTCATTGTTTCATTAAATATAATAAGAAACGGTGTTTTAAACAATATGTCGAACCATTTTCGCGTTTTTCAGATATTTTACGTGCTATTCAATAGGTGGCCCACATTAGGCGACTCGTCACCTAAATTGGGCCACTTGCACGTTTTTTTCAAACGTTATTTTCTATTATTAAAGAAAGTCAAACTTGCCTTAAACTTTCCACAAAGGTAAATTATCATCCAAATTTTAATATTGCGCTATTAATTATGTAAACGAAACGTTTACAATAATTTTAAATGCATTTAACCTTAGGTGGCCCATAACTGGCGACTCTCCCCTACTCAGTTTAAAGCTTCTTATATTTATTTTTTGATGGTTGATTAAAAACAAAATACAATATAATAAAATTGGAGTGGTCACCACTTTGTAGCGACTGCGTCATCTTCATTTTTCATTATCACTTTAATTCGATCTGGCTAATAGTGTTTCTAACTGCAGTGACAAGTTTCCAGCTCTATGGAGTCCCAGCTATTTCTCTATACTCCTGACAGATAGTTGGCGTATTGTTTTATTTTTTGTTTTAATGTTTAAGGCTCAATGGGTGACACTTCTGGACTATTGAAAACTATTTTGTAAGAGGAATATTTTTTGCAGCTAACCACGCCCTTGTTGTTTTAGCAGCATGGCACTATGCGCAGTCTTGTTGGAAAATATATTCACCTTTAGGAGATTCCAACAAGATAAGAGTTCTTCCAGGATATTTTAGCAGTTCGCAGAGTTGATGTTATCATAAACAAAGTGAAGACGTCCAACTCCCAGAATCGACATACATCCCTAAATCATAAGTAAAGACGGGAACTTGACTGTTCTTTGCAAGTAATCCGGGGTTTAATATGACCCTTTTGCACCTCTGTCCTGGACTCTTCGCTCCAAATTATGGACTGTCATTGCCTTATAGTTAAATTTTCGTAGTTTTTGGCCGTGGTCCAGCCGTTTCTTCTTTTTTTTTTTAGTAATTAAAAGAAGCTTCGTTCTTCGTTAAGATATTTACGTTTTTTCTCCGCTTTTATATCGTCTATTGTTTTTAAATATATCTTGAATCGTAGACCGCGATATGCTTAAACTTTACTTTAGAGTAGGTGAACTATTTTGCTTTTTTGTGTTTTTGGTTTGAAACGAATTTTGTTGTAAATGAAGAATTGTTGTTGGTTTTTGTCAACCTTCAAAAAGTAAATATAATTTATGCGGTAGTATGAAAAAAATAAAATAAAATAAAAATATAAGATCAGCTGAGCCCACATCTACTTCTCAAGTGAGGGGTTTCGAGCGAATCTGCAGGTGTGCCTATAAGTTCGGTATAGTAAATATATAAAGCTAATATATTTTCGCATATCCTCTCCCGATAGGTTGATTGAATTTTTAAAAAAACCTTTTCTACCTTTTCACGTGGAAAAGTGCTTCTTTACTACTTTAAAGCCATCATGAATGTCCATAAAAGCCCTCCTATGCGTTATAGCTTTGCTCCAGATTGCTGTAGCATTCTACATCCGTGCCAAGCTTCCATATAAATGGAATTTTGGAGAGAAGGGCAAAAAAAAATATACGTGTATTTCTTCTATCGCTCATATTTCCCTTCTAAAAAATTTATAAAATTTTATTTGATTTCCCGATATCCTCTCGGATCTAGTTTCTTTTGCCCTCCTTTTACGGAGAGCTGATTTCATCTAACTAGAAAGATTTAGCCAGCTACAGTCGTTATGATATCTTGAATACTTCGGCTCCTTACAGGTAAAGATACATCCTGTACGTTGTACACCTTCTCGACCTTAAAACGTGTAGGTGCACGGTTATTTTGTATTTATTACTTCCCGTCCTCTCCCCAAAATCCCAATATGAAGGGCAGAGGGCTCCCTCTGGGTCCATGTTGCTCTTGTTATTACTACGGGGCAAGCAAACGAATTAAAGCGAACCAGAAATTCTCGAAGATGAAAATTTCCTTGGAGGAGTTTCTGATTCAGTGAATCGAATCACATATGAAAGGACGACTGGAGAGGAAAAATATTTATACAATTCAGGTAAATAAGTACACGGAGAGTTACCTTAATATTGAAATTAAATGGGGACCAAAGTAAAAAATAAAATCAAAAATATAAGAAGCGATCCACAAAGGTCGACGACGGTATCTCAAGCAAACAAAAACTCCTTAAGGCCAGCGCGTGTGTTGGTGTTATTGGAGCATGTAAGGAGCACGCAATTACGTTCCACGCAAAAAAATTGTATAGAAAAATCTGGTCTCAAATTCAGGGCAATAACGATATTATCGCTTTTTTTTTAGAGTGCATGAAATTCTGAAACCGAAGAGGATACAAGGAATTTTTCACTGGCATTTTGTAGAGACTAATAACTTTTTTAGTACAAAAGTACTCGAAAAGAACCGGGATTTTAAACGACTAAAAAAACTTTTTAACAAGAAAAAAACCATCTTCAAAAATATACCACACACAAATTTATTGAGAAAACCACTACAACATGAAAAATAACACAAGACTGCAAAATGTTGGTAATCAAAAAGTTTTTTTTAAGTTTTAATAACTGTCTTTGATGTTATTTAGGGTACTAAATACGAATCTGAAAACCAATATTTTTCAGCATATACCTAAGGTTTTTGAGAGAAAAATCTCTAGAATCTAATATGAGCGATATTTAAGCAATTTTCGGAAATTTAGTAAGAAACCTTAGGCTATTAAATGAAAATACTAAAGCCTTAAGAACTTCTACAAAATATGCCGTGAAATTCGCTTTTTTTTATAAACTTCAGAAAAGTATCTCATACAATAAATATTGGATTAAAATCAAAACTGCAGCACTTTTATGAAATACTGCCGCCGATTTCAAAAGATATCTATCTGTAATAGTTTAATTATTACAATGTATTACTAACTACGAGGATTTCAGAAAAATTATTTTTCACTTCTTCACTTCTCAATAGATTTTTGTGTGGTATTTCGTTACATTTGTTTTTGTTTCGTTAATATTTCACTTTTTAGTAGTTTACGTGTAGATATCATTTCCTTGATTGTTGTATAAAAATATTTATTTTAAGAAATCATTTCCCTATTAAGCTGAAATATGGACTGAGCTTTTAAATCGAAAATGGCGCTTAAACGCGCTTCAATTTTTGCAATAGCTTAAAAATAAAACCTTACAATTGAAACGTTTCCTTTTAAATCAATAGTAATGCTTTAAAAGCATTGATTTTGTGTCATTTCAGAAACCTAACTTTGAAAATTAAAAGTGAATTTTAAGATTTAAAGACATATTTTTTTTTTTTTTCAAAAAAACCGAGCTAATTAAAGCTTTAATATTCTAACCATTTGAAAATGTATGAATAAAATTTAAATTTCCATTGAAAGTATATGTCGAAATTAATTTTAAAACTTTTAGCAAATCCTCTTATGGGGCGTAATAAATAATGAAAAGGAGCAAAATGAGGGTCTGGCTTCGTCTCATAATGTTCTTTCTAGTAGTCCAATTGACCAATAAAATCTTTGGGGAAACAGCAGAAATAAAAAGCGGAAATAATTTTGACATAATTCCTGTCCTAGAGCAGTGTATCCTAAAAATGATGTAGCTGCCTAACATCTAAAGGAATTTAATTTAGCGTCCTTATTTCAAGCAGAAATGAAATTCCTTGAAGAAAACACCCCTAAGCCGTCGTGACTCGCCGCTAAAAATTCAATGTTATTTTAGTCCGAGCCCTCATTACCTAAACCTACCTAAAAATAAAAAGGAAGAACAAAACTGCAAAAGATTTCATCTGTTCGTCGTTATACTGAAAAGTATCAATAAAACTTGAAAGGATCAACTCACCCCATGACCTCCGCCACCCCCGGGGGTACCCACAGCTATTTTGTCTGTTGTAATAAAATTTTCTAAGGAATTTCTTGTAATCTTTAATCGTTTAATTTCGATACCAATAAAGGAGGAACCATGACAGCCGGTCTGGATCCAGAGGAAGCAACCCCCTGAAATAAAAGTTTCGTTATTGTGTTCATCTTATTTCTGGGTGCTCCTTGGGGTTTTCCTTTCTTTTCCTTCTATGCCAGAGGCCGAATCAACATTGACCAATAAAGACAACCACAGAGGGCACTGACAAATGGGTGGTGACAGGTGGGATATGGCTTTTGTGTCGGAACAACGGCCGGCCAAAAGGGATGGAGAAGCTCGAACTTTTGACGAACTTCAAAGGTACACCCCCTACCACAATAGTGTGGTTTTTCTTTTCCGTGTCCTTCACAGGTGAAGGACTTCTTTCTCCTTTCTATATCTTCTATTCAGGGCAAAGAATGGCGTAACAAAAGTGTTATATTGGCCGTCCATTGTGCCCCGCCATCCCCGCAATAATATAGATTAATGGTGGCGAACAACAGTGGCAAATCAGTTCGCCCCATTTCGTGTCACCTTGGAGCCACAGCACTCGATATACAATGAATGCATTACCCTGATCAGTCTTTCCTCTGGCAGCCCTTAAAGGGACAACACAGGATGGGAGAATGATTCAAGGAAAAACTAAGCGACCATGGCAAGGAGACAACATACAAGGAACAACTTTTTCTATGCTTTTGCCCATATATACATATATATTTTTCGGGACACGAACTTTTCCTACTTTATTTGACTTCTTTGCGAGTTGTTCTTAAACAAAGAAGTTGTTAACTTGTGCAGGCTTTTGATAGCGTCTTTATCGGAGTTGTTCCCAGTTTGGACCTATGCGGTCCCACAGCTCCGTACACTGCATGAAACGATACATTCTTGTTGTCCTGAATCGAAAACCAGATTTACCCATCCATTTATATTTTTTAACACTGAAGCGTACTCCAAAATCCACATATGGTTGGATACAACGTCATAAATCGGCTGATATGCAGTTTTTAATTTAAAATTCACGTGTTCGCTTTTTTCTTTACTTTTCTTAAATGAAAACAAAAAATTTTTTGATTTTATTGAACAACTTTCGTCCTTATTTTCCCTGCATATGAAAATATCTTCTGTTGACAACTATCTTTTTACCTTTTTACGGGGAAAGATATTAATTTCAATGCATAGAATGTATGTCTTTTGTATTACATTCGACCAGGGAGAGGGGGACGTATAAAAAAATATAATTATTTCTTTCCTTGATTTCCTTGAAATCGATTAATAAGTTTTTCGCTATTAAGTACCTTTTTTATTCTGGCTTACCTAAAAAGCACTCCACGGCACTGATATGTGTGTATACGAATCATAATATTATAATTCTTATTAAAAAATATGGTATTTATCCCATTTTAAAACCTATAAATTAAATTTAAAAATCATTAAGGTTCATTTAGCTTAACTATTAAGCTATTTCACGCTATAAATATGAAAAATAAAATTATAGTTGTTAGAAGCACACAAATTAAATTGATGTAAAAAGCTAAAATTATACACTTGGGTATACTTATAATTAACATCAGCGTTTCCAGTTTGTTCTATGGTTTATAGTTTTATCGAAAAAATGCATAAAGGGATTTTTTGTAGTTAAACTCGTAAGCTTCAAAGTATATTCATTAGGATTTTAGTTTTAATTAATTTTAATGACAAAAAACCGTTTTTTAGATGTGGTAACTTCGGGCAAAAAATAATTGAATTTATGTAAATCACCGAACTGTGCAGTCTAAGGGATAAAGGATATTTTAAATAATATTCAAACAAACCTTTCCTCCAATGCTAAAAAAAAAAGACCCTTGTAAACAACAGCTTCCAGCTTATGTTTGAACAAACCCTCGTCGTATGCGACTCACTAACGCCTTTTCGTAATTGTCTTACGAAGTACACACAGAAAGTCATTAACTCTCTGGGTAATTTAACAGCTTTTTGCAGCATTGCCCATCAGCTTAATTCCCTTCCCATATTCAGGGAGGTAGGCAGGGTATTATACTTATACTGAAAGCGACTTAAAAATAATTCCCTGTGATGAAAAAAATGTAAAATGTTTTTTTTTTTTTAAAGAAGGTTAATAACCATTGAGTGGTCGAGTAGAAAAGCGAGTTTTTCTCTGGCACCTCAGCGGTGTTGCTTCCTGGTCCGGATATGACCTACTTTTTGGAGGGAAAAAAAAGGCTCGCAAAAGATTTTCCGGCTTATTTTCATTGAAAAATAATGTAAGAAAAAACAAAATTGTGGGACGAGCCCCCCTCCCTCCTACGATGATGAATGTTTTGAATGCTTAAGTAATGAATAGGAGCCGTCGAGCCCCATTAGTGAGCGTATCGCTAGTGCTCTGCTCTCATTACATTAAATCATCGTAGGAGCCCCGGTTCAAACTCAACAGCTACTCACTTGGTGGAGCGGCCCTTTATCATGCCGTTTTTATTCTCATTTCGGGAAAAGAAGAAAAAATAAAAGGGTTAGGCTTTTGCTGGTAGATGCCCCGGGACCTGATCCAGTTGGTACATGATGATACTTACTGGAGCTCATACTATCCGCATTGAAATAGTCGGCGGCGGCAGGTACGTACCATGATACCAAGCACCAGATACACCAGATACCCCATAAATTAAAGCTTCATTCATCCCGACTTTTCCCGTCGAATGAACTTCTTACGTACGAAATCAGATAAAGTTTTCATCATTGATTTGTTAAGCGTAATTTAATTGAAACGTGAACCTGAATACAAAACACCCTACCGGCAGCAGGAGGAGTCACAAAGTTACGCCCTCACCCCGCTTCCGATTGCACCAGAGGGCGCGTAAGGGAATTACAAAGCGCCGACAGAGCTGGTGCCTCAGGGATCCTCAGGTATAGTATGATATAATCGATGGCATCGAAAGTCAGAGAAGCGCCTCGACTTCGTCCTTCTCAATTCCCGGACTCCCATCTTTTCTGGGGTGTATGTGATCTTATTTTGTAGACATTTAATCAGGAAATTATCCTTGACACACAGAGAGTGCTCCATGTCTGGGACAATCACATACAATAAACGGCGTAAGTACACCTGACATAATCAGGGACTTCTACCGAACCGAAAACGGGTGAACTTTCACCGCCTTCGTCTACATCGTCATCTTCAACACCATCGCGTGTGTCAGCCTCATCGTTGGTGTCGTCGTCATCAGCACTTTCATTTTGAGCAATGGAAGTATGTGGGAGGGTTATCCCCTTTTTTCAGGCGGCCCCAAAAAGCACGTCTTCAACCATTCGGCCCACATATCTTGGGGTAATTTAGCGGCTGGCTGGAGGATCAAAAAAAAAAATATATATGTATATATTCGTATATATACTATACATAGAAGACGAAAAGAAAAAAAAAAAGAAATAGGAATCTGGTGGGTTTCACCTTTTCCCTCTTTAATTACTAGAGATGTTTGTTCGGTACTTGGAGAATTCGCTTTTTTTTTTTTTTTTTATCAGTAAATATACCATCAAAGGCTGCGAAATCACCCGAATGGTGGTGCAGAGTAAAAGCCTGTTGATAAATAAACGGCTCTTCGGGGATAATAACTGGGTTTATGGGAAAAGTACTATGACTTTTCAGCTTCGTTTCCTTTCTTTATCTCCCAAGTCATCATCAAGGAGGAGCTCTTACACAATCCGGTTTGGAGCATGTGTGGCACACGACGACGACGACGACCCCAAAAATTTTTCTGTCAGTGACTTGCCCTCTTCTTCGGATGATAGAATGCAGGCTAATGATCTTTCCCGGATTTTTGGGTGAGAAATCGGCAAATCAATGACTCGGGTCCAACGAGTCGGCTCTGACAAATGGGCTTTCGGTACGAATTGATGTGTGAATATGCACGCCCGGTGGATGAAGCGCTGATTAAGTCAGCTAAGGGCGCACAGCAGGTCGTTTCGTTTACTAAACCATTTTCGAGAAGGTGATTATTTATTTTTTGAAAGGTTCCAATTACCGACACACTGTGGTTTTGGGTAAATTGAAGACGTTAAGGTAATAGAAAAAAAATATCCTTTGAATGAGTTATTCGACATATGTATTTCAAAGATTTAATATGTCTTTTACGAAATGTATAGGGTGTGCCATCAGCTGGTTTCTTTTTAAAAATTCTATAAAATAAACGATACTTCAATACTTTCCAAAGTTTTGTGATTTGTAGAAAAGAATAAATCTCCCGATTAGTTATAGAATACGAATTGATTTAACAGCACCCCACAAAAAAAAAAAAAAAAATCCAACGGCATCAAATCGCAGTTGCATACAAACTTATTTTAACCGAAATATCTTTGCAAAACTCGCGCTGTTTTGCCAACACTTTCGGAAATAAGTTTTTCATATTTCTCAACATGTTTTTTTCAAGTTTAATTCTATTCATTTCGTACCGCGGAGATATGATGCTGCTTTTCTATTAATTTTTTGAGCGGGAAAGAACTGTCTATGTAAAAAAATAATGTAAATTCAAAAAGTTTCACACTTAACAAAATTATCGATCAAATGTATTTAAAATAAAAAATTGGCCAACTGAGAGAGCAAATTATCTACTGAAATATATTATAAATGCGTAAGTCCGGTTTATCTCCTCTTCTTTCCCATTATTTGCATACAGATTTAAAAAAAATTTCGCTTAACTATAGCAGTTTGACATTTGTTCGGTATTTGTTGTTTAATCGTTTTTGAGATACAATCGGAACAAAAATCGTTGAAAATTTACCAATTTTTTAGGGTATCCATGTATGGGGAACGTACTTGGGATTAAACTTTTTGAATTTTTTATTATTTGCCAAAATTTATGTCACAACAACACACAATCTGTGAAAAGTGGCTACATCTTACTGTTACTGAGAGAGCGCCTTGTAACAGACAGACAGACATCGTGGGCTCAGTAATAGGTACCCTTTGAGCACGGCAACATAAAAAACTATCGGTGTAAGTAGAACCTGGCTTTACTACGAAAATATATTAGCATAAAGTTTGTAGAAACAGATTAAGAGACTTGTTTATCTGCCCACCTAGACTTTAATGCTTGCTAACTCAAGTTAAAGTTTTATTTAAGCATCTTTCTCTATATTATGCAGTCTTATACATCCTGTGTTAATATAAATCGAAAACTTTTGGTCCAAATCTTATATTTTAGCAAGATTAAACACTCTAAATATTTACTAACTCTTATTAACCTTACATATTTTCCTTCATTTATATCCTTTTGGCTTTATTTCTTCAATTTTCAAATAAATTCAACCTCAATTTAGAAATCGTTTCTCTTGGGAATACAAAATCCCAACATTTTCCTCACTCCTGGATGACCGCCATTTCTCCTTATCCTGGACATTATAAAATTTACCCGCACAATAACTTTCGGACAAATTGTCTTGCCGCAGAACAAACAAAACTTTCGAAAATTTAACACACAAAACTTTAATATCCCCCATCTCCTTCGGATCCCTCACATGATCCATGGCTTAGGATGGCCACAGCAATTTCCTTTTTGAAGTTTCAATTGTACACGCTCAACTCCGTGTACTCGGGCATTCCTTTTTCTGCACTTGGGTAGAAAATCATTGCCATCTTGTACATGTGTGGTGCTAAGACGATTTCATCAAGTTGGAAAGTTTCACAGAAGAATGCACGAATGCAATTTACTGGTATGGTTAGTTTTTCTAATTTGTTTTATAGGTGGAACAGAGGTGGTATGAGAAGGCTTTAAAGGATAACTAACTAAATAACTTTTCAAATTTCCCCTGCGTATTATTTCTATTTATCCGAGTGTAAAAGCACATAAGACGCTGTTCAATCAGCTACTTACAAAAAGCACTGATAAATATCACATTAATGGGGAATCTTTATTTTCTTATATTTTTTAGAATATCTTTTTAAGTATGATATTTAATATTATGAAAAAAATACTTTTGTATTCCAAATATCAAGCCCTTTTCTCCATATGATATATAAAATTCAAAAATGTCATATTTCAAGTTTTTAATATACGTTTCATGGTTTCTGAGAAAATCAGCTGTGACAGACGGATAGACATGCGAATAATCTTGTAAGGGTTTGGTTTTTTTTTTTTTTTTTTGAGGTACAGAACACTAAAAGGTACCCTTTTATTAGTTGAATGTATGCCACACCTACATTAAAAAAAAATGTAAGAAAAAAAATAGATTTTCTGCAAACCACAACTCATCTTCTGACCTCCAAGAAGACGTAGAGATATTTTTTTTAAACCATCAGCTTAGTCCAAGCTACAAGCAGCAGAGCTGCATGAGTATGAGACTATTATCATCACTTGGTTCTGTTAGTAAAACCAGAACCATCATACAACATGCAGAACAAGAATTCATGCGTATCACACGACAAAAATGATGTTAAGAATGATGACAAAACAAGTATTTTTTCAGCGCATGCTTAGTAAGACATGTGTTAAATGAGTCAGCATGCTTGTTAACACTTATGCACATGCGATTAATTGGTTCATAGATACCATAGTTAGTTCTACAATTGTTAGTTTGTAGAAGACTCAGATTCCTTAGGTTACGAGGGCTATCCCTAAAGACCAATTTGGCTTTAAGAGATGGCGAGTCAATATAACCAGCTATAAGTTGGTGAGCGAATATTATGTCAGCAACTTCACGACGTTTATTTAAAGAATGCATGTCGAGTAACTGCAGTCGGTCTTCGTAAGGGGGAAGACAAATCGGATCGACCCAAGGTAAATCCTTCAGGGCAAATCTAATGAACTTACGTTGGACAGACTCAACGTTGTTAATGTGGGTTTGGTAGTGAGGAGACCAAACTTGACTTGCGTATTCAAGAATAGGTCTCACAAAAGAAAAGTACAGTTGTTTATATAATAAAATATTCGAGAACTCACGTGACCATGTTTTTATGAAACCCAATACAGAACAAGCCCTCATAATATTGGCCTAAATGTGCCATTCTTTACTCATCACAAACTATTTATTTATGGTATTAAAAACATTCAATTTAATATTGAATTCTACTATAAATTCCATTAATAAAACTTAGTAATTTGCCGATTGCAAATATAGTATCATAATTTACAAACAGAATTTAGCATTGTCAGATTCTAAACTTTTTTGTATGGTGGACCGTAAAATTCTACATTTAACATAAAACTCTAAAAGTTTGGTTGATGTTTTGAGCAGTTGTAAATAGGCTCTCAAAATTATATCACATAGAAATTAGAAGGATTTAAATTTTATGTTTTTTTTTTTAATGGTAATATTTATATTTATTATAATAGGTTGGAATATTATTAAATTGTCTTTGTTTATGTATCAAATTCGCAATTCCATAATTTTTTAATTTTTATTAAAGAATAAATATTTAAGACATTTTCATATACGATTTAGGAATCGGTATAGAATGGAAAAAAAAATCATTTTTCATTCATTTTTTCAGTAAATTACGAAAATGCTAATGAAAGTTTTTAATTAGCTTCCGTTTTCGAGAAAAATAAAGTATAAATTACAAAAGACCGCATTTTGATCATTTTGCAAAAGTCATTAAAAAATAACGACAGCTTCATTTTGAAGGTATTATATAAAAGTTAGAAAGCCTTTCAAACTTTTCCAAACATTCCATTAAAATTCACTTTTTCCCATAAACAGATTTTTTCATGAATAAATGAAAATATCACTCGAAGCACCCTTAGTAAAGTCTATAGATTAGCTCCTTCATATTTCTAGATTAGGATTTACGCTTCCATTTCCGTCTCATTTCGAGCTCCTATAAAAACCTGTTATTTTTTAATGATTTTGTATTTTTTAATCCTATCCTTCTCAGAAGCGGAAGCTAATTGAACATTTTCGTTTAAGAATACATAATCTACGAAAGAAATCCTTTACAAATGAATCTAGATTTATTCGGCACCAGTAAAAAGTATAATATTTGTTGTCTTGTGTCATAGTAATGAACTAAATATATTAAATAATCAAAAATATAAAACGAATATAATATTAGTGTAACATACATAATGAACTCTTAAACTATTTAAAGAAATGTTGAGTTTTACCCGTATTTTATTACGCGCATCACATTTGATGCCACTCCCATAATTAATTAAAATTTTGAAAGTGAAAAAGATTAGCAAATCAAATTCTAATTTTTTTTAGGATTTCCTTAAAAATTCGTTCTTAGAGGTTTTTGGCTTGACAAAATATTAAACGACAAATATTCTTAGGTATGATTATTTCTTCTTTATCCCTAAAAGAAAGCACTCAAATTATTTACAAAAAAAAAGTCATTCTTTTTGGTATGATACAAAATCATACTGAGCCATCTACAAGATTTTTATTGTATTTTGGGAAAAGGGAATTGTAAAAGAAGTCATCTATTAAACGTGTCGCCCTTAATGACCCTTGAAGGACCCGTGAATGAATTTAATTCTATAATTTTTTAAAACGGTTCAACTCTATCATTGTTTCTCTGCTTTTTAGTCGCCTTCTTTCTCGTGGATGTTTGTCTTCAAATATTTAACGAAACGCACCATTCCGACCGAAGAAACGATTTACCTTGGATTTTGAGATCCTTCCGACCTCCCTCCGCTTGAAAAATACACGGTCTAAAACGTTCGCAATTTCATGAAATATTAAAAGCCTTTTTCACCTTCATTCACCTTTCCGGTCTCACCTTAAGGAAATAAGTCAAGAAAAACTCTCCCTCAAAGGCACTAAATTAGATGGGACAGTAAAGTCTTATTATCTCCGAGGAGAAAGGAGCGGATAAGATCTGATATAAACACAAAACACGTAAAACAAAGGGAATTCTTTATCCCTCATCCTTTCAATTACTTCCCTCGGCATAATCACCCCTTTTCATCCACTTTTGGGGTCCACACCTCTGTAGAGCCCAGTCTTGGCACCTTCGTTTTTTTTTTTTTTTCTGAGCCCCATCTCCTCATCTCATCTTCTTGGTCCATCCAAAGCATCGGACACCGCCCCTTCTGCTCTAAAACTCATTTCCCTTAAAATAATGAAGAAGAAAAAAACAAGAAGCGAAATCAGTTCGCCTACCTATAGCTTCGTTGTATGGATGCGTGCGTGCGTGTGTGTGTGTGTGTCGTCCACGCGCGTTTCTTTTAGGTCAAGTAAATGAGATGGACCTCCTGTACTAATGGAAAGCGATAGGTGCGGGCGGGACGACGCTGGCGGTGCGTGGGAGGAAATTAAGGACATCAGAAAGGAATTTTTCCCATCAATTCGTGCATCGTTAAAACTTTCTTTTTCCCTAAGAAGAAAAGCGTCTCGTTGTGTGGTCTGATGGTAGACCAACCTCTACACTGTCTCTTCCATCCCACCTTTCATCCGGGGCCCTAGGTTCTGGTTCTGGGTGTGTTAAAATTTATATGAACCCATCCAGGTGATGGTGCTCAAGACAAGAATGTCGGGAAAGCAACATGTCGAAGGACTCGAATAGCAGTAGAAAAATGTAGGGTTTGGGATTTTCAGGAGGGGGTTGATTCTGTTGTGAGTTGGGTGGGTCTTCTTAGAAGAGAGATGGCCCAAAGTGAATTAAACGTAAAAAGGGAGAAAGTTTCGCCTTGAAGAAAGGTGAAAATACACGACAAGAAAAAATATATAAATATATATACATATATAAGAAATGACTCTTAGCGAAACCGGAAATTAAAGGAAACCTCCAGGATGAGGCTGAAGGGACGACGGAAATAACTTTATAGACGAAGGAATTGCAATTGTGGCGGTAAATGATGGCGGGGAACGAGGGTTCAGGAAAGAGCACGGGGTAAGAAATATCTGCCAATGTCATTGGAAGACTTGTTACAGGTTAAACGGGCGATTAAATTTGTCCTAATTAAGTTAATTAAAGTGCAACCTGCTTTTCAGGATGGCTGTTTGTTTTACAGCATTTCTTCTTTTTCTATTCTCCCTCCGCACACCAATCTTAAGTCTGATCCTCGAGAATATCTCCTTTTAAGCTTATTTGAGTTTTAAGTCGTTGCAGGATTCTCAGTAGATATTTATACAGAGCACTTAAACGTTTGGTTTCTGTCTGTTTTTATTTTATTTATATATAGTTTTTTGAACAGAATCCTTTTAAACTTTTTTTGTCGTTGTCGGGAAACTACAAAGGATTGTACTCAGAATAGAATAATATACATAGATAGATATAAAGAAAACTGGTTTGGAAAAAAAAAAGAATTAAATCGAGTTATTTAAAAATAAAAGTTCTTTCAATAAAGCCCTTTTTTCCAGCTATTAACTTAAAAGACCAAACCAGAATTAACGAAAATATTTTTATAAATTCATTAATTTTGATTTGGTCTTTTAAGTTAATTATAGTAAAATTATTGGATAATATCTTTTAATTTTTTGCAATATAACAAAGTACGGAGTCCTACAATATAAAAAGTTATGACAATTTTGGAATGTCTTTTACTTTGGAACAATGTCGGACGACATGGTCGTGTTCCGTCGAGGAATAGATTCTATAATGGGTGATTATTTTCCATAGGACGGGTTAAGTTAGACCAGAAACATCCAGTGTAGGAGGAAGGCAGGTTAGAACTTCCCAGAACATCGAACCAGTACAGTGCATAGTGTAGACTGGTCGTCATTTGAGTGATGTCATTTTTTCCATATTATTATTTACAGTCAGAATTTCTTTGTCTATTGTTTTTTTTTTTTTTGTAAATAGTAAGATGTACACCTTAAGTTAAAAAAATGGATTTGGTTGCAAATTTTCTGATTTATTAACCCTTTGCCGTTGAATATCATCATACAAGCGGCATCATACTCTTACTTATTAGGTCGAATGTCACATCTAAGCCGACAAAATAAATGTTTGTTATGTATGTCAGTATTAAATATATTTTCTGTATAATTGTTTATGAAATTCAAATTGTAGTAATACTAAAAAACATTTCCAAGCACACAACATATATTATATTACCCAGCAAGAAATATAGTTGAAAATGTTCTTGACCGCAAAGGGTTAACTTTCCAAAACCGCCATATATTTTTTTCCGAACTCTAAACTTATTTAAGAGTGATGTATGATGTGTCAACACTTAGATAAGATTGGTTCTAAAGAGTGATAGCAATACTATATTATATAAAAAAAATAGTTTGGAAATGAGGGCGTGATCTAAGTCCCATGTATTTTTGAGACAAAAAAAAAAAAAATAAAATATAAATTATAGGTCATTTATATCGGCCGCCAATTTTTGAATATTAAATTCTATTTAATTCTACAAACATTAAAGATATTGAAAGATCTGTTTGTTATAATTCTTCTTGTAATATATAATATCTTTCATCATTTTCATAAATTTCCAGATTTATATAGAAAAAGATACTATCCATTTTGATTTTTTTTAATTCTGAAGAACTGAAAAATGAGTTTCGAAACTTCGAATCTTTTATGCAGTCTTCCACCGGATTCAATACAGTGATGGAAAGGAGCGAATTTCAAATCCGTCGGATTCGAGAATATGCTACATTGAATTCTGTTTTTTTTTTTTTTTTGTAATTGGTTATGATAAGATTCAAAAAAAAAAAACTTTAGTTAATTTTTCTAATGCAATTGGGTGAACAAAAATCTACAATATTCCTTTCTTTGTATAATCCAAAGTTGAAAACTTGCACAGGTTTGGTTAGAGTAAACTTGTTTTTTTTTTAATATTCATTAGTGTTTTTTCCGCAGTGTGTACTCCGACTATTATTCCCAGGTTTTTGTTAACCACTTACAGTCTGCTACACTCGCCCAAAACAGTCTGGCCGTATTTCTGACCACTGAATGTGAATTTATTAAAGTTTAAAAAAAAAAAATCCACCTCTTGACAGTGTAATTAATTTCTACTGGGGCCTCCGACCTACTTCTTACAGTTGTAGTGGTGCTTTTAAGAATTCAAGCGACCTTTCCGCCTTTTTTGGCGAAAATACACGAATAAAAAAATTCAGGGAAAAAAAAAATTAACGTGCTTCGAATTAATATGGAGCAAAAAAGAAAAAAGAATGGAGGTACATGAGCTCAACGTGCATAAGAAAGGATCGCCGCCGGGATAAAAATATGAAAAAATATATTTTCAGCATCTTTGTACCCTTGCATTTTGCGGAAGTGTAACAGCACAAAGGAGTCTCGCATGTATGTGTGTGTGTGTGTGTGTGTGTGTGTGTGTGTGTGTGTGTGTGTGTGTGTGTGTGTGTGTGGTTACCTGAGCACATTACCATATCTATGCTCCATGTGGTATGAAGGGGGAGGTTTCATGTTAATTTCTTTCCGTTTTATTCCTAAAACGTTCTGCATACTTAAAAGCTAGTCCACATTTTGTCATTCACAGGAATTCACAAAAAATTTATTTGGTTAACCCCCTCATTAAAGTGGAACTTTTTTTTTAGTTTTAAATTTGGGCAAAGGAGTGTATAAACCCTAATTTGCATGCATACAGGAAACTCTAAAATCCGTGTCTTTTGTAATTTTGAGATGGAAATATTTAAATAAAACTTTACAGACAGTTAAACAAAGAGTTTATAACTCGACGTGTGTTAAATTCTACGAGTACTGTTTGATAAATCAGTGGCTTTTTAATGAAAGAATTTACTTTTTTGCAAAACATTTAATTTAGTTCTCGTCATAGTTTCGTAGAAATTTTTAGACTTGCAACAATTAACAGTCGAAATTTGTTTTTATGATTCTGTACCCGAAACGCTACAAAAATATTCCTTTTGGAAACACGTTAGTGTCTTTCTGACTGCATATTACAATAATTGGAGGTATCGTTCATTACAATCGATCTAGTGAATCTAGGGTATTATAAGAAAGGATGTTCTTTACACATTCTTAAATATTATAATAGAGAGTCTTGTAAAGACTGCAGGAAAAAAAACTCTTTTTTTTTTAAATTTATTTGTAGTTTCAGACAAAAGAAATTGTGGACTGAAAAAATTAATCCTTTATCACCAAACTTGTTGGCCGAGACAATTCGGAAATAATTAAAGAACTTAGCAAAGATTAGTTGAAGAAAAATAGCCGGTGTGGTTTACAAAGGCTAGAATACTTGAGATATGACTCGCATTTGACTGGTATTTTGCAAAACTTGTCTGTGTTCAAGTTAATAGTCTGAGCTTTATTCCATTTTTGTTTTCTTTTGTTTTTTGTTACAAAAGAAATTTAAAAATCATCATAGTCATCCTGATTATCCGTTTATATGCCTCGCAGTGACCAGTTTAGTTCGGAACTGGCTTATCAAAAATCAAAATCATTGAGTTAATTTACATACATACTATAAATAGCAATGTATGTTCTAGGAACTCCACGAAGTATTTAAGAAAAACAATTATTTTAAAAAGAATTACGTTTGGGCAAAAATTAAATTATTAAGGAAAGTTAAGAGAGGAGTGAAGTCTCCACATAATTATGTAAAAATAAGTACGCAAAGTTGCAAGTTTTATCGATTTGAAAAATGTGGTTTCAAGAAAAAACATTTTAAGCTGTAGTGAAACATTAATATAAACATTAGTAACTTCTTCAATTTCATAAAATTGTATACACATATTTTCGAAATATTGCACATATAGTTTAAGAAAATGAAATTAACAAAAAATTAAATTTTTGCAAAGTTACTGACTTATCAAACAACAATTGTAAAAGCAATTAAGGAGATTAATTAAAAATTATTTTAAATTCGCTCTTTATGGATGTCTATTAAAGTATAAAAATGTATTTGAGTTAATACAGAATAACATTTTTATATATCTACAGACATGGAAAAACATTTGGATAAATTGAAATGCCTTCGTATTTTTTTTTCAAAAATTTAGACTCTAGATTACCTCTAGGATCTTACAATCTCTAGAAATTCTGCGTTAGAAGCATCTAAGGTAATTCAAACTTTATTTGCTAAGACTTCCTCCCCATCTCTGCCTAAAATAATCTTATTCTGCTCTCTGTTTAGTTTCGTGAAATTGTTCGCAGGTGCAACAACAACCCTATTTGTAGAGAGAACTAGGTATGGCCCACCGATGGCCACGCCGCCAGATGAAAGCAATGCTGTGGGCCATCGATGATCCACATCGGGTTGAATG
This sequence comes from Dysmachus trigonus, assembly GCA_949715965.1. Classification (NCBI taxonomy): domain Eukaryota; kingdom Metazoa; phylum Arthropoda; class Insecta; order Diptera; family Asilidae; genus Dysmachus; species Dysmachus trigonus. The sequence goes on from OX454320.1 coordinate 16,566,278, forward strand.
TGCTAAATTGCAAAAGCCAAACAGATACAGCGAAATATTTAAGAAAACGCCAACGTCAAGGGTTTTCCCAATCATGACAAACTATTTATTATGATATGATATTTCAAAACATATACAACATTTTTATTTAATATTTGAATGTTGCCCATTATTATGTATGTTGTAATAATCTTATTTCTCAGCTTTTTGGTCCAGCTACTTATATCTCAAGTAGGCGTATCCCTACAAAACGCACCAACACTTTTCTTCACGGTTTTGCATCTCGGTGTTCATCTGACGAAACATGCTTTAATTCATCGACCAACTCGACTCCACCCCTTTATGGCATAAGAGCAACTTACAGCTGCCAGTGCTTTCTTTTTCGTTTCTAAAAATAAGAACACCATGACAACGTCACAGCACACACCCCTCTTTTACTCACACTGCGCTCCAAAAAAATGTCCACACATTGTTTTATTTATCATTTTCTACATTTCGAAAATTACCCAACAAATAACGATAAATCGCTGACTTAGTGCTCATAGTAAAGACAAAAAAAATAATGAGGAAAACACAGGGTGTGGAGGAGCCACAGCGGGACAGATCAGTATGTGTCTCTTGACATAAGTGATGGATGAAGAAAAGATAGTTGAGTACGCGAATTTCGCGGGCAAAAATGAAGAAAGAAAATGTTCAAAGGCGATGGTTGCCCCGAAAAGAAACATTTCTTGAATACTCAATGTGTGGAGCTGCTATTCATTATACTGAGGAGTGGAGAGGTTTTTATCGTTTGGCTTTTTGTACGGATATGTCTGGTGGTTTTTAAGATTCTTTGATTTTTGCTATTTATTTTTCTTTCGCCCTAGATTGCTTTTCAGTGTTTAATTTTTTTATGCCTGACATTTAGCAACGGTTGAAAATTTGCAAATTCCTAAGATTTTACTAATGGTATCCGGGAAATAAGTTATTTTAAGCAGTTGTAATGACATTTTTCCACAAGAATTGTATATATGTATCATAATGTTACCGCACTATGAGTTTTTGACATCATTTAATCATCATTTAATTTCATGACAAGTATTTCCAGCAAGACAGCGCGACCTGTTACACTGCACGAAAGATGATGGAGTTTCTTTTTGTGGAGTTTTGCAAAATATCAGCTGTTTATGCATATCCTAACAAGCTACAAACAAATTAATAGGCCGGGTTGCTCGATTTATAGCACAAATACAAATACGTTGATTTCGATGCTGACATTGACCTTGGTCCTTGGCCTTTTTGGCCCTTTTGTCAAGTAAAATACGAGGCGTTCATAAGCCGAAAGCCATGATACTGCGGCTAATTCGTTATACATATTTTACAGCTTATTCGATTAGTTTATTACATAATTCATATTAATAAATTGAAAAATAAATAGAAAAAAAATCAACCCTTTTGCCTCCTTAAACTGCCGTTTTGTGGTGAGGAAAATGAGACGCCTACATCTAAACAAATATTGAATTTAAATTGCATTTAACAAATCGCACATTATTTGCTTTATACCCACTTTAACGTGATAAATCACAGGGTGTCGCGGAGCAAGCAATAAATCTCTCACTATGTGACGACTTCATGCAAATGAGTGGCATTTCATTTCGATTAAGTTTTGACATTCGCGTGAATTAATTGAGACAAACTAAACAAGAGGAAATCGTACTTACTTCCACACAAATAATGATGAAATTAAGATGACTAGTACTAAAAGTAGAGAGAATACTGCAATCATAGCCGATGTCTGTAGCGATGGACTGCTGTGGTAACTGGCATCCAAGATCTGAAATTAGAAGAAAATAAAAGAGCGAGTTAGCAATTTACGATTACAATTTAGAAGATTATAGGGTAGGGGAAAAGTCATTAAGACAAAATCTTCCAGTGATAATAACTCATCGGAGGAGGGTGGGATTTGTCCGTGAGGGAAAACATTTTAATTTGGCAATCGTTCAAAAGACCAACTCTAAGGAATTCATAGTCTCTGGAGAAATATATTTCATGCATACCTTTAAACGCCCCAGAGAGTATCTTTTTTTCTTCTTCGAGATTCGGTATTGCGGCGCCTGAATCGGAGTTGGTGGTGTTTTTCATGTGCGTTGAAACCCTTTAAATCAAAGGAGATTGGAAATGCCCAAAACATTTACCACATCACCTCTCCCACGGTATCATTTTGTTCTGTCGAAATCGAGCGCCTTTATCGCTTCTGTTCTTATAGTATATATATTTATGTTAGTGGGGAATTCAGGAGATATTGTCAAGGGCTTCATTCTTGATTTTATATAGTTCGAGGGACTCTGCCAGCCTAGGATTGGAAAGGGAATATATTTGTATATTTTATGGGTCCCCTACGGCTGCAGAAGCAGAATCTGTAGAAATTCCGGTCCCGTAGAGCTAAAGGAGCTTATGGACTCCCTAATCCGGAGCGATTTTTATTCGTTTGTTTTAACTTTCAGTTCGAACGTTATATGTCCCATTGGAGCGTAATATGTTTGGTTGGATATTACGCGCCTCCTGTGACAACTCGAAGACCAGTGGGAATAGGCATTTTGTTTTTTTTTGTTTTTGGGGAAATAACTTCCGTTTTAAACGACCTGAAGGAATGCTATACGTTCGGCAGAATAATATAAAATTTTAGTAATTTTTCCTTAGGAGTTTTAAAAAAGAGTTAAAAGTAGATAGGTTCACATTGATACAACACCAAAAATATAATAGTGCAAAAAAAAAGGTACCCAACTAGAAACTTATGTTCAATTGCATTCAAAGTCTATATAACATAATTGTAACATCAAAATTTAATTAAAATCCTAGATATTTATTTTTTCCTCAAAAAAACTTCAAAAATTATGTGAATACTTAGCATAAAAAGTGGGAATAATTGATTTCAGTTTCATATCAACTATTTAAAGATATATCCTTATTTTTTGTTCTTTATTTTGGCTTTAAACATGAAAAGTCAAAATACTAACTTTTGTTTATAATCAAGTTGAAGCCTGGGATGTTGAAATAATGTTTGAGATACAAGAAACTGTTGTATGGTAAATGGTTTTATAACCCAGTTTTTACTGAAATCCATTATCATCAACGAAGGCTGAATTTTCAGTTTCCGAAAGTTAATTAATAAATAATAATCTTCTAATCTAATCTTATAAAATTACCGTCAATGTAAGGTCAATTTTGACGTATTTTACATGTATGTAAATTGTCGCAAAATTCGAAGATATTTTTGTATACATTATAACTGACGATTAAACTAGGAATATCGAGCATACTAAATTTCAAAATTATTATATTATATTATGTACCTTAGAAAATCAGTTGTCACAATAAAATTTCAAAAACTTAAACTTGTTTGATATTTTGTACAGAACAAGGTTATAAAAAAATTCCGAAGGATTCAGCCAAAAATCGATGCTGACGATGAAATTTGGATAAAGGTGCAATTTATATCAAAAGCTTTGTTTGATGGAATATTTGTCTGGATTTTCATAAGAAATTCAAAGATATGATTTTTTTTAAAGTTATTTGCGCACGAAATTCCAAATGTTGATCATCACTGCAATATACATTTTTTATAATACTTTTAAAACGTTCATTTTGAAGTTGGCCGGCTCAGAAGCTTTTTTCTTTTTTGTTTTGTATTTCAGTCATACACAGAGAAAAATTAAAAATTCAGTTTATAGTTTTTTCCAGTACATTTAGGAAGTTTCGAACAAAATTTGAAATGGTTTTTGGACTGCACCAGAAAGTCTTCAAGAGTTGAATCGAATTACATACGGACTGCAGTAGAAAGTCTATTCGTTTGACTGGATATATGCAGTCTACGAAAAATCTTAGTTTTGTTTGATAAGTTCCAGGTGTATTTTTTCATTACATTAGCAAAAATTCTGATTCATTTTTCTATCTATTTGGTTTGTTAATATACAAATCAAAGTCTAAAATTAATACAGTTTCTGTACAAATACATAATAATAAATAATACGCCGCTTCGGTATTTCAAGAATTCTAGGTTGCCGAAATATAAGAATTTTGTATGGAAAAGGCAAACGTCGACTCCAATAAACATAGAATTTGTGTCGCTATTTTTAGAAATTACCCTCGTCAGATACTTGCTACAAATTCATGTCTATTTTATTGTTCGTATAACCATACTACATCTTTATTACTTACTAAAAAGGTACTTTTGGAATACTTGGCGTATGAGTAACGATTTGAGTTTTATTGTCTTTTCATTTCTTTTTCTTCCGACATGTTTCCTACCGGATGAGGTGTGATAGCTCACCTGAATGAGGGCACTTATAAAAAAAAAAAAAAACCTTCGAAGAACTTTATTGCATCAGTCAACAAGATATACACCAAGAATAGCATAATCGCGTCCGTAAAATCCTTAGTAGTCAAACAATTATGGTCCTAATGTAAAAAAATGAAGATGTAATGCGTCCCAGTTTCCACAGTGGGCATCTTACAAATGTCGTATTCCTCCCCGCGGTGCGGAATGTAAAATACTAAAAACATTCATTATCCCATCTGGAGCAACATTTCATTAAAGTATCAACCGTCGCCGTTGTCGTCATCCGGCAAGAGCATACGGCCGTAATCAAGTAAAATGTCCGGAGATGGAGCGCATCCTTGTCTTGTCTTGTCCTGTCTGTCAGACGTACCGACTGACTGACTGACTGGCTGTCTATAGTGAGGTCCTCTGGACCATAATGCCATCTGCGGAGATGTATACTCTAGTGGCACATTATACACATAGGGATGCGACGGAGGGTGCTCCAGATGACTATGCCAATGTTACATTATGAGACCGAGAGACGGGGATATCCCCCGCTCTAGACGTAATAATCATAAAAATGGGCAAAAAAAAGAAGAGAAAACAACAAATACAAATGAACAGAGAAAAAAATCTTTGAAGGACGACGCCAAATTCTCAAGGAGCGCCCCAAAAAAAAAAAGAAAAGAAGATACACTTCTCTGCGTCGGCCGAGGGAATCAAATTACTTAGCGGCTCTCTCGTACTATTTTCGGTGCCCGAATTGCCCTTGTTGTTGTCATCTGGCAGCATTTATTTGTGTCATACTACCGCCCGATATGCCAGAAGGATCCAGTCTGGATCCAGCAGTGGAATCCTCACTGGCTCGGCTAGTGGAGGGAGGGGAGGCATTAGCCCTGCACTAAATCTAATAAGAATTTTTCTTTCTTCCCTTTGATGAGGTGAGTTCTTTTTCGGGATGATAGCGTTGTACAGGATGATAGGGCGGGGAGGGGTAGGCGAAAGTGAGGGCGCGGGCTGGAGGGCGACAGATTTTCGCGTTTTCAAACAAAATTTCGCCTTTTTCCGTTCTTCTTGATTGTGGGCTTAATGTAAACACAGAGAGCCGGATAATGCTGTTGTAGGGTTTTGGAGCTAGTCGGGTAGGAATTATAAGCGCGCCCTATGTCGCCCATCCATCCTCCCCTCTCCCCAACTCTTACCCCTTGTCGATCCAAAAGAAGCAGAACAGCAAAATTTCTTACTTTGCCTGGAAAATTTCGGGTTGTGCGAAGAGCGGCCCAGAAAAGGATCACAACGTTGAGGATTTAATTAGAAATTTAATATTTGATTGTCGGGAGACGGGTACGGGTAAAGGGGAAGGGGGAAATGGTAAAGCCCAGCCACCCAGGCACGTAGAAGCGAATTTAAAGAGATACACGCATCGAAGATAGATACAACGCGCGGCATGGTGTGCCTTCAGTCTGAATGAATGAATGAATGAAGGACCACCCCCGCAGCAGTGGTATATGAGATCAAGTGAATTCTGCACAAACAAAACCGAAAACCAACAACCCAACGTTAATGTGCGGGTGGTTTTAATATAAAGACAGTTTGGAGCAAAACGTTGACATTCGGTACAAGGTCTTGACGTGTGCATGGCGGATTGAAGTGGGATAGAGAGTAGGTTAGGTATACCCTTCTCGAGTTAAGGGAAGAAGGGCCATAGGAGGGGGCGGAGGGGACAGGATCTATGTTTTATGCATGAAGACGGAATTAAAGGAGTCTAAATGTTGTGACGAACTCTGTGACTTTTGGTATTATGCGGTTTCCTCATAATTAGTTGCCTTGAGCTGTGAGTGCTAAATTTACTGTAGTACCCATAGAAGGGGAGACAGTTGGATAAAGGGATGCACGTTTTGGGGGATTTTAATATATTCTCTATGGGAAATTTCTATAAATACATTCAAAGCAGTTGCAGAATGTTACTTTGTGTGCATATCTATTTTAAAATACCTTGATCCGTGATGCGGGAAAATGTTGATAGTATAAACTTCACTAACTTTTAGATTATCTGCGGCTATACTGTTGGTGGTTGAATTTATTGGAGGATTCGAAATTTGTTTTTGGGAGTTGTGTTTTATTCCCTCAAAGTACAATAAGGTAATGAAATCGTAAACTTTCTTGCAATTATTTACATTCGAATCTCTATAAAGCGAATTCACGAATTTGTGGTAGAATAAATCGTGAAATTACTTTATATTATACATATAGTAAACTGTTGGATAGATGGAACCGACCACATTCAGTTTAATTTTAATGCTTGTAGTAGATAAAATAAAATAAAATTCTTCGTAATGTTTCGTAACTTTCACTCAATTTATTTTTAACGTGCTTCTGATGTAAAAATTAATGCTATGAATCAGATTTGAGAAGATAAAGGTTATTTAGTTTATCATTCTAATTTTTTTTCTAAAGTTTAGGATTTTCTCGATAGCAGTTGAGAACAAGAGTGCGAGAGCAGGTATAAATAATGCAAGCAAGTACAATAATACAAGGTACAAATAATGCTCACAGACTGCGGGTTTCTAACTAATCGTGGTTTTTTGGTTAGGAATTATGCCAAAAGTTATTAAGGTTCAAAATTACAACATATTTAAAAACCTTGTTTCCACTTTGAATTACGAATTCAACTGTTTGCAACATATTAAAATTACGACAGATCTAGTGTTGACAGTTTTCCAAACCGTTCTTTATTTCTTGTTTATTTCATCTCTAAGCAAGCCGCTCAGATCAGTGAATTTAACTCTTTTTGGATTTTTATCCTGTAAAATTCAGAAATTTGCTCTTCGTATTGATAACACTTAATATTAATTTAAACAGTCCAAATCATATAGAGTTTTCATTTGAATAAATAGTTTCTTTTTTTTTAAATAAAAGTTGGACCTTCGCTTTTTCTTTTTATTTAATTTATTTATTTTAATTTTGTTTAAGAGTTAAATAAATTAGATGCGCCGTGTATGCTGAAAGTAAAGAGTTCTCAGTTCTCATGAGCATTTAATTTGTTTCCAAAATCCAGTTTTGTTTGTCTCAAAATTAGTTTGTATTGAGACAAAGCACCTGGGATTAGGATAAAATTACTTTATTTTTAGACATTTTACTGTTTTGCCAATTATTAAAATTTAAAATATTTCAAAATAAAAATATGTTTAATAAATAGTTTGAAATAAAAATCAATATTAGATTGAAGTAAGTTCTTTAAAACTGCCGTGCTGTCAGAAACATGTGTGACCACTTATAATTCCCCAGATAAAATTGTATTGAATCGAATAAATGCCTTTTAAAAAGTCTACTTATGAAGGGAGATAGTACAATTGAAAAATCAGGACATTTTATGGACCCCTACAGAAAACTTTTTAAATTGCACTAAAGAAAAAATTGCGACGCCACATCAACGGTTGCAGGGACTGTCATAAAAATAATAAGGGCGTATGTTACGTACCTCTTGAAGTCATCAAGAGGACAAATAAATTTTACACGTTTACAATGCACAAGTTGCATTATATGCGTGCTTTCACCTTTTTGTTCACCTCATCTTACTACCCTTGACAACTTTAGTGAAAAAGATATATACGTATATTTTAAAAAAATGCGAAAATTATGTGCCTGACATGAACAGCATACCCGGAGGGTTGGATGCGAGCTCATTGAAAAATTCTTGGCGAAAATGTCATATCCACTGGAAAATGTCTCCTTTGTGTTATATATTTTTAATATTCCCGGTGAGCCCCGGATGGACCGCATCCTCCTCCCCGTAACTGCTGTTGCTGCTACTTTTTTTCGCCGGAACCCCCATGCATATGTAAATATAGGGCCACGAGAGTGCATGTGTGCGACGAGGAGAGACCACAGAAAAGACCACTTCAAGCCGTTGAAGCGATTATCAAAATTGAAAAGTCCTCACATGTCCTCTTAATCAACTCTGAAGTGGTCTTGTGACCCTCGTCATACGGACGACATGCACATTCACGGACGATGAGGTGCCGTCCTAAAGTAAAGATCTCGTTCTTTTCCTTGTTTTTTGCCCTTCCCCCTTCTGCCCGCTCTTGGCCCTGTGTATAAATGTGTAGATGTATGCTCCTAAAACTGGACAAGGGGGAGTGGAAGGGATAACAATAGGAAAGACTACACAAGGTCCCTTTCTTCCTTCAGTCCTTCTTTAGATTTAGAATTGGATTTCTATGGATAGTATGTGTATAGGGAGAGTTTGGAGTCGTCGTAATCCTCTCTTTATACACTTGAAATGGACAGAATCCTTTTTCCATCAACATATTTTTGTTCCACTTTCACTCCCCCCAGATCCGCCCGCCACATTTTTCCACAGCAACCCTATTATATGCATGGGAAGCTGCTACATACATACCCTACTCCTTCGTTTGCATTGATGGACGTAAGGGAAAATAAAGGTGTCTTGGCTTTGGATTCGATAACTAGACAGGAGGCTTCAGTCCAAAGTGCTCCTTGTAGAAGAGCTTCTTTGCTTACTGTCCAATAAGAAGAAACATTTGTACAGAATTTGTGAGTAGATGTTTTCTTTTTTAAATGTGACCATTTTTAAATGGTGCTATATGAAATCTTATAAAATAATGTTTATTAATAGGAATATCATTTTTGTTTTTTGTTTCAATTCCTGGATTCATATAAATGAATTTTTTTTTTTTTTTAGGTTTAGCTTTATAAATAATAATAATAATTTTCTGTCTGTCTAACAAGTTAGTTGTCAGGCTATTACTTTGGAATAATTTTTTGTTTCTTATACCCACTTATACACACCATGCCTGAAATTTCGAATTTCCATTTCAGTTTCGAGCCCCCTGATAGACTGCTCTATAATTTTAATTGTAAAATTTTACAACAGCGCAGAAAATTAACAAAGTAAGCGAGTAATCAGTGTTCAGATCAAAATTGAATAAGCAAGTTTTCATTCTTTTTTTGTTTTTTGTTTTTTTTTTTGTTTATATGATTACTTATCCACTACACTATCTACGTACTTTACCAGCTCACCTACCTTGTATAAAACAATTAATTCGTAAGTTAAAGATATTTTTATGCATCATACCATCCCACTTCTGGCACCATATGTGGTAATTACTCAAAAAAACCGGGTGAAACACGGGCAGGACCCGAACCTGCAACCTTTGAATTAGCGATTTCGATTGGTGAAGGGTTGCTGAAGCTTTCGAGTAATTGCGACCTTCTGTCTGACTTATTTCACATACATATATTTGTTTTTCCAATACCAATATAAAAATAAATCAGCTTATTTAATTTAGAAATATTTTAAACTGAAATTATGTGTGTTATACTTTCGAATATTTCAATTATATTAAAATTTATTAGCAAAAATCCTTAAAGCTTCCCAGACCATGAATTTTTTTTAGTACTCATAATAAATCCATAACACAATAACAAAAAGATCATATGAAAAAAACGCAGGTGTATTTTTGGAGGTCTTTAGGTGTATCATCCTAAAATTTAGAAAAGTAGAGGGTGTATTTTAAGGGCTTAACTTTTCTTTTTTCTTTTAGTTACACACTCTTCCGAATCTCTGCCCAGCGAGCAGATGCTTGGCTGGATCTGGTACCCGTGTTTTTTTGGGTGCGGGTTAAGGAATCGGAAAATCCCCCATCATCAAATTACGTCGCATCAAACGAATCGGATAATTCACGGCAATTTTACGGTTAAAACTTTTTACCATTTAGATCCGTGTCGTCCGTTTGCTCTTCGAAAAGACGACGTTGGAGACGGTGCCGAAGACGTAAAACGGTGCCCCGTCCGGAGGGTTGAGGGCAACATGTACGATTGTGGCCCAGATCACACAGCCGGTATCATCGCTTCGCATCGCTTGGCCCACTGAAGTGCTCGAATCCGTTTACGAAGGGCTCGGCTGCTTTGTGCATGACATAAAAATCCCATGACATTAGGACATTTGTCCTCTGATCTTCAAAGAGACGAGTTCCTTAGGGAATTTTTCATTTTCGTTTACCGCTCTGAGATCCGCCTTTCCACGAAAAACGGCGACGGGCAGCGGTGAGTTGCTTTATTTAAAGACATTGCCAAAGTTGCGGGAATAATATGAAGGCAGGAAGAGCCACGGGAATGCTTAAGTTTTCCGTTTCAGCCACAAAACTTTGGCTCCTCCTGTCCTCTGAATTTCGGGTGGGTTCCTGAATTTTGCCTCGTCGACGAAGACCATGTCGGTCGTATCGTTGACAGTGGGTGAGACTTGTGACTTGTGAATTACCCCTCTCTCCTATCCCCTCCTTGTAGCCCAATACCCCCGACCGACGCCCTTATCTGGCTCATCCCGGTGGCGAAGGAGCCAAAGACACACGCTAAGAAATACGTATCCAATTTGACATTGAGCGTCGAAAAGCGTTTCCAAACAATTTCCCCCAAAAGTGGCTGAGGAGCTACCGAATGTGACTTTGGTGCTTCGGTGTAATCAAGAAAGAGTTCCTCTTCTAGTTTTTCCCCGGGAATTTCTTATATAGATATATATTCCTATTTTGTAGTCCCTCGGTTTTGTCCCTTCAGACTCAAGGAAGCCACTTTGCAGGAGTCTCCCCTTCTTTATTATGGGGAATAGTCGACTTCGCGGCAATCTTCTTTCAGTGGTACGTGCGGTGCCAGAAGTGGGATCTGAGTATGATATGAGCTCAATAAGCTTCCGTGTGGGGTTGAAATTTATCCATTAATTTTTTGTTAAGAAAAAAAAACAAAAACCTTTTTGATTTCGATATTAGGAAAAGTGTATAATAATAAAAAATTGATTTACCATATCACATAAATACAATAGTTCTTTATGTGAATTCTATGAACGTGTAATGTTGTCATATTTTAAGCCTACATATTTAATCAAGTTTTGGAACACTATATCGTTTACATAAATTGGTCAAGCTAATGCTATTTCCCACACCTTTACCTTTGCATACAAAACTGGGACGCTCTTTGCTGAACTCCATTTGAAAGGATGTAAAATAAGCAACAGGACTCACAAGTTCCTTGGTATTTTATTATTACGATAATGTACTTAATACGTAATGTACAGTCATATTAAAAGCATATGTATATCGGCAAGTTATACATATATATGGTATATTTTTCATGCTATTTAAGTTTTGACATCATTAATCCCACTTCTATATTTTACAAATTTTATTTAGCAATTTTGTTTATTTATGTAAATAGTAAATTTAATTTAAAAAACGTATTTACGGTTGGAATTTTTGGAAAAACTTTAGAATTCGGGTAAAATTTATAAAGAGAAACAAATTGGCCATAGTTTTAAAACTAAAATATCCTTTAACAGACAAGAATAATGTAATCTGAATTTATGATAAGGTCAATACAAATTAATTTATACTTTCATTTTAAAGTCCTACTTTTAATTTTATGAAAAGTAGTTAACAAAAAAACTTTTAATTCATACTTAAAAAAACAAAAAAATTATTAAAACCTTCTCCGTCGCGACGCCTCACTCCCACATTTTTAAATCTGTTTATTTTTTACTTTATCACTTTCCAGAAAATACTTGCAACGTTCAAAGGACCAAATACTTCAATAAATTAATTAAGCCCAATAGGAGATTTGTTGAAATGTGCTAGGAAGAAGCAAAATGAATTATTAAGTGGGGAGAAATTTTTTTAATTAAGCCAGCATGGCAAAACTTATGGAGCTTGTTAAAATCATCAATAAAAAGATGAATCATTTGTGGAAAATAAATATGTTTTCATGGAATGAAAAAGAGGATTCTAATTAAATTAATGATTGATTAATAAATTATATGATTTACCTAAATATATTCCCCTAATAGTCTTTATGAATACGGGGATAACGAAATATGTAGTGGTTTATATCCAATTAAGAAAAAATCGTAAGTGCTGTATACTCCCTTTTAGATCTACAGCCAACAAAGTTTCTTTTAGCTACATATTACTGAAATTAAATTTACTTAATTTAAAATCGTCTAATTCTAGTAATGCTGCATACACCTGCTTTTAATTAAAATTTTCAAGTAGATAATATTCAACAGCATTCAAAAGAAACATACACTTATTCTCTTTGGAACGTTATCAAAACCTTTTCTTTTTGACAGAACCACTTGTAATTTTGTGTATCGAGCTACAAAGAAATTACACTTGAATCTACCCGACTAGAATTTATAGGGGGCATGCCTCATGAAGCGTGTGGGCCTCATGTGGCAAGTGAGGGGTATGCCGATAGAGGGATTTCCCCGTAGATTCCTCATGAGGTCCTCATGTGGCAAGTGAGGGGCATGCCGATAGAGGGATTTCCCCGTAAATTCCTCATGAGGACCTCACAAAATAAAATCAGCGATACTGAAGTGAGGTTTACCTTATGAGTACCTCACAAGGGTCTTATGAGGCAAACCTTACAATGAAATAGGCAATCCCACCTTTTGCTTTACAGGGGTTCGATTAGGCAAACATCACATATACACCTAGGCATACTTGACGTTATCTGCTAGTGGGTTATATTTGCAAATTATCAGCTGGGCTCGATTAAAGCACAAATCCCAGTATTATTAATAGCTGTCTTATCGGGTTTTCCTTACAAAAACTTCGTATTTTATAATCTATTGCATGAAGTATCATCTTCTTGAGAATCCCTCGACGAATCCCCCTACGAGCTGACAGCTCATCGCCATATTGCGGCACTCGTTCTTTTTTGGATTCTACCCGCAGGACGGACAACATCAGGGCGCACTCGCCTCGGACTGAGTTTAAGTTTATTATAATAATTTATACTAATAAAGAAGTATTTCCACATGTATATAAGTATAAGGAGTTAGGATTACATTATTAAGTATTACAAAGAGAGCCTGAATGAGGCAAGGCGTTATTTGCCCTACGGCAGCCTCATAGGACCCACACGAAGCAGTATGGCTAGCCTCACGAGGCCCACATGAGGCAGTCATAATGATGCGCGAATGAGGCAAGGCGTTATTTGCCCTTCGTGCGCCTTATAGGGCAGCCTCATGGGACCCACATGAGGCAGTGTGGCTAGCCTCATAGGGGCCCTAGCTGTACCCCACCAAAATTCTAGTCGGGTATACAGAATTCGCATATATCACATTTCAGATTCGTGATATGGAAATTTTGATTTAAAGAAAAAAAAAATAAAGATACAAAATGAAGTACTAATATATCTGAACATTTACATTTTAATAAAATTAGATCACTTTAAATTGAATTTTATCAGAAAATCTCTAAAACTAGTATTCGAATTGAATTTAATTTTTGACTATAAGTCTTTGAATTGATTAGAATAAACGAATTGATAGGAAATTAATTTTATAGAAGTTCGTTATGTAGAAAGTAAAACACTTGGAAATGGTATAGTTCGTTTTATGGAGATGTATCTTGTTATACAGAGTCATTAAAGTTCGTTATTACGTAAAATGTTGTATATACCATATGCCGTACAAATTATTCGTTATATGAGAGATATTTGACTTTGATACAAAAAACGTAGACATGATTTCTGATTTATCAAATAGACTAGTTTAAAATTAAAATGCTTTACATTATCTAAAGATTAACTTTTACTAAACATTATTATTTTATCAGACAAAGCCTAATAAAATGAAATTCCTCCCCCAAAATTCGCAACTCGTTCATGTCTTTTTATTAAGGTAACACAATTTTCGGGGGTTCTTAACACTCCTCTCATAACTCTGTCATTTTGTGTACCGCGATCTATCTTTTCTATATAGTTTAAGTACGTACATATGTAATTCTATCGTCCATAAGAAGGCAGGAGCGGTCTGCAAAAGACCTGTGCGTCCTAATAACCCCCATCCGTCTGACATGACCGGTCCCATTTAGCCTCCGAGGGCATTACATTTTTAGAGCCTGATGGCTGACTGATTCCTCGACAAAATCCATCTTAAGTGGAACGAATGCTGTTAAGGATTTTCCGCTGTTCGTCCCACCACTTACTTCTGGTTTGCGAAAAAGAAGCATCCTTTCCTTGGCCACCGAAGAGGCGCTCCTCCGCTTCACTCTGCTCCTGGAGGAAATTGTTGTTCGTTAGGCTTAGGCCCCGAATTGGGATCCTCCGTTCGTCCTCTGATCCTGGGCGTTCTTTATGTTTAATTTTTTTTTTGCTTTTCCTACCCAGCCTTTTGGTAGCTTCTTGTCCTGCTGGATTAGTGTCCACCGGGAGAATACTAAAAGTATATTTACAATTGGGCCAGCGGATGTTTAACAGCGGACAGACAGGATACACAAAATGAAAGGATTTCCCAAGGAAGGTTACGTGCGATGAGTTCTTCGCCTTGTATCCTCCCATCTAGATCTAGTGTTAGAAGTACACATTATTTTCAGGAGGAGGGGGAAAAATGGCTACGTTTGTTTTATTAATTGCCATGTAAGCTTGAAAGTATTATATATGTTATCTTCTGGTACACATATCTTTTTCCCCAAATTAAATATACGCGCTCGATGTCGGGACTGCAGGGAAAGGGTTCAATACCCTTCGTCGTCCTCGTTCTCATCCTCTTCATAGCCCTGAAGGTCGTCTGTAATTTCTGAGCAAACACATGCCTGTTTGCTCTTCTACTTCCCGTAAACGAGTACACCTCCTCTGCAATCGCTGCTTTTGGCCCTGGTCTGGATTTATACAAAATTTTCCCGGCCCTCTGATAAGGGAACTGAGCTCAGCTCAGCTCAAACGGATCCCCACAACCCGCCCTTATGGCTCTGGTAAACAAAATATTTTGTTTTTCGCGATATTAAGAAGTCACTTCACAAGCCTCGTGCACATATCCCAATCGACACACGAGTCCCCGATTACCGCTGTTATCTTCAAAGACTGTGTAAGCAGTTATCGTCTTCTTCCCGTGGGAATTTTCGAAGAAGAAAAATACCTCAAGCTTTATATCATCTGTTGCGTGGTTGTTGCCACGGTGAGTGTGTAAATATCGAGTTGCCTTTTAATTATACCTTCCATATCAAGTCAACACACGTAATGTCATAGATTTGTTTTTCCATTTTTAAGGGTGTACAATTTAGAGATCTTAGACGGAATTAGAGATGTTGGAAAAGTTTCGAAATGCTAACTTTTTTTCCCCGATATATCTATATTTTTTACTGATATGTATATCACGTTATCGATATTAAATATTACACTAAACAATAAATTCTTAGATTTTAACCATTATATTTTGGAACTATGTGTTCCTAAATGCCTGTTACATTAAAAAAAAAAAAAATCGTTATGATTCATAGGACATAAAAAATTTTCTTTACGAAACGAATAAAAATTTTGCTTAATTTGGATAGTCGTAATTTTAGATCTTTCGGAAATAAGTTTGAAGTACTTAATTTCTGCGGTGCCCTTGGTGCCACGTTTCACTGAAGAGCATATAATAACAGATTGCTTTTATAGTCTGTACGTGAAATATATTAACTTAACTAATAAGGTTTTAGGCACATATAAAGTTTACTGCATAATAAAAAACTTTGTGAGTGCAAAATAAGCATTTATATTACGGGGCATTCTATTGTTTTAATTCCACTTTTTCATAATTTTATTTTAGTACGTTCTTTAAACTTTAAACTCGAAACACAAATTTTCAACCTACTCCTTAACTATTATTCAGATCAACTTTATCTTTGATACCTCAAATTTTTCTAATATTTAATAAGTTCTTATTTAAGATGAAAACAAAAAAGGTTTTATTTTCAAACATGAGTCTACTCGCTATTTCTTTTTTCTGTAAATAGATCAATTTTGTGTCGAATTTTCTCATTAACAAAATCATTAGATTTTAGAATTTCAGATAACCAGAACGAGCGTAATTTGATATCCTGGGTATCCATTGACTTTTGTGAATATCGCTCAAATTTAAATAGTAATCGGTATTTACAATTTCATTAAAATACTTTTTTTGTAAAGTTTAAAGTACAATATAATTAGCAATGACTAAACATTGTTCATATCTTTTCCAAAATTTTAAAAAATTGTATCATCATTTAAAATTTCGTATATCAACCTCCAATATTTATATTTGTAAAAAAAAAATCTGATACTTATATCTAATATCGATATCAGCAACCATAGAGTGAGCCTTGTGTTTATTTAAAACGTTCAAAATATTTAATAATCTAAAACCATACTTCAATTTTCGCTTAATTCAATGGGATTCATTTCCTATCTACAATATTGTTGGGTTCCTTCTTCGTGGGAAAAGGTGGATTTAATCATAAACATGTATATTCAAATAACATGAAGTAATAAGAATTGTTTATTATGAAAAATGATTATCATTAGTATTGTAACCTTAAACTCAATTCGATGTAGTCCGGTCATTTATTTGTTATATCAAATTCATATTTATTTATTTCGTTCGTTATAAAAAGACACATGCGTTTGGCAACAGTTTTTGATAAATCGATCATTCGTTATATTGTCATTCATTATAGGTAATGGTAATTTGATCATTGAAAGCTCATGTAATTTATATTATCATATAATATTTGTTGGAAATTAATTTTTAACATAAAAATGATTTAAAACACAAACAAACAATAATTTTAAAATGTAAAATATGTAAAAAAATAGGCGGTTAGCAGCAAAAAATTGTTAAAATTACACTATTTTCTTTAACTTTATTCGCTTCTATTTTTTGATAAATCTTGTAGTGTATTTACTAAAAAAATTTGATAACGTCGCTCATAAATCCAAAAAAACAGAAAAGCTATTGAACACACTCCCTTTTTTTTTGTAATGATTCAATCGCTCGATCAATTGATCTTTTTGCTAATTTAATGGTTTTTTTGATAAGTTAATAACTTGGAAATGAAAGGTATTATCCTTTTTAAATTCAATTTATTTTTTTCTCTTTTAAATACCATACAAAAAAATTTTAAGCAGATCTGCCGATAGAACAATTTTGGTAGCGTTTGAAATTAGATAGATAGATAGATAGATTTTCTGTAATAGAAAAACTTACACTGAAAACATCCTGCACCCTCTTTCTCAAATTTGCCAGTTCGTAACGGAAACATTTCAAAATTAAATAAATTTTAAATTTCATTTAGTATAAAATAGATTGAGGTTAAAGCCTTCTCCGTTCTAATTACTTATCTTCCTCCTGATTTCATTAGAGTGACGTTTTAAGATATCTATCTTAAATTGTATTGTCTTGATGAATTAATTCCTGAATAATTCATTTGTTTGTAGGCGATATCACCCTTACCTGGGTTTGAGTAATCCCATACATGTCACTCTTGTACCTGTAAACTTTGGGATTAGAATTGTATAGTGACTTAATTTGTCTCTATTCGAACAATGCGTGATACCTCGAATACTACAAACTAAATCAACATCAGTCCCCTCAAAAGGTTGTTATTAAAATCTCCTTCACCCACTAAATTATTTTAACTAAATTGCTGCCTTCCTTCGTCGTAATTTTTCAACTTCATTGTTCCATAGCTTCCCATTTACAAAATCCCAGAGCGTTAGAGAAATTCGTTTCCGTAAAATTATGCAGCGATCTGAAACACTGCCACATTATAAAAAGCCAATAAGGCAAAGTTCCATCTTATATCCGAGGGTAGGAGGATAAATGTTTTCGAGTAAAACTTTTTTAGCTGAGATTATTTCAGGATAAGCGCAGAAAACTCCTCCGCCGCAATTTTCTCACCTTTTCGGTATAAATACGAACGAAGAGGAAGAAGTTTCACTTCCCTATCAAAGTTGTCCGCAAGAAACATCAAATTGCTTTAAAACAAGATTACAGTTACTGCGACAAAGTATCGTTTAAAACTCGGGGGCCCCATAAACTGGAATCCCATCAAATTTTGGTCATGCCCAAAAACTTATCCACTGGGGTTCCCCGGGCTGTCGCAGGCAGTGCGACACCCTGCTAAGGGCTAAAGGACTATTCTCCTACTCGAGTAGCAAAAATATCGTCTTTAATGTTGTATATAGAGTAAACTTATCTTGCAAGTGATCCTCCGCATACGCCCCATGGCCCCATGAGTCCCATCTTCTTCCCTGTAGCAAGATGTGGCAGAATTTGTCGCCGGGAGGCCTCATGATTTCCTGCGTCGGACACTGCCAAAATCGACTTTATGCTAAACACCGAGATTTCACTAAATCTTATTACTTTCGAGTATTCTCACGTCTGTGTTGCGATACACATACACACCACCCCGCCAGTGGAGCCCACCTCAGCTGGGGCTCCGCCGGCTGCAGAGGACCCATTTTCCAGACAAAATAAAAGACAAAAAGTAAAAGATCCCTGAGGAGTGGGTGGAAGGAGTATAGGGATGGTGATATCGAAAAAATATATCGATATATGTTGTACGTACAAATACCGAGATATCGTTTGTTCTGAATATTACAAAAACTTAATTAAAAATCTCAGCGGTATCCACTAATTTAATAAGCAACGCAATTCTTATTATTTTAAATAAAAATGACAAAGTTTTCTTTTATGAATAGTAAAAGCTTTTCAGGAAATTAAGATCTGAAATTTCAAAGTAAAAGCTGGTAAGGAATTATTAAATTAATATTAAAACTGCTAAAATTAGTTCACAGCATTTTTAAGATAGTGATTGTTGGATGTAAGACATTGTTTCAAATACTTCTATGAATAAAAATTACTTTAAAGGTAGCGTAGTGCCTGTGAGAAATATTCTGTAACTATGGAACACACTCAAGCAAACAAGACGGCAACAAAAACGCATTCAAAAACAATTTTAAGCTCTTATTAGTTACGTCATATGCAATTAAAAATATATTTACTTCACAACAAATTCAAAAATTTTAAATCTTTTACATCCTTTGGGAAAACGAAAACTTTAAAAGTTGAGTTTATTTTATTCCATTTGACCAAAGGTAATTTTAAGTAATATCTTTTAAAATTTTAAACTGTCATCTTGGAAGAAATTATTTTTTATTTCAATATCTTTCATTTCGCAGTTACAACAAGAACTTTAAAATATGGCAAATTTAAATTCTTATGATTATACACATGGGAATTTATCGAAGCTATTGCCAACTAATCAATTTAAATAATATTCTCCGATGTGCCATTATTACGTCGCAAAAAATGTCAAAATCTGATGAACAAACCTTGTATTCTCTATGTCGTGGCTTTATATTGATAAAATTATTAACTGCCCACTAAGCATTAAGAATAATTTTGATAATTGCGTTTCTTACTAAATTAGTGAACGCAGACAATTTTTCTGATTGTTTCATATCCAAAGAGTGCCAACAGAGCCGTATTGCGACGTTTGTCTGTCTGTTCGTCTGTCATAACGTTCTATCTCAATAACGGTAAGAGGTAGCCAGTAGAAATTCTCACAGATTGTGTGTTGTTGTAGCATGAATCTTGATAAATAATAAAAAATTCAAAAAGTTTAACTACAAAGAGGTTCCACATAAATGAATACTTTAAAAATTAGGAAATTTTCAAAGATTTTTATTCCGATTTTATTTTAAAATGGTTAAACTTATTATAGTTTATACGCTATAGTTAAACAATAAATACCGAAAAATATGTGCATTGTTACAGTAAAATCAAAAAAAAGTTCAATACTTTAGTTATCAAAATTTACATAATTGTTCAAGCTGTAGGTGGAAAAATATAATATTTACAATATAGGTACATACAGTAGTCAATTTAAACTCTTTGCGATTTAAATAAAATACATAAGTTAACACATTAAAGGCGGGAGTCGTAGTACTACGATTTATCTCGACTGTAGCTTAAAGGCGGGAGTCGTATTAGTACGGTTTGCAAACACATTGCCCAATCCATGCGCCACTTTACATTTGTATTTAGTATTACCTAGCATACTTTCGTCAAGATCCCCCGCCTTTAATGTGTTAAGATAATTTGATATCGTCAGTGGTTTTAAAGGTTATTTTAAAATTAATTATATATTAACTGTCCAATTTTAATATCAATATATTGCATTGGCAATACCGATCATAAATATTGATATACCGGTGTAAAAATATCGGAGTTTCGATATATCGATATTTTTCCCACATCCCTAGCGGAGTGGGATGAATTGAATTTATTCCTCTCAAGCCTAACTCCCGAAAATTTTTCATGTTCTGCCATATTGCGACAGGAAGGATATAAAAT
Organism: Dysmachus trigonus; assembly: GCA_949715965.1. NCBI lineage: Eukaryota > Metazoa > Arthropoda > Insecta > Diptera > Asilidae > Dysmachus > Dysmachus trigonus. Next base: position 16,586,731 of record OX454320.1, read on the forward strand.
TTTCGTCAGATGCATTAAACTACCTCAAACACCGGCCGCACCTTATATTCACCCCCACTCCGCCCCCGATCCCGGTCGTGCCGAGTGAGTGTAAACAAAACCTGGAAATTTCCAGAAGGACTCTCCTTCGGGAAAGAAGGACACGGAATATCTCATGCGATATAAAGAGGACTTAGGATGAAAAAGGAGCTGATGACGATATAAAACGTGATCCTTGCAAATTTTTGGGATGCGTCCAGTTGTCTTATGTTAGAATAAATGTAGGCTCTGCCTCAACTATACTATAAAATGGGAGGATTTCTGGGAGGGCTTAGTTTGTATTGTAAGTATGGTCTTTCCCATCTTACTGTACTCCCCCATAAACCGTCCGGTAGTGCGGCGGGCGGGAAAAGATAAGTATGCCTCAGAAGGAGCTATGTTTCTGTAGCAAGGACCTCGTCAGACAAAATCTCTTCTCTGTTTATACAATCAGAGGGAAGTTGACTTAAGGTAAAATGAAATTTACTGTGTAAGGAGGAGGAGGAGTAAAGGATGTCCGACGAGCAGACTTCAGATAGGAATGGGATGTAGTGATTTTATGAAATTTCCTCTTCTACTAGAAAGATGGATGTTCTTAACAGTATATCCTTTGAGAAATTATGAACAAAATTTCATTAAAACTAAAAATTTAATGAACTTAGAGCCGTCTGGTTTTGTGTCTTCGAAGGTCTCTACATTGATAAAAATTTTAGAAATAGAATTTAAGTATATTTTAACCAAAATATAAAGTTGTTCTTCAGTCTATTAATTTGGTAGTTAAAATTGCTTAAACACACATTGACAAAGTAGTTTAATAGCCATAGGTAATAATCGTATCAATAAGTTGAAATATATTGAAATATTAAATAAATTTAGTTAAGCATATTAAAGTTTTATTGTCTGTTTAAAAATCTTTTTTTAGAATAATTACTTATGTTTAGAAATAAGTCCACTAAAACTGTCTGTGTTAATGTACCAAAAACAGTAGAAACCCTAACTAAAACTTTTGCATATTCTTTTAATTACTAAATATTAAAATGAGAGTCGAACGGTGTTATTACTTAACGTCTAATTTTTAATCTAATAAGTATGTAACCAAACCAGAGTTGTAATAGATTACTCAAATGATGAAACAGTTAAAGTAATCAATATTTTCGACTACACAGTAATTGAAATTACTTGTTAATTGAATTAGTTGTAATTAAGATTACATGGTAATCGTCACTCTTGATTTTTTGGATCGAATTCTATATGTAATCGCTTTTTAATTCGAAAATCTGTTGAGATTACATTTAGTTACTTGTTCTGCGATTTCGCGGTTATACATACATACATACATACTCACTCAACAAAAAAACTTAGTTAAATTAAGAATTTTCAATGGTCAATTAATAATTTCCTAAAAATTGTAAAACGAAACAAGATTTTAATTATATATAATAATTTAAAGTTAGTTATTAATTAGTTTTGGTTTTTGATATGAGGTATTTATTTTAAATAAAGCACGAGTTTAATTGAATTTAAAAAAATGTAGTTAATCGACAATTTAATCGAGAATTTAGTTAAAAAAGTAATTATCAAACTATTTTAGCTTAATGTGGAAATTTCATGTTAAATTTATGAATGCGGGTTCAAATCCTGTGCTATAAAACAATCATTAGATTGATTAGTTGGTTTTCATAAATAATTCGGTGCGAACAAATTCTTTAAATTTTTCGAGTAGTTAACAAAATTGACTTGTAAGTTTATTATTATTTACTGTTAATCTTATTATTATTATTTTTTATTTACTTTTAAGTTTATTATTATTTACTTTTAATTGCCTTTAATTTAATTTTTAAATTACTTTTGAGTTTATTTTTAATTACTTTTAAGTTTATTATTATTATTATTATAGTAATTTTAATTGTAATTATCTCCGACTACAATTTCAAGTAATTGCCATTAGAATCACTATTGATTGATATATTAGATTACATCTCGTATTTGGAATTACCTAAAATTCTAATCGACTTCATTTTGCAATCATATCATTAGTAATAGAATACAATTTGTCCCACGCTCTGAACAAAAAACAAATATAATGTCTCGGTTTGTATTTCAATATATGCGAAATTAAGCGCGAATCACAATGGAACGACAGCAAAAGTAACAGCAGCAGCAAAATCAACTCATTGGCCCTACCTGAGCCACGTGACCATTTTCGGCTAATAAGAAGGCTTCGGTGTTGCTGTTGCTGTCGCTGCGCGATGCCATTGTGATTCACGTTTTACATTTTCTACATACGCCTAATTTATAAACTTTTTGGATTAAGTACAAATTACTGTTGGATTATTTCAGTTATGGTAATATTGCATTATTAAAATATACCGCGGGAATGATTAAATATATGTTTAATATGTTGAGAAGATTAAATTTAATATCTCTTTGGATTGTAGATATTTATTTATAATCCAAGCTTGTGGATTTATCTAAAATATTTGTAAATTGGAACTGGAGCAGGAACTGGAATATCAATTAATTTTAAATAGAAAATTTTATAAATTGACTTAGTACTAGGAACGAATATATATATGTGTACGTAATGAATTAGTCATTTTATGTAAAAATCAATAACTCTGCGTTAATTAAATTTCCTAATTCATTTTTTTCAGTGTAAAAAGGGACCAATCTCTTGTTATTTTCGCCCCTACCACAACACACATTCTGCAAACTCATTCAATTCTATTGTTTGAAATTGTCCGGATGAGGTCTCATGCTCCTCTTCAAAATCACCAATTTTTTCCTTTAACATTAGACCTGCCTGTAGGTGAATAATTAAACTCTACATACAGGAGGAGCCTGAACCTGAAGGATGCCGCATCGTATCCACACGTGCTCCCGCCGCGCCGTGCTCCAACTGTTGTCGTATGCATTTTGAAGAGAGGCTAACTGAGCTCAGAATTTAATTGAATACGTTTTAAATTTTAATTGGATAACCTCCTCTGGTGGAGATTAACTATTATAGCCGTACATATGACGGTGAAGGCCTTTCCAGGTGTGCCGTACCTTCGCACGGTTCCCTTAAAACGATCGTGATACGGTTGGAAACTGCTATCAGCTAAATATTGATAAAAGTTTTACTTTTTTTTTCAAACGACATACCGGCAGGAAATTGCCTGAACTCGTCGACTGAGAAAAGGATGTTCCCTTGATACACCTATCCTGGATATATATATCCCTATAATTACACTTGTGCCGCACCGTTTAAGCGCACCACACCTCTGCCCGCTCCGCCTAACCCGACCGTTCTGTTGAGCCCCAGACAGGGAGGAGCACCTGAAAATATGCTAAAACATGTCTATGCAAATTTTCAGATTAACAAACGCATCATCCTAGCCAGCATAGCATATTTCGGCATGGGCTTCGGGTAGATGTGCACCTACATTTTCGCTTAATGAAAACTTTTCAGTTTCGGGACATAGACTCAGGATAGACGAACCTACTACCGATGAGGTGTGGCTTTGGGCTAAGCCAGGTACATACGCAGATATGCATAGAAGCTGAAATTTCAGGTGCTCCGCAACCGGACCGTCTAATGTTTGAGCAAACTACACCCAAGTAGCTCGGGCTCCGTTGTCCGGGTGCTGTTACTTTGGGTAAGTGATTTTTGGCCAGCGGAGTACTACTGCGGTTGCCCGGGGGAGCACGGAGCGGGCTAAAAACAAGACGCCATTCAGTCGATGAAGGGCTGTGCACCAGAAGAGCAGCGTTACCCTAAATGAAGTTGACTCTGTGAGTTTGGGAGATTTCGGTGGATGTTCCTTTTATAAGTTGGGACACTGGAGTAGGTTAAATATCGTCTACGTCGGGAGCATGCTGATGAATATTATAACAAAGCCTAGTCTTCCAAATAGCCATACAGCCAGTGAGATGGTGGAAATAAAAGGGATCTGTCTGTAAAAAGCCCCCTTAGCGCAAAGAGCACATGATAAAACCTGAAATGCTGCGATATTTTTGTTATCTAGACTAGAGTCTAGACCTGAGCTCCAAATTGAAGCTATTTTAAAAGGTTTTATTTAACTTGTTTTGTTGTATGTCTAAAACAAATTTTTCAAGTCTATTTTGAACCAGTTCTAGTTATGAGTATAAGCTGAAATTTTACATACATGTGTAGTACTGATGACAATACAATATTATGGTCACTTTGAGCTTGTCTGATGATTTAAAAATTTAAAATTTTTAATATTTAAAATTTGTAATGTAGTAATATAACAAATTAAAACCCTCCTTCTTGTAAAACATTATCTTTGACGTCACAAACATAACTTCAACAAACCTTCGCATAAAAGTCATTTTAAAACTGATGACTAAAAGGTCTATGCTGTCATTAAACTTAGTTAAAATTAAAACATCACACTTGCGTGCTTCAAATTCCTATTGTGTTACTTTTTTCATTCCTATTATGTTACTTTATTCAAGAATTCATAAGGTTTGTTTAATTTGTCTTTGTAAAAAGAGTAAAGTATCACAGATCAACAAAAAATTTATTGGTTATCAATTTTATTTATAAAGACGTCGTTTTTTCAAAATAAATTTTTTGAATCCTTAAAAATATTTTTTATAATATTATTTCCACTAATTAGGCTGTCGTAAAGGGTTAATTTTATAATTTTTAAACGTACTGAAGAGTAAGAAAAAGATTTGTTCAACAAAAATATATTTTACTTTAGCACATTTTAAATAAAAGCTTTGTTTCCTAATATTTTGATAGAGGTTTTAACTTTATTTTGGTTTTTTATATTATTATTATTCTTTCGAAAGTCGATTTACAGTCTAGCAAAGTCATTTTACATTATATTCACATTTTTATCTTAAAAATTATCAAAACTAGATATTCTTTATAAATTAGATCTTTAATGCAATATAAAACATAAAGTATATCGTTACCTAAAAAATCACAACAATGCTAAAAGATATCATTGAATATTAATAGATATTTGGTTTTTTGAAATTGTACATTTGTAAAGACCATCTGGGATATTTTGATTTATGTGCTGTGCATTTTTTATGAAGTCGTAACTTAAAAATTGATGTAAAATTGATTCACCCTCAAAGAATTCCGTAAACACTTGCAAATTTTGGAAAAGCTGTGCCGTTTTATTATTTCTGTAATCTTTACCCATCCATACTTTTTCTATTGCATTTTTGATGATATTATTTAAATAGAAGTATGAAAAAAATAAAGCGGCAGGGGTGAAGTGAGCAAAATTAGTATTTTAATAACAAAATATAAATATGTTTAAGAAAGTTCTGTGACAATCTATTGTCAAATTTCGTGTCAATAGCCTTAAAAATGGCCGAGATAATCAACGGTGACATACAGACAGACGGACAGACAGCTAAATCAGACCATTACAGCTTTCGGAAATCTACAAATGTATAATAATAACAAATAAATAAGTAAAAGTAATCTAGAATTTCAAAAGTTGGGTAGAGCGTAGTTGGTAAGAATGATAAAAATATTTACAAACATAATCAGGAAATAGAAAAGATGTTAAAGTTAGAAACAATTGATCAGTTTTTCGATGCATTTTTCCCTTGAACTAATGAAAATTTCAAAATCTCTTAAGTACTTTAAACGATTCTGTGATGTTCAGCGTTGAAATATCGACAATATAGCGGCCTTTTAGAGATCTATGTAGTTATTCTTTAAAAGGTATTATATAACTACTATAAAAGTCTCTCCAAAAGCTTTTGTTACATATTTTGAAGGATACTTATTTCAGTTTCATAGAAAAACTCGTAAAATTGGCTGAATTAAAACCATCAATTCAAGACGAATTAAGAATTTCCTTCTTTTCAAAACTGGAAAAATCAATTAATTTTAGACATCTGCAACATCTGCATTGCGATTCCCTGTAATTATCCTTCCACATTGCGACAAAATTCGAAAATGTCTTGCGTGCAAAGGACTAAAGTGAAAGGCACGCATGCTGTGCACATGACGATAATCGCCACACAGAGCATAATATGTAGTTATATGAAATATGTAATCAATATATAATTTGATGCAGCTACTCACCGGTATAGCGTCACACATGTTATCACTGTTATCCCAATTATAGGTATCATCCTCTGGGCATTTGCTCAGCTCCTGCATAAACGGCGGTCTCGGTGGTGGCGGAATATGAAATTTCGGTGGTGGTCCAGGGCCACCGCATTCGTCACACTCAATGTCGTCATCGAACATCTCCCACATTAAAGAATTTTGCTGCGAATCGATTTTGTGTGCTTCTTGCATTCGCCGTTGTTATCGTGAGAGTGTTAGGGTAAAAAACAAATATCAGATGATTCCTGATGATATGCTCTGATTCGTCAGGAATTTTTCTATCTTTTGCATAATTCACGAGAATAGTAGAATTTTTGTGGTTTTATCATTTTAATTTCTTATATGAATATTTTTTTATACCCGCCGCGACAGGTTGGATTACGGCCGGAAAAAAAGAGATCACGCACGCGATTTCAATCACATTAAGTTAATCCAGATGATGATGCTGATGATGGTGATGATGATGATGAGGCTCCTGTTGACTTCTCGATGGAGAAGGAACCCTAAAAATATAATAGAGATAAGTTTTAATATAGATATATTTAAAATGAGATGATTTACATTTTGACCATCATCTAATATTACGTCGAAATGAATATAAATTACATTTATGAAGAAGGTATAAAATTAATAAATTAATGAATCACGAACTAAACAAAATGTAACAGATTTTGATAAATGAGATTTTATTAAATTTGTCTGGATCAAAACCATGTTGGCAAATGAAAAATAATTGAAATTTAAATAAAAGTTTTCTTGTAAAATGGAAAATCCAAAAAATATATTATATAATATATATATTCCTTCCAAAACACTACTACTACACTAAAATACTCTGAGAGATACATATTAAAAGTAAAGAGTAAAAAGAGGAGTAGAATAAGTACAAAAACAAAATTCACGTAAAAGAATAACAGAAGCTTTTAAAAAACTCCAATTTAAAAACAAAGGTAAATTGCTATTAATTTCTTCTTCTAAGTGCTGTGATATATTAACATAAAAACAAATACATGTATAAGCGTTTCCAATGTATTTCTAACCAACTTTGAAACGTGTGGCCGAGCGTTGTCGTGAAAAAAAAATCACTTTGTAGTGTTTTTTGGCATATTCAGGGTGTTTATGCTTTAATTTTATAACAATCAGCTGTAATAGTTTCATTAGGTTTTAACTGCTCATAAAACAATATGCCTTTCTGATCCTACCAAACACACAGCATAACTTTTGCAGCATGAATGTCTAATTTTAGTGTCGATGTTAACGTAGTTGATGACGGTAGTCGTTCACCTCTTTTTCCATATACTTGTTGCATTTGAGATTATCAGAATTTAGTAGATCCATTTTTCATCGCCAGTCACGATTCGATGTAAAAATTACTTCCTTTCTTGTCCTTGAAGCAAGATTTCACAAGTTATCAAACGTGTTCTAATACTTTTTCCTGCCAAATCATGTGGTATGCAATTTTCCTTCATTCTTATTCACTCCCATAGATCGTAGAAGTTTACATATAGCTTTCCGATTGACAATTAATGGTGTTTTTGTACTTGACTTGGATTTACATCCAATAAGCCTTGCAATTCTGTATCTTAAAATTCTTTCGGTGGATTCCAAATCTCCTAAACCAGCATTCAAATGTTGACAGAGTTTGTTCACGGTAAATTTCCACAAACAAGCGATGACCTTCAGCAGCACTTCTCTTTTGATTAAAGTATAAAAGTAACTCTTCCCACAAATGTTGCATTTGTTATACTGTTCAACTTGGAACTGAAAATTTTGAATGTAAGTAGTAAAAAACTTGTTTATTTTTACTTCTATTGAATGTGACTAATCACACTTCATAAGTTATAAGAAGCAATTTAACTTCACAAATAATTATATTCACCAAGACATTACTAAGCATTAGTAACGACGTCTATTAGAAATCCTTTAAAATTAAGTACCACACCATAAAACTAATGACAATCTATTTAGAGCTCGAGAATAATTGAAAACTACGAAATGCTGCATATCGAATAAACATAAACACCTGGAAAATTATTTGTTATTTCATTAGGGGATTAAGGATAAGGAAATTAGACATGAAAACTTATATTACACCGGTAGGATAATATCTGTGAAAAGCAAAAACATAAAATATATGAGGCAAAGGGGCAAATCCCCCCAATATCCACAATGAATGCAGCTTAATTTTGAATTCCAACAAATTTTTTTTAACCAAGAGTCTGATCGTTATGTTTACGTGCTTAAAATCATAACGAAAACATTTACCCCGTGACAAATGGGCCTATTCAATTTGAGTATGATAAAACGGTTGGATGCAGGAGAGGAAGGGGAGGTCTCTAGCCCTAACTATTCCTATATTTACCCTTTGTCCACGCAAGCATATTCCAATTAATTCCAATTCGAGGGCTTTTCGCCAATATCTCAAACAACGCTCTCTAATCCTCTGGGAGGACTTCCTGATGAAAAGTTCCGTCCAGCCGGGGCAAGTGCACATATGTACTTACATATATGTACCTTATATATACGCTTTCATAAATACTCTATCCCTGCACCAGTTTCGTTTCGAAGAAGGGAACGAGGAGCAGAGAAATTGTGTTTTAATAAAAAGCAAATATTGAACTGGTTCCATCGCCGATAGTATAGGATAGGGCGAATCTTCCCCTTGAATAAATAGCTTTAATCCCTTTCACATCTTAAGACGCGACGTTTGATGATATACCGGGACGAGAAAGCAAAAAATATATATATATAAATATATATTATAGATCTCTCAGATAGTTTTTTCCACAGAGCATTTGTCTGTTTGCATGTAAAATTAATCCATTGGACAAATTCAGAGCTTCGTGCTCTTCCTGTAGTTTTTATACGGTTTTGTCATCATCCCCTGGGATGAGGAGGACTATCCGCAACCTTTCGCTTAACTCTCATCCCCCAGGCACCCTCGCAATTTGTTCTTCTATTTCAAATCTGTTTGTATAAATAACCAGCACAGTGGCGGGGATATACAATACTATTAGGGGGCTATCATCATCCTGCTGGTGCCCCACTAGTATCCCGCTGTACCATTTTCGCAGCATCCAGATCTGGATGCGATGGAAACGTATAGTGCGAAGTGTGATGGGTGCCCGAGCATACAACTGATGGAATTTAGGTCCCCAAACCCCCAAACAAATATTGTGATGATGGGGCCAAACTCTAGACCATAGTGGACTAGAGTATAGGAGGGGGGAAGGAGGGGAACGATGATGATAATAATAATAATGACAACAACGAGTTTAGTACGTTTGGTAGCGGTTTTGCGATGACTATGATGGTCTATGCGATGATAGGCGACGGCTAGAAAATGATGATGATGATGTCATTATGTCCAAAAGACACTTTGTCATTCCCATCTCGTCCCGGATTGTATGTCCTTCTCTCCAAATCCCAGGAAACATACAGAAAACTTTTTGGCTTATGTACTCGTGAGAGCGACGCATCTGGCCGGAAATATTCCACAAAAGCCTCTAATATTCATATAAAAGTATCATTATTATTACGCCATTGCCTCTGTACATTTTGGACTGATTGAGGTCAGGGTGCAGCTGAAAATAGCATCAAACTAGTGTCAGACCTGATGATGCCACCAATCCATCCTCTAGGGTCTCCGAGACTCGAGAGAATTGCGAGTCAGCCATTGGGCCATGACCCACTTAGATAGTTTTTGCAGAATCAGATAAGCTGTCCTTAATCAGTGATGCTAATTATGTTTATCCTCCCTCCCAGCAGCGGGGGAGGATTTAATGGGGAGCACGTCTAATAAGAGCCAAGGATGACTAGACTCGGATCATCTTCCATTCGTCCTGGTGCAGCAAAATTCTTGAATTCCACCACATCAAGCCGACCGCTGTTTCAATGTTTTTGTTATGCGGCGCATTTCTTCTTTTATTGCGAGTGATGATGGCCCTGATGACGGTGCGATATTTTGTTCAGTCTTCTTGCTCTGTAGGATATAAATATGGGGTTTTTTTCTTTTTGGTTTTCTGCTTTTTTTTTCATCAAAAAAATAAAAAAAAATAAAAACTTTAGGATTCATCTCACGTCCAAGGGGCACATTTCATAGCCAGATGTGAGATGAAAAGGGCACTGTCCCTGAAAAACGATGCTACCAAATATAGCGCATGCGTACAAATTAGGTGTCGCGGGAATTATCCCTTTTTTATACTAAACCGCACGTTTGACAATATTTCGCCTTTGTGTTAACCCAAAAATATCTCTCCTTGAATACGATGAAACCCTTGAATATCCGCAAAACAAGCAAATACTAAACATGTTTTATTTTTATTTTGATTAAAAATTCTATTTTCAAATTCAATGGATGTTATAAAATACCTGTCTATTTCGACATTTTGAAACAAACTTTGGAAAAACGGAAGAATACCAGTAGGAATTAAATGTTTATTATTTAAAATATATTGCATAATCGTTGAATTTATTTTTCTCTAAATATAGATTTCGTCCTCGTTGATCCGATTTTCATACGTCTTTCTTTTGCATTATATTCATACCTATGTTCTAGCAGATCCTAATTTCTATTTTATTAATAATCGACATAGAAGTTCTAAAGCTTAAACTATATTTAGGTCGCTTTCCAATTCATATTTTCGTATGTTTTCCTTTTCCAGGAAAACGTTTATTATTTTCGAAAATCTCAACAGTGCCAATTCATGACATTTGCTTTCCATTGACAGTTGTTTTCAAAAAGGAAAGATTAATGATAATTTATCTAAAATTAACTTTGACTCTGTGAATTCATATACAAGTCCTTTCGTTGACAGGACTCTTATAAAAGGTTGAAAATAGATTTTCCATATCCGCTTTTAATAATTTTAAAATATTTCAAAAATTCAGGGTAGTAACTTTTTCGCAATATGTGAAGAATTGAGATTTGTATACTATAAAGAAAGCAACTGGAGCTGCTATAGCATCAGAAATTAATGTAATTAATTTCCCGGTGTGATTTAATTGATATTACGTTTACACGCTAAAAAGTACTTGATTTGTATGAGAATTCAAGACTCAAATCTTCGAAAATTAGCAAGCTGAAAAGTAATCTACCATACAAATTTGCTGACACACGGCCTTAAGCGTTTTACATGAATTCAGCGACCGCCCACAACAAGCTCTGAGCAGCAGGCAAACGCATTTATTTATTTTATTTTCTGAGAATTTGTGTGACATAGGATGCTCATAAAAGCTAGGATTTTTTCTACATCAAAGGAAATTATCCCTGCAATTTAAATTTATCCTAAGCATTAAGTTTTCATGACATAATCACATTTAAGTCAAAAATTAATCTCAAAAATTTTCAGTTCAAGTTTAAAGCATGGATAACAATTATGACAAAATGATGCACTTTCCGAAATATTTCAAATTTTTATTTTCGGCAGCTGTTAGTAAATTATTATTATTTTTTATTTAAGCTCTACTTTGATTGACTAGTCCTTTAAACATAATTAAGACATTTACGAATAATCAGGCATTAAAATATTGAAAAGCAAAATTTGAAGTCATTAATGGTGAAAATCAGCTATTTGCGGTTAAAAGTTTTAAGATAATTAAGTAACCTTAGATTGTTAATATATCCTGTAGTTGAAAATACGTAGAAATTAAAAATTTGATTCAATAAGGTTCAAAAACTATTAGAGGAAAAAAAAAGTGGCATTAATGGATTTATGTAGGAAATTTTACAAGATTTCGGCTCAGGATTTTTGATAGGATCCTCATTTCGCTTCACCTAGAAAAATATCTACCAAAATTCAAAATGTTCATATTTATTTCTTATAACTGCCTATTTTGAGCATCCACTAACTATAGATAGCGTGCTAATCCAAAACACATGCAACAAAATACACAAAGTATGTATAAATCAGCGATTATTTTTGTATCTCAAAGGTTGAACTTTGTTGCCAAATTGACCACTGTAAGTGGTCTAAGTAAACCAAGTAGCCAAATTTCGTGATTTGAAATTTGATTTAAATTCTATTCATGAAAAGAGTCATTGGCTGTTAATGAAAACTGTAGAGACATAGATTCAGATAGAAGCGTGCCACCAAAATGTGGTCGATGTGGACGACCGGCCAGTATGAAAATTTATATTGCAATAGACTGGGGTTAGTGCACCACATTGAGAGCATCAACAAAAGGTTTTTATGTAGTCGATTATATTGAAAAGACAACGAATTCTTTCCATTTGAGGTATTTTACTCGTTTTGCTTTTAACTGTACATTAACAAAATGAATTATTTTCATATTCAATTTAAATATATTGAATTCTATAAGATTTGAAAATCCAATATGGACATTGATTTCGAAATTAAATGTGGAATGAATTAAGTATTACAACTTCAAATTGAAATTAATTTATTATTTTACTATGTAATTTCCTGTTCCATAACTTCTCATTGACATTGTCTTTTCTACATGAAACAATTTTCGACAGTTTTTGTACAGAGAAACTGCGAATTATAATTTTTTTAATTTTTTTAATTTTTCTTATCACTTTTCCTTAATTTTTCTTTAAATTACACTAAAGGCGGCAAAAAATAATTTACAAATGAGTCGTAGAAGTTCAGAAGTGGGGTAAGGATCAAGTAAGTAAGCATAAAAGATACTTAAAAATTCCTTTTAAATAAAGAAATAAAGGAAGAAAGGAAGAAAGAAATACAACGAAAGAAAAGCTCAACATAGAAATATAGGGTAAGAAAATTCATTCAGAAAATTTTGTGTGTTGCCAGATGTTGCCAGTGGTATCGTAGTGCTGTGGAATATGTAAAACAAAAGGGAAAAAAGGGTATAGCGCCCCCTGGCGAGGGCTTGAAAGTTTTTCTTTTTCTCTCTCTTAACTTTTATGTCTGGACGGTGTAGGGCGTCATCGTCGTTTTTTTGTTTTGTCTTTTTCCTGTATTATATACAGCGAAAGAGCGCGGTTTGTTTTCACACCCACCAAATGTTGGCAGAATTATAATTTTAAATTATTCGATTTAAATTTTTTTAATTTGTCCCCACTGCTGCAGCGGGTAGCATTTTCTTCTTCGTCTTTTTGAACGGCATCGACTGGTCAGAATATAAATGATTCCCGCAAAACGGAAACGGCGGAGTTATTGATTTCGTTTCCTACCCCTTCCCCTGAAAAGTCTGTCTTTGGGTTCCCTTGTTCCTTTCCACAAAAGGCAAGAAAGTGATCCTTCATCAATTTTTTTTCTTTTTTATTTCACTTCTCATTTGTGCAGGATAAGAGGGTTGAACGGCACCTAGGATGCCATTTAAAATCGAATCCTATTATCTTTACAACCGCAAGGAAAATCAAAAAACCATTCTTGCTTTCCGGTATTCCTTGCCAAAGAGTGGCTTGGGGTGAGGGGAGTACCGGAAAAAACAGAGTTATGCGCGAGGAATCAATCAATAAAACATTCATGTTATTGCCGAATTTACTTTTAAATGTACAATCCCTCCCTTCCTCTTCTTATTCTTCTTCTAGCCTGACAATTTTATTTTTGTATACTTTGATTTTTGACTTGGCGCCCGTAGGCACAGCAATTTCCAGGTGTGTCGTCGTTGTCGATCTTGAATTTATTTTTCCTTTTTCTATAGTATACATCAAGTCTTGGTTGGCTGCTCGATTTATTTTATTTTGGCTGTTGTTGCTATTGCTCGAATCAAAGCCTTTTCCTTTTATTTATTGTACTCGACTCGTGTTATATTTATTGACTGAACATGTTTAGCAATTCAAATATAAATAGATTGCTCTTGTGCGTGTTTCCTTTTAATGCCCATTGATACAAATTTTTATATATATTGCAGATGTGCAAGTGATTTAGTCTGATGATTTTTACTTGTTCCAAAAGATAAGTATTGGAAATTTCGGTTTAATATCATTTTGTATTTATTTACAGTATCTACACCAATAGGACTCTTATATTTAGTGCGGAATATAAAAATTCATTCATCTGTATGCCGGAATGTGGCCGGAATGTAATTTTTGATTTTTAATATTTTATTTTGTTAAGAATTATTGTTATATGCTTTGCAAAGATGAGTTTTTTATCAACAGTGATTCTTAGATATTTTACATGCTCATAGCAGATAATATCACCTGCATTCAACTCCAAATTACTATTCGGTAGGAATAGTGGACTTCTTCTAGCTTGCGTTTGTTGGAAAATTCCTTCTTTAAGTGATGGCACTCACTTAAAGAAGGAATTTTCCAAAAATATTATTTCTATCTTGAGGAAAAACAAAAGTTATTCGTTTCTTTAAGTTGAACTGACTTCCTTCAAGTGTAAGTAAATCATGTAAAGGTTTTTTGAAATTTTTTTGGTTTTATGGAGTTTCTTGCCTCCATACAATTCGTGCTTGCTTTTTGAAATAGAAGATTAATGAGCAACCCTGAATCTTCTAGATGTTAATTTTCATGACATTAACTATAAATCTAAATTTCTCGTCTGCCATTTTTAGCTTAACAAAATATAGCCTAAAATCTACTGAAGACTATCGAATTTCATTGTATTCTGCTGCAACGAATTTCATTGTATTCTGCTCTATAGCTTACATAATTATTATTATGCACACTTAACATTCAGACGTTTTCATCTTTACAATTTTATTATATGTAGGTATAGACTTTTTGATGACATATATGAAAAGATAAAAAAATATAATACACAATTCAGGAACTATTTAAAATAATACAGATAGTGGCTTATTGTTTATGTTCTAAAAAGAAACGATGTCTATAAGTTCATTTGATTATAATCAAGTTATAGTGTTAAATCTGTAATTAGCATCGAAGCTATAATATCTCTAAATTTCAATGTATTGCGCGAAAGTATTGTGCCAAAGAAATTTTTGTGTACTACTTCAATTGCTAATCGAAATAAAGTTTTAGGTCACAAAACGAAAAGGAACGGACGTTCTCTAACATATTACTAACAATAAAACTATGTCACTCGTATTATACACCCACAAATGAAATTTTGAAATTACCTTTATAATACTTAAACACAGAACAAAAGAATAAAATGCTTGAATACAGCGAACCGCACTTTCGTCATGTATTGAATTGAAGAATGTTTTCATTCTAAGACGCGCCTGAAGTGATAAGGCGAGACAGCTAATTGCTTTGGTAAAATTACTTTTTAATTATTTTTTCCGTAATTTCGAGAAATGTTGGGGATTTTCTAAAGTAAAAATAAAGTAAGGCAACGTCTGCCGCACAAATGAAATATTCGAAGAAAGACGGTGTAAGATGAGTAGCCTCACTTCTTATCTTGTTTAAAAGAAATGTCTTCGATTCAAGATTTCAAGCAAAATTAACAGAGAGTGGAGGAGGGTGAGAGATATGCGATTTGTTTACAAATGTTCCTATCCAGGTTGATTCTGGGAAAGTACTTCGATAGTCCTAAACAAGAGCAATTGTTTGAATGTTCAGGGTAATTGTAGACTGAAAAGGTTGCCTTGTAACATAAGATGTTTTAAATTTATACTTTTCTTCATTTTTCTGGTGAAATAATTGTTTATAATAACATCAATCGGTTCTTTGAAGCAACTAATCTAACTTGTCAGTCGTTATTTGTCAGAATCCAGTATTGTGTTGTGCATATATTAACAATTTGTGTTAGGTCAGTTGATAATACATATATATAATATAATATATATATGAATATCTATATTATAATTAAATTAAATAAATAAGTAAGATAACTTGGTTTTCAATTAAAAGAGTAAACATTTTAAGAAATTTTGTGTTTTTAAGGTTCCTACCAAAATGTTAAAAAAATAACCCTTATTGGTAACACTTTGGTGTCTGTCGGTCTGTTTGGCCAATCATCTTGAAATGTGGCATAAAGATTTGTTGCCCGTATCTAGGCATTAGGTCCAGTGAAATATCTTATGAAATGTCACACATCCTAAAATTGTTTTTTCTTTAATTTTAAATCTGAAAATGAATATGACCAAATTAAAATTGAACGTGAAATGTACAAATCTAGATGTATGATGATGAGTAAGAATAGCAATGTTTCACTTAAAGTGAGCATGATGAACTAATCTATTTTGACATGATGAACTAATATATTTAGGTCAAGTCTAATGATTAATGCATTTCCGAACTGTAAGAAAAAATGGATTGCTGAATCGAATTGGAAAAATTATGTTTTGGGTGACAATATACATATAATTTAGTTTTCTTTTCAACCAAATCTGGACTATTGTTCATATGTTTTATTTTGAGTTGGAAACAAGACATTAGATCAACTTCAAAATCATAAAAAGAAGAAATATTTCTAGCAAAAGGATAACATTGAACTAATTGTAATTCATTAGTTTCCAATAGTCTTATCTTTACTTAATGAACAAAATTTGTGTAGAACTATTAAATAAAAAAAATGTCTACAGAGTTCGAAAGCAGGTAAGTTTTTTTGTTTCTTTCTCTACCAAAGACAATATTTTCGATAATGTTAATTTACGACATTAATAAATTGTTCCTTAACTTAAAATTAATACAGATAAACCTACGGTTAGCTAACATCCAAACATTATCGATGGAGTTAATTGCATTGAGACGAATGCACTAAAAATTCTTGAACTTCTCAAATATGTGCGTAAAAGAAAACAAATGTTATATAAAACTATCAAAATAGCTTGAATGATTTTGTTTATTCGATTAATTATATCAAGATAATAAGTATCAAGTTCGTTACACCCAGAAAAAAGGCATCACGTTAAAATAATATTTTTAGTAATATTAAATTCTAAAAGATTACATTAATGAAAAAAATATTTATAATTATGCAAAACCACAAAATTCTATTGAATTTGAAATATGAAAACCATTATTATTTGTCCACACAGGTTTTATTAAATTAATAGTTTAATAATAATTGATGTGAATACAATATAAGAAAGTCATATAATTCTGTTCATATAATATAATATAAATACATATTATATTAAAAGGTCTATATCATTATCGTACTAGGCTCCTTCTTGGAGTAATATTTAATTCTGAAGAATTACTCTTTTAATTTATAAAAGCTTACTTATTAACTATATACCCCCATGATCAATAAGAAAGGAAACTTTTGACCGTACAGTGCCATGTGTTGTCCGATTGTTATACGTTTTTGGATTGGTAAAACCTTCATTGTCTTTCTTTATAAATTGTGGCGTCATACATTGACATTTGTAATAATCTCAAAATTTTGTTAACATCATATATTTCCCTCTCTTCGATTTATTGTTATTTTTACAATGGATATGAAAACTAACCAACGAATTTACATTAAATGTTGTGTTACAAATGAAAATTATTGTCTCAGTTGCAGATGTTCCAAAATTGGTTTGGCGATGAATCTCTGGGGCCATCAAAGGTTTTCAAGTGGCGTGAATGCTTCAGAAGTAGTTGTGAGTCCTTCAACAATGACGATCGTTCTGGCGACGTCAACAACTGATAACAACATCGATGAAATTCAACAATTATTGACCGAAAACCGCAAATTGACCATCAGAGAATTAGCAAACGACATGAACATCTGGTATGAATCCATGCAAGGCATTTTGGTCAATAAATTAAGCTTGAGACTGTGTTGACAACGCAAAAGACATGTTTTCCGACGCTGATTCCAAACAAACATTCATCAAACGTATCATTACTAGTGACAAGATGTGGGATCATGAGTATGACATGTAGAAACCAGAAGCCAAGCGAAATATTTTCATGCCTATTTTAAAAATCGCAAAACATCGAACAGAGATCTTTTTGATCATGGCAGAATTTTACCAAACATTACTTTTGCCTGACAATATATAGTGATACACTATTACCTGAACATGACTCGTATTTCTATTAATTAATTATTTTCCTATTGATGTAAGTGATGGTACTTACAAAAATTGTTACACTCTTACAATGATAATCGGTTCCATCATATGAATTCTGAAACTAATTAAATGAAAAACATGTAGCAGGTATAAGATTTATAGTTCGAAAAGTATTTGAATAATGAGGTTAAAAACATTGATTAAAAATAATAGTATAACTATTAAAGTCTTTTTAAAGAATATTAACATTTTTCTGGGTATATACTCTTCACAAGTGTAACCTCGATTGCAACTGCTAACCCTGAACCTCATGCTTTCCGCAGTATATAGTATATCGAGATCTCTATCTAGTTATGGCAATTAGCATAATAGTATATAGTATATCGAGAGCCTATCTCTATATAGTTATAACAATTAGCACAAGTAGCTAAATTTTAAATAAGACTTTCGATAAATACGACTTACGTGCAGTATCCGGTGAAACTAATCCAATTGACTCGAACGGGACGAATGCTGTTCACAATTAAAATTTAATTTTCACTTTTATTTCTTCTCTTTGATTTCTTTAGTGAACAAAACAACTAAAAAACATTTCTTGTCGATATAAGGAAAAAAAATAAACAACCAAACAAAAGCACAAAAGCAATTATAAACCAATTTTCACGGAATTTAACAAAAATTTCGTTTCCACTGAGTAACCCTATAGACAGGCGAATTTTAAATTAAAAGAAAAACACAGCCCTTTTTTAATTTTGCCAAAAGAAAACCCAAAAGACGGTCGATGAACTAAAACCGCTCCGGCACAATAAAACTACTTTTCGATTTGGTTCCGATTAAGCAAGAAGTTCGTAAACATTATTTCTCATTTTCTCTTTAGAGAAGATAAAATGAAATGCACTTGAAACACTAAAATCCGCGGATGTTATCATCGAACCAAGTAAAAACTTATCTTCTGTTTGCGCTGTTGCATTAACTTAAAATGTATAAACTGTCGGTGGCGATCACCAAGGCTCAGTAAGTTATTTTTAAGTTAATTTTCCCATCTTTGGGGTATGTTGCACATTTAAAGACGAGAGATATTAAATCAAACTCCACCAAAAAACACACGATTTGCCGCTTCAGTGATAAAATGCGAATATACGGCTCGACATTTGAGATGATGTTTTGTTTATTTTTGGCCGATATTTATTACAACTCAATTTCCCCACAGTTTGCCCGAGAAATCACTCAATTAAAATTTCGAATAAAATATTTTGTTTCTTTATATATATATCTCGAAAAAAAGAAACTTGTGTCTCTTTGGGCTCAGTTTGTGTCATGTGAGTCCGCGATACCTTTCACAGTCACCCTAAAACTGAGCGAGCAATCGCAATAAAACACGTCCTCATCGTCCGACTTTCAGTCACTTACTGAAAAATCGACGGTCTCGGAAAAATTTTCCTAGCACTGCTGTGTACTGTGGTGTGCTGGGGGAAAACCCGCTCCGGTACATGTCGTCGAAAAATGATGAAGTTTCCTGCCAGCCTGTGCCAGCGGAGCACCCCAGAAGCTGCCGCGCTGCTGAGCTGAGCTGAGCTCAGCCAGGCAAAGAATACTTCTGGGCCCGGGGTCTCTTATCGAGGTCTCTCTCTTACCCACGGGACCAAATTTCTGGATGGATTCCCTGTCTCCTGGTGCTGGATTCAATCCACACACTATCGGGAGCAGGTTCTCCAGGTCGATTTTCCCGGCCGGCTGTGATCGTATGCGAGGTACAGCCGGCACAGTGTGCTATGATGACCTATCGTCGTCGGCGTCGTCATCATCATCATCATCATCATCCCGGCAACAGAGCCACAGATTCCCATTCATCCAGCATGGACCAGATCTCGGGCCATATGCAATTTATTCGGTCTTCTTGCTCAGCACTTCAGCGCGCATCGCCGCATCGCGTGGACCAGCATCAGCATGGTTGCTGCTGCCACTTTTGCTTTTCACGATAGACTCGAGTGATTTTTTGGGGCTCCTCCACCGCACCGTCGACAATTTCGCGGTGAACACTTCCATTAGGATTTCCACGATTTGGGGCCAAGTGCTGATAGTGCGGCTCCTTGAGATTGATAACAGTGGAACGCACTGCACACCCTTGATCCAAGTCTTGTACCGGGACAAATTTTTGAAACTCTACCGACAATGTATCTGCGGCGGTCAGAAAATTATCGAAATACACATGTAAAAAAGTAGGTATTAAAACCACAACTTAAACCACGCTTTAAAATAATATCACTTTAAATAAAAAAAAATTTAAATCAACCCTAACCACCAAAATTAGAGGTAACCACTAAAGACTTTTTTTTTAGTAAACTTCTAAACCTTCTTATTAAGTATAAACCCCAAAAAGATTCCCCAAATCGGTCTTCTTAAAACCTCCGGCCTAGTCCCTTTAATGAGAACTTAACCAAAATAAAAAGGGCCAGTTTCCAATATGCTGAAGAGTCTCTGTATAAAATTGTTCTCTCTTTTCTGGAATACAACACAATTTGTGGAAGGTATCCCAGGTTTACCCCCAAAAAACGCCTCGTTCTCGTGCTCTATTACTCCTCCGAGGGAGCAAATCGTCTAGAGACCCGGGAATAACTATGTTTACGAGATAATAAAGGGTTGCCATTAAGGAAATAAAAAAGAAAAAGAGGAGGAAAGTGGAATCAAAAGATTCGCCCGATTTCCGAAGGTAAATATACTTCTTTGTATGCAAAACGCCTTTGCACCCACACAATTAGGTCTTTTGTGCCACAATGAGCTATTTGCATTCTTCAGTGGACCTTTTGTGCTACTGCACTCTATAAAAAGCAGGCGATGAAACGAACCTTTTATTAATTGTATCCTATTCAGATATTTTTATTAATTTCCCTGTAATAAAAAAAATTTCATGCTCCATTATTCTGCACATAACAACTATAGCATTAGTATAATACATCTTATACATATAACATTTTAGATCCACTTTTTGTTTTTGCTGAAATTATCTGATTATCTTATCTTATTTTTCGAGCAAATTAGCACAGGTGCACTGTTAGAAAATAGCAATGCCATGCTTTTATTAAGGCAGGTGAACCTTACAAAGGTTTATTCTCTACTGGACTGACTTTATTTGGACGACTGATATACGTTTCCTGGATAAACTTGGTCCAGGGCTGGGACAGGATAACTCTTGCTTTTTTCTATACGCATGCCCTGGATATTTTCAGCAACTTTGACAAATGGAGAAATGAACTGTGGAAAATTTTGGAACGCTCTCTCGGTTTACCTTTTTCGAATGGGCAGCGACAGTTGATAAGATACGACTGGGAAAAAAGGTTGATACCAGCGGATTTATGGTTTTAAGGGAATTTGCTTTTATAATATTAAGGATTTTTATGAAAGTAGTTTTTCTGTATTTTCACATTGTAGTAAGAAAATATTATTTTTAGTCTTTCTAACTTATAGTAAATGCATTAGATTATTTGAAATTTCTTGTGGAAGTATCGTTTCACAAAAAAAAACAAAGGATATTTTTGTATGGAAATATGGTCCAATCAAAAATAGCTGTGCAATTTATATTATTATAGGTAGACCATTAAGACGGTAAGCTTACAAATATATTTACTAATTGTATTTTTTATTTAAAAATATATAGTCTATTATTTTATCTAACAATTACTTAAAAATCTTTGCATATCATATTTTGTTAATGTTTCAAGCAATTTGTTTTACTAAATGGGAAATTCATAATTTTTCAATGACGCTTGAAAACACGTTTTGTCCAAAAGCCAATTTTTTTTATAACTGGTTGACACGTTAAAAAATTAATACAACAAAATGGTATTTGTATTATTTTTTAAGCAGATTTTGGACCAACTTATAATTCAAATCAAAGAAAAAAAAAACTATTCAGCTCAGCGAACTTTCCTTAATTAAAAATGAACGGCAAGTAACAAAAGAGGGCTGGAGTAATCTCAAGAGTGCTTCCAAAATTTCAAAATTTGATTAAAATTTCCTTCACTTATCTAGGCGCTAGATGAAATCACAAAAACATACAGATAAACCACACAATCAAAATTGCCTTTTCATGTTGTTCATACATTATGAAGCTTCCAAATTCGGAATTAAATTTGAAATTGAATTTATGAAATACCACAAATTGATATTTGGGTAAACTTGTAAATTTTGTAATTTCACCGTCTACCAATGTCTTAAGGATTTGAAAATTGTTTTAATATTTTTGTTTTGTGTTTTAAATGTGTATTAGGAAAGTAGAAGGATAAATGTTTGATTTGTTATAGGGCAACTATTGTTAAACCTGCAGCATAAATAAATAAAAATTGACTTTTTATGAAATGGCATTGAAGACATGAATGAACAAAAGTGGTCAATTCAGATTTTGAGTTATTCGCAATGAAAGTACTTCGAGATTTATAAATTGCTAAATAATAGATATACATAGTAATTTAATTTACTTTTGGTACTAAAGTCCTTATAATGTATTATATGCAGAGGATGATTGTGTTAACTTTAATAAGTCAACAAAATTATGCATTATATGCAGTATATGGTATCTTCCTAAGCATATCGATATTTAAGTTTAATAAATGAGCGGATGAAGGTGTTATGTCACATATTTTGAGTTGTGTTTTTTACTACTTAGAATTTTCATTCATTCAAAAGATTTCTTCAGTAAACACAACACCTTCAGCTTCTCCCTATTTTCTATTAAAGAATTTCAAAAATAGATTCATTATATCCTAAAATATTGTACGCAAAACAATAAAAGCGAAACACATCATCATGTCTTCAATTTTTAAAGTGAATTTTGAGTTTCTAGAATTCGATCGGAATGAAATGAAACGAAAATGGAATTGTGGGCTTCTCCAACTCTAACCCAACTAAAATTCGGGATAAATTCAGAACTGTTGACGAATATCAGTGCAATTTTTAATAGACGTGATATTTAAATTAGAATTAACTCTTGCACCAGAAGTTAATTTTAGCATTTCAATGTGAAAATTATCCAATTTTTTTTGTGTTATTTTAAAATTTTTTTATAAAAGGCCAGATAACAGTTCTCATTTTTGATAAGCTGTTCGTTGAACTGACAAGTCCTGGTGCGCCACACGCTTTCTGACAATTCTCAGAACGCAATAAAACGCCAAGGTTTTTTGATTTACGATCAAACCTAATAATAAAGGTACACCATTAACAAATATCCAATTAAACTACTTTCGGAACGTTTAGGTATTGTAGCTGTATTGTCAGCTGATACTTGTCACATTTCGATAGTGAATTCGAAATATTTTTTATTGAATTTCACTCTGACTGCAGCACATCGGTGAATGTATTGTTTTTAGCGTTCATTTCTATATGTGCATATGTATGTGAGTTTCTTTATTCCTTCGTTTAATTTGTAGGATATAACTTTACTATCTTATCAAACTTGTATATTCTAAATAGTTTCTAATTCCTCTTGACTAGTTGGACTTTTTCTATTTCTTTCACAATGATTTTTTTAACAGACTTATGTTCCTGTCAAGTTTAATTGTAGGGGCAATTAGAGAAGAATTCAGTGATGGCCCCTCCCTGGCTACTCTATCCATGTCCGATACAAAGGCAGCGTATCATCGATGCTGTCACCTACAACAAAAGAAAAGGAAACGAAAGAATACATTAAAACTTAATTTTCCCACATATGCTTCCTTTGCCCTGAAACTGTGGCTGTGGTTACTCATGTGAGATTTCCCCACCCACACGTATGGTATTTAATTGCGCAAATAACCACCCTTGCATGAGAGACGGCTGGAAAGAAAGGAAAAACGACAGAAAACAAAAGGCGCTCTCGTGTCCCCGGGTTTGTCCAAATACGCAGGAGCATTGTCCTGATATTTGCCAAGATATAGATGGATCTAATTACATTTGGACGAGCTGATGGTATCTTCCCTAGGCGCGGTCCGCACTAAAGACCTGGAGGTTTGTTGACTTCCCACAATTACAATTACTGCTCCTGCCATGTCTCGCTGCCCAGTTGCAGAGATACAAAATAATCAGACTCAGACGGCAAAATGTATGCCATCATTTAGGACGATATTCAATCAGTTCCCTTCTAAGGGAGCGGCATTGCATGCTGTGCTATCACAAAAATACAATGAGCACTTCTTCCATCTCGATTGTTATTCGATCAGTGCAATTTATTATGAGAAAAAAAAGTCAAATATTGCAAAAGACAAATAATACATGTTAAAATCTTAGAAAAAAAAATCGTATGCATCTTAATATTTCCGAATCATTTAATCTTTTAAATTTTTATATTATACTCTAAAAACAAATTTGAATTTAAAATTATGTCAATGTGTATTTATGTAAAATCTGATGATATGGTAAAATACTTATAATATAATTGTTTTTGTTGCCCAGTTGTATTTTTCCTACATTGTGCAATAAAAGAAAGATTTCGAAGAGATGTTTTTGAAATATCATTCGGAATCACTTCGTATTTTTAAACAATTTAAATTTTAAAATCCGGAAAGACCCAGCATTTATACAATTTTATACCTACTACCTGTAATAAAAAAAAAGCAGGCAATACTTGACCCTTTGTTGATTATTATTTATTTAAACTTTCTTTATTGAATTTCTTCACACATTACTTTTTGTAACCACATCAAATAGCAATAGTTAAAATTCGAAGCAAAATTTCTTTTTATTTCTTTTTTATAATATCCTTTAAAAACATACGATATATGAATTATAATATTATATATATGCTTATGTTCCTATGGCATATATTAATCATGGATGTTTGAACACCTAGGGGATTTCTTAAAAGAAAATCATCTTAAGTGGCATATATTCTTGCTAGCTAACGAAGCATTATTATAATATTATCGCTTTTTTGACAAATATTAACATCGAGCATCTGATTTCAACAAGACAATTCCACCAGTCACACAGCCGTCAAAAGAGTGCTGATAAAAATTGGCCGCTGAATTATATAACTTAATTTCTAGAGATTTCTTTCCCTGTTATTATTGAAGCTAAGTATCTTTCTAGAACAAACCAAGCAAAATTGCAGAACAGAATCAGAAAATTAATAATAGCCTTTTCTAAAACAACACATTTTTTTTCAGTTTTGCAGTTTTACGACTTTCAGATTTTCATAAGTGGTCCTTGCAAAAAGCATACATACGATAGTATTCTAAATGCTTAGAAAAGAAACAAACATTCATGTAAAAACCTTACATGTTATATATGACAGAAAAGAACATCCAATGGTATAAACATATTTTAGCTTGACCAACTAAATTGATCTGTACACTTAATTTTTTAGAAGTATTTGGCAAACATAAAGAAAATAAATGAAACTAACAAAATTTTAGGTTACGAGAACAGTCCATGACTTCATCATTTGTTACCATGTAAAGTTATGAAGAGTACCTGATCAATTTAATGTGGACTAAAACCGAAAGGTTTAAAAATTAAAAAATGTATTCTAGTAAAATTGGCATATAATTCGTTATTTGTAACAATGCAAGAAATTTTACATCTCACTTTTCACCCACATCTAATCGTCGCATCGATTTAAAACTTAGAACACTTATGCAATTCTGGTGACAATACAATAATACGACTATGGTACCATCGAATTTCTAATGAGGCGGAAAGTGGTTATAGTAACTCCTCAATGGCTAATATTAAGTCCATCGAGTTTGAACTCATTTAACTTGTCTTAGTGAGTTCTTTGGTTACATATAGTGATCAGGAGGGTCTGAGGATTTTTAGATATAATAATAAAAAACAGTCACATAAATTATAGTCTAAAAAACACGCCTAGACCACTATATAAGTGCGCCTCATACTTTAAAATGTCATTACCTATTTATTAATTTTTAGCGTACTAATTATAAAAGTTTAGCTTTTTAGTTAGTAATTTATTTCAGTCTAGCATAATATTATTACATACATATCTTTCTAATTTTCGCGTTTTCATTAACATTAACATGTGGATGCATAAATTAAGTTAACATTTAGATAAAGTTCGATCTTCTGCGGATATTCCAGAAGTAGATATATTTAAACATTTCTTGATGTTCTTTTTTTGGGGTTATAATGAGGACTTTATAAAAGAAAAGGTATTTGTTGAGTGGGATATTGTTTGAAAGTTCTAAGGTAAACTTTCCAAAAATGCGTTCTCTCTTTTATACACTTTGTTCATACAACATTTTTTTAAAGTAAATGTTCCCAGGTTTTATTCCCGCAAAAAATAAATTTTATGTCGTCATAGAGTAATTCGCACCATTCAAATATGTATATATATTTTTCTCAAACAAGATTTAATGTCGCTGATGACATGAAGATCTTGCAAGGCTTTATAACAAAATTGTTTCCATTCGAAGTCACATGAAAGGGATCAAAGGCGCCGCACTTACTAGCGGCAATTTAAAAGTCCCCGAAGTGGGTGGGGCCGATCGAAGTCAACCTGAAGGAATCGGTTTAAAACGTCGCTGTACCGACAAACGGGTAAATATGTGTGTACAGGTTACACAGGTGTAAGCAGGTAAATCCCTGGAGATGACAACAAACAAAGGAATCAAAATCGCTCATTGAAAAATTGTATAAGGCCGCAAGGGCTGCAAAGATTCAACGCCGCCGCCGTCGCTGTGCCGCAAGACAGAGGGCTCTGTCTTCGGCTGCGGTGTGACAATAATTCCCTGGATCGCCAGGATTCAATGGGAGTTGGTGGTGACGAAGCGGTATGTTGCTTTGATTGTTTGTCGGTCGGCGGTGCTAATGATTTTCAACAGGATCTGCGGTATATTTAAAGGATACCGCGCAAACAATACTGTCGCAAAAGTTATTGATCCACCCAAGGTTTTTGTGTATATTGTAGTATGGGCCTTGTTTCGGGGTCCCTATCCTGGTGAGATTCTTTTTCTTGCATCCCAAATTTAGGGTGTCAACAAAGCGACTTTGTTGGCAAATCTTTACGTTTCTGACAGGAAGAAGGAAAGGACGACGGAGCAAAAAAATACACATTGAAAAAGAACGTGAAATTAAGCCAACCAGGCGCGTATTCAATTTTGTATTCCCAACACAAACTTAGCTGGAGCGAGATGACGGCGGCAGCGGTGGCACCGGTTGCCGGTTTCAGGACTCTCTGGAGATCAATTGATTCCTTTTTTGTGTTATCTTCCATTCCATTCTTAAAAATTTCCAGACAACCGAGCTGAGTGCCATAATTAACCCCAGAGGGTTGCTCGGGTGAGTAAAGTGTATAAGCGCTGCTGAGGGGAAGAAACTTTCCGTTTCCTGCTCGTGCAAGTGCACAAAAGTTGATAGCACTCCCGTGGTCCTGGGAGACGAGAATCGCCTGGCAGCGGCACCCTCCACCCCCAGGACGCCCTCTAGGGTGCTGGACGGGAACAGCAGCAAAACGCAATTTAATTAAGAAAAGTCCTGGCTGCATCCAATCAGCTATAATTTCGTTATCCAATTCCGTGCGGAGTCCACCTTTTCTTTTCGTTCAACTTTTCAAATTCGGCTACTGTTTCTTGTGGCACACAAACACACCTACACAGCATACATACATGCATACATACATGCATACATACATGCATACATACAAATGAGCCCTTCTCGAAGGGCTGGACGCCTGCCAGGAATGCATTTATCCCCCTTTTCTTCACGACGACGACGACAACGACAACGGATTCGAATACGGTGGACAAAAAAAAAACTCCAAACAAATGGCATCCCTGTGAAATTTATGGCCAAAAAATTGATTAAGTCTAAGTCAGGACTGTTGCAAGGACGCGTCCTACTGCCACCACCACGTCGAAAAACATGTGGCAACGATTTTTGAAGGGTTCACTGAAATTAGGCGGCAACGCCGAAACAGTGGCGTCCCCTATGACAGGGCGACAGCGGCCGGAAAAATGAAAAATTTCACCACTTGGCAAAAGATACACCCATATGGCCCTTTACGGAACGGACGCCTGTTTTATCGGAATCCTTCCGCGTTGTGATTGTAATTGCAAAGGAGGACTAATGGCTATTTTGTACACATCATGAGGGCTCCGAATTGCCTCTTTGAATCACAATTTTGCATGACAATTCTCGGGATAATTTATCATAGGGTAAAAAGGGAGAAGGGTTCTTTAATGCTGGCAATAAGCGAAATTAAAACAATTTAAAATGTTTATTGTTCTCTCTGCAAAATGTTAATTTAAGGCAAAAAGGAGTGCCTAACCTTTTGGCTTCTTTTGACTACATTTGACTAATTCTAACGAAGAGTATACTAAAAGTAAAATATATATCACATACACTATGAAAAAGGACGAAAAATGATGTGTATTGTATAATTGAGTAAGTTAAGAAGTTCTAATAGTTGAAATAACAAATGTTCTAGAAAATGGAATTAGGAAATGAAGATAGAGTGTGTGAAAATATATAAATGTAAATGAAATAAATATAATATAAAACGATTTTATTTTATTATAATAGTAAAAAGTAGAATACGTATTAAAAAATCATTCATTTTACTTCTATTCCTTGCATTACACTTGTTATAACCCGCAGTCAATTTCTTTTTATACTTTCTAAATATAAGTAAAATATATTCTGTCTGATAACGCCTAATTAAGTAATAACAGAGGATAAGAGTTGAAACATTATTATTATATTATTTTACTAAATGTCTACTGTTGAGTTACAGTTCCCTAATGCTCTTCACTAAGCCATAAACTCCCTCTTCTGAGCTTCAAAAATTAAGTAACGATAATAACAAAAAAACGAACACGTCTTTTACATCGAGATAGTTTTTGAAAATCTTTATCGTATCCGAGATATTATACTAACAATAATAACTTTTACCTCCTAACTCTTTGGTATACAACTTTTTGGTCAGAATTACATGTGATTTAATTTAAAACTAGTTTGGTGAGTGGACGCGATAAAAACAATTTTGCGCACTAAATTGTTATTATGCTTGTTTTTAGTTCATTAAAATTTAATTAAAAGAAAACTTTCACGATCGCAAAAAATGAGCGAGCTATACAGATTTGGATTCGTCAGACCGATTTTCAATTTTAACGCCGTGCACTGTAGAAAGTAATGCAAAATTAACTTTAGCTTTAGCAGCTGTTGTCTGCGAGTCTAAACTGAAATGTTTAGTACTAACAAGTCCCCGTTACAATCTTTTAAAGACTTTTTCCAAGCAATAAAAAGTAGATATTAGAGGAAAGTATTGTCGGGCTAAAAATGTCTCATGAAATGAGAACAGAAACTAAGACTAATACTTTACTTACGGTAGCAAAACCAAGACCAAGACTCGACTCCAAAAACAAACCTCCGCATAAAAAGTGGGGGGGGGGGGGGTAAAATAATATTTTTAAAGATTTAGTTACTAGTATATTTGATAACGAATCGAATGGCGTTTGGTTTGTTAATATTGGTTGAATAGTTTTTGAGATACAGGTGCTGCCATTTTCAAAAATGTGATTTCGACAAAAACGCGTTCAAAGTTTTTGCTATATAATTTTTGCATATAAAATGCGTAGAGGTAGCGTTGCAAATATTGGTATAAATTTTTTTCTTTTTCGAATTTCTTAAAACGGTTTTAGCAGAGTGTTTGTGTGATGTTAAGAAGTATTTTAATGAAAAAAAAAAAATTGATTTTTTTTCGATTTTGAAAGTAAAGGTCCCCTTAAGGAGGGTCCTTAGTTCTAAAAAAATGATCCTATCTTTAACACGTGGTTTAGTAAAAGTGACATGAAATTTTAACTAAATATTTATCGGTATTATTTGAACTTACTCCAAATTTGAAAGTGTTTTGTTCCACATTTCTTGAGACACTGTATTTCAAAATTTGATTCTTATACACGGGCTGTTATAACCATCATTATTATAACTTCAATAGAACAAAAATCATTGAATTTTATATCATACGTGTAATTAGTACAATGAGAAAATTATATAGGAATTTTACTTATACAATTATAATTATAACATAAGCTTCAGAAACTTTTAACTTTCTATCTACTTTGCCAATCCAAATCAAAAAAAGATTATTTTATGGAGTTGTTTAAATAACTGTATCAAAATAGAGCAATGGTTAGTATACAAAACTCCAGATTTGAAGATGCCAGGATCTCGTCGTCAAATCTAGAATTTGATCAGGTACAATTGATAAACATTTTCGACAAAATGAAATCACATTTGTAATTTGTTTATTGTTGACTACTTAAACAGTGTAAATGGTTGAAAATCATTTAATCGCTTTACTAGATCCAATAAATGTGAATAAATCAGTTATCCAAAATAATTGAGTGTGGAAAGACAAGACTGCAAGAGTCTTGCGAATGAGACCTACACTTGACAGACGAAACCAAATCTAAGTACAAGACTAAGTCTATTGATGCAAGACTTAGACCATCGTAGTCTTGTTTTTGATCTTTGCTCATCACTACACAATAAGGAAATGACTTTCTTTAAGATATTGTTAAAAGAATAAGGGTCATATTAGTGGCAGTTGACCCTATGGCCTCTGAAATAGTAGGTTCAGCCCACCGAGCTGTAGAGACCACCTTTTGAATATTAGTCAAGAATTTGACTCGCCCATAACATATCTTAAAAAACAATCATTCCTCTCCCGCCCTTTCCGCACAACACCTTTCAGAGAAAAGGCATTTATTTATCTACCGAATATCTGACACGGAGAAATTGAAAAGGAAGGGAGACTCATCACATCATAATTCAAGAGGAATCTAATTATGATAATAAAAAGGCCTCGGAAGCACCAAATAATCGAGGAAGCCACCATCTCGTCTTTCAGCTTTCACAACGTCTTAATTTTCAGCATCAATTAATGGATCCGGGGAATGGGAATAAATAAGGGCTCCAGGGCAGGAGGGGGAGAGTAGGGCAGGACACTGTCTTTCCAGAGTAAAAGAAAGCATCATCATAATATACGTGGCAGTGTTCGGTTACTGCCAAGCAATTTTTCAATTTTCGGCTGTTTCATGACTATTCATATATGGGGAGCCGGGCGCGCATAAATTAACTAGACTTAGTCTCGGAGCCCACTTAAGACGATTCAGTGGGCCGTTCCAAGACGGTGTTGGGCTTCTCCTTCAATCAAACACTTTTCGCTTGGTCCGAAGTGGTGGGCTGTCAGCTCTTAAGTGGGCCCCGACTCCGATATCAGGAACATTAGTCGCTCGCACACAAGAGAGGATAATCAGATGCACCTCTAATGATAATTAATAAATGTCAATTAATCAGCAGTTAAGGAACCACCTGATCCCCGGGGAAGAAAAGACCGATAAGACAAGACAAGACATATACGTCGTCGTTGTCGTCGTCGTCGTCGTCTATCGTATTTTTGGGTGTAGCATGTAGCATAAGCCAAATAGCATAAAAGTCGTGAGGTGAAGTCATATTATACAAAGCCACAAAGTCCCTGCAGGGCTCCTCGAAATCCTGTGATTACGAGCTCTAAAAACCCAGCATGCAGCACTTAAGGGGATTACGAGTGCAAGACCTCTGTGCGTTTGTGGATCGAAAACGCCCTTCGCCGCCGCACGCCGCACGCCGCGCGCCGCGGGCGAGGCGCTTCAGATGCATCATCCAGGGAACACGACCAGCTCACGGGAGATGCATCTATCTAGAAGATCTCTGGCGAAGATATCGGGAATGAAGTCATCACCAGCCAGTTTACCAGCACATTATCCATTCTTCCCTCGAGATCTCATCGGACCTCAATCAGATCTCTCATGATAAATTAGTTCGGGGCGCATCATCCATCTTAATCTTGGGACCGAAAGGTGCTGCATGTTGGTGCGTCAGACGGAGTTCGCTGGCATCTCGTGACACGGAAAACGAGACGCATCTGAACCCTAAATTAAAAAAAGAAAGAAAATAATACAAATTAGTGTTTTGAGGCGGCATGATGCACGCATCACATGTGTTAAAAGAGGGTAACATAATTCCAGACATTTTCATTTTTTTGCACATCAAAAATTTAGTATGGGAATTATTGGGGTAAAAACTGGGTTACCAAACTTTTAAACGCTTTTATAAATGTATAAATGAAATAAAAAAATAATATATAAAACAAAAAAATAATAATGCAAGAAAGTGATGATTATAAGTTATTAAATTTATATTTTGCTATACTATATAATACATAATTATTTTAAATCATAATGCATACATCTGTATTTTTCTCTCTTTATGAAATGTTATTCTTTACTTAAGAATATTGGTACATAGGAATTGAGTAAATTTAATAAAAACATTAATGCGTGCAGTACACTCAGAGAATTTTCAAATGTGATTTTTAATTTTAAGTGATCTTGGACATAATACATACGTAGAATAGGACTATTAATTGATGAACGGGGATCTTAATATAACAATATGAAGTATTTGTTCTACTCTGCAAATTACAATATACCTAAGTGTGTATTAAATATATATAATATAAGTGTGATTCAACTCTGAATATCTGTTTTGTCTCCGATTTTATTTTAAGTACGCATAATTTTAAAAATATAGCTTTTCCATTTCAAATAAATCCTTTTCCAACTTAATTTAAAAATTCTCCGTTTCAGATAAATTTGATGTTTTTTCTAATAAATATAACAAATGGTCAAAGTAATCTTTAGCCTGGAGAGTTATTAATAAATTTAATTTAAAATAGAAAAAAAAACATCATGCATTTCATATTAATCAACTAAAATAAATAAGGCATATTTTCTTTAAACATAAAAACATGATAGGGATAAATGTCAAATATGCTATCATTTGTTTTAAGTGTCAATGTCATTTTTATTAGATAAGGTCTAAAAAATCATCATCGAAAGATATACAACGCGACAACGATTTCAAATCGTGGAAATTTATTTCTGAAATCAGGGTTGAGTTATAAAAACTTATAGAATTCGTGAATATTATGAATCGAATATTTGACGAACAGAGCGCTACAAAGCAATAATCCGTGAATCAACAAAAGATGTGTAATTATGGATATAAGGCCCCAAATGTTCTAAAAAGTAGTAAAAAAATCGGACTGATAGGATGCGCTATGTAACTGGCATGCGGCGTTCCTCATATGCCCGAAACTGTATTTAAATATTAAATGTTAAAAATGTATCTTTCGAATACAACCAAATTTGTGGTCACTTGCTCAATCTTGATGTATTTTATTTAAATTCAAAATCCGGACACGTCTAAAAAAAAACACCATTTATAAGAATGTTATATAATAAAGGTATATCCCCACTTCAAAAGTAACAGAAAAAAAAATGAAAAATTCCAATTTAAGAATCTCCATTGGCCTACAGGGACAAACATATTTTTTTACTGTAAGATTCATCAAAGTAATTTATTCTTAATTAAGGAATGAATGTGGAGGCAAATTGCTTCTGCTAATTTGTTCATATATAGAACTGCGGAAATTCTTGATGTATGCATGTGTCAGAGTAAATGAACGAAACAAGAATATTTTAATTAGAAATGTGTTAAAATCAACCCCAGCTTTCTTAATTTAATAATTTTCTTTCTTAACTTGGGAATGTGGCTTTTCTCTGAGTGTATTATTCATAAAGAATAAAATCATACATGCTCTTTAATTTTTGATTAGTAATCACAAAATGATCAGTAATTCTTCTATACTTTATGCTATATGCATATTATTGCATAATATATGATACATTGTCTCTCAAAGCACATAGAAGATATTTTAATTCTGTAGAATATCCTTTTAAAGACCTTAAATATGTACTGAATATATCCCAAACCCTTTGCGCTACTCTAATCCATACATGACCAGTTTTATTCGATGTAATTTCCATCGATAGAATGAGGTCAGCTGGTTAAGGTACCTAAAACCCATCGAACCCTTTTAGTTGCCCGGTACGGCCGTAAATCGTCATCGTTCTCACTCTCCAGCTCTTGAAAATATCTGATTGGAACTCATAAAATTAAATCGATTGGTCTTAAAAATTTTCCGTTCCATTAATACCCTTACAAAGGGTACAATTATCACCGGGAGTAGGGTTATGGGGGAGAAGGCAAACTGCCCGTGGATCTGGAGCAAAGTTCTTCCATTGTCAAGCAGACGTGGTTGTAAGGCGCTCGCAGGACATCATCCCTTCTACTCCCCATACGATCCGAATCAGCGGCAAGGATGAAGTGGACGCAGGGGGTTAATCATCATCGATTACATAACTGTAAATGGCTTTCATCCTTTTGCAATGCGATAATCGTTAGGACATGAAGTAGCATGGCCGAAATATTTCTAGCCGGGGGAAGGGAGCGGGATGGATGAATCGATTGTAGATTAGGGCCGAGGTCCTTTCGACTCGTTTCGAGCCATTCTAGAGGACATTATTTGCATATTTATGTCCGCCCATTACAGTGTTTCCCCTTCCTTAGCTCACCTCCGCAGGGAGAAGGAATGGTACCATATTCTGGCTCAGCTAATTAACAATTATGATCCGAAATGTCTTAAGCCGCCACCCGCCGCGCCAGTCCTGTCCCACATTTCTTGCCGTCCGAATTACCTAGCCCAAAAAGGACTCCGTCGAGAAGGGTTCGAGCTGGGGGGTTGTCTTGCCACTCCCTGCGAAAACTACTCTAAGCAGGATTACAGCAGCGGTCGCAAATGCAGTACGAGGCTGCATTTTTTGTGAGTGGCCACATCTTCCGCCACGGACACAACACTCCTTGTACGGACTACAAGCGGTCCGTGGGCCGGGGAGCTGGCTAGGGTAGGAGAGGCTAACTGCCCTAGAATTAAATGGTACAAAAGAACCCATAATATGCCCCTGCCCGCAAAGGCAAGTAAGATCCTCGGAATTTATGTGTTCGAGAAGTTGATTTATGGCCAACACTTAAGCAATTAAAAAGTTTTACAAGTTTCCTTGCGACCGAAAACCGAAACCATATTTTATCCGTCGGTCGTCCTGACGCGTTTTTGTATCTTCTGCACCTCCTCGGGCCGAAGAAGTAACAAAATTCTGAAGGAGCAGTAAGCAAAATTAGAGAGGTACTGCTGCGTTTTCGGCCAGCAGGAGCAAGCAAAAGGGATCGTAACAAATGGACCCCAGGCAAAGTATTAAAAGGAAAAGGAATTTTTGCAGATATCCTGCAAATGGTTAATTGGTTTACAACGTTAAATTTGAGTATCCTTTTCTCGTTTTATGGGTCTCGCTCAGCACGTGGTTTATGTGCCTCTCCTAAAATGGATTTTGCGGTGATGAGTCCTACAAGGACTTCTTAACATTGTTTTTGGGAGTTATTATTTTTACGACGACTGTAAATAATGAAATGACCGTGGCAGGGCTATCAAAGAGCTTCAATAATTAGAGAAAATAGCTGGAAGTTAATCCTGAAATCGACTTATGTCTAAGATAATCCCTAACATGTTGGAAAGGTATTTTTGTCTTTCGATAATAAGTCATAATTAGACACAGTATACAATGATTTATGGAGTTCTATTGATGCCTTGGGTCTGGCTTAAAAATTGTTGGTTTACCAAATATTTTTTGGATTTTTGTTTAATAGATCGTTTCATTGGTCAGATGATTCAAGAAAATGATATTTTAACGTGAAGGATTTAAGGAAAAATAATATTTGACCATACAACAAAAAGCACTTTAAAAATTATTTTCTACTATCTTATATATTATTTTAAAACAATGTTATGGTGAATGTTCCAGAAATAGTTTTTTCCAAAATCGACAAAACATAATGAATAAGGGTTCAAATAATTTTTATACAAGTAAAGATAAATCATTATAAATCAAAATAAAAATTAATTTGAGTTCCATCGACCCTTCCTCAAAATTTTCTTCTGCCTCTAAATGTACAATGAATGGATTTTTTATAGCACTTTTTTAGCAAATTTTACGATAGATATTGCGTTTGGATGGGTATGGAATAAAACTCACTTTACAAAACACAATTTTAAACAAATTGCACGAGAATTTTGGCTCATATTCTAAGAAATTAAACAAAACCTCAGTTTCGATTTTATATAGGAAATCCAATTACAAGCTGAGCGGATGAGGATATTATACACCATTGACTGTGTTATTTTAAATATAAAAACAAGACATCTATATCTCACTAAAACTATCATTTTTCCAAAAATGAACTTATACCACTTTAAAAAACAACATCCCAATTTGTGAATTTCAACATAAGTCATCGTTCCTGTTTCGCTCGTTATACACGTATCTTTTTTAAGCATAAATTATGAGGTTGCCAGTCAAAAATTAAGTAAATATAGTATTTATATGTTACCCTCGTTTAACACGGAATTTTGTATCGTGTTTTATTAAAGCCATGTTACGCGAACCCGTGTAAGCCAAACATATAAACTTATTTTATGAAAGGTATATAAGGATGACTGTATTGTATGAAAGTCTTGTTCTCAAAGTACCTTACTATGCGAGGACTACTTGTACATTATTTCTAAAGAAATAAACTTTAAGTAAAACACATAAAAATTTAGGGTGATATGGACAATAATATGCTTAGATGTTTATTTTCAAAAGCCAATAAGGGAAAGTTCCAAAAATACAATGTCGGATATTTAAGTATTAATATACTCATTAACCTATTTAAATCCAAAACAAGTAGTGATAATGTTATTATAATTAGGAATTTAGAGAATTAGAAAATCTAAATTACATTTAATGGGACCTACCAAATTTATATGATATCTAAAAGATAATCGTTTCTCAGTACCTGCTACTTTACAAGAAATTTACATTGTTTTGTGATGCGATTAGCCCTTTTTTTGAAAGCTTTAAACCAACCCGTATCTTAACCGTGACTACAACAGGGAAAAAAAATGCATAAATATGAAAAATGAAGGGTCTAATTTATTCGGAAATTCAAAATAAGATAATGCAATTCACTGCGATAATATCCTTTAAAACAAAAGTGTACAAGCAAATCCTCATCGCCTTTTTAGTTATCTCGTTGTTTCTCTCGAAATCCCTGACCTGAGAAACTGCAATACCTAAAAGATATTTACAAAAAAAATATGAGAAACACCTTTTCTGCACCTTAAAAGCAAAACGATCACCTCGCATCAATTAAGTCACATCAAGTCCTCCAAACAAAGGGTCCTCCTTCTTAAAACAAAGTCAGATTGGAATCAGGGATATGGAGCGAAACCTATACTCTGAATTTCTTTCGTCCTTTCTTCATCTAATTTTTTTTCTGCTGTCGAGATGATAAATAAAATTCGACAAGTAACCGTCTGTTACATCCCGGGAACAGAGAGAGCTGGGCGGTTCCAACATCATAATTGCCTCATCCTTCAATAAGGATAACAACTTTTTTAAGGTGAACCTCATCTCTAGCAGCCGACTTAAGTCCAGGGTCTGGTGTCCTCCTTACGAAGTCCTTTTGAAGTTTTCCTTTAATTTTCTTCCCGGCTTAACTCTGAAATTAAAAAAAAAAAAAGGAATTTTTTATACCTTCCTTTTGTAGGTCCGTCGTCAGGTGAAATCGCTGCTGATCTGTTTTTGTTTGACGCCGCAAAGATTAGGTTGTATTTTTTTTTTTTTTTTTTTTAGCTCCTTGCTCATCATTACTTTTTTTTTTTTTTGGGGATTTTTTGCCCTTTTATTTTGGACCTTAGATTTTCAGAAGAATTTTAGGGCCAGGTATTTTATCACAGCGAACCAGACGGATGATGTTTTAATAATAACGAAACTGATTTGAGGTGTAATGTCGACAGGTATTTATTGCTCCTTTTTACGTTTTTTGGTCATTTTTATAGGACCGCCTTTTTATGGTTTGGCCCTTTTATACAGGGTTTGTTTTATGGTATGAAGTTTGTGTTTGATATGTGCGACACCCCGAAGCTACATAAGAGAATATTGCACGCATACTGGATCTTCCAACAATCCCAGCAGGATGAGTCTCCATGACGTAGAATTAACAGTTTAATTCTTTAGGATTATCCGGTGATTAAAGGGCAAAACGTTTGCATCCCATCACCTTCAATTAATTCCCCCGCATCATCTGCAGGACGGCGGATTTCATTTTTACCTTCATGTTTCTCATTTGCGAATGTTGTCCACGAGAGGCCACCAAGATGCAACCGAAGCGTGGTGGACGTCTCCGGTACGACGAACCGGTCCATGTCCAGCATCCAACCGTTCAGCCGCAGTCACCCAAGATTAAGTTATCAGAGCTCGGGAGATAATTGCACCAGAAGACTGCATCCCGGTCCGTGCACTAACAACTCAATTACGTTTGGGAGGACGCCTTCCAGAAAGCAGAACAGATGTATCTCAAGGTTCTGGGCCGGGGTCTAAGAAGGTACTTTTTCTCGGCTGGGAGCGCGCGTCGATGATAGATGATAGTCGAGGTATCGATGGACAGGTAGACAATCGTGTAGGCAGGTAGGTAGGTGTAATCATAAATGGCGGAGGTATAACATCGAGGGAAAAGAGATTCGTGTCCAGCATCCTTCGGACGAAACCTCTCAAGGAGAACCGACCGATACATCTCGGATGGACCACAATGCACGGCTATTTCTGTTAGCACGTTTACTGCACGAGTTCATGATGCAGCTCGTACGAAGAAGGGAACTTTTCTGGTCGTTTTATTTCGACCACATAAGAGCCCTTCTCGGTCGGCTTTACTCAGGGAATTTCGCGCTCATTGCGTGGCCTTCTTTGGTGTTCCTCGACAGAATAAAGACCTTGAGTGAAACGGATAGTGCTTCATTAATTTGAAGATGATGCACATCTTTTTCGCTTACCATCGTGGAGGTCGATTCGTATCTCCAGATCTCTTGAACCAACATAAGACCTTTCTGGCATTCATATAAATACAACTTACATTAAGAGGGAACAACACTGTGACATATCAATAAAATCGATTTTTTTCTTGTTTTGCGTAATTTCAAAAGAATATGTAAAAATTTGTATATTCTAATTTCCTCAAATAACAAAATGATACGGCCTTTTAAGTGATAAGTAGTGCTACGTGCATATAAAGTTTGCATTTTTCTTTGAACGGATTTTTTCGAACTCAACACTACGAGTCCGATTTCCTATGTTACTATTTTTTAAGCTCCATTGTATAAACAACTTGTAAAAAATCAATTTAGAAACAAAAGCTAAATATCAAATCTAAGTACTGATTAATAATAAAGTTTTTGAAAATACAAAAATAAAATAAAATAAGATATTCACTTAATTTTTTGAGTAATAGAAGTAAAGACGTTCAAAGGAGTTATTCAAAAGTCACAACATCGTGAAATTGGCTCGGAAAAACAATTATTATATATTATGTGTGTTTTATGAACACTTCAAAGTAAACGTTCAAAGGCGAATATTTTTGTCCATCATTTTGTGAGGAATAAGTCCAGTGTCGTAAATTGTTTTTTAAGCCGTGAAACAATCCACTTTGAGCGAAACGGGCACCAGCGCACCACATTCGTCCGAAATAGACCAATTTTAGTGGAATGAGGAATGCAGCCCTTGGAAAGCTATACCTATCCATACAGATTAAGAAAATAATATGTTTCTTTTCACATGAACCGAAATATTAAATGCAACATGCGAAGATGATTTTTTTAGCATAAGAACTACCAAATTATATTTTACTACCTTGTAATTTAAAAATATTTTAATAAAAATTTGTGAGAATATAGTTCAAAATTCTTTTGATAACATATGCTTTAGCTGAATACTAAAATAATTAATTAAATAACAAAATCTTTGAAAAATCAGCAAATTTTCTGCCCGTTCACAGTGGTGCTTAACTTAGGATATATGAAAATTGGCAAAGTCAGCTGAGTTAGAGATCCACAAATATTTTATTTCTAAATTTCTAGAGGATATAAAATCCAAAAAACCGCTGTTTTGAGGAATTATAGAGTAAAATGTTCCCGAAAATTCCGAAATTTAAAATTTCACCCGCAGAAATAAATTAATCTCAACTTTATTAGCTTAAATCGCCAAATCACACTATCCAATTTTTTTTTAAATTTATTCTACACTATTATGTAATAATATTAACGAAAATTAGAAAAAAATTCATGTGATGTTGTATTTTAATTGAAATTCTTCCATTATCAAAATTTCGTATGAACAAAATTACATTTGGAAAAAATAAAAATCTCATTTTCACTTTTACGCGATTTTTGATATATTCCCTCAAAGCATTTGTAGAAATCGTAGAAAATCCTTTTCTTAAAATAGACAAATGTAACTTTTTTACGATTTTTTACCAATTTTCAGCTGTGAAGCTCTTCTGTAGAACATTATGTATCCCATTTTTTTCTTTTTATATTATGGTTTTATTAGGATACAATCAAAAATATTCTTGCTGTCTGCTACCCATTTTTTAAGAAAACCATATGGTAGGCGTCTTTCTAATGAGAGAAAAGGGATCTTTAAATGAGGATGATCCTTTTCAAAAGTATTTCGCCTGAATGAGCATTTTTCTTCGTGTTTATTTGAACTTCTTAGCCGAAGCCACATGTTCTCAATTGGTCCGAATACCAATTCAATAATCTCCTTGAGATCCTTTTTTTCCTGACTTTCTTCCCTTACTCGGAAGAAAAAACAATTTCTATCCTTCTAATGTGTGGTAAACCAATTGTAAATGATCCGTGCAAACCTAATACAGTTAACAACTGAAGTGATCCCGCTGATCCTCATCCTGCGCCCTATAACCTGACAGGTACTCGAATACCTGTCGAGTTCTGCTTGAAAAATGATTTATTTTTTAACTTTCTGCGAAATGTGCTCGCCATAAGGTGGACTGAAATTCACGCAGATCCTGAGATCCTTTATGAAGACGTCCTCCACATGACTTCTCCAAGAAAATCTTGAGAAGACCAAAACGAAATTAATTCGTTTCGGGGAGAGGTTGGGTTTCTTCACGGAATTAATTTTTGAAGACGCCTGCTGTTGTCGAAACAATCTTAAAAATCTGTTAGCGTGTCCTCCCAAAATATAAGAAATTCGTTTTGGTATTTTAAAGTAAATTCTGTTTTTCCAGATTCTTCAGGATCTTTGAACTAAAAAAAAAAATGGTTGTGATTGTGTATGCAAGGAAAATTGGTTGAGTCATGTAAATCTGTTTGTTTTTTGATGAAGATAAACGTGATCAATGGAAAGCAGGAGTCAGAAATTTGAACTCCTGTCCTACTTTCCATTTAAGTCTGTCCATTATCCGTGAGGCGATGAACAACTGTATAAATATGTATATAGAAAGAGGTTTTGATAAAACGACATTAAGTAAATAAGAGCAGCTTCTGAATATTTACAGTCAGTATTAAAAGATATAAAAAATGCCTTTTGCAGCTTCCTAATAAACTATCTATCGTTCATGGTATTTCTAATGCCAAAAGTGCCCATTTTAATCCAGTTTTTGAATACTCGAAAAATTTAGGGAATGTTAGGATGATATTATTGCATATTTAAGAAAGCTGTAAGTTATTTTACCGACATATTTCTTGTAAATATTTTTAAAAAATATTAATTTTCATAGGTTGAACCAATAAATTTTGTAGAAAATAATTTTTTTAAGTTGGCTTTATTATGGCTAAATTATTATTCTGATGATAATACTTTGCCTGTAATATGGACCACATTCCCGTGTCTGAATTATTTTTGCACTGTTACGCTTCGACATTTAAGTAGGAAACCTGCGACACATCAAACATATCGTGACATAGGATTTTGAAATTTGACAGAATATAATGTCTTCATGACGGTCACATATTTCGACAGTCAAAGATTATGAAATATGTTTACTATATATTTTTTAAATTGTTATTGGGGATGAGGTTCCCCTGAAACAAAAGTTTGTATCATCTGGCGTATCATTTGAAAGGGCTACTATCAAGAATTTCAAAGTAAAGTTTTTTCGTGTTATGGTTATAAAGATATACCCAAAATGTGCAAAAAAACCACCCTCTGCATTTCTAAAGCCTGAATTTCGATATTATCAGGGTTAGTAGGTATTGAGTCATAGATAACAGAAAACTGCCAAGTTGCTGAATAAAAAATGTTTTACGGAAACTTAATTGCGCGAGCCCGACTCAGTCTTGATCAACCAACTCATTAACACAAATATAAGGAACTATTACTTATTAAAAGGATATCCTATTGATCAAAATTAATTGGAAAAACTTCGGTTAAGCTTAAAGAGTTTTAATTTGGTGCATGATCAAATGGAAAAACATTTGTTTACCATGATCAAAAAAAAGGGCACTTTTGACCGTACAGTGCCATCTGTTGGCCGATTTTAAGACTCCTTTTTGGTTGGATTGGTAGGACTTTCGTTGACATTCTCTATAATTTGTGGTGTCATACATTGACATTTGTACTACACCACAACGTTTTGTTAACATTTTTGAATTGAACAGAGACAGATTTTTTGAGATTTTAAAAATGGATTGACCAAAATGCCTTGAATGGATCCAAACGAGATTTTCATATCCTCTGCGAACTCTCTGATGGTAAATTTACAATTTTCTGCCAATAATTCGTCGATATTGTTATCAGTCTTTAACGTCGATGGCCTGCCACAACGAATCGTCATCGTCGGCGGACGCGTTTATGCTACTTGAAAACCTTTGATCGCCCCAGGGAATCGTTGCCAAAAACAATTTTGCAACGTTTTCGGGCCATTAATATCATTTTTAACACAAAGTTTAATGCAAATTCGTTGTCCAAATTTCATATCCATTTTAAAAAGCATTCGAACGACAGATGGCACTGTACGGTCAAAAGTCCCCTTTCTTTTTGATTATGGTAGCCCTCGGTTCCATCGTTATATTTTTCAATTTTGTATTGTCTTCAAAACTGTGCTCTAATTAAATTTCAAAATTCCCTTTTTCTGCTAACCTCAATTGCCAGACTGGCGAGACAGGCGCCAGAGGTGTTATCAAAGAGGAGCCCCGCTCCAGACTCCGAAAACCGGCATCCGACCAGATAAAGCGACGGTGCCGGGGAAAAACAACGAAAATGAAATTTTCCTTAATCATTCGAAACAATTGACATAATTGGGGGCCCTCAAATTAGAGTTGTCTTGCACATTGCCGGGCGCTCCGCCCCTCCGAACCGGAGAGGTGTCCCGTGTTGTTTTGTTTCACGTTTCCCGGCATCCTTCCACTTCCTGGGCCTAATAAAGTGATTATCCGTGCTCCAGAGTTTCGGGTGCCTCAGCAATCTACGTGGTGATTTCGAAATGATTCAACCGAAAGGCAGGTTGGCGCTGGAGGCGCCCTTTTTAACAGTCCGAGAGCAGCTCAAGCTTTTAGGGACCGATGACATGGGAGCGGGGGGGCCTGCTAGGCACCGGTAGGGGGAAGCAATAATGAAGCATTAGAGGTAGCAATTTGCAGCAAAAGGGGGGCAATTTTAATTTTAAATTTTATTATTGGGCACATAGGAGCTGAGAGACAGGTGCAAACAATTTGTTTTATATGCGATCGAGGGGACTGGGCGTGCCAGGACACGGCGCCCTTGGGAGGTATGTGGGAATGCTTATGTGTGGCTAGGGGAAGGGTCAAAATGGAAGTTTGTTGAATAAACCCGAATCACTTCCTGCGCAGACGTTTTACCTTTCACTAGAGTCGCATCGAACGAGTTCCCGGGGGAACCGGCCGAGAAGACGACTTCTCTCCTGCTGCCTTTCACTTCGCTTTCTTTCCGCAGACACTTTACGGGATTTTCACACCTCATGAGTCTGGAATTAATCTAGAGCCCCGTCTAGAAAATGGTCTTTTGGAAACAAACAAACGAACGCCTGGGCAATTTCAATAATTTATCCGGCTCAGTGCCGAGCGGAGCGCACCATCGGGAATAAAATCGGGAACCAGCCGGTCGAATTCCCTTGTCTGCAGAAGAGTCTGCGTTTCCGCGCGGCGAGCTATAAATTTCGCAGACATCACCGGGGTGCTAAATATCTCTGTGAAAACCTCAATTAAAATAATATCATGATTTGCCGCGGCATTTCGGCGAAACAATGTTAATCCCAAGGTATTTCTTTCAGCAGCCCTTTTCTAGCATTCCCCATTGCGCTAAAATTGGTCTATTTCGGGCGAATGTGGTGCGATCGTGCTCCTTCCGCTTAAAGTGGATTGTTCCACTTACAAATAAAAATACGACACTAGAATAATCTCTCAGAAAATACTCTACACTAACGAACAAAACTATTCGCCTTTGAACGTTTGCTTTGAA
The DNA here is from genome assembly GCA_949715965.1 of Dysmachus trigonus. Taxonomy (NCBI): domain Eukaryota; kingdom Metazoa; phylum Arthropoda; class Insecta; order Diptera; family Asilidae; genus Dysmachus; species Dysmachus trigonus. The sequence goes on from OX454320.1 coordinate 16,630,939, forward strand.
GTGTTCATAAAGTACGTAATACACATAATATATAATAATGATTTTCTCGAGCCCATTTCCTCGCAACTTTTTGACAACTACTTTGAACGTCTTGAATTCTATAATTCAAAAAAATCTAAGCTTTCCCATGTTCGATTTTCTTTTTGTATTTTCTAAAATTTTATTATTGATCAGTACCTTTGAGGAAAGAACCAAAGACGGTGACATGTTTAGAAAAAAGCGTAGTCACTTCTGTGTGCTGTTTTTGTATAAATTCATTAGGCACTTCATTTTACATTTTCTTTATATTTCATTACATATAACACTGTCTGTTATAAGATAAAAGTAAATATATATAAATATTAATTCATTATTGCATTTATATAACATTTTCTTTTGGAAAAATTAATAAAAATCTCAGTTCGCGGCTCTTTGTTTAAGAAAATATGACAGCCAAGCCACTGCCAAACTCATTTAAGACACACAACAAACACAACAAATTTTTTTATGATGAAATTTGGTGATATTTTTACTCAAAAAGGACGAATTATACGAATAAATTTTATATGACAAAAAGTGATTATAATTAGCCAAGGAACATGTGTGAATTTTTTCAGAATTTTTCGGGACATTTTTGGATTTTTCAAAAATTGGCCAAATCCAAAAAACCAAAAATAGTCCAAACAATTCTGAAAAAATTTACATGGTTTCCTTGGCTAATTATAAGCACTTTTTGTCATATACATTTTTTTTGTAAAGTTGATCCTTTTCGTGTAAAAAAATCGCGAAGGTTTTTATTACATTGCTGTACAAAATGGCCATTTTGCAAAAACCAAAGCAAAAAAAAAATTCAAAACCATGGTTTGAGAAAGTTTAGGCATTCGGACCGCGACTTCTGGTAGTTATATGATCATTCAATAGCAGTAACGAGAAGATAATCGAGGTTGAGACGAAAAATGACCCAAAAAAATCGGCACTTTTTTGAAAAAACCCAAACAATAATAGGGTTTTTGAAGTTTTTATGCAAAACAAATGCCAGATTCTGAAAGAGCACCCCCAAAAACCCCTTTTAAACGAATTTGGAGGAAATTCGCCTCAATTTGCTATTCGAATCGTACAATTGAACTTGCGTGCACAAAATCCTCGTTTTGCGCATTAATGGGTTAATCTGGTAAAATCGTAGTATTCAATATTGCAAGCAGTAACTGAAGATTTTCAAGGGAACATTATACTGTTAAATTATGAAAAAATATAGTTTTTCTTCTTGATCTTATTTCTCATACATAGTTTATTTTCTCAAGAATGTATTGTCAAAATATTAGCTCAAACTAACAGTTAGTTTATATTGTATAAGAATTTCAATCACCCTTTAGCATTCCTTAAATGCGTTTTTCTCGAGACATGATTTTTAACACGGGGTATCAAATGCTGACAAAAACTTACATTCGGATAAACTTCATATATGGTACATAGATCTAAATGCAAGAAAATAACCTTAACTTGTTCAGATTTTTAATTAATTATTAATTTTGATTTTGTAACATGAGCCTACTCGTCAAGTGTTTTTTTTATGCACGTACGTCAACTCCGTGGATAATCTCTCTCTTATTAACATCATCATATTGGATTTTAGGATTTTAGATAAGCAGAATGAAAATAATTTGGTACCTTGTGCATCTATCAAATTTTCAACAATACATCTAGTAATATTTATAACTTCATAATGACAAATTGTAGCATTTTTATAGTTTTGTCGTAGTCATAGTTGTGTCATATCCATCCCTCTGTCGATGTTTGTTACATCCTGAAATTCGCGGAAATCACATAGATGGAAGTTACGAAACGACTACGGATCCCAATGGTGCGAGTGTTCAAAACGCTCTTGACCGTTTCCTTTTTAGATTAGAGTGTCGGAATGTAGTTTCTTTACATTAGATTCTGCTTAACCAACTAAATAAAATACTGTAGCGTTGATTAAGTAAATACACGTTTAAATGCCGATTAAGGAGTTTTTATAAGTTAGACTACTATAATTTTCCGTGAATATATATAAAATATTATTATTATTATAATTTATTTAATGGATATAATGTGTACATACAATGAATTTGAAAAACAGTGTACAGTAGTTAGAATGCTAGTTCTCTTCTATCTGAAATGTAGTTTTTAAATTAGCAAAAATCGGACTCTTATCTGTAACCGACGAAAAAAAGGAGGAGGTTCTCAAGTCGACGCATATATTTTTTTATTATGTATGACTACGCATAAATTTTTAAAGAGTAGTCCGATTTCGATGATTCGATGAATAGTCGGCGCTAAACACCCTTTAAAGAAATAATCAAAATAAAATAACGTAAAAATGCAACGTGAAATCTCCAGCGATAAACATTAACAGCGCCGACTCATCGTTAGTTACTTACATTAGTTTAGCAGCTTAGACTAAAAAGATTTATTTTAATTTTTGTTTTTCAGTTTCTTTTTTCGTCGGTTTAATTTTTTGTTAAAAAATTTTTATTTATTTATTATTATGCAAAGTCAAGGGAAAACAGTTCAAAAACCCTGACCGAGTTTCAAGCTTATTCACTTCATATACTATATATTGCACTTTTTATTTTATAAAATTTATGTGAAGGAAAAGATTTTAAATTAGAGGATTATCCGGAATAAGGATGCTTTGAACAAAGTTACTAAGTAGTTTATTTCCTTCATCTATTTATAACAAAATCGATTTTTGCTTATATGGGTTTTGTCAGCCCAGGAAGGTGCGACATAAGTTAAATCAGATCTGAAGGTGAATTTGTAAATAATTAATTTGTTTACGTCACCTAGTTCAGATTTTCGATTTATGAAAGGATAAAGACTTTTATTAGATTACTTGCTTTTTGGACTGATATTAATATGTGTTTACTCAAATCTTCAGTGACGAGTACTTTTGCCCCTCAGTGTAGTGTATACAAAAGACACAAAGACTGGGAGGGCAATGTCGGGAGAGAGAAGATTTGAAATAGTGTCCAAGTCCTTTTGTCCAAGCGAACGATAATTCCTCGATGCATTACATGATTTATGACTTGTTGATAGCTCCGGGCTGGATACATTTGGATATGTCTGGAAATGGACCGGGACGCCCTCCGCCACTTGGTGGGGCTGCTTCCCGGTCGCGATGATAGCGAAAAGTTAAAACTTTGTGACACAGAGATTATAAGGGCGAAAGCATTAAATAAAGTGCTCCTTCTGCTACGTCGTCTTCCCGAAAAAAACACACGGCCGCCAGTCAGGGCAGATACCATCCGTGGCAGTGATACCAGACTCAGGGAATGACGTGAACGAAAATAGCATTCAAGTTCTTTCTGTCATGGCACCGAGGTGGGAAGAGGTGATGCTGCTCCACGTCACGGCGGAGCCCGCAGGAGCGAGTCATAGTCAGTCAAAACCAGACGCGGACTGCTCCACGCTCGAGACCCCACCAGATCCGCGCAAATAGGGGGACGCGGGACGTGGAGCACGACACCAACGACAACGACAACGACGACGACGACGGCGACGGTAAATGCAATTCGAGGCAGGCACAAACCGTGCATGTCAACTTTTTCGGGATGAAATGTTGCTCCTGGTACTGCCAGAATCGTAAATGAGTTGTAACAGCATCTCCGAGACGAATTTTTATTTCCGCGGCAAATTAATTGCTCCGGACATAAATCAATTCGGCATTTTGCCTCGTGATGCAGGGGATTCAGCGTCTAATGGGGCTCATTAAGTCGGGCTTGTGACGACACACCGCGCGCTCGGTAGACGGCCGATCGACGCACGACGACGCTTTGACGGAACAGCTGGGCCTTTGCGGCGGCATCCGACACTACGGTGGAGTATGGCGGGGGGAATTAAGTGCCTCTAAATGTAATAAAGGAATTGCTGAAATTGTCAAATTACTTTAAAGAGTATGCAATTACCAATTAAGTAAAGCATACCATGTAAAACTAGCACTATAAAAAGGGAGTGGATAGAAAATGGTATTAATAGAATGCATACGGAATTTTCGTTGATTTCGCTCAAAAATTATTCTGATCATAATTTGATCGAAATCAACTTTAACTTGTATGTTGATATCTTTCTTTAAAATTATTCTGATCACATTTTGATCGGAATCGCTGAAGTCCAACCACATCAAACTCGATCAATAAAAATTAAGTGAGGATAATATTACCATTTTTCATTTTTGATAGAAATGAGAATATTATAATAGTTAAAAGTAGGTACTAAAAAACAATACCTCGATTTTATTGGAGAAAAATTATTTAAGACTATTTTGACCGCCTGAAAAAAATAAGTATAAAATTGTTGGACCAAAACCTTAAAAATTCAGCGAGTTATTCGCAATCTCCCAAGACACAAAAAAAAATAAAAAATCTCCCAATTGCTGTAATGATAGCGACCTTCACAGTGCCTGAAATCAAAAAAACCAAAAAGGTTATTAAACTAGAAGGTATTGCCCGTACCATGACCCTCGATCGAAAGAAAAATTTAAATTTAACAAAATGGGGGAGTTTTTTAAAAAAAAATTCAAATTTCAAATTGATGGTTTTTGGCCTACCAAAATTACATTTCTTATTCGATCGAAAAACTGGAGGTTCATGGCATGGAGAAACATATATGAAAGAAGCTGCAATAAGAATCAAATCGATCGGATGATTTGTCTTCGAGTTATAACTGCAGCAAATTTGAAAAATGTAGGTTCGAGAAAAACGCGTTTAAAGTTTAATTTATATGTACATTCCTTAATACCTCGATACGATGAGCGGCTGCTCTTCCGACGGCTGTAACTCGAAAATTATTTCAGATATGCACTTGAAACTTTAATATGTTACATAAGGTACAGATTATCGAAATATGTAAAAAAAAAAAAACAGTTTTTTCAAAATTTCACACTAGTAGTGCGCCTTAATTCAGGTATTATACCAGCTCCAACTCATTTCGCCAACTACATACATAAAACTTTGAATACCATTTCCTCAAATCAGCATTTTCTAAACTGGCCAGAAATATTACATCGCCAATTCTTCACCAATCGGCTTGTTTTTTTTTTTTTTTGTTTTTTTTTTTTAAAGCTTATAACAATATTTCGTACGTAGGGGATTTTCGATACGTTGAAAACTTTTCCCACAAAAAGAAAATTTCACAAACACAAAATTGTGTTTTCAAACACACAATATTTCATCAAAAAACGATATTTTTCGATTTCCCTACGTACTTTAAAGGCAAATGTTATTTAGAATTACAAATTATTTTGATTTCTGGTAAAAAATTAGGAAAGAAGAAAGATTTCTCCACTGCAGGAGACTATCAGAAAAACGTGACTCGCTTCAGCCGTCTTCAGCGCCACGAATTTGTAAGGATACTTGAAGATATACTCTATGTATAATAATCACTCTAAAATGTTAAAGTTTCAAAACTATTTAATCTAACCAGTGCCATAGGGAAAGGATTTTTTGAAGCTCATTTAGTTAAAGAAAAAAAAAAATCGGTAAAATTTTGTTTTCGAAGAATTGAAATTTTGACATTATTTCTAATAATAAAATCTTATTTACCTTTTTCAGTATCTTCGAAAAATTAATATTACCAAAACTTAGGTCATGGTTAATGGATTTAAAAAAAGGTAAATAGGTACTCAAACTATTCTTCAATCTATTTCAAGAGAATTGTGTATCGAAATTTCTCAAATAGTAGTTTCATAGTTGTCATCAGCTTTGAGGTTAAATCATGGAGCTTTTTACAATCAAGCAACGCATAGAATTTATCAAAAGTCACTACCGAAATGCCGCACTTTTTTCGGGGATCATTACCAGAATTGGACGAAATGGATGTGGATGACATATTCTTCCAACAAGACGGTGCAACCTATCACACTAGTCATGTTATCTTGCGCTATTATGCGGAATTGTGCTAAAATGTGAGCGAAAATTTCGTCAAAAGAGTGAACTTTTGCCAACAGAGTCTAGACGGGCATTTGTCGGTAATTGTGCACCAGATACAACCTCCATATCCATATTCTCTTCTTTGGTGAAATAGAATTATTCACAGGTCAAATGAAATAAAAATTTTATTACAAAAATAAAATTAGAGCCGGTTTTGACGCACCCTATAAAAAAACAGGATGTAAATTTGTCCTCTTTTGTAAAGATACTCCTTTTAATATAAAACATATGACTTTGGTTGTTTGTAAACTTCGCTGCATACAATGTTTTTTTTTCTAAACGGTTCTGATCAGACAGGGGATCCTCCAAGTCTCTGGGCCCCCCATTAAGGGCAGCCGCCCGAACTGCCGGTAGTTTGGGGCTCATAAATTTCAAAATTCTTATCTTATTCCGCCACTGGGAGAAGTTATGTTTTTCTCTCGATGCGTGTGCGGTAACAACGGAATGGCATCTTATTTCTAATTAAGCGAATCGATAAGACCGACGCCTAAAACCCAAAAATAATCGCCTCACCCGCTTGATGCATGGCCAGCAGCTAATCTAGATTTTGGTCCAAATTGCAGCGTGCTATGCAACAAGGACTAGGAATCTGAGGGATTTTGTTTTTTCGGGATGCCGAACAACAGATGCCTCTGATAAAGATTCCCCATGGGCTTGACGGGTAAAAAAATGGGTTCGACAACGTCTTAGCATCGCATACCAAAATTCGATGGTGTATCATTCCAGGCCGAAGTCCCGGATTTCTCCTTTCGCGCACGCCCTTTCATGTCTTTTTCGTTATTCTCGCCAAGTCCCAATTAGTTAAGAGGGACGTTATCCGGAATCGCTGATTAAAGATGATGCTGGGCGGCTTCAGGGACTGACTGACTCTAAGCTGATGCCCTAAAATGAAAACGTTCCGAACTGCACTTAATTACGCCGAGCGTAATTCGATACGAATGCCGCGCTCAAATCAATCGTCTCAGACGCTGATAAATCCAGAGAAGATTTACTTTCGCACCGCTAATTGAGATTTATCGCCTGCAGATTTGTGAATTTAAGGCGGCGAACATCAGCCGCTGATGCCCAGCTCAGCTGATACATTTAATGAGCTAAAAGGAAATGTATTTCATGAGACGGACGGATAGTGTAACGGAGCTCTAACCCTTTCTCTGACTGGGGAAATTAAATGAGGTGTGTCGAACGAGGCAGCGAAGTAGCCATGGGCAAACATCGTAACACAAATTGAACTGCACGTCATCGTGGAGTGTGGTTCACTCTGACCTCGATGAGTTTCCCATCACCGGAAGAGCTCGTTTAAAAAGGAGTTCACAACTCCTCCTTAGCTCCACTGGTGGAAAGTAATAATAATAAAAAAAAAAGCGAAAAACCTTTCATTTCCTCCTCGCTTTGTAACCACACCGAGAAGCACCGGCCGAACCATTCTCAAATGACCCTGAAAGGGTTGATTGCATGATTGCCTTGTTACCGGCATGTTTACCCTTATTTGGTTGCGTTCAAAATTTCTAAAAAAAACTTTTTCCTTTCTCTGCCCTACCCAATTTCACAATTGTTCCTGTTGCAGGTATTGATATCGATATGCATTTCTCCCCCCGAATATTTGTTTACGGAAATTAATCAAACAGTTCCCCGAGATATTTCTATGGAGCGAACGATATAGGTTTTCCGTTTGATATAATAAAAAAAAAGAGAAATTTGATAAAGGGCTTTCTGAACGAGCCCTTCTTAGTGAGGTATAATTGCACCGGTTAAGGTGCACTGCGAATTGATGGCGCAGGGGCCAATTTTGCGTCGAGAATTTATTAAACACAAACACACCATCCCAATTAATCGCAATTATCGGTAACAAATGCCTCAATTTATTACGCCCCTTTCGTAGCTGGGCCCCACCTTGCCGTGTGTGATCCAATCCAATTAATGGAGTTGCTGCCAAACACAGCAAATTATGCGTCCTACACTTTGTGACGAAATAAATGAGATTTTCTGCAGTTGTTGATCTTTTGGGAGGGCAATTTTTGAAATTGATTTATTTTGTTTACAAAGACTTATGCATTCCTATGAAAATTTTAAATAGGGTGATTGCACCAGTTGCAAACCAACTAATATACTTTTTGAATGCCCATAAATTTGAGAAGATTTTTGCAAAATGATGTCTGATTTATTGGTCAATAACTTATCAAAGTTTCATAATAGCTGGATTTTTTTCGTCTAACCAGGACATAAGGAAATTACCTTTTGAATTAAAATTTCTCATGAGTTTATTCTTCTGGATAGACGAAAACAACGCAGCGAATAGTGCATTTAGACAAAAAATTATATATTGTTTAAAGAAAAATCTAAAACAGCTTAACAGTTTAATTTTGGTTATTCTAAACCAAACATATCTCAGAAATTCCCAGCTATGCTATATTTTGTAAACTATAGAATTTTTGGAAAAAAATGCTATGCTCAAATTTGTAGCTCATAAAAATTAAATAACAAAAAAAAAAAATCTATGAGTTTGTCATTCACTGTAATCCTTTAATGTCAAAAATGTCAAACTGTGAAAGTTTTAAAGTTTGTATTATTTTATTAGGTCTGTCTGGTAACTTTTGGGTAAAAATTTCTTGAGTAAAAATCTGGTAAAAAGTTTCATATGGTAGTGGGGATAAATATCAAAAGTTACCAGACGACATCAAGTAAAAATTGGGTAAATCTTACTTGTGTATGTAAATTGTCAAACGTGATCAAGATGTTAGAGGGAAAACTTATGGATTTATTTAATATTTTTGAAGATTTTGAAATATATTTTCTATTTATTTAAACAATTTTTCAATAACTTCTTCTTCTATCTGAATCGCAACGCAAAATTGAAACACACAAATGACAGATTACACAGTGACAAGCAAACGGTGATTTTACCCAAATTTACTCGATCCCCGCAGCGTGGGTAAAATCTGGTAAAATTGTGTAAGAGGAGAAGTGCTGTCAAGAGCTCAGTTTTTCCCCTCCGTGAGGTTAACAGACACTTTCAGGTAAAAATTTTACCCGCGAGTAAAAACTTTATAGTTACCAGACAAACCTATTATCCTGTTTAAAAATAATTGAATCATTTACCTTTTTTTGGTATATGTTGAAAATATGATGTTCTACTTGTACGAGGGATAAAAAGGGTAAGGTTTTTAATAAAATGGCATTCTAATGAGTTTAATATTTGCTATTTTAAGGAAATAACAGGTTGTTGAGCACAAAACGTACATAAAATTGCATTAATCTTTCTGTCACAAAAGGACTTTATATGAAAGAAAACATTAATCTCATAATTAAGATCTTCGATATGCGCCTCATTTTATTACTGTTCCTACCGATAAATAAATTACATACCCGAGGGAACATTTTTGTTCCAAAAATCACGATTTCCTTTGTATTCGGTCTACAGCTCAAAATTAAACTTTACATTTGAACCTTCAGATCTTTGAAAAAGTTTTAAAGAAACAAAGTAGAGTTTATTTAACTTCTCGAAATTGTATTTCTTTCATTATAGAAATTTATTATTATTAGTATATTATTTATAAACAAAATTTGTACTCGAATTTTAATTCACTTCGCATTATCGGATTATGATGAAATTTGACAGACTCACGTAAGGTTTGTGATAATACAATACAGTCAAACTTATTTTATGCGGTCCTTTTTTATGCGATTTTTTGTGTGTGATCTTTTATATGTAATTATTTTTTTATGCGTAATGTAAAAAAAAGTCAGTCAAAATGCACACTATGAATAAAATTGAATAATAAGCAACGAGGCAGAATCTTTTAGTGACGAAAGTGATACTAAACCAGTTCTTCACAAGAAAATGCGCGTTCTTGACTACCAAGAATAATTTTGTTGTACATTTTGAAAATTTTCGTATGTAAATGTATAATATGTATAATGTATATGATGTGTAAGTTAGGAATATATATAAACCTCTGTTTCAGATGTGTATCAAGTGAAATGGTCTGACGAGTAGTTTAAAATAAATGAAAGTAAGAAGAAAATTTTAGATCAAGCTTTTATATATAATATATACTGTACATGTATGTATAATTTATAATATGTATAATTTACATATATGCATAACTTATAAAGCTTGTCACAGCTATTCTAAGTAACGGCATTAGTTGTTATATTATACATATATATAAAAGCCTGATTTAAAAAAATTCTTTATTTTTATTTTTATTTTTAATAATCAATCTTTTGGGTGACAATCTTCGGGACCATATTAGGTATTGTTTGAATAAAAAAATTAACCTTGAGATACTACACCTGTGTTCAAAAAAATAGTAGTGCAAGTGCTCTTGTCTGAAGACACTGCTATTCATTGCTTATGAGCTAAAATGTTTTTAATTGTTCATCAGATTCTTAAACACCTGATGTTGTGTTTTGTGCAAAAGTTGTCTTTGTTTTGTACATGAGAATTTGTAGAACAACAAACTTGCCGCATTGGTGCACTACTATTTTTTTGAACACAGGTGTACATTTTGCGCAATTTTTTTTACAAAAATAAAGAGAAAACAAAACAAACTGAAACATTATGTGTGATTATTAGGGGAAAACTAGTTATAATAGACTTAGAAAGTAAGATTCCATTATTTGTAGTGAGTCTAAGTCACATGTACCTTATGTCTTGTAGAGATCAACTGGTTCTCGCGTTTCATATGTCCGAATGGAGCATACATCAACAACCATCAGTTGAATGCGCACGCTAATTAGGCCGGTTGCAAATCATAATGAAGACATCAACTCAGTTTTCTTGGCAGATCTCCTCCGGCGCGCGTCCCTCAGCCGTAAGATTTTGTGCTGCGCCATTATATAGGCATCTTAAGATGCAGCAGGTTCGGCGAGCCGTGATATCTGCGCTGTTTTGATGCGCAGAAGCGACCGCGACGTGCGCGAGGCAACCACCCATTACGATTTTAAAGGCGGTATCCGTCGACCGATGATGGGCTTCTTTTTTTCGCGAAGACATTCCACCGGGTTCGGCACAGAAGATGCAATATGCAAGTAGGTAGCATACTGCAAAAAGAAACTCCTTCGATGCAGTGGTAATTGTGATCTGCAAACATCCAGCTAATTGCACTGCCATCACTGTCCCGAGGCATTTGTTTGTGGTGCACGGGATTTTGTGTGGCGTGCCTCACGTGTGGAACATAATTAGTTCCTTCCCGTGTTTGTTTCTATGGATGAATGTATGTTTGTAGCATATTTCGCCTCCTGTCTTCCGCTGGCCGAGCCCCCGCCCCCCTCATCCGATGGTCGACCTGCACAAAATGTGTTAATGACGATCTATCAGTCGCCGGATAACGAGCCTGTCGCCACTCCTGTCCCCATCACCACACATCACCACATATTTTCTTCTATGACAAATGGTTTTGAAAAAGTCAAAGAAAAGACACAACGCCGCCCAATCGCCCGAAATATTTCATCGTTAAAATTGTTCGAAAAGAAAAAAAGTAATAATAACATACACATGCAATTCCCAGACTATTCTGACGAACTTTTTGGTTCGCCTGGCCAATTCAGCATGCCTTTAGGTCTTTGAATCTAATTAAGACCTCGATAGAAGCTACTAATAATTTTCGCGGCGTCTTGAACTGCTTGTTTTTTTTTTTTTTTGAATTCCGAAAATTATATTTATAGCCGCCAGTTGGGCGGATCTCATCATCTATCGATGATAAAAAGTTGGGCAAGATAAGGGACAGAGAATTTTCATGCGGGGCACATTTGCTACTAGATAAAAAACGCCTCAGGGGCCTTAAGAGTTACGAGACATCGGTTTAAACATGCTCAACAAGCCGAATAGCAAACAAAAAATTGGTGTTGGGGAATTCATCACGAGCCCCATCAATCTGGCGACATTTGTGTTGAAATATTTGGACAGCACCGCCCACTCTCTCTATCATCTTTTTGGGGGCTGCCTATTTGAGGCAGCTGGTGACACTTTTGTGAGATGTAATAATTTTTGCTGTTCAGGAAGTCGACGGTGCGTCCAATCACCAGAAACCCGGGTGGCGGTGTCTTATTCAAGATCGGTTTTGAGGGCCAGATCCAATTTTTGCGTCTTTTTCTCCTTTTATTTTTTTTCTAGTATTTTTAGAGTGAAAGCCATATAATTGAGTTCTAATGAATTTACGAGGCCATTAAATTAATTACGCGCCCTCACAGCAAAACTATAGACTGCTGGCTTGCATTGCATAGTGCTCTGCAACCGGAAAATTTTATGATTTTTGTTTTTTTTCTGATGTTCTATACGTCTCAAGAATTTGAGATGTTTTTTTAAATGCATAACAACTGGATGAAGAGAAAGTTTTGAGCTAACTTATTATGGACATTATGTGGGGTGGTTAGGAAACGAAAGGGATTTATGACCGCCAATGAGAAAGGGTAACGACTTGTTTATAAGCATCAAATTGACGGTATTTGATAATGAATCGTCGTCATTGGAGAGAGATGCACGGCTAATTGCTGGTTGACTTCCCAACCTCATTAAATATATTCAACTGGTCTTATGGTGAAGGGCTTCTGATGCGGAAGATTTAACTCAAACTAATAGAAATTCAGCGTTTCTAACAAGTGTTTGTTCTTCTAAGATTAAGACGACCCGCTGAGAAGTGACTTTTTTATTTAAATATTCTTAATAGGCCCACTGGGAATAGAACACTAAATACAAGTTCTGATGTCCGGTGTTTACAAAAAACACATTTAAAGTCGACTTTCCAACTCGCCGATGATGCGATTTTAATATAAATTTAATTAGATTATATCCTAGACAGGCTATGAACGAAATTAAGAATTTTGAGCGTCCTCAATTTCGAAATTATTAATTGCCTTGAAATTAAAGTGTAATTTGTGTCAAAATCCTTGTTTGATGGAATAGTCGTCTGAATTTTCATGAGGTTTTCAAAGATGTTAATTTATTTTTAAAATTGTGTATACACGAAATATTAAATTTCGTTAACAGTTTGATGCAAGTTCACACAACTAGTAGTAGAGCTGAAGATTACAAAAAAGTTTTGCTGCCAAGATAATACGTAGATACATAAAATGGCCATTTCATTAATTGACCTCATTTTTCTTTTAAAGTTGTTTTTCAATTTGAAAACAAAATTCTCATCAAATAATAGCACCAGAATTGCATAATTTCAGAAATTTAATTTCAAATATTTGAGCAGTAAAAGGTTTTTTCAGTTGCCTTCATCACAAATTATTACATCATATATGATACTTCCTTTATTATTAGGAATCGCCACGCTATTAAAACAATATATAACCTATATAATATATATCTGATGCGGCCGTATAAAACATTCAAAGTGCAAACTTTGTCCGGTCCTGTTGAAACCTTAGGTTTGGGTCTACACATTGAAACTTTCCTTAAAAAATTGTGATATATTAAGATTTAAACACTACTTGTAGACAATAACTGAAACTAAAAACAAAAATTTTTGTAACTTTTGTATGGCCTTTTACACTCGCAGATTAGAAAAAAATTCAACATTTTTGGTGAATTGTTGTTTATAAAGATATACCCCAAAATACTTTTTTCGTCGGTCTCATAGTTGCTGAAAAAAAAATGTCTTATGACTCGCTCTTGACCGGTTTTTTTTTTTTTTTCTAATACTAAAGGATTTGATTCGCAATTGGCTTTATGATTAAAATATTTTGTTTTTGTTTCCTATTTATATATAATAAAATGTAAAGAAATCTATTGATACAAAAATGATTATTCTTATTTTTAGGGTTCCGTAGCCAAATGGTAAAAAACGGAACCCTTATGGATTCGTCATGTATGTCTGTCTGTCAGTCCGTCCGTATGTCACAGCCACTTTTTTTGCGAAACTATAAGAACTATACTGTTGAAACTTGGTAAGTAGATGTATTCTGTGAACCGCATTAAGATTTTCACACAAAAATAGAAAAAAAAACAATACATTTTGTGGGTTCCCCATACTTAGAACTGAAACTCCAAAATTTTTTTTCATCAAACCCATACGTGTGGGGTATCTATGGATAGGTCTTCAAAAATGATATTGAGGTTTCTAATATCATTTTTTTCTAAACTCAATAGTTTGCGCGAGAGACACTTCCAAAGTGGTAAAATGTATGCCCCCCCCCCCCCCCCCCCCCCCCCCCCCCCCGTTACTTCTAAAATAAGAGAATGATAAAACTAAAAAAAATATATGATGTACATTAAAATGCAAACTTCATAAACTTTCATAAACATAACCGTGAACCATTATTTTTTAATAATAACAAGAACTTTTATATTATGTTACTTGCTGCTATGGAACCCTTCATGGGCGAATCCGACTCGCACTTGGCCGCTTTTTTATTTTATATTTTTATTAGGACTGTAGTTACAACTGATGAATTTAAAAACATGAATAAAACAAAATATGTTTGACTATAATCTGATTATATAATAAATATGTAATGATGTTTGAAAAAAATATGGCTAATTGTAAATGTTGAAAATGAAACCAAATTGATGATATGCATTTTTTATTTAAACTCAGTACCTATTTTAGTTTTTGGCGATATTTTACCCTTTATTTCCAGTAAAGGTTTTATAAATATAGTAATATTTGTTAAAATTTATTCTCGGTTTAACCTTAAGGGGGTCCTCTAGTTTCTCGGCAGTTTATTTACGGCTTTTTCAATAATTTTTTACGGGCAAACCATCGAAATGATCAATCTCATTGTTTTTGCATAATCTTTATTAACATTTAAATAAGCTTTACACATTTTTTGAAGTCAAAATATACAATAGATTAAAAGTTATAGTGGCCGACAGGAAGACATCAAGTAAAAGAGGTGCTTGACGGTGACCAAGATTGCGGCTGTTCTACTTATCTGAAATCAATAAACCAAACGGCATTTTAATCTTCATATTTAAGACTAGCGATTGAACTAGAATGAATTCAAAATTGCAAAAATTGACTTTTTTATACACTTTTGAAAATTACATTCTATTTTTTCCTCATTTTTTCTTAAGTTTTTCGCCCGTAGAAAAAAAACTATCGAAGCAATCATGATAATCCTAGTTCAATCGCTGGCTTATAACATATTAAAGATGCTGTATAAATTTGAACAAGATCGGTGTAGTAGTTTCTGAAATATCGTGGTCACCGTTTCGAAAAATGGTGTTTCGAGAAAAACGCGTTTGAAAGTTCGCGCAGCCCAGCGCGCTCTTCGTATACCTGCTCCGTTCCAGGGCCGTAACTTGTGAACCACTTCAAATATCGAAAAATCCTTTGGCACACATTTTCTACACATGTTGTAGATGTGATTTATAAAAAAAAAAAAAAATCGATTTTTTCGACCCGAGAAACTAGAGGACCCCCTTAATATAAGATCTAGCATAAATAATAAAGCTTATAATACCTATTCCCTTATTCGATTTCGTATTCAAAAGAGAGCCAAGACATATTTTCAAACTTATTTTACGTGGTTGGTAGTTAATACTTTTATAGAATTTTATATATATCATATGGGGTATCATTTCAAAGGGCTTATTATGGGGAATTCATATGTATATTATTTCATAATTTTAAATAGCATGTTTAAAAAGATATTTAGAAAAATATGCGAAAATAGAGCATTTACCATCCTCTCATTCAGAAAGTACTTGACCAAAAAATCCAAAAAAAATCAGGGTATTAATTGGAGTTCATAGATAAATTATAATGAAGCATTTAGATCTTATAGAGTTTTAGAAAATATGGTGCGAAACGCTTTGTACGCGAGTCGAATAGCCACTTGACCCGCTTTTGTATCAGAGAATGATATTGAGAACTTAGCCTTCGATTTTATTAAATTAAATCGTACGAAGTCTGAATATATATGTTTATTAAAATGTTCGGACATATTACAAATTTTTTGTTTATGTATTACTTACGTAATACGTGAATAAAAAATTGTTTACGTCTTTTTTACCATCTGGAATTTTTCCTAAAAAAAATTAAAATTATCACACATTTTTGAAAAATCATGGATATGCTCACAAGTTAAACGAATCAATTGATTTTAATAAATGAAATGTTGTTAATTTCGTCTTATTCCAAGGAATTTTAAGAGTTACGGTATGAATATGTAAATATTATGAAAAATCAAGAGGCAGAAAATTGAAATATGTCAACAAAATTTATTGTTCAGTATGTTGGGTGCGGTATTAAATTTGAAATTATTGAGAATCGATAAATATTCATGTTTTTGAATTTGGATTTTATTCTCCTTGGATTAATAAAGATGCATTTTAATTTTACGATCGATAATCTATAGAATATTTTTTTCTTCGATATTTGCGATCTCTGCACATTAATTCGATTGTTTGTACTTTTCGCTACCCCTTTTCCCTTTCTACATATTTAGCTTAGAATCATACAGCAAACAATTGCTCATTTCGAACAGCATTTATGAATGCAAATGCATGCGAAACCCGCCGACGTGTACAAAAATTTCGTCCGCAGAAATGAAGTTCGGGTTCGGGTTTGGTTTCGGGTTTGAGGGGTTTGCTTGAGCATTTGCTAATTTGAAATATGAATCAGGAGGAGGAGGAGTCGCTGTTTGGTCTAGTTGGCCAGCCAAGCGGTTGCGGTGTTCTGTCGGGCTTCGGCTTCAGCTGCTGCTGCTGCTATTTCTCTTACTATTTTTTAATGCTGATGCTGCTGCCCGGTTTGCTGACACTGCCCCCGATCCTAATGTTTCGCCAGTGGTCAAGGCAAGGAGGTCCTGGGGGAGGCTCCTCTTGATGCAGTCCATTCCAGGGGATGATAGGTCAGTTACTCGGTTCGGACTTTGGCCAGTGGAAAACTACATCCTGACTGCTTTTGGGTCAATTGATCCCCTCACATGAATATCTGATTCGAGCAAATATTATGGAGCTCAATATCCCTCTGGGGGCTTGAGGGCAGCATGTGTGCTTGACCCTGTTCCCATTCCCAGTCCCGATTCCGGCCAAATGTTTGCATATGCGCCCAACCTTATTATGGACAGGACCACTCGAAACGATGGATGACGGGCCCAGACACTGCGGCCCGCACACAAATTATAATTTTGCAGAGCGCGCTGGAATTTCTTTCCGCTGGGCTGATTATTATGGCTGCATTGGGGCTCAAAACGAGCATCCAACAACAGTCGCTTCATCCCCCAGGACCCCCTTCTGCTGATGTGGTGGGTCGGCCGGCGCGGGATTGCAAGAATTTCACACTAATTTTGATAATGCATCTCATAATCTCAAGGATAGAATGGTCCAAGCCCGAGGAATTTGAATAGATCAAATCATGACGGGAATCCAGGAGGCCCCATTTTAATCCTTTTCCACTTCCTTGAACCCATCGCAACCCCAAGCCCAATTCTTAGATGAAATATACTGTTGCGAAGGAGGGACGGGCCTAAGGTTGCCGCTTTTCCATAGAACATCACTAGTACGAGTTAGAGGGTAAAGAATCTTCAGTCCAATAAGAGAGAAAAATGTTGTAAAAAGTAATACAAAGATTTCATTTTAGGTAGGACATTTCAATTTTACTATTTTATATTTTTTGTAAAATAATTTTAATCGCACATCTCGTAAATTTCCAATATTGGAAAATTTTATAAGAATATACATATATCGTAAAGTTGAGAAATAATGCTCCATCATATTTAATGTTACCATAAAATGTGCATGAGAAGACAGCAGTACAAAAGTGTGCTAAAAAATAGATTATAAAATTGTTAATGTTACATTTTTATCAAAAAGAACAAGATCAAATATTGCTCGTTAAGAAAAAGTATAAAATCATAACGAAAATATTTAAAAAGCAAATAAATTGTATATTTAAGCTAATATTTATCCAAAAAAAGGCACATATAGTATGAAGCCAAAAACAAATGAAAGTATTTTTCAAATCAGCTATACTATCCTTACATATGTATAATAGTTCGAAAATATAAAGCCTATACAGCAGAATATAATCGTTAAAGATACAACTTCTTGTGATTTCCAAACTAGACAAATAATAATACAATAAGAAATTTTACATTTATACAGGAATCTAAAATATTTTGAAAAGCATTAAAAAATTAAAAAAAAAAAATGAAAATTGTATATTTAAAAAGAATACAACTACAAGACTGTATTTAGTACTATGAAATTATACGATTATGCTTTTTAATTATAGAAATATATTGAAAACCAAATCTAAAGTACTAACAGGAAAAAGACCTTATCAAAATCTTTGAAGTCTCTTAGAATTTAGGTATAAGGGAGGAAGTGAAACACAGACAGAAAATACAAGTCTGCAATCTTTAGGTATGTGTGTTAACTCTAAAAATTTTACTCATGGGTAAAACTTGTTATTTTAAAGTGTCTGTTAACCTCACGGAGGGGAAAAACTGAGTTCTGGACAGCACTTCTCCTTTTACCAAATTGTACCAGATTTTACTCACGCGAGACCGAGTAAATTTGGGTAAAACCACAGATTGCTTGTCATTGTCTGTCATTTTTGTGTTTAAATTTTGCGTTTCGATTCAGATAGAAGTAATTTATTGAAGAACATTTTAAATAAATAAAAAACATATTTCAAAATATTAAATAAATCCATAAGTTTTAGCTTTGACATCTTGATCATATTTGACAATTTACATACAGAAGCAAGATTTTGATGCTGTACCCAATTATTTTTACTTGAAGTCGTCTGATAACTTTCGATGTTTATCCCCGCTTCCATATGAAACTTTTTACCAAATTTTTATTTAAGAAAATTTTACTCAAAAGTTGCCAGACAGGCCTTCCGTTTTCTTACTTTTAATAACTGCTTCTGATGTTATTAAGGATGCTAAATCCGAATCTAAAAGCCAATACTTTTCATCAGGTAAGGTTTTTGAGAAAAATAGTTCTAATATATGAAATAAACAATATTTTAGCCTTTTTTGAAAATTTTTAAAAATGAACAGAATGTTGTGTTTTCTTAGCTTAAATAAAAGTTTGAAGGCTAATCCACTAAACGAAAATACAAAAACCTTAAAACCTTGTAAAAAACAGCCATGAAATTTAAAGACTCCGATTTCAGCTATTTTATACAAATTAAAAAAAAAAAGAAAACAATAAATAAGAATGTAACTTTAAATTTTCAAGGCTTGTTTTAATTTTTTAAGTTAGCTAGTTTAAGCTTAGAGTGCATTCAAAGTTCTAAAATTAGGTTTGTCATAAAACAACCTCGCAATTTGGAGTACAACAAGCGCCCTCACGGTTTCGCACAGATCACTTCGAAGAAGAAAATTTACCTTATCAAATAAACCCTTTTATAATTCATAGCGAACCACTCGGACGTGACCGATTTTTTCCTGCAATCTTTACTAAATTCTTTATCAGAGTGAATAGTTATCCTGAAATCTTTACTAGACTTTCTATGAGCGTAAATAATTTCAAAATTTTGTTGGAACCATCAAACTTAATACAATTTTGCTAATATTTTAAAAATTAAAAGATTTAAAATTAAAGCAAAAAGAGTTTCAGAACGGGTTAAAAATTATCTATCATATGATAACCCACTTGGCTAAAAAAAGGCAGAAAAAATCCAACCCTAATTTTTGAAGAGTCTAAAAGAGGTAAAAAAATATGTTTTCCTCTCTTACTCCAGGACAAGGTGCAGACAAACAAGCTTTACAACTGTAAAATTTTAAATTGATAGCATGTCTTGTTTCTTGGAAAAACAGCTGTGAAATAAAAACAGACATACGGACAGACAACAAAACCTCATCATAAGGCCCAAAAAATTAGGTGAAAATATTAGTTTCAGAATTTTTTAGAAAATGTAATGAAATAGAGTGCGAAGGCAAAGCAGTATTCTGTCGACAGTTGGGGTAACATACTTCTGAAAAGAGTAAAAACGGCACCCCTTAATCTGTTCACCTTTCCGAACTACTCGAATAATTTGTAGCGTTTTGCGTCCGACGTGCGCCCGCTGTGTTTGTTTAAATATGTCAAAAATGAGATCCGCGGTCTGTCGGAGGAAACACGTCAAGCCGGCACTGTTGGGGACGGCCATGCGTTTTACATCGCCACATACCGAGAGCGTGTGCTCCGCTCGGGTTGAAGTCCCAGTTCCAGAGCTGTGGGGCCCGGCGATGTAAACAATTTCCCAACAAACTTGTGGGGAGGCTCCTTCGCAGTCCCGCAGGAGTCTCGTAGTTTTCAGCTTATTGTCGGTTTGCGTTGTTTATGTTAATGTCATCACGACGGGATTAGTGAGTGATTAGAGTTGTTTGGGTTACGCGCTTTTAATAGCTCACTTCCACTTTTTACCCGGAGCGGGGGACTGAGCCATCTGTCGTTACTGGAACATGTCCTCTGTCACATTTTCAGACAAAAGTTTTAAAACAATTAAATCATTTGTAGAACTTCTATCTAATCTGTTTGAATTTGCTCTGCAATCTTTTAATTTACGCCAGATAATTAAAGTGCACCTCTTTTAGAGCTTTTTTGGGTATGAGTGCATACTTTATGTATTCACACAAGTATGCGGCAAAACACAATGCATTTTTCGAATGTTTTTTACGAGTTAACTTAACGCATTTTGTATAACAAAATATACAGACAAGAAAGATCTAGACAAATGCGCCACTGCTAGTTCATCGACTATAAACAATTGAAAAATCTAGGAAACGCGAGCTCATTGATGAAAACTAGATCCCTTCACCGACTTTCTTTCCTATCCCATAAAAATCCGACTCGAAATTGCTGGAAATACTATGAAAAACCACGAGGCATATGAATGAGAAGCCACCACACTCCTCACATCGCTACATCCCAAGGCGATTCTCAGTCTATATCGATGAAATCTTGAAATATTTATATAGATTGTGCTCATGATGGATGCCAATTGCAACGTCGACTTAAAAAAACCAGAACATAATCAATAAATTCGCGCTCAAAAGAGTCGTTCGTGAAACATATCGAAATGAGGCTCTGCATTCTATCTGTGATATTATATACTAATATTATAAAAAAAAGAGTGAGCTTGTTACATTAAATGTAAGAGGTTGCCTTGAAAACAGCTAGAGCGATTCGAGTAATTGTTTCATTAATATAGGAAGCTAAATTAATGTGGGTGATTATAGGCTGGGTGAACCACAGCATTTGCATTTCAAATACAACTATATCTTAAATAAAAACACCAAATCAAATTCAAGACTAACTAAATCAGGACCAACTAAATCAAAATGTGAAAAACAACTGTGTAGATCGTAATTTAAATAGGCATATCAAACGTTGAATCTAAATAAAAAAAATTTAAAATTCAATAAAAGGGATTAGCTCGTTCCTAAGTAAATATATGTGAACTATTTTTAAACAAATTCATTTGCCCTGTTAACAGATAAGTTAAGTAATTACATAAGTCTTTAAATCAAATTAAAAATTGAAAAGGTAACAATACTACGTCATCAATATTATGCAGATTATTTAAGCGGAGACAACTAAAATTTTATGCAAAAATGTCATTCATTTAGTAACAAGTTGTTATAAAAACTAATTAGAATAATCCCTTAAATATTATAAAAATGGTTTTATGAAAAGTTTAAAATTGTGAAGTTGTGTCTTGTAAAGGTGTCCCATAGTGTCACATAACTCATTGTATTTTACTCGCCAAGCCCTTTCATTTGATACCTATATCAAGAAGGTTGTCAAGAAAACAAATGTTCGCCATCTTGGAGCGTCCGCCATATTGAATTCATAATGACGTCTTATAGCCTATGTCGCATTGTCATTATACTGACACACGTACGCAAAATTCCAAAACTCTAGCTTACCTAGAAGTGGTCGAAGTATTGACTACAAAAATTGTTCTCGGACAACAGGGAAAATGATTTAATAAAAGCTTTGTAAAAACCATGTTAAGTTATGAAGAGTTAATTCAATTTAATGTGAATTAAAAGTTAAATTTACAAATAAAGTATTTAAGAATTAATATTTTATTTAAATAATTCTATAGTCAAGTTGATATTAAAATAGTTAGTTTGAATTAACTAGAAATATTTTTTTCAGTGTAGATAATTCTCAAGATGAGTTTGAAATGTTCCGTGAATGTCGGATTGCTAAAATTCAAAAATGTTCCGGATACGTAAAACCTCAAGCTCATGGAGAAATAAAATACAAATTTAAGTTTCGAAAAAGAGAATTCAATACAATTTAATAAAAATACTTATACTCCTTTTCGTTTTAAATAAAAACAATCCTCTCAACTGCAACAGAAACAGAAACAAGAGCGCGTAGTAACCATTCAACCTCTAGTTATCCTTGAAAAAAGTTTTAATCAGAAAATCGCGAAATTAGCAGCAAAGATCACCGACACGGAGGTAAAGGTATCCTCCTCAGAGAGATTAATTAATTTGAAATCTCAACCTTTCAGGTGTATCTCCAGGTAACCAGGATGAGAGAGTAGTTTGCTTTCGCCCACAAGTGAAAGTTTTTCCTCGACGATAAAAGAAAAAATCCAGCGATTGCGAAGGTTATGAAACAAAGTCGTTCCAAGGAAAAGTTTTTGCATGCCCTCCGACTTATTGACCTTTAATAGAAGGAGAGCTCCGGAGTCTTGAGGAGGAGCGTACCTTCAGCGGATTAATTAAAAGCAGAGCAAGTAAATGAGTTTCATCAACTTGGAGTAATTAGTGGGTAATTAGAGGACAATCTTGACCAGCTCTTTTATGTAACATTGCGACGATTTTCAACAAAATAGATAAAAAGACAGTGAAACTTTTAGTTTTTTCACGTGATTTTGAACCCGGTGAAAATAGTCACGGAGGGGTACTTTTAGAATAAATTCAGACAATGGGCTCACTCTCACGCGATAATACTTTTACCCTTTCGTTATCTTCATTTTCGGATCACACCTGACCTGGCAATTTGTTCACCATTTTAAAATCGCCGAAGCATCGCACTTTAATTGCGATTCGGGTATAAGAGAAAAAAAAAAACTCCGACAGAAATGGCTCGCGGTGGTTATTGGTCCGGGAACCCAGTTCTACCTACTCCCACAAAAACTGACATTAAAATATATGTGGACAGGTGAACTGGTGCGAGAGCGGGCACCTACATAATATGTATATAAGATACTCGTACAACAAATTTCACATGGGGTACACTTCACAACCAATGGTAAAATGTATCGCAAGCATCTGGCCGCCAACTCTGGGGCGGGTGAATGAAATTAATACAAACCTGAAGCTATTGGGAAACTACCGGCTTCTTTTGTTAAAGCCAAGAGTTTGTAGGTACCCATCCCACTTCCGGTTGCGGTACAACCGCGGTACCACTCCACATGCGGACAGAGACAATGAAAACGCCCAGGTGAAGAGCATTCTGATGTTTTTGTTTTTCGGACTTCTTTTTCCCTTTTATTACACCTGAAAAAAAGGTGCTGGAGATACCAAGAAAATGGGGGAATCAACTGCACCACCGAAGAACACCTACAGCTACATACTCCTTGGCCCCGGTTTTACGTTTCTTCCTCTCGTTTTTTCTCGTCGCTGGGCATGAATAATCTCCGCGTACTGTAGCTAGCTAAAGAAATGGCCACATATATTTTGCTGCTCTGGTGGTTTTATGAACTTCTCGAAATTATCGTGTGAGGCCCAGAATTTTAAATTTTTGCCCGGAAGGTGTTTATGGATGTGCGTACCTCCTCACGCACTGTACATCCGTTTCGTTAGACCGGCTGATAAATTTTATAGGATTATTTTACCTAAAGATTTAGCGCACAATTTAACCAATGGCACAATTTTAAGGATCTAGAAGACAGGTGACTTTTTTATTCCTTTACGAGAATTATTTACCCCTAGTTGTGTTGTATGAGACCATTTAACAACTCATTCATGTATTCATCCAATTTGATTTTTATTGTTTTCTGCTTTGAAATAAAAATTAAGAACAATTTATACGTATACAGGTAATTTAAGGAGTTATATACAGTCAGAATTTTCAGAAAATCGAATATTTAAGTACACCCACAGAAAATGTCATGTCAATCGGGTGAATATTCTCAACACGCATATTTGTAATGATTTTTTTACTATATGTAAGGTGCTTTTTCTCAAAACTGTGTTTTTAAAGTCGGTGAGCAAGATTTCTCGGAAACGGCAGAACTGATCAGTTTAAAATTTTAACACAAGCTTTTTAAGTATATTTGTTAGTAACTAATCGAAGGTTTTTTCTCACCGAAAAATATTTTCCATTTTATAAACAATTTAAGGCCAACATTTTTGTTAAAAATCGATTTTTTTTTTAAGAAGCCGCCATTTTGTCAGAAATTCTTATTTTGCTTATTTCTTCGATTAATTACAAGATAAAAAAATATACTAACGAAATATTTTTGGTTTTTTCATTTTGGATGATCCAGTCCAGAGATATCGTGCTCACCGCAAGACGCCTTTTTTTAGAGTTGCTCCCGGAGATCAGTTGTAGCAGTTTTTAAAATAATTATTTTTACAAATTAAAAAACATTGCAATACACTCAAGAGTTACCGTAATATGTGTACAAATTTTTATATTAATAACTTAAAAGGTCATCATGAAGAACAATTCTTGAAAAATCGACTTTTTTAGGCCTCCAGTATACAGTCATATAACCCCTTAAGCACAAAACTAAATTCTGTCGCTCTTATTAAGTTTACTATGTATCACGAATAGTTTTTATAAAATTTGTGATTATAATCACAAAATTAAACTTTTTTTTTGAGTCTGAGTTATGAATGCTATTTTCTTATTGCTTGTGTCCAAAAGGAAGGCAAAAATGTCATCATTTTGTTAAAACTTTGCTTTTGTGAAGGAAAATTTGACATTCGTTTGGATAGTTTGAACCTCAATTACAACTAAATGCGTTGTGCGATATTTCTGATTTTTTGCCAAAAAGTACGTTATACTAGAGAAAACAGTATAGGTACACGGAGAAAAGTTTAAAGTAAATTTTACCAAGCAAATCAGTTTTTACTATAACCCATTGTAATGCGGGAACAGGTGAAGGTTATAATAAAATTTACAATGGTACAATGTAAATTATACTTTGTGCGGTAGTAAAAATAATAATGTCTATTGTAAATTATACTTTGTGCGGTAGTAAAAATAATAATGTCTATTGTACAAATTATAATAAAATATAATAATATTTAAATGGTGTCTGACTGATCCGCAGTTACAATAGCTCCATAGTAATTTTTATAATAAACTTTTCTCCGTGTACATTTTTGTATTGCGTTCCAAAGTGGTGAATTAAATATGGCGTCCGAACATTTGCAATTTTATGGGGTTTTTATCAAAATGAATCAAAGAGGTCTTAGGGTCGCTGAAACTTAATATGTTACCAAAATATATATTAAAGATGGAGGATCTAATATAGCAACCAAAAATTTAAAAAATGTCCGCCCCAACAGATTTACAAGGAAATAAAAACATAACAATTTTGATTATTGGTCATTTTAAATTTGCTGTCCTGGGCACAAAAGCAAATTTTTTTAAAAATCATGTTGATTTTCTTCAATTGTGAGACGAAAGCAATGAGGAATGACTGCTATTAATCAGAATCAAAAATCGTGTCGACTTGTGTTATTATTCACAACTTTGTGATTTTCTTGATTAATTAATTTCTTTTTAATATTTAATGAGCACTAGATTCTTACATTTGACGGTCAATTTGCATTGGTTTTAATGATCTTGAATTTAAGAAGCCTTCTGAGTTAAAAAGTTATTAAAAAATTATTCTACATAAATATCAGATTTTTTTTTTGCAATGCATATTATTACTATTTTAAATCATATGAATATACTACATACATACATCAATAATATACACCATACGAAATAATTATAGAAACAAGAACGAAAACTGCAATATTTGGGTTTATTTTAGTTATAAAAAGTAAATATTTGGAAATTCGATTTGCCAACACTGCGCGTAGGTTGTTGCTATTAAAAAATTATAGTACATTCAAAAGATTTCACTTCATTTTTTATTAACCGAAAAAAATAGCGCATTACACAAAAATGTAGGAACGAAATAATTATAGAAACATAATTAACATAATTCGTCAAAGAATTGAATGTATCACATATAAAATTATATAATAATTATATCAGAAACATTTAATAGGTCATGTTGCCACCTGAGTTCAAAATTACTTGTTGGAGTCTCATGGGCATAGAATTAATTAAATTTTGCAGATGCCATTGGTCAATTTCATTCCATTCGCTAACTACGGCATCTCTAAGATGTTTCACAGATTCAGATTGACGTTCATTCTTGTAAACATTATTGGCCAGTAGTCCCCAAACATTTTCAATCGGATTGAGATCCGGACTACAGGCTGGCCAATCCAAAAACGAAATGTTGTAATCACCCAAAAGTCTTTCGTCAGTCTATCAGAATGAATTGCTGCCAATAGTTTTGTCAGCCCGTCTGATATAAAGCGGCAATTGAAATTAGATGTTTCCGTGCGTCGAATACAGCAAATTAAACATGACGACAAAAACTTATCCTATGAAAAAATGAAGCCGAAACCTCAACTTTTGTCTCGTCATAAAACTCGTCATAAGGTTTGCTGAGAAATATCAGTTTTGGGATAAGGAGTAGAACAAAGTCGTATTTAGCAACGAAAAAAAATTGAATTTAGACGGGGCTGGTGGTCTCCAAAAATATTGGCGTGATGTTCGACAAAAAAACAAGGTGGTGATATTTCTCAGCAAACCTTAAATCGAGCTGTTTTATGACGAGACAAAAGTTGAGGTTTCGACTTAATTTTTTCATAGAATAAGTTTTTGTCGTCATGTTTAATTTGCTGTATTCGACGCACGGAAACATCTAATTTCAATTGCCGCTTTATATCAGACGGGCTGACAAAACTATTGGCAGCAATTCATTCTGATAGACTGACGAAAGACTTTTGGGTGATTACAACATTTCGTTTTTGGATTGGCCAGCCTGTAGTCCGGATTTCAATCCGATTGAAAATGTTTGAGGACTACTGGCCAATAATGTTTACTAGAATGAACGTCAATCTGAATCTGTGAAACATCTTAGAGATGCCGTAGTTAGCGAATGGAATGAAATTGACCAATGGCATCTGCAAAATTTAATTAATTCTATGCCCATGAGACTCCAACAAGTAATTTTGAACTCAGGTGGCAACACAAACTATTAAATGTTTCTGATATAATTATTATATAATTTTATATGTGATACATTCAATTCTTTGACGAAATTAACATTATGTTTCTATAATTATTTCGTTCCTACATTTTTGTGTAATGCGCTATTTTTTTCGGTTAATATAAAATGAAGTGAAATCTTTTGAATGTACTATTATTTTTTAATAGCAACAACCTACGCGCAGTGTTGGCAAATCGAATTTCCAAATATTTACTTGTTATAACTCAAATAAACCCAAATATTGCAGTTTTCGTTTTTGTTTCTATAATTATTTCGTATGGTGTATATAATAGTATACTCTTAAGTTCTTCTCTCATAAATTTATGATCAGTAACTGTTGACTGAATTGTATATTTAATTTAATTACAAATGATGCGTAAGATGCATAATATATGATCACTTTTCTCTCCTTCTATTCTTTGATCATCCCGAAGTATGGGTCACAGAGGCTAAGGCAATACCAGGCTTTGTCAACTGTTGGTCTAAAGAGTTAGAGGATCAATACACTTTAAAAACTAATAGTAAAATTGTTATATAAATAGGTTTAAACTTATGTGAAATAAATGCAAAAAGCACCGCACGAGTTGAAAATTAGACTTTCAATATGTATCTGATATAATTTTAGATAACCCCAAAATTTCTGTAATTTTATACAACACAAACCGTACACTTGTAATATTAGTGAGTACAATTTCGACCAGATTTATTTATACTATAAATATTTTGTATTCTCATCAAGGAACAAAATGCAAGGAATCTGTGAAAAGATTGAATACCTCATGAAACTTATTTATTCTGAATTTCGAAATTTCACACAATAAAAGTATATTACAAAACTGCCTAATAAACAGCGTAATGTTCTTCTTCTACTGAATTCAAACTACATAAACAAGTATATGTAAAACTAAGCCACTTTTAAACGTAAATTAATTAATTCTTATACGGTGCAAACATGCAGAAGTTTACAACAATTCAAGTGTAATCTTTTAATTCTTTTATAGTTTATAATT
This sequence comes from Dysmachus trigonus, assembly GCA_949715965.1. NCBI lineage: Eukaryota > Metazoa > Arthropoda > Insecta > Diptera > Asilidae > Dysmachus > Dysmachus trigonus. The sequence goes on from OX454320.1 coordinate 16,659,103, forward strand.
TAAGAATACACCACAATGTGATTTTTCCATTATCATATAAGGTATTCAATTATCTCATAAAATAAGATAAAATTACACTAATATATTTTAGAGTACACATTATCAAACTCCTTTATTGAACGCTTGTAAGAACAAGTCTGGAGTATCCTTGTGCTGTTGCATAGAGCAGATTCAAAGCAGATTTCTAAAGTTCATGCTTCGGGGTCTTTCTTGACTAGATCTTCTTAATTTTCTTTTTTATACCGACAAATAAGAGCTTATTTTGCTGGACTTCTTTGAAAGGAGACATGACAACACCAGAACTCGTTTGCTCTCAATTGCAACAATTAATTTAGACGTACTTTTGTGTTGTTTTAATATCTATGTTCTGCTGTTTCTTTTGTTGTCTTATCACTGTATTGTTTGTTTTAAACCCATTTCATTAAGGTCAGGTCTTTTCAATTGTAATTTTGAGCGTCTAGACTTTTAATACTCAAAAAGTCAGGTTAAATGTCAGTTCGCTTGAATTTTCATTCTTTCATTTGTTATTGGTTATTTTGTATTAATTAGCATTGTGAGGAATCTAAACAAATAAATAAATCAAATTTCTCTAATCTGATCAAAAAATAAATTTCCAATGAAATTATGACAACAAAATTATTTCTTTTCAAACATTGTTTAAGATTCTTAAATTGGGGATAAAAACAAAAAACATCCTCAAATCACGTCAAAGAAAAAAAGGTTAATTTTCTAAAAAAAAAAAAGGAAAAGCTCCATTATACAATTGAAGAGATTTAAATACGTTATAAGACACCATTGATTGGTGTAACTTCAGAACATATTTTTTTTTAATTTTTATTTTTGAACAAGAAAACGATGATGTAAGTAATGGTTATTTGAAATTTTAAAAAAATTATTCAGAAAAAAGCATAACGTATTTAATTAAACTTTATCACTTAGGTTTTCCGATTCTTATATACGTACGTAATGAAGATAGACGTAAAAATATATGCACACAATTTAATATTAAGATATTTATTTTATGTATCTTATAAGCACGTTTTGAATAAAAAATTGATAGATGAATGATTAATTTGGGTTCCTAGTTTTTGGAGTGTATAACTTTAAAGTTGAATCTACTGAAGGCTATACAACTTGATTTTTGTAAAATTATTCATTTCCTTTTGTTCAATTTAAATACATTAAATATGACAAGTAGTAAATAATATGCATACTTTTATGTAAATACGCATTATTTGCTTAATTAATGGTGAGAAGAATTACTTCATTGAATGTACGCAATGGGCTTGGAAATAAATTAAATAAAACTATTTTTAAAGTTAATTTGGTCATATTTATAAATTAAAATAATTTTCTCTCAATAATTTCATTCATTCATACCCTACTTTCTCGTTTTTGTTCTTTTAATATATTATCTTTCTTTTATTCTGGCGGTTTTTCTCCACTGAAATAAAGTTCCCTAAAAAGCCGCGGAAAATCTCCTTTAGGTAAAACATGGTAAATTTGTAGTGAACATTTTATCACTTTTTTCCCTCAAATGTTAATTTCTCAGAAATTATTTGTGTTTTTGCCGATTTTCCAACGCAGACAAATTTAAGCTTTTACTGGAAAAACAAACTCGTAAAACACTTTTAATTCGTCCAGGATTTATTCAACTTTAAAGTTATTAGATCTAACAGACCGAACTCTCTGTAAGTAGGATGATTCTTATGTAAATGAAGCTTATAACTATATATATATATATATTTTATATCTTGACGAATAGATAAGATTTTGCAAATTTTTCTATTATTTATTTTTCGGTTCACAAAAATCTTGAGGTAATTCAATTTTCGTGATTTTGATGCGTATAAAATAATCATCCGTACACTAAAATAAAAGTTTTGTCCTTCACTTTTGACTCCAAATGACCGTTTCTGTAAAGTTTCCTCAAAATCCGTGAGGAGACCTCAAATTCAATTTAAGTGTCTATTCCTATTTAAATTTTAAACTCAAGACATCTTTTCTAATAAAAATTTTTGCGCTATTCACATGTATAAAAAAATCTTAAAATATAAAATTTTAAACTCGGCAAAACAGAGCATTAGGAAATATTTATAATACAACAATTTGTGAACATTTCTTTTAAATTGAGAAAAGAGAAACTTGTAGAAAAAATAGGTACTCTCTGGAAACTTCCAGAATATACGAACGTTTCTTTTTATAAAAGTTTTATTGGATATCGAGTTAGCAAAAAAAACTATTTATTTTCAGATTGAGATGTTTAGGAAAATGATGTAAAACTAATTTCTAACTGGAAAAAAATAGTGAATGTATCTGCGAACTGTTATTATAATGCGCCTCTTTGAGAAGTAATGATATATTTTGTTTGAAAGTCAAGACGTTAAAAATATCTAGATTTGATTTGAATATGAAGAAGTTGATTAGAATAGTATATAAAGCGATTTGAAGTTCAATCTCAAATTATAACATCTAAAGATAGAATTAAAACAATTGGTCCTTATTTTAAAGATAAATTTATTCTTGGATTAATTTAAATTGACCTTTTATTAAGGTCAAGGTTGAGGTTATGCATTATTATATACATATATGTATATATATTTCGTCGTTACTGTCTCTCTATAGATTTAAATTTTTATGTGGGTGCAATCAATCAAATATCTTAATTAAAAATGGGATCATACCTTTTATTTTAAAATTCCAATTTTGAATGACAGTTATAACAATTAAAGCTTTTATTTTATTCCACTGATAACTACTTTACTCATCTCAGGATTTATATCTAGATAACTTTATCAAACATTTTTGAAACGGTCAATGCTTTATTCTCTAGATAGAAAAAGCTGTAGAATAAAGGAGTTGTAAAGGACCTCTCTAAATTTCCAAAAAGAAAATTAAAAACTCTTAGGAAGGATGCAACATTAAATTAATTGGTGCTCATTAAAGACTCTGAAGTGTACTGAAAGCATAGCCAGATGTCAGGCCAGCCAAGAAAAGGCAACTATCGACTCAAAGGGGAAAGATAACGAGGTTCAAGTTCAGTATGGATGTCCTTATGTAGACGACCTCAACCCTTCGCCCTAAGGTTTTCCTCGTAAGCAAGCAATTGGAACCATTTACACAGAGCACATATCATTTATCAAAAGCGGGTTCCGAAAGGGTTCCTAAATTAATTGATGACTACTTGCAGTCCAAACAGAGGCGAGACAATTCTGTGTCATGGCAAAAGTGGATCAATATAACAATAAGGACTTGTTGCATGGCTGTTGTATGAAAATAGTCACGGCTCGAAGGACCAAGCCCCCGTTTTGTTTGTGAGGTACCATTTCGCCAGTAGTTTCCCCTAAACCCGTATATGCGCGAGTTATGATGGGGAACAATTAAAATAAATAACGATCCCAGTGACACATTCCCGCAAAAGGTGCTACCCATAATAATTACATTTAATGTCGGTGCTATTTTTTGTTCAGACCCTTCATTCTGACAATTCCAATTAAGAAAATTTTTGGGCCCACGTACGAGGAAAAGGGCCCAGAAGAAAATTGTAGGGGATGTGGTGCGGGAGGAGTCGACACTCTGGAATATTGCTGGAATCTAGCCCAACAGAAGGGCATCATCTAGATGAGTACAGCATCCTTATACGGTGCTGCCATGGGGCTGTAAACGTACATCAGACCCATTAGCACTGAATAGTCCAATTACTTGGCACTTCAAGTCTACAGAAGTGTGAAAATGAGCTCTCGACACCGCTCCTAATAGGAAGCGAACCCAATGCCGATGGGAGTGATAAAGATTTGAAGGTACCATCGGAGCCGAACCACTTCCTGGGCAGGGATAAAAAGAAGAAAAAAGAAGACGATAGATAAAAAACCGACATGAGTCGAGCAAAAAATACGAACAAACTGAAAAGTCGTCGTCGTCGTCGTGCCACAGAAGCATGAATGTTCACCACATGTGAACAAATGACGACAGGATCATAAAACGTCTTTGCGCGAGATCTCCCGCCTTTTTTCCTCGATTTTTATTTATTTTTTTATTTTTTAGCATCTTGTCTTGTCTTCGAAACCTGGAATTTATTTAAGACAAGACAGCTCCCTCCGAAGTGCCCAATTTGATTGCCAAATGCATCGTTGGTATGCAGAGAAAATGCAGGAAATTTGGAATAATATTTTCAAAAAAAAAAAAAAGTAAAATAGATATATCAAAGAAAACTGTGCTAAATAATAAGTAGGGCACTAAGTTTTAACAGTCCAAACAAAGAACAGTGTAAATTAAAACGGCGAAACTATTTTAAAAATTTAGTCTAACCAGGAAGTCGAAGAAATTGGATTTTAATTTAAAGTGCAGGAAATTTGTTACAATTTTGGCCAACCGAGTACCTGACTAGCGGTCCAAAAGCGAAATATAAAACAAAGTTCAAGAAGATCGCGGCTGGCAGATAAGATTTATTAAAAGTAAATTAAAAAAGAGAAAATTACCTCACGGAGCCGACTTAAACCTGGGACTCTTGCACCATAGGAAGCAACTCAATCACTGGACCAGTAAGATCGCTAGATATCGCAGTAAAATGAGTTATTTAATGTAATGGTTAATAAAACATAGGGTTTTTTAATTAAAAAAGAATTTATGGAATAAACTTCAACCGTTCAATATTTCGGATTTGATTTCAATTCCTACAGTTTTCGTCTTTGAAAATTACTAAAAATATGAAGAGATCCTAGTTGATATCGACTCTTTGATTGGGAAAAATTTTATTTTTGGTGAAAATCTGATCTTGTTTGACAAAATGTAACATACCTCATACAATTCTCTCTTCTTTTTTTGATACATATTCATACCAATATAATAAAGATAATAAAATAATAAAAAACACTTCAAAAATCGGCGAAATGGATACTATGGAGTAAAAAAACGTAAAAAATATATTTTCTTGTGCCTTCTTGATTAAATGTATCTCTGACCTCGAGGTAAAAAAATAATCAAGCGAAATTTGGTGACATAAAAACAGTCAGCGTGCGGACTACAAAGTGAAACGAATAAAATTCCTTGCTTTCATTTTTGGTACGGAAAAAAAATTATGAAGAGTAATTACCTCATAAATAAAAAGAGAATATAAGTAATTTGGAATACAGGGTGGGCCATCTAACGTTTGGAATTGGAACTATAGGTTATTTTGAGGTTGGAAGGTTTGGTGACATTTCCGATGTGACAGAAAGTTAGTTTTATGTTTGACATTTATGAAATGGGTCGCTTTTCGCTTGAACAAAGTTGGGAAATATTAAAAACTTATTTCCAAAGTGGTGAGTCTTCTACTCAAACTGTAAGAAATTTACGGAAAAAATTAGACAAAAAGGATGTGCCAAAAACGCAGTTTGTGGATCAATTTGTGAAGCGAGTTCGTGAAACTGGATTGTTGTTGGATAAAACAACCGGTGTATGTATTCGTCCAGTGCGCTCAACCGAAAACATCGCTGCTGTTGCTCAGAGTGTGCGTGAACAACCATCAACATCAACTCGTCATCGTTCTCAAGAATTGAACATTTCACGCACTTCTTTGAGAAGAATTTTGCATAAAGATCTCGGCATGAATGCGTACAAAGTTCAATTAGTGCAAGAGCTGAGGCCGCATGACCATCCGATACGTTTTCGGTTTGCTCAATGGGCCGAAGACCGCTTGATCGAAAATGGGCATTTTGACCGAAAAATCATCTTTTCAGAAGAAGCTCATTTCCACCTCGGAGGATACGTCAATAAACAAAATTGTCGTATCTGGGGCTCAGAAAATCCACACGTCATCGTGGAGAAACCAATGCATCTACAACGAGTGACTGTCTGGTGCGGATTTTGGTCTGGCGGCGTTATTGGGCCATTTTTCTTCGAAAATGAGCAAGGAAACGCCGTTACAGTGAATGGCGATCGCTATCGCGCCATGCTAAGCGATTTTTTGTTTCCCAAAATTGAAGAGTATGACATAGACGACATTTGGTTTCAACAGGACGGCGCAACGTGCTACACATCCAACGTAACAAGCGATCTTTTGCGCACTGTTTTCGGAAATCGCATAATTAGCCGAAATGCTGATGTCAATTGGCCACCTCGAAGCTGCGATTTGACTCCGTTAGACTTTTTTTGTGGGGAGCCGTTAAGGACAAGTGTTACGCTAACCATCCAGAGACGATTGACGACTTGAAACGTGAAATCGAAGTTGCCATTGACGAAATAGAGGCCCAAACAATCGAAAATGTACTAAAAAATTGGACTGATCGAATGGGGTATTGTAAGGCTAGCCGTGACAGACATTTGAATGATGTTGTCTTCCATTCCTAAATGAAAAGGTTCAATCTTTCTAATAAACTCATAACTTTGAAAAAATATTCATTTGTTTTTTTTTTTTTATAGCCGATTCAAATTCCAAATCTTAAATAGCCCACCCTGTACTATAACTATATGCAGTATCGGTATTTATTTCATATATTTATTTAGCAAGAAAATTATAATTTCTTACGAAATAAATACATATTAAGATTTCTTACCATTCTAGTTTTAAATTCTGTATGAGTTACTATACGAAAATATATGTATGTTATGTATGTATATGTATGTAATATTTTAAGGAATTTATTTGAGGAAAATTTCAGAAATCTCATAGTAAATTTTATGTATCTTTTTAGTTTCTCAGAAGATATGCATTTGATTAGTTATTTTTACCGAACAATATTAATATTCCTAATTAACAATAGGATGTTTTGAACTATTAAAGGTACTGAGAATTCTAAAAAAATTGTACGAATAGCAAAAAACAACTAAAAAAGATTTTTCATGTCTCGTTCATGAACTACAGAATTCTTTTAACGAAAGAACAAGAAGCTACAATTTTTACTAATGAAGACTGTGCGGACATACAAGGTCTTAAGATGGTGATCTTATGCATATAATCTAGTTTTGTGGTTTCGTCTTGGACCGTCACATCAAAGATTGATGGTTTCTGAAAAGTATTCTATGGACCGACGAATCCAATTTCTCAAAATTGAGAAATAAAAATGTAAATTCGCATACGTACAAAATTATAGAAGTCTTTGAAATAATGAAACAGCGGATGATATTACTTATAAAAACAACATAAGTTATTCGTAGCACCCGAGCCTGTGTTAGAAACAATGATTCACATTTTGAAAATGAATAAAGATATGTTTGATTAGTAAATTTATTAATAAGCGTCGAAAGGCGGCTCGAGTATTTATATCTTTTGTGTAGGCAATTCATTTTTTTATGCAGCACATACTCCACACTGTTTCTACATAGTTTAGTTTTGAAGATATTAATTGTTTTTTAAAACCTGCATTTGTTCACTAATTTTCGCCCGCTAGACCTGCGAGTTAAGCTCACTCTGTTACCCGTAAATAGTTAGTATGTGAATCTGAAACGTGTAAATTACCATTCCCATTCTTTCTCAAAAATTTTTAGTGTTTCATTGTACTTAGTTGTTAAAATTGAGTAGTTGCCGTAACATTTTTAAATTTATCTTATTTTCTAAGACAACTCCACTTTTGGAATGATATTCGGCCAAAAACGTAAATTGTTATTATTATACGATTTCGTTTTTACATTTAATAATTGTTACGTCACATTGTCTATTTTTTGTGTCGCATTGTCTATTTTTTGTGTCATGTCCTATTGGTGTGTTATAAGGGGTCGTAAGACTTTACACTAATGTATATTTGGTGTAATGCAATCCAAATGAGCTTCTCTGTCACCTCCTTAAGACTTTGCATCGACCTTCCAAAAAACCTATATATTTAACTTGTCTAAACAAAAAGTTTACATTGTCAAAACACCGATAGCAGTTATATTAACTGCGTAACCTTCGTATTCGGAAATGCCCGCAGTATTCGAAATATGTCACTTTTACTTTAATTTTTTTTTCAAAAATCGAAAATGTAACAAGAAAATTTATTTTAAAGGCCGCGAAAGTGTTGAGCCAGTTAATAAGTGGCCTGGCAGCATCCATCGAAGGGCTATTTTTAGTGGGTATACAGCTGAGCATAATTTCATTTTCCTTTGAGACTCGATTCTTGCGCACCGCAGCGACATCGGGGCCCGCATGTTTCGGCCGCATGCAAACGAAGCACGTCGATGTTATAAAACGTGGGCTCCGTTGTCCGGGGGAATTTTATTAAATATGACTTAATTAGCGAGGATCAAAAAGGTGCAATAAATTAATTAATTAATTAAATCGGATGAAGTCAGGAGGGATTTATATCAGCCGAAGAACCGCACTGTAGCCCTGTGTCTCTTGCCACTTTGATGCCAGAGGAGCCCCCCGCCAGCCCCAACGGGGGTGCGCGGCTACTGTTCGGTAGCTGATGGTGCATCCTTTGATGTGGAGGTGGCTGACAAAATCCTCGTCGCCTTTTCATAATTTTGCCATACCCAGACGTGCCGTGATTAGTGTTGTCTGGGCGAGATCAAAGAAGCCCGGCTCGATGAGCTGATTCCCGGCGTAGGCCCCTGAGCTCTCGACGGCTGAGAATGAGCCTTTTGACAGCGAAGTGCAATTTAAGGACTATCTCTCGAATATTTAGCAGCTTTAATTGCATTTAATGAACCAATTTACGCTAAGAGGGATGAGGGAAATTTTTATGGAGCTTGTTAGAATCTGGATTTAATTAACTGCGAGGGTCTTTAGTCTGGCACTTTGTTTTGGCTTTAGGACACTTTCTGAATAGAACCTTTATTACTGCTTACGTAGCGCATTGGTGCATTAGGAAAACTATTTACTTCCCCAGAATATAATTCAATTCAACAATCACTTAAAACAGATGATCAACGCTGCATAGTATAGTCCAGACATAAATTGGAAAATTTCTTTTTCATTTTAACACAATTTTTGTTCAATGACCTTACGTAATGAGTAATTTATTTTTCATATATGTATACTTATTTTTGGAAGTATATATGAAAATTTCTCTTGACACTGAAAGGGTTAAAACAAAAATTACTTATTACTTAAGAGAATTTTAAACAAAAGTGCGTGAACAAAAATTTATATTTTAGTCAATTTTGAGCTAAAGTTGGTAAAATTCTTACAGAATGCTAATAACATACTAGGCTTCTTTTATTACTAATAAAATAAAAAATAAACTCTATAAATTAAAAAAAAAAAATAAATAAATAAAGCAATATTTTCCAAAACTTGATAATGACATTTACATATTTGTAAAAATAATTCATTTATTGTCTTCTGAAAAAAGAAAATCGACTACGTGACTCTCAATTTATAACTAAGAAAGTTGCGAGCTAATCAGGTGTTATATAATATATTTTTTTATATATACGAGGAGAGACTGACAATTTTTGAGCCTAAGGTTTCAATTTAAAAACAAAAAAACAAAAAATCTATTGTTCTATTATTCTCTATTGAGCGGGTTCAAATAAGTTTTTATTGTAACTATGTGGAATCTAATGCGATAATATTAAAATTTCATTTAAATAATAAAAACTTACAAAAAAGGGTCAATAATCGTGTTATCTTAATTGAACTTTTAATTCGTTACTATTCTATTCTACTATTAGAGAAACTCATAAGGCAAACTTTCTGCAAGAAATGCCATTTTCAGGTATGATATCTCTTTAAGAAGTTAGTTTACGTTTGAATAATATTAAGAATAAGAAAAAAATTTATTGAAAAAGTGAAATTGAAATAATATTTGGAGCAAGTCAAAAATTCTGGTGATAAAATTAATTAAAGGTTTTTGTAAGTGAATTTTTTGTTTATTCATTTAAAATTTGAGACACTCAAATTTTGAACATTTCAAACAAACTCAATAATTGAGCAGACTCACTGCTTGAGTTGAGAGATGAATTACTTACGGCTACTTTTGATGTTCCTCAGGGAAGTCATTTGCATCCATTACTTTTTATTTTGGTTATTGACGATTTCGCTAGACTGATGAAAAAGTGTGTAAAGTGTTTTTATATGCCTTTGGAATTAAGTTATTTATCCACACGTAACGATCAAGTGAGAGAGTCTATCAATTATAAACGATATAGACAAATTTCAATCGTTGTGTTTAAGTAATAATCTTTACCTTAATATTGACAAATACGAGGTGATGGTCCAATTTCTTGCCATTTGATTATGTTTTATCAGACTGTACTCTTCGACGAACTAACTCCATCTGAGATTTAGGTATTACAACAGATGTCAAACTTGACTTTGTGACTCGTATAAATCATATGATTTTCCAATACAATTTTATACTAGGATTCATAAGGAGATGGTTCCGTGAATTTACTTTCCTTTGTTAGCCTCTTTGTGAAATACAGGAGTAAAGTTTGATCTCCATATTATCAAGTGAACATTCATAACATTGAATTTGTTCAACATAAATTTCTTAGATTCCACCTTATAATGGCCATCTTATGCTGCTTATTATGTACTCTTTAGAAAACCGTCGGGAAGTCGCTGATATCGTTTTTGTACACGAGGTTTTAGTTGGAAACATTGATTCTAATATTTTAATTGATAAGTTTAAATTCAGAGTGAGCAATTAAAACCTAAGAATAATTGCCTTTAACAGAAACTAATCTTTGTAAGTCTAACTACTTCAAGTTTGAATCTATTAATCGTAGGTGCTTATATATTAATAGTAATTTTGATCAATTTGATGTTCCTATTACTAAAGATGGTTTGAAAAAGTCTTTGTTTGCTCACACTTACTGTTAATATTTTTTTGATTTAATTCGTTATAATTATGTAATTTCAATTTGGCCGTTAGTGTCATGCTAGTGTTTTAACAGAATGATTCTGACTGTTTTCTATTGGCTCGATAACTATTTAGTAATTTATAATAATTTATACTTTTATTCTGCATGATGTATATGATTATTAACAGAACCAGATAATGATATAGTGTATCACTTGCAGTTTTCTGCTTGAACTAAGCTGATGATACTTTTAAAAAAAAAAATATTAAGACATAATAATGACATTCAAATTTGAGTGACATATGTTTTTATATGATTTCAAAAACTTTTTTCCCATGACATTCATACAAATAAGTGTTTTAAGCAATTTTCCCCCGTAATAAACAATTCCCTTGGCAGTCGAAAGATCCAAAAACAATTCCCCAACAACTTTAGACACTTCCCATCACCGGTATCCCCTATTTATTTTCGAGGAAAGAAAAAATTTGGCGTTCATCATCTGTCTATTTATTCTCGCACAAGAGTAAAATATATATAAATATAAAAAAATATGTCTATCCAAAACTTTATATCATTTTTTTTTCGTGAAAAATTGCGAAAAATTGAAGACGAAATTCTATCAAAAAGTATACATCTTTGCTCCACTACCTGCCCCCATGGTTGGTTTGGTTGCCTTTCTTAAACTCGAACTCGAAACATTCCTCGCAAACAAACCGACGTGCTGGCATAAGAGGACGCAAAAGTTTTAGCATTAACTTTTCCGTCTTGAGAAAATATCTTATTTAGGGGAGTCGAAATTCTTTTGGAAAAAAATGCCCCTGCATTAACTTCTCGGAAAGATGGAATTTGTCTAAAATATAACACAGGATAAAAAAGCGGGAGGAAAACAATAACGCAGCGAGATACAAACATGGAAATTGAAACAACCGAACAACATACACACAATGGCCAAAGAGGCAACAACGAAAACGTCCTACGCCCGGGAAAGTTTAAATAAAACTTGATGACTTTCGGGAATTGAAACGCAGCAACATTTTGTGGCATATTTGCCCGGCAGGGTAAATATTTTATATTTTTGTATTTCTTTTTTTGTTTTGTTATTTTAATAAGAAAAAAAAAAGCTTTAAAGACATTGTGTCAGAAAAGTTTCTTCTGGCACCGAACTCTCGGTATAAATTTTGAAAGAACTGATACCCTGCCTGCTTCGCGGCTAATTTGTCTTACTCGCGGAAAAGTCGTTAATTTAAGTGCCTCATTCAGGAAAATGACTAATGAGACAAAGTCTGAACTCAAGATTTATCTGGACATCATACTACTCCTCCATATCGTCCTCGGAGGATGAAAAATTAATTCCATTTCAATTATAAGTTTAACCAGAGTTTGCAACGCAAACAACTCGTGAAGATCAAAAGCGCACCAAAAAACTAATGATGGTCCTGCGGGACCGGCGTCGATGAAGATACCAGAAAAGAACATTTTTTGGGGCGAAACAAAGAGATCCGAAAGAAGTTCTTATTTACAAAAATATTTTATCAGCCGAAAAACAATGAGAAGGAAGGCCCGATGGCATGAATACTTCCAAATGTGGCAAAATATTTTTTGGCAGCATACTCCAAGTATAATTGTGGGTTGGTTTGTGGATCTTATCCTGATTTAAAATTCCTCATCCCTTTCCTCCTTTCTGCGATTTTTTTTTTTTTTTTTTGCTTTTTGCGGCGCAGCATCCCAATCAAGAATTTCTTTTATTTACTCCTTTCCGTCTTTGATTGCCCTCTTAATGCTTTATGAGTAAATTATACCTTTGTTGGGCCACGGCTCTTTTGTTTGTTAATATTTGCATAAATTCTTACAGTATTATTTGGTAAACTTTACGAAAACGAGGGGCGGTCCAAATTGAAAAAATATCAAAAGAATATCGATTTTCGGTCCGCAGATGAATATCGAAGATGCGAAGTAGAGAGTAGGTGGGACTGAATTATTCGGTGAATGCCTTCAATTTCAAATGATACAAAATGCTCAGACAATTCGAATTACTACTGTAAAAGGAAATAAATCGAAAAAAAGGTTTCTCTTTACAATCAATATTATTTTTAGAAAGTAGGAACTGGGGTTTTAAGGTCTTCTCCCCACTTACTCACCATTGCTCATTTATAGTCTGTTTAAATAACATTATTTTTTTAAACATACACTGTAAGAAAAAATATGGCACTATAATATAGTTCAGAAAAAAATAATAATGGTTAACACTACGAAAATTCATGGTGGAAGGAATAAAATATATTGATTGAATTTATTGCTATGTCGCAGCAAACATGACATTTATTGCTCACAATCTATTCTTATTTTTGGAAAATCTTAATTCCCTAATATAGTGCATAGAAATATGAGACATTGTCATAACATGCTCATGGAGACATTTTATTCAAACAGTCCAGTAGATATAAGCTATAAATAAACACGAATGAACACTTTTAAAAGAATTTACACTACCTTTTTATGACGGAAATATTACTTTTTGTTTGCTTTGGCGGGCTCTTTTGTTTTCTTTGGAATTCCACATAATAACATAACTTAACACATGACATGATACAAGAAACGCTATATGTATAACACAAAGTGACATTGCATTTTGATACATACTATAATACTGCATATAACGTGACACAAGATATGACACATAACGTGATACATGACACATTATATTGTTTTTCTTTTTATTGCACTTTTTATACCTACTCTTAGCAATTAAACTTTGATTAAGTTTTGCGTTCTTTAGAAGATTAATTGCGTCTGAGCAATGTCGAGTAATTCAGCTAGTATATTTATTAAATAGTAAGTTGAGAATCAGAAATTGAAGTAAAGGTAGAGGCCAGCAGCTCGTTTCTGTAATTTCGATTGAGAATATTCTCTATTAAATGACGTCACAAATATTGGTCGTCTTTAAATCGACTGAGCTAAGTTGATTTATTTTCGGATGTACCAGTAAAGAAAGGCATCGTGAATTGAATCAGGTGAAAGTTAACGTTCGAATTTGAAACAGAATCTCAAGAGAGGAGAATATAAAAACACAGTGGTAGAGAATGACGTCAAAGTGACGTCAAATAGAGAATTTGAATAGAGTTAAAAGTTACAGAAACAAGCTGCAGATCAAAGCCTAAAGTAAAGCTATAACTTTATACTCCATAGAAATTGTCACAGAATATTATATAAAATCTTATTGAATTGTATTAAAATTGCTTTCAGTTCAATTTGGTATAGTAAGATACGTATATATATTTGTTGTATTATACACCACAGTTTCGAGTATTTGTCTATATCACATCATATTGAAATCAATCAAAGTAAATTCAAAGTCATATTAAACTTATTTTTAAAGCCGTCCTACATGAACATGAGTAATCTTATAATAATCATTTACTTCATTGGCACTTTAAAAAATTGAGTCCTTGAAATGGCTATCTAATCTAGAATGGTATCCAAGGCTTGTTGCTGGCGTTAAAGCAGAAAATACAAAGCGTGTCTATGTCGCAAACATTCGGAAGAATTCAGAAAAATTAAATAAAATGTTGCAGCAACCGACGAGTTAAGCGATCGACTGTGGTCGATGTCTAGGGCTGTCTGTCATTTCATCCTCCTTCTCCCTAAGGGTAAGTCGGAGCAGCTGTCATATCGTACAAAAGGCGAAACCTTCTTAGCTTTCGTCCATAGCCTTCTTGGGGGTTAAAGCCAGCTGATGGCTAATGGAAAAATGATTAGCCCTGAGTGCTCCCCATGATTGAGACCAGTTCTGGTCAGGACAAAGTTTCCATTCATTTATGTTCTTAAGATTTGAGCAATTGATGGAACATTGGTTCCCGGCCTTTGTACGCTTCCTGTGGGGGGGAATATATATTTTTTTGTCCTAAATGCACAAAGGAAAGGGGACGAAAATCGAGGCAGTTTGTATTCAACCAAGGCTATGAGTTAGTGAAGGGAAAGGGGGCTCAAACATATTTACTTAGAACTTGTAGAAAGTGATGATCTCTTTCAGGAGAGGCTTTGCACAATTAGAAAGCTTTTAAGGATGAAAAGACATCAATTGATTTTGTCATGGCAAATTGCTTAGAGAAAGGCAATTTTGTTGGTTTTATGGTTTACTTTAGACCAAAAGGCAATTATGGGAAACTTATCGCAATTAGGTGCTTATCGTTTTTGAAATTACAATCCTTATTTTAGGGTGAACAAATCTATGTTTTATATGTATTTGATGACTTTTTTTTTTTGTACTTTTAGTAAAATTATTTTGGCTCTTCAATTGGAATATGTGGTATGTCTAAAGCCGACGAATTTACCAGTATACAATATTTTTACTATGTCCCATTAAGCTTTAATCCATTCTTTTTTTTGATTAACGTATTATTCTTGATTCTCAATTAGACGTTGTCGAACAAAAACCACTTGAACAAATTTTTCTGGAGAAAATAACCATATAGCTTTTTGTCTCTAGTGTACTTCTGAAAAAAGGAAAATTTTAATATTTCTGGATCTGGATGTATTTGTCCGTCATCCTATCATAGGTTGTACAATTTGAAAAGCTTAGTTTACTCTAACATTAGGCATGGATACACTATGAAATATACTTTTAGAAAAATACGAAATATACGAATATTGCGAAAAAACAATATATTTGTATTTAGAATATATGTGAAATAAAATATATAAAAAACAAATATTTAATAATTTTTTAAGTATATTTATTTAAAAAAATAAATTGTTGTTTATAAACTACACTGCGCAATCACCAGAGATGAACTATGGTAAACAAATCAAAAGTAGTTTTTAAATAAACCTTTATTATTTAAAAACAGTTCTATGTAAAAAACAATAATATTTATTTCATATTCTTACCTGCAAACATCATCAGAAAATTCTTATAAACATTTTTATCTACCGTCAAAACTTCCGAACATTAGTAGTTGTCACTTTGACAAGGCCATAGAGGGGGAAAAATAATTAGCTGTGTTGCCAATACAAAGTTTTAATTTCCCAATCAAATGTTAAAAATAATAAAAAAGATTATTTCTAAAAAGTTGGTATACCCCAATTTATATAACATTTTTAACAACACTACGCATTTAAGGGTTAATAGAAATTTTATGTTGTAATATTCACAGAAGTTACAGTTTTGTTAGAGGTAAGATACAACAATCGCAGTAGTAAGCGTGTTTTGAAAATTATTTTTAATCATAATTTTCCAAACCATCCTTTTATTCAAATTAGTTTCATTACCATAAGAAACTTTTTTTCCCAAATTGAGCTACGCTTGAGCCAAGGTTTATTCGGTTTGAGTTAAGCTTAGTCCGACTTTAATAAATTTACTTCAACTTGGCTCAGGTTTAAATCAAACTTGGTTAAGGCTGGTGTCAGGGTTGAGTTTTGCATGAACCAGTTTAAGCTAGAGCCAAACTTGAACCAAGTTTAACCTGAGTTTGGCTCATACTTGTACACATACAAAATAAAGCATAGTATTTCTACTATTCTGCTTTACTGCCGGGAAAGCATAAAAAAGTACAAACGCATAAAAAAAAAAAACCGATTAACACTGGTCTGCAAACATTTTGCTCGGAACGACTGAAGGTTTATAGAATTTTTTTTTGTAGATTACGACTCCAAAAACGAAAATGCTCCATCACATTACGTTTTCAAGGAAAATAAGTTTAAAATTGGAAAAACCCTATTTTAAAAATGTTTGGAAATTGGTATTATCTCGAAATATAATACAAATGAAGTATATTTAGGGTCCCTACCTATACCTATATAATATTTGTCAACGTTAATTCAACTTGTGAGGGGAAAAGTTTTTCACTAGCTTTTCCCTATGATCTATGAAATGAATCAACAGGGACATAGTCGAAAAAATGCTACTTGATTCATAATAATAAAATATATTTTAAAAAACTTTTAAAATAAATTACTTTTATATACACTCATTCTAGATAAAAAAAAAAAAACCCCCATGTGAATCCATCCACGCTTACTACCCTAAAACTCTTCCCAAAATCTCACACTTTCGTCACGTTAGTAAGTGGGTAAAAGTGATTTCATAAAAATGGATAGTTTCTTGAATTATTTGAAAAATTAAAAAATAAACTAAAATAGCGGCCAATTATTTTGAACAAAAAAGAATTTGAGGTATTTATTAGTCCTCCAAAAACTTGTAGTGACCTCTCTAAAGGAGGAATATGGTAAACTAATGTAGCAAAGCCAATTTATTTCCTTTTGCCCCCTCACTTCACATGAAATTATCGAAGCGAAGAAACTGCACATATTGTTTATGGTACAGTACGACGACAATCTACAAACGAGACGAGATTTACAGAGGTCCAAAGGAATTTTGTGCCAATTACCTCCGAAATGCAAGAGGCAATTGTGACTCTGGACCTTAATGCAATTAAGGTGAAATTCTTGAGTGCAAGGCTCGATGGATATCTTTAGCTGTAGGCGAGTGCACTTTGGATGCATATTCGATAAATTGGAGCCTCCGATAGAATGCTGGGCCTGATTGCCATCCTTGGCTCACACCTGCCAATTCCTTACATATGCATGTAGAATGTAGGGTACATGAAATTTTTCTACCTGGTTTAAAAGAAAAATTGTACAATTCTCTCGTACATCGCAGGTCAGTTTAACATTTTACGGCATGAGCTTCAAAATACACATCCCCTCAGAGAAGGCGTAATTCGGGATGAGGAGGAGGAGCCCTTCCGCTTCCCGTCACTGATTTCCCATTTTTAAAGACATTATAGTTATACGGCGCAGAAGTGATTTACGAGTCCGTGCACAACATGCAAATCTATGCTCTGACTGCAGAGAGCGCCATTGTATTCTGTGCCCGGAGTTTTGTTTGTACTCCTTGTTTCGGGCTGTTTTGTATGTATTTTTTATTTTTTTTTATGCTGCTACTCCACCTCAGTGGGTGTTGCTTTTATGTTTTTCCCCCATTTGGTTGCATTTTTCATTTCAAATAAAAATGCATCACATATCTCTGCCCATTTAGCCCATTCCATGTTTCAGATCAGGGCAAAAATTTATAATCCTGGAACTGGGCCTCTTTCGAGGCCGCAATTGTGATGCATCCCTAAATAGTATCTCATACGTTTCGAGAACTCAGGGGAATAGGTAAATATCAGGCAAAACGGCAGACCCTATAAGACCCTTTCCCCTCTCCCTTTCCACTCAATCATCCCAAATCGTCCGGATGCGGTAAATTTATCGCAGGCTTTCCATTTGATAAGGGAAGAATTTATTTTTTAAAATGGACAAATCAAAATCTCGTTAGTTCAAGAGGGAAATTTATTAGTGGCATGTCATTCGTGTGGCGCACCATCTGTCCACCTCATTCCCCTTACGTGAGGTCTCAAAAATGCCCAAAATACTGGAAATGCTTCTGGTCAGAAAATGTATCTGACATCACATTTCGGCCAGCTTTTTTATTTCCTGGCTAACTTAATACCTCGCAACTCTGAAGAGCATGGAACAGAATGGATAGGTATACTCGTAGTATAGTAGATATAGTGTGGTACTATATCGTGCGTCTGTCTGTCTGTTTGTTCCTTTGAATGCCGCAAAGTGTGTATTTCGTTGGCAGGCTTATTCACGAGAGATTATTTTAGCGGTTTTGGTGTCCACATGCGACTTTCACGTACTCGTATACGCAAATGGATGTCCCTCAGGAACCCCAAAACATATCCAGTCCAGGAGGATTCTTATACCACCCGTAGATTACCAGGCACAGCACGCTGCTAGCAGAGAAGGCGACTTCATGGGGGTGGTTTATAGGGACGACGACGACGATGGCAAAGACTGGGGGTCGATGGGGGTGAAAGTTGATAAATGGCTTCACATAGTGTGTTTATCCCCCCCCTTAAATTTCTAGGGAAAGGAATACACTGGAGCCTTCTCGTTTTGCGGTTAAAGACTGCAGTCCTGCCATTTTTATTCTCTTTTGACTTCACCTTCAATTTGACTCGGGTTCTGACATCATTGCAGCCCCATCCCCTAGGAGCTCCCCTAAAGTGGGAATAAAAACCCTCTAAGACTTTGTACTCGTCTGGGGCCACAAACGAAAAAAAAGTCAAAAAAATATATATATATGTATGGAAAAAAAAGTAAAAAATACCAGACCACCAGGGTGTTGGCGAGACAAAAGAAAAATGGTTAAAAATGTATGAGAAAAGATGGGAACGCAATGATCCAGAAGGAATAAAGCCGAAAAAATAAAAAGCCAACTTACCCCAAAACATGATGGTGTGGTGGTACTAAGGGGAATCCTTGTCGAGGAGCCCACCACGCGCCGCCTGCCCGTCAGGAACGATTAGGCAAACTCAGGATCAGGGATCAGGGCGCTTTCGTCCTTGATGATTTACTGCCGGTGTCTTCTGCGCATTATGACTCCGGCAGCATTAATTCAAGAAGGTAAACTCCTCTGCGCTTAATATTCATTCGATTTGATTTATCGGGTCCGGACTTTGCGGGATACACATGCATGGAAAACCTCAAAATTTTCCATTTCCTGATCTCCTCCATTCTGGCGCTATTTAGGACGCGTGTTATTTGGGTAAAGTTGCATTTTATAGCGGTCGTATAGATGGGGCCGCCCTAAAGTGAAAACAGCTGTGAAAGATTTATGCCTCTGTTTGCGAATGTCGAAGAGTACTATACCCCCCATATACCCCCAGCCAGCTTTAAATTGATTTTGTTTTCGAATCGCGATTTCCAAGAAATAGGGCATTACCATTTACTAACGGTACTTGATGGATCAGGAATATTTTGAAATTTGTTTTTAATTTCATGACCCGTGATATGAGTCAATTTAGCACACCTGTGCCAAGCTCAGGAAAACAAGCAGCCAAAACAATATTCTGATATTAAATCTAAACAAAATTTCCGCAAAGTTAAAATATTCGTTTCGTAATATGTAGGGAAAGAAAAAACGGATAAATGCCTCGTAACACAATAATAAATTAATTCACTGAAAGAAAAATATTGGTAAAAATAACCAAAATCGTAGATTAAAAATGCGCCAAACATATGCAATTGAATTTTCTCAACAGAAAAGAAAAAGCTAATCTACTAAACATTTCCTGATTAATTTACAATTTGAAAGTTAGCTTATATTTTTGTTAGTTAACTTGTGTAAAGTACAACCACATTTCTTGTTGTAAGAATACTATTTAAATGTTTGTTAGTTTGTTTATTTATATGTGGTTTTCAGGTTCATCCTGGGATAACTAGGAAAAATAGTTACATCTAGTCAATTGGAAGTATAGTTAATTCTGGTAACTGTCTAAGTGACTATAAATTTATTCATTTCTAACGCTTTTGTTAGTTAAAAGTAACTATAATGATGGTTTATAAATGTATTAAATATATTTATAGTAATTTACCCCAGTACTGACTACAAATATATGTAGTCAGTTTTAACAAATCTATAATTACACTCAGCCACAATTATAGTTAATAAATAAGTACTATTCTGGTCAATTTTCAAATATCAAATGTTTTATGGTCATTATTATCAATTTGCAACTATTTTTATATTTTTATGGAATTTATGGAATTTAACCAAAAAATTTTTAAAATTGACAATTGTCTAGTCAAAACTAAGTACAATTGTCTGGATGTTAATAACTAGAAATGCTAGATTTATGGTATTATTAACCATTATATAGTCATTTTTAATTATTTATACGAATTTCAAGAAATAGTTAAAATCGATTAGACAAATAGTTACGAATGACTAGAAAAATGTCTTTGGGTGTATTTTTCGCATAACGCGAATGGTATAAATAGTTTATCGCTGAATCTGCTTAAATCGAACTGTGTAGATTTTTTTTTATTGAACGTTTATTGACATATCTTCTTTGCCTCCTGTGGTGCTCAACGATACAATATTGATATATGTACGTGTATCTTATTAAAAACTTGGAGATGCAATTGTTTTCGAAACTAACATATTGTGATTATATAAATAATACAATTTCCAAAATATATGGCGGCAAATCCACGGAAGAATGGAGCTCAAGCCGTTTTTACATTTCATTTTTTTTCATTTTTTCTAGCCGCTCTATGCGTAAATAATTAAAAAAAAATCAAATATTTAAGCTAACATAAGGATATTACCTTTTAGTTAACCTTTATGATTTAATTTTTTGTATTATTTAGAATATTATATTTTGTATGACAAGTAAAAATTTCTATAAAACGAAATATATCTGCTTATTTATTTTTCTCTGTGTATATTTTCAGAAATGACTGAAAATGAGGTTGCTTTGATTTTTAATATTATCTATTGAGAAACCTATTGCTTTCCCAAATATATTTATTTACATCATGATGTTGTTAAATTAAATTAGTTTTTAGTATTTTAAAACACTAGGGGAGATGGTGGTAAGACGGGGTAGCGGGTAAGACGGCGAAATTCACAGTTTAAACTGACCAATCACGCTCGTTCATGCATTGTTCGATGCGCCGCCATGACACCTGTCAGTTGGCCGGCCATTATTTGTTCGCAAGTGTACGCGTGGCGAAATAATCTAAAAAAACTGTTTGTTAAATAATACTAGCTGGTGAGGTGTGACTGCTATTGACGCTTAAACTAACCTACAATAAGGTAAACATCGTGTTTCCTTGAGATTGCCGGCTGTTTCTTTTTTGTTTTAATTGTTATTAGAAAATGGCACAGTGGGCAAGATGGGGTAATGACTACACGCCATGTATGTATTGTATAGAAGTATATTCCGCTTCCATTGAAGGGTGGATATCATGCTCAAATTGTGGAAAATGGGTACATAATAACTGTGCAGGAATCGACGATGATGATGACGAAGCCTTCCACGTCTGCGAGTTGTGCCAGTCGAAATAATCATCATTCTGTCTGATAATTTTCATTACCCCATCTTACCTCAGGGGGGTACCCCATCTTACCAGCACCATGGGGCAAGACACCTTTATTTTTATTTTGATTTTTTTTTCTAAAATGTATAATTAAAAGTTCCTAATTTCACCAAATATTAGAAGAGTAATAAATAGTTGTTAATTAAAACATAAATATGAATGTCTCACTACGTAAAGTTTTCTTTTATTGATCTTCAAACCTTAAGTAGGGTAGACTGGGTACGGTTGAAACGGTGGACGGTTGAAACAAAGCGAATATCTCGACACCGTGCGTGATGAAGTGGGGGGTACAAGGGGAAAACGAAACGGGCAACAAGTCGAAGCATGAATTATAGTGTTGCATCGCTCTTTGTACGCTGTGCTTGTGTATAGAAGGCTCCATTTTTTTTTTTAAGGAAAAGTAAGTATTTTTTGTTCGTACATTTTTGCAATTATTATGGTTTTATTAAAGTTAGAGTATTGAAAGTTTTGTATCGTTTTTATTTAAATTTGTAGAATATGGCTGTATGATTAGATTTTATTCAAATTTATTATCATTCTTACTGTGAACCGTTTTATACCTAGAAGGGGGGTTGGGGACAGTTGAAACATTTTTTGTGGGTACGGTTGAAACAGTTTATTTATTTAATTTACTTGTTTCTTAGATGCCAAGGGTACGCCAAAGGACCATTACCTTCTACTTTTACTCTCGAACTACCAGAAAAGCCGGAGGAGCTTTCTAATGCAGCTCGTTTTGTACAAGAACCGACTATAAATATGCCACAGTGTTCAAAAGTCCCAGATAGAGAATAAGAAAATATCATTGCAGATCCAGAACCTTTGATTATACTACCCGGACATAAAAATAGTGGTAGTGTTCGGCAAATTTCACCCAAACCGTCTACAAGTTCTCAATCCGTTCCTTCGAGTACACCACTTATGTTTTCGCCGGAAGTAGTACGACCACTACCAAAAGATCCTCCAAGAAAATTAACAAACAGGGGGCGAAAAACCAGGAAATCTACAATCTACACAGATACATCTGAAACAGAAGAGATAAGAAGAGAACATGAAAACAGATTGAAACGAACCAAAGCTAAGCAAGTTAAGAAAAGATTAGATGGAGGAAAGACTAAAGTAAATGCTACAAACAGAAAAAAAATTAATAAATAAACGTGAATCATCATTGTAGCTAGTTACGGCTGTTACTTTATGCAATATATTTTCTATCTCCTTTTATTAATAAATGAATTCTTATTTTTTTTAACTATTTAATTTTTATTTAATTATTAAATTCAAAGCAGGTATAATTTTAATTTTAATTTTGTATTATTTGCATATGTTTCAATTGACCCCAGGCACTGTTTCAACCGACCCTGGCATTGGGACGGTTGAAACAATCTACATTTTCTTTTAAAATTTGATTTTATACATAAAATACAATACAGTGATCTCAAATAGTATTGCCTATTAGTAGACAGATATATGGTCTTTTATTTAATATATTTCCGTCATCGCTCGCTTAACTAATCCCGATGCAATGGACGATAAATGCTAAAATGTTTCAACCGTACCCAGTCTACCCTACCCCATCTTCTTGCCACCCTCTCCCCTATGTTATTTGAATGTAATTCTTAAAAATAATAATTTAATTTCTTATTATATTCCCAGTAATACGCCAAATGCAGTAAACAGCAAACTGAATATGTCAACTCTTTATTTGAAAACAACAATTTATTTTTAATTTATAAAAATTCACCTAAGCTCTCTGTATTAGATATCTTGATTTTGTAGACAGCCCAGTAAACTTTTGCTACTTTTCAAAACCTAAAGATTCTACTTTTTAGAATTTATATATAAATATCATTTATTTTCTATATAAAAATAACTTCTCCATAGGACCTCGAATAGTCGGTTACCGGAAAAAGTGACATCTTTAGCATGTAGTTGTTTAAGCGTTAAAATTTTATAATAAACTTTCTTCTAACAATTCTATAGACCTATTGATTCTAATTAACCTCTAGATATTCTTATGAGGTTCTAAATATTCTAATTATGTTCTGCGATTTCGATTCAAGTGAAAGAAAATTAATTTTACAAATCTACTAAAATTAGTAATATTGTTGAACTTAAATGAAAGGAAATTACACAAGGGTGTTACAAGTAATTATAATAATGAAATTATAAATTTTGTAAATAATAAGAAAGATTCACTTTTATGTGGTTTTAGTTATCTTGATTTTTCTTCCTTTTTAATTCACGCTGATTACCGCATTCTTTATTAATGAAGGTGATAAAAGTTGTTTCTGGGATAGCAGTTGACGATATGTCATTTATTCGTTCTGAAAATAATATTTATGTTTTAAGTTTTTTTAATCTTATTATGCTTAAATTTTAACATTTACATAGTTAGGAGTTCTCGAGTTTGTAATATATAAAAGGTACAAAATTAGGTGTTAATAATTCTTTAAATGTAAAATATTTAGATTTAAACTAGCAATTTTAGGCCTAATAATCTCATAATAGTATAGATAGTTTTTGAGGTCCAACAAAGATGTTAATTCTCACTTCTATAGCATTTTTAGTAGATCGACTCGGGCAATTTCCCAAAGTTTTTACTTAATACACCTAAGCTATCTATATACGATTACGCTAGTAAGTTTAAGTATCGAAATTTTAGTTAGTTTTCCTTAGCTTCCTTTATAAGATTGTGATTGTAATTTACGTTTTCAATTATTTCTTTGCATAATTTTGTTGTTGCAAAAATTGCAGTAGCAGTAATGAATATTTTTTTTAAACAATTTTACATAAATTCTATCCATTCAACTAACACAGTTATAATTATCTTGAAAATCCTCATTTTAATATATTTAATTAAAATACCTGCAGTGTTAGGGATATGAATCTCTCAAGTAAATTTCAAAGTACCTCTTAACATCAAAGGTTTTATCAAAAGAATTTTCTCATCAAATTGTGCAAATGTATTACAAAATTGCATGAATTTCGAGGAAAAGTGGACAATCCCACAAACCCTTTTTCCACATATTATTTTGTAGTTGCATGCGATTCGGACTTGGTATAGTGGTTTGTGTGCTACGGTGGCCAACATTTCGAGCAAAAATAATTTCAGGTGAAAATTACACTGCAGAACGTTAATGGCAGCAGCCAAAGTGTTTTTCCCGCCACCGGAGGAGTTTATTTAGCACTTGTGGTCATCCATATGTTAGAGAGCAACACTTCTTTTTTTCGGCTCTCCACAACTCCCTCGAGGAGTTGGAGCAATTTCTACGGAGTAGTACAGGCAAACATGTCGTTCCCTCGAAATTAATGGATTTTCTTGAAATTTTTTCCCTTTACTCTGTTATTTCCTAATTTTCTGCACTTTTTCATTTCTTCCATTTCAGAGTCGGACCGAGCGCATGCATACCACCACACTATGGCCCTGTGGGAGGGCTGGTAAAAAGGTAAAGGTGCATTTTTAAGGTAGAACCCGGTCTTTTTTAGCCCCACAGCTCCCCCAAAGCAGCTGCGGAGGAGACAATCCACTGCAAATAAATCCTCTTGATTCTGTAGCGCAAGTGAAGAATCCTGTGGACAATGCTATCGCCGACGAGGGTGCAATAAAGCGGGAATCATTGTCTCAAACGCTCGTGCCCTTCTTATTGCCCCTCCCTCGCCCGCGACTTTTGCCTCGTGCCCTCTTGTTGGCTTTAACCGTCTAGCGCTTTATAGTCGTCACCGGCGCAGCCATCACCACCTGAGGTTTATTGCCATTTCGGCGGAGTCGGATGTGTTTTAGTGAATTAAAAGCCAATTTGGGAGACAAAATGGTCACTGCCGGTGTTTTGTGCCTCGATGCACTTAAATTATTACCCTCGTTCTTATATAGGGTTTCCCTCCTCCCCCGCAAAGTCCTTTTCCCCGACTTCTCTTTAGCGCGGTAAATGCTCATGAATTTAGGAACATTATTTCGGTGATTAAAACACTTTCCTGGATTGTAGGACATGAGATGAAAAGTCGTTAAAAATGGGTATGGTGTACTCAGAGAAAAATTACGTGCTATAATTATTAGAAAAAAGTTTATTATTTCACCTTAGAACATTTATTATCTATGAGAATGTACTTTGGGACAGTTTTTAAGGCTCACTTTGAAAGGAGGAAATTAAGGTGTAGTTACTTTATTTTTAAGGGGTTTTTTATTAAAAATAACTTTTATTTTTAAATAGAAAATAAAGGAAGAGTAACTTTCCTAATAAAATCTGCCTATATGAGCGCAACCATGAACCACAACCAATTCTTAATATGTTTTAAATTTAAGTAATAATTAATAAAATAATATCAAAATAAAACTGGTGCAAGTCTGAACTCTATGTTAAAATCTCGCGCAAAAAGTAAAAATTAGCCGTTTTTTTTTAGAAAATTGCAAAACTAATTATGTTTAGGTACCATTTTCTACAGGAACAACTGTTTTGTTTTAATATTAAATTTGTCATAAATCACAAAACATATAATCGTAAATATGACATCTTTAGGCAATCGGTCTAAAAGAACGCGGCACGGAATGTGTCGATAAATATGACCACTTAATGATAAAAATAGTTATATTCGAATTTCTGGTTAAATTGTCTTCCGAATTAATTAAAATAAAGTATGTGTTAATCGCAAAAGAAAACATCATAGATCCGAGATGTTTTGGGCGTGCGCAGTCGAAAACGCCGCACTAACAAAAATTTTCCTGGAGGAAGTGTGGTAGACTTGTCAAAATGAAGCCACTCACGAAGTTTCAAGTATGTGTTAATCAATTTCAAAACAGTGTTATGTACTGGGGACTAAATGTTTTAAGAACTCAAAATATACATATCGAACTTTCTAAAAAACATTTTTTCGTATTTTTTTTTTTTTTTTCAAATAGGGCTGTAATAGGGCTGCCGCGATTAGGTCTCTTTAAAAAAACAGTTGGCAGAAAATCTCACCTGTGGAAATTCTGAAACTAAGATTTCGAGCAGCATATTAAAATGTAAATCAGTCTCTATTGTGTGAACTTGAATAAAATATTTTGGTTTAAAAGAAAAACAAAATGGCAGAGTTTTGAATTTTTTTTCCTTTTTTTTAGTACAAACATTTGTTTAAAAGAAAGGGTAAAGTATTAACGGTAATTCTAGTTCAGACCATAGCCACACATATTTAGAATAATCTGTGAAAATTTTAGGGCAATCGGTTGAATAGTTTTTTTAAAAAGTTGCCTACCAGGTCAAAAAACGTGGTTTCGACTAAAATGCGTTTAAAGTTTTTTTTATAATTCACGCGCTTGGATACCATGTATTATATTAAGCTATGTATATATATTTCTCGGCATTTTTTACTTATATACCATATAGTATATTATTTTTACAGGTCTAAACTTTATTTTTTTGATGTCTGTGAAAAATTGATTATTTAAAAAATAAATGTATACTCCTCCCTTAATACACTATTCGAAATAACCAAACTTTTTATTATACTAACATCTTTGGGGTATGTTTTAGTTAATCACTCTACAACTTATTAACTCTTCTTCACTTTATAGACACGATTGTGACCTTATTCAATATTAGACACTCTGAGCTTAACCGCGTTTTGAAAAATGATTAACCTTTAAATTTGAAAAATAACAAATTATACAATATACATATTAGGGTGCTTTTTTTTCGCGACTATTTTTTTTTTTCAGTCCCACCTCGAAATTTTGTGGCTAATACCTAAACATACATTCCCTGAAAATTGGAGCCCAAAAAAATAATATTTAGTACTAGACCAAGACGCATAAAAATTTCCCATATAAAATACACGTGAACTTTGATTATTTTTCTTCAAATCTCTACAACTCAGAGGCATTTTATGGCACAATCTTGGGCAATGGTAGGGTTTCTTCAGAATTGAATGCTCTACAAAAGTGTCCATTGTGATGTAACCCTAACTCCCACCAGCGAGGTAGTACAGGTTATTGACCCTAATTTTTCCACGAAATTCTCGTTTTTTGCCCCTATCTCGTAAACAACAAGAGGTACAGAAAAAGTGAATTTTACAAACTTGTAGCAAATTCAATTTCCTCCAAAAAGTTATTGAACACCAAATCGCTAACATCGATATTTCTTGAGATATTGGGCTTTGAAGTTGAGGTAGTGTGGAAGTTTCATGTATTATTGAGCTAAATTGTAGAAACACTACCTCAACTTCAAAGCCCAATATCTCAAGAAATATCGATGTTAGCAATTTGGTGTTCAAAACTTTTTAGTAGGAAATTGAATTTGCTACAAGTTTGTCATATTCACTTTTTCTGTACCTCTTGTTGTTTACGAGATAGGGGCAAAAAGCGAGAATTTCGTGGAAAAATTGGGGTTAATGACCCGTACTACCTCGCTGGTGGGAGTTAGGGTTACATCGCAATGGACACTTTTGTAGAGCATTCAATTCTGAAGAAATCCTACCATTGCCCAAGATTGTGCCATAAAATGCCTCTGAGTTGTAGAGATTTGAAGAAAAATAATCAAAGTTCACGTGTATTTTATATGGGAAATTTTTATGCGTCTTGGTCTAGTACTAAATATAATTTTTTTGGGCTCCAATTTTCAGGGAATGTATGTTTAGGCATTAGCCACAAAATTTCGAGGTGGGACTGAAAAAAAAAAAATAGTCGCGAAAAAAAAGCACCCTAATACATATACATATTTACTTTGTACGAATGAATAAGAAAGTATTTTTATGGAATTAACATGTATTTTCCTCTGAGTATAGTGCAAGTATGTATGTATGTAAATAGGAACGAGACTTAATTTTGAAAATTCTGTCACATTAAGAGAGACCTCAAAATGAAACACTTCAAAGCGGGCAACATGTAGGGATAACCCCATTCGAAAACGTGTTGTTTATCCCCGTATCATTATCAAAATCTCATTCACCCTAAAGCATCCCGAATCCCGCCGTAATTGCCCAATTTTCTTTATCATCAATACAATAACTCTGAGACATGAGCTGCCAGCTCGTTCAAGTAACACAGGCACGACAATCGACAATTCTTTCAGTGCCTTATGCTCCGTAGAATTAATCCACTCGCGAATACATTGCTCTTGTCTGCCTCCTGGAAAACGACACAATTTCTTGAAAAAAAAGGGGAATAAGGTACCTCGCCAGGACGTGAAATCCCTGCGACAATTGCGTCCTAAGGCGCCACCGACTCCTCCCTTTTTCCACGTTGGCGATGAGGCTCGACATTGTCATGCCACAAAGAGATTATTTGTAACTCCCTAAGGTTCGTAAATATGAAGGTGCAGAAGAAGCTTGTTCAATTTTGGTAAAAAATCCCATTTGCGAAACAAGGCTATTAGGTGAAATCTCAAGATTACATACTTTGTGCATGACTCTCGATTTTCTCTGAAATCTGGCAATTTTGCAAAGGACTCAAGCAATGCCAATATCCTTTATATCTTTTGCGGGAGATACGATGTGAATTTTTAAGTACTTCTATCTCAATATTTTCTTAACTCGTATACAGCGAAAGCATTTTTATATTTTTTGATTTGTTTTGTTTTTTATAACGCTTTTATTAACTGACTTTCTCTGTCACGAACAAATATTGCAATCAAATTTTCGACTAGTTCTAATTAAGCTAGAGATTTGAAATTTTGCCCACGTATATAAATCCGGTGACAACACAAAATAGTATATCTAATCTAATATCATTCTAAATTCAATATGGCAGATGCCGCAAGATGGCGGATAACCTTATTCTTCACAACTTCTTAATATGAGTATCAAATGAAAGAGTTTAATGAGTGAAATACGACAAACTATGCGACGTTATTCTAAATCCAATATGGCGGACGTGGGTGATATGAGATGATATAAGACATTACATCTAATACCTAACATGATATATGACAAAACATAATACACGATGGATGTCAAGAAACATGACACGGTTCATGACATGACATGACATGACTAGTATTTGGGCATTTTTCAACACAAGACTTTCCTTTCATTTGAGTTTTCGAGCAGTCTTTTATCCTTCCGGTTAGTTATATTTTTATTGCACTCCTTATACCTAATTTTAGAAGTCATATCGTCGTTGCGCGTGCAATACCGCGAAAGAGCAGTTTGTAAATACTGCGTAACAGTAAAAGGCGCAAAATTGAAATATTGCGCCTACGCATTCTTAACATAGTTTCGCTTCTTATAGATCTCACAGAATTTAAATTAGCCTATAAAAAACCTCATTTTTGACATAAAAAAATTATATTAAAATTCATTTCAAACCCGCGTATCTGCTAATTCTAAACTACTTTTTCTGTAATTTGTTGTAACAAAACCGCGTAAGTGACTTTAAACAGAATCTAAGCAAGTTATTAAAGTGATTTTATATGGAATCTAAGAAAGTTATTAGTAAGCTAACGTTATTTTCCTATAAAATAGGTCGCAAAGAAGTAGCCTTAGAGTTCAGTCCATAAAATATAGTTAAATAGCTAAGATATTAAGTTTTTTCTTCCTCCTGTAAAATCGTGAAAACGCAGATACGCGGTACAGTCAAGTCTCCTATAACGCGGTGTTTTTATAGCGCGATTCCCATATAACGCGGTGTGAAAAGTACGACAAGTTCTCCTATAACGCGGTCTCTTTATAACGCGTTTTTGATACAAGAACATTCCAACAACTAAAATGGCTTGAAAAATTTATCTATGGCAACACTTATTCGATATGTTAAATTTTTGTATGTACATAGTTAATATTTGTGGTGTATTACCCTGTTTGCCAATTCTAGTTAATAGGGAATTTCCCTAAAAATGAGCTAAAAATAAAGCATTGCCCTCTTTTAATTTATTCTAAGATTGTCTTTAAATATGTTAAATGTGTTCTGAAATTCCATATAACGCGGTACGAATCATTTAATTTACATTAATTCTGAGTTTCTTATAACGCGGTTTCCATAGAACGCGATTGCGGTTTCCATATAACGCGGTATAGATTATTTTGATTTATCTTATTTTTATGTTTCTCAAAACGCGGTTTCCATAGAACGCATATCCTGATTTGAATTTATTTGAAGTCTCTCATAGCGCGGTTTCCATATAACGCGGTACGAATCAATCGCGTTATAGGAGACTTGACTGTATTTACAAACTGCTCTTTCGCGGTATTGCACGCGCAACGACGATATATCGATTAAGTTTTGTTTCTTTAGAAGAAGAACTCAGCTAGTTGTATGAAATAAAATTCTTACTTATATATATGTACTTTCCAAATAACGCCGCACTTTTTCTTAAAATTATTAAAAAAAAATATTGGTCACAACTTCTGTTTAGATTAATAATATTATTAATATATTTTCGTGAATTTCCGACATTTTTAAATCGTGTGTAGAATTTTTTTTGGCTAAATGGACATGCACATATAGACCGCTAAAATCGTTATGCTCCTCTTTTATTTCCACTCCACTGAAGTGTAGTAAAATACAAGGGGCCAAGTATTGAACCTTGTGGAATGCCTTTTCAAAGCTCTATACGAACTGTTGCAGTGCATTTTTTGCTACATAAAATAAACTCCGCTGCTCTTATTAATTGATTTTCACACGATCGCTGGAACTGGTGGGCGTATTAAATATTTGATTAAAATATAAATCAGCCGGTGACACCCGTTTTTCGGCAACAGATGTCTATCCGTCTTTTCCCGTGAAATTTTTTTTATATTATATGTATCTCTTCCACCAGATAATGAGTGTGACAAAAGAAAAATGTTTCACAGCCATATGGCACATATATGAAAGAACTTTTTGGTGTACAGTAAACACGTCTAGCTGCTTGTGCATAAAAAAGGGGACGGGGTAAGAAAAAAAATACAAGGGAAAAAATCTGAGGGAACAAGCACATTGAAAAATTGCCATAAAGAAGGAATCAGGAGCGACAAAAGGGCTCATGCAAATATTTAAAATTTGCTCATTTTACGGTCTCCTATTTTTTAAAACCGGGGAGTCGACTGTAGGAAAAAAGTTGAAGTACGTTGAGGGAAATTTGTGGGAGGACTGAGGGTACCTATGCTTTTCTGATAGAGCTGGGTTGGTGGCAAAAAGGGATAGTAAAGTCGAGATTAATTTCCAGCCATCTGGTGCAATGATGCAACCTACCTGAATGGGCAGGCAGCCAGCAACTTTCTTTCACAAACACGACACTTTTTGTGGGAATCATGTGAAACTTTCATTTCACCCCCTTCCGGTTTCCCCTTTTTTCGGCATAGTATTTTCACCTGAGGTGATACGTCGCAAAAAAATCCAATTATTCTGTGCGTTCATTTTCATCTTGTGATTGTTGACTGAAATAGAAGTGATTTTCCGAGTGCAGTTGGAGAAACTCGTTAAAAATGGCAAATTATTCCACGGTAGTTTTATGCGCTTTTGCACGTCCAAGTTCGCAGCCAAACTTGGAAAGAGCTCTAGAAAAGTATGATTTAAACAAAAAGATTGCTAGATTGTGCCATCATATAATGAACAAATTTTCATAATTAATTAAAAAATGTGATTCTTAATCCATCTTAATATATTTAAATCCATACCATTTACATATTATTTTACAGTTAAAGTACACCCCTTTCAATATCAATTTGAACCAAATCAATTTATCTTTTTATTCATATCAATTGTCTGATTACTTTTATTTACCATAAGAATAAAAAAGTTTATTCTTCAACTGATTTTATTGTAATCGTTGTAAAAAGAATTAAAAATTCGCTTAGTTTGAACATATTTCTTGTGAGATGTAAAGAAATTTACACTCAGAAACATTTTTCGTAATATCATAAAGTAAAATCTCATTCATCCTAAGAAAAATTGGGCATAATTTGGAGCAGTTCGGCTTAAAATAATTTTTTTAAGAAAAATTATGCAATAAACATATTTAAGGAGTAATGACGCTTTTAATAAAAATATTAAAATTGTTTTTCGACTGTATAATTGAACATTTCATATATTTTATGCATTTTTAGGGTTCCGTACCTCGAAAGGAAAAAACGGAACCCTTATAGGATCACTTTGTTGTCCGTCCGTCCGTCCGTCTGTCTGTCTGTCAAGACCATTTTTCTCAGGATCAAGCTGGAATTTATATCAAATACTCAGGTCTACTGTCCCTTGGAGCTGTGAAAAAATCAAACTTCTAAGCCAACGCAATCAAAAGATACAGCCGTTTATCCCGCAAATTTCCGCAAATTTTCGGCACTCGCAAGGTAATCAAAACCTATAGGGTACTTCCCGTGAATTTGGTACGAAGCAACGTCTTATAGCACAGATAAAAGAAAAATTGCGAAAACCGTAAATTTTTAGTTACATCATATAATAAAAATACTTTTAATAATTTTAAACTTATTACCCCTTTCCTCATGAACGCGTAGAGGTATTAAATTGAAATTCATATCAAATACTCAGGTCTATAATACCTTTAAGCTGTAACAAAATCAATGTCTTCTATGTCAACGCAATCAAAAGAAACAGCAATTTAAGCCGCATATTTTCAAACTCGCAACTACTCGCAAGGGAATCAAAACCTAAAGGGTACTTCCAGTCGATCTAGAATCTTGAAATTTGGCATGAAGCAATGTTTTATAGCACATACAGTTGTGCGCAAAAGTTTAAGGCCACTTCTATTTTTTGGAGCATTTTCACTTTAAGAACCTCGATTTTAAAATCTCGCCAATTTTTATCAGAAAAAACGTATGTGTCTTAATATCCATAATGATTTAAAAGAACAGAGAAGGTTTTTCAAAAAAATATGTTATAAATTCAATTAACAAATTTTAATTTAAATGGAAGTGAGCTGCGCAAAAATTTAAGGCCACTTAAATCTTACAGCAATCCTCTAAAGTAAAACCCTTTAGCTTCTATACAACTTTGAATTCTACGTGGAATAGAGTGAAAAAGTTTATGGAGAGTTTCTATTGGAAGGTTTCTCCACTCTTCTTCCAAGAGATTTTTCAGTTCTTCCAACGTTTTTGGTTTTCTCTTTGAAACTCTGTCACTCAACATTTTCCAAATATTTTCAATGATATTTAAATCGGGACTACAAGCTGGCCACGGCAAAACATCGATCTTATGATCATTAAACCAAGCCTATGTCCTTCGAGCAACATGTGGGCGGGCATTATCCTGCTTAAATACTGCCCCTCTCAATGGCATATCCTCTTCCATAAACGGTAGCATGTTTGATGTTAAAATGTCGATGTACCTTTCCGATGTTATGGATTCAGTTACAATATGTAACGGAGTATAACCGTGCTAAGAAATGCCGCCCCAGACTGTCACCTTGCCCCCGCCACCTTGAGTTTGTGCATTTATACATGCAGGATCAAATTGTTCAGAAGGAAGCCGTCGAACTGTCTTGCGGCCATTTGGTAGAAGTTGGAAGGTGCTTTCGTCGGAGAAAAGAACTCTTTTCCAAGCCTCTAAACCCCATGTCTTATGCGTTTTACACCAATTCATTCGACGTTTAGCAGAATTCAAAGTTGTATAGAAGCTAAAGGGTTTTACTTTAGAGGATTGCTGTAAGATTTAAGTGGCCTTAAATTTTTGCGCAGCTCACTTCCATTTAAATTAAAATTTGTTAATTGAATTTATAACATATTTTTTTGAAAAACCTTCTCTGTTCTTTTAAATCATTATGGATATTAAGACACATACGTTTTTTCTGATAAAAATTGGCGAGATTTTAAAATCGAGGTTCTTAAAGTGAAAATGCTCCAAAAAATAGAAGTGGCCTTAAACTTTTGCGCACAACTGTATAAAGGAAAAATTCCGAAAACCTTAAAGTTTTAGTTACATCACATATTTTTTGGGTGAAATTTTACTTATATACCTACAGATTTATACGGAACCCTCGGTGCACGAGTCCGACTCGCACTTGGCCGGTTTTTTTTTTTTAAAACATGTGACGGTTCATCTCCTTAGATCTATGATAAAGATTCATTTTGATGAAAATAAAATCTTCGATTTGAATAAAAATACTTCTAGAATTTATGATTTCCATTAAACTATGCATCTTTATTATAGAAATCGAATCACTAGAGTGAGTCACTTAAATCAAGATGATTCCTATAGTTGAGTTACAGGTAATCATGCCTCAAATATAGGAGTGAAATAAAAATTACGATATTGATTTTTAGTCAACTTGGAGAGTTCAGAAAAAAGTACTTATTATATACAATAAGGGTATTCATGAAACTAGATAAGTTTATGTATCGCGTATTTACTTATATTTACGCGCAGCATTTCATGAACGTACCACTTTTTAAATTGTGAATATGAGTGTAAATCGATCAGCTGTTCGGCTGTCGACTATTATAAATAAGTAGTGACATTCAAGATGCCAAGAGTAAGCGAACAATTAAAATTAATAAAACAGTGGGAACAATTGGCCTTTAGTGATTTGTTAATGCTAGAATTATCCGGGAAAAATGATGGTAGTGTTCGTTGGTTGTAAAAATTCGTTTGCCAAATTAAACTTTTCAATGTTTTAGATAATCAACGTAAGAAGGAGGAAAAAATTCTTGACGAGTTAACACTCGCAATGCTGGTTGCAGAAAACTGTAGGTATTGCGTTCTATTCGTCCATTACAGTGTCCCAAAATCTCAAAACTTCCTTTCGAATGTTTTGCCGTATTTGGATGAAAAACGATTTACTCATATTAGGTCTGTCTGGTAACTATAAAATTTTTACTTGCGGGTAAAATTTTTACCCGAAAGTGTCTGTTAACCTCACGGAGGGGAAAAACTGACCTCTTGACAGCACTTCCCCTCTTACACAATTTTTACCAGATTTACCCACGCTGCGGAGACTGAGTAAATTTGGGTAAAATCACCGATTGCTTGTCACTGTGTAATCTGTCATTTGTGTGTTTCAATTTTGCTTTGCGATTCAGATAGAAGAAGAAGTTATTGAAAAACTGTTTAAATAAAT
This sequence comes from Dysmachus trigonus, assembly GCA_949715965.1. Lineage (NCBI taxonomy): Eukaryota > Metazoa > Arthropoda > Insecta > Diptera > Asilidae > Dysmachus > Dysmachus trigonus. The sequence goes on from OX454320.1 coordinate 16,694,694, forward strand.
AAAAAACATATTTCAAAATCTTCAAAAATATTAAATAAATCCATAAGTTTTCCTTCTAACATCTTGATCACGTTTGACAATTTACATACACTAGTAAGATTTACCCAATTTTTACTTGAAGTCGTCTGGTAACTTTTGATGTTTATCCCCACTACCATATGAAACTTTTTACCAGATTTTTACTCAGGAAATTTTTACCCAAAAGTTACCAGACAGAACTATTGTACGAGTTAGCTGGGTTTCGTTTTTCCTTCGGTCTGCTGTAATTCTTATTTAATAACAATTTTGTCAATTAAATTGTTGAATTCGACTTACCTTGGACATTTTTCAGCAAAAAATCGCGCAAAGAAATTTGTTCTTCTGACCCACTAACGTTTGTGTAAGTTTATCAGATCGTTTATACACCGAAATTGCCGCATAAATTTATTAGGTTTGTGTATTAGATTTTCTATATAAATGTTGACAGTTCATTTATGAGTCTGGGAAACTTATGCGGTTTACGCGAATGCGAGGTCAATACGCGTTTGCATGAATACCCTTAATATATTAAATATGATACAATCTTTTAAGAAAACTTGGTTTAAGAAACAATTAAAGTAAGCAGATAAAGACAAAATTTGAAAAATCTGAATAGGCAATGGCATCACCATTACAAAAAATTAAAGGTAACCCTAACTTAAATGGATTTGCAGACTTGGAAAAAATTAGTCAGTGACTAAATCTTAGTCACAATTTACACAATTTATTTCAAACCCTTATCTCATTTTAAAATATCTCAATATTTTCTTGAATTTTGAAAACTAATGTATTGCAGAAGATAAATGGTAATTTTTTTCAGATATTAAAAGTGATAGACCTAGAATAAAAATACGATAATTGCAGGAGCAGATTTAAACGAAACAAAAAAGGGTAAAATACGCGATCAGCATATAAAAACTATACTTCTTTTTAATATTATACATCCTTTTCGAATTGAATTTGAAATAAAATAATTCCAACAAACTGCAGCCAGGATTTGGGGGTTATCATTTGATTTACTCTGGGCAGACACATATTTCTTCTAAACAACATACATTGGTACGACTGTCGCCGTGACTACCTACAGCACGTATCTGCCCTTAACAACGCTGCGCCGTCTATATTCGCTTCAGTACCCTTTTATGGAATCGAATCACGAATGTCTCTACGAATCTGATAGAAAACTTAATTCTGCCTTCCGTTAAAGACCCTTTTTGGTTAGCGTCAAAATTTATGTCCCGTCGTGTGTGCTTTGATTCACTGGTCCGGGACCGAAATCGGGACGGTTTGTGCCCATGAATGGGTACGACACCTACCTTAAATTCCATTGCGAAAAAAAAAAAATATATAAAATAAAGATTTCCCCGAAGCTTTCAATTTTCTTCGAATTTTAGAAACTTCCCTGTAAATCATACTCTATCACCTTTGCCACTTTCTTACTAGAGTTCTCGAGTAATTCTTTTTCGATTTCTCGAAATGTACACAAAAGTTCGTGTCGAATCTTGTCGAAGAATCAACGGATGGATGAAGTTTTGTGCTCCCTAAACACATCCCTTCACGGAAGGTGCGCTCTCGAGTAGATTTTATTAACAAATTTTAGTTGCACTTAAGCCAAGGGGGAAAACTCGTCAAAGTTTAATATGAGGGAGGGTTGCATTTACCCACTTTATGATGTTTGCCAAGATTTTCGTTATCTTCCCCAGCAGTTCATATTTCCGCCGTCGACAGTCAATCCTCGGAAGGACTAGGAAAGTGGCAATTCGGTACTATTTCCGGGAGGTTCGGCAATCTGACGAATTACATATATGCCCCCAGATTGTTCGATTCGAATTAATGTCTTTTATGGGATAGAAAGTGGTTGGCTCGAGTGCGATAACATTATTTTTTTTTTCCACATGCTGACATTTCTAGGGGGATGAAAGTTCTGATTCGAAACTGTTCGAGTGTAAAGTGTCAGATACACGTCCGCTCCGCAGCCCAACGATATGTACGTTGCGTGCCACCCTCCAATCTTTTTACTTTTTATTATTTTCTAACGACCCTGTAATTTCACATTTTTCGAACACTTCATTGAAGGACCCAATCTTTTATCTCAAAAGTTCGCAGTCCTTCTGTGTAAGAAAGCCCATTGTTATCTTGTAATGACGCTTTAATCGAGTCACTAGCATTTGGAAGAATATTGATTTATTTAATAAGTCTTTTAAGAGGTAATGCCACTGTGGAGAGCAAAAAAGAGCATACATTTGAAATGTCTTTTATAAAAATGTAGTAAATTTATTTAAGGCTTTTATTTTATATGTTTTTGTGGGATCGGTCACACTTCTCATCAAAACGTCGTAATTACTAAAAGCAACCGACCATGGGTAGCTCAGTTGATTAGAACGTTAAAGCATCGAAGTGTCAATTCGAAGGTCGCAGGTTCAAGTCCTGCTCGTGTCCAAACCTGTTTTATCGATGTTATTAAGAGTGTATATATCTATTTATATAATACTTTATTAAAAATGAAGCCACTAGAGCTCATCGCTACGGCACCACGTAGTGAAATTAAATTGAAGTTATGTGACCGGCCAGTTCAAAAAATCTAGCTTTAAGATAAACGCGTTTTAAGTAGTATTATTTAGCTTAGCCTTACTTACTTGAAATATTTAACTATTTAAAAAAAGTTCTTCCCTTTAAAACTTATGGTAACTTATTTTTAACATCCTAAAGTATAAATTAAGCCAAAAAAAAAATACAGTTTTTGAAAATCCTAAAGTGGTGTTACCCCTTAATACAAACTAAAAAATAAATCGAAAAAATTTAAAACATTATTTTGAAAAATAGAATTCCTTTTCAATAGCTTTCTATTATATAATTCCAAAACCTCTTTTTAAACTTCTTATGTCTAAATTAATTATATAACATTGAAAAGAATTGGGGTTTCTTGTAGTGAAAGATATGCAGTAACCCATTAACGCCCAAAGAACCTAATTTTTTTGTGCAGTTTGAAACCTCATTCTTACAATTAAAGGACATTTGTTTTCCAATAAAAACCATGAATCTTACTAGTTTTGAGTGTGCTCTTTCAGAATCTGTCGTCAAAATTGAGTTTTTTCTAATAGGAAATTAAATATGGCGACTTTTTGGAAAAAAAAGTATCAAAAAATTTGAAATTGTTTTTTTTGGAATTTATTTTCAAGTCAATAGAGTTTTGCAATGCAATTGTTACTATGATCAACGGTGACCGGAATGTTTGAACTTACAGAAAAAAGTTTTTTTGCTGATCGCATTCACTCATAACCTTTTCAAAATGGCGGATTTTCTATAGTGAAGATTCTGAAAATCTGAAACTCTGAAAATCGTACAGATTTTCGTGAAATTCTGTACCAAGGGGTTTTTATCTCTTCTATGGTTTAATGCTTATTCTAAAAAAATGCTTAAGTTGCTTTTGGTGAATTTTAAAACTTGGTATAGAATTCACACGGAATTCCGTGTGCCACATAATTTATTTACGTGTAAAAACTGAACGGAATTCCGCTACGTAGTTTATAAGATTAAAAGTATTTTCTTATCCAATATAAAAATGGAAGCTCTTCAAATTCAATACTCCTGATGTGTAAAATGATCGTTTAAAAAATGAAGATCAACAAATTCAATGGTCAACAAATATTTAATTCAGTCTGAGCTTTTCTAAGACTATTTCGTTAAAGCCTTATTAAAATAAAAAAATTTAAAAAACGTAGGTTTAAAAAATAAATAAATAGCAACAAGAAATTAATTAGAGGTTTAAAGTCCCAATAAATCTAAAGCTTTAGATTTATTGATCTAACCGTGAGATAGATACTTATGTGCTTCTATTTCAAATAGTAAACTATTGGGAAGATTTTCGTTATTCCCTAAATTTTAGAGACTCTTTTAGTTTAAGTTAAAATATCGTCTCTGCCAAAATGAAGCTATCGGTTAAAAAAGGTTCTTATTCTAGTGTATGGGTTACTTAATTATTATTACTATTTTTTAATTATAGAAACAAACATTAAATGTTTTAAAAAGTTCATTCTTATAGCAATTGTAGGTTTAATCCAGTATAAGAGATATATACCAATTCAAAAATGTGCGCGGTGTAAATATGAAAAACGATTTGCATGATATCATTCCATATGCAATTAGGCAAATACCCAATGTTTCAACGGCAATCACTCAAAACCCCCATTAATGCATGGATGCCTAAAGCCCTCAACACATCCTCGCTTCAGAAATCAGGAAAACTAATCATTTAATGGCACCCAGAGGTCCTGAAATTGGAATTGGTGATAAAATTCACAGGCCTATCGTATCGTGCCCAAGCAAGAAATCTTCATGATTCCCGGTAATCGCTAGTTGACCTTCTGGTGGAGGTGTGCGGTAACAAATGGCGACCGGGAGACCATCAACCGTATAAGGCGCCGCGTCAGGATCAGGACGCCGAAAAGGGCACTGAAGGAAAAACAAACGATACAGAAAAGCAATATCGTCCGTTGTCTGGCCGCGTCTAGTCGGGAACCCATTAAAATCCAATTCACCAGATTGAAATGGATTTTGCCGCGCTACCAGAACCGCCTGGGCTCGATTTCAATCAGCCGGACCAGGACTAGGACCGGGTGAAAGTCCGCAACGCACACAACCATGTGCGGATATTCAGGACTATCCAGGACTATTCAGGACTATCCAGGACTACCGGGACTATGATACCGCGCGTCCTGCACGAGGTCGTCGTGAATGATTTGAGCGCATCACACGCTCACCGCCACGTATATGAACGCAAACTACAAGAGGTGCAGTGGTCCGACTGTAGATAATTCAGGCAACCCTGAAATTTTAAATATTTCCCCGCAAATAGGATTAAGGACTTAGCAGGGCTGTGCATATGTCCGCAAACTCAAATTTTATGCTGTAGGGCGTAGTGCGCTGTAACAGCGCCGTACTACGAACCCTTCCGGGGATGCGTTCAGGAAGAGGATTCACATGGAGTTGGCCGGGGGTACTCCTGCGGTCGCTGTTAGTGGCACTGCGCTCCTGCATGCAAAAGGCCCTTTTGACTGCTAACGACACTTTGTGTCCGACTATTAAGGGACTTAATAATGCCGGTTTAATTAGATTTTTAGCCCACATTACGAGCTCTCAGTTCTAGGGCATACGCACACTACTGGCGACCGGCGTTTACAAATTCTCGTGCAATTTATGCGTAAGATATTTCACTTTCGCTCTGCTAAAACTATGGTCATTTTAAAGTGACAATTGAAAAATTTGGAATACTTTAAGGAGGTCACTAATGACCTTTTATATTTCCAACAAACTTGCCTCAAAACCCATATTGATACTATCAATTCGTTTTTGTTTATTCTTCAAAGTCTAAACTTTTAATTTAAGGCCCTTATATCTTCGCTAGTCGAGTCGAGCAAAATCGACTTCCATAATAGGGCTCTTAATTTGTGAGTTTTTCGATGAACGAAATCAAAACTACATTTCGAAGAAGAAAGATTGCTCAATTTATTTATTTTTCCATACAATATTACCACAATTTTTGCGACTCAATTGCCACATTTGAAAATATCTACCCCGAAAATCCCTCTATATTAATTTTCAGGGAAATCTCAATAATTATTTATGTGTCAGTCATCCTAATCGTTTCAAAAAAAAATTTGTAAATAAAATATTCAAAATTCGAAATCCAATCTTTAACTATCTCAAAACGACAAATAAATCAGACAAACCACTCTCATATTTACCAGGAAAAATATAGCCAATATTCGGTAGAAATAGATTTTTTATACTATGTTGTCATTTTATTTAAAACTTTTTATGGTAAATCAAGACATCATACCTTTTATTATGATATATCCAAGAAACCCAGATTTTTAGACGATTAATCGTTGATTGACTTTTCGCTAGTTTTACTTCTATTACTCACATCTATATAATAAAAGAAAGTCGTGTTAGTTACACTATTTATAACTCAAGAACGGCTGAACCGATTTGGATGAAAATTGGTGGGGAGGTAGCTTAGAACCAGGAAACGGCTATAGGATGCTTTGTAGGGTTTCAAAATGGCAGATCCAAGATGGCGGCTGAAAATTTTAAATTTGAAGCGATTTTCATGATTGGTATATAGGGGTTTTGCGGGATGGGGATTTCAAATCCGCTGTCCAAATTTAGAAATTCAAGATGGCGGATCCAATATGGCGACCAAGATTTCCTGATTTCAACGGATTTTAATGAAAATTAGTAGGAGAGAGTGGGGCAGATTCATACAAGGGGCACCTACATACACTGAGTATATCTGAAGTTAGGCGCGTAGCAAAAGAATGAAGTTAGTGTGTGTGCGTAGTTCTTAAGTGTGTGTACTGACTAGTGAAGTTTGACAGCAATCGCTGCGGAAAGCGCGTGTGTGCAACACGGAACGTGTTTTTGCCTCGCATAAGTAATTTCATAACCTTACTTTGGGCGTATTTTGTGACTAGTTAGTGTTGTTTAGATTAGTCACTGCTATCTAATATTAGTCATAATATCATTGAGTTTATGATTTGATTTGTAAATTATCCTACATGAAGACAGTTTTTTTTTACATATTTCTTTATCAATTAACATGCGATGGGGTACATTCATACACAAGTACAAGGGACACATTCACACTATATAAATGTGCCCTTGCACTTGTGTTTTTTTCGCAATTTAATGATACCTATCATTTTTTGTTACACAGAACGATTTTTTGTTACACGAACAGATATAGATAGATAAAGCTTTTCATTTTGATTTTTATTATTTGTTTGTTATTTAAAAGAATTATTTTTGTTTTTTACTGAACTATGTAGTATGTTAAGAAACAATATTTATGACGAATAAATAGTGATTTTTAATCTTTCTTTTATTTTTTTTCAACCTACCTCTTCATGTATGAATGTGCCCCACTAATGGGGTACATTCATACATTTTCCTTTTTTTTTTCAAAGCATTATGGCAATTCGAGCACGTGATTTTTCAGTAATATTATGCTTGTACTACAGTATAAAGTAGTTAAACTATAAATTTGTCATAAATTGAAAGACCTATATGTAATACAGAGCATTCTACAAAGCGAAATATAAAAACTGTATGAAGCTGCCCCACTCTCCCCTACAATGATTGTTTTGAGGTCACTGATTTTGAATATTATCAAAATTTAGAAATCCAATATGGCGGATCCAAAATGGCGACCATATTTCTCGATTTCAAGGGATTTTAATGAAAATTAGTACAATGATTATCTTGAGGTCACTGATTTTGAATATTATCAAAATTTGTAAATCCAAGATGACGGGTCCAATATGAGACCAAATTTCTTGATTTCAACGGATTTTACTGAAAATTAGTACAATGATTATTCTGAGGCCATTAATTTCGAATATTAGCCAAATTTCCAAACTCAAGATGGCGGATCCAATATGGCGACCAACATTTCTCGATTTCAACGGATTTGAATGAAAATTTGTACAATGATTATTTTAAGGCCACTAATTTTGAATATTATTAAGATTTGGAATTTCAAGATAGCGGATCCATAAAGGGGTTTTCGGGTTGAAACAATTTCTAGGATATTACAAACTAGAATATTTGAGAAGTGTTTAATTAGTAAGTATTTACACAACGCCGAGTGAAACCGGGTAACCCAGCTAGTTTTTTATAAGATATAGTTTTAGAAAAGGATCGGAAAATAAGCATCATGTCAATCAAAAGTAATAATACGTGTTTTAGATATAAAAATTTTCCTATAAAATTAATAAAACTTTTAACATCGCAATTGTACAATTGCTTATCAACTAATCAGATTTTACCACACATAATGAATTATTTTCAAATATGTTCTTTTTGGGAATAAATTTAAAATCGGCCTAAAAGCCTTATATCCATAAATATTCCAAAAGGTTTACAATTTTAATTTGTCAAAATTCTTACACTATTTAAGGTGTTAGTATTACTTTTATTATGTGTTAGTTAGTTACAGGAATAGGACATATGGAGACTTATTTTAGGTGATCAAAAATAATAAGGATAGTCACATTTTGTTGTATTTTCAATTGTATCCTTGCAAAAGAAATAAAGAAATTGGTTTCATGGAAACACTTTCAACAATAAAATTTAAAATTTTACTTTTGATTAAATAATACAATAATAAATATAACAAAGTGTAAATACCCTTAATGTGTATATTTGATGTATACATATAGCATTTTTCATTTACGAGCTTGATGGCTTTTGATTGAAACCAAAAATGAGGTTAGTGCAAATCTACGTATGCCAGTTAAGTGATGTGCAATACTTATGTACACATACTATATGTTTCAGACTAGCTTTCCTGTATTATATACCCGATTTGATAGTAATAAAACCTCGCATAACACAAGCAAACAAACAAATTAAAAGACTCATCCTGACTTAAGACATCGAAGCACCAAACATCTGCTATTGCTCATACAAGTTGCGGATTTTCTAATATTCCTCAATGCAACTCCCTGCAGGTATCCAGGTGCATATTTCCGAAAAATATAAAAATGTTTTCTGTCATTTAATTTCAATTGTCATGTGTGTTTACAAAAATTAGCCGCAAGAATGCACCTATACTCGTCGACATCCTCATACAATACTCATCTCAAAACTGTCACCTCAAAGGTCCTTATTGCGGTGACAATGTTCGTGCGCTCATGTAGAAAAACCGTGCATCTTCGGTGAGACCTCACCCGGTCATTCCCTCAGGACTCTAGTAAAACAAATTTGAAATTCCCATCGCATTGTCCTGGAATTACAAGAAATTATTCATGTCCGAGTGAATCTCCTCGAAGGAAAATATCATAGCTATCATGAAGGAGATTACAACCCAGTCTCATTGTCGCTGGATTATCCTGCAGGATCAGGCTTGAATAAGTTCAATCTGTCGTCGGCTTTTGAGGTCGACAAACATTCAGGAGATATAAAATACTCCGCCAAAAATTTGTCCTTTTTTGTGTGCCACGAGGATTTTCGGGGACAGGATGCATATGTGCGAATCTCAATGAAGTTTCAATCGAGCGGATAATGGCTTTTGATATGTAGGGCAGACATTTTTTTTATAGCTACAATCCTTTGTTACCTCGAAGAGGCCAAGAGCAACGGAATATTGTTCTAAAAAAGTGCTCCTTAAGTGGTATATGGTAAAAAGCAAAAACTTGCAGAAGTCAAAAAATTAATATTTATATAAGTTGATATTTGCAAATAAATATACGAAATTTAATTGTTTTTAATAAGGTTTTTTGTATCACTCAATTGAATTTTGCACGCTTCTTTAAAACAACAATTATTCCAGTTATAACATTTATATGTTAATACGTTCTTATTATGGTTTAATATGAAAAAGTTAATAAAACAATATAAAAAATAGTTTACGCGAATACAATTTTTTACTTCTGCAGCTATGGCCCACTGAAGGTAAAAAAATGGTTTTCTTAAATTCAACCTATAAAGCTAATTTCTTCACGATAGGTAACGTGGTTTTAGTTAGTTAGACAAATGCAAACAAATCGAGATATAAATACGAATTTTTAAGATTTGGTATTAAATATTTACCTAACTTATATAATGAAAAAAACATTTTACCTATAAAGCTTATGCAAAAATGTTCCCAAATTCTGGTACAAATCAATAAAGTTATTTTAGATGATTCACCAAATCTTTGGAAGACTAAACTTGGTACAAAATAACTAAATACTAGTGAAACTTTTACCTAATTATAAATTGCCATACAAAACATTTTACTCTAGCTGGTTTCTAGGTGATTTCAAAATATTTTTTTCTTTCAGTGGAGAACCCAAAAATCACTGCAATTTCGTTAGAAATTTATAAGTAAACGTTTCTGAGATTAAATTTTATGGAACATTAATTTTTCTAACAATGATATACTCGTAATGTAAATGAGAATTTTCGAGGAAATTTTCACCAATCCACCATAAGTGTCACTACAAATTTTTCGAACTGTTAGACCATGGGTATATATGTGAAAGATTAATTCACGGCTAATTGCAGACTGTTTTGGCTGTAACACTATCACATTTATAGTGATGTAGTAAAATGATTGCCGAAATCAGAGCTGTAATAAAATTACTACGATTACCATTAAAAGTAATACAAGCAAGACTAGCTGCCAGTATTAGTATTGGTACATAAAAAAAATTAATTTACCATTATCAGGTAATAGTACTGATACTTCACCATTACCGAACTTCAGACGCATTACTTAGCATTACCTGGCATTACTTAGAAATATTTAGCGAGTAATGCTAGGTAATGCTGAGTATGCTTCTGAAGTGCTCCAATGGTGAAGTACCAACACCATTAATTGGTAATGAAAATTACACTTTTTAAAGTACCAATGCTGGTAATGGTCCTGGTAATTTTTCTTGCTTGCATTATACTTGTAGTTGTACTGATTATGGTAATGCATTATTTTACAGCTTTGCGTGAAATAGCATTGCTTCTTATGGCGATATATCTCATTCATTTCACTCGCATGTTTTGTGAATCTGCTAAACTGTCGCTTTAACAGAGAAATAATATTCTACTTAATGTGAATGGAAAGGAATACCATCTTCCTAATATTCCTCGTGTTTCTATATAGAATTGCCATAGCTGTATGTATTGTATTAATTCAATATTTAATTCGAAAAAACTCAAATTGATAGTATTTAAAGAGGTGACATAACACGATTTATACAAAAATATACATATTACATATGTCAAAATATACATTATACCTGTGTAAATTCCGATTAATATTGTGGAATTATTTACACAAGAAAAATAATAATTATATACTTACTTTATGTGTAAATACCTAAAATTGATATTTACCAATTTTGCAGATAGCTAATGTTGAAATTTACACGTTTATGATGGTACAAATTGTTGCCACACATTTTTTACTGTGCACTATAAAGTTTTTCCGATAAGAAAGGTATTCCTCCCTAGTTATAACTAGTATGTACAACATAATTTCCGCGTAAAAGTTATAGTTTAGCAGTTAAGACGCGTGGAGTGGCATATCTCCGGTTTATCGTCTTAAGAAACTATTTTGTGGTGATTGGCAGACTACATCACTACACGTGAATTCTATACTTCATCGCTTGTGTTTATATGTGTTCCCGGAATTTTGGCTCTGCTCAAGTTTGACAGAATATCGACAAAAGCATCCTTTCATCTGGGCCTGCAGCCAGATTGTTTCCCTGTTCTTTGTTTCCGCTGGAGTTCCTGCAGGAAGGAATATGTGTTCAGGTAGCGCCCAATTAGGGGGAAACGAAAAGCTTTTAGACCGTACAAATTAAATAAATTCCCATGCCAAGGTATGTGGCCGCAGACGTCTTTTCTGAAAAGTTCTTGCCTCATCGGTAACTTGTGAATTTTGTCGGTACATGTGTGTGTGCGTGTGTGTGTGTGGATGCTCTTAAACTATTCCACCTGTCCTGGACATTTCGAGCCCTCCGCTCCGTCCCCCTATTGTTCAATCCTTGTCCAGTAGCCGAATCAGGTGTTCTCAATGGAGCCTCGGCAGTGCTCCTTTGTGCTCCTCAGGCATTTTTGGTGATTGGTATGCGGGGAAGATTCTCTGTCGAGCAGTAATTAGGTATATATGGCATTTATCCGCTTTGAATAATTGACATTTTATGATGAATACAGGAACGCTCTAATGAAATTTCCTCAGACCCGCCCGCACTGCCCCTATACGTCCTTGCAGTTGACCTCCGTCTGACTCAGTTCGTCACGATCGAGCTTTCTTTCGGGTTAACGAGCCCTTCCGCGGTCGCTGTTTTATTCGAAAATGCCCTTTTCGAGGCTGCATCATTCATCGCGCTGCATACTGAGGAGTTTTTCTAGCTCCATTTCTGCTCGTCTGCTTAGCTTATACAGCGGGATCTGGGTGCAGGGTAATTTGTTATGCAAAATTGCTTCTCCCCTGTGGTCACCGTACCGTCAAAATGCCGTGCTGTGTCGACGATCCGGGCGTGCCTAAAGCCGTGTCCTCGTGCCATTTCTATTGCTCTGTTACCACTTTGAATAAGGAATGAGCAAAGCAACACTATACTCTAGGCTGGATTATTTTCGCTGCGGAATCCCCATGCCGCAGCAGAAGAGTTATGAGAGCCCCAGTGAATTGTTCTTGGCGGATTACGGCAATTAGTAAGCAGAAAAGGGGTTACTCCAGGATTAAATCCTGGAATAAAAATAAAAAAGAAAAGAAGCATAAGTCCTTGACATTAAGCCACGGTAACCCTATGTTATCCAATTATATTTCCCCCCGAAACGCGCGTTGAATGCGAGGAGACGACAACGACGTCTAGGATGAGCGATTAATCGCATAAAGTGGATGATCTTAAGGGAACTCGGTGCACCGCACGTTACGTGAATGTAGTGTCATAAGAGACTAGATGCATGCGAAATACACGGGCACTTTTTCCACTTGGTTTTTTTGCATTTCTGAATGGACGAGGGGTGAATTTTAAAATGAATTTATTTAGCCGCGAACGACACGTGCTCCTCTTGCATTTTAAGGAGTCACTCAAATTTGCAAGTAATTAATTTGGCGTCAAAATTCACTTGAATGCTTCACTTCTTAGCACGTCGCGTGCAAGATTTCCACGAATAGTCTGAACACAAATTAGTTTAAAAAAATAATTTACTTCATAAAGTCGTACAATAAAACCGTACGACTGTTGGTTATCATCGACAAGAATTATGTGGCCAAAAAATTAAAATATCAATTGCACAAGCGGATAAAATTGTAAACCAGAAATCAGGCTTTACTTTTCCGAAGATTTGTGATGCGCTGAATGTGATCTCAGAATTGTTCCATCATGTCATATTTTTGAGAGATTCTAACCTAAATGTAGATAAAACTAATTTGTTGCTATATTTGAGATTATGTTACATCATGAGGTAATTTTTCTCCACAAAACTCGCTACAACATCTTAAAGTATTACTTTTTATAATGCAACAACGTGTTGTATACAAAATATGTAATATATCAAATTTTTATAAAAATTTTTTAATTATAAATTATGAAATTTATACTTTACTCTATCATAGATTTTCATTTTAACCCATTAATGCCTGAATAATAAAAAATTGTACGGCAACTTCGAGGCTCTAACTTTTATCGAAGGGGTGGTCAATTCTTATCGAGACCAACTTTTCTAGACGTATTTTGAGTCGCCCGACACGATCCAACAAAAAAAAAAGGGAAAAAAATTTATTATTATGGCTTTTGTGCAATATTAATATATGTAAATAAATACCTTTTTCACTTAATTTTTTTTCGAAAAAAGACTGATTTAGTCGGGAAAAAGCACCTTTTTACTGCAATAAAGTGCATAAAACGTGTTATTAGGACTTAAACTTCAAAAATATGCAGGCATTTAATCAGTAATCAGTGACCCCAAAAACTCCGAATACCCACTTTTTTTCGAAGAAATTGAGAATTTTGCCAAAAATTTTCCGCCATCTTGGATCCGCCATTTTTAATTGCGAAAATGTGATAGCAAATTCGTAATCAGTGACCCTTAAAACTAGTGTATATACATTTTTGGGAATAGTAGAACATAGTGAGATCAAAAAAGTGATCGAAAGTAATGCAAAAATTCGTAGAAGATAGTTTACAATGTTGCAATTTGTATGCAGCCTAATATTTTTAACGAAAAAAATGCCTGCATATTTTAGAAGTGTAAGTACTAATAACACGTTTTATGCACTTTATTGCAGTAAAAAGTTGTTTTTTCCCCACTAAGTTTGTCGTTTTTTCGAAAAAAATGAAGTGAAAAAGGTATTTATTTACGTAATATTGCAAAAAAACAATAATAATAATTATTTTTCACTTTTTTTTTGTTGGATCGTGTCGGGCGACTCAAAATACGTCTAGAAAAGTTGGTCTCGATGAGAATTGACCACCCCTTCGATAAAAGTTAGGGCCTCAAAGTTGCGGTAAAATTTTTTGTTATTCAGGCATTAATGGGTTAAATTAGAATGCATTCACCTGTATTTTTCTCTGTTTTTGACTTGTTGTTAAATAAAGAACAAAATAAACATGGTTACATAAGAATTACATAAATATACTCATACTACACATTTATGCGTATTATTCGTAAGAAATTAAATCATATACACTCGTAAGCTCTGCATAATAATCATTAATTTATAATCAATAACTGGTGGCTGAATTTCATATTAAAATTAATTAAACATTATGCGTATTATGCATAATAAATGATAACTTTTCACATATTGTGCACCTGTTCAATATCCACGTACCAGGGTACCCCAATGCGTTTTATAATGTAAATATAATTATAAAATCATTACTTAATTATGATCATTCAGTACATTTTGTGTATTCATAACATATATAAGTTTTGCCATGTTCTATACATGATTTGGGAAAACCAAATTTAATGCAGTAGGCTCAGATCTGGATTTAGCATCTGGAATTCAAATTATCCGGAATGGTCGAATCTGAAATCCGATACTATCCGGATATTAGAAATATCCCAATATTTTGAAGCACTACATTTAAGATCCTAAAAGAATCGAAAATCAAGATGCATGAATTAATGCCCTGACTTAAATAAAGAACTTAAAAGTAAAAAAGGTATATAAGATTTACTTAGACACAATTGTTTTATACCATAAGTCAAGTAGCAAGTCAGTATTCTAGGCCTTTAGTGATTTATATATTTATATATGTAGGGGAGAGTGGGGCAGATTCATACAAGGGGCACCTACATACACTGAGTATATCTGAAGTTAGGCGCGGAGCAAAAGAATGAAGTTAGTGTGTGTGTGTAGTTCTTAAGTGTGTGTACTGACTAGTGAAGTTTGACAGCAATCGCTGCGGAAAGCGCGTGTGTGCAACACGGAACGTGTTTTTGCCTCGCATAAGTAATTTCATAAACCTTACTTTGGGCGTATTTTGTGACTAGTTAGTGTTGTTTAGATTAGTCTCTGCTATCTAATATTAATCATAATATCATTGAGTTTATGATTTGATTTGTAAATTATCCTACATGAAGACAGTTTTTTTTTACATATTTCTTTATCAATTAACATGCGATGGGGTACATTCATACACAAGTGCAAGGGACACATTCACACTATATAAATGTGCCCTTGCACTTGTGTTTTTTCGCAATTTAATGATACCTATCATTTTTTGTTACACAGGACGATTTTTTGTTACACGAACAGATATAGATAGATAAAGTTTTTCATTTTGATTTTTATTATTTGTTTGTTATTTAAAAGAATTATTTTTGTTTTATGTTAAGAAACAATATTTATGACGAATAAATAGTGATTTTTAATCTTTCTTTTATTTTTTTTCAAGTGTGTATTAACCTACCTCTTCATGTATGAATGTGCCCCACTAATGGGGTACATTCATACATTTTCCTTTTTTTTTTTCAAAGCATTATGGCAATTCGCGCAAGTGATTTTTCAGTAATATTATGCTTCTACTACAGTATAAAGTAGTTGAACTATGAATTTGTCATAAATTGAAAGACCTATATGTAATACAGAGCATTCTACAAAGCGAAATATAAAAACTGTATGAAGCTGCCCCACTCTCCCCTAATATATTTTAAATCTTTGTTCAAAGTTTGAGTTTGACGTCTGTTCAAAGATTTTGACGAAACGTTATAGGAATATTCATTTGAGGTTAAAAGTGTTCATGTTTTTAAAATTTTTGCCGGTCTCTTTTATCAATTTATGGCAGATTCACACGAAGTTTTGATTAAATCTGCAGCAAATGCTTAAATTAATTATGCCTTCAATCGTTTTCTGTTAATAGTTGTTCGATAGTCCGGAAAATAAACAAATTAAAGTAACACTTTCCATTACTTCACTCTGTCGTTTCACACGACAAGCACGCATTGTCCGTGTCGATAATTCTAATAAGATGTTTTCATTTAATTTATTTATTTCAAGGATTTTAAAAGATTGTTTTATTATGAAAAGGTGGAAACATCTTTAACTTAAGGTATTTCTGCAATCTCAAATGAAACTTTAACAGAATACCCAGAAAATCATTGTAAAAAAATGTCACACAGTTAAATACCTCGGGAAATGTTAGTCCGCACTTTTGACCTCAAATCAAAATTCGTTAAGAGACCTAAAACTTAATTTCTTCCTTTTTTTATTAAATTTTCTCATCCCCTGAATTATACTCGTTTTTTTTTTTTCTTGATCCAGATGAACCTGAATATGATGGGTGTCAAGCAGTGAAATTAAAGATTTCACAGTTCAAAGAAGGTTAGAAAACTTGTGAAAAAATACTTTCTTTCATAATTCAAGAGCAGATTTGAACAACCATTGTTAAATAACAGATAGAAACCAATTTGAATCTTTGTCCTATTTCTTTTTTTTTCTTAATCAACCCCTGAAGCGATGGATTAGCAGACTTTCCCAAAGTGGGCGATAACGCCCCCTTGTGGGCGCTGCATGCCTAAAGGGGGGCGGTAAGAGACCCAGAAAAAAATGGTGGTGTTGTGTAGAGGCTTGGGGGGCGATTTGTAATTTCATCTAGCTAGGAGGATTCTCAGACACCGACTGTGCTCTCCACTCTCGACTACAACTTGTGAACATCAACTAATATTAATTAAGAGATTGCTCAAACTCGGTTCGATATTTCTCTTCGCGTAGTTCATATATCTGTCCTGTTTTATTAAATAAATAAAAGAAAAATCATGTCAATCGGTCGCTCCGTTTCGAAATGAAAGTAGACACAAACAAACAAATAAAAAGGCAACAGACACACTTTCGCATTTTAATAGTTATTAGTAATCCTAATCTCCGCTAATATAGCTCACAATAATTAATTAATTTAATTTGAAGTTATAGTGGTTTTTAAGTAGGTGAAAAAATGGGGGCGCTAAAAAATAATTTATTCTCAAAGTGGGCAGTAGACAAAATAAGTTTGGGAACCCCTGGATTAGAGGAGCAAACTTTTGGAAGAGACAACCCGCAATTATGTCTCACCAATAAAAAAATTACATTTTTACCCTCTACTCTTGGGACATTGCCCACACAAAAAAAAATAAAACAAAAAGGAAGAAAAATGAGGAAGAAAAAAACAAGTAAATTAATCCCAAGGCGGTGAAGTCATTAAAATTCATTCCCATTCCGCAAGCCAAAGTTTTCCACTTCTTAATGAAGACATTAATAAAACAAAAACAGCTAAAGCGGAGGGTAATAAGGGCAGGTGTGGCTCTTTCGGCCACGACTGTAGTATAAACTGGCAAGAAATCAGCAATTCGTCCTGTTCACCACCCACCATCCATCTCGCGTTTTAATTTGCACCGTTTATAAAAGCCTGACGCCGCAAACACGTTGTCCTTTTTGGGAAATGGGCGAATTTAATTCCCACCTTAATTTAATGGCACCTCTCTAGCACGCGACGCCTTGTCGACGTCGCGGCGCTGTCGAATGTTTTTATGATTTGAAAAAATGCAAGAATGATATAAACGGGGATTTATTATGTCTCCAAATATGAACAGGCTCGCGGCATGTGTCTGTCGTAATTACCTGACAATGCGTCTGTCCGTCAACACCTCAATGTCAAAGACCACCCCACACCTGTTTGAAGTGGTCGACGGATAATGCAATTAACCAAATGAAAGGAATTCCTGATACGACCCGTCAAATTGGCCGCAAATTGGATTTTATAGCTGCTTTTAAAATGGTTTACGCGCACGATAATGGACGGCCGCCCATAACCACCGAAGGTGTGGATATATGAAGGTAATAAAACTCATGGTATGTTCAAGGTATGCCCTCCCGTAAATGAGAATAACTGGGCCCTCAAGGTGCTCTCACTTAAGCTTTTCTCGCACCCATTAAGATTTCGGATTTAAAATATATCCCTTGGTGTAATTGGAGTACACAACACTGTCGAAGATAGGGGATTTGTTTTTCGAATTACGTTAAAATATAGGGTCAATACTCACGCACGGGATGTCGAATTTACATGTAAAAGAAAGAATAGAATTTTATATTTATACGCCAAAAAAATAAGGCTGGTTTGTTTCGAACAACGAAAAATAATTTATCTACTGTTATAAGATTTTGAACCAGAAAATTGTTTACTAGCCATTTCGTGATGAACTTACAATTTGAATGTTAAGGTGTTACACATCCCTGCACGTTGCTAAAAGTATGTATATTTAAAATATTATTTTGAAAGTTATTAAATGAAAAATAGAAACATTCTTTTTCAATATTAACATCTTTTTTAAAGGGTCAAATGGACTACTGATAAAAAAGTTATCAAATCTTGTCCTGTAAAATATTGTAATAGTTATAGTCTGGCGGAGGGTTTTAATAAGCACTTTATTAAAAACTATTTATTTTTAACAGAAATATCCGCGATAATGTTAAAAGCCTCATTCAAAATGGTGACTACTTTTTCTCAAGGACTGCTCGAGCGATCAAGATGAAATTTTGAAAAATCACTCTGTACTTAAAATTTTAAATTACTTAAAATATGACCTTCTTTCACAAAATGTTGGTCTATAATGTCTAAACTCAGAATTTCGTGAAAATTGACTTCACAATGGCTAATGAACTATATAAATATTATTTTTTTACCACGTTTTACCTAAATTCGATAGCAGATTAACCAAAAAATAGATTAGTCAAAAATACTGTTTGCATACGAACACATAGAGTTAGTTGCTGCACTTTAATCCCAATAATATGGCCTGCTTAAGATTAAAAATTAGAATTAACTATTTTTCGTAGTGAGTTTTGAACAACGAAAATGTCTTCCAATTTGCGCACCATAAAAAATTTTCTATTGAACGGAAATTTACTAATAGCTAATAAAAATTTGATATTTTTGGAAATTTGCATTAAATTTTCAACCATGCAAAATTTCAAATCTTTAATTTTTGACTCAAAATTGATTGAAATAATGGCAATTTTATGTGGTTTTAAACAAAATTTTTTTTTTTATTGGGTTATATAGGCCTACCAACACAATACAATTAGGTTTTATGAGGCCCTATCTATCTATTTCATTAATTCATTTAACTTCTCTAATATTCGAGGTATAGTATGATTAATAATAATCCTTAAACATTCTATTTACATATAAATACTTAAAAACAAAATTGTTGTAAGCTTAAATTTTGGCATAAAGTTTTGTATCCTTAAGGAACATTATTATTTGTCTAATTTCATTGTTACATTGAGATTTAAGGGATGCCATAGATATGGGTCATTCTAAGTTAAGAGGTATTAAGTTATTAGGAGAGGCGGCACGACAAAAATAATAGAATTTTAATATGATTGCAGTATGTTTTTATCGAAACACTTATTATCTTCATATGCGAAAAGCAGCCAGTCAATTTATTTATTTTTTATTATTTTATAACTGACCAGGGGAGATACTAGATACAGGGGAGAGACAAGACGTACAGGGTAGAATACTTTATGAACAGGGGAGAGATATTTATGTTATTTTATGAAACAAATCACAGTAGTAGTTTAAGGATCAACTTTATTTTTATTGTTAATTAATAATAATCAGACGTTTTATTGTACAACAGCCATCAGTAATTATAAAAGTAACTTAAAAACTTAAATTCTTATTTGAGTATGCAAAATACAAATGGGCCCATATAGCTGGAGGTGAGTGCGACAAATTTTTGGACAAAGTGCAGAAACATGTGCCTTTTATGTCTTGTCCAACTTCTTTTGTATAAACTATAACTGTGTGCATACTGATTTGTTGCCTTGAACCCCCGAAATGGAAGGACTGCACTTCTTCAGAATATTTGGTAAAATAGTTTTCGCTGAAGTCCATGCGTATGATAGCATCTTGTACTGACTGAATTATGAACAACAGTACATTCAAGTCTCCTATAACGAGATTGATTCGTACCGCGTTGTACGGAAACCGCGCTATGAGAGACTTCAAATTAATTCAAATCAGGATATGCGTTCTATGGAACCGCGTTTTGAGAAACATAGAAATACGCTAAATCAGAATAATCTATACCGCGTTATATGGAAACCACTGCCGCGTTCTATGGAAACTGCGTTGTAAGAAACTCAGAATTAATACAAATTAAATGATTTGTACCGCGTTATATGGAATCTCAGAAATAAATAAATTCTATATAAATCAGACCTATATAAAAACTGCATTCTCAAAGTAACAAGTTGTGGCTGATACGGTTAATAAATGAAATTTTATAATAGAAATGACAATGAATATGTAGATTTTTACATATTTAAATTTTGGTTTAATGAATACTAGAATTGTTAAACAGGGGAATACACCACAAATGTTAACTATGTACATACAAAAATTTAACACATCGAATAAGTGTTTCCATAGATAAATTTTTCAAACCATTTGAGTTGTTGGAATGTTCTTGTATCAAAAACGCGTTATAAAGAGACCGCGTTATAGGAAAACTCGTCGCATTTTTCACACCGCGTTGTATGGGAATCGCGCTATAAAAACACCGCGTTATAGGGGATTTGACTGTACACGTATTGGCTGTAAAAATACTCCAACACGACATATTTTTATCTCCCCTGGACAGTAAGTATCTCCCCTGGCACCTTAGAAGGCAGGGGAGAGAAGACAGGGGAGATACTTTTCTGTTAAAAAATTCGTATAAACGTCAAAGTTTTTGTAATACGTAATTAACAAAGAAGAATATGATTCTATGCATAATTTACAATAATTATATAAAGAAAACAAGTTATTTAGGCTTATAATTGCGCTAAAAAACTTACCAGGGGAGAGAACGCATTCACGGATTCACAACTACTTCCAGTAAGTGGCGTCACTGAAATGGCGAGCAAAATGGCCGTACGCTTGTGTCGTGAAGGCTTGCTGCTAACTTCACGTGGAATGCTTTATATTTATAGTCGCAATTTACGCGATAAATTTAAACATTTGTGATTTTTAAACGAATACAAAACGCCAGGGGAAGAGACGCTAAATATGAAGGACAAATGTAGACATTATAGTTTTTATGAAAAAGAAAATGTTAGTAATTGTTTTTTCTTAGATTACATTAATTTAATTAGTCTAGTTTATAAGTTATATGAAATATAGTTTATAACATAATTTCAAGTTAGTCAAAACTACTGATTGACTAACATAATCTGTTGGGGGACAGACCAGGGGAGATACATTTTTCATGTTTTAGGCTCTTTTGTGACAAAATTAAATACACTTAATTCGTGAATTTAAGTGACCATAAAGAAGATGGTAACTTTTAAGATATAACAGGCTTATTTCAAATAATTTAAATATGTATATATGATTTTTTATCATTGCCGTTGAAAATACCTCATAACTTAGAATTACCCATATATTAAATTTATTTCTTTTATTGTTATACACTTTGCAGGAGTCAAAAATATGTTTTATTGTGAGGTCTTGGTTGCAGGAACATTTCGGAGGTTGTTCTTTTTTGAATATGTAACTGTGGGTCATAAGGCAGTGGCCTATTCTGAGTCTTGTAATTTTAATTGAGTCTTTTCTGTTTAGAAGATTTAGATTTTTCCATTCTTTTGTTGTTTCTTTTATTTGTTTTAATTTGTTAGTTTCAGGTACTTGGTTCCATTCTTCTTCCCATTTCTTTTCTATGTTGCTTCTTATAAGGTTTTTGAGGTCGAGATGGAAATATCGAAATGTATTATCATTGGGTAGTGTGATAGAGTTCTTAGCCAAATGGTCTGCCTGGTTATTTTTTCCCACATTTTTGTGTCCTGGGACCCACATTAGGGTGAAGACTTTATTTTTAGATGATTGTGATAATGTTTTTATTTTTAGGGCATTCGGGTGAGTTGAGTACATTTTGCATATTGTTTGTATGGAGCTTAATGAGTCGGTACAGATTAAGAAATTTGTTGAATTATTCTGGTTACATGCATATTCTATAGCCTTTTGTATGCCATATAGTTCTGCGGTGAGTATACTGGTATTAGGTAATAAATGAAATTGTTTTCCGGTAGATTTGTGGATGAAGGCGCATCCTACTTGTGTACTTTGAAGAGATCCATCGTTATAGATCACTTCAAAGTTTTTGTATGTCGTATTTAGTTTTTCAATGAATATTTTTGAATATATTTCGGGTGGTGTGCTTTCTTTTGCGAATATTTTTAAGCTAAGGTCGATTTTTATTTTTGGATGTGACCATGGGGGGTGTTCTTGTGGTTTGATCTGCATGATGGATTTGCTATTCATGATTTCGCAAGTTTCTAAGGCGATCGGTATACAGGCTAAACATGATTGGTGATATATTTGTGCATTGTTTTGAAGAGTTTTAATGTCATCTATGAGAGGATGGTTGTGGAGAGAAAGTAATTTTAGGCCGTAGTTCATCTGTTGTTTCAGGCGTCTAAGGTACAAAGGTTTTTGGCCTGAGTCTACTAGGAGGCTTATACTAGGGCTACTTCGATATGCTCCTGTGGCAATTCGGATACCTTGATTGTGGATTGTGTCAAGGGATTTTAATAAAGTTTTATTGGCTGAGCTGTATATTATGCTTCCGTAGTCTATTATTAAAAGGACCATCGATTTATGTAGTCTTAGGAGTAGTTTTCGGTCTGATCCGTATTCTTAGTTAGATAATATTTTCAGTATATTGAGGTTTCTAAAAGTTTTGGTTTTAATTGTTTTGATGTGGGTTTTCCAGTTAAGTTTTGGTGTAAAAGTAAGTCCCAGAAATTTATACTCATCAACATACTTTAACGGTTGATTATCCAAGAGGAGGGGTGGGTATGAGATGTTTTTCCTTTTTTTGGTGAAGAGCATGGCGTTGGATTTAGTAGGAGAGAATTTTACGCCGTTTTTGGTGCACCAGTTTTCAAGTTTTTTAAGGGCTTTTTGCAGGTGTTTTTGGATTGTTTTTAGGTGTTTTCCGCTTACAAAAATCGTGATATCGTCAGCATAGCCAACGATTTTCACTTGATTCTTGAGATAGGAGAAAACAGAGTTAATAAATACAAGGAAAAGGGTCACACTTAATACCGATCCCTGGGGGATTCCGTTTTCCAGTTGCTGTTCAGATGAGAGAGTATCTCCTATGCATACTTGGAACCTTCGATCCTCCAAGAAATTTTGTATAAAGCGGACAATGTTACCCTTCATTCCCATCCTCATTATGTTTTCTAGGCTTAAGTTAAGATTACGGTTACCTCTCGGATTTTAATGAAACTCGGTAGGAACGTTCGTCTAGGCTTAGAACGAACGAATATGCAAAAATTTTTTGTCGGAAAGCACAACTTTCTGAGAAATTCATTTTTGAATTTCTAAAAAAGTCGCTTTCACGACTAAAAATTTTCACATTATTCCTACCGATTTCGATTAGTTTCGCGATCGGTAACCGCACTACACTGCACTACACTGCACTAAACACTATTTGTATCCGTTAAATCCAGCGTAGCATGCGTGAAAACCCCTGAAAATAGAAAAATCGGCGTTAATTTTTTAACACTTACCTTTACTCCTTATGACATCTCTCTAGAACTGTCATCTTGGTGGAGCGTCATCTTTCTCATCTCATTCCACCTCTAATCTTCATGGGAACGTTCAGAAAATTAGATAACATGCATTCGCAATGTAATGAGACCAGCGAACTATAGAATAACTTTTAAGAAATATCTATTAGAGGGAATTTTCCTTTTACAAACTGTTTATTAACTAGGAATTTCCCTTTTACAAACTGTATATTGGAGGGAATTTCCCTTTTACAAACTGTCTATTAGAGGGAATTTTCCTTTTACAAACTGCCTATTAACTAGGAATTTCCCTTTTACAAACTGTCTTTTGGAGGGCATTTTCCTTTTACAAACTGTCTATTGGAGGGAATTTTCCTTTTACAAACTGTCTATTAGAGGGAATTTTCCTTTTACTAACTGCCTATTAACTAGGAATTTCCCTTTTACAAACTATCTGCTGGAGGGAATTTCCGTTTTACAAACTGTCTATTGGAGGGAATTTTCATTTTACAAACTATCTATTAGAGGGAATTTTCCTTTTACAAACTGTCTATTAACTAGGAATTTCCCTTTTACAAACTGTCTATTGGAGGGAATTTCCCTTTTACAAACTGTCTATTGGAGGGAATTTCCCTTTTACAAACTATCTATTGGAGGGAATTTCCCTTTTACAAACTGTCTATTAGAGGGAATTTTCCTTTTGCAAACTGCCTATTAACTAGGAATTTCCCTTTTACAAACTGTCTATTGGAGGGAATTTCCCTTTTACAAACTATCTATTGGAGGGAATTTCCCTTTTACAAACTGTCTATTAGAGGGAATTTTCCTTTTGCAAACTGCCTATTAACTAGGAATTTCCCTTTTACAAACTGTCTATTGGAGGGAATTTTCCTTTTACAAACTGTCTATTAGAGGGAGTTTTCCTTTTACAAACTGCCTATTAACTAGGAATTTCCCGTTTACAAACTATCTACTGGAGGGAATTTCCCTTTTACAAACTGTCTTTTGGAGGGAATTTTCCTTTTACAAGCTGTCTATTAGAGGGAATTTTCCTTTTACAAACTGCCTATTAACTAGGAATCTCCCTTTTACAAACTGTCTATTGGAGGGAATATCCCTTCTACAAACTGTCTTTTGGAGGGAATTTTCCTTTTACAAACTGTCTATTAGAGGGAATTTTCCTTTTACAAACTGCCCATTAACTAGGAATTTCCCTTTTACAAGCTATCTGCTGGAGGGAATTTCCCTTTTACAAACTGTCTATTGGAGGGAATTTTCCTATTACAAACTATCTATTAGAGGGAATTTTCCTTTTACAAACTGCCTATTAACTAGGAATTTCCCTTTTACAAACTGTCTATTGGAGGGAATTTCCCTTTTACAAACTGTCTATTGGAGGGAATTTCCCTTTTACAAACTGTCTATTAGAGGGAATTTTCCTTTTACAAACTGGCTATTAACTAGGAATTTCCCTTTTACAAACTGTATATTGGAGGGAATTTTCCTTTTACTAACTGCTTATTAACTAGGAATTTCCCTTTTGGAGGGAATTTTCCTTTTACAAACTGCCTATTAACTAGGGATTTCCCTTTTACAATAATAGACAGTTTGTAAAAGCAAAATTCCTTCTGATAGATATTTCTTAAAAATTATTCTATAGTTCGCTGGTCTCATTACATTGCGAATGCATGTTATCTAATTTTCTGAACGTTCCCATGAAGATTAGGGGTGGAATGAGATGAGAAAGATGACGCTCCACCAAGATGACAGTTCTAGAGAGATGTCATAAGGAGTAAAGGTAAGTGTTAAAAAATTAACGCCGATTTTTCTATTTTCAGGGGTTTTCACGCATGCTACGCTGGATTTAACGGATACAAATAGTGTTTAGTGCAGTGTAGTGCAGTGTAGTGCGGTTACCGATCGCGAAACTAATCGAAATCGGTAGGAATAATGTGAAAATTTTTAGTCGTGAAAGCGACTTTTTTAGAAATTCAAAATTGAATTTCTCAGAAAGTTGAGCTTTCCGACAAAAAATGTTTGCATATTCGTTCGTTCTGAGCCTAGACGAACGTTCCTACCGAGTTTCATTAAAATCCGAGAGGTAACCGTAATCTTAACTTGTTCCGTTTTCTATAATTTTTCTTCTCCACACTCTGTCATAGGCTTTTTCTATATCGAGGAATATAGAGATGAGGAATTTTTTGGAATGAAATGTCTTACGCACTTCTGTTTCTAAGTAAGCTTGCGCATCGATTGTACTTCTGTTTTTCCTGAAACCACATTGGAAGTTACTTATAAGAGATTCCTTTTCTAGATACCAGATAAGACGTTTGTTTATCATTCTTTCGAGTGTTTTGCAGAGACAGTTAGTTAATGATATGGGACGATAGCTTGTAGTTTGTTTTGGGTCTTTGTTGGGTTTTAAGATGGGGATAAGCAAAGACTTTTTCCAATTTTTAGGGAACACTTCCCTGAGCCAGATATGGTTATAGAAATCTAAAATGAAGCATTTAGCGTCATTAGGTAAATTCTTGATCATGTCATAGTGGATAAGGTCAGGTCCGGGGGAAGATCCTTTACATTCATGTAAGGTGGTTTCTAGTTCTTTGAGACTGAACTTAGTATTGTATGGAAGATTTCGGTCTTCTGGAATTTTTAGCTGGTTTGATTCGGTCTTAGTTTTGAAATCTATGAATTCTTTTGTATACTTATCAGAACTGGATGCTGATTTAAAGGAGTATGCGAAGGCTTCGGCTATTTCGTGGGGGGATGTTATGTTCTGGTTGTTCGAGTTAATGTATTTTATTTGATAATTAGTTTTACCTTTCATGCTTCGTATTTTATTGAAAACTTCTGATGAGGGTGTATTGCTGTTGATTGTTTTAGCATAATCTGCCCAAGATTTTCGTTGTTGTTCTCGAATTATTTTTCGGGCTTTGTATTTTGCAGCAATAAAATTTTTGTAATCGATTGGGTCCATAGTTCTTTTGTATTTTTGGAAAAGACGCTTACGGTTCC
The DNA here is from genome assembly GCA_949715965.1 of Dysmachus trigonus. Classification (NCBI taxonomy): domain Eukaryota; kingdom Metazoa; phylum Arthropoda; class Insecta; order Diptera; family Asilidae; genus Dysmachus; species Dysmachus trigonus. The sequence goes on from OX454320.1 coordinate 16,721,266, forward strand.
CAATAAGTGTGGAGATTTCATTATTCCACCATGGTACATATTTCTTTTTGGGTTTATTAGTTGAGAAAGGGATAGATTTACTGGCAGCTTCAATAATTGTGCCAGTGATATATTTTTCCATTTCGTCAACGTTTTGAAATTCAACTAAAGGTATATTGAAGGTAATGTTCTTTTTATAAAGGTCCCAGTTGGCTTTTTTTACATTAAATTTTCTGCGTAAACTGAAAGTATTTTGTGAATTGTTGGTAAAGGAGGTAATGATCGGGAAGTGGTCACTACTATGTAAGTCTTCATCAACTTGCCATTCTATATGGTTCTGTAGATTAGGTGAGCATATTGTGAGGTCTATGCTACTGAATTTTTTGTATGAATAGCTGAAGAATGTAGGACTTCCGGTATTTAGGATGTTTAAATTATAATCATTTATTATGTTTTCGATTAATTTCCCTCTGTTATCAGTTTTTTCTGATCCCCATATTGGGTTATGACTGTTAAAGTCTCCTACTATAACTGGGTGGCTTAGTTGTTCAATGATATTTTTAAGATCTACATAGTTTATGCTCTGGTCACCTGGCAAATAGATATTACACACGGTGAAAGTAAACGGGAAGAAGAATTTCACTGCTATCACTTGCAAGTTTGAATTTACACTTACTTGTTCACTGCTATAGTTTTCATTTACCAGAATGGCTACACCACCATGGGCCACAGTTTCCGATTGGGTATTTTTATAGTAAACATTATAATTCTTTAAGTGCGGTATATGATTTGTTTGAAATTTTGTCTCCTGCAAGCATATAACGAAAGAGTCGTATTTCTTTTCCAGTAATCTAAATTCTTCTATATGACTGTAAAATCCATCACAATTCCATTGTAAAATATTTAAAGGATTCATTACTCTGACATAGACTCAATTAAATCGCTATCTTCTAATTGTTTATTATTTTTTTGCCTCGTCTTGTTTGTAGAAATTTGGGTGCTGCTTTTTTGGTTTTTTTTTCTTTCATGACTGCTCTTCGGGCTCGATTGGATGTCTTTCTGGGGAGTATAGTAACTGCTTCTTTTGGTAGTTGTAGATGTATAGGTTCTTTGTGGACTTCGGTTGACGTCGTGGGTGCTGCTTCGTTTTGGCTGTGCTCTGTTGGTTTGATTTCAGCGTTACCAATCTCGTTCATGCTTATGTCATTTGTGGTTAATTTTTCTGTATTCCGATTTTCCGTTTGTGACTGGTTCTGGGTTTTGGCTATTGTGGAATATAGGAATTGGTTCGGGTTTCTTTCATTGTACCTGCGTTTGGCTTCTCGTAGGTCGACCTTCTCGATAATTTTAATTTTTTGAATTTCTTTTTCTTTTAGAAACTTAGGGCATTTTTTTGACAGTGTGTTGTGATCACTTAGGCAGTTTGCGCATTTTGGGGTTTTATCGCACTTATTTTGGTTGTCAGTGTGGAACTTATTCGCGCAGTTAGAGCATGTTTTCTCTCCTCTGCAGTGTAGAGTTGGGTGTCCAAATTTTAGGCAATTCATGCATCTCATTGGTAGTGGTATGTAGGGACGTATATTAATTGCTTCGAATCCAGCGTAGAGTTTGTCTGGTAGATGTGTGGTAGAAAATGTCACAATGTAGAGTCCAGTGCTTTTTAATTCATTATCGACTTTCTTTTGGATTTGTTTTATTGAAACCACATTTTGCTCAGTCAGCTCTTGAAGAAGTTCTTCCTCTGGGATGTGGTTAAATGAAGGGAAATATACAACTCCTTTGGTATGGTACAGTGATCGGTGTTCTGATACAGTCACGTGAATATTGGTATCGATTTGTGTCAGTTGGATTAGAGTTTTTGCTTGTTTTACATCTTTCGTTAATATTAAGACTAAACCACTTCTTAATTTGATACACTTTTGCACAGTTCCCACTAGGCCACAGATCACTCTTTTGAGAAGGAAAGGAGAGACTTTCTCCATTGTGTGTTGCTCGTCTTTTCTTTCCATGATAAGGTACTTTGGTCCAGGGGTATTATTATTTAACACTCTTTTCGGATCAAGCTGTATTAAATAATCCGTAAAACGTGGTTTTTTCCTCACGGGAGGAATATCCGGGGGGGTTTTTTCCCCCATGGCGAGAAAAATTAGTTAGTAAAGGTTTACTAAACGGGTAAATCAAAAATTCAAATAACGCAGTAGAGATACTAGGTTTGCACTCAGTCAATGCTTGGACTTGACTGGTTTTAAACAAAATTAAAATATATGTTATTCAAGAGAAATTCAAAGGATAATTTCCTTATATTCTGGAAAGACGAAAAAAGTGCAGCTGTTTAAAATTTATATTTATATTATTTTCATAACCGCTACATTTACATATTCAATTTACAGTTTTCTTATTCTCTATAAAATTTTTAAACATTTTCGGCATTTTTCCCAGTTTAAGATACAAAATGTTATGTGAAAAGGTATTCAATCCTATACTTAATTCCGAAGGAAACAACATTAATTTGGAACGTAATATATTTGAAAACAGCCTGAAACAATTCAAAAGTTTAGAAAGTTTCGAGCTGTCTGAAAATGCTAACCTCCTTTCGAATATCTTAAGTTCCGAATAGGAATTCCGCAATTGTTTGTTAACAAAATTAAAAGATTAAACTTTTTATTATTTATCTGCTAATAAAAAAAAAATATTATAATGCTTATGGCACAAAATCACGAAGGTAGCGAATTTCAAATTATTATTTTTGATGAAAAGATTTCCATACTACTTTAAAAGGGTTTAGCCGGATAAATATGACGAGTCGGCCCCCAAATGGGCACCTATATCGAAACTTATGTTTTAATATCGACTTGATGTACAAACACAATTTATGTATATTTCGCGACCAGCTTTTGCTTTGACCTTGAGATATGGGAAAAAATAACCGTACGCATGACTATTTTTCAAAGTAATATATCTCTAAAACTAATTAAGCTAGAGAAGTGAGACCAATGCCAGGCTTTAGGTTACATTACAGAGTATATCATATATTTTTTTTTTAAATTTGTAAAATAACTTTTTATATAAAAAAATTGATAAATAAGTAAATCATAATTTTTTTTTGTGTGTTCTCTGAGAATTACAATCATGAAAATAATATATGTTATGCTCATATAACATATTGTTTTACTATTAAACTTATAATAAAATTATCTGGAATAAAATTTGATTAAAATTTAATTCTTTGTTTTAAAATTTAAAGTTATACAATATGGTGTTTTAAATGTATTACATGATATCACTTTTTGTTGTTATATTCACGATTAATATCTCAATTCTGATTCCAATGTAATTTGGTGATTTTATAGAATTTAAAATGACTATACTTATGATGTGTAGTTTTTTCGAAGTAATAGTTCCGCTCGTAAAATTTTCGGTTTGTTCTTTTATTACATTACATGGTATTACTTCTCTCATTGAGGATTATCTATAAATTTCACTTTAGATTTGTTTGTTTCAGGATGCGTGGACATAAAATTGCCTGTTCTGAGAGTAGTAAAGAATTTTAGTATTATAAATAGCCAGTTTTTCTGCGATAGTGTCTGATTTACAGACAATGTTGCTACATTTTTGTAACAAGCAGGTACTATATTTCGGTTGACTTCATGGCAAGCACGCATTTTTGTTATAAATTAGGATATTTGATATGTATGTATTAATTAAAACCATGAATTTTAGAAATGTGAGCTTGTAGCCGTATTGACAAGAATTCTTGTGAATCAATATTTCTTAAATTTAAAATATTCTCCTTTTAGATATTCGATGGGGCGGGGCGACTACTCAGTTTTGTCCATTTTCAATTTAGTCCTAGTCCTAGACATTTTTCAAATGAATTCAACACCACTCGTGCAGATGTTGCCCAGCATCTTATCTCGTTAGATGAGAAGAACCCAAAATTGCTGGAGATGGGCCTCTGGAATTTTCCTAATAATGTGTTAATGAGAAATTTGACGCTGTAATTGACTTCCGAAATTCCCTCCATAACTCACACAAACACCAATATGGTCCTCAAGGAGTGGGATGGTTCTCATTACAGGACGGCACGGCACACTCTTTCAAGGTCCTCTTTTCCACATTTTTTTGTATAGAAAGGAGGAAAAATTTGTGCCCAGATAAACGGGAGCACTTTTTTTTACTTTATAGGTTCTAAACATTATGGATGAGCTTGCTGTTAGTGATTTAGGGGCTTTGAGATAATGCCTGGGCCCCGGGGTAGTCTGATAGGCCAGCTACAAGATGTCGCCCCCGAGGGAGTTGGGCACAATCTTGTTCGCGCACTGATATACGCCTCAAGGGACGTGATAGATTTATTCAATTAGACGAAAATTACGGTGTCCATAGGGCGTAGTATTATATATCTGGGTCGCCTGGTCACCATTTGGAATTTATTTGAAATTTATCTATTTTCGCTGCAATGATGCATTATTTATTAACAAACATCCAGAAAACCCCTTGCTTTATTCGAATAAAATTCTTCAAAAACCCAAAGATGTTTTAAACTAATTGAATTTGTGATGAGTCCCACTCCGATGATGGCGACGGAATCAACGAATATATGCAGAGATATAAATTTGGAAAAGGATTTCCCAATGGTTGATTCTCCTGTTCGTAACATTACACACTTTGCCCCAGTTCCTCCAGGAGACCGCAGGGTTCTTTGAAACACTCTACGAAAACCACCCTCTGAAAATCTCAGACCCTCAAAGAGATTTGATGACGTTATGCAAATTTTAATCATTACTTGGTGCTGCTGTTACCAGTGCTAACTTTATGACCTGAACCGATTGTTTCCTCTCAAGGATTTTACGAGTTGGACACGGTCGTCCTTCTTCCCGACTTTACTCGAAAGACGAGATAAAATTAATGGCAGTTTTACGTCCGCCAACCAGCCAACTTTTTATTCATCCCGGATTATGAACGGCAGGGCATTTAAACAAAATCAAAATATTTTTCCCTCGACAAGAAGATATATATTTCGGCGGTGGCGGTGGGTTGGACTAAAGGTCTAAGTCTAAGAGGTTTATTGCCTCCTCCGTGCAACGATTTAATGCTGTTCCTCATTACTTTATCAAGCAGGAGGAAATCGGATACACCTTCATTCAGAATATAATTCCCCCTATTCAAGATTTTCAAAGGCCGACATTGTTGCCGTAGTTACTCATCATTTTATACTTGATCAGGTTACCGAAAAACTTGTATCCTATGCCCAATTAATCGTTCCCCACATGAGCACACGACCAATTTTCAGATCATCTTTCCAGACAATGAATGGAATCAAGCGGAATAGACAGTTGCTAAGATTTGTTTTTCCGGGAGATCGGTTCGGATTTCGTTCACCGGATGAAATACTGAAAATTGTGATAATGAGGGATTTGAGTAATTTAATAATAATAGAAGAAGAAATTAATCTAAACAAACACAACAAAAATGTGGATGCCAAAAGTTTTCGCCGTAAAATTGAAACACATATGATGAATAAAAAGAAAAGAGAAAAGCTTTCAATTTGTTTGTGAATTAATAATATTATTAATATACCTTCTTTAATTTCTGACTACAAAATAAATAGTATAGGGTGGGCCATATGTTAGTTTCTATTTAAATTATATGTTATTTTGACACAGACAGCTCTTTGGGGCTTAAAAGCTCGAAGAAATACAGTATCATATCTCCATAGTACGAAATGAATAGATTTACGCTTGAACAACGCTGGGAAATATTAGAATTTTATTTCCAAAATGAGTACTGTTTGGTCGTTGAAAATTCAGGAATGATTCAGTCGATTAAGCACAATATTGATCGAGCTATTCGAGAAATAGGAAACCAAACCATTGAAAATGTGCTAGAAAATTGTATGAAAAAGATGAGGTACTACTAATCCAGCTGAGGCAGCCGTTTAATGAAGTCATATTGTGTAAGTAATCGGAAGATTTACTCTTGTCAATAAATCAAAAAACTTTGAAAACTATTGAACAGTGTTTATTTTATATTATTTATAAAAAGAAACCAGCAGAAAGACGACCCTTAATGTCGGCTAAGTGGCTAAATGAAAATATACAACTAAACCTTTTTTTAAATGATAGATATGTTCCCAAAAATTACGGGTAAAAAGAACTACTAACTCGGTCAGTTAAGAAAATTAAGAATTTAAAACATTATTTAAAAATAAATTATTTTCGAGTAACTCCGAATTCACATGAAAAAAAAACTCGCATAGGAAGAGATTTAGGTGTAGTTTCTTCACAAAAGAATTTACCAGCAAAAATAAAAATCCATTTCCAAAAACTCCATCCTATTTGCACATACTCAAGAGTTATGGCAAAGATTATAAAAATTAATAAAACCGATCGAACCATCTGCGTCCACGCCTTGCATACCCCGGCTCCGAGGATTTAATGAAGACATATATCGGGTCATGCGTTAAGGCGCACAAAGATGCGAGGGCTGCGCCGATCCAGCCTCTATATGCGTTCTCGACTGGGGCACTAACATCGTATCTTTATCGCGTGCATCTTTGATCCGAGCCTCGGTCCGCCTGTAAAATTACAGGTCGTGATTAATTGTTAGGTAGGCACGAAATGAGAAGAGGCCAAAAGAAAGGCGGCATCCATTGCACTGAGGTGGTGCTGCTCCTTTGTGTGCTGATCCATGAATTATTTATTCGCTAAGTGAGTTAGCCGCGGCGAAATACGTTTTTTCTTAATGAATCTTTTTGTGGTGAAAGTCTGACTGAATATTGAATACATAAATATACTAGGATAATGTGAGGCCATTATTTAAAAAACGAAAAAACGTTTAACAAGAAAATTCCAAATTATAATGTTAGAGAGAGGAATGTAAGTATATAGCTAGTGAGTTTTTGATTTGAAAGTGTAATATTTAAAGTGTCTTATTCTAATTAATGCAACATACAGTGCTGTGCAAAACATTTGCAACTAAAACCCCAATTTTCTATGTCTTACTACAACAAACCTTAAATTCTTAAAAACAAAAAGCTAATACAGTATTTTATTCTTTACTATATCTAATTTAAGAATATTAAAAAACTAAAAGTAACTATTCAATAAAAAAGAAGAAATATTCGTTTTTTCGTACTAAGATACAAAACTGACTGTGCAAAACATTTGCAACTCCTTGACATTAACAATGTTGGCGACTTTAAATATATATTATCATTAATATTTGGTTGAATAGCCTTTATTTACAACAACTGCTGCAAATCTTCTTGGCATAGAATTAAATAGCGACTCAATATGTGAAGAAGTTATATCATTCCAAGCCTTTTTTATACCATTAAAGAGTTCGTCACAGTTGTTGTAAAATTGACCCCTCATATTCTTCTTAACCAGTTGCCACAGCTTTTCTATGGGGTTGAGATCTGGGGACTGTGCGAGCCATTTCAAAACTTCAATGTTTTGCTGCGAAAACCAAGCCTGAAGAAGTCTAGAGGTGTGCTTGGGATCATTGTCCTGTTCGAAGCGCCAGCGCAGGGGCATTTCTTCCTCTGCGTAAGGGAGCATAACATTTTCCATAATGTTTTTGTAGTCCTCCGCTTTCATTATCCGTGGTATTTCATGAAGAGGTCCCACGCCCTGAGCTGATAAACACCCCCAGACCATTGTATTACCACCTCCATGCTTCACAGTTACCACAGTTTATCGCGGATTTAGTCGTTTGTTCGTCGTTCGTCGTACTGTTTGCCCTCTATCTAGCCTCACTAAGTTAAACTTAAAGTTAAACACTCATCCGAAAAAAGGACAGTTCTCCATTTTTCTAGGGGCCATTCTAAATGAGTTCGAGCAAAGACAAGTCGAGCTCAGCCATTTTTTTCGGAAAGTAGTGGCTTTTTCGCTGGCCTGTAGCTCCTAAGATCGGTTCCTATGGCTCGTCTTCTTACTGTCGAAGGATCCACATCCAGGTTTTATTCGTTTTTTACCTTCGTTTAGTACCTTGAACTGAGGAAAGGCCGAGATTTAATTAAAATTTAAATTCTACGATCCTCAGCCTTTGTCGTTTTCCTTGGTCGACCACCCTTTATGAATATTTTCAATACTCCCAGTCTTTTTAAAACTGCTTATAATTCTAGATATGGTGGATTTAGCTATTTTATATTTTTCACTAATGTCTTTGTAGGTTATACCATCTGTGTAAACAAATATTATTCAGTTTTTTATTTCGTTGTAAAATTAATTACCCTCATTTTAAGAACTTTTAGTTTAATTGCGTTTAAAGGAAAAAAATTACTATTATTTGTATATAAATATATTATTATTATTATTTTTTTTTTTTATTAACTAAGTATGGAATAGAAAATAACAGTTAACTAACAAAGTACTGCCAAATCTCATTTATTCCGAGAAAAGTATTTGTTGATATATAAAGTTGCAAATGTTTTGCACAGGCAAAATTGTTACGTTGAATAAAAAAGTGGATATTGCTCCCTTATTATGGGATATCACATTCTGCAATTGTTATATTTGGAAACTAGACATAATAAAGAATAATGCACTGTAAAACTTTTTTTGGTATCAGTGGTTTAGCAAATATTATAATGATCTGTAAGAAACTATGATTTTAGTTGCAAATGTTTTGCACAGCACTGTATGATTTTTTGAACTGTATACAACCGTACAAAAAAAATTATAAAATTAATAATATTTACGTGAAATGGTCATTTTACCAGAAAAATTAAAATTCCTAAAGGAATATTTGAAATATATATTCTTAAGAATGTGTATTATTTTAGAGACTTCTTGATGAAATAAAGTTAAACACAACTCACTTAACACTTTACCTACCGACAGTTTGCGTAAGAGATATTCTCTCGCATCAAATGCATTTTCTGCCCTAATTATCTCTTAAAAATTATATTTTTTGATTCTATGAATAATAGGCTTGCAATAAGTAACACTTTACCCATTTTATTTCTTTATATTATTTAGACTATGCTATTATGTATGGAAAACAGTATGTTTCGCACACTCCGACTGTAACTCGGTCATAACTTGACGAATGTTAGTTCTTCATGCTCGAAGGTTTGTGAATTGTCAGCGTAAACACGATCCATCGCGTATCTCCTCAAAAAAAGAGTCGTATGATCTCAGAGGTTAGTTGACATCACCAAATCTCGAGATTATGTGCCTGGAGAACTTTTCGCAATATAAAGCCAAAACCAGACTTTTTGTGTGGCTCGTGGCGCCGCGGCCGGCTTGTGGGAACCACATATGTAGGGGAAGGAGGCCCAAACCGGGCACCGTATGGTTAAGTGAGAGAAAAATGTGCATTAATAAGAAAACAAGAAAAACTATTGTTGCTTTTTGATAGTAAATTTATTGTAGTTTAATAGTCAATTTTTACATTTTTCATATGTCTAAAAATTATGAACCAGGAACCCATATAAGAAATCCTTTCAAATGCTCGCTTTACCCAGGAGAGTAGCATTAACAATAATGGTCTCCTCTTCATCGTTTGCACCAAAATACTCGAAAAATCAATATCAGCCTGTTGTTCAAGTACCCAAGTATCATGAACAATATTATTGTTAATACATAGTAAATAAATAACAAAAAAACATGATTTTTTTAGAATAAATTCATGATAACATCAAATACTACCTAGGTTTAACCAGGGACTTGCACGTAAGGGTTTACGGGGTCGCTGATTATGAATCAACCCGCTTTTAGATTTTCCAAATTCAAATTCAAAATAATCTTGTTCTCCATTTTAAATATAAGTTTTTAAACTTTCATGAAAATTAGTATGTGGGGTGTTTTCAAAATTACTAATTACGTATTCGCTGTCGTTTTTTCAAAATTCAAAATGCATGATACAATTTTTTCATAAAAATAAAATTTTTTTTCTCAATTTTGTCCTTCATATTGGATCCGGTATTTTAAATTTCAAAAATCTTATATCGGAAACTCCTATATAATATTTTTCAAAGAAATAAAAATATTTTGTTGTCCAACATACTGGATCTGTAATTTTGAATTTTAAAAATCTAGTAGCAAACTCGTAATCAACGACCTTAAAAACCCCTGTATAACAATTTTTATAAAAATTCGATATTTTCATAGAAAAATACGTGCTTCAAAGTGTTTTAAAGTGCGAAATGAATAACAGCAGTATCATTACTTTTGTAATACATTTTAATGTTGTTGTACAGTAAAATGATCCATATTGCAAAGTGGCAAACCTTACACTAACTACAGACAATAACAGGCGCACAGAAGATATCAAACCTATCAAGTGGCAGAGTTTCACTTTTTCAAGTACAAGTTCAAGTTCATTTTTACCACGTTTACGACGCCCTAAAAATAAATAGTATAACAATATTTAAAGTAACATTATATGCATTTAAGCAGCACCCTGTATCCCTGCTTTCAGTTGTCCTAAGAGCTGCGTTAAAGAAGCATTCAGCTATCAAGAGATCAAAGGCTAACAAGTCAGATACTCAGTAAGGTCTTTAATCATCTCAGCATCCCTTTGGTAACTCGAGCTTCCTTTGCTTTGCCACAGATTGAAAATGTAGATACAAAACAAAAAAGGGAGAGTCTGTAGGTTCGAATGCAAAAATCTCCAAACGTGTCTGCGTTTACTTTACCGCTTTTTTCCCTTATTATAGAAAATTGACGCTGTCCATCAAAAGCTATTTTCCACTAAAAGTTTGGAGCGGGTTATGTTTCTGATCCGCTGGACACTAGAGAGTATCCTCCCATCCTCCACTGGGTCCAATTACTCTCGAGAATAATAAAAAAGAAAAAAAAAATAGAATTTCTGCGACATTCACAGCCATCCTGTTGCCATGAATTTTCCATCACATTAGTTCGGGAAGCACTCTGCACTGCTGGGGAATCTGGAAAAGGAGGTGCGTCGTTCAGTCCAGTTCAGCTCTCCAGGACATGGCTCGGAGGCTCTATGTTTATAATACGTCGCCCTCGTTACCTACAAAATTGTCGCCATCCTGTTATTCATTCTGAGTACGCCACACACGTCCTGGATCCAGCCGAGCCGACAAAATTCACGGGGAGCCTCCAGCTCCCAGTTTTCCCTGGCAATCAATTTCTTCCCTAAAGAATCTCTTGCTACTTGCTGCAGCATAGGAAAATCGTTTCCCAGTGGAAAACCGAACCAAACCCCCATTCGGGGGTATCGGGATTCTGGGGCATAGATGAGTCCCGGATGTCCTGGACCCTGGACCCTCCATTAGCCGGTATTTGCAAATTGACAGGTGAAATCGAAAACAAATTTCACTTCAGGCGCAGATACGCGAAATTTATCTCGGTCGTCGGATTGTTCAGCTTATGAGGCACCGACAATTGCTCCAGCTCCGGGGATGCTGCGAATGGGAGCAGTGCGACGCCGACGCCCCGCCGCCATTCAACAATTCAAATTCCAATGAGATGTCCTCTTCGGTATTTGCCGGTCATTTATAGTTTCAGGGCGATCCTACAGGACGAAATCGGTTCGAATGGGTCGAAATAGCTTGATTTTTTTTCGATTTTCATCAGATATTTTTTCGTTCCCCCATTTTCATTACCCACCCCCAGATTTTGATGACCAGAAGCCCTGAAGGGCTCAGATTTATGACTCGTGAAATTCAATCCCATGCCGTCACTCACCCTTGTGCATTTTCTTTTCGACACCAATTTCACTTCATGCGGGGGTGTCAGTTCAGCCATTGGTTAAAAAATATTTGGGCAGAAGAATTTTTGCGTTTTTGACTCAATTATGGTTAAATGGGATTCGTTTTGTGGCCAGGTTAAGGGAAGTTAACGAACTGTGAACTTTAAGGGCGGATGCCACAACGGGTGCTGACGGAAGTAAAGAAGACGACAGGGAACTGCCTGTAAACTGAGCCTTACAAAGATCTCTGATTGCAATTTCTAGTTTTCATGAATTACGATTTGGAGGTATTTCAACCGAATGTATTGGGGTTTATTTTTGGAATTCGTAGAAAGGCCTAGGGGGTTTTCGTTCTCTATCAATATTTTGATGTTATTACATTTTTTGAGATGACAAGATAAAATATATATCAAAATAGACAGAAACAAATTTGAATGGCAAAAATCCCCAACCACTTCACGAATGTTTTCGGCATAAATTTAAACACATATGATGACGAATTTGCACATTTTGTCAAAAATTGTAGGAGTTAATGCCAACATTTGTCGCTAGTCGTTTAAAACCCCTATATTTTCCACAAATAATACCAAAAGTTTGCAATATCCCAAAATGCATCAACAAATTCAGGAATATTGCCAAAAAAGACCCGATATTCACTACAACTTTATTTCCGTGTATTCGGCCCGAAAGCTCTAGAATAGACTGAATTTAAAGTCATCTCACGGTATTTATGATAAAAGTTTCATTTGGGGTCAAAAGTAACATAAAACAAAACATTTCAGGTACGATAAATTTTAAATAATTTTGCAAATATTTTCAATAATAATTATTATTTCTATTCTTTAAAATAACAAATAAATATCAAGTTTATTAAACGATTTATTTAATATAATTTTCTCATGTAATGAGGAATCCATATTCTCTTACTGCGCTGAATGCGGTCAATAAGATCGAACGAAAATCGATAAACATGTGATTTGAGTAGGTTAGCAATATAAAAAAACGAAATTCTCAAATAATTTTTCAGACGATATCAAATCGAACCAGAGTCTAAACAGGGATATCGTGTGAAAAATTGTACCTTTGGGGACTAGAATAGACTTATTTGCTTTGCATTTAGTGCCCCTTTTCTATGTTCATGAAAATAACCGCCTATACTAGACGCACAACTATAAAAGAGAAGGCTATCACTACATCATGAAATTGCTTCAACTAGAAGGTCTTATGGTATGTCCAATCCTATTGTCTATGATCTTAGGTAACGTTAATCTTTGCATATTCGTCCAATTCGAGTCAATAATGAATGTTCCTCCAAGGTTTCATTAAAATCCGGGCGGTAACATAATTGTAAACTTGGTTCAAACACGATTCATCGGGTCAAAAGTCCAGTCGGAAGATGAGTTCAAATAAAATAAAACAAAACGTATTCAGTTTCATTCAATCATTATATCTTATTATAAAATATGTATACATATAATTCCATAATTTTAGATAAAGAATTTAAAATAGACACGAAAATCCGAACAACTGCCTTAACCCTTAAATGCGCAGAGTTGTAAGCAACACAACACAGTAAAATGTTATATAAATTGGGGTATACCAGCTTTTTAGAAATAATCTTTTTTATTATTGTTAACATTTGATTGTGAAATTAAAACTGTATGTTGGCAACACAGCTAATTATTTTCTTCCCCCTCTATGGCCTTGTCAAAGTGACAACTGCTAATGTTCGGAAGTTTTGCGGTAGGTAAAGATTTTTATAAGAATTCTGATGAAGTTTGCAGGTAAGAATATGAAATAAATATTATTGTTTATTACATAGAACTGTTTTAAAATAATAAAAGTTTACTTAAAAACTACTTTTGATTTGTTTACCTTAGTTCATCATCTCTGGTGACTGCGCAGTGTAGTTTATAAACAACAATTGATTTTTTGATATAAATATATACTAAAAAAATTATGAAATATTTTTACTTATATTTTTTATTTGACTTATATTCTAAATTCTACCAAATATAGTTTTTTCGCTATAAAAAGAAAAATCACTCAGGGTTAAGGTGTTATACATACCTAAAATTATGACTTTCATACCTATTATTGAAGGTTATTTAAAAAATTTGTATTGTATAATACATAGACTGTATTTTTTCATTTTCTAAAAGTAAAATTTATAATTGGAAAAAAATACAGTTTCTTTTAACAACTAGTCCCGTCCTGTAGCACTATCCTGGAATTATGTTTGCAGCGTTTTTGGAGAGAATGTTTTCTGGTGCCCAGAAATTCTCGAAGATTACTTATCTGAAATGAAAACTCGTAGCTGTTTTTGAAAATACTGATTTTTAAGAAATTAACAACTGTTCAAATTTGAAAATGCGATTTTCAGGTAAACATTTTCATATATTTTTCTTAATAAAAAATCGAAATTACAACATAACGAAAACATCCTACGTTAACAAATTTGGAAATTTTTTGGCATCGATCTTCAATACAAAGTTTTGTAAAAAACCCGGTTAAATTTTGAAAATCGGTTCAAAGGAATAAGGAAATAAATATTTGATGGTGACATAGAGTAATCTATTCCGGGAATTGCTAATAAAAAATCGCAGAATTATACAGAACTTTTAAAACTATAAAAATATTACATTATTAAGAAATCGGTTTTTTTGAATATTCTAGGTACATATACAGGGTGTTCAGAGGTGGGAGGTCAATACTGCAGGGGTGAAAGGTCAGACCGAGACAAACAAAAAATCGTATGGGGGGGGGGCATCTCGCACCGTTCGGCAGTTACAGGGTGATTCGTAAATCAGGATTTTGCCTTATATGGGAACCGCTCTTGTATTTTAATCTTTTTTTCTACGCATCGCAGCGACCCCAAACCGATCTCAAAAAATTACTATTTCGATAATAAATAAGTATAATTTCTTAAAAATTCGAATTGTCATGATATTCTGTAAAAGGATTTTTGTAAATAAATTTTCGTATCCCTTTCCTATCTGGGCATGTTGCACCTTTTTGGAAAGGTAATTAGATAGGCAACTTAAAAAAATAAAAAGTAGGTATGTTAATAACATGAATTTCGGAGAAAAGTGGGGCGAAATGTGAAAAATCGTGAAATAAAAGTTAATTTTTTCAACTTCCAGGGGGGATTGTGGCCAAGGGGTTGGGGATAGGGGGGTGGTGTAAAAAGGGCTTCCAAATAGTGATTTTTTGAAATCAGTTTGGGGCCGCTGTGATGCGTAGAAAAAAAGGTAAAAATACAAGAGCGGTTCCCATATAAGGCAAAATCCTGATTTACGAATCAGCCTGTAACTGCCGAACGGTGCGAGATGCCCCCCCCCCCCCCCCCCACCCATACGATTTTTTGCTTGTCTCGGTCTGACCTTTCACCCCCTGCAGTATTGACCTCCCACCTCTGAACACCCTGTATATAACCCCTTAAAGCTGAGAAACAATAAATTCTTTAACCGTATGAATTTTTTCAGAATTTTTCGGGACATTTTTGGATTTTTCAAAAATTGGCCAAATCCAAAAAACCAAAAATAGTCCAAAAAGTTCTGAAAAAATTCACATGTTTTCCTTGGCTAATTATAAGTACTTTTTGTCATACCAATTTTTATGTAAAGTTGATTCCTTTCGTGTAAAAAAATCACGAAATTTTTTATTACATTGCTGTACAAATTGGCCATTTTGCAAAAACCAAAGCAAAAAAAAAAAAAATTCAAAAGCATGGTTTGAGAAAGTGTAGATATTCGAACCGCGATTTCTGGTAGTTATATGATCATTCAATAGCAGCAACGACAAGATAATCGACTTTGAGACGAAAAATGACCAAAAAAAATCGGCAGTTTTTTGAAAAAACCCAAAAAATAATAGGGTTTTTGAAGTTTTTATGCAAAACAAATGCCAGATTCTGAAAGAGCACCCCCAAAAACCCCTTATATACGAATTTGGAGGAAATTCACTCCAATTTTCTATTCGAATCGTACAATTGAACTTGCGTGCACAAAATCCTCGTTTTGCGCATTAATGGGTTAAATGTCGAATGTGCTAATACACAAAGCAACTCAATCATATTATTATAGGATTTTACTCCATGCCAATATCTTAACCCATTAAGTCCCAAATGTCAGCTATTTCGCCGCTGCGTTCGGCCGCTATATTTTTAGTGAAAATAGTGTCTGAAAAATATGTGACACACTAATTCCGACGCAAAATTTAATGATCTTTCAGAATCTGACCTCAAAATTTGCAAAAATGTGTGGTTCAAAAGTTGTAAACTAATTTATGCAAAAAAAACGTGATTTTGAAAAAAAAATTTCTGGTTTTTCCAATTTTCCACAAGGAAATCATTTGAAATTTCATTGTTTTCGTGCAAATATCGTGGTCTCGACTCCCAAAGTATAAGCTCCCGTTGTTTAAATGAAGGATTTTAATGTTTAAGCACACAAAATGGCGGTCGGGACACGAAAAGATGAGAAAAAGCTTTCGGAATTTTTTACTCGAAAACAAAGGGTTTTAGAGAAAAATTTTATTGAACAAAAAGTGCTTAGAATTGATTGAGAAACCCGTGTGAATTTTTTCAGAATTTTTCAAGCAATTTTTGGATTTTTGGATTTGATCATTTTTTGAAAAATCCAAAAATCTCATCAAAAATTCTGAAAAAATTCACACGTGTTCCACAATGAATTCTAAGCACTTTTTGTTCTATAATATTTTTCTCTAAAACCCTTCGTTCTCAAGCGAAAAAATATCTTGAATTATAAAATAAGTTAGAAAATTTGATTTTCGGAATTTTTCACTCGAAAACGAAGGGTTTTAGAGAAAAATATTATAGAACAAAAAGTGCTTAGAATTGATTGTGGAACACGTGTGAATTTTTTCAGAATTTTTGATGAGATTTTTGGATTTTTCAAAAAATGATCAAATCCAAAAATCCAAAAATTACTTGAAAAATTCGGAAAAAATTCACACGGGTTTCTCAATCAATTCTAAGCACTTTTTGTTCAATAAAATTTTTCTCTAAAACCCTTTGTTTTCGAGTAAAAAATTCCGAAAGCTTTTTCTCATCTTTTCGTGTCCCGACCGCCATTTTGTGTGCTTAAACATTAAAATCCTTCATTTAAACAACGGGAGCTTATACTTTGGGAGTCGAGACCACGATATTTGCACGAAAACAATGAAATTTCAAATGATTTCCTTGTGGAAAATTGGAAAAACCAGAAATTTTTTTTTTCAAAATCACGTTTTTTTGCATAAATTACAACTTTTGAACCACACATTTTTTGCAAATTTTGAGGTCAGATTCTGAAAGATCATTAAATTTTGCGTCGGAATTAGTGTGTCACATATTTTTCAGACACTATTTTCACTAAAAATATAGCGGCCGAACGCAGCGGCGAAAAAGCTGACATTTGGGACTTAATGGGTTAAAGTATCTTTAATTGGGTAGTTTACCTACTCTATTTCTAACAAAATGATTGAATGTAATCCCTTAAGGTTCAGGTGACAATTTATGCATGTAAATTATTTCAAAGACGATGAAAGGAGGTGCATATAATGCATAATGTATCTCCTTTCAAATCTATCGATTTATCAAAATGCAACTTTAATACCCTCGCTCATAAATGCTGCGTCCATAGTCCGTTGATGAAATGACAACAAATAATGAAAAACACCGTCATAACGCGTGCAGGTAATGGCGATGGTTGTTTGCCTTTGTCCGTCGCATTTATTTGTTTGCTAACACCCGCATGAGTGCACGCATTCCAGTCATTTGTCCGTGCTTCGGCTAAATCTGCTATTTTTAAGCCCAGCCACCCGGCTGCACATTCATTCAGCATTTACCAGGGATTAAAGAAAAATGAATTCAAAATTCAACAATTGCTCCGGGTCGGTTGGCGTGGCGTGCGGCATGTGGCCGGGCAAATTTAAATAGTATATCTGTGGAACAAAGGCTCGGCGGTAATCCGGTCAACTGGACACAATCCAGTAGTAGTATCTGAATATCTGCAAAGGTTCAGACTATAGTATAAGACTATAGAACATTCCCACCGGGAGGAGGACGGACTAAAACCCAGAAGGTTTGGGGGATCCCAAAAGCGACTGCTGCTAGCGAAAGCAGGGACTTTATCCTGCCAGAACTTAAAATTGGATTCTTAGCAGAAGTGACGACGGGATTAAGCCGTCATATCAGTAAATATCTAATCCAGACTTAATCCGATTGGCTGAAGGCTGCCCGCCCTCTCGAAAGCCACCGGTAATTTGTTCTTTCAACCGGAAAAGACCGATTTTCTATCGAGGCCCCTTTCATCATGGTGATGGGGGGAGGGAAATATCAGCCCAATTTCCTTTTTGGCCCAAGCAAAATGCTAATCCACCAAGATCTGCACAAATGAGCGAATTTAAGAGCTCATTTTCCAGCTGGCGACTTTCGAAAACACTTGTAATCTCATTTAATTGAAATTTAATCAGCGGAGGTAAATTCGATTTGTCACTCGTCAGGTAACAAACTGTAATTGCGTCCTGGCGGGAGCTGATTTTCTCCTATCCGTGTTCCCTTTTCTGTTGCCAGAATATTACAAAAAGCTAAGCGTCTTCCAATTGTTATCTGAGCCACCTTAAAAGCGTTTTCACCTTTGCGCAAAAATTGATTGTGACACTTCCCTGGCGCTTTTCTTCGAAATTATTTATCATCCTTAATCCATCACCGTCAAATTTGTGCGAAATATGACAAGATTGGGGCCCATAAGAGACCGTTGTCCTCTGAGGGCCCAATGCTTGTGATGGTTAGTTTACAATCTTACTCTCTTGGCTGCAAAGAGGTTTCGCCCTCTAATGCACAATTGACTCAAGGCGAGAGGATGGAAATAAAACACATATGTATATACTTATATATTGTGGAAAATACGACAATCCCGGCGGGGAAACCGACTCGCTGAGCAGACCCAGTGGGACCCAAACTCGAGCCCTTCAAGCCGCAGAGTGTGTAAGGACGAAAAGTAACTAACTCGATTTGTCATCTTGACATGGCAGAAGCCAAAAGGTGAAACAGGCATTCCAACTTGTCCAAGGCATGGCGTGACTTTAAATTTTTTCACGCCGGCAACATTCGTACCGAGTCAATACGACTCAAGAAATTCACTTGGATGGCGGTTGTATGTATTGTATATAGCATACATGCATACATAAATAAATATGTAATCGCCTGCTCAGTGTCCCGGAGCGTCACGTCCCACCTTGCACAGGGATCGTTTTTCACGGGCGTCGTAGATGTGTAACTTGATGAATACAAAGTAACTCCAAAGTACTCTCCGAATGACAACTTGAAGAAGGAAAGGGTCTATTAAGTCGATCGCAACTGTCACTTGCACTTCGATGAAATTCTTCGCGTAAATGTTGCGTTGTTGCGGTTAAGGACTAATGCTGTCTAATTTTTACTTTTTGGAAGATACACGCGTATCATTTCGTGTACTATTAGTGTGAGGTATACATTTGCATGGTTAACAATTTTGGAATAAAAACTAGTATTTTTTGAATATTATACAGCGTGGTTCGTAACAAAGTATTCCAAAATATACCAATCAATTCTACAATATGAAGTATCCTGATGAACATTTGTGAGAATAATCCCCAACTCTTAGATCAACCCTTAACCTTTAAAATCGCAATTGAAAATTTTATGTTCTTGAATGAAGGTGCTCTTGCATAAATCATTATAAATTTTTCAAGGATATTGCAAGAGAATTAAAAATGGTACTCTAGTGCTTACATTTGAAATTAATGAAAATAGTCGAATATACAAATATGAATATATGAAAATATAAAATATTTTAAATAGTAATTCAAATACGTTTAAAAAATAATTGTTAAATTTATTGATTGGACTCTTATCCAAAACAATGAAATATGGCACCTAGAAAATATGACTTGTTAAAACAAACGAAATATTCTAATAGTACAAACTTTTAATTTTAAAAGCGTTGTATTTTCAACCAAATGTTTAACGCGTTTAAGTCTGCAAATGCTTCAAATTTCAAACTGAATATAACAGCTTTTGAACCAAACGTGGAGTGTTCAACTCAAATGATTAAAAAACCTGAATGCTAGATCTTTTGAACCAAATGCAGCGCGATCAATTAAAAGTTTCGCCTTTCAATCTAAATTCCAAAACATTTGAATCCATATATGGAAGTAAATAAAATAAATTTCTTTAATTTGGCATTGGATGTATGGGAATCTGATTCAAATGTCAATATATTACATAAAAAATACAATACTTCCAAAAACATCTGGAAACTTTCACAAACATGCATCTACAATATATTTCATATTTAAGCTAACGCTTTTGAAAAAGTTAAAGAGCTACAAAGCAATTCAGTTCAAATAAAATGTCAAATTAATGTGCAGATTTATGGGGATATTTCTAAGATATTTATATAAATTTCCAAAAAATCCAAAGAACAAATTTTTCAATTTTATAATTGGATATGGCTCTTCAAACTTACAGCAGTTTTTTTTTCTGATTGTTTAAAATGTGTTTTCGTGTTACTTCTAAAGAATTAAGTGTACAGTGTATGAGAATCAATATAATATCACAAATACAGAAAAAGTCAGGTATTATATAAGTAAGGGTAAATTATTGAATAAATTAATAATTAATTGAGCCAGTTGTTGAAACTAAATATTTTTATGGGTATACGACGTACGTGCCAGTGTTCTTAAAGTGTTTAAATGCGTTATTTATTAAGTTTAATCAAGAATTAACGCAAAATTAAAACTACATACATTTCTGTAGTATAAGGGGTGTATACTTTTTTGTGTGTTCAAAAATACTTCATAATTGTTGTTTTAAATATAACGTATAAATATGAAGATTGTTGCAAATCAAAGAAGGCGTTCTGAGTTTTTATTACTCTTGTTGATTGGAATAAGCCGAAAAGTTAATAATTGTTCCACACGACAAACCAAATATAATTGACCCGTAAAATATGTCTTAAGCTACGAACGTCAATTTTGGTAATGTTTACATTGTCTAAGATAATGTCTTCTGAAAGATAAGAGAACGAAATAAGATTTCTTTGCAATTAGATGTTGCAGAGAACATTTCAAAGAGAAAAATCGAAATTCTTATGATTTGAAAGAAATTTCGAAATTGAAGACTACAATGGTAGTGGCATATCGAACCCGACATGAATTCAAAATAAGCAAATCTCATTCCTTTTGGACGAGCAATAAACCTTTTCTCTTCTGCGATTGGGCAAAGGAAATAGACAGAAAAATATTATTTTCACTTCAAAAAGCTGAGATGGAACCACAATTACGTCTTTGAGTGAAACTGTCACCGCCGCCGTCAGCAGCAGTATCGTTGAGTTCATTACTAGACTATGGCAGGCAACCGACGTCACGTCGCAAGGGTTCCTGAGAGCCCCGTCAGATGGCACCACTATCGCCGTCCTGCCACTCTCGGGTGAGGCGGTGAAAGCCACGACGAACTCATCTGATTTGCGAATTTTAGCATCCATCATCACTTTTGGTAGTCAAACCGCACAAAGAATTCGTTCGCTGGTTTGTACAATTCGAATCCTGCAGGAACCTATAGGGGCCCAATAACCCTTAGAAAGATACTTCCATTTCCGTGTATATATGTAGATTTTGGTCGTGCATTCGCTTAGACAGAAATGGGACAAAGATCTGCAAGCCGTGCATAAAATCGTCTTGAAGGCACGAATAGGTTCCATTGGGTTAAAAAGGGCAGTAGCTGGACATATACATACATGCATATGTACTGAGAGCAAGATGCTCCTCATAAATATCCACCCGGAGCTAGGTCCCAACCACAAGACATTGTTGTTGGGAACAAAACGAAGGATATATCCAAGGGAATTTTGGCGCTATAAAAAATACCCGGAACATTTTAAGGATAGCATTCTGCATGGGGCACTTGAATAAGAAACTATTTTGAAGTGTTTGAGTATTTCATCCGCCACAAAGAGTGTGTCTTAAATAATTCCCAAGAAAATTAAAGATGCTCTCCGTCCAATATCCCCAATGCCTTAGAGAAAGGGGACGGTCTAGAGTCGAGGAATGGAAAGAACTTGGCGAGTTCTCATTTCTCTAGAGCGTGAAAAATCCAATTCGTAAATCTTACAGACAATTCTAATGTAATCCACCATGTCCCACCAATTTGCATTAGGGCAAAAGAGGAAGTCCTGGTACATGAAAAGGTTGAGACGAAAACACATTGCACGTGCTTTGCATGACCAGCGTAAAACCACCATCAACGTTCCCTCTCAGTTTTTTTGTTTTTTTCTTTTAGGGTCTTATGCATTGATTACAAATTAATGAGAACGAAAGACAAATGCCCTTTGGATTAATAATGAATATAAAGAATTGCCCTATTGAATGCGATCACAACTCAAATTCCCTATATATTCCCCTCTCTCCTGTTCTGAGCAGGATTAGCATACGTGGAAAAGTTTAGTCCAGAAAGGCCAGGGTATGAAGCTCAAAATGAAGAGGTGATGGTTTTCCCGACACAACAAAAAGGAAAAACGCTTATGTAGGAGAACATGCCACTTTGCAGTATTCATGAACGGCTAAAACCCTATAATACGCCGGATAAGGGGCTGTTGTTGGGGGGGTGGTTGGTGGGACGAGGGCGGGAAATAAATTTACATTAAAAAAGCACTTCTCGTAGCCGACCGCACCACTCGGCGCCATAAGGTCTACTTCCCATATGCATTTTTCACCGCCCAAAGGATCTCTTCAACCCTAAACCCTAAATGCCCGACTGTCCGTCTGTTCGAGGTAATTAGTATTCGTGTGTTGTCAGTTAAACGGGATTTTTAAATCCCTCCATTTTCGAGACCGTATACCCTGTCCACCAGCAAAAAATTTATATTTTTTTGTTTTATAACCGCCCCCGTGGTAAAAGGAATTTTACGAAACAATAAACGTGAAAAGGCGACGTGAAAGGGTCCCATCAAGTGACCCCTAACTTCGTAAAGGATTGGGCGGTTAAGGGAGGTAAAGGTACTCATAACAAACAGAGGACTGATAAATTTACACTTTAATGAATGAATTAAAAAAATTAATTTAAGCCCTTTCGTCCATTCCGTAGCTGTTTAGAAATAAATTTGAGATAGTATTTATTAAAATATAATTAGAAGATCGGTGTTTACTCAAATATTTTTCGAATAGTAAATAGTAAATATCGAAGATGTATAAAATATGAAATTTAATGATGAACAGGCTTTTCGGTCTTTTTCTTGCAGGATTGGTTTCGACCTAGAAGAAAGTCCAAGACCGAGACCAAGATCAATACTATACCTGCAGTAGCAAAACCAATATCAAGACCGAAAGGCGAGATTTGGTTTTTCTCTGATATTATGATTTTTCTACCTACATACATTTAATTGTTTTTTGTGTGAATGAAGCTTTATTTAGTGTTGTTTTAATTTTATTTAATAAATTTTATTTTATGTCTATTAATAATATATTTGTTATACAGGGTGTTTGGCAGAAGGACCGACAAAATTTATTGGTGGGTTGGTGGGTTCATTTCTAATTTTTACCGATGAGACCTAAGTCTATGTGATCCGGTTACTGATATACGACTTGTTCCAGTTTATTTTAAAAAATGCCCTAAATTCCCCCTTCAAACCATCTTAACTGTTTTGTTTGTGGTCACAATAGCATGTAATTATTTTTTATTGCATGTTTGATTTATGTTTTCCATCTAAACAACAAAATTTGATGTAGTTTATTAACAAAAAAAAGGACATGTGAGCTTCCAAAATCCAAAAAACAGGTAATTGCGTGAAGAAAGAGCTTTTTCAAAATTAATTTTAAAATAACAAGCTACAACTGAGAGCTTCGTTTTCTTTTAAAAAGTTCCTTGGTTTACTCCCGTTCCAACGATATGCCACATATAAAATAAAGTCATTCATTAAAGCTGTAAAAATTAAGGATTTACTGCAAGGTTCTAACAATTTTTTTATCAATTGCTGATTACGAAACCAGTTTACGTACAAAAAAAAGCGGTGATCGTAAGCGACTATTTATTTATTTTATCTATTTGATTTATCGGTAAAAAATTAGAATTGAACCCATCAACCCACCAACAAATTTTGTCGGTCTTGCTGCCAAACACCCTGTATAAAAAATCTGTTAAACAACAATCATATATGTGCCTATTTTTAGTATAATATTCCTGGCATGGCATCTACATAGTCAAAAATCTTGGATTAAGTTTCTAATCATCCGTAATAGGTGTATGTATACAATTAATTTGCCATCAATAAAGGAGCCAGAGATAAATTACTTATGAAATATTTACGAAAAGAAAATGTGTCACTGATTCAAACCATCAACAATATACTGAAAAATTCGGTTGAGAGGATGGGCTACTGTCAAGCCAGCTGAGACAGACATTTAATTTTAGTTATATTCCATAACTAATCGGAATGTTTATTCTTTGCAATAAATCAATAATTTTTAAAAAAAATTTAACATTGTTCATTTGATAGCATTTTTAAAAAGAAATCAGTCAATGGTCTACCCTTTATAAAATAGTTGTGATAAACACTTTTTACATCAGAGATATTGACTTTCTGTTGCAATTGCTATTATAAAAAATCGCTTGCTATAAAAACAACTATGAAAATACAATACAAAATAGAATAACACGTGTATAACCCTATTATTTTATAAATTATTTACATAACATTATTCTTGAAATATCATTGACCTTCCTTTTCTTAACAATCATTCTGTTAGTTGTTGTCGGTCAGGAAATCTTTAATTAATATTTAATAATCCATATTATTCCATTTCCATCCAGCTTATTATTTATATATTTTCTATAACTTTTCCTTAGTTTTAAACGTATTTAATGGTAGCTTTTTTTTTTTTTTTTAATTTACGAAACTTTAAATTCCATGTTTTCCCAGTTTTTAAGAAATATTTAAATATTAGTTCAATTAAAAGTGATTGAAGCTCTTATGTTTCAAATATTTTAGTGATTCACCTAAATAATTCGTATAAATGCTGAAATACGCAACTCCCTTTCTAAACCGAGTGATGTGGGGTTTAGGAAAAATTCAATCTTTGCCACAATCAAAACCCCAAAAGGGCAATAAGACACAAACGGATTTCATCTCAAAGGGCACGTCAATGAGCACGAGAGGGTTTTTAGGTGGATTCGATGAAACTACTCAATTATTCCTCCTACAGGATAAAAGCGGATGTACGCACTGAGGGTGAAATTGGTAGCAAGACTTTTGCACCCTCCCGCGAACCCCACCCACGTCGTCTTCTACAGTCTTCTTGCAAGAGACCGGGTGTAGAAATAATAAAACATTTGATTGAAAAATGCTTCGGGTAAAGCTCGGAGATGAATGGTGAATGATAGACGGGGGGGGAGCAGAGCGATTTGCAGGGAGCTAAGTGACAAGCCAAGGAATTGAATCGAAAATCGAGTCGTACACCAATTTGCGGCGGAGTGATAGGTTCAGAGGATTCGCTGCAACGAAGCGATATTTTCAAGAATTTCAATGTAATGTCGAATGTAAGTTTAAGTGAGGGAGTTGCGACCTTATTATATGAGGTTCGATGGTTACATGACAAGTTTCTCGAAAGTTTTTGATTTAAAGTAAGATTTTTAAAGTCTAAAACTCAGCACAGTGCTAGGAAGAAAATTATGACTGATATCCATATTTAAATATTTAACACCAAAAACACTTATGAAAAAAAACCATTAAAACGAAATACATCATAAACTATTTGAAAAAAGTGCAAAGCCAATCTTTATAATTATGATAAAGATTAAAAAATTGAAAGTTTTTGTATTTATTGATCAATAGTCGTGGAATAACAACATTTTTCCATCTGCACGCGAACTGATCCCTTAGTACAGATGATATTAAAAAAAACGATCTTCTACTTCAGCTCGTTAATATCTTACGTAATGTACTGCTGAATAAAAATTTAGTTTTGTTTCTGTATGCACAAGCATTTTTTTTTAATCAACCAGGTAGTTCTTTTATATTATAATGTCAATTTTACACTCAAATTGTTGTAATAAAGGAAGTCTATGTAAATTTTACAAAAGAACATTTGTTAATATTTAAAAAAAAAACTTTGGTAATTGAGAATTTGGAAGTTATATATTATATATTTGGGAAATAAAGGTAAAAAGCTGGAACTATTAGATAAATATCTATATGTCACTTAACGATTTTTAAGAATTTTTGAATAATGACTTAATACGTTAAACCTTAAAATCAAGGAAATCCAATTAAACTATTTTTTTTTTTTTTTTTTTTTTTTTTTTTTCAAAGCTCTTCAGATATTTCATTTGTTGGTTCTGAGAAGCTCGGGGCCGATAGACTTATAAAATGAATTTCTTATAAACTATTTATAGGAGAGAATTCTTTCTGTCATGATCATTTTGTTTACTAAACGCTACTCTAATTAAATAATCATTCGAATCATCTAATGATAGCTGATACGTAGTTTTTCAGATATTTCACTAAAAACCGGTCAAGTGCAAGTTCGACTCGCGAGCAGAGGATTTTGTATCATATTTTCTAAAATTTCTAGAAATCTATAAGACTTAGGAGTTTTGTTATAATTTTCTTCTAAACTTCAAGAAAAAGGCGTTATATTCTCTGATTGTTTTGAAATTGTAGGTCCAGTAGTTTCGCAAATAATGGTCTCTTCTAAAATATTTTTCAGAATATCTTTTGAAATTTTGAAAAAAGAATATTTTTATATTGCACATAACAAGCCCTTTTAAATGTTATCCCAAATGATGTATAAAATTCCTTAAAAGTGTCAGCTAGTACAAAATATGTAAGATAATAAGACGATTTCCTATGCCAAATTTCAAGTTTCTATGTCGCGTGGTTTCTGAAATAACCGAGTGTAGTAGATAGAAAAAATGATCAGACAAGCGAATGGCTTATAATGGTCCCAATTTTTCTTTTTGGAGGTACGGAACCCTGGAAATTTGCGGAAAAACCCGAAATTATTTTTAAAAATAATAATAAAAAAAAAAAAAAAAAAAAAAAAAAACAGATATTCTTTTCTTTTTCATGTTGCTACATTTTTTAGACTTACCTTCCTGGATATTTAAAAAAAACCCAATTCGTCACTGCGCTACAACTAAACATTAGCATTTTTAAAGCATATTATCGATACACGACTATAAGATGAATTTGAAGTTATTATTCACATAAATTTTTAATTTCAATTACTGGCTCTGGCATTTCATTAAGCTGCACGCATTGCACCTATAGATGTAGTTCTATTATTTTGATATTTTTTAGGGTTCCGGAACCCTTATAGAATCACTTTATGGTCCGTCTATCTGTCTATCCGTCAATACCCTTTTTCTCAGGAACGGCTAGAGTTATCGAGTTGAAAATAATACCACATACTAAAATCTACAGCCGCATATTCTTGTAAAAATACCACATATTACCAATAGTTTCTAATTCAATGCAATAAAACGATACGGCCTTTCAAATTGTATTTTCATAATTACAGACTAACTCACCGACTGATGAATGTCACGTTGATCAAGATTTTAAAATCTTGAAATTTGGCACGAAAAACGTCTCATAGCTCAAGTAAAGGAAAAAATCCGCAAATCATTAATTTCTTATTCTATGGGTAGTTAAACATTTTATTCACGAATTTCCAATTGATCAATTTCCAATACCGAGTAATCCCACAAAATCTTAGAGCTAATTATTTAACGCCCTATATAATGGTATGGAACACTCAGGGCTCGCGTCCTACCCTTTTTTTCTTATTTTTGTTTAAATAACATTAAGTAATCGCAATCAAGGAAGTTATTTTTACAAAACCACTATAATACTCGGATAAATTGGAATTTCATCCGAACTTTATAATGAGTTGTGAGTACCCGCACCTGAAAAATTAATTGTATTAAAAAAAAAAAAGAAAAAAATGAAGTGGCACTTCCGATAAGCACTTTATTCCGCACGAATTACAAATTAACCAGTTCGAGGACATACCTGCGGGGGCGTTTCACATTCATAATATTATCCGGTAATAAATCCGCCAATAATGGCCCCCCACCATAAAGAAATCCTCTCTTTCAAGCGCTTTCGGAAAGCACGCGTGTGGAATGTCATTATCATGTCCAATATTTACATAAGCAAAACAATTGCTTAACACGCCCGGTCAGACATGAATTAAAGCCACCCACCTTAATATTGTCGCCACACACATCGGGGAAGGGGAGGGAATGAATATGATCAGGGTGACCTGTATGCCCTAGATGTCCCCCTATTCCACCCCGCCCTCGTTCGTCTGGGTGTGGGCATTCGGTTGTATAATTGCATTTCGCGTATTTATCTCTCCCTGAAATTCATACGGCTGTGCTGAATCCCTTTAGTAGAAGGACTATCATTAATGTGGGTGGTGGAGAGGTTATACAAGGGAATGTTATTGGTGTTGCCGTGTCAAACCCAAAACTCTCCTCTGCTGACGACTGATGCAGCTCACCAGCCCTTCCAGCTTGCAACCCCTAAAAACTTATTGTAATCGGATACGTTGACAGAAAATAATGAAATTAACGTCGATGGCCTTTGTTCACAATTTCATGGAACCATACAGCCCCCAGCAGAGAGCGTGTTGGGAGTTGTGGGGGACCGCGAATGCGGAGGGTCATTCAACGTGGCAAAATGTTGAAAATATGAAAAAACACTTTATCCGTTCTCATTATATACATATATACTATATGTATATGCAAGTGTATATATTTCTCTTTTTCTGATTTCGCAAAATACATTGTGCTGATGATATTGTTACTCGCCAGAGGACTATGTCTCTGGCGTATGCATGCGTGAAGGTATGCGTGCGGTGACAGTGAGTACATGTCTATAAATGAATTGAATTCACCGAAATATGAAAACCTTTTGAATCCTCTTGGACAATACGAATGGCCATCATCAGCGAGCAGCGTGTCGAATCCAGCAATCACCGCTGGATTTCATGGTGTCTGCTTATTGTCCTTTAATGAAAATTAATTTTAGCTGAGGTCCTTTAATCTTTTGTGCTCTTTCGCGCTCCGAACAGACATATAGAACAGCGTGATTTAAATTAGCCACCGAAATAATGCCAATTGTTTGCGATCAATTTTTTTTTTTTTTTTAATTAACCTTATAACTTCATTTAGCTGTGTGAATTTTTTAAAGTAACAATTTCAAATATATCCTTTTTCCACAGCAAAGCCTGAACCATAATGAAAACGTAAACAAACATAACGAAATATAAGCATTTAACAAAACTGAGCTTACCTATATTACGTCAAAACTGAGATTTTGCTAGAACTACCTGATGATAAACTGAAAAAAACGAGAACTACTTCTGCCACTTTATGTTTTGCGCGATCCTTTTGACACTTTACGTACGACAAAAGCGTAATTTCTAGAGTTAACGAACATTCGTTAAATTTGCTTGCGTCCATTTAGGCTGATACCATATACTTATTCACGTTTGCACTTTACATTTTACGTTATATTATGTTACAGACATTATGTCTTATTTTCGTTCATGCTTAATATGTACAGTTTAGCAATCATAACAAAGATAACATTATCCTTCGGAGATTAGCAGCCGACACAAACAAACAAACGAATTTCGGGAGAAAAAGGCAAATATAAGGAAAAGTGCCCAAATTGAAGCATAAACATAAAAATAAATAGAAATGAAATAATTAAAAAATTCCCGGGATCTTATTTTAGAACGACTCATTCTGACATACCATAAAGCCACGGAAAATTCAAATTTTGGAAGAGTTTTGTGACAATTTTATGTTTGTACGCCAAATTGCCCACACACAATCAATCTTATGTTTGCACCCGTGCTTGTACACGTGAAACCATGTGTGGCCGGCTATTGACTGTTTTATTTTGAAAACATATTTTGACAGAACCAATTCATTGTAATAGAATTTAAAGGATATATTAAGTTCCATATTAGAAAAACAATCTATATTAATGTCCTAAATGACCCTCAGTTTTAAATATAATTGTAGTTTTACTTGAATTACCTAAGGGAAACAGCATTACTCATATACATTAGATAAAACGCATTGTAATTGACTTTTAAATAAGAGTTTTTCGTGAAAGTTAACATACAAACCTATTTTCTTTAATGTGCCAACTGTTGCAAAAGTTAATATGTATTTTACACATTTCAAGTTGTTACAAAGATGTCAAAGTCAAATATTTTTTAAATATGTATAAGTATTATAAATAAAAGTGTTATTATACTTTTTAGCTTATAATTGGATTATAACAACTACAAATTATTCTCTTATATTTTAATATTGCTAAAAGCTTTGTGTTGAGTTTCTGGAAATTTGGTATACACTAGACTTTAATCTATCGAAATGCCTAATAAAAAATGTAATTACTGTGTATTTTCAGAGATCAGATGGAAAAATATATTAGATTGATGTGACTGTCGGAAGATATACTTAGGCCATTATAGGCTCATTGTGATACTACTTTTTGTAATAAGGGTTTGGTTGGAATCCGATCTTCCATATCTAGCGTTCTACTGGCTCGCAGCCAACGCATCCGGCAACCAACCGAGCTATTGAGGCTTCCTTTTTTTCAGAGGTTAAAATTTTTTCTTTTTCTGTAATATTTACAAAACTGAAAATTCCCATTTTTGCTTCTATAACCATCATGAAATAAACAGGTTAAATGGTAAGAAAACTTTATAGCTAAATAATTTTATTTGATATGATCAATTCCTTACCAATTAATACTTAGAAAAATCGTCCTTACCAATTAATACTTAGAAAAATCGTCCAATCTAAATTTTTATACCAAGATCAAAATCAGCAACCCTGAGAAACTTAAAATTCCAATTTGTATTGATTGATGATATTGAACCTCAAAATCTCGATAGAAAATTCATAATTAGCGAACCTGAAAATCACTGAGTGCCAATTTTCATATCATGGCCTTGTATTATTTAAGCAGATTCATAGTAAAGTTTGGGGATTTAAGGTCAAAGAAAAACGTGTTGTAACTGAACAAGTACGTAAAATTTAAAATTAACATTCCAACATTCCAGAGGTATCAAGTTAAATAAAATCGTTTAAAACCCTCATTGCTTAGAACCCCACAGAATTAGCGGGGATACATAAAAAGGGAAATTAAAGCCAAAAAACACTTATGAGAAATCAAGGATACTTTAAACAAATCTCAAAACACAAATCAAAATTCCCTCCACTCGTCTCGCTTAAGCGGTGCCTCCTCTTCAGCAACATCTGTTTCCTTTTAATAGCTCCTAAAGAGGTCTCATTTGTATTGTATAATGGTCCGTCCAGCATCCCCAGCTATCCCTCATAGCCCATATTAATGAAAATAGCAAACAAAAGGGGATGGCTTAACTCAGGCAGAATGGTTCTTCTCGAGCCTCTCCCGTACCCTGGGTCAGGATCTGGCTTTAAAGCGAAAAGCGCGACAGCAGTGCCTTAAAGGAAGACGTTCCAGCAATTCTTCCAGGACACTCCAAAGGCTCTTTTCAGAAAAACGGAAATCACTTCCCCATTCCTCAGGTGATGTCACCTCGCCCCACCCGGGAAATCTATGAGAGGAGAGTGCAATTTCACTAAACCTTTATCCCTTTTGATCACACCTAAGCGCACACAGAGATATCGGTTCGTTCGGCACCAAAGGCTTGATGTGTATTTGCGCAATCTATCAAGTGAAAACTCATAACAGCTTCAAGCGCAAATCACGGGATTTGTCACTTTAAATCACTTAATCCAGTTTCTTGGCTTCGAGGATGCTGCCAACACACACCCCGATCCCTTTCATGACACTTTCAACAACTCGGAGACGACAATTAGTCAGGATTAGTTGAATTAAATGTGAGAAGTTGGCACTTGTAAAAGAGGATGGCGGCGATCCTACGGGGGATATGTGGAGCGCTCAACTCCACACCCTGGGCGAGTTGTGTATGGTTCCGTCTGTGCATAAAAGTGAGTTATGCTCAAAACAGCTTAGGAACTGCAAAAGGTTAAGCATTTCGGGACTGGGTTTTGTTTAGAGTACCATACAAAAACACAAAAACCACTGAATCCAGTCCGCGGCTTAGGGCACGTGTACTCCTGACAGGGCTTTCACCTGAAAAACTTATTTAACTCAGAGATAGCCTTTGCTCTTAAGAGATGCTGATTACAATGAATCTTAAATAAGTTCTAACCAGACATTTTTCAAGGACTCGAGGATGAAATAACAACATGATGGAAAACAATGGAATTTCTAACCAATTAAAAGCACTATGCTGTGCTCATACTATGCAAACCTTAATATTCCTAAACCTTCTTCAATTACAAGCCGTGAACTGACCTTTTGCATGTGTGTGTAATTCGTTTGGCATTTCGAGGAATTTACATTAACGCTTATGGCGTGTGCATCAAACCTGAATTTAAACTAAACATTTTTATGTAAGGTGGTAAAATCTGTAATGGATTATAATGTTAAACATTGGTGATAATCACATTTAGATAGGAGAAATTGCCGCGAGGTTTTTCCATATTTATTTGTTTGTTTTGATCATTATATTTAGAAAAGAATGTTTTACAAAATACATATAGTATTTATTTTATACATATACTCGTTATGGGTAAACAACCCAGACTATGCATATGCTCAGCCACACACACACACACAAAGAAATAAATATAGCTACAGAAGTCGAAATGTGAGTACATACTCTATTTTGTACATAAACTACCTAGATTTCAATATTGAAAAATTGGACGCTGTTTAAACATTTGAAGGTCTAAAAATGAATTTTCCCTTCCTCTTATGAATCGTTACTTTCTAATTTAATCGTTTCGTTTCGATATAACTTATAACCTCTAGCACCCAAATCAAATAAGCGAAAATTGTTGCTAATTACAGGTTTACAAATTTTATATTTTTTTCTGTTGCCAAATAAATCTCGATTAATTTCTATAGGATTTTTTCCGTAGATTACGAATTCGTAAACGAAAATGTTCAATTAGCTCCCGTTCTCAAGAAAAATAGAGTTAAAAAGTGCAAAAGACCAAATTTCAACCATTTTTGAATGATGATTAAAAAATAACGGATTGTCATAGAAGATGATAATATGACTTAAATGAAAGCCTGAATCCTAATCTATGTATATAAAAAATCACTAATGCTTAGACTTTACTTAACATCTTGGGGGACACATTTTTCGTAACGATTCGCCAGGTGAAGTCTTCATTCCCAATCTGTTGTATGAAAAAATCAATACATAGAAAAAATTATTTCAACACAATGTTTTGAAAAAATATGAAAATATTTCAAATTTTTATGTTATAACTTAAAGTTTAAGTCTTCATTTGAGCTATGGTACAAGTTCCTATCGCGATCCCTTATTTTTTAATGATTTTACAAAAATAGCCAAAATGTGGTCTTTTGCAATCTTTGACTCTATTTTTCTCGAAAACGGAAGCTAATTGAACATTTTCGTTTGCATATTCGTAATCTACGGAAAAAATCCTATAGAAATGATTTGTCATTTGTTGGGCAACTAAATTGGTGTTGACCAGTGAATTATTAATATAATATGTATATAATAATAATTATTATAATTATTAAGATAATTATAATTATTATAATTATTAAGATAATTTATTCAAATTGCTGATTTCAAAACTGAACTGTTTTCTGAGTGTATCCTGGAAAAATTTCTTCTGATTTCTGAGTGTATCCTGGAAAAATTTCTTTAGGATTCTATGTAACTTGATTCTAATTTCTCGTATAATTTTAATTTAGGTTTTTACAACTTTTATAAACTGCGGTTCTATACAATGTACACCAAATTTTTATGGATTTATATGTATACTATTTTGGATCAAATTTACCCCAAAATTTTGTTTACTGTGTGGGTTAAGGTATTACCTACACAAGATATAGTATGTAGGTCGGTCTATTGACACTTCTGTCCTAAAGATGATGAAACTACAATACATCACAAATCTTGTGCGGTTGTTGTACTTTAGGACGATTAAAAAGGAAGATCTTCAGTCAGGAGGCTTTGAACTTGGCTGACATTTGTTCCGCTTCTATTAAAAACCTCCTGGCGTTCCTTAGGGCAGTATACCTTCTTTTACGCTAAGGAGCTACGTACACCCAGCTGTAGAAAAAATAAGCTTAAATTGGAGATTTACTTCTCCATATAAAAAATTCTTCTATTCAAAAACTAATTTACGGTACCCACTGCAGCTTCTACATTTTTTATCTGAAACAAAAAAATATAAAATATATCTCCTTAAAGGGTATATCAAAAACTAATTTGTGTCAACCCCGATTTTTGAAATTTAAATTTTTCGAAAAATAGTAATAATAAAAAGTGAAGGTATGATTTTTGCTGATGACAATTTACCTTTGTTTATGTATCAAATGAAAATTATATTGTTTAAATAAAACCGGATGAAAATTACTAGATAATCGTATTAAAAAGCAGCGTGCAAAACTACAACCAAATCGGTTGATTAGTGCTCAAGATATTTATTTTTGCAGTTTTTAAAAATACACTTTCGAGAAAAACGCTATTAAATGTTTAAACACGAATATTGTACTATACGAGTATGTTACGATATGAGCACGTGTTTTTCGAAGGATGCAATTTCGTTAAAAATTTTCAGGGGATATATATATTTCAAAAATCAATTTTTTTTACCCATATACATAGGTATATTTAAGCTCTTAATGAAGTCTGTGCACAAAACACCTTTCAGTCGCAGTGCCCACTATAAGGGTCATCCCTAAATAATAAAACACTAATAAGATAAGATGGAATAAGAGCATCTAAACATATTAAAAAATCCCAATAAATACATTAAACTGATAACTAGAGTTTTCTCCAAATGATAGTCTAGGGACTGAGTATATCTGCCCAACGATTCAGATATGTTTGAACCAATTG
The DNA here is from genome assembly GCA_949715965.1 of Dysmachus trigonus. NCBI lineage: Eukaryota > Metazoa > Arthropoda > Insecta > Diptera > Asilidae > Dysmachus > Dysmachus trigonus. Next base: position 16,755,910 of record OX454320.1, read on the forward strand.
CTCCTGAATGACTTTTGCCAGATTAAAGTGTTTTTCTTCAGCCGCAACCGGGATAAGTTAACCGTAGCCTAGTTGTGGCCGAATGTATTATTTATAAATCGCCTTTGGGATATAATTCATAACATTCCAATAGACCCATTCCTCGGTGGGTATCACATCAAGCCGGTAATTTCCCACCAGACTTAGAAATGAATTGAAGCATTTGAGCGGGGGCTCGGCGGGAGAATTGTACATATAGCCTCTACCACAGGGGTAATAAGCGTCCGTAATCTCAAAAGATACCCATAAATCTTCACTCCGTTCGTGTTTAGCAGGCAACAGACAATTCGAATTTCTCACAGCAGCAGCAGCAGTAGCAGCATCCGATGTACCAACAACATCAAATTGAATATGATGGAAATAAGGAATAAGCATTTTGCCCTGTGATTGCGCCCAAAGTGTCTACCCGTAACGACTTCACAGAAACATTGATCCGATCCCACCCCCACTTCTTCTTCCTTTGGTCACCCTCATCACAATAAATCATCGAATTTTTAATATCGCATAATACTAAAGCGCTTTCGCCCATCCGTCACACAACTTTCCAAAATGTTTCTCTGCTATGAGAATTACATGCTGTTTGAAGCTTATCCTTTGGAGTTGCAAGAAGTCTTTCTGCGGAAAGATAACACGGTCGACCCTTACCCCTCTGGTTTTCATTTTTCGGGGGGTTGCCTTTCAAGTTTCTTAAAGGCGAAAAGCGAAGTGCTTATGGAATTTAAAGAGGGGCACACCCTATATAACATACGCCGAACTCGAGGGAATGGAGTAAAACTCAAAATTTTATTCGTTTTTCCGCTGCGAAATTACGAAATTTTCTCTCACCCCCGATAAATTTGAATGCCGTAAATCAAAAGAGTCTTTTATTACCACAACATGTGACGTACCTCGACGGATAAGGGGTGTATCAGTGGATGGCGCTACAAAAAAATGCTGATGAGGCCACTTTTCTGTAGAACAAATAATGCACAATTTTACGGCGGAAGTTGATTTTAACGGAAATTGGGAACGAGATTTAATACATTTTTCAAAATAATAATGGCTAGAGTTGAAAATAATTGTTTAAGCTGGTATGAAACGTAGAGATTTTTTAAATAAGATTAAAGTCATTTAAAACACTATTATTGGTTGTATTAATCCACACCACACAAACAAGTAGAATAATATAATATTGGATTATATGCGCTATAATTTGCCCTATATGCACATATAATAGTATGTTAATACATATTTAGAAAACCTAGTTATATCTGCATTTAAAAGCTAAAAATAAAAGAATTATAACAACGGCAAAGCTAAAGGAAGGGTTATAATTTTAGTAACATAGACTACTATATGTTCATCTGTTCCCTCGTAACTCCTAAACTACTCATCACATTTGAACAAATGAGTTGTGTTCGCTTCGGCTTAGTGTTCCACTTGTCATAGATTATATAATGTTATGTTAAATAAATCCAATATGGTGTATATGACCCACTAGATATGCAAAGTAAAAAATTAAAATTAGAAAAATGTATTAAGTTTGGTATTAAACGAAATGTTTGAATTTTCCGATTCAAAAATATATAATTTATATATAAAGTAATGTACCATTCCTCCAAGAGAATTAAATTGATTTTAAAATTATACCCAATTTAAAAAATAAAATAAAAAATAAAAGTAAAGTTTAAAGGGTATTTAGAGTCGTAGTCGGGTTTTAGTTTCTAACTAATTTTGTTTTGTTTTTTTGTTAATATCCTGTAAATATTCTTTAGATATAAAAGTCGTCGCAATATGAAATTGAAACTAAACTCAATTAAATATTACAATCAGTGACCAAACGACTTTTCATTAAATCAGTTTTTCTCACAAACTTTCATCATTCAGTTAATTATGGCATAAAACGAGCGTATTAATAAAACTTTATTTTGATACAAATAACTCAAAAAACCATATTTTTAGTAGGCAAATTCGATTTTAGTTAGTAACTCAAGAAAATACAAATTACAATTTAAAAATTAAAAAATGTTGTTATGAAGAACAAATATAATATCCAAACTTATTCTTCATTATATAGGTACTATATACATATATATATATATATACGTTATACTCTACCAAAGTTAAAAATCTTATAAGATTGAAAATGAAGATTAGTAATCAGATAACTGGAACAATTTAGTCCTAAGACCATATTGAAGAGTTGTAATGATTATGGATTCGGTATGTATCTGCCTTAAGATTATTAAATAATGATCCGAATTTTTAAAGTGAGATAAGCCCTGTTGTCTGCCACACCTGGATAACTTTCGAACTGTTTACCTTACAAATCCAAATATAAAATTTGAGATAAGCAAAACATTTCGATACTGGTTTATACGGCTTGTTAATTTGTTTACGTTCCGTACTTGAAAAAAAAGAAAAACCAATGCTAATTATTTCATTCTTTTGTATCAAGTCGGAATTTTGTACAACGAATGAGAATTATGACATACACATTTCCATAAAAATTACATCCTCTAAATAAATTCTTTTAAATATGGCAACTAGTTCATTTTTGAATAATTCTCCTTATGAAAATTTCAAATATAACATCTTTAAATTATCTAGCAAATTGTCTTGCGAAACGCAAAAAATCTACAAATCCTAAAAGTAGATACACATTTTAAATAAAAGGTTAGGTTCGTTTACGATTAGGTAATGTACAATATAATTAAAATATTAGGTTGTAACATAATTATCTGATAATTTTTTAAGAAACTTTAATTTGATATTTTTGTACAATTTAGCTTAACATTTTATTGAACATATAGTCCATCATTATCAATGATCTGCTGCCAAAGTTGGAGAAGCGACATTATTCCATTCTCGTAAAACTTGGGCTCACGAGTGCTAAAAAATTCCGACAACTACTGTTCCAATGCATCTCGGTCATCAAAAGATTTTGCGCTAATGTGAGCTTGCAACGATCGGAACAAGTGGTAGTCAGAAGGAGACATATCCGGCGAGTATGCAGGATGGGCTAAGGAAATCCAGCCTAGCTCCATAATTTTTTTACATGTCATCAAAGCGGAGCGAAGCATTGCCTTGTTCTCCTTTAAGATTCACGGCAACCTTATCCAGCATATCACAGTAGCGTTCACTATTTAAAGTCGTTCCTTGTGGTAATAGTTCCCAGTAGATAATGTCGTGCACATTCCACCAAACACTCAACATAACCTTTTGTATAGTAATTTTACATTTAACTGTCGATACTCCTCTTTGACCCGCGCCATTATCGCTTATTGTTATGGTTAACATAAAGCATCCACTTCTCATCCCCGGTAACCAAATCGCATCATTCGTTGACCATCCGTCAATTCGTGGGGTACCCATTGACTGTGCCTGTACACTTTACCCATCACTTTCAAATGTAGAGCGATAGTAGTATGGGAGCATCCAAGTTCTTCTTCAAGTGGATGAGTAGTCCTTCTTGGATCCTCCTCGATGAGCTGCGCTAGTCGGTCGACATCAATCTCAACCGGCCGCCCTTCGTGAGGTTTATCTTCAAGCTGTATGCTTCCAACGGAACTCATAAAGTAGAGGGACGCGAATGTCTCGTCTTTTCAAATCGAATTTTTCCATAATGCTACTCGCTGCGCTCTCGATTATTGCACTGATGAACTGAGCGCGCTCACGGGTATTTATACTCATAGTCACAGAACTTGCTCGAACTTGTAAAAAATGTCCAGAACGTTTCCGAAAAAATTATCAGATTATTATGTTACAACCTAATATATAAAGAATTTTTAATTTGTCAGTTTTCTTTTACCGAAGTAAGGCAAAGCAAAGTGCATATATATTATAGGAGATAGTAAATTTATGAACAATTATTGCAAATCTTGTTGTATTTCTATCTCTTCCTTACAAATTATAACCATTTTAGTTACATTCTGATTTATGAAATTCCAGAAATTGTAAAATTCTAAATAATTTCGTCTCAGATTTTCCTTCAGAATTAAATAGCTGGCTGTTTCTGAAATCGTCATGATATATGGTAAAAGATCTGATCCATTAAACATGTTGAATAAGCAAGGAGAAAGGTAATTCGGTGAATTAATTCATTGTTTGTATTTATAATTTATAATTGCCTTTGACTCCTGATGCCGTCCGAATATTGTCAGCTGTTCGCCAAGTTACACTTCACCACCACTGGCACTTTTAATGGAAAAATACAGAAAATGAAATTAAAACGCAGAGGAAAATCCTGAACTAATTAAATCGAAACGTACAGAGGGTTGGCCGAGCTGGGCCATACGTCTCCGGGCATGGAGCGTTTTATTCATGCCGTGATCTCCCCTTCAATTAATCAATTAATCCTGTTCGCTACTAAAGCAAAAATTTGCTGAAATTTGTGTTACATTTCGTGCAAAAAGAGGATTAAACGCGGAATTACTGCAGGAGTCTGAAGCGATATGGAATAAAAATAAAAACAGGGAAAAAGGGACAGATAAAAAAAAAGAAAATACAACAATTTCCCCCTGTCGGCGCCAGCACTTTACCCCTATCCCAATGTTAGCCCTTATATCGTGTAAAGCTTTGATCTGTTTGCACGCAATCAAGCCGCCCACGGTAACAGGCTTTTATGTGATATGATGGAATTTTCATGTTCTGATTGAGTGACAAAAAAGGGTAAAAAACGTGCAGCGCTTAATAAAATTTATACGGCAATGCACTAAAAAATTCAACAAATTCACATACAAATTAAGTGTGGATTTAGTCAAAAAATGCACATCATCACGGCACACTGCATCACTAAAATTCCAGCTGACCCTAGGTTTGCTGGACGGGAAACATACTATAAAAATAAAATAAAAATTCTCTCCGCCCTTCATACGTAAGGTGACAATTTCCATCCCTTCAACAATTTTTTTCTTTTTTTGCAATTTTTTCTTTTTTGTTGGCCAATGTTAAATTGCCGGTCTATAAAAAATTGTGAATTTTTTGGCTCGGTATCACTTTTGTGTGTGCACATCGCCCTCTCAATGAATTTCCACTGCCTAAATTAATCCTCGAGGGCAAAAGGGACTCTGTGCGCTACGAAGCCACTAAGCGAGTTCGAAATAATCAAAATCGCCCTCGATGCGACGTGTCAATATGAGTTATAAGCCGTCTTTGTGGCAGCTGCCCGTGGCCCGCGAAGGTGATATATCTAATTCATATACAGACGAAAAAAATATATAGATATATATCCTATATTCCATAGTGTACATTATCGAACGCACTGATAGCGGCTCGCAAAGGGCTTATATTTTTCCGCGACATATGTGGGGAAAAAATGAATGTTGCAACACATATTTCAGCAGTATGACACGTACCCGAGCAAATATTGATATTTGTGATGCCCTTTGCAGGATTCGCCTATTTCGTTTTGTTATTTTGGAATAAAAAATATAGTCCGGCTGCTCTCAGTTAGACAGCTGGATGTGCATACATAAAAAAGGGATATTAGTTCTTTGCGGAGCTCAGACAGAATTAACTTCAGGCACTCCAGGGAAATTCCAAAATTTAGATGGATGCACTGAGAAAAATACCAAATGTTAATTTGAAATGTTTTTCATAAAAAAAGCAATTTTATATTATTTGCTTTCCAATTTTAAGTGGAAACTGTCATTTTATAGATTTAAAAATGTCATATTAACCCATTAAGTCCCAAATGTCAGCTTTTTCGCCGCTGCGTTCGGCCGCTATATTTTTAGTGAAAATAGTGTCTGAAAAATATGTGACACACTAATTCCGACGCAAAATTTAATGATCTTTCAGAATCTGACCTCAAAATTTGCAACAAATGTGTGGTTCAAAAGTTGTAAACTAATTTATGCAAAAAAACGTGATTTTGAAAAAAAAAATTTCTGGTTTTTCCAATTTTCCACAAGGAAATCATTTGAAATTTCATTGTTTTCGTGCAAATATCGTGGTCTCGACTCCCAAAGTATAAGCTCCCGTTGTTTAAATGAAGGATTTTAATGTTTAAGCACACAAAATGGCGGTCGGGACACGAAAAGATGAGAAAAAGCTTTCGGAATTTTTTACTCGAAAACAAAGGGTTTTAGAGAAAAATTTTATTGAACAAAAAGTGCTTAGAAATATAAAATATCTTGAATTATAAAATAAGTTAGAAAATTTGACTTTCGGAATTTTTCACTCGAAACCGAAGGGTTTTAGAGAAAAATATTATAGAACAAAAAGTGCTTAGAATTGATTGTGGAACACGTGTGAATTTTTTCAGAATTTTTGATGAGATTTTTGGATTTTTCAAAAAATGATCAAATCCAAAAATCCAAAAATTGCTTGAAAAATTCACACGGGTTTCTCAATCAATTCTAAGCACTTTTTGTTCAATAAAATTTTTCTCTAAAACCCTTTGTTTTCGAGTAAAAAATTCCGAAAGCTTTTTCTCATCTTTTCGTGTCCCGACCGTCATTTTGTGTGCTTAAACATTAAAATCCTTCATTTAAACAACGGGAGCTTATACTTTGGCAGTCGAGACCACGATATTTGCACGAAAACAATGAAATTTCAAATGATTTCCTTGTGAAAAATTGGAAAAACCAGAAATTTTTTTTTTCAAAATCACGTTTTTTTGCATAAATTAGTTTACAACTTTTGAACCACACATTTGTTGCAAATTTTGAGGTCAGATTCTGAAAGATCATTAAATTTTGCGTCGGAATTAGTGTGTCACATATTTTTCAGACACTATTTTCACTAAAAATATAGCGGCCGAACGCAGCGGCGAAAAAGCTGACATTTGGGACTTAATGGGTTAACAAATTTCGTATTAGATTAACATTGAAATTTCGACATTTTTTTACAAATGTCAAGAAAAATTTCTTTAAGATTTTTAAATGTTCTTTATACCATTGAAACACTATGATTCATTATGAAGTAGCTCTTCATTATGAAGAAAATTTTGTTCATAATGAAATAGAATAGAATTAATAAGAATAGAAATAGAAAGTTTTTCTAAACCACCTATTTGTGAAAATCGATTGGCATTAAAAATCAGAAGACAGAATCAGCTGTGAGTGCTGCACATGTTTTTGAATCAATCAATCACTTTTAAATTTAAAGTCCGCGATTTTAACGTTAACGACTGCCATTCGGAAAAGATTCATCAAATTTGTCAGTTCTGTCAGTTCTAATGAAGTCAAATGCTGTGTGTGTCACCACGTCATTAGAAGTAACATCATAATTACGTCCTATTTCATAATGAAGGCAGTAATTTTAGAACATATAAGTAATAGATGTTAGAAAAATATAGCTGAAGCACCTGAAAAACTTAATACCATTTTGACATTTAGTAATTTCGGCCTTTTTTTCTAAACTGCGAAATATTGAAGTCATGACGAAGACTGAACAATTTTTGTTGGAAAAGTCTTTTAAACTTTTTACACTAGTATATAACTACGGGAGCCCAACCTTCTGCAACATATTAGAGGGTAAAAGATATAGATATACTTTAGGCAACTTTACATTTGTCACCCTGTATATTTATTGGAGGTAAGAACTAATTTACCTGAAATTGGAAAACTTTACTCAGAATTATCTTCGTATTACGAGAAAAATAAAGGTTTAATTAAAAATTTACGACTTTCTAAGTTTTCGACAAAAAATATCTCACTAAAGCCTACTTTTTCAACAAATATTGCACATTTAAAAAAAAAATCATATGTGTCGGTGCACATCCAATTAAAAAACCAAGTACCAGTTCCCAAGCTCTTTATTTTCCGACTTGCTGAGTGGGTATACTTAGAAAAGGATTGTATTAAGCGATATCCATTATGCGATAGAAAACCAAATAATCTTATCTTGCAAAATTTCGAACCATCAGACGATGGGAATCACCAGCAATCATCAGAAATTGATCCCCACTCATCATTTACCCCCGAGGAGCGTATTGAACCCAACAAACAATACCCCAAGAAGACACAGTTCATTCCCTGATAAGACCAGGGGGATAATAGTGATTTACCCGGGCGTTAGATAACTCCAGGACTCGAGGACTTCAGGTATGTCGTTCATTTATTTCTGCACTAAACAAAAATTCCCTCCTGCCAGTCCCTGTGGTGCAACAATTTGGCAGAGTTTACCTTCTCGAAGGTGCATTTTATCCAGCTCCCGTGACGTATGATAAATTGAGTTAGAACCGAAAAACTTTTAAACACACACACTTGTGCACAACCGTCAAGGTGTTGTTTCTTTCATAGGCTACAAGCTACAGGTAGAAGCTCACTTATTGGGTTAAGATGTGAGCTAGTCGAGACTAAATGAGATCCCAAAGGTGCTGCTGGGTTACTTACCCCCGAGGGGACAGTGATGAAGGGCGGGAAAATATGCAAATGCATTATATGTATATAGTATACACGGAAGATTTTAAGATGAGAGCTATCTTAAGGAATGCCAGGAAGTCAATTTTATCTAGGAAAGTCATTTTGCACATTATCAGAGTCAGAATGACACTCGGTCCCCCATTCGTAGTAGAGTTTGGCCCCTACTTCACCCCCGGAAGGATATGATAACGTATGTCCTCGGGTCAATTTGGATGGCGTTTTATGCGTGTTTGGATATTACACTGGAGGCGCTTGACATCGCATAAACCAGCTACTGAATACGTTATGGGCGAACATAAGGATGACACATATCCTTGGGACATATTCTTGCGCACACAGTGATGTCTTCTCCCCCATGTGTCCTATGCCCTTATGGGAAAAAATGATGGGAGCAGGGCCCAGTGAATGACAGGCTCACTATTCTTGCGATTCCCTTGGAGAAAATTTCTTAGAGCTCCTTCGGTAGATCGATGGTGCTGTATTGACACCGCCAACCTCTTAGGCGCTTTAGCACGCCTCCGCCGCCACATAAAGAGGGCTAGGACCTGCAAGGGATGTATTTCGCGCTCCATTCTCGGTTTATGAATATTATCTTTCAGTTTTCTTTCTACTTTTATTTTTATTGTTATTTTTTATTTTAGGGTATACTAGAATAGAAATTGTTAAAATTTCGTAATGTCCGTCTGTCCTAGGCTTTATGTCCCAGAAATTTCCTCAATTTTGAGATCTTCCGGGAATTCCCGATCATGTGGGAATTAAAAAAAAAAAAAATTTCAAAAAATCAATATTTTGGGCTCGTACTTGCTCCTGGGAGAATATTCTATCAGTTGGAAAAATATAGTTGGTCAATTTAAACAATTAATGCGCCATACGTTTTGTTTTTCAAAATTAACCACCAAAAATAGTTAATTCCAATTTTTATTCTTAAGCAGACCACATGATTCAAGTTAGAATGCTGCAATTTTGCTTTTTTACTTATTGACAAACTTATCAATAATTGATTACTTTACAAGAGAAAAAAACATTGAAGGAAAGAGAAGGTCGTGTAACAATGGAATTACAAAAGTCTGCTTTTAACACTCATTTTCGATAAATTAAAATCAAAGCGATCACATTTACTATTGAAACAATGAGGCATCGATGTGATAGGCTGATTATATCCGTAATAAGTTCGGTGTTATGGGATGTTTAGATAATATTTGGTTCTCAAAGAGCGAGAGGGAACCGATACATTAAAAGAAGACAGCGATGTTGTCTTTCACGCAGTCCATAACAAACAAAGTTTTGGAGATGTTATGCCGAGACTCTAAGGAGTCCAGATTAATGAGCCAAAAATGCTAAATACGTCATGGCGTAGGGTGGCAGATTTATAAAAGGTCAGCATTTTTTCATGAAAAATTAACGAAAATTATTCGATATGTGCTCACACATACCAATATGCCAGCAAAATTTCATCAAGATTGATATATTTGTTCTCGAGTAGTCAACAAACGTCCGACTAGACTACACTATAGTAATGTGTACACATACACTATACTATATTTTTGAAAATCGAAAATTTTTTACATGTACGTATTCGTATTTGCAAACCAAAACCCGATATTCGAAAATCGTTTGTTTTTTACGCAAAGGAATGGAAAAATTGACAAATTACCGACCCTTAATTTTTTATTTAAAAAAAATTGTTGAAAAATCACTTTTTTCAGTTGTAGGTTATATATAAGGAATAAAATTTCCCCCTAGAGTTCCCTTGGGATTACCATGAAATTTTCGAATTGGTGTTAAATCCTATTAAAATTTGTGCTTGTATCAAAACGGGTGAAGTTCATTTGATTTCATTCTCCAGCTCTTATGCAGTAATATTACAGCCGAGTCTGGACCTGGTTTGAGAACAGTACCTTATGCATTGAGCTGAAAGTTTACATAGTTCCATATCAAGCTATCAGAGTCCATTGAGACTTCGTATGGGCCTTTATCAGTGATATGTGTGCGCAAAAGTAGAAGGAGAGGGAGGGATGCTAACTAGTTTCAGTTTTGTTCACTGTCTCTCTAGGAAGCGCCCCTTTTAGAAATTTTCTTATCTTCTAATCAAATTAGGAAATTCAAGTTTGCTTTCAATCAATGCAAACATGCCCAGGAGATGGAATTCATAATCAAATTTGGAACTTTGGAGCGCTTTAGAGTTGGGCAGGTCTTTTCAGGGCAATGCATTCGGGATGCCACTCTTTGAAACCCTTTCAAACGAGGGTCGACAACCGAGAATGGATTTTTCACCTAACAATCTATGTCGATAATAGTTCTTGTATCAATTATTCCTATTTAGTAGATTTGTCTTTCATTTAGAATCTTTCTGGAGTTATGAATGAATCTTTTGATTCTGATTTTATAATTAATTTAAGGTAACTGTCGACAAAATTTGCTAGTGAACACTCCTTCCGGAATGACGATATCATCTAATCTCATTCACTAAATAAGCTGATGATGAGAAGGATCCTGAAAGTATTTGATAACAGATAGATCAAACGTTGTCTTGTTTATTTTGTTTTCTTTATCCTAGAATTAAATATCTGACCTACAAAAAGATTTTATTCGCTTTTCAATACTGCTGGACAATATGAAACTAAAAAATTATTTAGACGATAAAGTTAGTATCTTATTATACACTACACAAATTAGGAGAAGTTGCAATTTCTTTAATAAAAGGTCTGTCCAGTAAAATGAAATTTTATTTGTATTTACGAAACCCTGTCAAGTGTTTAAATTGTATCCTTAGATTAGATACAGATCTTAGGTTTTGAATTAGATTATATTACACCTTACCTATGTAAATTAAAGTATAATTATGACAATTTCGTTTTGATCAAAATTCTGGTTCACATTGAATTTATAGAATTCATGAATTCGATATTCGTTAAAATTTTGTTTTCGGTTCTCGTATGAAACGCTGCGATGTCATTTAAGCTCTCGTATTCAATTATTGTTCTCAAAATATAAGAATATTCACATACTTTATGTATGTCTTATAAAAGTTGTTTTTTATGTTCTTATCTTATAGCGTACGTTTAGAGCTAGGACAAGACAAAAATATATTTTATACCTTATCCAACATACAGCTGAACGCTTCATTGGACTGCCGAAAAAGTTTCACAAATTTGTTACTGCGAGTGTAAGAACAAATTTGTAAGGTATGTAGATTTGCTTGCCGTTTTTCACGTACATTATTTAATATTATATCGGTTGATTTATAGTTCTTCTTACTTTCACTACTGTTAGAATTAGATATAATAGCTATAGACAGTATTTTGTGTGTTCGACAAGAAGTTGGAAGGTTGGAATTTGTTCTTCTGTCATGGCAGTACTTTAGTTCGTTTACGATTGAATTCATGAATTCGAAATCAATGTAGAATTGAATATGGAAGTCGTATCGTCTTTATATTCGAATAATATTCATGTATAAGGTCCCTAAAGTGTTCCTATCATGAGGACCGATAGACCTACAGTAGAGACTCGATTTATGCAACTAATAAAAATCAAGCTTTTTACATTTTTCTGGATTTGTTTAATTTATACGAACGTTTAACTTTTTTTATTCGGTTGCAATTCATAGTGGATATATTTATACTATAGTATGTTAATACGTTTTTTTAAAAATGAACGGTGGCTGCATCTCTGCCGCACTACGGCCGCACGGTTTCTAGACTGTGCGTTGCAATGATTGCACGGGGTCCGTAATATTTTTGAAAAATATAAGTCGTCCACACGACGTCTGCCATTCTATTCCAATTTTTACCTTTCTTTTACCAAGCCCACAAAAAGCATTTTTTGAAGGTGCTCTTATCAGATCTTCTTAAAAAATCAATTTGATAAATCTATCAGTATCTGACATGGGAAGAAAAATTGTACGATATCCTTAATTAACACATTTACCCATTTACATATTTCTGACGTTCACAGCTGGAACACGTTTCGATCACTTAATTTTCTCGAAAAGGCGGCTGCAAAGTCATCAGTGGGAAAATGAATTTTTTTTCTTCATATATTGGCCTCGAAAGCATCGTAACGGTGAGCAATTTATTAGAATAGTCTCTGAATAGGGCCGGCACCTAATTGAGGAAATAATCCACACGAGTGTTTTAATTTGAATAAATAAAAGTGGAAAAGTGAAGAAAATAATCCGAAATAAAACGATCTTTTAAAACATAGGTATGTATGCGTGAAATGACCCATAACGAGGTGCAATTAGGATGCATAGACGGAAGATGAAAAAAAAAAAAAAAAACTGAATCTACGAAAAAAAAGGCTATATCATCAGGTGGAACTCAGAATGAGAGAGTGGAGCGAAAGATAAAAGCGAAGATCGTGATCGCCAGCTTAATTGAGACATCGCCAGCTAAAACGATGATCTGCCGGCGCTGATCACCATTGCCAAGATGTTACAAATCTTGTTTAATGTCTTTATTATCATTAATTATATTGCTTACTGCCTTCCGTGGAACGTCTACTGAATAGACATATCAATAGGGCTCGAGCGATGAGTTTCGCTTTTTTTGCCCGCTACTGTTCAACTTTCAAAAATTATTTACACGGAAGATTTCGAATGGCGGCGACAGTGAAGGTAATTGGATTTCATTTTACCCTTTTTTTCGAATATATAACTCTCCTACCGTTCAATAAATGCAATGTTTCCCCTTTTTGTAAACAGGAAAGAGGGAAACTCTCAATTGATACTCTTCTATCAGCATCCCAATCACAATGGGACGAATCACCTAAGGCGTTTTTGAAATTGATTTTCGTATCAGTTTCAAGCACTGAGCTGCAGTAATATCCCCCTTTAAATGCAGGAGCAAGAAGAATTTAATTAGAATCTGTAGTAGCCAATCTGGCAAATGTTAATTGAAAGTGCAGGGCTATGAGACACAGCCATTTAACCAACAATTAAAATCGAAAAAAACAAAGGGCTAAACAATTGGCAACAGTGAAAAAAGTAAAAAGTAGGTGACTTCTCCTTGGCCTGGTGTGGACACAAAACCAATTGAGGATACTTGGGGACGGGTAAAAATAAAAATTAAAACTAAAAGAAGAGCAGGAAGGAGGATTCAAAATCAGAAAAAAAACCACGGCCAACTAAAGTTGGTGGGTTGTCCGTGTTGAATGAGGTTTTCCTCCAGGACTTTTCAATCTCTTTGATATCCTTTCTCGGTCTGTTATTCTTTTTAGATTTGAAGCCTCTCACGACAGAGGGGGCGTTTTTTTTTTGCTCGCAGATAAAAGTAATGATAAAATGAGGAGAATGGTGAAGATACAATTACGATCGATCGATTTCTTAGATGTTTCACAGAAAGCAGACAATTTTCAATCAGGGCACTTCTCTTCTGTGCAACGGCGACGACGGCTTGAGAAACAACGCCAGAAGCAGGATATGGACACAAAGGTGCCTGCAATTATAGCGATAATTACTTTCTGCTGTTGGTATAATTGAAAAAAAAGTGGGATGAGAGGATAAATCGTTTTTTAAACGAGTCTTGCTCTTTTCACTTTATGGGAAATAGCGTCGAATTACGGACCTTCGTATCCAAAACGTAGTTTTTGATGGGTTTTTCAATCTAATGAGGGGGGACACAAAACTTGCCCTCAATCGATTTTTATGAGATTGACATATGAGCCGTTTATTTTGAAAGTGGCCTACACGTAAGTCCATTTACCAAAACAAATAAGTTAGCTATTTTAATATTTACATTCTACGTTATTATTATTTATATATATATGTACTATATAGCAGCAATAGAAGAAGGTAAAATATCTTACTTTTATAAATTTGTTGCCGCTGTGCCACGGCCTTTTTGGTTACCATTTATTTATTTATTTGTATTTCTATGCAAACTGCCGTTCTCAAGAAAACCAAAGAAATGTAGAAATTTCCTTGAACCCAAGGTTAATGGGAACTAACTACGTATATAAAATATATGTGAACCTCATCAAAATCGATTTAAAGCTAATTTGTTGCTCCCCTTATAAGTTTAAACTACATATAACTTAAGGTCAAATTCAAACTGACGTTTAAGAAAAATTGTATATTTCAGAACTGGTTTAAACCTAACCGAAAGTTTAAACGGAGTTTAACTTAAACGACCGAGGATTAGGGTTTAAATTGAGTTTTATTCAAATTTCATCCTCTTTGACGCTTAGCAGGGAAATAAGCACTTATTCAGTCTATACAGCACCACTACAATTTTGTTTGGAGAACTCCACACCTGCGTTATGACAAATGATATCATTTATTAAAGTTTTAAGTCTGCCTCACTTGTACACAAAGACGTCATATTTTTACTTAGTTCGTCATCCGATGTGGAAGTTCGCCTAGTCTCGAATAAGGTGGTAAATTGTTTATCATGTGAATATATGAAAGAAATGAATCAGTGACAAACTTGAAACGTGTAAATATGACGTTTACAATAGTTCACAAAACAGGGAAGAAATGTTTGCAAAGAAATTAACTTTTCTTAAATCTAAGATTCCGAGTTGAAAATCTCGAAAATAAAGTCTCGAAAATCAAAACCTAAAGTATAATAATCCGGAATCCAAAATGTCGAAGACAAATATTCCAAAATATTGATTTAAAGTACAAATGCGTATATGCCGTACTTTATACTTGATATTATTCTTAAATTGGTTTTTGGGATTTTGTATTTCAGCACTTTACTTTCGCCGATTTCAACTTGAATCGAATAACTAAGTCTCCATAATTGCAGTATCTTCAAAATGACAATTTTGTCGATATTTTTCAGACGAAAATAATTTTGAACCATAGCTCTGGCTGGCCCTAACTTGGTTGATTCATCTGAGACATGAAATGAAAATGTTATCCTTTAAAAAAAATTTGTGAAATGGTAAAAATCTTATTTTAAAAAGACTTTTGAATTTGAAATAACTGATTTAAATTTTTAAAATCCGGGTTCTTATTTTGAAAAGTTATCAATTTTTTGTTTATTTCAAATGAACCAACTAAAAGTTGTGGTAATTTTTTTCGATATCGTTATATATTTATATATTTTTTTTTTATTTATTTATGTTTTCTCCAAGTAATTAGTAGTAGCGGTTAGCTGCTTACATATCTCACTTATAATGTTTTGATTCTAGCATAAATTCCACCTAAGTCAGTGAGTGTAGTTTACTAACTCAACTGGATTTTCTTTTCTTTTTATCTGAACACAGTTTTCTAAAGAATTCATTTAAGGGGGTATCCCACTCTAGAACGTTCAAAAAATGCATTTTTTTTTTTTAGTTTTGAAAAATTCTGTGTTCTTTCCTGAATCGTTTAAGCTATATCTTGCCGCGAAATTTGAAAAGCTCGCGCCGCTACAGGCGATTCCGTGCGTAGCTGCGCGCTCTCCAGCACTCGTAACTTTAACTTAAATGCCGTTTTTCTCAAAACACTGTCTTGATGAATGGTGTGCAGCATTCTGAGAAAACCATTCATGCGAAAAATTTCAGATTTTGGTACAAGCTGTGTTAGCTTTGTCTCTATGACCTAAGTGGAGCAAATCAGGCATTTTTACGTTTACATAGCTTGTATCCCATATAGTAACAGTAAAAAATCAACTAAAATATAAAACTTATAGTAGAAAAAATTAAAAAAATGAATATAAATTTTTTTTTCAAAATGTGCCACACTCATGCCATAGCCACATATATAAAGAATACTATTGTGCAATCTCATAATTTTCAGATTATTTGTTTGGCTGGTATCGTGCACACCGTTCCTAAGGTATGAGTCCCAGTAGCAGGCCTGCCCTGACCCAACCACTCAATAAAAAAAAAAAATTTTTTCTCAAAATATTCATTAAAGTTCATATAATAAGAGTATTATTATGTTTAACTCTAAACGTTTTATATTTTCTTGTTCAACTCCCTGAAAAAAACATTCAATTCAAGGGCCTCTAGAGTGGGATATCCCCTTAAAAGAGTTTAAGTTGTATAATTGTTACAAAAATTAGCATAACAAGTTTTTTTAAATTTGATGGGCTTTCAGTTAGCTTCAAACCATTCTATATTTTCAAATATTTTGTTTAATTGGGGTCGTTAGAAGAAAAAAAAGGAATTAAGAAAAGACGATACAAAATTCCCATATGAATTGGACACACTTCTTTTCTCTCTCAAAGAAAAAAATTTACCCGAATTGCCCACAAAACCTGCAAAACCCTTGGGACTATCAGCTGTCGCCAATATGTCTTGATTTCGGCACCGGAAAAAAAACCCATTCATCTTCGATTTTCGTACCCTTCTAAATATTCGTGGTCATCCAGCCAAAAATGCTCATTTTCACCTCTGAAAGGATCCTTGCAGGAAGGCAGTTCTTATTATCCTTCCACATTTTGGCCAAGAAGGCATCTCTTGCTTTCCTGATGACACTCGCTGGGACATCGTTTATCTTTCACTTAAGGCATTCCTTAAGGGACTTGCTTCTGGTACCCCCTGGACCCTAATAACCATTGTAATGGACAATGCTGCGGTAGTGATTCTGGTTTTCACTGTAAAACCCAAAAAATATTCGCTGAAGAGGAATTGATGCATTGATTCCACTGAAGATGAGTATTTTTCCCATTAATCATTATTGGGAGGTGGACTTGGTGACACTGTCTTTATATGACGGGCTGCGACTCGTATATTTGGTGCCATAAGGAAGAGTCCATCGAATTATGGTATTTCATGAAACTATTACGACTTGGACAGATGTTTGGTCCGATGTTCAATTGTTATTCTACTAATAGCCGCAGGGGGTGTTAATAATCGATACCAGGTTTGAATTAAATGAAAGGGGTGGAAAAAACGATTTTAGATATTGTCTCCGCCTCTTCTAAGCAGATGAATGAAAGTTGTAAAAATTCTCAACTATATTGCTCTTGCAAAATCACTGAAAATAACTCCAAAAATTACATCTCAATAAAACTCTACAGCTCTGACTATTTTATCTCGTACAACACTAATATCCTTTCATTATCAAATTACCGAAGAGGAAGTTCAAAAAATTCGTTGGAAATAATAAAAACTATGGGGATAAAATAAAACATATAAGCGTAAATGCATATAAATGACTCCTGTTCACTTTTATGTTATGCGCTTCGAATGTAGATTTATTGCATCGAGTGCAGCATCATTTGTATGTGTATGTGTACATCTCTCTATAGTATAAAGGTAGCGTGGCCATCATCTACACTGCAGTTCGTTTTTGCTATACTTCCGTCTCAATATTGATAGCCTTGCGGCATTGGGGAATAATTAAAAAATACATTCGGACATGGAACAAGACAAACAGACCAGAACAAAAATTGCTTAAAAACAAAAGCAAAAAATAATAAATATAACAACAACAGCAGTAGCAACAGAACAAAACAAAAATTGAAGCAAAAGAACAATCTCCAAACTTAATAAAACTCGGAATAAACAAAAATTGAAATTTATGACCAAAAAAAAAAATGGCTCTACTTCTGCATCGAATTGCCCCACTATGCGTCCATTATTTTACCGGATGGATTTTAACGGTGGCGTACAGAGGGCCAACAAAAAAAAAAACTCCCCGCCCAAATCCCCATATCAAAACTCAAGTGGACTCTATTTTCGTGTGATTTTCATGGGCCGCCGGGATTTAGCTGGGATTGAACCCAGTTCCCAGCTGCCTCTATTTCCCCTAAAATACCTGTGATATTAACACTCGAGGAGATTTACGGCGTTTGCTGTTTCAATTAAAAGAAAATATCCGCCTTCTGACAGTTTTTGTCGGTACATTCTACATGCAGAGTGATTCGATTTTTAGTCAAATACCTCAGGATGTTATATACACTGGTGTTCAAAATTAAGGGATCACTCAAAAAAACGGAAAACTTTTGGCAGTTGAATACACTAAGAAAAAAGAGTGCCAGCAACTTTCCCTTTGGCATTCCTTTAGTATCTTTAAATAAAAAACAAAAACCTGAAAACCTTCATGATCCCGCCATTTTTTCCAAAATGGAATCAAATAAATTAAAAAATATCAAAAACAAAGTTTTTAATGTCTTCAAAATATTGAAGATACAATACAAAAAAAAAAATATTTTTGAGATAAGTGATAAGAGTGAAGATGACACTTTCAACTTTCCAATGACGTCTGCCGAATTACTATACGTGCATTCGTTTAGTAGTTATGGAAGCTCCAAGTTTAAAATTACGTTTTTGCTTTGACAGCTCATACCTCAGTCGAACAAAATCACATGAAAATTTAAAAAAAAAAAACCATTTTAAAGTGGAATGAATTTACTCACAAATGTTTTTTCAACTCCATAGAAGCCATTAAACTACATAAAAATTAATGGATAATTGCTTTGTTCTATTTTTTGACTCTAAATGAGCGGTAGGTTTTTTCGATGCGTGGGTTTCAAAGTAGAAAATACAAGCTTCAAAATAAGTTTTTATTCTCCAAATCCGTTCATTTTTTGTGAAGTTACAGCGGTTTAAAAATTAAGAAAATTCCCCTATATTTGGGTGATCCCTTAATTTTGAAAGCCAGTGTAATTTGACAATAGACACAATTTATATATAATATATGATATGCTGAAGAATCGATTATAGGCAAAGAAAATAAATATTCGGATCGGTCTATTCAATAAAAAATATGCATATCGGGTTTTTAAATCCCTTTTTGATTTATTATTATTATTATTAATTTAATAAAATTATTTACAAAGTAAACATATTGCCCTAAGAGTTTAAATATCATTATTCTTTGCAGCTTAAGGTAATTAATTTGAATAAACTTAAATTTTTGGTATCTAGAATTATTGTGTAGAGGAAAAAATATTGTAAAACCTCATAAACTTGTATTTAATACTACTTAAACGTTGAGAAAAACGTTACATACAAAAGTTTTAATATTTTTGCCTGGCTATTTAACAACGACCTTGGATTTGACCTTGACCGTGACCTTAAAGGTCATATCAAGGTCAGAATCATTTTTTAAATTACAACACCCATTTTTTATTACGGATTTGGAAAGAGAGAAAAATTTTATCTCCGAATATGGCCTTAAGCAACTTGAACCTTTGATCTCTGAAGGTCATATCGAAGGAAGATCAAAGTACCGCAACAGAAGAATAACTCGCCAGGAGTGGATTTTCGAAAAAAATTGTTCAGACAAAAGATGTAGGATTGTTCCCTGGCTATCCGGTGGAGACCTTGGATTTGACCTTGACCATAACCTTCAAGACCATTTCGGGGTCAAGTTTATTTTCTTGCATAGAAAGATATGCTTTGACCCCAGAAGTGGTAAGAGCCGAACATTTTACGTTCGAATTATGACCTAATTAACATCCTTCAAAAAGGAAAAACTGAATCCTAATATCTTTCTGTTTGATGAAGAATGTTGAAATTTAACACATTGACAGGTCCATTACTTGAAATAGGATAGAATAAGAATGAGCCCGAATAAAAATGACATTGACACTTACAAGAAATGACAGTTCATTAAACAGTTATTTCTATCGAAATTTCTACGCCTCTTAAAAGGCACCCTTTATTTAGGTCTGTCTGGTAACTTACAGGCAAAGTTTTCTCTAAAATTCTGGTAAAAAGTTTCATATGATAGTGGGGATGAACATCAAAAGTTATCAGACGACTTCAAGTAACAATTGGCAACACCTTCAAAATCTTACTTGTGTATGTAAATTGTCAAACATAATCGAGATACCAGAGGAGAAACATGGATTTATTTAATATTTTCGGAGATTTTGAAATATGTTTTTTATTTATTTAAAATGTTCATCAATAACTTACTTCTATCTGAATCGAAATGCAAAATTTAAACACAAAAATGACAAACTACACAATGACAAGCAATCGGTGATTTTACTCAAATTTACTCGTTCTCGTAGCATGTGTAAAATCTGGTAAAATTTGGTAAGAAGTAGTATTTTTACCCATGAGGTTCTTTAAAAACAACTACCTTAAGAACCTTCCTTATATTCCTAAAGATGATTGAAGAAAAATACCACAATAAACGTAATTCTAATATTATTTTGTTTTTTTCCTTTTCTATCTAATTCCATTAAATTTGACTCGGTTGAATGACTCATAAAAACCTTGCTATTTTACATCGTGTTTGAATTCATTTGACCCCAAGTTATTTTTTTCATTGGTGATAATGCAAAACAATTAAACCCCTCTATACTATACATATTTATGTACCACAGAAACAACCAATTCTCGCCTGGTCTGATGATATTTTACCCTATTATCAACTGGTTGAGCAATGTGAATAGAGCTTTAAAAGCGGCGAATTCTTTGTACTCAGTCGCTCGTGAAAATTCATTTTTCTGATTTGTTTGTGCAATAAAATACAACCGATGGGGCTGAAGCATATAAATATAGAGAAAATTTTTCATGAACAATTTTTTCTATTGGCTCAGTCACCTGAAAAACCAATTTTCAAAAAACCGACAACGATGACGACGAAACGAATCGTTCCATTCTATTTTGTATGAGAGGGGTAAGGGGATTAGAGGAGAATGATGCAGGGTGGAGTGGACAATGACGGGGGAAGGGCGGAAAGCCGACGTCACAAAAAAGAAATTTTCACGCACAAACCTCAATAAAAATTTCAAAAACATTTGATTCCGCCCGTTTGTTATTCTCCTGGAATCCTTCCTTGATTGTGCCCCACCATGCAGCTAGTATAGCTCTTCTAGTACTTAGTCACTGATCTACCCCCCTGGAGCATAACAACATAAAAGCAGCGCCCGGTCACGCTAGATATGAAATTAATACTCGTCGACATACACTCGAATATTGTTGAAGCTATGCTCACTATACAATTCTCGTATGTGATGTAGCATACTATACCATATATCATTTGCATAGCGATGCGTTGTACAAAACTCTTTCTCTGTTTACATCGACATTCCCGGTGGGTATCCGGGTTGTATCCCGGCACGATGCAACCCTGCATTCCTGCTTCCACCTCTGCCCTCTGCCCTCTATCCGCGCCCTGAACATACAGCAAGCCGGTCAATGGCGGCCCTTATCTTTGGCAAAAAGGGTCCATCATTCTGCAATGCAACAAATAATTCACCCAGCTGAGTGCACTTGCTGCACCCTTACAAAAGGCGAAAAATTCATGAGTTCGCGACTGGCACATACGACAGAATCTGCTAGCCCTTTTTCCTTCATTTTTTTTTTTAGAAAACAGGATTTTTTTTTTTTTCAAAATGTTTGTATCAGCGAAAAAGTTGAGTTGAAAAAAAAAGACATTATTTTTTTGAGTTTGATTACTGAATCGACCCGAACGCCTTTGATACCCGCCCGACACACCACCGGTGCAGTCGCAGTGAAAGGGCCAAAGTCTAAATGAAAAATTCCATGCGTTTACACTTGAATACTAATGCACTTTATCTTTTCCGAACATATTTCACAGCCCCGGGAATCGATGGTGGATAGCTCCACCCGCTGCTGATCTTCACCCGGGAATGCTATGCTTCTGGGGGTTGTTATCTGGCGCGAACACCACAGATTTCTCCCCGCTAAATGGTCCATGTCGTCCTTTCTTCTCCAAAAGGTCGTGAATGTCGCTGTTCTATAGATTTAATGCAGGCGTGTTTCTCTGAAAAGAGCAACTTTTCCCTAATGCACCCACAATTTCAGCGCCTTCTACCCGCGGATGGAGAAATGTTGCTGAATTTGAAAACTTCAAAAACCCCCAAAGACTAATTGTAGCACTTTTGACCACTTTCTTCCATTGTTTTCACGTTAAGGCGGCAGAAGTGCTGCTGCTCCACGGTAAAAGAAAAAGGGTTGGTTACAAGAAATAAACAATTTTGATTTACTTTAAGCGTCCCAGATGCTACACAAGTTGAGCCAAAACTCCCCTTAACCCCACCAAATCCCTCACCATCACTTGTTCAGTTTGCCGTTCTTATTTTCCATCTTTTCTTAATTTTTCCGCTTCTCACAAATTTATGTTGGGACTTTTTCTTTTAATCTTGGCAGCGTGAATATCAAATTAAAAAGGAAGAAAGCAATAAAGGTCGGGCCTCCCCTATTCGCTGGGGTCATGGAGAGAAGATGTATTAAGAATGAAGGAGGAAAATTTACAATTTGTAAATATGAAAAATTCTTTCCGCACTTTTCCTTAGCTCACTGCCACCCTTTGTTTACGCAAATATTAAGATTTTATTAGAAATCTTCTAAGGCTCCCAGGGTCACTGGTGTTCAACTTTCTTCGAGGGTCAGACGAATAAATCGTCGAGTTGGGAAGGAATTTTGTCGCTAAGTGTGCGGATAATACAGTTATGTACATGTGTATGATATAGCCCTTTGTAACTAAATATTCATAAAAAAATTTACTTTATTAATATATACCTACACATCGATCATATCATATCATTTGAAGTTGAGCTTTGAACGTGCTTTAAATTATGAAAATAAGGTAAATAAGATAAGTCTAAAATATTTAATAAAAAACAAAAAGTTTTTAATGAAATCAAACTCAAAGTTTAATAATAAGGAGAGTTATCCTGTTTTTAACAAAATTTGGTTATTGCCGTTGAAAACAATCTTAGAGTTAAGATACCAAGCAGTTGGGCAACAATTTTCCGATGGGGAAGAATGCTTGTAAATACAGGGTGTTGCTGAACTACGTATGAATAAAGAATATCAATCGATTCTTTGAAGTGTCTCGAGCGACGCTCACTCAAATATTCGTCAGGTTTTGTAAAGAAAAACCTTGTAGGCCCAAGATTGTGCATTTATGCGAAAAAGTAAGTACTCTCCATCGTTTCCACGATACTCAACATATCATAATCCGTTCACAAGTGTTCGAGTATTCGGTCCTAAAATCTAAACTTGGCACAATTTCTCAGAAATTTCTTAGTTATGACTGCCAACATCCTTTTTAGAAAAATTGAAATCGAAAAATTGTTCAGAAAATTGTGCAATATTCTTAAGTCAGTAAATTTGTAACTACTATTCAAATCAAGCATAAAAATGTTTCCAGTGATTTTTTTAATTATTTTGACTAATGTATCCCCTTCCTTGGGATTTTAGCCAAAGGCAGATATATTTAATATAATTCCAAATGAACTATTACAAAGAATTTAAACCTGGACATTACAACACAGTCAATCTGCATGAATGAATTTCATTTCTAAATATAAGATTGGTCATTATTGCGGTTAAGTAAAAAATTTATTTGTTTGCTCAAAATCCAATTTGTGTTCCCAAAATTACATTTGTTTTTACAAAAATTCATTTATTTATTTGATACAATTAACAAGAAAATTATTTTTGGAAATTTTTTAAGATGTCGTAACAATGGCGCTTCCGGATGTTTTCCAGATATTGTTTAAAATAAATTTTAAGACGACAAGCGAACTATCTATAAATATTTGTAACTCTAGGTACTTTAGAAATATATTTGTAATGAAAAGAAAGATATATCAATGTTTGAATTATTTTTATAAAATCTAAATATATGATGTCCTAAAAGTAAATTTTTTTTTCGAAAATTATTATCCATATGTACTTTTTGAAAAAGAAAGAATTTCACAAATCTACACGGTCAAATATTTTACACTAAATTTCTAATGCTCTGCAAAATATATAAATTTATTAAACGCTTTTGAAATCATTTTGAAATTAAAATCATTTTCCGAATTACTTCATAACATTTAGTATAAAGTATATAAATAATTTCAAATCTGACAAATTTAATAACCAGGTGAAGGGATTGTAGCAACCAAAAAGTAGCTTGATTTCTTCTTCTAAATGAAGGAATTGCAGCACTCAAAAAGCTGATTGATTTCTTTTTCTCTGTTTTTAAAAATAACCAATACCTCTACATTTTTGTTGATAACTATTTTAATTTTGTTTAAATAAATTTTATTTTTCTAAAAATCGATTGATCGCAACTCACAAATTATTAAAATCTGTAAAATTTTAATATACGCACACGATTCGTACAAAAAATAAATAATAACGACTGCCATGCAGTTCAAAAGAATCTGTGGTGTACACACAACAGTTTAGAACTGAATATTATTAAATGTGAAATCATGAGTTTCTGTAGGGGCCGCAATCTCCTGTGTTTTGATTATACCTTATCAAATTATTCTCTACGGCGTGTTCATTATGTACGTGATTTGGGAGTTATCCTGGATTGCAAATTATGTTTAATTAAGCATATCTGTGTTGGGATTCATCAAAAGATGGTACTGTCAATTTTCCAATAGAGCTGTCCTCCAACAGCTTTATTTTTCTTTTGTTACAGCAATTCTTGAATACGCGAGTTAAGTTTGGTCAACCTATTATCAAGTTCATATTGATTGTGTAGAATCTATGCAAAGAAAATTTGTCAGATTCGCTCTTGAGGATTTACCTTGAGGCAATCAAGTTCTTGTCCCCCCTTACAATGATCGCCTAAGGCTCCTAGATATGCATTCTCTGCACAAATATTGGGAGAGTGCAGACATTCTATTTGTTCACCAATTATTAATTGGTAATATAGATTCAGTTTCCCTTAAAATCGAATTCACTTTCAGAATCTACGTACGTAATCTTAGGGTATTTGTTTTTGCAAACTTGTTTACATAAAAATAGCTACAGACTTTTTCAACCTATTAATCGAATCAGGTTAACTGTGAAGAATAATAAGAAAGAAATAATAAAAGTAAGCAAAGTCTTCCTATGTAAACTAAATATTATCTTCTAAACATATCAATCAACTACTACTTCAGTCGTTCTATATCTACCAAATTATATTAATTGTATTTAAATATTACATCTAAATTACTATGGCATCTACTTTAATTTTATAAATATTAACAATATGGCACGGGTAATTTAAAAAGGTGGTTTTGTTTAAGTCGCCACACACAGATTATGCCTTTTAACATTTCTAGTTTTTAATTTTTAACCATAATAATAGAAAGTAATTTTTGGTGGAACTAATAATTCATTATATTTAAGTATTGTAGTCATAGAAAATATCTGTCAGAAATATATGTAATATAGTGCGTTGTCGATGTTCGATTTTCTCCATTTGTAAAAATCGCTTCACTTAACGCTCAATAAAACATTGTAAAATCTTAACTAAAAGTAACACTAAAATTAAACTTCAAACAATGACAACTAAAGAGTTACTGAATGTAATGCAGGCAGAACGAAATAAAAATTTTAATCATGTCTATATGAGGCCGCGAACTTTTCAATCCCACCTCGTATTCCATCTTAATTACTATGGCATTTAATTTTATTTTATAAATATTAATAATGTGACACGGGCAATTTAAAAAGGTGGTTTTGTTTAAGTCGCCACACACGTTATACTTTTTAACATTTCTAGTTTTAAATTTTTAACCATAATAATAGAAAGTAATTTTTGGTGAAACTAATAATTCATTATATTTTAAGTATTGCATTGTAGTCATAGAAAATATCTGTCAGAAATATATTTTAACATGAGTGAAAGATTGTATTTAATTGTTATATTTATAAAGTATTTATAATTTAATATTTATAATTTAATATGGTTTTGGTGTGGTCATACACATATGTCATGCAGAAAATGTTAGGAAATATTTCGAAATTTTTGACCGTGCATGGAAAACAAGGTTTTATAAATTAATAAGTAGGTATTGTGTTGGCTGTTAACTACGCTGCATATTTAAATAGCTTTGGAAGTGACATTTTTAGCATTTTAAAAGAGTTGCATTTTCACACATTATAGTTGAGGTCCAGTTTTCGCCATAAGCCACATTAAGATCACCTCCTTGCTACTACTACCTCCGTGAAATGCATGAAAATCTCTTAATTATTTCCATTGGCCCGGTAAATACCGACTGAGTGCAAACATTTATTAACAAATGTTGGACATGTTAATTAATTTTGGCTTAACAAAACGCCGACAAACAAACGAGTCCGAAACCGAGGTGGGCTTGCTAGAGCCGAGCGAAATTATTAATTCATGTAATATGAGAGCGTTTTGAATAGTTAAATTAAATATATAAATGTGAGGTTTCATCAGTGCACGGGGGCACGGGTATTTATTCGCCCGTCCATCGTCGTTTTGCTGCGTTCTGAACGCACATTCGTACGCATTTGCTCCAGAATGAAAGGTGTGACGACTGCGAGGGTGGAGTAACTTCAGCATCACCCTGCAGTGGTCCGTGGAATGCTATTGTCCGGTTAGGACCGGGCACCAGAGCAAACAAACACTTGACCAAATCGCACGTTTTCAAATTCAATTTCATAATTACGTGCGGGCAAAACAACAATCACGGTGTATACCATCCGCGGTTAATATTAAATGAACTCGGAATATGCAATGAGGACACGCGCGGTCGGATCTCCCGGACTTTTGGGCTTTCAGGATTTCGGGCAATGGAATTTTGAAGGGATTTCAGTAACGCAGATTTTGTCATTTTTGGCTTTTATTTGCGAAAGTAATAGAATTGAAGTTATCGCCCCAGCCCACACGGGTACCTTCATCAAAATTTAAATTACGCACCGAGATGTTTGGAATTTTATGGCAAAATTTCCTCGTACGAAACTCACACACTAAAAAATATATTCCATATTATATTAGTTTTTAATTTTGCATTGTCCTTTGTTTTTATTGTTGAAAATTATATTTCCACGTATGCTTGTAGTTGACAAAATATACACGGAATAAATTTTTGTTTGCAAAACTAATATGCAATGTTGCAACGAGAAGACATCTTGATAGTGTGAGCAAAATTACAAGTTTTTGATGAATTATAAGGCTCACAATATTGGCATTTTTAGTATACTGCATGTTAATTTTTTATTATGCACACTGTACATTTTCATTGATCAAGATTCTTGTTATTATTTTTATGCTTTCGAATTGTATGGGAATTTTCCAAATTTTTGTAGAGAAAAATACTATAAAATTGTCTCCTTGTAAGAAATTTAATTATTCTAAACGAAATGCACTGGCGTTCAAAATTAATATATAGGGAAAGGTTCTAAACGGTTTCGTTATTGTATATAATATTAAAATATAAATAAAGCTTCGACAAAAGTCCATTCTACACCGAAATAAATGTTTGGCCTTATCTATTAATACTGGTTAATATAGATTGTGTATCCAGAAAAGTGATAAATAATTTTAATTGGATTTCTTCCATATACTCAGAATCTGTAAACTAAAATGTTTATTTAGTCTCCATTTTGACGAAACGTTTTCCCTTGCGTAAACTTTCTCCTATAATGTCCCAAAAATTTTCAAATATTTCCTAATTTTTAAAACTAATTTCTTCGAAAAAGGAAACTAACTGAAAAAAGTACAAATTTTCAAATTATGAAATAAACTACAAAATTTTATTAGTGAAAATTCTAAATAGTTTAAATCAAACTTTATAAATCTTTAATTTAAATTTTTTAAATACTATAATATTGTAATTAAAATAAAATTTCATAAAGTCAGTAGCAAGTAGTAGTTTGTAAAAAATTCAAATCAGCAAAAAATAGATTCCTTTTTTCTAAAATAAAAGTACTTTGATATTTAAGATTTTATGCTGCTCTTAAGTATCATTGATTACCAATTCTTATAAAAAATTCAAGTAATTAATTTTTCATAAAAAAAAAACCTTTTGAAAAAATGAATTGAAAAGAAAATTAAGAGGACATTGCTAAACTTATCAATACTATAAGATACCATTTAAATATTTTGTGAGACCTTCTATAACCCTAAATATTTATATTATTCTCCTAATGCTTTCAGCTAATTTGTCAAATATTTTTTAAAGAAATCGTTGTCATATTTCATTTAGTTTGTTAAGCAACATCATTTTTTCTTACCTTAATTTCTTCTCTGTGTTCTCAATCTTTAAACCCCACGGATTTTAAGTTAAAGTTTTGGGTAAGCCATTTTAGCAACTTTAAAACATAATATTAAAAAACTGTGGGGTATCAAATAATAATGTTATACGCTAGAAAGTTAGTAGTACATTTGAAAATGGCTAATCCACTTTATAGGATATCAGAAAAGTTTTTAATTGATAACTACTTGCGGCTTGTTACTCTGAATGTGGTTATTTCTTACTTTACCAGCACCATGAAACGTCTTGATGCCCGCAGTAAAAAAAAATTCTAGTTTGAATTGATTGCTTTTTAATTATTTTTCCAATTTCAAAAAGGACTCAATTCAGAAAAATACTAAAGTTGATAATTTGACTGAACTGCGATTTGTAATTTTAAATACCGATATTTTAAATAATATGCCAAAGTAAATTCATGTACTATTTATTAATACTTAGTATGATTTTTACTATTTAATCATAGTACAGCCAAATATTTACTATTTTTTATAAATGTTGAATTGTTGGTATTATTTCATTAAAAGCGACAATTTACTGAATCTCTAAAAATCTAAATAATTAATTATAACAATATTTTTATAAAAATAGTAAATAGATTTCATTCTTTCATAATTTTAAATGTTATTTACATAATTTTACAGATTATAGCGTGTGTGATTTCTATGTTGTACAGTTATTTATTTGCTATATTGAATGCTTAACTTTAATTATGATAAATTCACTAATCATGACTATATTATTGTTAAATAAATTAGACAGGAAATTATTTATGGAAGATTTTATGTTTTCCTCAAAAGGTTCGTTTGTTATTTTATTTTAATTTTTATACGGCTTACGGAGTGAAAAAATTCAATAATTTACTTCATGAAGTGGTATTGTCAGTCGGGATTTCTTTCCTGTAATTTCTTATATATCAATAGCATTTTAAATGCCTAAATTCTTCAGTATATCTTGTATCCACATCGATTTAGTATGCCCCGTCAATTATACAAGTACTAATAGGGTACGAGGGATGATTTCCGATGTAATTTTTTTTTTTTTTTTATTTCTTCTATAAGGGCAAACCACCCAGAAACCTTTGTAAGTACATAAATACTCTAAATGCCATGTTGCTCGTTAGAAGGGTAACTCGTTAACAAAAAGCTTAAATACTTGAGTTCTCATACTACACCTTAAAAGGGTGTGTGAGTGTGCATTAATAGAAATCCCTTCCAACTCTGTCCGGACTATACAATATTCGATGTGGGCATGGAAAAGGTGTGTAAAGGGGCTGCGGGGGGACGGGGTAAGATTGATTAGGATTGGAATGGTTGGACAAACAGCCGAACCAATCTACGGCCCTGCCACCAGCTTTTCTGTCATTGAAGGGCAGTCAGTTGGAGCGACTAACGAGATGCAAAACACTTAAATGGAGTCGTTTCTTGTTTAAATTTTAATTGGTTAATCGAAAGGAGCTCGTATCTGCCAAAGTCAGCTTAATTTGGGGAGGTTGGGGATCTCCCCGGTTTGGATTTCTAATCGTTGACTGACTAACTTCGACTAGAAATTCGATTGTAGCACAAAATGAACTGGTAAAATATTCAATCAACCAACTGCCAATTCCAGGTAAATTGGAGGTATTTCTGGGAAATTCTGAGGAAGGATAATGTTTTTTTTTTACATTTTGATTAATTTATCTGACTTAGGAAATTCTTAAAGTATTCCGGTAACACTTAAATAAATAAGATGAAATTAATGCGCTCCCTCTGGGGGGGTATTTGTTGCCTGTCTTTTCCACCGGTTATATATTGGATGAGGTCAAATAAATATATCTCTTAATCCACTTTAATTTCAATCAAACATTTATTGGGAACATCTGTGAATGAGGGCAACGTAAATTGAAGGTAAACACGCATATAATGGGCGGCATGAAGTTTTCGTTACTCGGGTAATGTATCTCTGGGTATTCCTGGATTCTCGTTTCTCCCTTAAATTTAGTCCATGTCTACGGAATCTCTGGGGGATGGTGTATTTATTATATACATATATATATATTCGTAACCATTGCCGCTTTCATTAGAATCATTCGGCTCTGATAGAAGCATGCTTTGAAAATTACCAAAGGGCGATCATGGCTAGGAGAATGGTTGGGCCCATTAACCTCCTCTTTGATGTGTTCGGGTCGAGAAGATACAATTCTTAAGATTTTATTGGATAATTGTCCTTCTTGTAAGAGTATCTGCTCTCCCTCTACTTTAGCCCTTCGTCCCCTTTATATTTTAGGCTACTGTTTGACCGTAATACAATTTTGCTTGACCTAGGAAATTTCGGATAAGTTTATGTTTCAAGGTGACCTTTCATCAGGTTAGGTGTTTCATAATGGTACTATTTAACGTGCCGCCGGTGAAGGAAAATTGCCTCAATTCCTATCGCGATATTATTCATGATTTAATTTGGCCCAAATGTGTTTTCGTGATATTGTTAGAGCTCTATTCCCCATTTCACGCAACGCAAAACCCCTGGGAAGTTTACTAAATTTATTGAAACCTCCGTCGATACCCACAAGATTCTATCCTACAGGAGGTGTTCTATGTTACCGGAGTTCATCTCCACATGAAAAAAAATTAATTAAACCTTTTTCAAGCGCCCGTTTAGGAGGAGTTTTTCTCCCCGTATTGCCTTTTATGCTCTAGAACTTGTGTACCTGTGCTAGCAAGAAATCGAGAGAATAATGCATATTACGTGCGGGGGTCCGGGGAAAACGATCCATTAGACAAAATCGTCAGCAGGTTTACTCATAAAAACCATCTTTTGTATTATATACGGTGAAGTCATTTTTCGACTTTGGAGCTTGTAGGGAGCATGGCTAAATAAAACCGAACTGCCAAAGTTCATGAAAATCATAAGAATGCGCATAAAAAGCCCTGAAGGGAAGAGGGTTGGGGCATATCAGTCCCACCGCAACATGAAAAGGGTTCCTCCGTGGCAATAAATTTCCGGAAGCGCTAGTGCATGTCGCAGTTTGAAATTGCTTCCCGCGAGAAAAATTATTGTGTAAGTGCGGCTGGTGGTGCAGGGCTAGTAATAAATATGTCACCGCACTGGCGGTGGGGAGAAGAGGAGAAGATGAAGGTTAACTGAGCTGGCACCATCCACCATTCTTATTTTTCGCAATCATCCGTTGTTCTTTCAACGAAAAAGGGCTTATTAGAATGACAGGATAGGTTTTCATCAGTTTTCACCCTTTTGGTCGCTATCGCACCCGGAACAGTACAATGCAAAGAATATAATTTTTCGTACTCCCCTAAAAATCGCTGTCTGACCCTGCAAGAGGGTTAATCAGAACCCGCCGATTAGGTCTTGGTCGGGTGATTCGATTGAGGGATTTTGACAGATGAGGGTATCATTTCGGGTTGAGTTATTGGGGCGACAAGTGAGCGGTGAATCGAATTTAATTTAGTCACAACCTTAACTTGGATTCTGGATTAAGGGATCCGTATGTTTGGTGTGAGATATAAAGGAATAACAAAAAGGGGATTAAGTATGAAAACATACGGAACCATACAATTTCCATTTTCGTCTGGATTAATGATCCTTTGTATTGAACAAAAAATTGGGGGTGAAATTACTTTAAAATTATTGAACCTATTGTACTGACAATGAAATATGTGCTTTGATTAAAAAAAGAATGCCAATCATATAGAAAAAATACGAATAATAAATATGTAAAACAATAAAGAAGAATTATCAAAACACTAATACTAATAAAAAATTCACTAATCAAAATATCTTTCTGAATAAAACATTTTTAGGGCTCAATTTCGACTTATGAAACCCTCACCCGGGTGAAAATTTTAGTTCTGTTAAGAGCCCAAAGATCACGATTTCTTTTATATACTCGGTCTGCCGCTCAAAATTAAACTATTTTTTTTTTTGAATTTTTAGATTCTTGATAAAGTTTGAACCCTCGAAAGATAATCTACGTCCCCGAGACGTAAGTCGCATGAAAATATTACTATATCTTTCTAACTATAAAACGCGTCAAATTGTCTTTAAAAGAAGATTGTTTAATTCTAAATAGTTGATTTTGTAAGAAAATGTTAAAAGTTATATTCTGTATTTTAAAAATTCATGTTTTTTATATTTTTTATTAAAAAGTACATAAGCTGCTTAATAAAAACCTTATAATCTTTAAAAACATATAAAAAACCATAAAATACCTTATATGTGTGATATAAGTCTCTGAGACGTAAAAGAAAAAATATTTCTTATTTGAACTTTGGATCTCCGAAATAGATGTGAAGGATGGCTTATGATGACATATTCAATAGTATTTCTTTTATTAGGATATCTTTTTCATTATTTTAGAAATTTATTACATTATAATCTTTGTCTTTATTATTATTATTTTTATTTTACTTATTATTTTTCCTACATTAGGATCTTTAGGATCATAGAGCTAATAATCCATTCTAAAATCGGAACATAGAAAAACTAAATAGCATTTCGAAAAATGCATATTCCCGCAAAAAGTTTAAATGAAAGTTGGGATCAATGTGCCCATTTTCCTTTCACCAAGTCCTTTTGAACTGATTTAACCTAGATCACTAGATCACTATCCATTACCATAATTTGTTTAAGACTGCATATAGTATTTTAAAACAAACGTAACCTTTAATACACATAAATTCTCTATTAATCCAAACGTTCACTCCATCGTGAATTTTAACTCGTTATATTTCAACTTCAAAAATACAGGAAAATTTTTAATTTGTAAATTAAAGTTTAAACATTATACAATATTAATATCTCTGTAATATGATGAAGAATTCACACATAATCTGAAATATCGAGTATTAAAATATAAATATACATAAAAATTCCTGATGAATTAACAAAGAAATAATGAAGAGGGAGATATAAAAACAAATGGAAATAACTTTACTGAATAAACATAAACTTCATCCAGTTCGAAAATATTAATATTATTATTATGTATTATTATTATTTTTTGTTCTTTTAATAAATTCTTTAATTATGTTTCCACCACGTTTTGGATTTATTGCAGGTTTTAGTGAAAATATATTTTACGTTGTAAAAAGACAATACACATTAAAAATTTGTTATATATGCTAAAAGCTAAAATTTTTCTTAACTCTTGATATTCTCAAAGAAATTTAACGGAAAATTGTTCTTAAAATGAATTTCCAAAGTTTTAATACTACTAAACATAATGCTTTTTTCAACTTAAAACAAAAATTTTAATAAAAAAACATATTCTTGATAGTGTACATGGTGTAGTGTGTTATATTTACACCCTTTAAAACAATATCACACTAAGCTTTATCTCAAATCAATTTTTGTCGTTGAACCCGAATGTAAAACCCAAAAATCTTCTTCTTATCCACTTAAGTAAACGACCAATAACTGTCATTAATAAAAGGTAATAAAATTTCGATTGAAACCCAACTGCCCAGAAGCAGCCCCGCCCAACGGAAACCCATTGTAAATATACCTACAACACGCCAACATCCGCTGTCCATTGTGAGTTTACACTCGATTTGATCAATTCCAATCAAATTAATTCAATCCTTCAAAATCATGTTTCCACCTAATTTACAATCGTTTCATTCCCGGAGCCCGCAAGCCCGCTAACACGACTAATCCCCTGCCCATCTTACCGAGGCTTACAATATCTACTTAAAAGCACGCAAGGTCTGGACTCTGACCATTGTAGGCCAGCAGCGCTGCCAACCCTTTCCTCTAATTTCCCATAGTAGTTATACCTATCGTCCTGTAGGTTCCTAGACAATGTTTCACTGGCTGGGATGGCAAAATGGCTCCTTCATTCCTGGGAATTTTCGATTGCCCCCTGCCGAAACCTTGGGTGTGGGAGGAGGGCGGCAGGGGTCCAAACCAGGATCAGAAGTAACATTCGTCGTAGCATCATCAAATTGGGCAGGTTTTTGTACGTGACCAGGAGCAGTGCGGTGGTTGTGACCTCCTCCGGCATGGTAAAAAATGTACAATCAATCAACGTGAAACAAGTACCTGAAATGTTTTATAATTAAATCCCGACCCCTTGAACGTATTTGTGAAGACGAGAGCAATAAATCTGCTTGTCCTGCAAATTAAAAGGGGCTTCTGTATTCCGCATAAAATTTCTGCAATAACAATGAAGCAATGATCTGATTAAGCGGATTCCACGATGACATGCCCTAGATGGACTGCCCTTTTTCGATTTTTTCCCCGATTGGGATTTTGCGTTTCGTTTATTTATTTATTTTTTTAACTAATTATAGCCGTTCATTGAAGGTGCAATTGTTGTACGAAACAGAGTTATCTCTCGACCATAATAGATATTGATTTTTTCAAATTTATTTCTTCTGTACTGTTCGTGAAAAAATTGTAACTTTTTTCATTTAAAAAAATCATATTTTGATTTTTTGTTCTTCAAGGTAGAGTCTCGCAAATAATCATTCAAAAATGTAACAACTGGTACTGCACTTTTACTTAGTTCTTAATATAGTTTCTTCTTTTGAAACTTGGGACCGATTGATTTCAAATTTGGCAGACTTATTAATAATACATTTCGCCGTTATCTCTACTAAGGACAGTTTTTCAATTTAAAAATTACAATTGAGGCGATTGGTTTTTCGGTTATAAATATACATGTTATTTTTCAAATCATTAGAATGGTTGAAATCAAAGAAATTTTGCATCCGAAAAATATTCCCATTTAGATTCCATTCCATTATTCCATCGAGAGAAAAAAAATGTAAATTTCATCCACTTTTTAACTATTTCGTAGGAATTTTGTAGAAATCCGGATAACCCTTAAAATTTTACAATATAACTATCCCAAATAGTTGAATTGAAATCCGGAGAAAGTTATATTCATCCACTTGAATTCCACTGTAGATAAAACAACTTTTTTACCAATTCATAATAGTAGTAACATTATTTTCGAATGACATTTTTAATACATATCTATGTTATTACTATTATAAATTGATACAAAAGTTATTTTATCTATAGCAAATTAGTCAAGTTGATGAATACAACGGATTTACGAAAGTTTCTGTAAATGAATCTTGCCCATAACGTTTTTGAATATAAAAATAATTACATAAATAATACATCTCTAGATCAATCAGTAAAGGTTTTTAAATCTTAGAGAGCAGACAAACTGATGCTAATGCGAAGAACTTTCCGCATAGTCATTTTTAACTATTCCATAGGTTGAATTTAACAAATAACCCAGAAAATTGTTACGTATGACTATTCTGAATTTTTAATTATTTTCTTTAAAACTAACATCAATAAGTTTTGTTATATTTTACTAACGTTATAAATTATTTACCTGAAACGACTTTAACTATCAATAGTCGAATTTAACAATAACAAACATTCAATTTCGTGAGCATGTAGGATTTGATCCCAACACGCAAACTCCAACTAAATTCAGACTAATAATAATAAAAATAACCAAAATTTAATTAAACTTATATAAGCCAGTTAATTTAAGCATGAAGAAAAAGTTCCTATAATAAATTAAAAGTTTTACTATGTTTCTAAGATAATTATAGTTTTTTTTAAGATTCCTTAAGATGTGATTTAAACAAATTATTCGATACTTCAGTTGGCTAAAGAATTAACACTTAATTGTCGCCTTCAGGTCTTCAATCAGCAGACTGTATACAAGTAAAATATATACCTTTCTTTGCAAATAATTTATGTGTTTTTCCCAGGGATCGTAACTGTTATAAGTTATATATAAAAAATCTAAAATGAATTATTACTTTGAAACTTATATGATTTAAGACAAAATGAACCAATTATATTTCACCAAAAATATTTTAAGTTATTTTTAACTATAATCTTCGCCTACTATTAGTTTAAATCTTTTAAAACTGTTATGAACGATTTTTATTTTTTTTTGTTAAAAATTATGATTTACAATGGACTTTTATTTTTTAAATTAAAAATAACTGTTAAAAAAAATTTTTATTTTTTTCTGTCTCATATAAAAGTCTTTTGAAGATTTTTATTTTTTCAGTATTTTATAAAAGTCTTTGAAGAATTTTATTTATAAAATATAAAAATAAAAGTCTTTGAAGACTTTTATTTTTAAAATATGAAAATAAAAGTATTTTGCAGAAGATAAACAAAAAAATCATCGCGATTAGGGAGTCACACTATAAAAGCAATTATAATATTGTACTTAATTTGAACAATTAAGTACAATGTTATGATTTTTTTTATAGTATTATTTCATAATCGTGATGATTATTTTACTTATCTTCTGCAAAAGACTTTTATTTTCATATTTTAAAAATAAAAGTCTTCAAAGACTTTTATTTTTATATTTTATAAATATAAGTCTTCAAAGACTTTTATAAAAAACTGAAAAAATAAAAATCTTAAAAAGACTTTTATACAAGACAGAAAAAAATAAAAGTCTTTTTTAATAGTTATTTTTGATTTAAAAAATAAAAGTCTTTCCATAACAGTTTTCAACGGCTTGGAAAAATAAAGAACAAAAATAAGTGTCTTTAATGACCTAAAACTTTTTCAATTAATTTTAACTAGTATTTTTGATTGAAGGAAATTGAAATCTATAATAATTATTAAGTTTGACTTTTATAATAAAAGTATAAAATTTAAAAGTGACCATGTCATCGTAAAGTACTCGTCATGTTGGGTATCATGTATAAG
The DNA here is from genome assembly GCA_949715965.1 of Dysmachus trigonus. Classification (NCBI taxonomy): domain Eukaryota; kingdom Metazoa; phylum Arthropoda; class Insecta; order Diptera; family Asilidae; genus Dysmachus; species Dysmachus trigonus. The sequence goes on from OX454320.1 coordinate 16,792,859, forward strand.
TTTTATGCAAATCAAACAACTCTTACTACTTGATTTTTTACATCAAAAATATAAAAATAACAGTTATTTACGGTCCCTGGTTTTTCCACATGGTCGGTAAATGCATTTGGAAAGAATTAATCACCAAAGCATCTATTGATTATAAAAATTTTATATGTTTATTATTATCATTTTATTTTCAGTTCAAAAAAATACGTATGCATTGTTCATATAACATAAGAACTCACTTTATATAAATATGTATCATAATGAAATATATTTTTGAATTAAAGCAACTTGAAATTTCGTTATTTTGGTTAGCTCCATCATTTTGATATTTTTAAACCTACAATCAGTTTCGTAATAAGCACCCACAAAAAAAAAAAATAAAAATAAAAAATAAATAGCGTAAAAAGATTGTTTTATTTATATTTAAATTTTCGATTTCAAGCCATATTTTTTACGTAATATTTTCAATTGTCTTTATAATTTTCTTCTATTCGACATAACAGTCACCTAAAAAAACTTTACATTACTATTGTTTTTATTTTTATTAATGATTTTCTCAAATATCAGATTCAGAGATACTGCTCTTCAGATCCACAACTTCATTTCGAAATATTTCCTAAACAGGAATCATTGGACGGACAGTTGGTTAATGACTGTCGAATTATTGAGGATAATTAATGAGCCCCAATGGAATCATTAAAAGTTCTATGTGGCTGATATTAGCCAATGAAGGCATATTAGAGCCTCTCGATAATTATCCGCGTGCCCCAATTTCAGGGTCACATATGCGAATAGAGCAGCAAACGTTTCTTCTGAAATTGCCAAACGTAATTGCTTATAAAGGCAGATTAATGAGAGGGTACACTATCAGAAAGGAAGACCTGGATAGAGGCTTTAATTAAATGCAATTTTGGCTGAATATCAATTAGTTTCAATCAGATGTGTGTAGCTAGTAGATTTAGATACATGTGGTGCATTTTGTCCAAAAACTAATTTAAATTGTAAACTATTCGGTAGTTTGTGAAATTGCTGCCAAAATAGAGATACAAATGAGTCCAAATTACTCCCAAATTGATACTAGTTCGACCAAAATTAAACAAGTTTAACATAACCTTTAATTTAAAATTAAACTCCAAAAAAAAGAGTGTTGGAGAAGAGGAGAAAATGGTGTTAAAATCAATCTTTATCATCTAAGGGCTTCCTACAACTTGTTCCACCATGCCGACGCGGCCTAACTCTCGCTGACGCGGCGCGGCGTGAGACCTTTTTATCTTGCTAATTGAAACGCGAATCCTTCCCTTAATCCTTTCAAATTAAATGCTTCGACAAAATTAACGCGGAAATGAAATTCCCCAACATCGAAATTCCTTTTAAGTGTTAATTTCATTGGCATTGGCATCGTTCTATCCTTGCAAAGAATTTCCAGCAGACAAACATGAGGTAGGGCTCTCAGGGGGGGGCGGAGGGTACCGACGGCAAGGGCGGCGGGCGGCTCGAAGGGCTGGATGGATGGACGCGCCAAGAAAGGACTTTCATTTGATTGAGTTAATTAAAGCAATTTGAAAAAGTTTCTCACCATTTTTCGTGGTGTTTTCTTGGTATTTTAAAACGAGTCCCCTCAATGCCAGGGGGAAGGAAAAAATTCCGGGGGGACCTCTATAAGATTTACTCGGCATTCAATCTTGTGGTAAAAGGAAAAAGGGACGATCCGATGAAATTGATTCGTCAAGCGCTGAACGGACCTTTTGTGCCCTGTGCAGCGGTGTGCGATTTTTTTTTTTTTAATATGTTTTCCTGCTTAAGGTGTTCACCCAGGGACTTAGCTCCCTTTGTCCTTTGATGTCCTTTCTTCGGTGCTGCTCGAGGTCCTCGACAGATAGCAGCAGAATCAGAATCAGAATCCCTGGTGCAACTGTGCAATGCAGCCCTCAGGTGGTTTCATACATTTCTGTCCTAATGCAGATTTATTGAGCTCGATGTTCTTGTGACATCGCCCTAATCTAGCATGACTTACAAGGATACCTTCCCTGTCACACTAAAGGGAAGCGTTTATAATTTCCATTTGCCCTTATAGCGCATACGCAGACGCTGCGGCATTGTTGGAGGCATCTCAAAAATGGTGTCTTTGCGGAAAGATTTTAGATCGTATTAACCCGACGTAATAAACCGTGACTGCGTAATTCGTTACGCTTACTTACGTTATGATACCTTTAAATTGCACAATTAAATTCTTTCCCATCTGCCTCCTGCCATTAAAGAATAAAAAAGTTATGCTAAACAAATTTGTAAGATTCTAATTTGGTATTAACTTCAATGCCAAACTAATACAATGATACGAAAAAATATATCACTTTTGAACAGGTAATATCACATCAACATTAGAACAAACAATCCATCCAATTGAAGGGATTCTCACTAATTTCCACTTTGTTAAATTATATTGATTTTAATACCTTTAGTCATAATATTTTAGAACTAACATGAAAAGCAATATGTTAAAAAAGTAACGATTTCTGAATGAATGTTTAGAACTTGTATTGCATAGAAATGATGAAAACAATACTACAACGGCCTAAATAGGATTAACAAATGCTATATCTAATTAATATTTAAAATGCATACTATAATTCTCTATACTTTTAAAAGAATATTTTTCCTTTTTTACAATAAATTGCAATCCACTGAGTTTTAAAAAGACGAAAAATAATGTTTTTATCTAGAAAAAGAAATGATAGTAATATTGCTATAATGTCCTAAGTATCATTAACAAATTGATAACAAATTTCCTAATTAATTACTTTTATAAATTTCTTAAAAAAAAATCTTAGAGACTCTTAGAGAAGCAAATTATACTGTTGCCCCTAAAAGTAAATTTTCTCACACGATACCCTGCGACTTGACATTACCCGAAAAATTAATTGAAAATCTCATTTTTTTTTTTTAATCGCTAGCCTACTCCAATCATTCTCCCCACGAGAGTTAATTTTGAGTGAAAAATACTTCACTCACGTACACGGATTTTATACGGTATGTCCTATCCTTTCTCTCTATAATCTAAGGTATGACACATGTAAATGTGATGGTTTTTATGAAAAATCATAGCTATAAGTAACCAAAATACATAAATCAATTTTCTTGTCAAAATTATGACACACATGACACATTCCCTTAAAATAAAATACCTAAGATCGGTGTATTCCTCAGCACAAACATTAAACCCAGCTTAATTTTCTTTCTTCATAACTTAAAACAGGTTTGAAGAATTGGGGAATATGAATGGCTGTTATTTTTTCAATTTTTTAAAAAATGGTGCCGTACTGAACCCAAAATGCGATTTTCCGTCACTTTTTCCTGACTCTGAGGTCGTGAACAACTATATGGGTAATTCTTTTACAAATACATAAAAAACATGTTTTCAAAAAATGGTACCTTTATTATTACTATTTTTAAAACATTAATTTATATAGTGCAACAAATAAAAAAAAAACGGTTTTTTGTTAAGAAAAAGAAAACTATAGCTCGGATCAAAAAAAGATAAATATAAAAGTTGTAGATAATAAAAAGATCTACAATTTTTTCTCTGAACTATTTTCAACATAACCTCAAACTTTTCGAATAAAATGCAAAAAATTTTAAAAATCCCCCTTTTTTTTTGATGGATTTAAACAATTAAATTGTTAATAACAATATGAATTAGTTAATAAGTTTTATTAAAAATATTTTTTTCTCAAAACTCAATCAAAAAGAAGTTTGTAGCTCAAATAGAACCAGAGTTATAAATTTTTGAAAATGAGTCTCCAAGCCAAAAAACTCCCTATTCTCACATTTTCGATCACTTGTATTATCGGAAATATGCGGAAAAAAAATCCTTGGACACGTATCTTTTATTTTTCGATGTAGAATCCGTAAAAAAAAGTTTCAGCCAAATCGGAAATGTGTCGGTCAAAAAGGTGTTCGGTTTTTAAAAGAATTACCCATATATGTATAAATTTTTCGAATATCTAAAATCGCTTACTATAGTAGACATATCAATACGAAAAAAATAATCTGATGTCCTAAGCATATCCTGAGAAATATACTTAATTTAAACCGTATACCACATTTTAAAAAAACGCATCCAGTACTCTACCCTCCCAGTGGTGTGGAAAAAGCACGTTTTTAAAGCAAAATAAAGCAGATATTACAATTTTACCCCACCTTTCACTTCAAAACGACAGATTCTACGAAAAAATGTCACGGAGCCTTTTTGTGTAGAATTTTATAAACTTAAATTTTTCCTCATAACACTTTTCTGGAAAAATTTATAATTTCCGAGATATTTGCTAAAAACTAAAATCCACCCTTTTTCGCCCCTAGAAAAACCCATGGTTTAAACTAAGTATAGTGTTTTTAGGATATGCTTAGGACATTCAAATTAAGGTCTCCACAAAAATCCAGCTTGGTCAGAATTTTTTACGTAGATTTACCCTACTTGTCTAATTTTACTGTACTATAGGGTGATTCCTAAAATAAAATGCATATTCCCCAAAATGTGTACCTACATACAATTTTCATTTATCAAAGTTAGTCAAAGGTATCAGAGCCAGGGATGATGCCTACGACCACTTCAAAAGATGTTAGATGTTACTATTCAAACAAAAAACAGCAAACAAGCTGTGCTAGTAACAACAAAACCGAAAAGTGTGCGGTATGAAACTCAATTTCTCGCACATCCCCAAAATGCACAAAAGCAGGGACCCACGTCGCACTCGTTATGGTCAAAAAGAGCCCTCTCCCCGCCGGCAGTGCAACCCTAATGCTTAGTAATTACAAACTAGACAGAGGGCTCAGAGTCAGAGCATGGTGGTCGGTCGGCTCTAAACGGGGTACGAAAACCCTAATGCAAAAGGGTTCGCCCGAAGGAAATTTGCAACAACAGAGGCCACGTGTACTTCTCCCGAACACGTCCAGGAGGGTTACACGTCGTCGTCGTCTTCCAGTGCATCCGTAAGCGGTCCAGAAAAAGCAATTAAACGTGGTTAAGTACTTCTGCGGCTCCGGCGGTAATCTCTGTTAATGTCAGCCTCCCCCAACAAGGGGGATGTTTTGATAAATTCAATTGTGTTTTGGAAAATTTTATTGGATTTTGCAAATTATTGATTTATTAACGAAAGACACCTGTACCTGTTAAAGTTAAAAAGTAAGAAAGGTTGACTACACCCAAGTTAGTCGGAGCGCGATACTAAAAAAAAATCTTCTGAGTCCCTACAATGCCCGGGCAATTTCTTGGCCATCGTAAAAACACAGTGAAAAGTTAATACTTCCTCGCGTCACTCCGTTCCGTCTTTCATTTCTTTGTTTATTCACAAAGCAAATATTTACTCGTCCTGTTGAAATTCAAGTATTCTCTGGACCGGCAAGGACTTGACGACCATAAACCCTCAAATTAATTAGTCAGTGGTAAATATTTGATCCTCTAAAAAATTAATAAGAATTCACGATAATTACAGTCGAGCCGCGGTAGATGGCGGGGCGGCCTGGCTATGGAGTGCTTTTGATATAAATCTAAAGAGCTGGACCCACGCTGCCATCGACGCCGCCACCGCCGACGCCGACGCCACTGCCATCTGGGGGGTATAGTGCACGGCAATAATTAACCCTCCCCGAACACCAATCCCTGTCTAGTGGCGAAACAAGTGAAATATTAAAATTTACGCCCCAATAAACGTAAATCAACTTTTTAATACCTGACTTCTTGGAAATTCTTTATAATTAGAATCGGGAGGCTTGGGGAAAAGAAATCCGTCCTCCCTCTGCCTACCGCTGCTCTCCCACCAGCCAACCCTCTCGTCCAATTCGCAAGTTACTGGGGCGAACCCCCGTAACTTCAAGGGTATCCATCCCCTCTCCAATCCCTGTCCACCCTACGCTCCCCCCACCCCTTGGCTTTGCAATAATTCACTTGTCTCAATTTGTTGTAGGCAAATACATTTTCCTTTCTACCGTAGCTCCACCGCCCTTAAAGGGGTAGATAGAGGCCGGTCTAATTAAACTTGAAAGTGAAATATAAAGTACACCACTTTGCTAGATTGGGATATCTTCTCTGTTGTAGCGGGGGAAGCATAGTTTTGACAGAAATCGGCCCGAAATCGTGATGATGTTCTCGCAGCCCAGAGGCAATATTACGGAAATTTTCATTTCTTGCATTAATTCGAATTTTGCCTGTCTTGAGGACTTCCGAAACAGTCATCTTTCTTCCGTTGTTGATAGTATTCAATTACTTTGGCAAAGATACATAATCCCACCTGTATATACTTGAACAATGTTGAAATATTTAATTATCTATCGGTATTGTATATAGTCAAGCGAAATATTGGAGTAAGATGTGTTATAAAATTTAATACTCAGTTGCACCTTCGTAAAAGGTGTGTTGCATACTCGAAGTCCAGTAAAAATCATAATACTTTATAAAATTTTTACTCGAGCATATTTGAACATGCGAAAATTGATAGAGAATTTGCTTGCGTCGTATTAAACACCTCCCGTAAAAATTTTTAACAAATTTTGCACAGGAAAAATCTCTTAGTAAAAACTTTAAAACAGCTGATCTACTGCATTTTATTGGATTAGTTTTTATTTTTTACAGATTGGAACATTTTTGGTGAAGTTATCATGTTGTTATATATTTTTTGTTATAATTTAAAGCTTAATCAAAGATATATAATTTACAATCTCCTCTATTTTTCACTTAAAAGCCTTTAAAATATTTTTTTTAAATATACATACTTTTCGCAACGCGCTCCTTAAATGAAATATTTAAGATTTAGTTTGAATTGATTTCTAAATAAAGAAAACTAAACGAATAACACACTTTAAATTCAACGATTAGCCAACTGCTGATTAATACAATTTTTTGCTGCAAGGAAGGATTTAGTGCGGTTTGGTGCCATCACTTCAATTGACTGGCTTGCGCTTGAGTAGACGTTCAAATAGCGTCGTAGCTTATAATTTTATTTATTTATTTCAAAAAAGGTCGTACATAAGATTCAATTATCTTTTCTGTACACTAAAAAGATGGTTACAATTATAAATTAAAATTTAAACTACACTAGTACTATTAATAATAATGAAACTTAAAAGAAAAAAAAAACATTACAATTTAAACTAATGAAAAAGAAGCAAAATAAGAACTAAATGACTAATGACTGTGCATGTTTGTAATATCTAAAACGCGCTGCTCTGTCATACAAAACACCATATCCTTAAAACAAAGACAGCTTTTTCTTATTTCAAAGAAGCAATGATTTGATTTTTTGATTTGACACAATTGCCATACGCATTAGGCATGTGTGACAGTAACTACTCCGTTGGTACAGAGATGCAAGATGCATAATTTGGTACCTGCTGAGTGGCTGGATTGCCTTAATTAATTTGAGGAAATCATTCCCTAAAGTGTAGTAACATTGTCTTTAATTTCATGCCAATCGAACTTGTTTTAAAGACATTGGATTTTCTTATAATTAGTAAAATGATATCTTTGATTTAAGGTACTAGTTCCCTGTAGAATAGGAAAAAATAGACATTTAAACTTTATTTTTTTTCAGCTCCTTTATTATAAGCTCTAACTAAATCTTTTCTTATTTGAATATCTAAGTCTTGAAGTTGACAAAAAATACTTGTTTTTCTTTTTTTAGTACTTTAATATATATATATATATATATATATATATATATGTATGCACAACGTATTTTTTGGGACATGCAATTCTTGCAATGGAATACTGTGTAAAATTAAATTCCTTTCCATATGCCATTAAAGTTTTTAATTTTTTTCCAATATTTTAGAAGTTATAGCGATTTTTCGATACTATGAGGACTCTTTCAAGAACGTATGTTTCGAGGGCATGTCCTCGAAAAATACCTTAAATATAATCTTCGCTATTACATTTCGATGTCCCCAAAGAATACATTTCATTTATATCTATAAAATCTAATCAAATTCACCACTTTTTCTAATTCCTCACTCTCTTCGTGCCCTACACAACAGCTTCAGCGTGCTTCCTTTGTTTATTGCGAGGGGCGAGCCTCGCCCACGTCCACGGGACGACACATTCCGAATCGTGCAAGAAATACCGCTGATTCGTTCGCCTTTATTTACTTTCAGGTTTCGATACCCAAATGTCAGCCAATTATTCATCGATTTCAATGATTTAAACTTTAAACATTAATTCATGGGGAGCCCTTTCTTTAGGTGTGTTTATATTTTTTTTTTGCTCACCCTTACCCCTCGAAAATGATCAAAGAAAATGCTGGTTTCAAAAAAACATTTTTGCAAATTCTATCTGAACTAATTATCGGAATGTCTTCAAACTTCACTACAACATTATTTTACCCGATAGCTTTCACTGAACCCTAATTTCGACCCACTACGCCCCAATTTTCACACAGAATTCTTCAAAAACAGTTTTTCGGTGTCAGTTTTTAAGGCCTTCCTATGGAAATATTCTCCGTGGGCATCATGCTTCACCATTTTTTAGGGAAATCGCTATAACTTTGTATGTACGTAACGGAACTTAACGCATGATGGCTTCAAAAATCAATTTTTTTTCACCTTTTTCTCATACATCATTTTTACCTAATATTTTTACTTTTTTTATATTGCCCCTCAAACATTACAAAAAAAAAAAAAAAAAAACCTTACCCATATTTTATTTCTTTTCTCCCACAGAACTAAACTTTTTTTAAATTTTAATAATTTTGTAGTTATCTCGAGATTCCACCCTTTATTCCCATAATTTTTATTATTTTTCACAAATCACCCCGTGACTCTCCCGAATAAATTTATACCATTTATTTTTCTTTTAACTTTTTCGCCATTTTTACTTTTCAATATTTTCCTCCAATTTCCATTAATCTCACTTTTTTTTTTAACCCACATCTAGTTCAAGGTCTTCCGAAACTTAATCTACATTTTTTGCTCCATTATTGCTAATAGTTTGTCGCCAATCTGCCCCCTTGTGTGCTAGCAGGTCATTTTTCACCCAAAAAATTAATTTCTCCCGAGTTTCGATTTACGATTATTGCATAAAGACTACTCGAATGTTCTTGAGTTTTACGTATGTTAAACTCCTCACTAATACTGATCCAGTGACATATCGCTCATCCCCCCAAGTTAATTCCACTGCAAAATTTCCGAATTAATTCGACGTGCCCACAAAAGATTTGCCTGCACACATTTTTTTTTCCTCACCCCTTTTTTGTTTTGTTTTTTTCGTCCACGCCAGAATTACGCTGATTGAGAAAAGTTTTCTTATGTTTCCAGTTTCGACGCCCAAATCTCAGCCAATTCTGCACCGATTTCAATGATTTAAATTTTAAACAGTATTTCATTGGGAGTTCTTTCTCTGCATTACTTCGCTTTTCTTTTCTGTTTCCGTTTTATCCTCGAAAGTGCTCAAAGAAAATGCTGGTTTCAAAAAAAAACATTTTTGCAAATTCTATCTGAACTAATTATTGGAATGTCTTCAAACTTTACTACAACATTCGCTTACCCGATAGCTTTCACTGTACCCCAGTTTCGACCCCCTACGCCCCAATTTTCACTCAAAATTCTGCAAAAACAGTTTTTCGGTGTCAGTTTTTAAGGCCTTCCTATGGAAATATTCTCCGCGGGCATCTTGTTTCACCCTCTTTTAGGGAAATCGCTATAACTTTTTATGTACGTAACGGAACTTAACGCTTGATGGCTTCAAAAATCACTTATTCTTTTCTCCACCTTTCTCATGCATCACTTTTACCTAATACATATATATATATTTTTTTTATATTGCCCCTTAAACTTTACAAAAAAAAATTACCCCACATTTTATTTCTTTTCTCCCACAAAACTAAACTTTTTTGAAATTTTAATAACTTTGTAGTTATCTAGAGATTCCACCCTTTATTTCCATAATTTTTATTATTTTCGAGAAATCACCCCCTGAGCCCCCTGAATAAATTTATACCATTTATCTTCTTTTTAAAATTGTTCCCCATTTTTACTTTTCATTTTTTTCCACCAATTTTCTATTAATCTCACTTTTTTTTCACCCACATCTACTTCAAGGTCTTCCGAAACTTAATCTACATTTTTTTCTCCATTATTGCCAATCGGCCCCCTTGTGTGCTAGCGGGTCATTTTTCACCCAAAAAATTAATTTCTCCCGAGTTTCGATTTACGATTATTGCATAAAGACTACTCGAATGTTCTTGAGTTTTACGTATATTAAACTCGTCCCTAATACTGATCCAATGACATATCGCTCATCCCCCCAAGTTAATTAGCATATGAACAATCAATTAAAAATTCCAAATATTCCACTGCAAAATTTCCGAATTAATTCGACGTGCCCACAAAAGATTTGCCTGCACACATTCTTTTTCCTCACCCCTTTTTTGTTTTGTTTTTTTCGTCCACGCCAGAATTACGCTGATTGAGAAAAGTTTTCTTATGTTTCCAGTTTCGACGCCCAAATCTCAGCCAATTCTGCACCGATTTCAATGATTTAAATTTTAAACAGTATTTCATTGGGAGTTCTTTCTCTGGATTACTTCGCTTTTCTTTTCTGTTTCCGTTTTATCCTCGAAAGTGCTCAAAGAAAATGCTGGTTTAAAAAAAAAACATTTTTGCAAATTCTATCTGAACTAATTATTGGAATGTCTTCAAACTTTACTACAACATTCGCTTACCCGATAGCTTTCACTGAACCCCGATTTCGACCCCCTACGCCCCAATTTTCACTCAAAATTCTGCAAAAACAGTTTTTCGGTGTCAGTTTTTAAGGCCTCCTATGGAAATATTCTCCGCGGACATCTTGTTTCACCCTCTTTTAGGGAAATCGCTATAACTTTTTATGTACGTAACGGAACTTAACGCTTGATGGCTTCAAAAATCACTTATTCTTTTCTCCACCTTTCTCATGCATCACTTTTACCTAATATATATATATTTTTTTTATATTGCCCCTTAAACATTACAAAAAAAAAAAAAAACTTACCCCACATTTTATTCTTTTTCTCCCACAAAACTAAACTTTTTTGAAATTTTCATAATTATTTAGTTATCTACAGATTCCACCCTTTATTCCCATAATTTTTATTATTTTCCACAAATCACCCCCTGACATTTAAAAAATGTCGGTTGCTATTTTGGATCCTTCATCTTGAATTTAAACATTTTTGTAATAGATTCGCAATTAGTGGTATATATAAAAAACAAAATAAATGGAAAGACTATGATGATGATGCAATTTGTTTTAAGGGGTGGGGTAAGGGTTTCAGCGTGAAAAAAACACTTTTCTTTCCGATTTTTTTTTTAGAAATATGGATTGAGCAAAGTTATTGAAACCTTTTGTACATTATTAAGTATGATGTCGATAATACTCAGTAATTTTTTTATGCGAAAATATCGACAAACAAGCCGGTAACGGAGCTTTTCCAAGAACGTCTTTGGAAATAGACGAGTTGCGGTGTACACTGTATCTCAGCTGGAAATTATCCGAAATTTAAAACCTTTAAAATTTAGTCAGAGTATCATTCAATCCTCCCCCCTACGTTCTCTGATTATTATTTTTTTCATTTATAAATTTTTGGTGGTCATTTAAAGTAAAAACTGCTATTTTTTACGAAAAATTTCGTCATTTTGTAAGTGGAAACCCCCCTTAATGTAAAAAAAAAATTTAAAACTCAACGTAGGGGGGAGGTATTTTATATATAGAAAGTGTGTACCAAGTTTGAAATGAATCAGTAATGTAGTTTTTAAATAGCAGTGTACACGGACTTTTAAAAAGTGGTTTTGAAAAAGTTCAGTCACCGGCTTGTCTGTCGATATTTTCGCATAAAAAAATTACCGAGTATTGCTGAAATCATACTTAATAACATACAAAAGATTTCAATAAATTTGCTCAAACCATATTTCTAAAAAAAATCGCAAAAAAAGTGTTTCATTTTCATGCTGAAAACCTTACCCCCCCCTTAAACAAAAAGAAATAAAAACTGAACCAGAATGCAGAAAACCAATAATCTTTCTAGGATGGCTATCTTAAGAAATGATTTGGGGGAAAGGGGTAATAAGGGAAATGGTACACATGGGGAGCTTTCATTCAAAATTTAAATGGAGAAAATCGGTTATTATTTAGAGGAGTTCTGAGCCAGGATTCAGAAAAGTAATTGTTCGAGAAATTGGCACCTTAAGAAATAATTTGAAGGGAAAGGGGTGAACGGAGAAAATAAATATAAATATACATAAATGGCAGCCGCGGGGGGCTTTCATACGAAATTTAAATGAAGAAAATCGGTTATGATTTGGAGAAGTTGTGAGCCAGAATGTAGAAACATAATTTTTTTTAGAGATGGCCACCTTAAGAAATCATTCGGGGGGAAAGGGGTGGACGTAAAAAATAAGTAATAATATGCGGAGATAGTATACATGGGGGGCTTTTATACAGAATTTCAATGGAGAAAATCGGTTATTATTTAGAGGAGTTCTGAGCTAGAATGCAGAGAAGTAATTTTTGTAGAGATTTGCACCATAAGAAATCATTTGAGGGGAAAGGGGTGAACGCGGAAAATAAATATAAATACGCAAAGAAGGCACCCAAGGGGGGCTTTCATACAAAATTTAAATGGAGAAAATCGGTTATTATTTAGAGGAGTTCTGAGCCAGAATGCAGAAAAGTAATTTTTCTAGAGATTTGCACCTTAAGAAATTATTTGAGGGGAAAGGGGTGAACGGGGAAAATAAATATAAATATTCAGCGATGGCAGCCGTGGGGCGCTTTCATATGAAATTTAAATGAAGAAAATCGGTTAAGAATTGGAGGAGTTGTGAGGAAAATTAACTTTTCTAGAGATGACCTAATTTGGAAGCGATTTACGGGGAAAGGGGTGAAGGGAAAAGATAAGTGATTGTATGCAGAGATGGCGCCGACGGGGGGCTTTCATACAAAATTAGAATGAAGAAAATCGGTCATCATCTGGAGGAGTTCTGAGCCAGAATGTGGAAAGGTACCTTTTCTGGAGATGTCCTCCTTTAGAAGCGATTTGGGGGGAAAGGGGTGAAGGGAAGAGATAAGTGTTAATATGCGGAGATGGCAATGATTATGAGCTATCATCCAAAATTTGAATGAAGAAAGTCGGTTACGATTTGGCCGAGTTCTGAGGGTGGAAACTTGAAGAGTAGATTAGCCAGTGTTAATTGCCTGGTGATTCTATTTTCCCGGACCCCACAATAAGTTGAAAAAGGTGCGGCGACTGATCAAGGAAAGACTCAAGGGAGGGAAGAGCTAAGCGCTATCGAGAATTTGAATGAACATATTTCCTTGCCATTGCCTTAAAAATAGATTTTAAAAATTTACTTTCACTAAAAGTTGTATGAAAAGGGGGGCGTGGAGGGTTCAGTTTAGGACTGAGTAAAAGTCCCTGGAGGAGTTAGTCTTGTGAAGAAGTTTGAGAAAAATCAGTTAAGTAGTTTAGCCGGAAAATGGAAAAGTAGATTATCCAGATCCCGGCTCCTTTCGCTACAATTTACAGGGCGAGGGGTAAGTGGAGAAGAGCGGTGTATGGATCCAACTAAAGTCCCCATGTGGGGCTATCGTACAAAATTTAAATGAAGAAAATCGGTCAAGATTTGGCCGAGTTCTGAGGGTAGATATGTGAAAGATAAGTCTGGACAGTGAATCGCCGCTGATTTCTAGAGATCGCCGAGCAAGGTCCCGAAAAAGAACGAAGAAGCAAAAAAAAATTGCTCCGAGCAAGGTGCCGAAATAAAACGAAGAGTGAAAAACGAACAAAAAAAAAGTGCGCCGGCCGAGCAAGCTAAGGTCCCGAAAAAGAACGAAATATAGAAACGAAGCAAAAAAAAATTGCTCCGAGCAAGGTGCCGAAATAAAACGAAGAGTGAAAAACGAACAAAAAAAAAGTGCTCGGAGTTCACTGAATGCGAATGAAAACATTTCCTTGCCATTGCCTTAAAAACAGATTTTAAAAATTGACTTTCGCTAAAAGTTGAATGAAAAGGGGGGCGTGGGGGGTTCAGTTTAGGACTGAGTAAAAGTCCCTGGAGGAGTTAGTGTTGTGAAGAAGTTTGAGAAAAATCAGTTGAGTAGTTTAGCAGGAAAATGGAAAAATAGATTATCCAGATCCCGGCTCCTTTCGCTACAATTTACAGGGCGAGAGTTAAATGGAGAAGAGCGGTGTATGGATCCAACTAAAGTCCCCATGTGGGGCTATCGTATAAAATTTAAATGAAGAAAATCGGTCAAGATTTGGCCGAGTTCTGAGGGTAGATATTTGAAATTTAAGTCTGGACAATGAATCGCCGCTGATTTCTAGAGACCGCCGAGCAAGGTCCCGAGAAAGAACGAAGAAAAAAAAAAAATAAAATGTCCTCAAATAATACTACTGAAATTAAATACGAGCAGGAAAGAGGGGTCTGACAATAATCGGTGAATATAAACGCGACATGTCCTCATATAAAATATATATATATATAAAAACAACACGTCTTCAAATAATACTTTGGACATAAACACGACATTTCCTCATATAAAATATATATATATATAAAAACAACACGTCTTCAAATAATACTTTGGACATAAAAACGACATGTCCTTAAATAATACTTTGGACATAGGAATATTGTGGGGTCAGTCCCCGAAGTATACAAATGTCCCCAAAAAATACTTTAGTAATAATAATTGTCCTCAAAAAATACTTTGTACATACATATATATATATATATATATATATATATGGGACATTCCACGTCAACCGGGCCACCTAAATGACCAAAAATCATGAAGACCTAGAAAATTGTTTTTGGGCTTAAATTTTTGGTCTATCTTTACTCTTCAGAAATTCACCTGGCGTTTTGAAAAATTCAAAATGGCGGATCCAATATGGCGGCCAACTTTTCAAAAATGAACGAAATTTGAATAAAAAAAATACTATGATATTCTGCATAAAATTCTAAGTAAGAAATGTCTTTTGCAAATTTTTGAATAAAATGGCCGTTTTTGAGAAAAAAATTCATGAATTTTAAAAATTTTCTATCTTGATGAAATCCATATTGGCCATATTGGCCATATTGCAGGGCCGTAGCCAGGATTTTTTTTCGGGGGGGGTTTTCAAAATAAAAAGTGGAAGAGGGCGGGGGGGGGGGGTTGATAATTTACATTTTCGACCTCAATTCAATTTTTTTTTAAATAGCGTTAAAATATTAATTTAAAATAAAGTTTAGTTTTTACATCTTCAATATATATTTAATAAAATATTTTTAAAAATATTTATGCTATGTACTATCCTACTCTTATTAAGATGTTACACCACTCTGACGCTCGAAAAAATAGGCATAAAAATAAACTTTTTTTTTTTTACTTTGCCATTAAAAATATGAATTATTCTTTTTATTTTACGTATACATATAATAGATTTATAAACAATTTCCAATACTGAAAAAAAAACATTAAAAATGGTGCAGATATGAGTCGCTTAGTGGAACCTTCATTTTCAAATCCTTGCTGACGGTGTACATGATTTCTCCGTCCAACATTGTCCGAAAAAATTGCTTCTTCAGAAGTGTAATAGCTAAGGCGTGACGAAGGAAAAAAATTAAAAAAATTTTTTTGGAGAAATGACAGCTTTTAGAAAAAAACTCGAATTTCCATCAAAATTTTGAGTTTAAAAAATATATAACTTTTGAATACGGAACCCAATCGGAAAAACCCTTCGTCACGCTTTAGGTAATATTATAAAAAATAAGTGGTGGTAATTTCAGTCAAATCGGTGTAGTAGATTTTGAGATATCGTGTACACCAGTTTGAAACAGTAATTTAGAGAAAAACTTGAAAGAAAAAAAAGGTCGAAGTTAACGCCTTAAAAGTAAATTTTTTTTAAAAATTACTTTTAATCTGCGATTCCTGGACCGTACATAAGGTTTTCTGCTGCTTTTGCGATATCCTCCGTTACCTGAGTTACTGTTAGTTTAATCTTTCCAAAGGAATTATAACTCTACCTGAGTTTTGGGTAGGTTCCCTGACGCGCTCATTTCTAATTGCTATAACTTCCGTAATAATTTGAATTTTGGAATATTTGAACGCTTAAATATTATTAAAAGTATAAACAATTTATTTAGTAAAAAAAAACCATTTTTTTGCAAATTTCATGGTGTTGTAACCCCTTAAAAAATACAAAATAAAAGCTCTAATTTTTTAAAACACTTAATTTTTCGAAAAAAATATCTCTCAAACGTAAAAAAAAAGATTTTACAAAAGAAAATCTAGTTTGCGACTTTTCGCAGCAAAAGAAAGAGTAAGAAATATTTTAAAAAATATGTTTTTAACTTCTTCAGTTGTCAGTTACAACAAACTCAACTCAACTGAATGCAACTGAATATATCGAACACATATTTTCATTAAAATAAATTAATTAATTTTATTAAATTAAAAAATTGGAATAAAAAATGATTTGCCTAAGATACAAAATATGTCTTTAACATATTTTATCATTGTCAAAGAAAAAAGAAGAGCGGAAGTTTTACTCATCTGACTATTCAACCCTTGTTTTGTTCTTAAAAAATCATGTAAATTCTTAGTTAAGTTTCAAAATTTCGGGGGGGGGTTCTAACCCCCTGACCCCCCCCGCTGGCTACGGCCCTGCCATATTGGATCCGACATTTTAATTTTTTTTGACATTTGACATTGCATTCATCACTAGCAACCTCCTAACACCTGAGTATTTTTTAAATCTTTCTAATATGCCAATTGTGAATTTTTTCCTATATAAAAATGTTTAAAATTCATGAATTTTTTTCTCAAAAACGGCCATTTTATTCAAAAATTTGCAAAAGACATTTCTTACTTAGAATTTTATGCAGAATATCATAGTATTTTTTTTATTCAAATTTCGTTCATTTTTGAAAAGTTGGCCGCCATATTGGATCCGCCATTTTGAATTTTTCAAAACGCCAGGTGAATTTCTGAAGAGTAAAGATAGACCAAAAATTTAAGCCCAAAAACAATTTTCTAGGTCTCCGTGATTTTTGGTCATTTAGGTGGCCCGGTTGACGTGGAATGTCCCATATATATATATATATATATATATATATAGAGGGCTCTTAAAAATTAGCAGTCCAAAAAAGAGGGTTCCATGGCGGGCACTCAATCTCAGAAACGGCAAGTCCGAAACAAAAAAACTTAAAAGCATGTTAAAAAGGAAGATATTTTATAAGGCAATTCACCACAATTAGTAAAAAAAATCGGTAAAAAAAAAATGGCGGATGTTTGAAAAACAAATTTGAAAAAAATCGTATTTTTTTCGCTTTCTTTGGTTTGCAAATATGTTTTTTATCCACTTTTTCGGAATTTTCTGGTGAATTGCTCTACAATAGACCTTCACAAACAATACACTATAAGGTTTATTCCAATCGGTTCAGCCAATCCGGAGATTGAGTGTCCGCCGTTTTGAAAAATGTAGTTTCGAGAAAAACGCGTTTAAAGTTGTTTTACGATATATTTATGTGTCTATATTCAAAAATGCGCGAGCACTAAAACTGCTGTAGTACTACCATTTTTTCGAATTTCTTTGTAAAAATTTAGCAGATGATTTCTGAAGGTATAAGGAATCGTAAAATGCAAAAAATAAGAAATCGATTTTTCAAAAAATTTTGAGGGAACTACTTAAGGATGCATTTCTAAATTCATATTTTGTAAAGGTTTAGAAGTAAGTAAAATAGTCTTTCATTTCAAGAAATATAATATTATAAGATTTAAGAAAATATTTCTTTAAAAATAGGAAATTTGACTTTTTTCCTTGATTCCTTTTTTTAAGTTCACTTAAATCTAATATGCTCATTTTTGGAAGTGTAGTTTATTCATTTTATACGGCTTCTTTCAATTGATTGATGTTATGAAAAATTATACTTGAAAGCATTAACAACTTAAAACAAAACAAAATTAAACACAATTCGTCGTTTTTCAGCAAATTTTATTCAAATTTCTTTATTGGAGGCTTATAAATGGCTTCTTTCTTGCAATTTTTCCACGGTAATCGTTTCTTCTTAAAGCATACTGGGACATAAAATCTCTGAACTACGTGGTGATTTTAGGAAATTTTAATTTAAAATTTTCTTAAATTATTCTTCAATACTTAAAGTACCCAATTTCATTTAAAAAAAGTTTAATTTTTGGTCAGAAGTCTAGTTCAAAGATATAACATTTGAGATATAGATGGCTCTGTTGGAGCTATTACGGTGTTGTCTGTACTTAAAATTAATAAACTTTAAAGCTTTCAGCACAGCCGCTTATCAAAAACTTCATCGAGGGATATTTTTCGTAATATTCAAAAGCTTTTCGATTATGCTGCTAATTATCTTCGGATTACATTTAGAATAAATAATGCCAGTTATTTAACTACGCATTGTCACCCAAAATTAGTAAAGCTATTATAAGTTACAGAGGAATTTAAAGTAAGTAAAGATAAATTACTAATAGCCTTGTGTATAAAGATTATAGTGATTGCAAGTCGCCAAAATCACAGTTGAGTACACTTCTCACTAGCGGCGCTGTCGTCGTATGCTTAAAAGCGTCATCAAAGTCCCAAGCTAATAAGTCGAGATGCCTTTCAAAAAGTTAAAAAGTTCTTACCGTATAACTATTTTCCTACAAAAGCTGTAAACTTTCTCATAATTAAATAAGACTGTGTTTGACGGTGAAATAATCTTTCTATACGGATTATAAAAGGCCCCTTTTATGTGTTGCAAATTGCTTAATATGCGTAAATGAACGTGAGCAAATAAATGACGCTCTATTAAAATTAAAGGCTTATAAAAGTAAAAACAACACCTTTTTGACCGACACATCTCCGATTTGGCTGAAACTTTTTTTACGGATTCTATATCGAAAAATAGGAGATACGTGTCCGAGGATTTTTTTTTGTTCCGCATATTTTCTATAATACTAGTGATCGAAAATGTAAGAAATAATTAATTTTTTGACTTGGAAACTCATTTTCAAAAATTTATAACTCTGATTTTATTTGAGCTACAAACTTCTTTTTTTTTTCTCTTTAAATCTAAAGGACTGAGTTTTGAGAAAAAAATATTTTTAATAAAAATTATTAACAAATTCATATTGTTATTAACAATTTAATTGTTTAAATCAATTTTTAACAATGGCCCCCACCTCTTAGCAAGTTGTTAGTATTTTTATTGTATTCTCCGTCATATTTTACATAAAAAACATGTTTTCAAAATATGGTACCTTTATTATTACTATTTTTAAAACATTAATTTATATAGTGCGACACGTCAAAAAAAAACGCTTTTTTGTTAATAAAAAGAAAACTATAGCTCGGATCAAAAAAAGTTACATATAAAAGTTGTAGGTAATAAAAAGACCTACAATTTTTGTCTTAACTATTTTTCGACATAACCTCAAACTTTTCGAATAATATGCTAAAAATGTTAAAAATCCCTTTTTTGAAACATTAATTAATAATAAATGATAGAACATTATTTTATCGCATAAAAAAAAATGTATTGTGGTTTCAATACTTATTATTGGTTAATATGTATTTCGTTTGATGGTCAGTTGAGAAACATATTAAAAACACAAAAATTATATGTTAATTTCTTTTTTAATTTTTTATAGTCTTTTTATCAATAAATAATGTTTCAAAAAGGGGATTTTTAACATTTTTAGCATTTTATTCGAAAAGTTTGAGGTTATGTCGAAAAATAGTTAAGACAAAAATTGTAGGTCTTTTTATTATCTACAACTTTTATATGTAACTTTTTTTGATCCGAGCTATAGTTTTCTTTTTATTAACAAAAAAACGTTTTTTTTTTGACGTGTCGCGCTATATAAATTAATGTTTTAAAAATAGTAATAATAAAGGTACCATATTTTGAAAACATGTTTTTTATGTAAAATATGACGGAGAATACAATAAAAATACTAACAACTTGCTAAGAGGTGGGGGCCATTGTTAAAAATTGATTTAAACAATTAAATTGTTAATAACAATATGAATTTATTAATAATTTTTATTAAAAATATTTTTTTCTCAAAACTCAGTCCTTTAGATTTAAAGAGAAAAAAAAAGAAGTTTGTAGCTCAAATAAAACCATAGTTATAAATTTTTGGAAATGAGTCTCCAAGTCAAAAAATTAATTATTTCTTACATTTTCGATCACTAGTATTATAGAAAATATGCGGAACAAAAAAAAATCCTCGGACACGTATCTCTTATTTTGCGATATAGAATCCGTAAATAAAGTTTCAGCCAAATCGGAGACATGTCGGTAAATTTTTATCAAAATCCGTACGATTTGTAAAAGAATTACCCATATATAATATTTAACAAAACTATTTCACAACTCAAACAGTAGTCTCAACTAACTCAACAATATATGGAACATTTAAAGAAACATATAAATTTGAATTACTGTGAGGAACATCAAGACTGGATGATAAAATTTGTCATTAAAGTTTTGGTAAGATTTTATACGAAAAAATGTAATCAAATTCTTTCTTCAAAGTGTGAGATCCGGCGTGAAAAAATAAATATATTAAAAGGATTAAAAAAAATCATTAACTGTCGACAGAATCTCTATAGTTTATTTATCCTTTCTAGGTTTTGTCTGTTACTTTGCTTCTGTTTACTTAAACTAAACCCTTAAATGAAATAAAAGTAAAATAAAATGAAATCAAAATTAAATTGAAAACCCTAAGATATGAATGCTTGCACAAAATGATCTGCTAGTAGGCTTTAGAGGCATATTATCTTAACACACTATCTACGGGTAATAGCTTGAGCTTAACTCACACGTCGAGTGGGCTGTCATTAGTGAAAAAAATGCACTTTTTAGAAGACAAGAAATATCTTCAAAACTAATAGTAGAAACAGTTGTATGTGCTTCATCAAAAAATGCATTCCCTACACAAAATGTATAAATACTCGTACCGCCTTTCGACGCCAGTCGGCGAAAAAAGTACAAGGACCCACCGATTGGCATAAAGGATATTAATACCCGAACCGCCAATCGGCGCCAGCCTGCATAAAAGGTATTAATACCGTTCCCGATGAACATATAAAATAATAAAGAAAATTTAATTTCGCTCGAGTATTACTTTTGTATAAATGTTTTGTACTGGTATAATCGCTTTGAAATCAAGTTATGAAACTGGTATACAGTAGGAAAGCTTTTACGAAATCTTTTAAAATGGTGTAAGTATGGACATCTAGTGAGGACAGTACCAGTTACAGTTGCAATCACTATATATTTATACACAAGGCTAATAGTGATTATATATTGCGATAGTGCTGACATCTATAAGAGATTTGAGTTGTACTAAAATCTTAATTTCCTGTTCAGTGCTTTGGATTTTACTATTAATGCTTGTAATAAATTGCATTTTCAGTTTCCAGATTGTTGGCTATTTTGAATAGTTAAGAAAATTATATTTACGCTTTCTTATATGTAGCTTATGATGGTGTGAATGTTAACTATTAAGAGAATCCGTCTTATGAAAAGCTCGCAGACTTTCTTATCAATCTCTTAAGCTAAACCCCAAGAGTCTTCATGCGTGGGAGATTAACTTTCGGCCGCTGCCTGCAGTAGATAGATAGATACACATTGAATTTTTAGATGCGTGCTGGTCACGGAATTCCTCAAATCATCCCCAATCGGGTTCTCAGGAACGTGACCACCGTCCACTCCACTTTTTAGGGGAAAATCGCGGGGCGCGGAGCACGCTTACCTCGCTGTCGACGTCGTCGTTCGTCGGCGCTCACCGGCGGGATCCGTCCATGTACGTTCCATATCATCAGTTTGTTTTCGTCGCGTGGTGCGTTTGCTTGCGCTCGGGTCCGGTTTGTGTCGCCAGGCTTAAGAAAAGTTTTAAGATTTATATATATACATTTTTTTTTTGTGAATGCTTAATGCTATCTAGTGTCGAATTATTAATTAATCGACCGAGCGCAGGTGATTAAATTTCTAAACAGTGCGGTTGATAGTATTTCAAGTATCTGTGACGAGCCGGCGAAGAAAAATTCCTTTAAAGAAAGGTTAGACCGTTGACCTCTATTTGACATTACAGCACGTTTAAGATTTTCCCCTGTGTAGAAAGGCTGAAACCTTGAGAAATACCTTGTAAAAATTGAAAAACCGGATTAAATTAAGTACCGTAGGTGTATCTTCAGTAACTGTAACTGGTCTTATACAATTCAATCGAATTTTTAAGTCAAGATTTTCTTAATAACCGTGTGACAGTCTTGTCGCCAACAGATTTGTTGCCATTAAAGATTCTCATTCTCAAGTTCACGTCAGAACTTTTGCACTATCGTCGAATCGTAGATTGTTGTAAAAGTATCTTAGCAAGGGTGTGATTTTTTTCTTGAACATCTTAAAGTTTTCGCTTGATTGAGTGCAGGGACAGGGAGACAAGACACTAATCAGTTACATCTTGAGTTTATGACCTGACAGATAATCGGCGGCTAGTTTTATGTTATGTCACATGCAAGTGCCGTGCAACTTGATTGAGAACGGAGATTACGATGTTTCTTTCAAGGAGCCTGCGTTGTGTACAATGCGGTGATAGTATTTTTAGATGCGTCTCTCTGTAGGCGGCCCCGGTGATAGGGAAAATGGCATTTATCAATGATTCTTATAAAATGTCCGAGGAAACGCGCTTTCACTAAACCCAAAACTTTTTCTCCCGGTACCCAATTTGGCCAATTTTGCATAATGTGACAGGAACAGGTTCATGAAAGGACCTTGAACCCCTGAATTATGCAAATTAGCCAGAAACAATAAAATCCAGACAGTATCTAAGGAGGAGATTTTGATTCAGTAATGATAAACTATAGAGAAGCACTTTATACATTAATTATTAAATGCGCAATTGAAATTACATTACTTGTTGCAATTTTGGCATGCTTTCATAATGTCAAAGTATTTTTAGAAGACCATTTAAAAATATTGATGAAAAATCATCACGAATAAGAAGCCATGTGCAAAATAAATATAGTTCTTAAAAACTCGTGGATACAAACGCTGCACGCGCCCATTCAGTGTCAAGTTCATCTTGTGCGACAGATGATTTGAAGACGTAAGAAAAATATATAAAGAATTCACAGTAGTGTGAAAGAGATAGTTGCAATAGTGTAAACGTAAATCAAGTCAATTATTCAATTGTCAGGTTGCACCCTTTTCCGGGTTATTGGTAGAAATGTGTAACAGACTTAGAAGATTCTTCTTCTTTTTTTTTGAGATTTATTAAGGTGGAGTAGTTCAGAGATTTAAGAGACCTTCATGTTTCCATGAAGGATTGCATTGATTGCTTATCTTCCTACAGATATAACGCATGCTCGAAACGTATCATTTCTTAAATAATGTAAATTTTTAATTTTATCTACCATACATTTTCTAAAGAACCTGGGTTATGACAATTATTTTGGGGAAGATTAATAAGTTCTGATTGAATGGATTTTATGCTTATTGAATTTTAGGCGCCCTACCCCACACATGATATTTTTTAATTGACAATTGGCCATTGAATTATTCTATATGTTTCGATATAATGTATTTTATAAAGTGAGACAAGTATAATAGAATGATTCAACGATAGATTAAATTTAAATTGATCGTGTGAAAGTTCCTTTATGATATATGTATATACATATGTACATTAGGGTGCTTTTTTTCGCGACTATTTTTTTTTTTTCAGTCCCACCCCGAAATTTCGTGGCAAATACCTAAACGAAAATTCCCTCAAAATTGGAGCCCTTAATATTAATATTAAGTACTAGACCAAGGCGTATAAGTATTTCCCATATAAAGTACACGTAAACTTTGATTATTTTTCTTCAAAACTCTACAGCTCAGAGGCATTTTATGGTATAATCTTGGTCAATGGTAGGATTTTTTCAGGATTCAATTCTCTACAAAAGTGTGCATTGCGGTGTAACCCTAACTCCCACCAGCGAGGTATTACGGGTCACTAACCCCAATTTTTCCACGAAATTCTCGCTTTTTGCCCCTATCTCGTAAACAACAAGATGTACAAAAAAAGTGAATATGACAAACAAAATCGCTAACATCGATATTTCTTGAGATATTGGGCTTTGAAGTTGAGGTAGTGTGGAATTTTCATAAATTATTGAGGTAAATTGTGGAAACACTACCTCAACTTCAAAGCCCAATATCACAAGAAATATCGATGTAAGCGATTTGGTGTACAGAACGTTTTTGTAGGACATTGAATTTGCGACAAGTTTGTCATATTCACTTTTTCTGTACCTCTTGTTGTTTACAAGATAGGGGCAAAAAGCGAGAATTTCATGGAAAAATTGGGGTTATTGACCCGTACTACCTCGCTGGTGGGAGTTAGGGTTACACCGCAATGGATACTTTTGTAGAGCATTCAATTCTGAAGAAATCCTACCATTGACCAAGATTATACCATAAAATTCCTCTGAGCTGTAGAGTTTTGAAGAAAAATAATCAAAGTTTACATGTATTTTATATGGGAATTCTTTATACGCCTTGGTCTAGCACTTAATATTAATATTAAGGGCTCAAATTTTCAGGGAATTTTTGTTTAGGTATTTGCCACAGAATTTCGGGGTGGGACTGAAAAAAAAGAAATAGTCACAAAAAAAAAAGCACCCTAATGTACATAGAAAAAAGGATGGATGCACTTCTTTTACTTTCAACTAAATCTACAGATTTTCATTTGATTTTAATCTCTTTTAGAATTATCACAACAGTTTGAAATTGTATGTGCCTTTTAGTTTATACAAACCCGGGTGAAAATAGGAGGCTCAAAAATATTAGAAGTTAGTCGTTCTATGCTTATAATTTAAATGGTAGAAAATGCTGAGAATACGTCGAAAACTAATCTGGGTATAATAATAATGCTGATAAAAGGTCTCTAATACCCAAAGTTAGGAAATTTGTTTATCGAAACAAAAGGTAGGAAAATTTTAATAATTGATAATTGAGGATAAGACCTTCCTTTAATTTGAGTTCTCGAGCACCCTTATACCCTAACTCTAATATATTCTTATTGCAATTTTTATACTTTTTATTTAGAGCATACTTTTAGGTCGTTTTCAAGAATATTGCATTCACATGGATTGTAGGGAATTGAAAGTAGGAAATTTAATATTTTAACATGTTGACTGTCTAATTTTATTCGGGTATTGCATGTCACGTACGTGTGATTGCCACGCCAGACAAAGTGTTAAAAGCTGACTGATTTTATGGCCGGCAACAGTAGAAGAATTATCTTAAATTTTATTGAACAAGATTGTGATTTAAAGTATGCTATCAATGCCTAAATATACGAACATTCTGTTGAGATTAAGATTTTCGCGCAACATTGTGCTAAATTCATTCATCAGTGGACCATGTTATCAATCTTGCCATAGTATATCAATAAACATTATCATTCATTAACCCCAACACATAAATCTAAAATTATTCGATATGAGGAATTTCTAACATAAAAAAAAATTGCATATTTTTAAATTTTGTTTTAATATTTTCAGATGATGCGAAGATTCTCTCGAGTGGAGGCTAGTGGAGATCTACTAGAATTTTTTGATCGTGGCTATACGGCAACGAAGGAAAATCGATGGACTTTCGAAATAGCGTGGGAAGTTGCCAACAAAGTCGGTGGGATTTATACAGTCATAAGATCAAAGGCCTACGTATCAACAGAAGAGTTGGGTGAACAATTATGCCTCCTCGGACCCTACAAGGAGTTCTGTGCTAGAACTGAAATTGAAGAGTGCCCATTTCCACGAGGTAGTCCTTTGCAAGATGCTGTCGATGCAGTAAGGGCTAAAGGATTTAAGGTAGGTCTGCGCTTTTTATCCAATACAGGTTAAGATATCATATGCCTCAATTAAAAAAACAGTTCTAAAAAATTTGTTTAATCCGATAAAGATTGGCGCATGTGCGTGCGATTTCTCTCTTCGAAGGAGTATATAATTTTTTTAATTATTTTTATAATAAATGACATTGATTACAAAATTGTTAATTAAGGTACATTAAAAAATGATTATCTTACAATACAATACATACTAAAGATAGCTCTGTATAAATTTTAATATTTTGATTTTCAACAGTTGCACACCGGGCGATGGTTGGTTGACGGCAGTCCTCAAATTATTTTATTTGATATTGGCTCTGGTGCCTGGAAATTGGATCAATACAAATCTGAATTGTGGGACAAAACTAGCATCGGTAAGTAATGAAATTATATTTAACAGCTGCATTAATTAGAATTGCAGGAATTAATGAAGACTCTTTTAAATTGGTGGAATTTTGTATTCACCTATTTAGAGTTACTAGTGACAGCCGTTTACTACCTTATAAGGGGGAGCCTTAGTTAGTTTCTTTTTAAATTAAATGTTATTCTGACAAAGACAACTCTTTTGAGCTTGGAAAAATTTACGGAAACAGTATCATATCTCCGAAGTAAAAAATGAGTAGATTTACGATCGAACAACATTAGGAAATATTGGAAACTTATGTCCAAAGTGAGTACTGTGTTACTAAAACAGTGCGAATTTTGAAAAGATCTTGTACGCAGTCGTTTTGGAGATGTTCCATGGCCACCGCGCACACGGGTTGATGCCGTTGGATTTTTTTTTTTTTTTTGTGGGGTATCATTAAAAATCTATATTAAGCTGAATATCCAGGAACGATTCACTTAAGCACTTATTGATCGAGCTATTTGTGAAATAGGGCCCCAAACCAAAATTGGGTTGAGAGGATGGGCTACTGCCGAGCTAACCGATGAAGCCATTTAAATGAAATTATATTTCATAATTAAATGGCAACTTTACTCTTTTAAATCAATCAATAAACTTCGAAAAATATTGATAGTGTTTATTTTATGGCAATTTTAAAAACAGACCAGCCGATTGCCCATCCTTTTTAAAAATACGTTTATATTTGTAACTTACTTAGTTTGAAATATTTTCTCTCTTATTATTACAGGCATTCCTCACTTGGACGTTGAGTCAAATGATGCCATCATCCTCGGGTATATGATCGCTGAATTCTTAGAGCGGGTAATACATCTATACAATGCTATGAAATTGCTGAATCAATTTAAAAACGACAACTTTCCTTAGTTTAGACAATGTGCTAACGACTACTCCACGGATCATGAAATCAAGCAGCCTCGAATCGTTGCACATTTCCACGAATGGCAAGCCGGCGTAGGTCTAATTGCTTTAAGAACGCGGCTTGTTGAGATCGCTACCGTTTTCACTACCCATGCTACTCTCTTGGGACGTTATTTATGCGCCGGAAACACAGACTTCTATAATAATTTAGCCACTTTTGCTGTAGATGAAGAAGCTGGTAAACGACAAATTTACCACAGGTAATAATGGCTTAATATAAATTGTTAGAGTATTGTCAAATCAGAGAATTCATCCCTGACAAGATTGAACTTTGCAAATTTGATACAAATAATTTTTTCTTTCAAAACAGATACTGCCTAGAACGTGCTGCAACCCATTTGTGTCATGTTTTTACTACTGTCTCTGAAATCACAGGTATGGCATTTTATTACGTTCCAAATATTGCGTGCTCTGTCAATTACTTTCCATAAAATTTATTCATTAACACGTTGACTCATTGAGGGATATTGCTGAATTAAAGGCTGAATATGATCGCAACATCAAATGTGTTAATATAATTTTTGTTCGTTTGTTTACTTATTAGCTGCTGAATTTAAAATTAAGCAGGTGATAGCAGGAAATTAAGCCGGTTAAAAGAATTTTGTTTTTTCAGTCGACTACACTATTCAGCACAATTGCTGAATTGAGCATTCGACTGCTAAAATTAATTTCTTGTTTGCAGTCATTAAACAATAACATGTTAAAACTTTTTATTTCAGGATATGAATCAGAACATTTGCTAAAGAGAAAACCCGATATCATCACTCCAAATGGATTAAACGTGAAGAAGTTTGCTGCCATTCATGAATTTCAAAATCTGCACGCTTTGGCTAAAGAAAAAATTAATGATTTTGTACGAGGGCATTTTTATGGGTATGTAAATAATCTTGTGGAGAATTATTACTTTTTGTTTCAATTACCGACCTTGATGTTAAAATCCATAAAATTATTTCAATATATACGATAGATTAGAGTTCTGAAGCTATTGGAAAATTCATCTTATTTAATACCATTCTAAAATATGTTTATTTATACTTTTGACTTTGAAATCTTGAAATGCATAAAACATAAACTAGAAAAAAGAATTTTGAAACTTTAGAACAACAGCACCAATTTTTGTTTTTGTTTTTTAGTAGCGCTTAAAATATAGAGTTTACAATGTGACAATTTTCCAATATATGAAACATTCTTACTTCCTTAATATTCCAAGAATATTCACAAAATACAAATGGAATAAAATAATAATAAGTGAAGAAACTACAATATGTTTTCTTTAATCTACAGACATATGGATTTCGACTTGGATAAAACTTTGTATTTCTTCATCGCTGGCCGATATGAATTCGGAAACAAAGGAGCCGACATATTCATTGAGTCGCTTGCTAGGCTTAACGGCTTACTAAAGGTATTCAAATGATTTTAAACTATAAATCTATAGAACTAACTAAAATTCTTTCAGCATGAGAAACCAGATACAACAGTGGTTGCGTTCCTAATTTTCCCCACAAAAACAAATAATTTCAATGTCGACTCATTGCGAGGACATGCTGTAGTGAAGCAGTTGCGTGATACAATTCACAGCGTTCAGCAACAAATTGGAAAAAGGATGTACGACACGTGCTTAGGGTAAGAATATTGTAAAAGGAATAAATTTCAATTTAAGCCATACTTAATATTTACAGAGGCCGATTACCGAATGCCGATGATCTGATGACAAAAGAGGATATCGTTAAAATAAAGCGATGCATGTATGCTATGCAAAGGGATACTCTACCACCTGTTACTACGCACAATATCGTAAGATGATTTTTATTTTACTGTTTTATAAATTCTAGTCTACTTACTAACTTAAGGCAAATTAGTTTGTTTCTAACTGGACTAGTGTGTAATTGATTTTATTAACTTCTTTAGAGACAAATTTAAAAGTAAATACAAAATTCGAACTATTAAATAGTCTTTAAACCGAAAAGCGGAATTACATATCATAAACCTTTTTATTATTTAATACTATGAAATGTTAAGCTCATTTGTTGCATATTCATTAAAAAAAACATGCCATTTTCAGCTTTTCTAAAATTAGTTTTATTTTTGTTTATAATAATGATGTTTGACTGAAACAATGTCAGCCCTTAATTTGTTGAGGCGAGACAATTCCGCGCGACTACTTACAAAATTACAAAGTATTTTCTCAAATTGATATTCTTAAAAAAAAAGTACTAAATTTTAAGACTGCTCAGTTGTGAAGAAAACACTTTTAAAATTAGATAGTATTTTTAGAATCTTAAATACATTTTATGAACAAAAAAGTGAAATTTAAAATTTTTTTTTTTTTTTTAAATAACGTTTTATTAAATGTAATGATAAACGTTAAAATATCGTTTTTTAAATAATGTAATGAAGTAATTAGTTTTGACCATTAGTTTTGAGAGTTCTGAGAGCTAGACTATTTCTCAATATCAAATTTTAATTTAATCGAACTATAAATGACATATAGTAGTCCTTCATCTTGAAATTTTATTATAAATATATATACATATATATATATAATATATATACATAGATGTTATACTATGTGTACCCAATTCTAGCTAAATTCAGTAATGAGAAATGGTATAAAACTGATTATAAATGTTGAATCGCAAAGACCGGACAGTTTGTAAAATTAGTTGTACAAAAGATTCCAAATTCAGCTTAACAAGGTTAATTGCTGAATTTCTTAATCTGCTTAAAAGTGCTGAATTCCGTATGTAATTGAGCAATTGAATTTTTTTTTTATTATAATTTTTTTAGCCGTATACTAAAAAGCACTAACATCTAAATTCAAACTTCTCTTCCCTTTTTCAGGTGGATGATTGGAATGATCCAGTTCTAAGTGCAATCCGTCGCTGTCAACTATTCAACACCGTGAATGATCGTGTCAAAATCGTCTTCCATCCAGAGTTCTTAGCATCCACAAATCCCCTCTTCGGCATTGACTACGAAGAATTTGTGCGAGGGTGTCATTTGGGCGTGTTCCCATCTTACTACGAGCCATGGGGCTACACTCCCGCTGAATGCACTGTAATGGGTATTCCCAGTATTACAACGAACCTTTCTGGATTTGGCTGCTTCATGAAGGAGCACATAGCCGATCCCAAGTCATATGGCATTTATATAGTTGACCGACGCTATATTGGCCTGGAGAATAGTGTTCAGCAACTAGCCGGATTTATGATGGAATTCGCCAGATTGAACAGGCGACAGAGGATTATTCAGAGAAATCGAACTGAACGTCTCAGCGATTTGCTGGATTGGAGAGTTTTGGGAATTGTAAGTTTTATTTTTTGAAAAAGCAATCTGTCTTATAGA
The DNA here is from genome assembly GCA_949715965.1 of Dysmachus trigonus. NCBI lineage: Eukaryota > Metazoa > Arthropoda > Insecta > Diptera > Asilidae > Dysmachus > Dysmachus trigonus. Next base: position 16,823,416 of record OX454320.1, read on the forward strand.
TGATGTCTTATATAGCTTTTATAGCAAAATTGTTTATAGTATCCTCAGCAAGTAAAGTAACGTTCAGCAAACCATTGAATTTAGAGCCTTCATAGTTTTTGTGTACTGAACATTTTAGTGCATCTCGTTGACTTGTTTTCTGAACTACAATGATTTACATCACTTTGGCTCTTATTTTAGTACAATTAAGCTCTAAGAAGTGATTCAAAATAATATGTATCGCTATTCAAAATGATCTCCAGACATTAGCTATTCAGATTAATATTAACACTTAGCGGACTGCGCCGCTACAGTGAACTGTTCGATTTCCACCGCATTTTTTTCATAACGCGAATGATACTCACTATTTACAATAAAAGGAGTCTGAAAACTATTTAAGAAGTATATAATATATATATATTTACGGTAACAATTGCGTTTAACGATTTCACATATTGTTTATAAGAGACAAGAGTCGTGCACCGACTTACTTTAAAATGGGGAGATCTCCCCGATCGGTCGGCTAAGTGTTAAGATCACTTCTAATTTTAGTCAATATCACTAATTTTTGTAATTGTAATAAATAATTTTTTTTTTTCAGTATTACCGTCAAGCACGTGTCAAAGCCCTGCAAGCGGTGTATCCAGATTACGTTGATGAAGGTCCAGCGTATATGTTAAGCCGCAACAATTTCAATTATCCAAAACCTCTAAGTGCACCATCCAGCCCTAGTTCTTCACGTAATTTGTTTTCGTTTCACTGTCTAATTTATAAAACATAAATTTTAATTTTTAATAGGTCATACAACACCAGCAGCTTCCGTACATGGTTCCGACGATGAAGAGGATTCCGTCGATGAAGAACACGAGCTGCATGAATTAGGAATTAAGAAAGATGGAGTATAATATAGTAGACATATTTAGAAAAGTAGCTGAAAATTTGTCTTGCAATCGCAATCTTTCAAACGGGGATTGTCTTTAAGGTAAACTCAGTACAAAAAGTCCTTTAAGCAAAACCCTGCTGAAAACGTGCCATATTCCAAAGGCATAAAAAAGGGATAAAATCTAGTTTTTTTGTGTTTATGTGATCTAAACCATCATAATTGTTGAATACATTTAGGAAATAAAAATAAGTTTTTAAAATACCTTCTTGTTGTTTTAGGATGACTTTTGTTTATGTAATACTATTCTTGTTGAATTCAAAATTGATTCTTAATATGGTCAAAAGTTTGCATAGAAGGACGAACATTTTTTTAAATTGTGTCATCGGAAACCCCACTGCTTTCTAAATTTCAAGACTTTTAAGTGAAATAATTTTTAATGTTATTTTGATCTTACATTAGCAAGCCTAATCAATAATTGATAAAAAAAGCAACGCTCATCGTACATTATTCACAAATTCTAGAAAACTCAGACACAATTACGATTCATTCGATGGTAATTTCTACCAGCTACAAATTGTAATCATTAATTTCCCTAGTTTTATATGCTGCTTTTTTTTTTTTTATCAAAAAGTGCCCCCAAAAAATATTTTCATCCTTACAGAAGTCGCTGAATTCACAAGGATTTTATTTTAATTTTTGAAGCCCCTTGACTAAAAATTTAATCGCTCTCTACGACTATATAATGAGTGAATTTTAATCTTTTATGCAGATATTTTAACAAATTACCACAAATCTCAATTACTTAATCGTATATTTCTTAACTGAATTATGATACAATGTGTTGAATCTATAGTCATCAAAGAGAAGCAACATATTAAAATTCATCCATGAATTTCTTGTATGTATTTCTCTGATCGCTATAAATTTTGCCTAATCTATTTTTAATTAGTGGAGTAAAAAGTAAATAAAATTTCGCTTGGCTTGGTTAAATACACTTTAACTTTTACGGATACTTTTATTTAATGGGTCTTTCTGAGATCAGTAAATCAATTCAATTATTCAATTAAACATTAAAAAGATCGTTTTGTTCTACGTCTTATAGCTGAGTTGCTGGTAAAAATTAGTGAAATTGATGTGGAACAGTTCGTAGTGAGACATTACATTACTTCTTTTATTGTAGTAGTAATATATACATATGCAATTTTGAAACCCGAAACTTTTTTCAATACTTTTAAATAATTCCTGGGCCCTATATTCGAATAACATTCCATTTGACCAATAGCAAAAATTTGTACATAAAAGGCAGACTTTGTTAAGTATTCAAAGATAGAATAATATTACTTACTTAGAGAAAACATATTTTATTAAAACATTTACAAAACCCCATTGGCAACATATATGAACACAATGAATAAAAATTGAGTGCTCATTTTGAACACCAGTCCTCATAGCAGCCATCGTACTCAAAGCATCCAGGCGAACCTTGATTTTCCGTACAGTAGTCCTGTTGCCCATAGAATTGACAACTAGACCCACAGCTGTAATCCTGGCAATAGCTAGAACAGTGTCCTCCACTTGCGCATCCTGAACAATCTCTGTGAGAAGCTGCAAAGAAATAAAAAATTTGCCACAATTTCATTAATGTTTAAAGGAATGAAATTTAGATTTGTTTAAATATTATATTCAGTTTTCGTACACTTTCCGCTCCAGTATGTTCAAGAACACGTTCATTGGAGAATTATATGTAAAAGTGTATTTGATAGGAGAAAGCTTGTGTAAATTTGTGACCCATTTACGAATTTCAAGAAAAGAATCCTTAAACACTATACAATATGGCGTAATTTTAAAAAGTTCTCTTTTGTCGTCAGCTTTTTTTCGTGTAACTCTTTTGCGAAAATTTTCTAGAAAACTTGCATTCAACAGGTTAGAATTTTTGAAATCTTTTGTTTTTGGATTCCATATCTACTACCACAGATGATACATATCTCATTCAAAAGATATGACAGAATGAATAATTCTTTTTTTAAGGAGTCAAACAAGCCGGTGGCGAAGGAAAAGAAGTATAGTTACAAATTATTAATTTTACCAGACTGTTAAAGAGTGGAGCTGAGCCTTAACGGCTGGATACGATTTTATTGTCATTTGATGAGTCTCTTGAATTTTTTTGAGTCTCTTGCATTTTATTGGCGGGGAAATTTATTAACTGGTTAAACAACAGCTGTAAAGAAAATCATTCTTGCACTTGTTAAGTCGATACAGAACTAATGAGAAATAATGTCTTTTAACATTTATTATTAAAGCTTCATCAAATACTGGTTACTACAAAAATTATAGACATGAGAAGTAAACCAATCAAAACTGACCCAGATCAGGGCTAAGATTTAAAATGGGGTTTCGTAGGGTTAAAATCAATTTTAGCGAAGTTACTCTAGAAAAGTAGAGACATCCATGAAACCGGCTCAAACATACCATAATTTGTGTGATGCGGCGGAACGTAAAAAAGTTTTATCTCCTCAAGGAGTGAGAGGGAACATTTATTTTTTAGAAATCAACCAATTTTAGAGAGTTAATTGTCTTTTATACATTCAAAAGCCAAAATAGTCCTGGAAACGTCTTTCTTTCTTTTCTTAAACATATTTTAAAGTAATGGCCCCTATTATGCAAGTCGATTTAAGGGGTTATATACAGTCAGGAGGCCTAAAAAAGTCGATTTTTCAAGCATTTTTCTTAAGATGATCTTTTAAGTTATTAATGTAAAATTCTGTACACATATAATGGTAACTCTTGAGTGTATTTTAATGTTTTTTATTTGTAAAAATAATTATTTTAACAGCTGCTACAGCTGATCTCCGGGAGCAGCTGTAAAAAAAAGCGTTTTGCGGTGTGCACGATATCTCTCGACTGGATCATCCAAAATGAAAAAACTAAAAATATTTCGTTAGTATATTGTTTTATCTTGTAATTAATCGAAGGAATAAGCAAAATAGGAATTTTTGAGAAAATGGCGGCTTCTTAAAAAAAAAAAATCGGTTTTTAACAAGAATTTTCGCTCTAAATTGTATATAAAATGGAAAATATTTATCGGTGAGCAAAAAGCTTCGATTGGTTACTAAAAAATATGCTTAAGAAGCTTGTGTTAAAATTTGAAACTGATCGGTTCAGCCGTTTCCGAGAAATCTTGCTCACCGACTTTAAGTTTCAAAAGCACTTTACATATAGTACAAAAACTCGAACACGGCATTACAAATATGCGTGTAACTTCGAGAATATTCACTGGATTGACATGAAATTTTTTGTGGGTGTACTTAAATATATGTACATCACGAAAATAAAATAAAAAAAAAAGTCGATTTTCTGAAAATCCTGACTGTATATAACCCCTTAACTCGACTCGACTAGCGAAGACACATTTTCAAAGCTGGGATGATAAGAAAATTAGTGTCTTCGCTAGTCGAGTCGACAGAAATCGACTTTCATAATAGGGGTCAATATCATTTTGACAACCTCTAAATAATTAATTAACCCCTGACAGGTAAGGAGTGTATTTTTGACCCATGGGCAAAATGCTATTCGCCCGGATCAGGTATAAGACCCTTTAAACAATTTGAACGAGTTGCAATTACACACACACGCACATTTTACGAGAAATTGCGTAATCTTTTATTTAAAAACCTCACTAGGTCCATTAGAAGCCTAGATATATTAAAAAATAAACGCGACTAGGAACTTTTTACACTCCTTACTTGTAAGGGTAAACCCACAGTGGTGTTCGCTCTGAAACAAAAATTACTTACAATATTCTGCACAATGGTTGCCACATTCTCCTCCAGTTTGACATCCTGAACATCCCATGGGTCCTATAGGTGAAAAACATTTATAAACCTTTAATCGAAAAATATATGAAAAATTTGACAACTTACCACCACAATTATGACCTGTGCATGGGATCTGAGGTGGCACCACTACAAAGTGATGCTTCTGCATCGGCCGAACTGGCTTAAGGTGGATTTTAGGATATTTGCAAAACGATCCGCAGCGGGAGTATCTACGATTGTAACACGCCCACTTCGAGGACACCTGCGTGCACACCCTGGGCGTTACCACAATGCAACAGGGTTGGTTCTGAGCTGGTGGTGGGGGTGATGGTTGTGGTGGAGATGGTGGGGGTGGATGAGGATGATGTGGTTCTGTAGGTGTTTGCGGGGGAAGACTGCCATCACCACCTTTCGACGTGACATCAATTTTTCTCTCATCGGCAGTATACACAAAGACATTATTGTCGTTTTTAATATTAACATTTGTTGGACTGGTGATGGTGTTTACGTTGTTTATAAAATGTTTAATATCCACCGATGAATTGTGTGAGACCGTATTCACACTAACACATCTTTGCCCATCCCATTGGGTGTTTCCTGGACAGGAAATGTTTGCGCATCCGTGATCTTTAACATATATTGTTTGATTTATGCAATTTGGTGGTGGTGGGGGTGGTGGTGGTGGTGGAGGTGGTTGTATTGGTGGTGGTGGAGGTGGTTGTATTGGTGGGGGTGGCGGTGGTGGCGGCGGTGGAGGTGGTGGTGGTAGTGGAGGCGGTGGAGGTGGTGGTGGGGGTAGTGGTGGATATATTGGATATGTGGGGAATGTTGGATATGTTGGATATGTAGGGTATGTTGGTGGACAAACTACTTGAGGCTGGACAACCACTTGACCGGTGCAGCATTGTTGCCCAGAGTAGCAGGTATGCAGGCAAGAAGAAGTACTGATACAAGAATTTGCTGTACAAGGTACGATAGAATTCATATGACACATACTTCCAACTAAAGAATATCCTGCAAAAATATGATAAGTTAATTTTTGATTCTTGCTTAAATTTGTATAGCTATAAGCCTACAAGTAATAATTTAATATAATCAGAATCGCTTTTGTAATCCACAATATTTGTAGCAAAATCATAAATTCAATTTCAAGGTTTTGCTTTTATTATTATTTATATAAAAATATTGGAAAATTAATGATATTCAAGGTGATGCATACATTTCTGGATCAGATTGAATTTGTAGTGTCCAAAAGATAATGAATATGTTTTTTCGATCGCTTGTATTTCCTAAGATATTATATACTAGTATGTCAATTCAACCCGTAGTTTAGTTTTTGTAAGTCTGTTTGCGTATAACTTTGGAACGTATGAAACAATTTCGATGTTTCTTTATATGATCAAATCCGAATGTCTGATTTCAAAATGCAATTTGTTAACAAATTGACAGTCTCTTTTTATTAAATCAGTTGAAATCTCATATAAATAAATATATTGGGACTGTTAATTTCAAATTCGGTGACCAATTTTGAAAATTCAAAATGGCTTAGCTAAAATTTTGGCCTTAATATACAAAAAAATTGAATTTACATCTTATGAATATGCGTATATGGGGGTATTTGGTTTGGTTGGTTTTTAATATAGCACACAACTTAAAAAGTAATACAATAAAAACTTAAAAGTCCTTCATTACTACTTTCAATATTGAATCTTAAGCTTTTAACGGATGTTTGAAATTTATTTGACTGATATCAATCAAACACTTAGAAATCAAAATCAACATTTGGTAAAATCTTAACCAAGTAAGTTACAGATGATTTTTAAGTATTCTTTTTTAAAACTATAAATAAAAGTTTCGGTGCAAATCGTGTAAATATCTTGAATTAAATATTTTTCCACCTTTGCATTGTAGAAAAACTTGCAATAAAAATATCTTTTTTGACTTATCGACTGTGACAAGCACGCATTTTTGTTGTGAAATGATAGTTTGAAGAAATAAAAAAATCCTTATTTCCAGGGCTTTTCGGATTTATTTATAGAAGAAAGATGAAAACAACTTTAATTTCCAAAATTTTCTGAGAATATACTTTTGCACTTAACACATTACCGACCGCAATTTTGCATAAGAGAAATTCTCTCGGACCAAATGCATTGACTGACTTAAGTATCTGTTAATTATGTTTTGAATCTAAAAATAGGCTTATGGTCTGTAAAGTGTTAAACCTTTCACTAAATACAAGAGATTGACAAATTTGTTCCACATATTCACCATTTTTGATTAAAAATGAACGTTTCTACGTAGTTTCACCAAAAACCGAGAGTAGACCTCAAAATTCCTCTTATAAAAATCGACTTTTTTTGTAAATCCATAAACTTGAAAATTGTAATAAATTGTAAATGAATTGATCTAGAAACGTAGATGTTATCTAAATAATATAAATAACGTAAATGCTAAAAAACTAAATACAAAAGGCCTATTAAAATAAATTTTCAAAAAATTAATATAATGTGACTTGGATTGTTTTTGTTGTAGAGTTTTAATGAAGAAATAACACTTACACTGAACAAAATTACATTTTGAAGAAATTTTCACAAGTGTAGAAGTTTCTCTAAATTGTAATTTTGTTCAATTATTATATAGTATACCATACAATATATTCTAAGATGTTTTTCAACTACTTTTGCGTGGCAGTAAATTAAAAATTCTCTCTTTAAATTGACAATAAAATAAAACAATTTGAAAAAAGTCATAATCAATAAAAAATTTACATACCTTGTTGGCACACATGTTGGCAACCGTGACCCATATGTTGGCACTGTCCGCCCGAGAAAACATAATTTTGTGGACAACTATATTTCTCACATCGATTCTGATGAGGATAGTATCCACTTGGGCAAATCGTTGAGCATGATGCGTCCGTGCACCCGGAACAAGATCCTCCAATGCAGGTGCTAGAACTGGCAGCTAGCGAGAGGACACACGAACTTCCGCTGGTTACATATCCTGAAGGACATGCAACAACTCCTCCGCCGCACTAAAGGCAATAATTTTTCTTTGTAAAATTTTGAATCGAATAAAATGAGAAATATATTACATTCCCCTGGACACCACAATTAACATGGGCACTAGCAGCTGCAAGAAGCAGACAAATAGTTGCCGCAATTAGGGCACTTGTGCCCATTCTGAACAAGTTGCTAATTAACAGAATTTATACTAATACACTTCGGGGATAGCGACTTATTCTAAGTAAGACTAACCGATCACTGATTCCAATCACTATAGTTTCATGCAGATCTCCTTTGGATTATTGAGAAGACTAAAAGGTCAACCCCCTTTGATAAATCCATCAAAGATTGTGCTCAGAAAGAATGATTTATTTATTTTTTTTATTAATTTTTGCGATAGATCTCTTTCTATACTGAGTCAAATAGAATCAGCATAATTAGCGCAAAGTTGCAGTGTGGTACGCACAAAATAAAAATACCATCGATTGATACTATGTAGAACATGTAGCACATGCATTTGCTGATTAGTATTATCAGAAAGCCCTTGTAATTTATATATTGCAAAAAAAAAAAAAAAAATTAATTAAATAAACATCGGTTATAATGTCACGTTATCATTAACATTTTTAAAATTGTTATGGCCTGAAAAAGATTGTTCGGACAAGTCCTTAATCGGTCATTCCATAAATAGGTGAACACTTTTCAGGTCATAAGTATCAAGCTTCAATTTTGAATTTTCAAGACGCTTCAGGGGTGATTAAGTACAACTAGTTAGATATGAAGAGTGTCGGAGATTATTATTCGATTAATACTGATTGTATTGTAAGGTACTAGATTAAGTTCTAGTTTAAATTGGAATAATGTATCACATCCCATTTTATCTAACGTATCACGATCGCTATGTATAACTACATAACTCTATGTTGACATATAGAAGTAAATTAAGGACTTAAGGAATTGGTATTGATATCGTATTTTTTAAAGGAAAAAAAATATATCCCCGTCTAATTGTCTTAGTAATACAAAATTAAAGATAAAATTGAGCGGTTACGTGGGCTTAAAATTTTGAAAAAATTGATTTTTATTGTTTGACATTTTTTAATGTTAAAAAAATTACTATTACATTCAAACTTTTAAGTATCAAAAAGAGTAGCATTTGAACTATATTATGTGAACAATTTTTCATCTTTTTATTCTTACTTTAAGAGGCACCACTAGTGTAACTGCCTGAAAAAAAATTTAATTTTTGAGAATTTTTTTAAAGTCAGCTACTGCATGGCATGTTTTAATATTTTAAGGATATATTTGTCGATATATAGGAAATACATGATAAAATATTTGGACCAGAAAATTGGAAATTCATCAAGTTATTCCGCAATTACCCAAGGCTCCGAAAAAAAAAATGCCCCAACTGCTGCAGTTATAGCGACCTTCACAGTTCGTGAAATCAAAAAACCCAAAAAGTTAATTAAACTAGAAGGTATTTCCCGTGCCATAAACCTCAATCGAAAAAAAAAAATTTTAAATTGAAAAAAATGGCGGAGTTTAAAAAAAAAATCAAATTTCGCGCCTAAATTTGATGATTTTTGGTTACACTAATGTCACTGTAAACGCGTTTTTCTAAAAACTCAAAAACTAATGCACCGATCATATTCAAATTTTGCACACTTCTTCTAAATAGCATTGACTAGGGAGTGAATGTGGATTTTATTTTTCATTCATCACTACTTACTTTACAGCGCAATATGTATTGTTTTTTCGTATCGAGAAATTAATTTTTCGCACGCAACGCAGTCAAAAATTCAGATTTCAATTTTTTTTTACAAATCAATCATTCACTCCCGAACTGAAATTGTATACTAACATAAAAAATTTTTTTTTTTTGATCAATTAATTAAAGTGCTATTTCCTAGGTACTTTCTTTTACCACTAAAACATAAAAAAAACGAGTTTTTAATAATTTGACACCCACGGTACCATTAAATTCCATTACCAGTTTGAAAGACTGTAATATATTGTTGTATTATTATTATATTGACTATTCGCTGTCCTCTATGTATATATGGTATATGGAAATTTTGGGGCATTGGAAATGTTGTTAGAAAAGGAATACAAATTGTTCAATAGGTAAAATATCAGGTGAGGTCACGTAGAAGCTGCTTTTTAGATCTTCCTAGGAAAACATAAGTTTTACGTAGTATACTAAACTATCAAAAGATATCAAGTAAAAAAGTTCTCTACACATTACGGATAAGTATTCTAAATAATAAGGAATGAAAAAACAATTGGTCCCATAATAGATCCCTGGGCAATCCTTTCATAACGTGAGAAAATCTAGACAATTAACAACTAATGTTTCAGATTTTATTGATAAATGCGTGATTCAAAAACTCAACAAACAGTATCATTAGTATAATTTTCTGTTTTACCTTTATTTACGAACTTTCCTGCTTTAGGTATGACTCTTACATCAAGTCTGTAAGCACACAAAACTCCATACATATATATATATAAATATGATGATAAGTGTTATGTAAACTTTTTAGTGATAGTATCAAGCAAGGATTATGCGAAAGTACGAGTAAAAAGAAATAGCTTCCATAATTAAATTTCACTAGAGTATGAGGAAACTTTCTTAGATACGTTTTCATAATTAAATAATTGTTAGCTCAACTTGGATATTGATTTCCATTGCGCAGGTACTAAATAATTATTCTCTCTCTTCCGGATTTTTTTTTTTTATTTCATGAAAATATTCTTCAATCGGAGGTACATATTTACCAATATCTATTTTAACCAATATTCGACCCATATTTATTTAAGGGATATTTAAAAAAAATTCCTATTTCATTGATACTAATATATTTTCTTAGAAAATTTTAAATTAATTGTCAATTATAATGTTGTTGAAACATAATGTTATTAAGTAAAATACGAAAGTTTACGGCTATCGGTATTTCAGAAAAAACACGAAATCTTAGATATTTTACTGATTTATTTTCTTTTAAAAATGTTATGGAACAAATTTACAAAAATGTCAGTTGCTTGGAGTTATACTTTTATTTGTTATTTATAAATTAAATTAATTTTAAAACTTTAACTAACTTTTCTAATTCTAAAAAGCATTAAGTTGAAAATAATTGTAATATTTTATGAACACAGTTACTGAAAAATATTAAATATCAGATACGTGAACGTGTATTAATCTTTAATTTTTTAAGTACCCATAACGTATGTAGTTTAAGCGCTTCACTCTTATTCAAATTGTTCAAAGGATATTTTTGACTTACTTATATGTGCAGGTCGATATTAACCAAAATCTCACCATTTTTATTAACTTCATGCTGTGTTGGAGATAAATATTTTAATCTAGTTCTACATTTTTAATTAGTTATAAGAATTTACAATCGGTATGCATTCAGAAAATGTATATGAAAGAACAATATTAAGATATGTAGAATGTAGATAAGAGATACCTGTACTTTCTTCAATCAATTAAAATCGAAAGATAAAAATAAAACAAAAACGTTTAATTCAATATTTGTTATTATTTAAGAGACTTCTAAAATTGTCATGTCCATTAAAATAATTATTACCATTACGAGTAATTGAAATTTGTTGGTAATTGTAATTCTGGTTCAATTACTTCAATGCAAACTATCATTACTTGAGCAAATCTGTTGATAGTTCCGTGCACAAACAATCGTGTAAGCAAGAATTTTTGAAGTCCACGATTCAAAAGTAGTGCCAGCTTTTAATATCATTGCAATGACAATTACTTCATTATAATTTCCATTGTAATGTGTAATGGTAATGAAAACTTCTCTGTTAATTAATTACAGTCAGGTAATTGGAAGAACATTACCATTACAATTGCGGAACTAGTAATTTAATAAAGATTTATTACTGGTAATGATAGTGGTAGGAGTAATGACTATCAAAGCAATCATTATTTTACAAGTCTGCTATCTAATCAAGTTCGTTACGTGACTCTAATTTGTTTTTGTTATTGCAACTCCACCCTCTCGAGAAACTATACGGAACTTATTTATAACAACCTTAACATTATGCACTGATTAGGGACATTTTTTCCGGCCTAAATGCTGTGTAACGCATCGCTTTTTCTTGAATTAGAAAGCAACGAAGCGAAACCAGGCGTCTCCTTATCACCTCGAAGTTAAAGTTTAAACTGACACGGTACTGAGAATTAATCAATTTGAAAATGGAACAAGCTGCTATTTTAATCTCCATTACAAGTACCATTGTACTAATCTCCATTATTATATTGCACAAAGATGTACGTACCTTCCCCGAAATAAGATGTTATATTGACTAATTTTTAGTGTAACAGTATTTGCATGATCTTCAGGTGTACGTCGCGATAGTGCAATAAGCGGATGGGTGGCGTTTTCTTTGCACTTTGCAATTTCTGTGATTGCTAAAACAAACGCTTATTTACAGTGCAACTGGGTGGATGCACCACTTACTTAATCCATTCGCGGAGTGGGGATTGGGATCATTTGGGTTGACATCATGAATCGCAGCATGTCGTGTGATTAACATGGGATCTAGGCCATTGCAGTTATCAAAATTGATAGTGAAGCTGTATACACACTTATGTACATGGCTTAATTTATTTCCTTTTATAGCCAATTTTTTTCTTTTATTTTATTTATTGCTTTTTCGCTAATCGTAGATCGGAGGAATCAGAGGAATTCATTTTATGGGACGGAAATATATTTTTTTTTTTTTTTTATCAAAACTGGAATGCAGCAAAAGCAGCTAATCACACACTGATTGCAATCATTTTGTCGTTAGAATGTTGATAACACTTAGCATGCTAAAGGTTTCAATTTGCAACAATTCGATTGCTGAGCTTTATTATTTGAATATAAGATAACCGATCGTGCGTATGATGCCAACGAAGCTCACCTTATCTTAAACTTAGTATTTCTAAGTTAAGATCTTATAATTGACCTTTGTTCGATGAAACTTAATACCTGCTCTCTCGAAAACCCTTAAACCCTAGATACCAGCATATTTTGAACTAAATAATCCATCTCTTACTTAAAAAATTTAATAGGAATGGGCAAATTTTCTGAAATCTCTCTCAATCTTCGTTTACCTGAGGAAGGTAGAGTTGTTGTATTCTTATCTAGAGGGGCGGCGAATTGGTTCGAGCACTTCATACCTGAAGTTGACACCATTCCCTCTGGAGCTTTATTTTCATTCTTTTATACGCGAAAAGTCCAAAAGCGATAAAACTCTTGTCCCATCGCAAGATAATTTTAAATAACGCAGGTACAGTAATCAGACGGCGATCAAGGTATTCGGTTCTATTTCTAGGAATATCCCGCGATTGTGATTCGAATGGAATTTTAACAATTTCAGAATATATCTAAGAAATGTGAGTTTTAATAAAAATTAATTTCGTTCAATTTTTATAAAAATAATAAAATGTTTTATTTTAACATTTATAATATGAACTATAATATGTATATAAATTCGGCAAGTTGGTAAAAAAAATGTGTTGTGGTTATTTAAAAAAGTGTTCTTGTGATTTCCTGCTTCACTTAATTTTTTATGCGATAAAAAAATGCTTTAATTCATAGATGTATTATAAATACTTTTATAAAATCCTATATTATAATAACTTTAAATTTTGCTCAGTTTTGCATTTCGATACAGTATAAATATAAATATAATGTATTATTTAAAAAACCAAATATTTTATCCTCATGTCGAAAATCCAATAAAAACAGGGATTGTTGACTCGTTAATTTGCAAAGGCATCACATTGGATATTTTAATTTAGATAAAATTGTTAATTAGATGTTATCAATTTAACCCTATAAAAACTACCCTAGATTCGTAACTAAACCATTCTAAATTGCACTGGTATTAATAGCCTAGTCTATGTATGACGGTTTTTACTTCTAAACCTTCCCAAACAGATCCGATTTTGAAGATTTGTTTTAAATTTGTGTTATATTCAATTATTTAAAATCAGGACACAATTTTTGAAACAATTTTGGGTAATTTAAGGTTTCCACACACAATATAAAATCCGTTTTTTGAAGAAATAATGTAACTTGGGGTTTTTGAAGCTGCTGAATAGGAAAACTTTGCAACCAAAAGGATTTTTTTGATATTTACCGAAAATTGTTGTGAATTATATAGTTTTAGTTTATTTTTTTTAATATTAAATGAACGTAAATTTGATTACCATTACTGAGAAAATTAAATAAACGATTCAGTATATTAAGCTGTTCCTGTAGCATATAAGAAAAAAACAAATTTACATGTAATTTTAGATATACAGGGTGTCCCAAAAATACCAGGTCAGAGTGACATGGAAGATATGTTAGCCTTAGATGTGTCGAATAAAATAAACATGACCTAAGTAAAAGCTTCTTAGTTTTCGAGATATTGTCACTTTTTTAATTTTGTTTAAAATCTCTACTTTTAGTTAGAATTTCAACCACAATTGCTAAAAATAACTTCAAGTTGTTTGTCAGGTATCTTGAATAGTTGTTTCAAGTGTTAAAAGTAAAATTTTGCCGAAATTTAGTGTACCTTCCAAGGAAAATAACTCATTTGTGTTACCTTTTAACTCTGTCAAAATTGTAACTTTAACTTTGACAATCAGTCGTGGAAAAAAAATTTACTAAAAGAAACTGGCAAATTATCTTAAAAACTACTCAATTTAATGCAGATTCGGAAATGGTATGATACTTGGGGAATTATTTTACACAAACTTAGAAATTGCTATTTTTATCATTAAGGGTTATGCTAAAGCCGGATTCTATTCTGAAAAATAAAACACTATTATTGCGCAATCAATAGTAAAAAAAAGGCCACATTGCATTTTTATTAGCTGCCGGCCTTTGTCTTTTGTGGCTGTGGACCTGTTATCAGGTAAATATGAATAGGATAGCTGCGACCCTTTGCTATTCCGCTTTTTCACTCATTATTTTGGAGTATTGTGATATTGATAAAAAAAAAACCAAAAACTGTGGAATTTGTTTATTATTACAGTAAATGTTCAAACTGTATGCCTCCAACACGAATGTACAATCGACATCAAAGTAATTTTTGGTTGAAATAAGTTCTTATATTTTAAATATTATCATTGTAGTTTCTCAGAAATATATTTCAATAAAGGCAGAAGTATGTATGAAGTTGTAGATGAAGCGTATATACTGTATGTAATTTAGAAAAGGTTACAAAACATTCCAACATATTTAGACCGTACATATTTTTCAACTTTATATTGATTTCTTAAACTAACTGGCTTTAACATATGTAAGTACGGTGCTGTGTATTTCTGTTTATTTTGTTAGGTGAAGAATACCATTAATTTTTCTTCTCATCGTAAGATCAATTGTTTCTATATACTTCTTTTATTTGTATTATCTTAATTCCACAGATCGAGATTATATCTTATTTTACTAATTGTGAGTCAACATATACTATATATGAATTACTATTTTACCTTTTAAATTATAATTTTACATCTGTTTTCTTTCTAATTTTTCTCTTTATTACGCTTGTCCAAAATGCTCAATTTAATAGCTTTACCCTTTGTCCCCAAGTAAATGCAATTATTTAATATTTACCCACAAATGACAATATTGAGTCAACGACCAACTGGTCGCTCTGTATCTTTAACATGCAGCATTGCAGTGAATCACTGGTTACTTATACGCATAAAAAAAGAATTGTGCCGATGCGAAAGATATTATATCTTGTTGTCACCTATATTTGTCGATTGATTTTATGCAGCTTAGGGAAACTCAACTAAAACCAGGAGTTTGAGATAAAAATGGAAGGACGTACAAGGAAAACGAAAGTATTTGCCTAATAGGTACTTAGAGAAATCGGTCAGAGATAGAAAATAAGAATGATATTTACTTACCACTTAAGCCCAGAAGCTGAATAGTTCCTATTCGGTTAAAAAAATAAATTAATATAAGAATATTGGCATACTTCACACTCAGCATAGATTTGATAAGATTATTTGCAGTTTTACTGATAATAGGAGAAATTATGAAACATGTGGCGCTCTAAAATTTGAAAAAAATACAAAGCGTCTTTATGTTCTAAACCTAAATCACTAACCTCATGCTTGATTGAAAGTCTACCGAAATTGGGAGTGTTCTTGGTCAGATAGAAAATATTTTATCAATTACCTAACTCATGGTAGTAAAGAAATATTCAAAATATTCAATTAAATTTTTTATATTTCTCATTTGATTACTGAAAATGAGATAAATTATTCTGGTTGCTATAAAGGAATAACCAGGATAATTTAAAGTTAAAAAATATTAAAAACAGAAGGGAATATTCATTATTAAATTACACAAAGATTTCATTTTGGCCATTCATTACATAATTTAAAAATAAATTCAATTTCTATAATTTAAACAATTACTTTTACGAGCTACTTTTGAAATGATATTGACGCTATATTTGTTTTAAAATAAAATTATTTGTATATCTTTTTTGTACTAACACCTTTAAAGGTAGCCTATTGATTATATAAATACAAACATACCATAGCTAAACGAGTACTAGCTTAAATGTGTAATAGAAAATCAAAAATAGTAGTCAATGATCTTTTAATGGGAACTCTTAAGTGGCCATTCATCAATAAATCAACTTTCCAAGGAAAACTAATCAATAAATAATTTTTCAATGTTAAATTGACATTAACATTGAGAAATAATTGTTGATAAGTTTTGCGTATATGACACTGTGAATGGACTTCATGGACATGGACATCAAATTTAAAATAAAGTTACGTTTATTGACAGTGACAGTGAAGTAGTATGATCAGGTCACTATTAAGGATTTATATTATTTCCTATTCTTTTCCATATAAGTTTGGATATAAAACTGCCTTGACCACGTTTATAAAATTAATAATACCACCACTAGGCCAACGCTTTGTACATAAATTTGATTGTATATTTAGAGCTTAGAATTTTGAAGTATGTGTATTTTGTCTCTAAAAAACCTAATACTCTAAGACTATCAGAAACGATTCTTATTTGGTATTTATATAACGAAATCTTAAATTCATTATCATTAAGCTAAACAAAAGAAAATTAAAATAAGTAAATACTACTTTTATTTTTCATAACAAACTTTTATTACTCTTTCATATACAGATGAATCGCTTTTGGAGCACGTGTATTTTTTTCACCACCTTAATCACATTGATTGCCGCTGCATCCATAGATCCGCGGAAAATTGTGAAAAATTCAAAAAACAGCATCGATGGAACGAACTCATCTGAAACTGAAGCTGAAAAGACATTAGCCAAAAGAAATGCTGCAACCATAACCCTCGATAATGTTGCAGCATGCAATCAGACCCGAATAAATTGCATAAATAATTGCAGACAATCGTATGAGTGTACTCGTAATTGTCCTGTTTGTCCCGAAGTGCAATTCATTGAAGGCCTTAGACGTTACATCGTTGAGGGGGCGAATGATTCATTCATCAAGGATACACCAATTTTTAGAGGGACCAACATAACCACCATTATAAAGCTACTGAATTTGGTGAACAATACTAATTTGATTGACATACCGACAAATGTTAATTTAACAAATCAAAATCACGTTCATGTCTACCAAAATGACTCGTCTGAAGAGGGAGGGGAGTTTGGATTGGGTTATAATCGATTTGGATCATGTTGTATTGTTGTTGAGCCCAGAAGTTGTATTCCAACATCAAGAGGGTACAGCTGCCATCATAAGCGTCATAGGACTTGTGGTCAGCAGTGTACTTCGCGGATAATTCATGCCGAGAAAAGGCATAGATGTAGTAGTAGTAGTGGAAAAAGTTGTACGCATAAGGTTAGCTATATTCCTCAGCCGAAGAAGCCAACATGTTCGTATATTCCAACGTGGCCATTTGTCCTTTGCGGAGCTCACCGCCATCAAAGATGCCATGGATGCTACCAACATTATGGATATGGTGCCCATTCATACTACGGTGGAAAAGTGCCATCACGTTGTCACGCATGCTACGACGATGCTTTTGATATTGGCCCTATGTATCGAAGAGGGCCAGTTCTGAAACCTTTTTATTATCACCAACCGCCATGCTACCTGACAGGAACATGCGGAGCAATGTGTAACATGTTTGGCTGTTACGGGCATGAGTTTATTGACCAATCTTGGGGCTACATGGGTCAACCACAATATGGAGGAATACCACATTATCCGCAAAAATATCCTGCATATTACCCGATTCCTGGTGAACAATTCGGTCCTCAGGATATACCCTACACAATCGAATCAAAAGATTCAAGCATTGAAATTGGAGATGGCTCAGAATACACAGAAATTGATGATAGTTTGCCACACTTACCTCCAGATGGTGCTGATTGGGGGGTTGAATTACATAAATGTCGCGTTGTGGACAATAATGGATCTATAACTATTAAAAATTGCACAGATACCGAGTGGGAGAGGAATCCGTTTGCCTCGTCTCCTTCGGTGTACCCACATAAACCCGTAGAAGCGTTTGAGAACCCTGATAGCTACGGATTCGATGGCGAGCTGGAAAATTATATTAGATATCCTCCTGCTTCGGCGTATGAAGGATTCGAGAGAACTGCATGGGACGACAGTGTTGCTGGAAATCCTAGATTTTTACGCAGGCGGCATACGAAACCGGAGAGGAAACATAACATTGTCTATGACGAATAGTGGCGAGAATCACCCAACAAAATATAATTTACTACTTTTTTAGAGTTATCGTTTACTATTCTACTAAGTTATAAAAACTATATAGTGTTTGCTATCCAGGAAATAATTTTAAAAATTCTGGAAATCATAGTTTAAAGTGATCACAGACGACGCAACCCACTGCAGGGTGCGATTTGTAGGGCAAGAAATTGGGTGTGCTCTCTACACAACACAATTTATCAGATGCAATCGACCGCTTGTGAGTGAAACATGACTCTTTCGAAATGTCAAAAAATCGGTTTTGCATCAATTCCGCATATTTTTGTATGTGCACCTGCACATGATTTGGCGAGAGAAATCAGCACAATCGTACTACACACAACCCAATTTCTAGGGAAATAGATTAGATTAGGATAGTCGGGCGGTTGGCTAATGACCTCATCCAACAATAAAAATATCAGCTCAACCGTGCTATACACAACCCGTTTCGTAGGGTCCTGTAGAATGGATCGTCTGTGGCTGACTTTAGATTTTGAAAAAAAATCCTTCATTGACAGATGCTGATAGATATTTTCAGTTAATAAAAATTGTAGAAGCAAATACAATAAGTCGCTAAAAACTGGTCTTGATATATTTTTCTAAAAACACCACTGGTTCAATTTATTTTAGTTTTATTCATAATTTTTAGTTTTATTCCTTGTGCTATTAAATATTTCTATAGAATATATGAGTTTTTTAATTCAATATTTTAAATATACAAAGTATTTTTGAAATCAACAAGAAAAAAATTAAATTGATGTACCTTTACTTTTTTAGTCATTTCCAAAAACTCTTTTTCATTTTGTCTTTCAATTTACGAGTTGAATAAAGAGTTTTCTGATATTTCGTTAAGATTAGATAATTTTAAAAGGTTTCTCACTCAATTTAAAGTTTGAGCAATATTAAGAAGAGTTTTTGAAAATGTGTCATAATCAGTAATTTTTGAGAAAAGTTACATAAAGGTAATTATTTTGCCTTGAATTTTATATTAACCTTTCGATCTAGTAAAAGAAATGTCGGAACTATTCATTGCTAAACTTCACGTACCAATTTATATTTAAAATTTTATGTTTCCTGAGTAAAAATGTCAAAATTTTTAAGAAAACGGCAACTTGGCACGGGCTCCGTTTGTGGGACAAATTCGGCCGTATCAACACCGCACTGTAAAATATATGTAGCAAATAGAACTATTACATGTAAGGCCGTAGCTCCACCACTTATGACAAAGGCTACCACGGTCGCATCTTCGGCCTTACGGTGGTGGCCGTACTGTAAGGTATATTGAAAAGGTTTTGTATAATAAATTTATCGCCTTAGCTCAGATACACCATGGCTAAACTAATTTATAAATTAACATATATACATATTTATATTATATAAATTTGTTTGGCCGTGGTGCAGCCGAGGTGTGTTCGTTGCTTCTTACAAGGAAACGTTCTCAGGTGTGTCTCACCGATTTTGATGAAATTGAAATATGTTATAGAGTATCGAAAAATAAGAGACACGTATTTTTTTTATCTGCAGATACGCACATTTAGGTGGTGGAAACCACTCCTAAAGTTTACCCCCCAAAAACAGTTTTTCCTAAATATTTCAAGTTCTAATGAATTTTTTCGAATTAAACAAATTAGAAATGATGTCTCATAAATATACTAACCTTTTGTAAGTAATCCAGTTCCCGGGGATGGCAACTCTTATTTTTTATTGCAGAAAAACGATTTTTTTTTTTATACTTTTGCGTCACAAAAATAACAGTTTTAGTTAAAAATTATTGAAAAATATTTCTTTACATACGATTTTGAAAAATTAAGGTGACCTGTTTTTGCGTTTTCGTAAAAAAAGCTCCTCAAGAGGGTAAACAACCCCTAGCACTAATACGTAAATGATGTATATTCTTTCGGATATCAGTTTTTTTGTGAAAACCAGTATTAAGGGGTTGTTGGAGTCGCTGATTACGAATCTGATGTTAAATTTAAAAAAATTCAAATTGGCGGATCCAACATGGTGGACAAAATTTTTAAAAAAATCCTATTTTTATAAAAAAAAAACAAAAAATAAATAAATTAAAAGTGCTTATCCGCAGATTAAAAAAATTACGTGTCTCTTATTTTTCGATACTCTATAACATATTTCAATTTCATCAAAATCGGTGAGACACAACTGAGAACGTTTCCTTGTTAGATCTATGTAAGTTCGAGTAGATTTCTGTAGACCTAGTCTAGTTAGATCTATGGTAAGTGTTTTTTTTATATCATATAATGCACTATAAAAGTGGTAATGTGTAATTTTACCTTGAAATACATTTTCGTGGTAAACTTACTTAAATACAGTTCTACACTAGATTTTAGATTCAGTAAGCTTTCATATTCTGAAATCTACGTCATCTACCAGAATCTGAGTATATCAAAGGATTTTTAGAATGATAACATAATTGAAAATATTTTCTTGAGGCCTTTTATTAATTTAACTATTCCTATTAAAACTGATAATTAACAATGGGAGACTGTGCCACAAGTCAACAAAAAATTCGATTATTGAAATAATGTGTAAAATAAGATAATAAATGGTACTGCCAATAAAAAGGGGATTTCACTAAGAAGACTTTTTGTTAAAATTGTTTTCATTTATTTACTTTCGAACTGTTCTCTCCATTACTTGCTCCATTTCTCCATTTTTTTTTTTTTTTTTTTTTTTTTTACATATTACATTTTGCTCTTATGACCTCCTAGCAATAGAAACATTTTACATAACTTTTATATTTGCCTTTTGTTTTCTTTAGTCTTTTACTAGATAATACGTCAGCGTTCTTCTGCTACTAACTGCTTCTGCTAACACTTTCTGACGGGAAAATAAATTATTTTGAAAATACTTATTCAGACACAACCACCGAAGATTTTTATTTTCACCAAGGTTCGAAAGTAATCGATGTGAATTATTCTCCTGTTTAAACTTATGATTGTACTGGATACAAGAAAGCGTACTTTTATATCTTTGTATTATTATTTACCTTTTTGTTTAATATCTTACAGGAACTTATATGGGACGCATGGAGAAAACATAAACTATCCAATACAATCATAGACCGATATCCCATCTGAATTCTGAACCTACTCCTCTTTGTGTGTAGTATGTCTTTTTTAAAACGATTTTTTGTAAACCCTGTATTTTTATTTTCTGTTTTAAAAGTGCAGTTTTTCGTGTAATGATACAACTAGTTATATCCTTTATATTTTATCCTTATTCGATTAATACATATTTATAAACATTCCTCTCTCTCTCATAAATAAATTTTTTTCACTATTGATTTCCAACTTAAACGAAACGAATCACATTTACTGTTTCTTCTTCTTTATTTATTTTTTATATCAAGGAGGCAATCACATGTGAAATTTTCCTCTTTTTTTTCGCAATAATAAAAATTAAAACTTGGCTTTTCTCTTATAAAAATTAATTAAAAATACAGTTTTATTCATTGTTGTTCGATTTATGTTCTTATGTTCTTTTCTTATTGCTTACTTGAGTGTGTTTATGCACTGCACTGACAATACGTGTAAATGGACCGATTTATAGATCAAAATTGCAAGGGGTTTATTGGCTTATCTTACGTAAATCGCGTGTATAATACTCTATTTTATGTAGCAACCAATTCATCGGTTTTATCGGTTCCCTAATTATAATATATTTCTACAAAAATTTTGGTGCTACCAAAATAAATATATACTATACACCTAATTGATCATACGGTCCAATTTATAGTCGTCAGTGATATTTTACCTTTTTGTGTGTGTTCATTGTTTTGTTTAACATTCTAGAGCTTTAAATATGGTGAAAACTACATGTGCTCTAAACACTAATTTTTTACATAGATTTCTTCGTCTTATTGGATTTTTCTTTTATGGTATATTGCTTTGAAACCAATGTATAGTTACTTTTTTTATAGCGATTAATCGGATAAATAAAATAGAAATTTTTCTTTTCATGGAAATTTTTCTTTGGAATAGCCACAAAAGTTTGCATATGTGTACGCTTTTAATAAATAATTTATTTATTAACAGCTTCCCGGTGGTGGCGATATGGCGTTCTTAGCTAATTTTTTTTTAAAGGATAATTTCTAAAAAATTTAGACTGGAAGGTTTTGTTGAGATTTGGTGCTTAAGATTATGAAGAAAGTGTCCTCTTTCACTGCCAGGCGGATTTCATTTACTTGTACCCTACACTGAAAAAATCATTGTTTTCTAGTTTAGTAATATGTTTAATTGATTTATTTAAATATCAATTTGGACAATCATTCTTCTGAAGAAGAAGGCATTTCAACAAAATTATTTATGTATTTCTTCACTATACAGTAGAAGAAAAAACTAAATCAAGTACAAAAGGACCTAGTTCTCGTACGTAGACTTTTAATATTAGTTGCTAATTCAATGACATTTTACAAAAAAGTTTCGTGATCATCTAATTTGAATTAATTGAAACATTCAATTGGCAAAAAATTGATGCACCAAACTCCATCAATTTTGTGTGATATTGCAATGGGTAATGACCTTTCTGAGAGTAATTTTGCTTAAAATACCAGAGGAAGTTAATAGTCGTTTTTTGTCGAAACTTACATTCTTAAGTAAGAAATGATATTTTAGTGTATCACAAATTAGATAATTTCTGTAATCTGAATTATATTAAATACTAAATTTTAAACAGTTCTACAATCTACGATATGACTTAAATTCAAACCAAATTTTAAATATTGATAAGAAAAAATAATTGTTTCTTAAAAGAATTGTACGAGGAAGGTATAAAACTGGGCGGATACGAAATTTTTGAAAAGTATTCTTGCTATTTATCGCACTAATCACTCTTTTATGAAAATTTTCAAATTATATTCAACTCATAACACTGTTGTACACCGAGTTTTACCTAAGGTCGAGACTAAGCAGAATGGATTCATTGTATTGAAATATGACATTTCGCCAAGTTTCATGCAAATTCATAAAAAAATTAAAAAGTTATTAATGTTTAAAGTTTTAAAAGAGACGAAAAAAATATTGTCCAATTTACTTGGTTTTTGGTATACGAGTTGAGAATAATTAATTAAAACTGTTTACATTGTCAACAATTTTTTATAATAATTAATTATATAAGTTTTTTACACGAAAATTTTTCGAAAAATTAAAAGAAAAGTTATAAATCGGCTCATTAAGCAGAATGTTTGTCGAACAAAAAATTTTTTTATGCACATCATACATTTCTATGACCAGCTAGAAATTCTGCATACACTCATAAAAAAAAATATCTAATTTTCAATATTAACAATTTTTTGTTAATAACTTTTTAATTTTTTTATAGAATTGTTAAATATTTCGGATTATGAATCCTCTTGATGTCCTTCACAAACGCGATAAAGGGTTTGCTTAGGTAACATTTAAAAGTCGATTCTGTACAACAGTGTAATTAAGCTCACTCTATAAGTTCAGAACCTCATAATTTATTTTAACTTGTGTTCTAGCATTTAGATTGAAGAGTTCCATTATTTTTGTGTGAAATATCAAATTATTTAATCCTACAAAAGCGATATGGAATGAATAAATTTTTCCTAAAGAATTTAAAGACTAGTGTCTGCAGAGCTAAAACTTCTTCTAAGAAAATTAGAAAATATTTTTTTAATTTCTGATTGTTGGTTGTTATTCAAAACAATTAAATTCCTTATAAGACTTATAGTTGGTAACCGATAATTTAATAAATCCTTTTAGATGAAGGTTCTAAACACGCCACTATCTGTAGTAAAAAGTTCCACATATGCTGACTTTTGCGACAAATTCCTTTGATGAATATGAAGACATTGAATCGTTGTGCGCTGTTTGATGGTAACACGAAACTGATTGATAAAGTTCCCCTCCGATTCAGTTTCTACTTTGTGTTTTAAATTGAATTTGGCGATATAAAATATGAACATTTTCCTTTTGTGAACAGTAGCAACTGAGGGCTATACAAATTCCGAAAGCCCAGTGACCAAACTTAAACTGCGTGTTGTATGTTATGTATGTCCATTCTGAGAACGTAAAAAAATATAAAAGCACATTTTTTTTTTATAATGAATACCCGATTTATCTGTAACATTCCCAGAAGGTATTTTCAATGTACTTTAGGTATCATACAACTTCCGGGAAAAATGTAATGTCGTCTAGATTTTTTGTACATTTATAAACAATGTGCTAAAAATTGCAACCATTTTATATGTAATATAAAATACATATATGGAGTACGAGCCATTTCGCAGAAGTTCCTACATTTTTATTTTTTTTTTAAAAGTAAATACGGAAGGTTTTTTGTACATAAAATCCTCTTATATGTTTTTTTTTTTCTCAATAAAAAAAATTAAATGTACAATTTAAAAATACATCCGAACACTGTAGAAATGAATCTTAACGAAAGAGTTTTTTTTTTTTTTTTTAATAATATCTTACAGCTACAGTTGTTTAAGTACCTAAGTATTTAGTAAAAACTCGATGTACATATCAATACGATTGATTGCATTTTCTTTACATACATATATCTTTCATTTGAGCACTAGAATACCATGATAGTAACGATGCCTTAGCGCCTGTAGGATACTTTAAATAAATCTATCGTTTCAACAGTTCATAGCCAGGTTTTTGTTCTCTTATATATTTTTTCAACTTTACAAAAGTGTAATACCCTTAATTAAATGTCTTACCGCTGCTTCTTTCACATATATTTTAATTTTCTTGATTTTATCTCTGAAACATCCGCAACGCAGGTGACAAACAAAAATTGTCATCTATTCATCTTCCTCTTCCCTGAAGAGATATGTGCTCCAATAGACCAAATTGAATAGTGCAAACACTAATGGGAACGTTATTCGGGAAATAACGTCGATCCTCTTAGATCTAGAACATTGTCTTAGATAAATATTTATCATTATTAATATAGTGGATCTAGAGATTAGCTTTTTGATTTGTGAATTTTTTTTCTTTTGTTTTTATTTTTTAAATTGTTTTATTTTTTTTTATTTTTTTGTTAGACAAGTAAACAAATAAACAAACAATCGAGGAATGTTTCAACGCACTTTCTCGAATAAAGATGATTTAAAACAAAAACGATTTAATACGACATTTTAATGCAGGAACGAATTCTAGAAAAAACACGGTATGAAAATTATAATGAATATAGCTCCTTCTGGGGACAAATTAGTTGTTTTATTTAAAATTAAAAAAATATTGTACCAAACCAAATGCTCGCTTCATTACTGTTTGATGCGTAGCAAATCAAATGTCTAAACTCCAGATGATTTTAATATTTATTTCGCCAATTAGTAAATAAAAACCACAGAAAAAAGCATTTTGTGAAATTGTAAAAAAATGATTAAAAAACAAATATATATATACATTATATATACATTATATATACAATATATATACATTATTATATATATATATATACATTATATATATTATATATACATTCGTATACATTAATTTGGAGAGAAGAGCGGTTGTATTATATGAGCCGGAAAATCAGAGGTATCATTGTCAAAATTTGATTTCAATATTTAATTTAATGTTTATTCAGGAAAATAATTATTTGGATAGTATCAAACTATCAATTAAATTAAACTTTCATTTTCCGACCGCTATAGTTTAGCCAGAAGAGGAGTATTCCTGTGCTCACAACTTTTGATGTACAAGCGTTGTTTGATAAGTCAATAAATTCAAGATAAAAGAAGTTTTTATCAAAATTGTATTAATTTTTCGACATAATCTTTTTCTAACTCGATACACAACATTTCAAGTAAATCTGCCCTATTAAAATAATAAAGTTTTGACGGTGTTTTAAGGCGGAATTGTGTTTCGCTTACTAATTTAATTTGTTTCTTTCACTAGTTTTCATTACGAAAACAAACTTTTATTTGGCAGATTTCGAAAAATCATATTTTTTTTTAAGGCTTAACAAAGTTGGGAAGCCGATTGGCAAAGATAGTAAGCTAAAAAGAGACTACAGTGAAAAATTAATCGATTTTGGTAAAAATGTCTTTCATTTCAAAGCTAGTGACATATTAAACAGGCCTCGTATTTCAGTAGAGGAAAAAATCGAAGCGCTCTTCAGAAGAAGCCTTTCTTAAAAAACAAGCTTGAAAAAATATATAGAGATATGAGCAACCGTCAAAGGTCATACATATTGACAATATATTATCAGGGTCATATTAGCAAAATAAATTTATAACATAAAAGTAAAACTTAATAAAACATATAGTATGAGGCAAAAAAAAAATTAAATTAAATAACGAAAACTTTGATCACTCGTTCACTTAAGTTGCAATTAAGTTTTATGCAGCGATCTTGCCTTGAAACAGATAAAAGAATTCTCTCCAAAATAAGAGATTACTTTGTTATTTTAGCAAAAATTATTATATATAAATCACAACATCAAAAAGTAAATCTGTCACAGAAAATTTTTACCTGGTCGGGAACTTTGATAGCCATGTCCGACAGCAATTTGGACGTTTTGGCGGCTGCATATGTACCTCACACTGTCTTAGCTTCTCAAGGGCCAAAGGATCGCCCGGATGGCGTACAAGTGGCTTCTGAGATAAATAAGAAACCTCTGTAAATTGTAAAAGTTTTAAATAAATTTTATTATAAAAGCAACCATTGCAAAAGTTGCATTGCTGTCCGTATCCAGTAAGTCTGAAGCAGCATCTAAGCTAGCTTGTTCAAGATCTCTTCGCTTCTTCTTCATATTCTCACGATGCATATCTGCGGCCCGATCCGTATAGATGCATGTTTTTTAAAAAGGTTTCAAGAATTTATTTGTTCCATGTAATATACATTTAACACAGTTACAATAATTTATATATATTTATATATATTTATATAGATAGCATTCAATCGAAATTAGAAGGAACTCATTGCAGCAAAAGAAAACCAACAAGCAGAAGGAGATATAGAAGTGTTTGATTTAAGGTGAAATCATATGAAATGAGAGAAAAAAGATAAAACAAAGATTAATATTGAAATTCAGGTGAAGATTATGGAGTGAAGAAACGACACCAACCTGAGCGTGAGGCGTAGTTGACAAGCGCAAACTCCAACAATGCCCCAAACACGAACGTTAAACACACCCCGGTCCATACGTCGATCGCCTTTGTATATGATACTGGGGGCAGAGAGGCATTGATACCTGATGTCTGTGTGGCCATAGTTAAAAGAGTTGTTACACCTGTGGAGTAGAAGGGACGGAGGTTTTTAAATTTGGTCACAAAAAGGTAACGATTTACCTAGTGATACGCGAGCTGGTACTGCGCCCTGGTCAAGCCAAAATGACACCCATGATACAATTACCAACATACAGCATGGAATATAGATTTGGATCAAGTAATATGAGAATTCTCTTTTGAACAGTAAATCAACTTTGAGACAACTGTATTCACCTTAAAAAAATTCAAATTCAAATATTTGTTATAAATTTGTATAATCAATGAGATCCGCTTATGCGTTTAAACATTAGAGCATTTAAAAATGTATTTAAATTCCTACAAATTTTAAAATTTGGACTGCAACTTTGGATTAGGGTTCAGCTTGACTGTATTCAAATTTTTTTAATGTCATTATTATTTATGTTGACATTTCTGTTTACACAAAAGATGCTATTTATATTATAGTTAAAATTTATTTCATTATAAAAATTTTATAATTTAATATATTATATCATATATGTATATTATATGTATGCATAACAGTTGGTCCAAATTCTTCAGTACCGTATAGTCCTGCTGAATGACCACAACTCCCTAAAAATCTATACAAACCATAATAGATACTATCAATTATTAGAACGCCCATAAAAATATTCTACTCCATTTGCCGTATATATTCAATATTCTAATGTTAAATTTGGAATCTTATTAAGCTTTTATACAGTGCCAAATTTAATAAAACATAACAAAACAAACAAGCTTTAGAGACTTTTTTGTTTTGATAAACCAATCTTTCGAACAAAAACACAAACAGTAGGGATACCTTCAGAGTTTGATTTAATTTATCTCTAAGTTTTTGATAAATGCGCTTCATTTCGTCTGAATTTAAATTAAAATACTTAAAATTATTTTAATGGACTTGGATTCAATTTTAGATGCTGTTTGTACTTTTTTGGCCATGAAAGATATTCAATTAAATGTTGAAGCAGATTGAACTTTTTTTAAGCAAAATATATAATATACTACACTAATCGACTAAACATTCAAATTGAAATGTCGATTAGAATAAACCAAAAAATACGGATATTCAACTAAAATAAAACTTGCACATTAAATGAATGGACCAATCAATTAGAATTGAAAGCAAATATTTATCTACAAATTATCATATCTACTCACTACTCAGGTAACATAATACATCTAATTTATTGAATTAGTTAATTCAATGCAATCTACAAACGTTCGCTACGATAATTGACTAGAATTCAAGATTTGCCTTTCATTAACTTACAAAGGACATCCTATAATTAAATCAGTCTATAATTGACCTATTATAAAAGGACGTATTCAGCAATGGCATCTAAAGATTGAATTAATTTCCACCCCTTTAAGTAGTTAAATCTAGTCATCGACTGATCTGATTAATTTGAAACTTTTCATATTTATTTCTAATAGGATTATACAGAAACTGATCGAAGGATTTTATTTTTTCTTTAATATTTTCTTTTTAATGACAAAATATAAGGGTTATTTTCGGGCGAAAAGTGTATTTTTTGTTCAAATAGCTGTCATTTTGTAAAAACTTAATTTTTCATGAAATCGTTTGTACATTCTTTAGAATATATGTTACTGCATAAATCATCACATAAATTGTGAATTTTGATAAGTCAGTTACGAGCCAGAGTGATCACCGCAAAGCCCAAAAATAAAAGGATCGTAAGAATGATGGTCACTTCTCAAAACATTATTAAGTTTTCCTTAAAAAAAATACTGACTTTCTCAGACTATTGCACAATTTATAATATTTTAAAATTATGTCAATATGAAATAATACAATAACGTTTGAAAGTAGTAATCATACATCTTTACTCCTTATCCCTTGAACTTTATGTAAGGTTCCAAAATTTCAGCGAAATCTAAATTATCTCAAACACTAAACTCAAAAACAAAACAAGTTGGCGTTCAAAATTAAATACACGAGATACTTGAATTTAAATCAATAGAAAATTATAGTGTGTTTTCCATAAATAAAAAAATACGATTAATGGAGCAAACAAATTACGACGAATGGAACAAAATAATTTTTCAACTTTGGCATAAATAATATTATAATTTGTTGATAGTTATTGCGAGACTACTTTTCTATACTATACGGCTTTCGCTAATATAATCGTATTCAGCAAGATTTTTTAATGAATTTTAAATTACATATTTTTTATTAATTGTTTGGTATGAAAATTAAACTTATATTACTTACCAGTATTCGTTTTACTATTACAGTAGTCAGTTAGAAATTTTTCTAACGTAAAGCGAGGTAGATGAAGATTTTTAACAACCTGCACAGGATCTCCTTCTTTCCACAGAAATACCAAATCATTTGTCGTCCACCCATCTGACAAAAACAATTCAAATCCATTTTATTAGTTCGGGAAATAGTATAAGAATAAAGTTCTATGACATTTATATACAATTACACACACAAAAATGAAACCATGTCCAAGTTGAATGAAATTAAAAGGTGCTTTTATAAATCTCGATTAGATAGTTAAAATGTTTAAATTGCTATCATCTAACTATAAATGACAAATTCAGAAGACTTTGCTAATCAGCTTCTTTAAGAATTCTTACGAGGATAAATTTGTTATATTGTATCTTTGTTTGTAATTTCTACAACATTGGATATAAGGATAATTTTTACAACCAAGCATACAGAATAACTTAATGCTCGCCACAAAAATAATATAAGACTAATTAAATAGCTAAGTCACCTGCATTTGTGAAATTTATCTAAATCAACAAAAACAAAAGTTCTTTTGGATGATAAAATGAAAGTGCGTCATAATGGTCGATGCTAATTTTTCACCTAATAAGTAATGAGTTTACTAATGTTCTACTCTTGTGAGAGAGTGCATGTGTGTAGATTTGTGAATTTTATATTACCACATTACAAATAAAGCTATATTATGGAAATATTTATAATTAACGAATGTAATACCTAGTTTCCATTAAATTTGGACAACATTTCATACCTTCTGGAAACAGAAACAATTTCAAACGTTAATTCAACTTACAACTAGCCATTCGTAACGAACAAACTTGTCTGTCCAGAGGATAAAGTTTAAGGTTCATAGGACACGCTAAGGTTAATGATATCCTTATGCTATATAATACTGATCCATTTGGAAATATACGTATATACACATTTGGCATAATTATGTTATGAAAATGTCCTTCCTTTTCATTTGAGAAAAACAAATCCGGCATCCATACTCTGCTTGCTTCCGTCAAGGTCAGATACTTTAAACGACCTAAAAATTTTGAATTCCAATAAAATATTTAATATGATGGTATTTTGATTTTTAGTTATATACAGGGTGTTCAGAGGTGGGAGGTCAATACTGCAGGGGGTGAAAGGTCAGACCGAGACAAGCAAAAAATCGTATGGGTGGGGGGGGGGGCATCTCGCACCGTTTGGCAGTTACAGGGTGATTCGTAAATCAGGATTTTTCCTTATATGGGAACCGCTCTTGTATTTTTATCTTTTTTGCTACGCATCGCAGCGGCCCCAAACTGATTTCAAAAAATCACTATTTGGAAGCCCTTTCCAAAAAAGTTTACACCACCCCCCTATCCCCAACCCCTTGGCCACAATCCCCCCTGGAAGTTGAAAAAATTAACTTTTATTTCACGATTTTTCACCTTTCGCCCCACTTTTCTCCGAAATTCATGTTATTAACATAGCTACTTTTTATTTTTTTTCAGTTGCCTATCTAATTACCTTTCCAAAAAGGTGCAACATGCCTAGGTAGAAAAGGGTTGCAAAAGTCCTGAAATTAAAACATCCTCACAGGTACCTAATTACTTTATTGCACCATAATGGAAAAAGTCGTTAAGTAAACAATTTTTATGACAGCAAGTTCGGAAAAGTTTGTTTAGGAAACAGAGGTAGTACATTTTTATTATTTCAGCAAAACAGTAATAAAATAATAAATGTAATCTCGTTAAATAGCGTTATTAGTTTATTATATCCAGTATTGACTCTTAAGTATCCTGACGCTCCGTTTCTAATACCTCCTATGAATTATGGTATAAAAATGGGTAAGTTTGAAAGGACATTGACCACAGTTGAAGAAGCAAGCGATAAAATCGGGTGTTTAATAGAAAAAATTAAGAAAAAATGGCAGAATTCAGTGTTGACGAATATGCCAATATAATTTACGTGTACGGTTTAGTAGAAGGAAATGATAGTGAGGCCTTACGACAATACCAAAGGAGATTCCCGAATCGACGTGTACCCGACAGAAGGGTATTTTGAAGGACTTTCAGAAGGTCAAAAGAAACCGGAAGTGTAACCGCCCCCAGAGCAGAAACGCGCGCAGGAAAATCGGCCGATTCAGCGGACCCCGACCAACAAATCCTCAACATCGTCAGGAACAGCCCTGTAATAAGCATCAGGCAGGTCGCACGAAGGTCAGGATTGTCTTCAGGGAGAGCTTGGACCGTTGTGAATCGAGAGGGACTACATCCATACCACCATATCCCGGTCCAAGCACTACAGGAAGGAGATTCCGAAAGACGATTGCAATTTGCACTTGGCTGTTCGAGTCTGACATCGAAAACAGAAGGTTTCTAGACCGAATTCTGTGGACGGATGAATCGCAATTCACGCGGGATGGCATCACAAACTTCCACAACCTCCACACCTGGTCAGATGTGAACCCACATAGGACCAGGTGTCGGTCCTTCCAGCAAAGATTTAGTGTCAATGTCTGGGCTGGCATCATCGGCAACCAGTTGATAGAACCCTTCATCTTGCCTCAAGTGCTGAATAGTCAGCTATATTCGGACTTTTTGGAGAATACCCTTCCGGATCTGTTGGAGGACATCCCCCTGGCCACCAGAAGCGCAATTTATTTACAGCTCGACGGAGCACCTGCGCATACTGGGAACATTGTTAGGGCAAGGTTAAATGAAAATTACCCAGAGCGCTGTATTGGACGAGGTGGACCGATTCCTTGGCCTGCTAGGTCACCGGACCTTACTCCACTGGACTTTTTCTTATAGGGAATGATGAAAGATGAAGTTTACTCAAGACCAATCAACACCAGAGAAGAATTAGTTACCAGGATTGTGACTGCAGCCACGAAAATACGGGAGAGACTGGCTACCATAGACCTCAAACGTGAAATAAAACGAAGGCTACTTGCATGCATCGAAACTAGCGGAGAACATTTTGAACAGCTTTTAAAGGACATACGTTTTAATTGTAATTAGTTTTTAAGCGAACAAAATGTATTTTTTAGTAAACTTAAGTATAATTTCCTAAAAATTCGAATTATCATGATATTCTGTAAAAGGATTTTTGTAAATAAATTTTCGTATCCTTTTCCTACCTGGGCATGTTGCACCTTTTTGGAAAGGTAATTAGATAGGCAACTTAAAAAAAATAAAAAGTAGGTATGTTAATAACATGAATTTCGGAGAAAAGTGGGGCGAAAGGTGAAAAATCGTGAAATAAAAGTTAATTTTTTCAACTTCCAGGGGGGATTGTGGCCAAGGGGTTGGGGATAGGGGGGTGGTGTAAACTTTTTTGGAAAGGGCTTCCAAATAGTGATTTTTTGAAATCAGTTTGGGGCCGCTGCGATGCGTAGAAAAAAAGATAAAAATACAAGAGCGGTTCCCATATAAGGAAAAATCCTGATTTACGAATCACCCTGTAACTGCCAAACGGTGCAAGATGCCCCCCCCCCCCCACCCATACGATTTTTTGCTTGCCTCGGTCTGACCTTTCACCCCCTGCAGTATTGACCACCCACCTCTGAACACCCTGTATATTTAAAATAAAATAAATTTTTTGACAAACCTCCAATATCATCGAACTTTAACCTTTCGTCAGTCCATTGCTCTCGGAATGTTAACTGTACACTGTATTCCTACAAATGGAATGAGCATTTAGTAATAGACCTGATACATGGCTCTTGCTAATTGAACTGGATAATTTCAGAAACATCCTTTATTTATATTATTCAAGGAAACGAAATTTATAATAATTTATTTTTTTCTTAATATATATATTTTTTTTTCTCAGAGACTAAGTCTTTTCCCATGCAATATTGTAATAACAAATTAATATTAATTTTTTTTTTTCAATGTGAGAAAATAGTTTAAGCGTTTTTATATACAGCAGCATTTGAAAAAAATATTATTTGGAAGCAAAGCAGCATTTTATAAATATATAGTACGTTTTTTATACAGCCAAGAATCCAATCTCAATAACACAACAACCATGCATTTTGCTCATTCCCATATATTACACATTAAAGCGTGCACATGCATCATTCTGATACAACGTACGCTAGTCATCTTATAGTGTTTCAACTTTAGTTATGTTTACCAACCAAAATAAATCTCCTGAAAGTATAATTAAACTAAATTGAATGAAATGAATTTTTTTATAGGACGGAATGATGAATAATTAAAAATATAAAAATGATATAAGTGAACAAATTAACAATAATAAAGGATGAGAACTTCAGGTGTCACAATGTTTGACAAGATATATTTTTTTTTTTGTTTTCTTTTTGAGAAAATTCAATGATGCTTCTATTTAGGTAGGATATCTAATTGTATTTTATAATATATTTATATATTTTCTTTTAGATGGCTTTGTAACAACATAATAAAGACGTTAGAAATTCGTTGATGATATAAATGTACTTAACTGACGACAACCAATGAAACAAATGTTATTATTTTCACTAGAAAACATATATACAAAAGTTTTCCAGCAACATATATTTTTTTTTTTTATGCAAAGTAAACATTTTATAACATTATATGAACAATGTTGAGATGATGTCAATATCTTCAAGATGATAACAATGAGAAATTATTAACTCACGTTCTTACTCACAATATCACTCTATATTTTTCTAACGATGTGTGCTTCGTACTTGAGAAGTTAATAACTAAATCGTTTGAAACACTTTGTTAAACAATTGTTATTAACAAAAGTATTAGTATTAATTTATACCTTATTTGTATTGCATTTGTCCGCAGGTTACGTAAAAACAGTCAACCTAAAAACATTCGTATTTTTTAAATTATGGCCCTAGAAGAGACTTTACAGAATCGTCGATTATCACCACTTAAAAAATTTAAGTAAATTATTGGTGATGGCTTGAACAACTTGCTTCTTTCTTTTGGTTTTAACTAAGCCTTTATAAAAACAATTTTCAAGCTCATTCCTTTGAGATATTTATGTTAAAAAGGAAAATAAATAAATAAATAATAAAGAGTATTTTGTAAACTAAGTGCTAATATTTTGTATAAACAAAAAACAGTGTGTTACTACAGTTTGTGTACAAGTTCTGTGTGTTTTTAATATATTTTTTTAATAAATGTGTTTATTACCTACAGATAGTCTTGCTTCCACAAGCGATTTTTAATTTAACTGAATTAATTTAAGTTTACATATAAATTAGTCGCTTACGTAAATTCCCCGAAGTATTCAAAAACCTGTTACGATTTATGTACAAAAGCATGTTTGTAAAAATTATTACAATAGAGGCAGGCACTT
Source organism: Dysmachus trigonus (assembly GCA_949715965.1). Taxonomy (NCBI): domain Eukaryota; kingdom Metazoa; phylum Arthropoda; class Insecta; order Diptera; family Asilidae; genus Dysmachus; species Dysmachus trigonus. The sequence goes on from OX454320.1 coordinate 16,858,627, forward strand.
GTTTTGATGACTGTGGGTGGGGATATTTTTACAAACTAAATCAAATACACTATCCTTTCATCATTATAGTAATAAATATTAACTACTATAATATTAGTAGCTCTATCTCGTTCCGCACGTTTTACAATAATCTTTTATTTTCATTAATTTATCAAATTTTATTCAAAATGAAGGTAGAAATGAAATAGAAGAAAAAATTAACTACAGAGGCAGAAGGCAGTAGCAGAATCAGAACAATTAAAATAAAACTTCTGTAAAAGCAGAGCACAATTAAGAAGCTATTGTAAACCTTTAAAAAATCGTTGCGTTAGATATTTTGATTATTCTGCTTCCATCACTTTCGGGTTTAGTTGCTTCTTTCTGTTTCTGCAGCTGCCTTCTGTTTCTAATATATTTCTGTCTTATAAAATAAAACGTTAATCTTGATAATAATAATAATAATAATATAAATTTCAGCACCTTAATAGTAAACTTATATCTGCTTTAAATTTAATGGATTTTTATCGTCTCTTTGCATAAATTAATTTCAAAAAATTTAAGAAAGCATAAAAAAACATAACTTGAAATAAATATTATTCAACTGTTGACAAATTCAAACAGTTGACATCAGCGTTTTGATAAATAAAAGTTGGACAACAATAAAGTAAGTATACAAAAAGTATAATTAAAGGTAGGTATTTTTGTAGACCAGTAAAATTTTATAGAATAAAATAACAAAAAAAAAAATTCTAAATTTGAAAGAGTAATATTTAAAGCGCCTTATTCTGGACTATTGGAATCTTGGAAAATTTGGCAATTGTAAAAAATTGAGGAAATTAGCACGAAACGATCATTTTTACAGAAAAATAAAAATTCATAAAAGAATACTTGAAATATTCTTAAGAATGTGTAATATTTTAGAGGCACTTCTCAAATATTAACAAATATTAAATATATAAAATTTCAAATCATTATCTTAAACGAAAACCACATCACCATGGTTATACAAAAAAACTAACATCCTTATACCGACTCATAAACCAGAAGGTCCTACTAAGTAAAAAAAAATAAACTTGTAATCTTCAAACTGATTTTCCAAGCAATTATATTGCATGATTACTCAATTTGGTACCAATGCGCCAAAACACATACTTCTAAGTTGCAGGATCTGCAAAATAAAATTTTAAAATTAAGTTTGAACCTATTGTTTTGTTACTCTACATAAGGCTACAGCACCAAATCGCTGACACGTATTATGTTAAAGATGCTGGCAACCATATAGTTCACAAAACCCTACGATAGAATTAATGATGACGACAAGACAGCTTTTTAGCTGATAAATAGTTTTCTTTAGATCTAGATTGGCTAACAGTTTTAAATTTAAATAAAGAAAATAATAAATGCTTAGGTTTTTTAGAATTATATTAAATAAATAGAAAAATAAAAATAAATTTGATAAAATGTATATATATTAAGCTTTTAAACACAAAATAGGAATTTATTCTGTTGTAATAGTAATGACTCAAACCGTAGAAATTAAAAAACTGTCAGCACTACTGTCAGTGAATAACAGCCAAATAAATAAATTTAATTTGAACCAAATAATAAGGGTAAAATGGTAACGAGCCTAATACTAAATGATTCCAAAAACAGCGTATAAACTAAAGCATCTATAAAATATATTTATTTTTGTAAATTGTAAAAGTTTGTAAATCTTCCAGGAATTTTTTTTTATTTTCTTTTATATACTTTATTAATTTGATTAAAGAGGGATATCATTATATCTCTACTTATAAAATTGTGCTTTTATGTAAAATTTATAGGGTGAAATCCTGGCCAAACAATACATTTATAAGGGTTAACGCGTAATTACCGAAGGGTTTTGGGTGTTTCAATGTGTTTGTTATTTGTTCTTGAACAAACTAGAGACTATCATCAACCTGAGCTGTACTTACTCTGTTGAAATTAAAGTTTGAATGCATCATAGCATTCTCAGGACGGTTATTTTTAATTTAAATTAGTCAAAATAATTTATGGTTTTTTCCTTTTTCATATTCTTTTCTACACTCATTACCATGAACCATTTTCCTAACAAATTTTACTTTTTTCTTTCTTTATTATTATTATTATTATTATTATTATTATTATTATTATTATTTATTTAAATTATTTCTGTACCTACTTAAAAAATACCAAAACCTTAGAAAAATTGATATATAGTAGTTATAGTAGTAGTAGTATATTAAAATTTTTCAAGATATGTTTTCTACATAATCATGATGAGAAGACTACTCCCTTAAGAAATTTGTTGTTCTAGAGGGTATTTTAAATACAGCAATATATTTTTGATTTAATGAAATGTGTAGAAAACATTAATATTGTTTTTATTTAGAAACATATTTGAAATACAAATGGTATCGTTTCATTTAAAACATTTGTTGAAGTACCCATATCTGAATATTTGGAATCTTTCGATTGTAATAAATATAAATAATACAGATATATGACCTAACTGACCTTTCAAACTTATTCCTTTGGGATTTTTTGATAAAATCTGTTTGCATGAATAACACAGTAACGAAAAAGTGTGGAAAGTGTCAACATTAAAAAACCAAAATCGTACCTATTTCAGAGCTTAATCAGGAAAATATTATATTTATTTTATAAACTAATCAAAGACAAAATAAAACTTCCAAAACCCCTTTGGTAATTGTGTGCCGAGCCGCAAAAATATTACCAACGGATATAGTCAAACAAGGGTTATTAAGAATTTAGACTTTATAATATGTGATATATTCGATTTTTTATGATTTTTAAACATCAAATTCAGCATGTTACTATTACATTTTCGGAATAGACAACACGATTAACAACTTTTAAATCTCCATTTTTTCTTTGCTAAAGTGATTAGTTACTAGAAGAGAGAATTTATAATATTATTAGAAAAGTAAAAAAATTAATTTTAATAATGTCATGCGATCTGTGCAAAACGACTTTATTTTACCAGAATAAAACTTTCGGGAGAGCAAACAATTTGATTCAGTTTTAATATTTTGAAAATGAAACTAAACTTAATTTTTTCAAAATCGATATATTTCAACTTCGATATTTAAAAGCTCAAAACTTTTAAAACTCTTTTCGCTAAATAAAGGATATGCCAAAAACTCAATTTTCACCTCTGGTAAGATACAATTCCTTTTCATGTATAGCATGATAAATTATATATTTTATTAACAAACGTACAGGGGGAATATCAAATAAAATAAATTCTGTTGGTGCTACTCATACAAAAAATTCCTATTTCTCTGTGCATTAATACAATAAAAAATAAAATAAAATAAATAAAAAATAATACAAAAAAACATAAAAACAACAATTTCAACGAATTTTGAAAATATCGCGATTAAGTAGCAAATGGACAATGTATTTGATTTAAAATGCCCATTTTGTACAAATCCTTCTTTTCATTCTTCCTATTCTGTTAATTAGCAAAAGTATACATATATAATAAAATACATCATATATGTAATATAATAGTAGTAGACATTCAAGCACACGAAACAATAATGTTCCTTTAAATTTCTTACACGTCAAAATTTATTTATAGATTGTCTTTTCCAATAAAAAGATCTTCTTCTTGATCGTTTCTATTTCTATACAATTACATAAGTATAATTAGTTTTTAATGAGTTTTTAAAATAAGGATTATTAGCGAAAAACAGTGTCCTCTAGAATGTTAATTGTAAGTAAGTGTGCACAAAAAGCATAGTGTAAAAAATTTTGATGTGTGATTATAGCATAATTTAGCACTCTTAAGTTTGTGTTAAGTATATAAATATTAAAGATTAACTCGATAAGGAAAACAGTTCGATATTTATATACTTACAAAGAAGAAAGAGTTCGATGTTCGAGTCGAAAATCGATGTTCACTTAAGCAAAACAATATTAGCGAAAATCAAAGAAATTATAGTAAGAAGTCACAGAAAAAAAAAAATAGAACTAGCAACTTAATGATTTTTCTTTTAGCAATTGCTCAGTCCTTTGGAGACAATAAGCCAAGAGTGGGCAGAGTTGAAGAGAATTTGGAAAAAAAACATAAGTATATTATATGTGGAGTTTAGTGGAAAATACGGAAAAAACGATTGTACTTGATAGTTAAGGCGTGTTTGCTTTTTTTTCTCAAATGTGTTTCAAAAGAAGCCTTTTATCGGAAGAAGACTGTCACATGTCTTGTTTAAAACTATATAACATAAAATCTACACACAGTAAACAAATATAAAATAATATTTATTGATATTGTTGTGAAATCACCACGGTTAACATATTCATTGTGTTCTTTTCAACATGTTGTGTATTGAACAAATTTCTTTTTAGTTTTTGTAGAAAATTTTATATATATTTGCAGTTTTATATATTTATATTGCTTGTATAGTCTGTTCATTTGAGGAACTCACCATTTTGTAATCATCGATTTTAGAGATCGACCGTAGAAACATGTTGACTGCGACATAGGTAGGCAAATTCTCTACAAGGTTGGGTAATATATTTAATCGTTTTCCGAATTTATTTTATTTTTCAAAACAATATTTTTTTTTTTTTAGTATTTTATATAAAAAATTCTCGTTCTTTCCAAGTCAAACTTTGGTATGTTTCTACTCTTGTACGTCTATGGTTTGGCTATAATTTGAACTAGAGTATGAGCAAAATATACAAAAGAAAACCATACAATGTAATATTATTAAATTGCTTTTGATATGAAAGCGGTGATTGAGTCTTCAAAATTGTTACAGTGTTTATTGATTGATCAAATTTTATATTCAATCAAGTTGATGAATACTCATAGATTAACATTCTTCAAAAATATTTTCGGTTGTGTTTTAAAGAGATATTGAGCAGATATTTTGGTAACTATTATGATAGACAGTGTTTCGTGATTAAAGGAAAAAAGGAAATTAAAGCCTTCTCGAAAACAAAATGTTGAAAAGAAAATATTTATTTTAAAATGTATATCTTAGTTTCAGTTCTTTTTATACTGTTGAAAAATTGCATGTGAATGAAATCTTTTACTTCCAATTTATTATTATACATATTACATATATATTATACATGTTGAAATTAATTTTGGACACTAATGAATGCAACTAACCCTTGCGCAGCAGCACTCTCTGTGTCTGACCGCCGCCTAAAGTCGCTATCCATGAAACATTCTCTGGGTTCGACCGCCGCCTAAAGTCGGTATTCACAGAAAGCTCTGTAGGTACCATCACCGGCTCTAGTCGTTATTGAGTGAAAGCTTTCCATGGATGATATTTCAGAAAACCAAGTTCCTCAAATTGTTGCTTTTAGCAAAACATTTTATTTTTTTTTTTTTAATAAAAAAAGGAACTGCTATCCAGATATATAATTTCAAAAAATTAGGTACTGAATTGTCTTTAAATATCATCATTTAAAACGAAAAGGCTTTCCACACTTTTGCATGTAGTTTTCGGTAAGATACTTAATATTTATTAAGCTAAAAGTTACAGTCTTCCTTTATTCAAAACTTCGCGATTCGTGCACTTAAAAATGAAAATATATTACGTGTTGTACATTTCCATTATTCCCCAGGAACATTCTGTACATAGTATAACATGTTCCTTTATATTAATTTTAAAAAAAATTCAATATATATTCCTTCAACATTTAAAAGTTAAAATATATGCATACATATTTTTCGGGACAACAGATAGATAAATAGCCAAAGGCATATCAGAAAAATTTTGAATGACTACGATTTTCTTCGAATGATTTAGGCAATATATGAGGGCATAAAATAACTGAAAAAATTGATTCAAACTTCCTATATATTATATAAATATAATGAAAGTTGTGTTTTTGGTGAAGAGAATCCAAAATTTGTAAGTGGTTCATATGACCGAATGTGAAGGGTACACACCGATAACATTAAATTGCATAAAAATACACACTTTTTGCAGCTTTTAATATAATATTTCCATAATTAAATCTTTCTTACCCTTTAAAACATTTTCTACCTTCATGTCTATAGTAAAATAAATTGTTATAAATAGGAATTCGAAGATTTGTTCACAGTAGAAAGAAAGAACGGCTAAAAGAATAGACTAAGCATCCCTGATTGACGGAAGAATTGAAAAATATCAATTAATTTTCTAAGCATTAATCAAATATTTAATCTGATAGAATTTGATGGTTTAATAATCTGCTTTTAGTTTTTTACGCAGATATGTGGCAATTTTTTACAAAATTACCTCAAAACTGAGATTTCTATGTGCTTAAAAAATGTCTGCTTTTTCTACAACATTTTTTTGATATATTACTGCTGCGACTACCTTCGTCTTCTAATGTGTTATGGTAAAAAAAAATTCCCAAAGGTTATTCACATGCAATGTCCATATGTATTAATCCATTGTGGTTAAGTTATGGATTTTTGCAATATTAGACATACATTTTATGTGAAGGAAATATAACAAATAACAAAATAATAAAAGGATAGCTGATATAAAAAAATAAATAATAACAAAATGGAGCAAACAGAATAATTAATAGTAAAAAATGAACAAAATAATGAAGAATGTCTATGGATCTCGTAGAAAAACTGTGATTAGATGTAGGATGTTCTTAGGAACAAATCAACTTTCGAAATTTCGTTAGAATTATGCTATGCAACATTTTCGTTTTTAATTCAATCATGTTATCCAATTTTGGTGCATAAACGTAGTATAGTAGTAAATAATTTCTTGCGTTAAGGTCTGATTGCAGTTCCATTGGTTTAGAATAGGATCAATTACGAAACATGAGTAACAGAATACAAGTACGTAGTTGGAAAATAGTCGACAGGTAAAGGAAGGTGATTTTTCGGAAAGATGTTAAACATAATTGTGAGATTAAAGTAATTTAGAATAATAAAAAAATGTAATAAATAATATAAAATTTCAGCAAGTCAAAGTAAAATGTTTAATGAAGTGACTAATTGCGATTGATAAGCTATGGAAATTAATGCATCTCTAGCTGCACTAATTATGCAAGTAACCTAAATAAAAACTAATAACTAATTAATTTCTTGGAAGTATACTTGTATTTATAATGTAGAAAAGTAAATATGCTGTAAAAGAAATTGAGGTCCTGTCATCGGGAAATAAAAGTTACCAACATCACTTTGAACGATAAAAAAGATAAAGTGATATGTAAATAAAATAAAGAATTAATTTTTTTCCAAAAGACGACCAAAGCACACAATACATTAGATATTTAATGTTAAAATAAACCAATATAGTACACATAATTTGAATATTACTTCAAGTCGTTTTCTCCTTAAAAGAACTTATTTAGATAATATTAGCAAAGCTATTATAGTAACTTTTCATAAATGTGAACAGAGATATAGAGAAATTATTGAGAGATCCAAAAGACATTCAAACAAAAGATTTACACTAAATGAAACTAAAGGAAACATATATTGTATATATGTTCGAATATCAAAAAATCGAATGATACAAACAAAATAACACACAAAAAAAGCATACGTGTTAAGTGAAAATTAACTATAGAATTAATGGAAGGTAACTAATCACAATTGAATAAAGTACCAATGTGCAAAATATGAACAGAAGACAAAAAGGACTCTAACGGAAAGTAAGTAATATAAATATTTTTCATGTCTCTCATTTCAATTTAATTACAGCAAACATTCATGTTCAAGAAATCAAATTGTCTTAATTTTTTCAAATTTCTCATCTCACAGAAGTATATAATTATAACATGGCCCACGTGACACTTGACAATCATAGTTCAACTCCTAAATATCAAAAATCATTTAAGTATTGATAGAGAAAAAGACACAGACGAAACTACAGCAAACGTGTCTCCACAGTTTTAAACCCATTGCCTTATTAATATTTATTATATTGCAAAGGTGATAACATTGGCCGTAATTATTCTGATCCGGCAACGGCCAAAATCTTAGGATCATCTTAAAGATATTATAAATCAGAACATATGGCAAATGCTATCCTCTTTGCGCGGTTCTTGTGAGTGAATGAGGCAAGGTGCTATTTTGTAAAAATGTTCTCTAACTGAATAAGAAGACAATCAAAAAAACAATTATCTTATATGGCAAGTAAGTACGATAGTAACGATATGATAGAATTAACACAAAATGAAAATCTCATTATTATTATTATTATTAAGGGAAATTACAAGAATGCTGCTGAGCTCTAGTGTGAAAATGAGCCGGCATTATAAAATACATCGAGAAATAAATAAATGTTAGCTTGACGAGTTGCACACTCTTCTCAATTTGCTGCATTCTTTTTCATTCTCTTCACTTTTTAATTTTTATATTCGGCACTAAATGGGTTTTGGTATTAAAACGCGGTTAGTCTTAATGTGCTTATCTTCTTTTTCGACTTACCATGGTAACATCATCGATTTTTGATATACTTCGAACAAAAATGTTGACGCTGACGACAGCTGGGCCATCTATTAAAGGCAGAGATGGAAAAATCGAGAAAATTTCAAATTTGAATTGTCTTTTGTCTTTTTTGCATTGTTTTTTTTTTTTTTTTTTTTTTTTGTACTACTTCTTTAGTTGATTAAGTCTTATAATTTGGTTTTCTTCTGATTTTTATTTATTTATTTTTTTTTTTTATATGATGTCAATAATGTAAAATGGAAGCAAGACACTATTTTTGTTCTCTAGTGATTCTAGGCTAGATTCGATATTATTCACAAAACTGTTTGGTATTTTTGAGGGGGCTGGGGATTGTGAGTGTGTCACGTCTCTAATTTTCAAAACAGCAATTTTTTGTGCAGAAAATTAATCCTATCTAAAGGTGGCAAAGTGGGCGATTCTTAGATTTAAGCTATACTTTTGTTCTGATTGGTGATAGACAATAGATGCGTTATACTATTATATTTACCAAAACCTTTATTAAAGTGGGTTTGCGTTTAGTACCCTGTAAACGTAGTAGTTTTCCTGTTTTAAAAGATTTTTATAAATGGATGCAAGTGAAAATTGTGAATTCTGGTTTCAAGAAAGGCAGTATGATGCGATAACCAAGAAAGTAAAAGACGAAATGTGGTATAAAAAGCAAGAAATTATCGTCATTATAAAAAAAACCCTCTCGAGTATGAAGAACTTGATGCACAGAAATTGAGATAATAATAATCGCAGAGATGATCTGGAAAATTCACGCCGGCTAATGAATTATTTATATCTTAAGATTAATTGTTTTTATACCTCTTATACCTTCTTTAAAATCCAAGTGCAGACTCTTCCAAAAAGGTTTTTCGTTTTTTTATTATATATATTATATAATATAATTCTATATATCACGTTTTTTTTTAAAATCGTATAAGAACAAACAGACACTGCAGATTTTCTGTCTTTGCTTTCATATTTTTTTATTGAATAAAATAAATGTTATATCGATACCTTGAAGACAAATTATTATAAGCATAACAATATAAAGTTTATATACATAAAATGTGAAGCAGAATGTAGTAATCCTTTAGTTATACACTTCAGATTGTCTTTTTTAACATTTTTTGTTAAAATATTTTGAATTTTGATTTATATACATATTTACCTATCCCTCAATTTAAATGGTAATTACGTTTCTCGAAAAATCGTGTTAATCGAAATATACATATAAAAAAAGCTTCATACCGTGTAAATCGAATCAAAGAATGTAAAGAAAAGTCATAATACGTTTATACAATAATAACCATGAAAATTGAGACAACGAACAACACAAACATGAATTAGTAATCTTTCATTAAAAAAAACATATCTCACAATAAATAAAATAGGTTATTTTGGAATGTATAATCTCATTTCTTTTTGTTTATATGATATATAATATAATATGTTATAAAATGTGATCAAATGAAATCTTTATAACATAAAACTACTCCTATGATTTACACATCCTTTCATTCCCTTCAAAGTCTGTAATTGTCTGTAATAATGTACGAAGACTGTCTACAATAATAAATCGAGTTTGTTGAATGATTGCTTTCAATATACATATGTATCGAAATAACATATAAAAACTCCTTTTTTTTTTTAATTTAAAACCCGTGTTAAAGCGAAACCGTATAAATCAAGGGCTAGGTGCATCTCAAAATTTCATCTATTGTGAAGTTGAATTATTTAAAAGTTTTATGTCCGCCTGATGGTATCAATTATAAGGCGTAAGCATAAATAGTGCCGAGAAATATAAAACGAATTATATTCGTTACAGATCCGAAGAAATAACGTTCGATCCGTATAATAAATAATTGTATCCATAGTCCTTGATGAAGGATTTTTCATATTCATACGTTTTTGTGTTTGCTTAAATAAAATATCAGCTATTTGTTTACCCAAACGGATAATTATTTTTCCTGATGAAAAAATCCGAATACGTTTCCAATACGACAAATAAAAACACATTCTATAAAAAGTATTATCACGGTCAATGTTTTGGACATTTTTCATAAAAGTTTCCTGGAAATATCATTCAATAAGTTCAAGTTCAAATAAAAGAATACAAATTCAATCATTTTCAGCATCAACCTTTTACATTTTATCGAGTCATACGCAAAAGCATCGACCGTATGTTTTAACAATCTGAAACATAATTTATCCGATCGATCTGATATTTATAGGAATTACGCTTTTTACCAATTTTATTGAAAATTATTATTTATTTACTCATATTGTTTCTTTTTTATTTATTGCTTTGTGTAATGGTGCGCAAGTTTATACAATATTATTAAAAACATTTCCTAAATGCAGAAAATATGGACTCATTTTTTTAATTTATTAATTTATTTATTATAATACCCATTATGTGGATTGAAAGTAACTAAAAGCTCAGACTTCTTGTGTTTACATATACTAATTTATAAAATTCTGTATATCTATATTGATCGAATGATTTTTCTTTTCTTTAGTTTGTATTTCTGAATTTTTTCTTGTTTAATATAAAATCTAACTACCTATTTATCTAATTGAAATTTTTGTAAAAGCTTTCATATATTCATATTCAGAAGTCAAGCATTTCAGCCTGAAATTATTAAAAGAGGATCTTTTATCGATCTAGTAATTTGGATAGAGATTGTGAAATTTCTAAAATATGTTTCATGTTTTCATTGGCTTGTGCAAACATTTTAATTTCGCAAGGATATCACGGTATCGTATATTGTTGACATCAACAACTACCTATAATTTTCATATTTCTAGTTCAAAATTGTCCTGTCCTTTGGTTATAGTATACAAAAATATGCAGTTTTTGAAATTATTGTTATGCATTTAACAGCTAAGAATTACACCGCTCCGGCTTTTACTTACGCTTACATAATAAAAATATCCTCAACGAAAATGGATACCATATTATTTTTTAGATTCCCTATAAATGAAATTTTTGTATATGTGCATACGTATTTTTCGTACTTTTTGTAGGGCAGATCTTAAACAAAATGTTCATTTTTAAGTTTTTCTAAATAACCTGTACATAATCTCATTAAATTCATAAAATTACGCATTAATGTCTTATTAAAAATTTATGACATCTGCCTATAATTTTGTAATTTCAAGTATCGATTATATTGTATTATTGGACACACTCAACTCTTTTATTCAAAGATCCTTTCAATCGAATCCATATGTGTGTGTTTTATTTCATTTTATTTATTTAAAACTTTTTACTGTCGCCTTTACTGGCAAAATTTCGAGTCAATCGTTTTGAAGATATGAATAGTTATGATTTGTAGATACAAATTGGATTTTTTTTAAAGAAATTAGTTATATTCAGGTATATGTATATGGTAGTACCCTTGCGAGTGTTGATTGTTGAGCGAAAACTGATAAAAGTAATAATAAAACATATTTGTTTCCCCGTAATCAATAAAAACAAAAACACGAATGATGACAATAAACTTAGAGCCTAATGAAATTTATTTAATAATATTTATTTAAAATTTCAAAGAACAATGATGACGTGAAATATTTGGAGCATTTCCATCTCTATGATATCCAAATGAAAATGATTAGGTAAAAGTACCATTTGTCTCGGAATTTAAAAAAAAGAAAGTCGAATTAGCGTATTAATGAGACGTGTTGAAATGAAGAAGTACTGAGTATACATATTTTTCATTTTTTGAAAAAATATTCAAAAGTTCGTATGTCAAGTACAAATTGGAATATTTCCAATCTTAATATATATTAATTTTTTCTCATTAATTTTTATTAAATTTTTTTGTATGTATAGAACTGGGCCCTTTATATTTTCTGAAATATGCAAGAATTGGAGAACAGTTTACAACTTATGTAAGGATAACAGAAGAACTTTCAAAGTTATTGCAGTTTAGACAATTTAAACTGGGGGGACATTGGTGTATGGAGAGTACGTTTTAGAAAGCAACTGCTGTTGGCTGTATTGGATATATGATGCAGTCGGCGAAAAATGTGAAAATTTTCCGTCAAAACTGCAATCAACTTTGAAAAATTTACTGCCAATCTGACTATAGTAAGAAAGAAATAATTTCGTGTTCCGTATATAACGTAAAAATAGAAAATTAGGAAGGAGTTAAATCAATAAAATTGCAGTAATCAAGGTGTAACAACGAAGATTGAAGGTAAATCAAGCTGCGCTGTTATTATTTCGAACATCTTAACTGCATCTATTTTGACACTATTAGTTTTTTTATACTCTTTAATTAATTTAATTATTAAAATTATGCCAATTTTATAGAAAATTATTTAACTTTACAGCCCCTGCTGGATCTACCTTTTAAAATTATGCACTTTTAAGATAAATAAGAATCTCAATACAAAAGTGTACAAAATATGTCCAAGTTATAACGTTCGACTAAATTTTTCATGCTTTCATCCTAGTCTAAATCTCACTTTATTTTATAAAAATAACAAGAATGATTCTTTCTTATTAATTTGCAAAAAAAAAAATAAATAAATTAGAAAAAAAAAAAAAAACTTCTGTTACGATGAGTTTTATCCCAACTTTTTCCTGGGATAGAGCGCGTACTTAATTTTGAGCTTGTAAACGAAAAAAATATAACTCAAAAACAAATTTTAATGAATTTTTAAGTCTTAAAAATAAATAAATTGTGCTAATTTAATAAATGCCAATGTGTCAGTTGGAGCAAAGCCCAGAAGTGCTTCCATGTAAAAGCATCATGAAAACTCATCGTATCTAATATTTTATCATTTTCAATTTTTGCATTTTTTTATTTGATAATGAAATGCGTCAAAGAAGCATCTTTTTTTTTAAAAACAATTGCTTGTTTGATACCTTTGATGTTGATAACAGGATCTCTTTTAATTGTCTTTTTTGTCATTATTATTACATTATTAAATTATTACTTTATGCATGAAAGGTGCATCATCAACAATCAATTGTGCGATTAAGTGAATTTTTGAGTACTCAATACACGTTTTTTTTTTTTTAAAAACACAAATTTGCATAGAGTGTAAATATTTGGAGTACTGTTGTGCGTGTGTTTTAAGTGGGGCTTAAGTCCAGCATGCCTGGGAACATTGAATTGAGAAAAAAATAATAAAAATTATTGTTTGTTTTTAATGTTGGAATAAGTCATGTGCTTCAACACCAAAGGTACCAATTAAACTTTCAAACTTTACATAAAGTTTAAAACATTATTATAACGGGGTTAATAAGAACAGCGATATTAACAATATAAAAGGACTTGAATAAAATCTTTTTTTTAATTAAACTAAATTTTCAAAGCATTTTTCATTAATATTTAAACTCAAACAGAGAATTAATTCAATTAAAAGAACGCATATGTTCAGTAGCAGGGAACTTCCTAAGAAACTTGCTTTAGTAATAATGTTGCAATGAATGTTAAAAATAAAAATAAAATCTTAATTAACTAGATTTGTCCCTAAATAAATTTTGAATCCGATTTAGTTGAATTTTCATAACTCCAAATATATATTTAGTTGTTTACAATTAAATATATATTTTTAAAAAATTGCTCTTTCAACATCAGCATTTCCAATCATCTGTATTTTTTTTTTTTTGTTATTCTAATAGTCACGCGCTTTATTTATCTCAATCGCATTACTTTTCGTAACACACTATTTTGTTAAAGATTTTATTTAATTTCAAACTATCACAAAATGTGTGTTGTAATTGGATAAGTCTTGTTACTGAATATATTTCTATGGAAAACTTACCATTTTTATGTCACTTATCGTCATTATACTTCGAACGAAAAGATTGATTCTGACTATAGCAGGGCCATCTGTTTATAGGCGAAATTTTAAGAGTTTATAAAAACCCTTTTTTGAGTTTTTTTTGTTTTGTATTTTTTTATTTTTTTTTTTAATATTTTGTTATTTTATTGGTTAAATGTATAAAGATTCATAGGGCCACGATTTAGTTGGTTTTGCTTGTTTATGTTCTGTCAGTAATCGAAAAGCGTATGCAGTGTGAATCTTTAAGGTCATATCGATTGTTAATTAATTTTATTAATTATTTTTATTAATTATAAATTTTGGCATTTCATTTTATTTTACAGGGTCTTGAAAAATCCTTTTTTATATGGAAAAGTTATTAGAAGAAAAGCATATTTATATTGGTGTTATTTAACTATTGAAGTTTATTTATTTGTATGTATGGAATGATCCTTTTTTAATATGGTGATATTGTTTTTACATTGACATACATATATTGGAAGGTTGTGGTCGAAAATCAAGGAATAAAGTATTTTTTTTCTTTAAGAATTTTTATTTTCAATTTTATTTCGCATGAGCCATTAGGGGTTTGTGTAATAAAATTGATAAACTGAAATTCCAATTTCTGAAAATCCATAATCTCACAAATCCACCAATTTCTAGAAACAAAATAGATGAATTTAGTTATATATTATCTGAAAAAAACATTCTTCGCATATTAGGATTTGGAAACGAATTAACCATTTTCGAAAATATTGGAAAATGCTTAAAATTTTAAATAATGTCCATATGGCTTATCAATTTCATTTCTTTAAGCTGATTGTACAATGAATATGAAAAAATGGTCTGCGACGAAAATGATTTATTCAAAAGTGTCGGAAGCTTTTTAAATGAAAAGTGGAAATGAAGTTCACTTTAAAAATTACACAAATTTCGTACTATAGACGACAAGACCATTTATGATAAGAAAGATTGTGACATTTTGAACTGTTTAAAATTTATCTTGATTAATTTCTTCTCAGAATTTAATTTCTTTTAATTATCTGCATTTCATATCATTTAATATTATCAAAATAAATTTAATTGAATAAAATTTTAAAATAATTTAATACTGGACACAAGTCCCATCAACCTTTGCAATATTACAATTTCGAATCCAAATAAGGAAGATGATGAGCTTTTGAAAAGAATTTAAGTTAAAATTTCAACAAAACAACTAAAAAGGTACATTTTAACCCTTCATAGCATGACATGGGTCTCCTAGATTCATCTAAATGTTTCATTCTCTGAAAAGTAACGTAGTGGACCCCCATTCATATGTAAAAAAATGTTGAGGTCTAAGGCAAAGGTAGGTTAAAGGACTAGCGTCATTTGTTATTCAGTGTTTGAATAGAGCCGACGCGACGTGAATTCTCGTTTGGGTTTGAGAGAAGCAAAGTCTGGTCATTTCGTTAATTTTCTCGTAAGGTAAGTTAATTTTTTTTTTCAATCTCATTCAACTTATTTAGGTGATTTGTATGTTGTTTTAACACATTTTCACATTAATTTTTAGTATTAACCTAAAGAAAAAATTGTTTTGATAAAATGGACGGCAGAATACCCCGAAGAAGGCAAAACGTATAGCAACGTCAACACTGTTGGATTTCGTGCTTTTTTAGGATTTTTGTACTTTGCCAGGATCAACAAAGTTTTGAAGATGCCATTACAAAATGAACATTTTTGAACTCTTTAAAATAATTCATATTAATTACAAGAAAAGTTATGAATTTTTGAGAAAAAAGTCGTTTTTCGTCAAAAACTTCTCACAGTTTTATCTTTAAAAATTCATATCTCGAAATCTATTAGACATTCTCAAGATTTTCTTTTTTGGTCGCCGCAAAATAGCTTCTAATGAAAGTATATCGATTTTTAATGGAGATATTGAAGGTTAAAGCATCAAGGGGTTCCCATACCCAGTCTGACCAAGTAAGGTCCTGTTTTACTAGTCATGCCAAGAAAGGTTAAAAGTTGCGGGGGTTAAAATTTAAAAACGATATGAAATACGAAATAATTAATTGCTAATATTATGCTAATATTTATTAATAATTATTATTTTTTTAAATATTTATCATCTTAATAAATTTTTCGCCACCCTATAAAACAAACTGATTCACATTGCATAATTAAGCGACAGAGCAGTGTAAGCAAAGAATTTTTGTTAAATATGCATACCGTTTTAATAAATCGCAATAAAATTAGCGGTGTGCGGGGAATCGAAATGGTACAATTTAAATTTTTGATTTAACAAAATGTGCTCCTGTCACAGAAGGTAATATCTGTTTGTATAATTTGATTTATATATGTGCATCAGTCTTATGAAAACACACATAATGGACTCCTATCTGGACTAACAATTTGAAAAAAAAAAACCTGCATTTTCGGCAATGATTTTGGTCACACATTACATGCTTACATCTTAACTATGTATAATACGAATTGGAACTTCATATACTACAATTTCACTAAATAATAATATATATATTTTTGTTTTTTTTGTATGCATAAAATTATGTCACCACTTTTAGTGATTGTGTAACAAACGTAGGGTTTAAATATGACGAAAACTGCTGTCATCTTGTTCTCTATGTGTAACACTACAAAGTAAAATGTGTTCAGAACCATATATGATGCATATGTACTCTCGAGAATAATTGATATATATATTATATTGTTACGATCTTTGATATGATGGAAATCAATCGACCACCAAAAAACTTACTTACTGTAAAGTGTCTTGCAAAAGGCCAATTGCCCATTTCCTTTGTAAGCCCTAATCGTAACTTTTTGTCATATTTTATAGAAAGTTTATTGTGTTTTTTTGTTTTGTTAATTGTCCAATTTAATTTGAATATATTGATTTTACGTGTTTTTCAGGTTTCATACGCAAGGGAAAAAGAAAAAAGTTATTATATTATTTTTGTAAAACACTTCATCCCATAAAATCATTGTAAATATTTTGTTTCAAACGTAATAACAGAGAAATACAGAACAACAATACATTCGACGATTGTCGAAAGAAAGTGTTCAACAATGGTATAAAATTTTAAATATATATTTTTGTTTGTAAATTCTCTTATTTTTTTTTTTTTTTTTAACATAAAAAACTTCCTCTGAATCGGTACGCTATAGAGGGAAGGCGACTTTTAAGTTACGAGAAACTTTTGGTCAGTTTTGTCACGTTTGAAGAAGGTGTTAAATTGAGAAATATTTTTTTTAATAGCGGAAAAATCGTATAATTTTTTTTTTTTTTTCATTTAGTAACATAATTATTTTTAGTAGCAAAATCAGTTAAGTAAACAGATATATCTCGACTTACCAGTCCCATTTATTCCTGACGGCCGTATTCTTGCGTCATATTTTCCTGCACCTAGAATTTGGTCCAAGACTTTTTTCTCCTTTTCTCGAAAGTTGATTTTGGCATTATTCGCGCTAACAAGATAAAAAAATCGATATTACATTGTGTCATATTCTACATTTGTTGCATTTCATAATTTATTTTGCTATTTATATATAACGTTTTTTTTTTAATAAATCAAAGACATTTATTTTATTCTTTTTATTCTTAGTATCTAGGTTTTTTTTTTCTAATATTTTTTTTTTAATTTCTCAGTCTCACGATGCATTGTGGATTAATGTTTGATGTGTCCCCATTGCCTACAAATTTTCATTCATTCATTCAGATTTTGTCATTCTACTCTGGGGACTAGTGGGCATTTTGCCATACTTTTATAAGTAATGTTTTAGATAAATGCAAGTAGACTTATAAATTGAAATATTCTGATTTTCTTTATATCCTACAAATACTATAAAGAAAATGTGGAATAATTATTTTGATACTTACAGGGAAGCACTACAAATGCAGGCAAAGTAAAAAATCGCCCAGAAGCATTGGCCAGTGCCCATCTTCTCTTTGATGTTGTCAAGCCTGCAATTATTGATTCGTTGCATAAGTTAAAAATGAAATCAGAAAATAATTCAAAAGACATTTAAATGTATAGTGGATGAAAAAGTTAGGACACGGTTCTCTTAAAAGAAAAGGTGTTGTTATTTTACATTATTTTAAAAGAATAAAATAAATAAATAAATACACAAATATCTAAGTTTTTCAGTAAACGTAAATTATCACAGTTGAAACATTTGGGAAAAAAGTTAAGGCACGACTATTTGCATCTGAAATTGTTTGAAAGATATTAAGATTCATTCACAAAAATTGAATTGAAAATTTGGAAGCTTCCATATACTACTTGTATTAATGTTTTGTGGCTTTTTCACGCATTTTAATCACTTCCCGAAGTCGATTTGGTATAGATTTAAACAATTTATTGCAAAAAGTAGTTGTTATCTTTTCTCATACTTCAAAAATAGCTGTCTTGAACTCCTGCTTAACTGACCAGAACTTTTGATAACTCTTGGATAATTGTAAATAGCCCAAATTCGACATTGTTCTGAATTATGTTTTGTATCGTTATCTTGGTACAAAGAAAATAAATCCAAAATGCTTAATTTTTGAGTGCTTTGCACACGAGCCAAAAAACCCCCGTAGAACTTCACAGTAAAATATTCCCACCCCCATATTTTACATTAGTTTTATAGACGTCGTATTAAATTCATTATTTCGCTTTCGCCACACATAACATCTCCTGTGCCATTCAAAAATATTTATTTCTGTTTCGTCAACAAAAATAACTTGTTTTCAAAAAGATACCGGCTTGTTGATGTAGTCCTTAGCAAAATTCCACCTGATCATCACATTTTTTGCACTTATAAGCTGCGTTTTTTTAAAACGATCTATATAGATCCAGATCACAGATCGTTACAAAAACCATAAGGGAATTTTATGAAGCGTGGAACCGAATCTTTTTTCACTGTCTTCTGTCACAGGCATTAACGTATAATATAAAGGATCACTCGGTTCGAACCGTATAAAATGTTTATACAAGAATGGCGCCACAGAAAAATAAAGACAAGAAATTTCACCTAGAACAACAGAAGTGAAACGCATTTTTGAAAGCTCATTTAGTTGCGATGCCTCCAAACTTAAAAAAAGGCAGTTTAAGTTAAAGAAAAATATTACAAAAGCAAAACATTTTTTTTTATAAAGAGCCCAAAGCAATAGCAGAAGCCCGGAAATATTAATTAAATATAATCAATGCATATAATCATGCTTTTCACTGCTAATCAGTTGTGCGATTTTCTCTAAACTGGTATGCAATTTCAAAGCATTTCTAAGTTTCTAGGCATCGCATCGCATGGAAAGAATCTTTGAAAAATGCATTTCACTTCTGTTATTGTTCTAACTAGATGAAACTTCTGGTCTTTATTTTCCTATGAAGGTATACATTTCATTTTTTCTATATCGCGAGGAGATTAATGTTGCTATAGAAACATGAGCGTTATATCAAATAAAAGTTCATTAGCTGTGAGGCTCGTAACATTTCTAGAATTTCCCTTAATCTGGATAGAGACCCAGATAAAAAGCTGGATTTCCACTTTGTATGAAGAGATCTATATAGATCATTAAAAACGTAGCTTTAAATGATTTTCTCCGGCAAACTCTAGCCCTAAAACTCGATTTTTTAATTACATTTTAATTGTTTGCGCAAACACTTCTTTTTTAAAATGTAAATTACTAATTTGACCTCATTACATAAATATGGTGCAATTTTTTTGTTTGAAATAAATTACTTTTTTATACTTTATTATAACATTCACTACAGTATACTGTATTACGATTTGTGAATTAATTAACCAGTTTTAGTATATGACACTCTCTTTTCCCAATTTTGCACTATAATTTTACGCATTTCTGTTTTTAAAGACGCTCTGTAATGATCGCAACCACTCTCAAATCTCAAATGACAAACACCTCGAATTACATGTGAACCTAAGGGTATCTTACACTAGTAACTTTAATTATTTAAAGCGTGCCTTAAATTTGTTTGCGTAATATTTTATCGATTTGGCATATTTATACTTTATTATCAAACCATATTACATATTTTACATATTTTTCTTTATGTTAATTAAATATACATTCAGAATATTGAATATTATTTAGGATGACACAAGTTTCAATGAAAATACCACTGAAAATTGACATTTTTTCCTTTAGAGGGGATCGTGTCTTAACTTTTTTTACCCAATGTATTTATATTAACAAAAAATGAGGTGGAAA
This sequence comes from Dysmachus trigonus, assembly GCA_949715965.1. NCBI lineage: Eukaryota > Metazoa > Arthropoda > Insecta > Diptera > Asilidae > Dysmachus > Dysmachus trigonus. The sequence goes on from OX454320.1 coordinate 16,879,038, forward strand.
GCAATCTCTATCTCAGTATTCCCCGTAAGCAATCCAACAGATGTAGACATAAAAGAATCCCCTGCTCGTGGGAAAATTCAAATTTATTCACACTTCCTCAGAAGCTTAAGGAGGGATAAAGAGTAAAGACACGATGAATAGTTATGCTCCATTTATAGTATATAAATGTCGCAAAGATTCCATCCCTCAAGATTCCACATTCCGTACTGCATTCCACCAGCCCATGAATGATGCACGCAATGCAGTCTCCATCTCCATTGCACCCAGCCAGACTATGTTTATGTTTGTTGCCACTAATCAGGAAGTGTTCAGCCGGCTCTGCTAATCCAATTATAAGTATATTCTTTGACAATGGCAACGCTTCGCTATTTTTGTTCTAGGGAAAGGTCAAGGTGCTTGGGCTGCGCTATGAGGGCAGTATTGTATTTAATTGTTGTACCTATCATTGTTAACACTTTACCGACCGCAAGCCTATTAATAGGCTCAAAACATAATTTAAGATATACTTAGAGCAGAAATTGGTGCGAGAGAATTTCTCTTAAGCAAAATTGCGGTTGGTAAAGTGTTAAGTGGAGTGTGTCTGAACAATAAATACGCTGAATTTAATTGGCTCGTGACGAGACATCAAAATGTCGATTTGTTTCAATCAAATTTCAAATCTTTTTTAGTTGGCAGGTTTAAAACAAAAATGGATGGTTTTTTATATAGAAAACTTACAACATATTCTTTCAAGAGTTATAATATGCTTTTCTTTAAAAATACTTAGGTCCGCTATAGTTATTTACATAGTGTTTTGACAAAAGTTCGAAAAAGAAAAGTCATAGTATCAACCCTCATTTTTCAATACCTACGATATTTTTTAGTTGTGGACACGAGGTCCAGTCCAAAAAAATTATTATTTCTTGAATGAAATTTATTTTGGAATTTGATTTTTAAGCAAAACAAAATTCAAGTAAATTATTCTGCTACCTATTTCTTCATAACTTTCGAAAGTCACGTTTCAAAAGTAAAAAGTTTAACTTAGCTTAATCTTATTCATAAAACCTTAACCTTAACTTTATATATAAAATAAAGAAAGGTTGGTTTTTAAATTTAAATCATATTTAAAGTTTATTATAGAGGGATATTCAAATACGGCAATTTCTACACGTTTTTGTGTTCAAATAATTTCGCCATATTTATTTTAATACAAATGAAAATATTTATTAGTTCATTGTAAAACACAACTTAAATATAGCTTTTAACATTAAATTTTAATCTGCGAAAAGATTAATTTATTAAAAATTTTACAAAAGCTATTATTTTTAACATATTAAAGTTGAAAAATTAGCTTTAACCTTTTCCATTGATAAAAAGCTATACTCAAATTTTGGACATTCCACTACAAATATTTTTATGTGACTTCATGGAGGAATTTCGCATAGAATAATTATATTAAAAATAAAAATGATGTGAAAATAAACCGAATAGAAAATATCTATAATTTAAAAATACTTATTGACAAAATTAGCATTTTATAACAAAGATCTTATTAAAGCCCACTCGAAGAGAAAAGACTAGAACTTCGACTTTCGAAATAACAGATTGGCCTGTTTTTAATTCAATTTTCTAAGTTGAGCTTTTTAAAAATAAATCGACAATAAATAACTATGTGCCATTTATTAAGACACTCACTTTCTAAAATATAAGATATTTTACAATTGTAGTCGTTTGTAAAGCGTTGAAAGCTTGTCGATTTCTGTCAACAATGTGACAGAGCTAGTTTATGAAAGATAACGTCCACATTGAATTTTTTCTAAACGAAATGATTCTACGTGTTGACGTCAATCTCAAATTCTTTGAATGGAATCTGGTGCAGAAATTTATTATTAAAAATGATATTATCTTAATATCGACGAGATCTTCACAATTTTGGTTAAGGCCAACGGATAGAATGAGTTGCTTTAATTAACAAAATTATATCGAAATTCATGAGTTGACTGATTTCGAATTCGACTGTATTTTCGTCTATTGCATTATATCTACGGCATCGATCGTTTAGTACATCATCAATTTTCAAAAAAAATCCGATATTAATTTATATTTATAATTATACATTGAATTTTTCTCATTCATTTGTGACAAAAACTTAATTGAATCTTTCAAAAAAAAAAAAAAAAATCCTTATAATTTTTGAGCTCGGCGTTTGTGTTAGCAGTTTATTTGAATTTTTGTAATGTGATATAATTTATGCACCTAACAATTCGACTTTTGTTGTAAATTTTGTCGGGTATATAGAGGCTGACATGATTTTTTGTTATTTGCCGCCATTAATTAATTAACTGAAGGAGTTCGGTACAAATAAAATATGTTTATATATATATTACCCTAAAATGCATCGGAATGAAGATACATATTTAAGATTATTCATTGCCATCATGTCATTAATTCTAAAATGCTATGATCTTGATATCGGATAAATCGGTTCCCACAGATCGCAACTAGCTGTAGAGGAAGTATGATATATTGTAATAAGTTAATTTAAATTTCATTTGTGAAATATGTGATCATTGTAAGCTTTTATATTAAATTTCCGAATTATAACTCTGATTGACTTGACCTTGATCACAAAAGCATAAAGATAAAAATACTATGAAACGTTAATCTAAGCTCATTGGTACTAAAAGGTGTCACAATGCGGTATTCTTTGCGCAAATCAAACACAATATAATGTTCAATTGAGCTGGTTTTGAATAAAAATGTATTTATTTCTATTCATTTGTTATTGTTACTTCATTACGTACATTAGTTATATTTCTTCATTTCCAATTATTACTTTAACTTTTCATCTTTTACCAGCACTGGTGAGCTTAGTTGAATTTATGTAATCAAGTTAATTTTTCACTTTAACTATATCAATTTGATTTATGATTTTTTTTAATGATAATGCTCGTAAATGGAGATTTTAAAAGTGTATGAAATGCTTTCTTACATTAAAACATTTGTACTTACATTTGTATTAGTTTGAAATTATTCGTATTTAATTCCAAGAATTCAATTGAGCAGGATGACAATTAGTGGAAGCACTGATTCTTTGAACTGTCAGTAGGACGCTTAGCTTGGTAGATTGAACCGACTATCGTTAATCCGCCTATGTGTACGCTACCAAGATATTCTGCAGGGCAGAAAAAAACTTGATTTATTTTTTGTTATCATTCAATAAATCATTTTTCAATATGTTGTTTTAATAAATAGTAATGAAAATATTTGATTTTCTATTCAAAATTAATTCAAGATTTAGTTGAATACGTGTGTATAGTATATTTTATAAAAATTATGTGAAATTTAAAATTATTACACACATGTGAATTTTTTTTCGAAAAGACGTCTTTTGAGCTTTTCTTGAATTTTACCAAAGAGAAAGAAAATTTCCCCCAATTTGTTTATTGCGTACAAAACATTGTTTTTTTTTTTTGGCATCACGCAGCGATAAGCACTATAATACTAATTTAATTACTTTTGTTTTTAGGACTCATTGTGGCTAATAATATACTTTTACAAAAAAAAAAAAAAAAAGTAAATCCCAAAGGTCAAAGGTCAAGGGTTCCATTCGGATGTTAAAACACTTCTGTATGTGTTCAATGTTGTTCCCATTCAGAACAGAATTACCTCTATAGAATGTAAATTGCACCAAAAAACTTAATAAGATCAAAGTACGTACATTTCCATTACTTCAACCTTTTAAATATCAAAGGTTAAGTAGTGCTCTGAAGAGCTAATTCAGTTCAAAGACTAAGTGACAATCCTGACTGAAGGTAAAGGCTCTTATTACGCAAACCTTTTTGTCTAGAGGTTTTAAAAGAGGCACATTAGTAAGACCTGTCTTTGATTAAAATTCTTCCTTTTACCATCCACGACCCACTCGAGAAAGCTCATTAGAACTGAAGGCGAATTGAGGTATAATTGTAAGGTCAAATTAACTTAACACTCGAAATGGGTTAATTTATCACCTCAGAGCGTAAACTAAAAGAAATTTCTTCTTCACCTGCACCTTAAAAGGGTAAGTTAAGGAAAAAGAACTAACGAAAAAAAAAAATTAATATTTCCACAACGCTGCTTGATGATGATTGCAAAGCATCAAGGAAGGTTCTGCTTTTTCCTTATTGTTCATCACCAAACGTGCTTTTGAGTCTAATATTCTTAGAATTAGTCTGCAACACTTTCTAGACTTATTGTCATTGATTCTATGTGTTTGTGACACGCTAGAAGGTCCTCGCTTTTCATTTAAAGTACCTCAAAGACACTTGTTTTTAAAAGAAAACAAGTGAAATGAGGACTCCACCCACACCTCACTTATTGTTTTTCAATGATTACAAAAAATTCTTATCTTTTTTTTTTTCAAACGAAATTACAAGTAGCATGCCATTAAATCACTCTAGGTAAAAAACATCTTCATTTTTATGATGAAGTTATATCTCTCATAATTTAATCTTAAGATATTATCCAAGCAAATTAGGTTGGTAGTTTTAATTAACATTCTCTAAATTGCTGACGTTCTTCTGGCATCTAAAGTGCAATAAATCTTCCGAATTTTAAGTGAGTCTTAGTTTCAAATCCGTTCGAATACTTAGAAATTGGGCATTATTTCAAGTATTTGCGCAAGAGCATTATTGGAAGAATATATGCAATTGATAAAATTATCTTGTATGTCTCCTGACAAGAGTATTTTTCAGTGGCTTTTAATTTAACACTAGAACTACCGGAGTGCAAGCTTGTAATTTTAACAATATTTCTGCACCTTTAATGTGAAGTACTTTCAACTTTGAATTAGTAATTATAAATAGAAAAGCTTTTTGAATATATCATAATTTTGGTATAAATCTTAAGAGATAACTTCTAAAAATATAATTAATTCAAAGAAGAAATTGAGTACCCGTCAATTTGACGGGTCTTGGTAGTTCTGGTGTTAATTCAGTGCTAAGTTCTTCAAATCGAATAAAATAATTTATCTTTCGGGAAGAGTTAAAATACAAAGTATTTATTTTTTCAATTCTTGAGATTTTTATTTTTGCGGTAGAGCGACGTAAATGAGTCTTTGAATATGATGATGAATTTAACTTAGAGTAGTTTTGAACGTGTCATTAGATTAGTATCCAATATTAAACAACATATCAAATCTTAAAGATTTTGGGTCATTTTCGAAATATAGTTTTTTAGATTTAAGTTTTGTATTTTTAGTATTTACTTTGAGGTTCTATGATTGCTTTGCAATTTTTTATACTTCAGATAATCAGGTACAATATTCTAGTACAGAAAATGTCAAAACTCAAAAGATGAAGCTTGCCATCTTCTGACTTTCTTTTTGTAAATAAGAAGAAAAGAATCATTTAAGCTAAAAGTTAGTAAATAATGTTTTTTTATAGTAGCACAATGTGTAATTAATTGAAATGTAGTTAGATAAGTTTTCAGATGGTATACGAATATATATAAGAACTAAGCCAGTAATTGAAAATACTCCCTAAATAATTAAAATTAATTAAATACACAAATCATGGCTGTTTAATTTATTTTATTGTCATACCTACTATTCTTCCCGAATAAAAATGAACCTGAATCTCGGCCGCACCACGGCCGCGCTACTTCTAAACGGTGGTACCACGGCTGCACGTTATCGGTTGTGTTTTTGAAAAATATGAAAGGGCCACACGACGGCGGCACAGAGTAGAACTATTTTTTTAAAAATTTTAACAGCCGTATCTCAGTCGTATAAGGGCCGAACTTGTTTATTTGTATATAAGTATATGTACCAATAACAATTTGTATATATGTCTACGAATAACAATTATATTATAGACTAGAACATCATGTTTGTAAGTTATATATTTTATATATTTAAATCTTACCAATTTGATTTAAGGCTAATGTGGAAGTCCCATTTTTGATATATTTTACAGTGCGGCCGTGGTGCGCACAATAAGCAATCCTATAAAAAGTTATTTACTGATGATATTAAATGATGCTTTTTGATTACAATGTTATGTAAACGACTAAGTGCTACCACACATACTGTATAAGTTAAAGAGCGCCCAGAAATCTATACTTATTCTCTAATGATTTCTTATTAATTCATGTGTACGTATAATAAGTGAAAACGTCGGCTTAAACTTTACAATGCGAATTATGAAGCCTATCAAATTTAAAAGCTTTAAATGCTATAACGTAAATATGCGATTGAAATAGTAGTTTTTGATCAAAAATTCATTACCTTATGTAAACCGATACTCATATTGTTGGATTTGTTACTCTTATCGTAATCCTTCAAGTATCAATTTTCTTTGTAAAAATATGCTATATAATTCTGAGTATTCGGCAACAAAAGAAGCAAAAATACAAAATGTCTACCGATATTTTAGATTAATTAAATAATAGCTTTTATTACATTTTAGTTCTCTGGTATTCTTTGTTTAAACATCTTGTTATTTACACAATCCATGCAGAATTTTCCCTGCTAGCAACACTCACGCAGAGTCATTCAAACTGCAATTTTCGGCAAACAAAGCATTATCATATTATTTATCACTTCGTTGAAATTTCCCCAGTGTTTACTTTTGAAGTCAACACAAAATAAATAATCATCATAATTCATAGGGATTTATTGCGTGAAGGAATTTTCGGTTCATCAGTCGACAAGTTTGTAAAAATACAATTAATGTCAAATTCGACCGGGCATATGCTGGCGAACAAGTCTTTGTTGTCTGTCATTTTAATATTTATGATAAAAAGAGCTTTTAAGTGGTACCTCAAAACATTTTTCGAAATCACTCATGCTTGTTTCGCATTAATTCCAACCCACTACCCGCCATTATCCCGAATATGCAAGAAAGCCTAGACATTCTTAGTGCTACAGAAGTATAATACCCCTTTAGCTAGATAGTGAAAACAATCGACATACCAAATAATAATATATCGTATAGATTGTTGGCACAATTCCCATTGAAATCTGAAAAATAAATGTCTTGAGGAATTGTAAGAATTTTCAAGTTTTCATTTTCTTAAGAAATATGTCAATAAGTCACTGGCACTGATATACATCAAGTTGTCATCGAACAGTAGTAAACAATTTTCTCATTCACAAAGAGATTATATTTGAGTGCAATTCTCGAGAATAGACAGGCATTAAAATTAATCTGGCGCTGATATTTTTCATATCTATGCTAATTGACATGGTAGTAAATTTTTGGGGAAATAAAGGAGATTTTTGTATATTTGGTAGATGTGTAAAGTAGTTCGAAAGCAGTTTTGCTGATTTAAGACAAATAAATTGTCTTACTACTATCAAAATAAACATAACAATAATAATGTACTGCGACTATATATTTCGATTGTATCTGTTTTGTATTAAGGTTTGAGATTAGACACTAGGCAATTTTAGTCAACTGCGATATATTTGGAAAATATGAAAGCTCGATATTTTAGAATGATAAGCGACGCCTTCCTTTCACAGTAATTTAAAGTGGAAACTCCCAAAAAAGGGATGGTCCAGAAGGAGCCAATTTCGAGGATAATGATTACAATTAGCATTCTTTTTCCCAAATTGTTTAATGGTTAAAGTGTTTTTTATGACTATTAAGTTACCTACGGGAAGTTATCACTTATCATTTTGCTTACCTGGACAAATAATTGCCTTCTTTGAGCTCCTTTTCAATTTCCTACGTCGTCGTCGTTGCCGAGAGCTTTTTTCTTTCTTCCAAATTTTATTCGTCTTAAATTTTGGGAGTGTAACTAATTTTTGTCGGTTTTATCACAACACAAAATTATGAAACATTGCAACTGAATGGTATTAAACGAATTTAACTATAAATTGAAATTTTTTAAAACATTTTCACTTTTTGGCCACGATATGAGCATCATTTTTTCTCAGTTCTCTTCTGCTTCTACGAAATTTTGTTTCTTCTTCTTTTCTAATTAACAAAGCTAGCGTGGTGAAAAATCACACTATACAAAATAGCTTTTCCATAGGGTGTGGTGAATTTTCATGGGTTAATATAGAAAGAAAAAAAAAATAAAATAAATAAAAAGCTTTTCATATAAAAACCACCCCCACTGTGAGCTAGATTTTTTCGATTTTCTTGTGTTTTATATGATTTTTAAACATTTTTAACCACTTAAACATTTCATAATGGAGTTTAGTAAAACAATGGCACACCGTAAATGAAGATATTCAACTCGATTTGAAACTGCTTTAAATATATAAATTCTAAATTAAAAGCCCACAACCGTTCACGACCTCTGACTACACCTGACTAAAATCGATTACTCTGCCTGGATGCTGAAGCTGTGGCAGCGCTTTTACTATTCTCAACCTGCTCTCACCAGAAGCACATCAATGCACACAGTGTTGGGAGGAAAAGTTGTCGTCACTAAATTAATGCACTTTATCTTTTAAATAAAATGTTTCCACGAACAAATAAATATGATACTATTGTGGCGCTGAGAAGATATAGTCTGAGAACGGCGAGGCGTATCTGTATCAATTCACTTCAGAAATAGCCCTCACTCGGGATGATGTCCTCCCGGTTGGAATAGTGCTCTGTAGCTTACTAAACTTTTCCATGTTCTCGTCTTCTACGGTAAAAGCTTCTGTGTCCTCTCAAGAAAAAATTTTTTACTATTTCGAGTTTTCTCCGACACCACTGTCTTCCACTGGAGTTGCTTTATAATATTTACTCCCTCGCAGGATTTTTGCATTTTTCATACATACAAATTTACATTTTTTTTTTTTTTTTTTGTATTATCCTTCCGATTTAACCCGGATTTTGTCAGAATTAGCCACGCTCTTACCTTCCGGTTACCTTCCTGTATAGCTCAGCCAATTTTGCAGGAGTCCTACTTTCACTCCGGGCTCTTCAAAAATATTACAGATACTCTACATTGCCAATGAACATTGTGCCCTCCTTATCATGCACAAACAATCCTCTAAAAATGTTATTATATATTTAGATGGTATATAAAATTATTTTCTTTTGCTCCATCCAGTTTAGTGCCTAAACCCTTTCAAATATTCAAGGTAGCTTTAAGAAAATGGAATGCAGATAAAATTGTATTACATTTATACGTCCTAAGCTTTGCCCATCCACTCTACACATAGCAAGAGATTATTTTATGACCGATATCAGTGACCTAATTCTTGTGACGTCACTGGCCTCCAACACAGCCTATACATTCGATTGAATAGGCACAGTGAGCGCCAACATAGCCTAGGAAAGGTGAAAGCTTTCTTTTGGGCTTTGCGCCCGGACAGGCGCATCAGAACGCCAACCTGGATTCCGAAACCAAAGCAACCCTCAGAAAGGTCTTTGACTGATTTCTGAAAAGATATCTAAAAAGATTAAAGCTTAAGGGAGTTGGTATGTTGTTGATATCCCCCGGAGAGTGTAGAGAGCAACAAAAACAAAATATGTATATATATACATATTTTTCTCATTTTTATTTTGTTTTGTTTTCGCTTTTTTTCGAAGAACCTTCAAGGCTCACTTCAAAATTTTGTCGCAGGTAAAATAAAAAGAATTGCTGATATGTCGCCCAAGAAGAAAGAAAATCCATTAAAAATGTATTATGATGCGTACGAATGGAATAAATCATGAATCTTACAGTGTTTGACTATCACTGTGAGGAAAAAACAATGAAAAGAACATTAAATCAATAATTTTCAAATATTATTTGAGGCTAATGCCAATAATTATTAATTTAACGAGACTGAAAAAAAAATATTATTATTATTGTTGGTTTTTTTTTTTTTTTTAACAACGATAAATAGTTAATCTCCTGACCAGTGGCGTGCGCAGGATTTTTTTATTATGGGTGCCAGCAATAAAAATGCTGCCTTTTGCACTTACCCTTATATGTGTATGTGCCGGATACAAGGGAGGGGTCCCGTTGGTGAGGAGGACTGGGAGGACTGTAGAAAAGATGTAAATCCTAAATTCTCGGGAGGAAAAAAAAACGATTTTTAACAAATATTTAGACCTTAAATTCTTTATTAAATGGAAAATATTTATCGGTGAGAAAAACCCTTTGATTATTTACTAAAAAATATATTTAAAAAGCATGTGCTAAATTTGAAACTAATCGGTTCAGCCGATTCCGAGAAATCTTGCTCAACGAATTTATAAACACAGTTTTGAGTCAAAAGCACTTCACATATAGTAAAAAAACTCGGATACGTCATTGCAAATATGCGTGTAACATGAAATTTTCTGTGGGTGTATTTGAAACGTTCGTTACGCATATATGCGGCGTGTCATTTTTTGTAACAACGCAAATGTGCATCTTGTTTACTTTATAAGTTTATGACTATGTAACTGCACTAAGTTCTCACCTTTTTTGGTTTTTTGTAATAGGCTATAAGACAACAAATATGCGTCAGTTTTAAAAACTGCTTATTTTGTTTATTTTGAATGTTATAAATATGTATAATATTTAACCCCAATGCCAATTGAAGTCACATTGTAAGAAAAATTCCCTTAGTCTGTGGTACCCGAGATAAAATCGGGGTCCGGTAGCGAACGTGTTAAATATATGCACATTATGAAAAAAAAATCGATTTTTTGAAAATTCTAACTGTACTTAACCCCTTAAAATTTGAGAAAATAATATATAATTTTCAATAGCAATAAATGCTTTCTGAACAGCATACTCAGTTACATCACAGTGGCTTTTTATAATTTCATCGGAAAGTAGCATTTTTTAAATACCAGCGGGAAGGAAAATCCTACTTTCTGCCGGGGTATGAGAGAAAGAATATAATTTTTCTATATGTATATATATATTACATTACTGCTTTACTTTTCGGTGCTAGGTTCATATATATTTTTTTAATGCTTCAAAAATTACAATTAAATACTAACATTTTGATAATTTGCATAACATTTCATTATAAGTTAATTATTTACTTTTTACCTGATAAAAGAGGAGTAAATAGCAGTTTGAATAATGGGGAAAAAAATTAGATTAAATATAATTAAAGAAGAAAACTTTTGATACTTTATTACAATACTAGTTTTTTAAACTAATCGACATTAAAATTTATTTAATTCATTTATATTATATTATCAACAATCTAGAAACATAATAATTAAAAATGTACACCCTAAAAAACATCTGGGTTAAACAACTAATTTCGTAGTTCATTTAAATATTTTTGCTTATATTTTTTACCTAACAAGGTTGCTGGTAAAGCATAACTAGAGAAATGTTGTCGCAGCTTCGACATGCTGAAAAGATAATGCATTAATTAGAAAAGAAATGGGAAACAAATTTACCCCATACAGTGAAAATGTCATTTTGACTTGGTGACATTTAGCAATCAGCTGTCCTGATATTTAGGACCACCGAACTATAAAGCATCCTGATATTTAGGACCACCGAACTATTTCGAGCGCTATCTGCGTTTACATGAAGAAATATAAAGAATTACGGTTCAGTGTACAAAAGGATTCGTACAATCCCTGTGCACCACACGCATCCCAGTACTGCTCTATTTTGCTATATAAGCAGGCTGGGGTGCATAGAAAAGTCAGTCTGTACTCAGGTTTATGCCGAGGCAGTCTCAAGTCTGAACTCAGGTATATGCCGAGGATATTACTGAATATACTTCGTCAAATAGAGTCACATCGAAAACGAACAAGCGGTCATAGGTATATGCCGTGAGTGCTTGTTAGTTAAATTAAATAGTCCCTTCGATAATATTGTTAGGTATATGCCGACAATATTATTGGACATAATACATCGCGAACACCGAGTAATTTTGATTGAATTAATTGAACAAATTTCGTTTCTTTTATTTACAGAAAGAAGCAGATTTTTTGGTAATTTTAAGAAGAATTATTTATTTCGTTATTGTTCATTTGTTCGAATTGTTAATTTTGTTTATATTGTTTATTTTGTATTAAAAAGAAAAAGAACTGATTTTTGTATAGTATAAGAAAAAGAATTAATAAAATATATATATTTATTTAAATCAGCGTGTTTCAAGCCGTAGGATTTTGACCCAACACCTTTCCTTATCCGAAAACTCAAAAATAAATATCGTGCTACAGAGACGCTGTAACAAATGTATTAAAAAATTATAAAACTATATTGTTATTTAAACTACCCATCTAGTTGAAACCATATGATGAAATTAGTTTAGACAACGAGGTTGTTGATTCAACATGAATCTACTAGATTAAACAACTAAACTCATTTTTAAATCAAATTAAGAGCAAGTTGAATCGATGTGGAATTATATTAGTTCACACAACGAGATCCACTGTTGAAATATCTCATAAGCTTTTTGAATGGACGTTTAGCTACTGATTCAGACAACAACACCCATTGTTGAAACAATTTACGAGCTTGATGAATTGACATGGAGCTAGTAGTTCAGGGAACGAGATTCATTGTTGAAACAATTTACGAGCCTATTGCCTTGAAAGAAAGCTTCTAGTAAAACAACTTACAAACATGAGAGTTTTTTCTCAAAATTAAATAATAAGCAACCTCAAAAGATATTCCAAATATTATTATATTATTTCTTAATTCATTTAATTATGTTTTTACAAATTATGTTCACACTTAAAAATTGCTCGAAATAATGTTGTTTAAGCTTTTGTTTAATCATCGATTAGCCCATCTAGTTCAGTGCACCAAGCTTCTGGTTGACTAACAAGAATTCACTTTATAATAACCATTCAAAATACTTACATGTAGTACATCTAACAAGAAGGCTAGCCGATCATATATACATATTGGTTGAATACCTCTAAAGCAACCAGACATCTAGTAGCAATGACTACATAAGCTTGTTAACAAAAGCATTTATCATGTAAAGTTATGAAGAATACCACTTAATTTAAATTGAATTAAAAGATAAATCGACACGATTTCTGCTTAAAAATTAACAAAAGTATTCCAGTAAAATTGATATGTATTCCCTTTATTTTAACAATTCTATAGTAAAATTGACGTTAAAATAGTTAGACGAATTAGGATCTAGTTGATTCAAACAGAAAATGCGAACCAGATGAAAAAAGAAGGCGTTATTGTTGAATCTACTAGAAATACTTTTTTCAGTGTAAAAACCCCATAACTAAATTATTTGGTCTTATTGATTATTATCAGAATAGTATTAATATTTACAGATACAAAAATCAAAGCTATTACAAAATTATAACATTTGAATTTGATATGCTATGGTTTTTTTTGAAAATTTAACTTTTTTGTTTAGCGTATATAAGAAAAAAAATATTTTATTAGGGAAATTAAATTGACCTAGTAAGTTAAATCGGAAACAATAAATTTAAACAAATTGTTGAATCTGAATTTGGAATTTAGCCAATAAAATCTACTTCTAAAATCATGATTCCTGGTATTATGGTGTGTACAATGTACATCCTTTTGAATATAATTGTTTAAATCTTGAACTACGAAATAGTACTATCGATGTATTTGTAGATTAGGACGGCTAGCAGTCCAATGCCGATAGTATTAATTCGAATCAAAGACAAAGAGACTGCGTATATATCACACATATAATTCGCATCTTCTACGTTTCTACATCTCTCATTGGTATTTGGATATCGTTATTTTAATATTCTTAATTCTTTATATATTTTCGATATGAAAAAATTATTGAAGCTATAAAATCAAGCGTTGCGAAATTCTAGTTTTATTAATAATTGTATTATATTTTTACGTTCGACCATATCAAAACTGAAAATAAAGCTAATGTTTTATACGCTTATTGCACTTTATGGGCTTTATGTACTTACCTTCGGTTTTTTTACATCTTCTTGACTTTTCAGCCATTTATCAAGCAACAATGAACTTTTTTGTTTCTCCTTTTTCCTTTCTTTTGCTTTCTTTTTATATTGAACACCAGATAATTTGTTTGACATTTTTAGTGTTTTTACTGACCGTTGGAGCGCTTGACGTTACTCCTACAAAAGATAAATAACTAGGTATATATAGAGAACGCTTTTCTATTCCTGCAGTTGTAAACATGTTCGGCTGAAACACGGGAGCAGCGAGGCGTCGCGACTCAGCACACGAGAGTAGCGAGGTTTTTGTGGGTGCCGAACTGTATGCAAGTGAGGCGTGTTTCAATGTTGCAATCCTCCCATATATACACCCATTCTGTTTCAGTAAACACTGAAGCAACGAAAATGAAAAAAGAATGCGCATTCGGATTATTTCCGCACGTAGTAAAGCGAACGGGGAAGAGCGGGAAGGAGTTGAATGTAATCATCATTGGAATTTAGGAATAAGCTGTAGAACTAGAGTACTTCCGTTTAAGACTTGTTTGCCTTCAATTTTTTTCCATTTTAATTCTGGCGCCTACCCAAAGTCCTTTGTGGATGCCACGGCACCCACGGCACCCACTGTGTGCACGCCTATGCTCCTGACATAAGATTTTGAACAAGAAATTTGATTGTTAACTAACATTTTCCACATTATCTTATCTAATTTTATCACTACTTTTCATATCTATCAACTAACAACATCTATCAATGTGTAATATATCACTTTGTATGTATCTAATTATTTTAATACAAATAGTTCATGCTGGAAAAAGAAAGGAAATAGAGAACTAGACCTTACTATTCCTTTCTCAAAAGTAAGTATGCTCTTAATGAGTGATAAAATACTGAAAGCATTTATGTTTCGCCTTTACGAGATGCTATTTCAAGCTGATCTTATATTAGAATTTGTGCATTCTTTTGTCTGCATTCTACTGATCATAGATTAAGAAGAAGAAAAAGTTTGTTTCCGATTCTTTTAAATAAAAATATATCTTATTGAAGTTACAAAAAGACTGCGTTTCAAATGCCATTACAATAAATATGTATTATCTATTATTATTAGTATTATTGAACATTTTTTGTTATGCATTCGTTGATATAATTCTTATCTAGTTAGGCATTGCGTGTGAATTTACTACGCGTTATAATTTTGGAACGAATGGTCTTACATTTATGAGGTTTTTTTTATAGATTTTAGAACATTTCCCTGAGAGGGTTTTAAAATATATAGTAATGAATTTATATATTTACACTTCTGAGAACGCAGACCTTAGCACATTCTTAAATTTCGTGCATTTACAAGGAGAAGGCACCTACTCGTCATCACCGATTTCGCTCAAATTTATAGCACATGTAGGGTTTGGCTACAAATGAAAGTACCCGAAGTGGGAACTTCAGATGGCCAAGCGTTTACATAAAAATAGTATACAAAAATTATCAAGCGGCTCTAAATGCCATTCATTGTAGCACTTTCGCAAAGAGGTGGCTGGTGTAGTAGTTAATACTTGGGCTTGTGATTCAGTGGTACCATTTGTAGCCAAGCCCTACATGTGCTATAAATTTGAGCGAAATCGGTGATGACGAGTAGGTGCCTTCTTCTTCTTAGACTTGAAAAGTAGTAGCAGCTTTACCTTATTTTGGCGATATACACCAAATCCAACTTTTTTTTCAGTTTTCGAACCACCAAGTGATTTTCAGTTTCAGACCTCAATTGTTGGCCCCTGAACCTATAAAAAGGTTATTTTTTGCATTATTATTATTGCACTGTCAGCATCTCTGAACTACACTGAAATAATTTCAAATTATTTTATCATATTTCTTGTGAATATGAAATCATTCTTTTCATATGTTTCTGAAGTATTTTTTATGAAATAGGACTTCTTAATTAACTCAACTTAAAGTGGAATATAAATGCAATCTCGCATTATGAGAGAAAAGTTTTCCAACCTCATTATTAATGATAAATTCTCAAGTGACGAATATAAAAAATACTTTATTATATTTGAATTGGCCAATTCAGAAGCGGCAAATGTTAAATACTTTACAATTTTGTGCTAATAGTTGTTTAATGATCCTGATGATTTGAGAGACTACACATGTTATATTTATCACGATGTTATTTTATGCCTGAAAACTTTACGCGTTATTTATGTCAGAGACACACTTATGGCGATGATCCAAGTAAAGGAAATAAATATCAGAAAATTCAAATTAATGAAAAAACTGCTTTAAGCCGCTTCATATCGTATTTTAAAAAAATTAATAAACTAAATAATCATTTAGCAAAGCTATGGACATAATAAGCTAGCATCTTATGCATGATATGATATGATCATTTTATTTCGTAGCTTTTGATTTCATTAGATTTTCCTTCCGACACAATTACTAATATAAATTTTCGAAAACTTCGAGAAAAATAATTCTATTATTTTAGTTCTAATGAAATGAAAAATTCTTTTCTCGCCTGTATTCCAAACAAATTTATTTAGTTTTGTTTTGCGAAAGATTTTACTTACTTTACTTATTATGGTAATTCTTTTAAAAATTATGGTCTACTTATTATAGGATAGAATTTTTTTTAACTGCATTTTTCGCGATTTATTGTACTTTTATTAGAACTGGCACCGCATCCTGGAATTTTATGAAAACGAAATATGATTGTCGCATCACATCACCCTGCAGACTCTTTGAAAATGAAAATTTAATGAAATCCCTTTGATAAAATGTCCATGGTATAATAAAGTTTAAAAGACTTTACCGCCGTTTGGCTCTTACAACCTCGTATGGACAAAGTTGCTATGATGTAGGAACAAGTCAATAATTTTTAATATGATTAATCAGCACACAATGAACTTATTCATTACTCATATTTGATAATATTAATGAACAAAGAAAATTAGATAAATTTCAAAGGTTGAGCATCTTACAAATTAGTGAACTTTGAAAGTTTGCAACTTGTGATGTCAGACGGGTAGCGCAAGATAATTGAGTACTCTTTGAAAAGCGTAAAGGGAAGTGAACTGGATCCATTGAGTTTATATTTAACTATGATATTTTTTATATACACTTTATTCGCTTGACTGAGAGGAATAGTACTTTAAAAATAAAATAAATTGTGTATTCAAAAGGTCTTTTGAGGCTTATAGATAATTTCTTTGTTTATAAATTTAAGACACAAATCATTTTATCTTAAGTTATGTTAGCTTTTTTTTAACGATTTAAAGTTATTGTTTAAAACGTTCGACTAATAAAGTTATTCAATTTTTTTCTTAAATTTCTATTTCATAATCGATAACAGTAGGGCTGCGTGATAAATTAAGTGTATCCCGGATTAATTCGTACAAGTTTAAGTTAAAAATAATCAAACCAATATCCTATAATAAATTAAAAATTTTATTAACAGAACAATTATTATAAATTGACTAATAAATTAAAATGAAGTTAATATGGCTTAATTGATAGTATGCTCTCTGATCCAATCCATATATTCCGAAATTCTCGTATACACTCCCGGATATCCAGGCTCTCCGCATTTATTGCCAAATGACACAACGCCAATTTGGGTCCATCTTGCATTAATCCTCATCATCAGAGGTCCTCCAGAATCACCCTGCAAATAAAATAATGTAAAAATTAATAATTTCTTTACTTTTTAATTTGATTTTTTTCATTGTCGGGATATTCTTATGTAATATACAAATCAGTAGGTATACTAAATGAATTTATTATAAATAGCTATGTTCCTTTCGTCTATACAGAATAATAACATATTTTGTATTGAACAGAAGCTTATTAAAAGCAAGCCAGAATAGTGATTTTAAATTTTTCGAAGACTGTTTTAAATTGCACAATACTGATCAAGCTATTTGTAAAATAGGATCCCAAAACATCGAAAATTGTGCTGCAAAATTGGATTAACAGGATTGGCTACTGCTAATAAAGCATATTTCACAATTAATCGGAAGGTTTACTCTTTCTTACAAATTAGCAAACTTTAAAAAATATTTAACATTGCTTATTTTATAGCATTTTTAAAAAGAAACTAGCTGATGGCCCACCCTTTACATGTAATAAAGTCTATATTACATCTTGCATATTGCTCTGGTGTACGACCTGCCTTACAACTCATAATTAATATCAACTCAGGGAACAACTCCCTTTTGATTCGCATAGATAAAAAAAAAAAAAAAAACCGCAGCTAATATGTATAAGAGTAAATATTTCAAACCTGACATGCGTCGACTCCACCTTCGGAGTAACCAGCGCAAAGGAAATTATCAGTGATCGGTTGAAAATAAGCGCGGTCGCAATCTTCATTCCGCCAAATTGGTAGGTCTGCTTGTCGTTGCACAGTCGATTCTTTTCCGCCATAATAAGTTGTTCCCCATCCGACAACTGTCGCCCTACGACCAGGTAATCGTCCTCTTGGCGGGAATATTCCTGGCTGAGGAAGACAAACTGGGATCACGTATCTAGTCTTACGTACTGGTCTATCTAAGACTAGAATTGCTACGTCGTTATAGAATCCAACTCTAGAAAATCTGAGAAAGATGACTATTCGATTTTTCAAATTTCTCTTACATTTTTTAAAAAATATATACCTTTCATGAGCCCTAACTTCCCTGACATTAAAGGTCACTGGGGCAGCGGGTTCAGCGTCTGTTGATAAATCAATATCACCGAGCCGTACGGTGAACTGTCTCGCTGCGAATCTGAAATTCGTTGTTCAAAAAGCGAGTACAGTCAAACCCGCTTAAGTGCACCACGGATAACTGCTCAATTCATATTTGATTACACGATCGACTGATTTTGATGAAATTCTATACAAACGTTCGAGTAAAAAGTGACGAATGTCGAGACGAATTTTCGAGATATTTAACTTTAAGATTTCGAAAAGTGACATTTTTTTCAAATTCTCGTTCACAAACACACATAAACTAAACATAGAAACAAGAAAATTTTTCAATTTCCTTGATATGCCATTTAAAGAGAAAAATGCGTGCTTGTCATTTTCGATAAATAGAAAAAAATATTTTATTTTAATTCGTTTTAAGATTTAAGGTTTTTTTTATAATGCAAAAGTGGAAACAATTTTAATTTAAAGTGTATGCACTCAAAATGTATTGTAATTTCACAGAACTTTGAAGTTAAATACCTTGAGAAGTATAAGATTGAGAAAATATTTGTATATATTTATCACTTTTGACCACAAATTAATATTGTTACAACGTTTCATCAAAATCCTTGAGGAGAGCCTTCGCAAGACACTCATGCGAGTTTGGATAATTCTTCAATATGGATAAATGCCTCAATAAGTTGATATTTTTGTAAATTAACTTATCCGTGTTCCACTGTATAATAAAGGGTTCGAATCACTTACGGCTTTTGTCTTGAGTCCCTGGTGCAATGAGCAGCTGTAAGGACATACTTTGATCCGATCAAAGTCCCACCGCACCAAAACTCTGTCCTTTTTGGTCCATGCAAAAAAATAGCAGCCATCCAGGGCCACTGACCGTTGGGCGCTTCAATTCCACCCACAATACGACCTGAAGAGTATTCCTGCTGTCCACACTCTTCTGGGTCAACAATATTACTGACCGCTGGATCAAGGTCATTCGAACCGGGTCCTGAAATCGGGGGTAATGGAACGTAGGGAGGTGATTCTGTTGTCGTTGTGGTCGTTGAGGTTATTTGAGGTATCAGGACTAGGCTTTGGGATGGGTGAGTGTCCTGATGGATTGTTGGTCTCAAAATGATTGGTCTCTGAGTTGTGAGAATTGTGCTTTGCACCGAAGGACAGCAGACACCTGGTACAAAGAGACTTTTAAAACATAATGATTCCCTCAGATTTCCCAAGTCCAGCAAAAGGGATGGACAGCTGCTGAGATCCTCACAATATCCTAAATTTCCGTCAGGTGTGGTGCAACGATTTTCCCCCTCTTTCGCTGATACTTCACTCGCAGGTACTGAAATATAACAATTGATAAAAAAAATATCGTTTAAGTAAAATGTTTTTAAAACCTGCTACCGGAGGTCGTGCAGTTGTCGTAGTAGCTACAGTTGGTGAAGGCACTGAAAGCTTGTTTTTCTTAACCTTTTGAATTTTCTCCATTTTAACAGGCTTCTCTTCATGACCCACTCTCTTTATTAAGGGCTCTATTGTCTTAGTAACATTCTGACCCAAAACAGTTTTGGTAAGTGTTAAAATAGCATCAGGAACGCTTTGCGTAGAGTCCTCATCGGAATCTGAATCTGAATCTGAATCAGAGTCTTGACCTCTTGTCATATCGACAATAAAATGTCCAACAGTGTTCAATGCCCCTAAGGTCTCAGATATTTTATTAAAAGCAGACGCCGACAATAATCGGCCTTGTGGACCACTATCTCCATTATTGGTATTTACTGAAGTTTGAGCCCTGTTCGAAGTATCCACATTTTCCGGTTTGAAATTTGGCACCCTTACAATATCTTGGTCTATTGAACTTCTTCGGACGTGTCGTGCGTCCGAAAATGGGCTTATTTGGTAGGGCTGAAAATAAGACGCTACCTTTAAAGTAAATATGAATTCTATATAACCGTTGGTATATGAATTCCTACCTTACCTTGATTTGATGGATAATATTGATTAAAATATGAAAACTGCCCGGTTACAATGTTTGTGGAGAAGGGCGTTAATACTGAAAAAAAAAGAAATATAAATGTAAGTACACATTTTGAATAATTTGTGATTTTTTAAAAAATTTGAGAAATCCCTAAAAATGAATTGTTTGTGTTTATGCAATAAGAATAATTGAATAGATCTACATAATCATCCAAGAAGGATCAACCTATTTTAACTTTCAGAAAGTTAAATCTGAAAAGGTTCCTTTGAAACTTAAGTCGTTTCATTAGATTGTACATTTTTTAATTGTCTAATCTAAACATTAGTTTGTTCTTCCCAAATAAGTAGGTGTATAAAATGCTTAATTTTAAGACTTTTATTTGGTGGACTGGACTCCAAGAGTTTCAAATATAATTAGACACCTTTACAGAGCGCAAAATAATAATGAAAAGACCGTCAGTGTTCTTTTTATATTTAATTTTAATAAATCATCAATTAATCCCTATATACATATATATAAAAATGAAAGTTTGTTTGTTGCTCAATCACGCCTAAACGCTTCCATCGAAATTTTTCATTTTTTGTCCGAAGGTAGCACATATTCCGACTTAACATATAGGCTAATTTTTTTCCGGATAATACGTAGGGTTTCAAAATGGCGGATCCAAGATGGCCGCGGAAAATTTTAAATTTGAAGCGATTTTCATGAGAATTGGTACATAGGGGTTTTGCGGAATGGTGATTTAAAAACCGTTGTCCAAATTTGGAAATTCAAGATGGCGGATCCAATATGGCGACCAAGATTTCACGATTTCAACGGATTTTAAAGAAAATTAGTACAATGATTGTTTCGAGGTCACTGATTTTGAATATTATCAAAATTTACAAATTCAAGATGGCGGATCCAATATGGCGACCAAGATTTCACGATTTCAACGGATTTTTATGAAAATTGGTACAATGATTGTTTTGACGTCACTGATTTTGAATATTATCAACATTTAGAAATCCAAGATGGCGGATCCAAAATGGCGATCATATTTCTCGATTTCAACGGATTTTAATGAAAATTAGTACAATGATTATATTGAGGTCACTGATTTTGAATGTTATCAAAATTTACAAATCCAAGATGGCGGACCAATATGGCGACCAATATTTCTCGATTTCAACGGATTTTAATGAAAATTAGTTTAATGATTATCTTGAGGTCACTGATTTTGAATGTTATCAAAATTTTCAAATCCAAGATGGCGGATTCAACATGACGACCAGAATGTCTCGATTTCGACGGACTTTAATCAAAATTGGTGCAATGATTATTATGAAGCTACAAATTTCGAATATTATCAAAATTTGTAAATCTAAGATGGCGGATCCAATATGAGACCAAATTTCTCGATTTCAACGGATCTTACTGAAAATTAGTACAATGATTATTCTGAGGCCACTAATTTCGAATATTAGCAAAATTTCCAAATTCAAGATAGCGGATCCAATATGGCGACCAAAATTTCTCAATTTCAACGGATTTAAATGAAAATTGGTATAATCATTATTTTAAGGAACTAGCCCAAGATAGAAACGGATGGAGAGACTTTGTAGACGCGTTATGCTCCCGAAGAGAGTAAGACAGAACAAAAAAAAAAACAAAAAATAGTTTTAATATTATTAAGATTTGGAAATTCAAGATGGCGGATCCATAAATGGGTTTTCGGGTTGAAACAATTTCTAGGATATAACAAACTAGAACATTTGAGAAGTGTTTAATTAGTAAGTACTTACCCAACGCCGGGTGAAACCGGGTAACCCAGCTAGTTAAAATTATAAAAAGGTTCATTTTTGTTGTAGATTGTATTCAAGTCCTCGTAAACAAGGTAAAAAAAATAATTTTGAAATGTAGCTGTCCAAATGTCATCTTAACTTTAGTGTGACTTTCTTTAATTATAAGCATGAGATTACAAATATTTTTAGTGACGAGTTTCCATTCTACAACAACTTAAATTGAATCCAAGAAGTTCGACCGACTTCTACGTCGGATGTCCTTGCAGGATCGGTTCAAAACAGCGACGGACTTGAAAGCAGAGTTGGAAACATCGTCATAAGAACTGAAACATCATGTCAACAAATTAAAAACCGGAAACAGGCTGAACTTATGGTTTGGAGCTGTTTTAGTAGTCATGGATTAAGAAGATTGGTATTTGTAAGCAACAGGATAAATGGTTTGAGCTACTCTAGAAAAAAAATTGTCTTGCCATCTGTCCAGGATATGTTTTCCAAAAACCTGGAATTTTCCTTTTTTCAACAAGATAACGCTACATGTCATAAAGCTGTGTTGGTAAGTATAAGTATTTTTGTTTATATTGCTATAAATGATTCCAACAGAAATACATTTGGGCTTCCAATAGGACTGTATAATTATTTTAAAAAATTTGTCATGTTCTAAGCTTTCTAGAGGGACATGGGAGTGACGTATTAGGTACATTGACCTCCACAGAGTCTAGACTTTAATCCGATAGAAAACGTATCAAATCAAATGAAGAAGACATTCGACAATGGCTTATGAGCAACAAATGACGGAATTCATCACGGCCCTCATCGAATCATTACCAAAGAAATGTACAGCAGCTATAAGGACGGGAGTAGGACCAATTAATTATTAGTTTATAGGTGTAAATCTAACATAATTGCCAAATAAAACAACATGTTAATAAAAACTTTGCTGGAAATAATGTTAATTACCAGATTTTATGTTTTTTAAGAAATCATTAAATTTGGACCATTATCCTTTGCATTTGCATATTTCCTGATGATGTCTACCTAGTTATACTAATTTTGGCCTAGAAAGGGATTCAAGTCAATGTCAATGATATAAAGAAGCAATAAAATAATGTTGGTAGATTGTTTGTGTTATTTTCATTACTAAACTGAAGAATTAGGACAAAGTTGCCATTGTGCAATTTTTTTGTTTGCCGCTAGTGTAGCTGTGCAAATTTTAAAATACAAAAACTGAATATGATGATTTGTGCCAATGTCGCGAAAAAAGTGATACTGCCTACCAGTCACATCCCAATATGACAATATGCCTTCATATATGGTTATATGTATTCCAAATTTCGCAAATGCTTAAAAATGCGATAATAAAAATCATTCCAGTCATTTTGAGTCATCTTTGGCTATACAAAGCATAAGTGAAGTGTGGCCTTGTGTGAACGGCCTAAATTATCTGTTCATAAAGAGGGGCTCTCAGAAAAACCCCAAGAACTTTAAACATTAATTAGCTACCATTTAAACTGAGCTATTGTAGTAGAAACCTACTTTAGAAAATGCCGGCTACGTTTTACATCTTTGTATGCTAATATGCAACTTTGTGTGGGTGAAAGTTATTATATTGAAATATTTATTCGCATAAAAGAAATACCTTAATTACAAACAAAACAGAAAAGTTAAAAAGCTTAAAAAAGAGCGTGGGCTCCAAAAAACTAAAAGCCCCGCCCGTTTCCTCAAATTGCATGCCAAACAAACGTTGGCCAACGATCATCACTTTCTTTTCGTTCAACTGAACTGAGGTCTTGATCGCGGCCTCGTGGCTTTGGTTTTGCAGCGATTATCGCGGCGACGCAAAGAGCAAATCCGATCCACTCGCGCACTAATGCGCATAATGAGTGAAGTAAACCAACTATCGGACGTTAGATAACGCAAATATTTCTTCATCTTAGAAGACGATGTCCGTTGTGTGGGAGTAGTCCACCAAGACGTCAATAAAGGTAAGTGCACAGCCGAGGTGTTTAACCGGTTGCTCAGAAAGAAAGTGAAACTGCTTTCTACAATATGTGACGTCAGCAAGAGCCAGTATTATTTCTTGTTACATACACTGCCTCCGGGTTAATCGTTCATCGGCTGTGGTCAACTCAACTCCGTGATTCGATGAATTTTTACATGACAAATTATGTAATGCAACTCATCGCTGCTGGGGTTTCCAGTGACGAACCTTAAAAAGGTAATGAAAGTGCTCTGCAAATAGGTCAAAGTCTTTCTTAAGAAAATTTCCGTACCTTGGGCTTGCACAACGAATAGGCTCAATTTGGATAGAGGACGTGCATAATTTTTAGAAGTGGGGTCACTATATGTTTTGAATATCTACATCCGGGGTGGGTTTATGCAAGAAGCGAGCTGTTAGGTACCTAAGATTCACATTAAGATTTGTATAAATTAATTAAAAATTGTCTTAAGTGAACTCCCATCTGATTTTTAATATTGGTAGATTGATAACGTGTCCGCTTATTCGTGAAGTTGTCGAATTTCTGGCATACCGAGTGGGAATTTTAATTCTGTTTAAAGCCCAAATATTACGATTTATTTTGTATTCGATCCGCCACTCTAAATTAAACTCTACTTTTCAAGCTTTAGCTCCTTGAAAAATTCTTAAAGGATCAAAATAGCACTCTCTACTTTTGAACATTTAGATCCTTGAAAAGTTTTAAAGGATCAAAATAGAACTCTCTACTTTTTGACCTTTAGATCCTTGAAAAATCCTACGTTAGAGCTAATGCTCACTTCTAAAATCGGGACATATAAATAGCTTAATAGAGTTAACAAATTCAAATTAGCTCCTGAACCTTTCCTGGATATGAAAATATGATTTAATTTATATGTAATAGAATCTCTGTAGCGTTAATTCTTATTTGCTCTTCCAAGTTTTAAATTGGATAAATTGGAATGCAATGCTTCTTTTCTCCCAGAGAAAATATTTTCATCTTTTCCTTGTCCTATTTGCTTCGAAGTGTAATCAAGATGATTAGAATAATAAAAGCAATTTTGAATATATGTATATGAAAAATCTGAACATTTTCAGAAAAACTAACTAAAGTTAAAATTAAATTAAAATTTGAAATTTGACTCAGTAAGTCGAAAGTTTGATCGGGTTTAAAAAATTATTAATAATATTATTATTATTCATATTCATATATTCAAGTTTAAGATGATGTACAGCTTTTGACGAATTGTAAATATATTAATTAATGAATTAATTCTAAAATGTTTAAAACCGGGCACATAGGGCCTAAGAAGAGTACTTCGAGTGAAATAACTGTCCCAATTTTTATTTTAAAATATTGTATACACTGAAAGCTAATACAAGGCAAATATATAAGGCAAAGAAAAGCATTTTTCGTACAGAGGGATTCTTTTCCATAATAAATTGTCATGTTAAAAGTTACAAGTTAACCGAATCCGTTGCGATTATTTTCTTTTGGACTAATTAAAATATTATAAGGTTATGGATCTCACAGGTTATTTGGGTATGTATGTAGGATAGTTGTTACCTCGTACAGCCTACACTATTGAACCGATTTCAACAAATTAGTTTTCATTGTTCTCGTTTTGATACAGAATGGGTCTTAGTTCATATGACGTTGCATGAAATTCAATATAGAGGATGCTAGACATCATTATGTGAACTCGGGGGTCCAAAAACTTCTTAAATTTCTGGAATATTATCGTGGTAGGATTTTTTTGCTCCTAGCAATACTTCTACAACAAAAGGGACGATCATATTTTAAGCAGTCTATGCTAGTATGTATGTTCATCTGCTCGCTCGTAACTATTAAACTACTCATCACATTGTAACAAATGATGTGTTGTTGGATTCATTTAAGTATTCTGTGTGCCATAGGTAATATGGCGTCATGTTAAATTTTAAATAAAATTTGATTTCGATATTAAACTTATTTTAAACACTCTTCCCAAAAATAAATTCTAAAAAAATAAATAAATATTTATGACTGGATAAAGTTAAGCTCTCGAAAAACCTTTCGATGGTGATTTACGTGAACTACCTAATGATTTCAAATAGAATTTTTACTCCTATATGCTTACCAAAAAACAGTATTCCTAGATGATCCATTCTGCAGAAGTTATCCAGGATATCTGCAGTATTTATTCCTAATTGGATTCAGCTGATCGTTACTTGAACAGTTAAAACGGACGATAATAAGTTAACAATACATTTCACTTGTTTATTATTTTTACTATCGCAGCGATATTATGAACTATCACTTGCAGACCGAGTGAAGAAGAATGTGGTCCAATGAAAATGAAAGTAGTTACACTCCGTTTGCGAGTGTATTCGCAAAAAACCGCTCTTAAAATCGAAAGAAGAAACACTAAAAAACACTTCACAGTACCAGCAGATGTTGGCGACGTATTTCAATGTCTTCTCCACAATAAACAAAAATTTCACTTTTAAAGTGAATCTATCTTTTTAACGAGAGCTGAAGAGGCGAACCGCGATCTTGTGCCTCAGTCAGGTAAATGTTGGCGCATTCGAAACCGAATTGTGGACAAGCCACAAGGCGCCATCTCAGGCTACAGCTTCTACTATTTGCAGTTCCTCCCTAATTCGGCTTAAATCGGGTTTCGGGAGGGAATTTAATCCACCGCGGGGAGACTACGCAAGCGTAAGCGAGTCGAAATGCATGAAAATTGGTAATGGGTTCCCCCGAAAAGAAAGAAGTGAAAGGTTGCGCGATGCCGCGACACGGCGCGGCTTATCTATCAAACCGCGGCGATGTAATCGGGATCAGAAAAATGAGTCACGGCGTGGTAATTGCGTGTGCGCAAGATTTTTATAACCATCAGACAAGTCCGTGGCGCAGCGTAGCGTAAAGCAGCGTGATTGCCAGTGTCATTGCCATTAGGCGTCGTTAATCCGCGTTTCATCTCAGCAAGTGTCTTCAGATGCTGGCGTTAAGTTATTGGCAAAATAGGTAGGCCCTTGGCTCACTTCACTCTCTCCGATGCTGATGCTGGGGATTTTTTTTCCTTTCTTAATCAACATGCGACTGCGCTGTTTCACCCTGCACCGGAAACGTGTAATTAACGTTTCCTACAAAAATTTTAAAAATTCCTTTCGAATTCGAAGCAATGAGGAAATTAAGCGATGTTATTTCTAACTTTCTCAAGAAACGATGTAAATTATCAGTTTTCTAAGACGTTCCAATTCAGTAGGGAAGTGAATTACAAGGAAAAAGTCAAAATAATTGAGATACACTCTGTCGATGTTTAATTGATGTAAACGGTCTATAGAAGTTTCCCAATTTTAAAGTAATTTTCGATTTCAAATCTTCAAAGCTTGAAAGCATGAAGTAAAATTGATGATATATTGGGTATTATACTTTTATTTTACTAAATATTTTATTTTATCTATTTCAAATTATCAATTTTTTAAAATTAAGATATAAATTGTGGACCATCTGTTGGTTTCTTTTTAAATATTATATTATTTTTGCACAGACAGCATTTTTGCAATTAAAAAACTGACAGTAACACAGTATAGAATCTGCGCAGTACAAAATAAATAGACTTACGATTAACTAACATTGGGAAATAGTGAAAATTTATTTCCAAAGTTAGTGCTATGTTGCCGAAACAGCGCAGCTGCGATTTGAGCCGTTGGACTTTTTCCGTGGGGTGCTGTTAAAGATTGATTTTAGCTGATAATTCAGCAATGATTCAGGCACGGAACTACAATATTGATCGAGCTACCATATTGGTGAAATAGGGCCCCAAATCACCGAAAATGTTCAGCAATATTTGGTTCACAGGATGGCAGCAGTCCATGACATCATATTCCATAACTAATCGGAAGGCTTGCTCTTTCCAATAAATCAAAAAACTTTACAAAATATTGAACAGTGTTTATTTTATAGCAGTTTTAAACAGAAACAAAACGATGGACTGCTCTTTCTAATAATATTTTCTTAAAAATCAACATTAAAAATATGTATGAAGAATAATTGATTTTGTGTATTTATTGCACTTATTAATTATGAATTTAATTAAAAAGGCACATGCAAAAAAACCAATATGATTGCAACTTTTTTATGTTTTTAATAATTTTTCAGTTCTGGAAGCTTGGACTACGCAAGGTAAAAAAATTATTTTCTTATGTAAATTCGGCCTACACGCTAATTTTTCCGCGTTAAGTAATTCACTTTAAGTTAATTAAATAGATAAATGCAAAAAAAAACCCGAGATAAATGCAACTTTTAACAATATTTCCAGTTTTGCAACTCTGTTCAACTTAAGGATAAAAAATTGATTTTTTTTAAATTCGACCTATAGAGCTAGTTTTTCCGCATTAAGTAATGCGCTTTAAGTTAATTAAAACGACAAATGCAAAAAAAAAAAAAAAAAACCTAGATAAATGCAACTTTTTTATGATTTTTAATGAAATTACAGTTCCGAAATTCTAGCCTAATTATGGCAAAAAAAAAAGTGATTTTATTAAATCCGGCCTACAGAGCTAGTTTTTCCGCGTTAAGTAACGCAGTTTAAGTAAATTAAATAGACAAATGCAAAAAACCGGAGATAAATTCAAATTTTTTAATAATTTTCCAGTTCTGATCAAGTAAAAAAATGTTTTTTTTTTTTAATTCGGCCTATAGAACTATTTTTTCCGCGTTAAGCAAACTTTATGCCCTAGACAGACAGCGCACTAAATTAATAATTAGTTAATTACCAATTTATCACTAATTATTAATTAATGAAGTGGTAACAAACAGCCATCTCTTAATCATCATCAGCAGCTGTTAGTTATTCAATAGTCCTTGTGCTTTTCTTCTTTTTGTTCTTTGTAATGGATAGCGCAAAGTAATGTTACAACTGGTATAGAAGTACAAAATCAGCTGAATTGTAGTACAAATTTCATCATTTAGGTATAAATGATCAAAATATTATGGTCATTTTCCAAGTCATAAATGATCAAGTTTTCCGTCATTTAGCGGCTATAATGATGATAAGCCCATGACACACAGCACCTTAGTACTTTATGTGTGCTGTTTGTCTACGGCAGGTGTTCTCAACCTTGTTTTAACGATTTCAAAATTTGACGGCACACAAAGAAAAAGATAAGTTTAAAAGTTGTTAACTTTCTTATAATACATTATGTAAAATAATTTATGAAAATTATTTTAAATGTAGAATAAAATTATATGTACTATAAAAACAACAGTACGTTTATTAAGGGATTAATGACAAGTTAGTAATAAGAATACTTTTAAAGAGAAATTTGAGCTTGATGTTTTTTGATAATTTCATTTATATTTGGTCGTAAAAATAACAATACTATTCTCATATTGTCTTCTACATTTAACAGTCTCGATATTTTTTTTGTTTTTATGTTGATTAATACTGATAATACTGAATTCACACAAATAAGATGTAGAAAATTATAATAATATTTTTATAGTTCATTATATAAAATCTATTATTATACGTGGTTTTAAATGTTCAAAATTAACTTCCTACCGGCTAAAAGACGACTTCCCCCGTGATTGGAGTCACGCTTCGTCCTCAACGACGAATCCAATGAGGCACAAAAGCTACAAGAAGAACATAAAACACGCATTCATAATGTGTTCCATAAAGCGGTCTTTAAGAGAATTTCGGCAGCCGCTCTTCAATCAAACACGCGATTCGATTTATCGCGCTCTCGAATTGGAGGCATTACCTGCGCGTCGGTCCCGTTAAAGCATTAGCATAAGCGCTCAATTCGCCCGAAACGAACGGGCGCTACCCCGCGAGCAGCAGCTGCCGGCGCGCTGGGACGAGGCCGGGTTAACTCGAGCAGCTTTTCTGACTGGCTGCCGACTAGCGACGCCGACCGCGCCGCGACTGGTTTCGTGCCGGGCGACTTCGGCTTCTCGCTTGCCCACTTGTTGTTGCTGTGCCCGCCGAAGAAAGGCCGCCTTTCGTCGCGTCGTCTTTGCTTTCCTTCCACAGCTTTCCGAATTTCAAAAGTTCAGCTCCGAGTTGCGCAAACAGTTGTGTGTCATTCCGCAGCAGAAGTGAAAACACTATTTGTTTTTATT
Organism: Dysmachus trigonus; assembly: GCA_949715965.1. NCBI lineage: Eukaryota > Metazoa > Arthropoda > Insecta > Diptera > Asilidae > Dysmachus > Dysmachus trigonus. Next base: position 16,909,331 of record OX454320.1, read on the forward strand.
ATTTCGTCAATTGCAGCAGCAGAAGGTAAAGGTAAGGATACAGAGCGCGAATTGTGCTTGACAATCTGTATTTTGTAGAAAACATTATTCCTGGTTTCATTTCGGAAGATATAAATCGTTTATCGGAAGCGGCGGCTGCTTCCTTAACCCTACTTCGAAGTTACAAAAGAGATTCAAGAGCACCCGCTGACCTCTTGACATTTGTTGAGTTCCGTGTATTTGCCGGTAAGTTTCTGTGTCCACTGTTTTGTATGATACAACACGATAAGCAGTTGGGAAATGCCGCTTAAATAGCAGCCGTTCTGAGAATCTCAGGTGTTTTTCAGAATCGAATTTATTTTTATATTTAAAAAACATTGCTTTCTGTTACGAAATATGATTTTGTACCTGACTGAGTCATTTTCGCTAATTGATTTATCATGACAAACTTGAATTGTGCCTAAAGGGCACAGACATATCGTCCCCTTTGTGCGTTAAGTACGTAACTGCAAAAGGGCGATTTTACAGAAATCAAGAAAAACATATTTTTAATTAGTCATGTTTTCATTTTTCTATAAGAGTAAAACATAAATTTTATTATTGACTTAGGTAATTAATTAGTAATTCTAACATGACACATGAATAAATACGCGGTTTTTGAATCGTACTTAATTAATTAGTCTATTAACCCTAGATTGTCAACACCCTTAAAAACCACGTTGTTGCCAACGTACGTTAAATTTACTTTTAGAAATAATTAAGGCAGAACGGAGCCGGCGCGACAATCGATGTTGACCCCACGCAGGCTGACTTAAGACTAAACGAGGAGGCACTGCTGGGAGGGTGGGGGTACTGTGAACCAAAGGCGGTAGGAGCGCTGCGCTGTTAATTCGCGGAATACACGTAAAATTGACGTACATTGGCAATCTAGGGTTAAAAAAAAAAATGTTTATCAATATCAACATTTGATATTGTTTTTTACATAGTAGAAGTAATCTCAATTTTGTAAAAAATGTAGTTACGAGATCAACGCAGAAACAGGACTATATGAGCCGTTTATTTTGAAAGTGGCATAAGGCATTTCTACAACAAAAGTTAACGATAGCATTAATTACAATTTAACAATTGTATTCTCTTCATGTAAAAAACAAATTTACAATCAATATATTGAGAACTATTGAGATTTTGTGCGAGAGTAGTTTTGCTTACTAACGATATAACAACCATGTTTATTTTGAAAGTGACACACTTAAGTTGCTGTAATACAGAAATTAATTGTGGGGCTTAATGGTAAAGAGAATTAATAGTTTTTATCAGAAGTGAGATAAGTGTGTGTGAAGTGTTGTTTTGAATTATCTTCAGTATTTTTAAAAAAGCTGTGATCGATGATTTTTTATAAGAGCGAAAAAGTAATGTAAAATGGCCTAATTCCGACCACTTTATATTTTTGATAATAACTTTTTTTTCGATGCATGCAAACTTTAATGTTTTTTGCAATACTACTGTGACAAAAAAATAGTAAGACTTTTTAAATATAACATTCTTTATCCAAATTTATCTCATCCCCTTCAAAGTAATCCCCTCCGGATACAATACATTTATGTCAGACGAAGCTAAATCAGGTGAATAGGGTGGTTGCGGAACGATATGAGTCAAATAGTTTCGAATAAAAAATGCAGTGTGGGAAGGTGCATTATCGTGATGTAGCAACCAAGAGTTGTTTTTTTCAAAATCATGGTGTTCATTGGTACACACACACGCTCTGGACAGTGCATTGTCTATCGTCAAAAGTTTTTTTCAACATTTTCAACGTTTCGGCAGCAGAAATTCCATTTTTGAAGCAACTTTTAATGCAACTTCTTTGCTGAACTTTCTCACTTATTTTAAAAATCGAAAAATTGACTTTTTTAGATGAAAGTAAACAAGCGTATCTCATTAACTACTGAAGATATTGGCATGGAATTTCACGTAGATGTCAATTAGAGTGCTACCAACCTTAAAAAAAAAAAAAATTACTCGTTTGAATAAACTTGCGCGATTTAAATGGGAAAAGCTTTATAATTTTTTTTATCACAGTAGTGTGTATATACATATCTTATGTTATTGATATCGAGAAAGTCCAAATGAGATGACTATCGTTTGTTTAATTTATCGGAGTGATTGGTGAAGAAATTCCATACCCGTATAAAATTTTAGTAGAACATTAACTTTAAGTGATTTTGAAATAGTTTTAAGGTATTGAGATTAGTAGTTTACATTGTTTCGTACATATTTTATTATATATTATATTTTTATAATTTAATTGCAAAAAACAGTAAAATATTAGATCGGAAATAGGAAAGCGGATTTGTGAGAAAGGTCGCATAAGGCACTTTGTGAAACAATTTTAAATTTAAGAAAAAGCAGAATTTTTATTATGTAATTTAAAAAAAATTCAAAGCATAAAGACTTAAGATAGTAATTAGATCACCTTGCTGCCTAAGTACTAATATGTAGTTGGTGTAATTTATTCTAAAGATGGTCCCATATTTACACTTATCTAATTTTTCGTGCGTTTTTAATATTCAAATAATAGTGTAAAATTGTATTCACCTTAAATATTTCAAAATTCTTGACAAGTTTTTTGAATAAAATTTTCAATTTTATGGTAACTATTCAAAAACAGTCGGCATTACGTGTTTTGGATATTTAACGTTTTATCTATTAGTGTACAAATTTCTTATAAAAAATGATGTAATTTATTGTTGTATTACCAACACGTATATTCATATAATTTACATATGTCCACTGTATCCGTCTATGTATTTTGATGTCGTTACTAATGTTTAGTAATATTTGGTGAATATATTCTATGTGAAGTTAAGGTGCTTTCTGTATCATATAAAGTGTGATTAGTTACGTTGAATAGAAGTAAAAATAAACAAGTTTTTTATACTTTAAAAATTTCAAATTACATTTCAACAAAGCAACATTTGCCGGAAGAATTAATTTTATATTTTAATCAAAAGAGAAATGCCGCTGAAAGTCATCGTTTGCTTGTGGAAATTTACCGTGAACAAATTCTATCTATTTCAACACGTTTTAATACTGGGTTACGTGGTTTAGAAGTATCGATTTCAGTGTGAAAAATAAAGAGCGTCGGAGTCAACCGAAATAATTTGAAAATAGAAAATTGCAATTGGATTATTTGATGAAGATTCGAGTTAAACACAACAGCATTAAATGTCAGCCGGGAAGCTACAAATAAATAAAATAAAAATCGTGGGAGTGAGTCAGAAAGAAGGAAAATGGCTACCACATGATTTGACGGAAAAAAGTATTGAAACACGTTTGATGACTTGTGAAATTTCTTTGACACAAGACAAAATCCGAAGTTAACTCTCAGGGAGTACACTTACGGGGCTTACTTATCTAGGTACACTGGGTATGTCATACCCCTGCATCTTGAACTATTAATTTCTTTGCATTGAAGCGATGGATTTATAAATTTTTTTTTTCTATCGATTCGTCAGACGGTGTAGAATACGAATATAATCATGAAAATGTCATAAACATAGTAGACTACCCGCTATAGTAGCACTCTGTTCAATCAACTGTTGGAGAAAGGCAAAGCATTCAATTAAGTGCTCGGGTATACTATACCCAGTGTACCTCCTGAGGGTTAAATATATGGAACAAGAGGCGAACTTTTCCATTAAACCGATCATTTAAGCAAAAATACCCGGAATATGTGAAAAGACACGACAATATTGATTTTTTTGCACGGTAACGCTTGGTCACATGTTACAAAATCGGATAAAGATACATTGGAAAATGCTTGTTTGGGATATCGTACCTCATCCGCCGTATTCACCAGATATTGTTTCTTCTGATTATAACTTGTTTCGGTCAATAGCACATGGTCTATTTAGACCGCACTTTCATTCTTATGAAGAAGTCAAAAAATACAGCGAAGATTGGATTGTTTTGAAGGATATTCAATTTTTTCACTGTGGAATCCATCTACAGAATGCCAGAAAAAAGTTATGGATGATTAAAATAAAATTTATTTTTTATTTAATAACAATTGTTATTTTTAATAAAAAATCTTTTAAAATTAAGTACCACGTTTAATATATATCAGTTTTCATTTTCTTTTCAATCGACGGAAAACTTCATTAAAAAATTGAGCTTCTTCTAAAAAATCAGGTAACATTGCATGTTTCTTAAAATGACATCACAATCAGAAATTTTCTAACACCCACTAAAGTCTACCTTGAAGTTAGCATGCCTGTAAGTAGGCAGCATTTTGCAGAAATCCAAAAAAAAAAAAAAAAAAATCAACATACAACCCCTAGAAATAGCAAAATACTGCATTGGTTTTGAGTCGCTGTAGCCAATTTCTACAAATTTAAATCTGAAGTATGCGAAAGCTCAGGGAGGGGTGTGACAGACTGTCGTTTCAATGCACTTTGATCTCGTCCAAGGCACCAAATGTTACGAAATATTATGCCTTGGTTCGGTCTCGATAGGTTACCTATTTTATACCCTCCTGCCTGTTAAAGGCCAGATAAGCGCAACCCCATTGAATTAAATTATGCTCCTGCCGTTTGGCAAATTTTTTTTTTTTTCGAAAGCTCGTCGAGTCCTTGAAACCAATGTACAACTTTAAAACTACAATTTCAACCCTATAAAGCTCAGACAGTAGTCTTTCGCGTAAAATAGGCTAAGCGTGCCGATACCTGTGTCAGTCTAATGACGCTATTCTGAAATCTTCTAATACTCTCGTCATGCACAGCGGCGACGGTGGCGGGTACTTTGTAGGGTACTAAAATCCGCGAGCTTGTGCGTCATTGATCCGAGTAACAATGAAGCTATAGAATTTCACGGTTGGTTAAACAACTAGAAGAATAGTTATATACTCACGGATTAAAAGGGGGTTCTTTCGGGGAATTCACATTTTATATTTTATATGGTATGTGCAGAACGTAAGAAATGTGTTCGCCAGTATCGGTGCAAGCTCGACTGTTATCAAACCTACCACTTCTTGACCTTTATCCATTTTACGGCACGTTCAAGCACTTCTTCGCCCAAAAGCCCGCCGCTCAAAAAGAAAGGTTGCCCTGACGACCGGTTGATATTTGGTAAATTGTTATTTCGATAAATTATTGGGGGCCGGATGTTTTTTACCTTTTACTTCATTGCTGTTGATTGTTCCTTTCTGCAGGTGCCCGCATTCGAAATTCGGCGCACTTTAACGATGGACTCGCCTACACCGAAACTATCAGTTGAGGACCCTCAGGAGTTCGCAATGGACGCGTGCTTTACCGCTTTTGATAAGGACGGGTGAGTGGTATAAAATATATTTATAAAACATATCCTTTTTTTTTTTTTTTCATATTAAAGATAAATTCTTAAAAGTCTAAAAATGTATATCAGCTGTGTTCAGTGATGTGATAAATATGTTTTTTCTGTGCAAATATCAAAATAATGGTCAAAATCAGTGGGTGCTACATTACTGGTGTCCTACTGTTTCTATAATAAATATATGTATATCGTTTCTTTCCGGATATTGATGGTGATGTCAGAGCTTAAATAATGGCTAATTTGTTGTCTCTATTAGCCCGTGTGCACGAGGTGTAGCTATATACCCACTTAATCCAATCTATGATCGGATTATACACGAATTCGTGCTCGTGCCTTTTTAGTCAATTTGACAAAACATATTTCCGACGATTTTTCCTTGTCGAAATTATTATGATATTTTTTCTAACTATTAAATTAAAGAAGTGATTTTTCCCACTCTTCAAAAGGAAAACACACGCAAACGTATACATCCGATTTATTGTGGCCTCAAACAAAAGTAGAGAAAATTAATAAATTTAACGTGGCTTCGGCCCATGCGAAAGCGAACATGTGCATGCCGTTCCGATTTTGATAGAAAGTAGAAAGACCCTTTTTTCTCGTTATAAGCTCTTCGGTGGGCAATTGATTTTCTCGCAATTTAAGGAAAGATGTTTTCTGCTCGTATAAGCATTGTGCTAGTGTTAGGCAAGATGCCTAATGTTTTTTGATACACTTTTTGTGTATTTTGATTTATATGTATGCACTCGAAAAAACCAAGTTGCTTTTGTAACAATGAAAATATGAACTCTTGCGAGTTAAAAGATACTTTTCCTTTAAAGGGCAAATGGCAAATCTTTTTCTCCTTAGCATTTTACGCGCCCTCGACATTGATTTCTTTAATCTAAACTAATATAAAAAAATATTCTTATGTTTAACCAAAAATAATCTGACGAGTAAAAATAAATAATTTAATTTTACGTTCTTTAATTAACTTTAATATGATTAATGTAAATTAATAACGAAATATAAAGTTTAATATTCACACTATATAGGATGGCTAATCTTTTGGATTCTTTTTAAATTACATATTATTTTGACACAGATAGCTCTTTCGCGATCAAAAAATTAACAGAAACACAGTATCATATCTCCACAGTATGAAATGAATAGATTTACGCTTAAACAACGGTGGGAAATATTGAAAACTTAGTTCCAAAGTAAAAGCGTTAGGAGCATACATATCTCATTTGTCATTTGTAAAAAAAAAAGAACTGAATTTATTTAAGTTGAATTTAGAATCGATTTAAATTCTGTATGGGATTTCAATCAAATCTCTTTCCTTATTAATGTCGCAATATGACTATCTTTGTTCTTAAGTATTATTTTACTAAATATTTTTTCCTAATTCTTATCTATGTTGAACTGCAGTGGTAGAAAAATAAGACAAACTAGATTTGTTCGTTCTTTTAATTATACTCTGAAATTTCAAACGAAGCACGAACAGAGAGCGATGCTTTGTTTTAAATTTTGAATACCTTGTTAAAAGAATTTGTTACTAAAACAGTTGTTTTATTACTTTTTCGATTTTATAACATACAATATATATACCATAACATTATTACATATATGGTACTTGTTATATTTTTAATATAAGGAATTTTAGGGGGATCTAGGAGTTTTTGGGGGTATTAAGATTTGTTTTTAGGAGTTTGAAACTCTGACGAAGCTGTGACGCCGTTGGACTTGTTTTTTTTTTAGGGATGTCTTTAAAGATGGACGTTATGCTGACAATTCAGAAGAGATTCATGCATTTAAGCACAATATTGATCGAGCTATTTGTGAATTAATTTAAAATGTGCTGAAAAATTGGGTTGCTAGGATGGGCTACTGCCAAACCAACCGAGACAGCCATTTAAATGAAACATATTCCATAACTAATCGGAAGGTTTACTTTTTGTAAATAAATCAACAAACTGTGAAAAATATTAAACAGTATTTATTTTATAGCATTTTTTAAAAGAAACTACGCATTGAGCCACCCTATATTCTTAATTATTGTCAGTGAAAAATACTGTTAATTAAAATTGGCGAGTTCCTTAGATAGGCAATAATATATCGTTTAATAAAAAAAAAAAAAAAAAATAACTAGCCTCAGAATAACCAATATATAAAAAAAATGTCTTGTTACCGCACATAAGACAATGCATCTGGCAACCAACTAGAAATATCTCTTAAAATTTCTCCATTTACGTAAACCAGAAGAATTAATTATATTGTAGTTGTGAGGCATATAGAATGTATAATTTTAATGAAAATAAAGGAAAGAAAATTGTGCAGTGCAATTTTATCCAGGACTACAGTATAACAAAGAGAAATGAGTCTGTCAGTAAAAATCGGTAAAAACAGTGTAAATTAATAATCCAAAATAAAGCATTAAGATTATCAAAGTGTTTGATTATAATTTGGTCAACATCGAAATTCAAATCCAGTAGATACATTTAAATCTTAATATTTTACACCTCATTTATTTTTCCAATTTACTCTTGTTCACTTAACTTATTTTAATGTATTAACATATTTTGTTTTTTATTTCAGCGATGATCGCCTTTCATTGGCCGAGTTTACTTTAATATGCCGTGCCTTATTCCGCAATGATAAAGGACACATTTACGATGTCCCGCAGGAGCGGTTAGAGCAGATGTTTGCTGTATTCGATAAAAATGGGGACGGTTTTATTGATAGAGAGGAATTCCAATTTTGTTGGGTACAATGGATTAAAACAGTGAGTACATCTATCTGCAAAACTTTTCATATACAGAAAAACTTTATAGGAACAATTATTATGCAATTTGCTGTAACGAGAAAACATCTCTAAATGAGAAAAATTATGAGTTTTCAGAGGAATTTTTAATAGACTGTATAATAAAAAGTCATACACAGTATAGGAGGTTTTATTATGCTGTCTGGGAAAATTTCTTACATTAAAGAAATTAAGAATTTCATTTAATATTTACAATGCGCAATAGAATTTAAAGAATTTATTTATGAGGAATTTTAGTAATTTTTTAGTGTTGTTCGTTATAATAGGAAATATATTAAAAAATATTTTAATTTGTCCCAAGCAGCAAGAAACAAATTCTTACGTGGGAAAAAAATCCAGATTGTAATAATGTTTACTAAACTTTTCATCAAAAGCAAAACCATTTTTTTAATAAAATTTTATTAATTTTTCAATTACTATTTACGAAAATTTATTATCTTAAAGACAGTGAAAATTATCATAATCTCAAGTTTCGTTTTAAAGGAAATGTTGCACTTATGTATCATAATTTTATACATTTTACATGCATTAAGAAAATATTTAGGTAGGTACTCTCAGTTCTTTCTAAGTGAAAATGAGATTTTTACAACGTTTCATCAAAATCCGTGGGGAGACCTAATTCAGCTCCAAAGAATTTTGTTTTACAAAAATGTGGCTTTTTACTATTCTAGTGACAAAAAATGTTGTCAAATTTTGATCTTGCAGAAATTCAAATTATAACAAAATATATTCTGAATAAATAGGACTTTTAAGTCAATGCTTTTTACCATCTCACTTTCGCCAGCTACGAAATTTCTGTTTTGAAAGAAATGCGTTTAAGTATTTCAAAATTCGAAATCAGTTCTCACGCTTTATTATCTACTACTATCTACTAATACTTTTATTTTCACATTTTTCGAAATATGTAACTTTAATTTTTAAAATAAGAGCACAAATATAGAACCCTATTCTTGATTCCAATGGAATTTAAATTCGTTCGAAGTTTAAGAAATTTAAAATTATTGCTATCTCGATAAAGCATTTAAGGGGCACCACTAGTGTGACAAAAAAAGTGATTTTTCGGAATTTTTTTTAAAGAAAACTACTGCATGGAATGTTTTAATGTTTTAAAGATATAACATATTTGTGGATATATACAAAATATATGATCAAATTTTTGGACCAAAATATTGAAAATTCAGCGAGAAATCAAAAAAAAACAATAGTTTATTAAACTAGAAGGTATTGTCCGCATCATGACTGTCGATCGAAAACGAAAATGAAATTTAACAAAGTGGCGGAGTTTTTTAAAAAGTTTCAAATTTCGCGCGAAAATTTGATGATATTTGACCTGCCAAAATTATATTTTTTATTCGATCGGAAAACTGGAGGCTCGTGGTATGGAGAAACATATATAAAAGGAGCTGCAATAAGAATCAAATCGATCGGATGATTTGTCTTCGAGTTATAACTGCAGCAAATTTGAAAAATGTAGTTTCGAGAAAAACGCGTTTAAAGTTTAATTCATACATTTCTCAATACCTCGATACGATGAGCGACTGCTCTTCAGATGGCTGTAACTCAAAAACTATTTGAGATATGGACTTGAAATTTTGGTATGTTATTTTTAAAGGTTTTTAAATATGCAAAGAAAAAAAGTCGATTTTTTCAAAGTTTCGCTCTAGTGGTGCCCCTTAATTCAAGAAAAAACTGTTTTGTTATTTTGAAAAATACTGTATATGATATATCATATTTTTATTATTATTGAGTTTTGGTTGATGCAACATTGATTATTTCGTTCATTGTAGATGCATATTTTACTTTGCTAGAAAAAAAACTGCACCACAATATTCGTAAGTATCCTACTTTAGTGTCACAATGGGAAATAGGTTTAAATTTTATCTTCAATGGAAATTTCGTGATTGAAACACTTCTAATAGAAAACATTTTATAAACCAAATTACAAGATCTGCAATACACTACTTAGAATTTTAAGAACTTTAAATAAATATATAAATAACAATTTTACCGATTAATATAGCTTTAATAGTTTATTGAAATGTTACTCAATATTTTCGACCACGGGAAGAGATTTTGAATTTAAATTATTTTTTTTAATAAGAATTTACAAACTGCAATTATACTAATATCAAATTTAACCCTTTCTATGCAGATTGTACGGCCAGTCAGTGCGTTCTTAATAGTAGACGTTCAAAATGATTTCATTAGTGGATCATTGAATATAAGCAACTGTAGCGCACAACATAATGGCCTTGAGGCAAGTTATCATTAAACGTAACTAAAAGTATTATTGAACCATTTTTAAAATTAACCTATTACCTTTCAGATTATAGATCCAATTAATCATCTGCTTGATACAGTTGAATTCGATGCAGTATTTTATTCTCTCGATTGGCATCCTAGTGATCATGTCTCCTTCATAGACAACGTAAAAATGAGGCCTTTAGATGAAACAACACCGGTAAACTATATCTTAAATTAAAAGAAATATGATCAATTCATGACATTCAAATGTTTTTAAAGGTAGATGCAGATTCGGCGCAAGTCTACGACACTGTCATATTTGCAGGACCCTCACCTATGAAGCAACGATTGTGGCCACGTCACTGTGTGCAAGACTCCTGGGGCGCCGAACTCCATAAAGATCTTAAGGTACCTAATTGGGTTTTTTTTTCTTTTGCATTGACTATAAAAATCTGATCTAGGTGGTTGAAACAGGTGTTAAGGTTTACAAAGGAACCAACCCAGAAGTGGATTCGTATTCCGTTTTTTGGGATAATAAGAAGCTATCAGATACAACCCTTAACGCTCAGCTGAAGATGAAAGGAACCACTGACATCTATGTTTGTGGGTTGGCCTATGATGTTTGTGTTGGTAAGTTTATCAATTTCTTTTCAATTATAAGTCGGTAATTTAAATTCTTCTATCCGTTATGTTCATATAACCGAGTTTTGATCAAAATTGTAGTACAAACAAGTTATTATTATAAGATACTAATATAATAATTTATGTTAAATATAATTAAAGGGGCAACCGCCGTAGATGCCTTATCTGCCGGTTACAGAACCATTCTAATCGATGACTGTTGTCGGGGTGTTGACCTACATGACATCGAAAACACCAAAGAAAAAGTTAACTCCAGCTTCGGTGTTATTGTGCATTCCAATGAGGTAAATATTGATCTTAATTTATTTAAGCAATTTCTCTGTTCTGATCTTCGTACGGAAACGACATTTTCTAAGTCCTCAATATCAATATTGAAAAATTAGTTGATTATAAAATATTCTATCCTGACCTATCATATACTGAAAATGTATTTCGTAAGACTATGGAAATCAGAACAAGACCTTACTCTATGTAAATATTTATTTATTTTTATTTATTTATTTCGCTTAATACAAGCTACAAAAACTTAAACTAAGCTTAGACTAAAACTAAAGCTAAACTAAACTAAAACTAAAAAAAAAATTGTTAAAGGACATGTCTGAGGGAGGTTTTATCTAAATGAAAATTGAAGGTGGGAGAGTTGTTAAATTTGCGCAACATTCTAGTAATAGGTTCGAAGTGTCCGTAGTTGGTGCGATGACTGTTTAGACGAAAGACGAGTGGAAAGGTTCTTACGTTGCGAGGATTGGTGTTGATGGATATGTTTTGCAAAATTTCAGGACACTCAATGGAACCGGTTAGGACCTGATGGATAAAGATTATCTCACCGAGGTCACGGCGTAATGCTAAAGGTTGGAGGTCAATCAGTTTCAAACGGTCCTCATAAGGATGAAGATTAAGGTTATCAGCCCAGGGAAGACCACGTAACGCGAAGCGGAGGAATCTGCGTTGCACTGATTCAATTCTATTGATATTTGTTGGCTTGGAGGGCGACCAAACTTGACAAGCGTATTCAAGTAAGGGCCTGACAAAGCAGATGTAAAGAACTAGTGACATAGGGGTTGGAGAATTCCTTAGACTAGCGTTTAATAAAGCCCAAAGCTGAGTTGGCTTTGTTTATGATGTGATCGATGTGAGAACGGAAATTGAGTTCACTATCACAGATGATGCCCAGATCACGGAGGGAGCTGACTGATGGAATGGGTTCTCCAGATAGAAAATAGGTTCTAGGAGTGACGGGAAGACACTTGCGGGAATAAGTGATAGTTTGACACTTGGAGATATTCAGGTCAAGGAAGTTTTTTAGGCACCATATAGAAAAGTTGTTAAAGTCATCTTGAAGGAATGCCGAGTCAGATGCGTTGGAGATTCGTTTGGAGATTTTCATATCATCAGCATAAATTAATATATCAGAATGTTTGATTACCAACTCAACGTCATTTATGAATAATATGAAGATTAATGGACCCATGTGACTGCCCTGAGGGACATCGCAGAGGGATGTAAAGGGTTTAGAAACCGCTGAGTCAAATCGAACCATGTATTGCCGATTATCGAGGTAGGATTTGATCCAGGAGATAAAACAAATATGAAAACCAAGGATACTGAGCTTAACAACAATGAAAGCTTTACTAAAGTCGGTGGCAATAACGTCAACTTCGTCACCACTTTCGTGACACAAAAACTATCAGGTTGGTAGTTATGGATCTCCTTTTAAGAAAGCGGTGTTGTATAGGTGAAAGAAGGGACTTACAATGGAAAAACATGGCGTCGTAGACAAGGCTTTCGAAAAATTTGGGAATGCAGGAAAGTTTGGCTATGGGACGGTAATTTGAAACATCGCTTTTACAACCTTTTTTGTAGATTGGGACAATATATGAATCTTTGCAAGTACAGAGAAATACACCTTCAGAAAGAGAAAGCGAGAAGAGGGTAGAAAGGGGTAGGGTCAAGTAGGCAGAGCATTTTTTTAGGACAATGGCAGGAATTCCATCGGGGCCAGGATTGTAATCGTCCGTGAGAGATTTTGACAGCAACAAGAGCAGGATCGATGTCAATGGAAGTGAAGGAGGTTTGAGGGATGTTTTGCATGTAGCGAAAATACGTGAGATCGGGATCGGGAACTTGATCGCGAAAAGATTGACTAAAGAAATCGTCAAAAAGATTGACGATGGCAGCCGGGTCGGATGAAGAGGAATCACCAAGTTTAAAGGCCGAAGGGTATCCATTAGATTTCTTTTTTAAATTGATAAATGATATGTAGTAAAATTATGAAATAAAAAAGATTGAATAAAAGCATGATTTGATGGACTAAAAAGTTTTCCACCAAAAATATTGATAGTTTATAATTTTTGTAAATTATATATAAGGGCGGTTTCGATCAGTTGTGATTTAATATATTAATTAAAAATAATAACTCAATTCTTAACCCAAAAAAATAATTAGAGGTAAACTAGGTATTGTTTATAATCAATTCTATATTACAGGTGAAAGGAATGGTTGAAGGCCGTGACCGTAGACCAGAACTGGGGTACAAACTGGCGATGGAACTCAAAAACCCCGACTCTGTTCTATCGCAAAGGAATGGCGTTCGAAGGCCAATGTAAGCTTCCAATCTTCTTGCACTAAAACGACTCTCTAAGTCCGTATTATAGCAACTATTCCTAATCTAACTTATAAGCTTACTTCTAAAGTTTGCTAATGTTTTGTTCTTCTTTTGGGATTGGCAAAAATGATTCTTATCCAAATTTTATTGGATTTCACAAAATAAAATATCTAATTAAGTAGCTCTAAATGCACACTTCACATTCTGTAAAATTAAATTAATAATTATTATTAAATAAATGCAGATTAAATGAGCTTTCTAAGGGTCTTTAGCTTTTATAACTTTCTTCTAACAACAGAAAAAGGTATTTAGTTTTATCACACAGTAGTATTTTTATGCCTTTAATACTTTAATTAATTTAATTTTTGAAAACCTATCGCCCTCTTTCTCTTACCTCAGAAGAAAACAATTGAAAAAATTAATTTTAAATTGTAATTAAAATGCTGAAGAAGTTAATACATTTTCGAACTTTAACTTCATTTGAGAACTGATTTATGGCTTTTCTTGAAATTTTGGGTGAATATATACGATGACTGATGTGAAGAATTCTTATATAAAAACAAGCTGGCGCTGCATGAACTTCGAGTATCAAAAATCTATGTTAAAAGTTATCAATTTTCTGCAAAACATGAAATTGTTAAAAGTTTTAAAAATATTTTTTAACCGTATTTACCCAAAATATGAAAAAAATTCATTTGAAGTTATACAAAGCACAGTCTTCACAATGTTTTAGGAAAATATCTGTTACAAATAACAAGTATGATTCTGGTACAAATGAATATTCAAATATTCTTACTAAACATACCTTTCGTTTAAAGTAAGAAATCGTTCCATTGTCACTAATAAATAAGAGATAATCGCTTCAAAACTTTGATCGTTTTTCCATGCATCTGGCTAACAGCCTCAATTTGGCGGGCGATGATTTAATAATGTTAATATAACATTCAGTGTACTTTTATAAATAATACAATAAATTTCAATGTTTAAACGTAACCTAAAATTCTGGCGAGAAAATAATAGCTTTTAGAATATAATTGATTTTTTTAACCGAACAATTCAAGTTTGATCTTGTCAGCGCGATGAAGATAATGCTGTTTGAAAATATAATTTATTTAGTAAATATTGAATTTCTTTATTACTTAACTAGTTTATACGTTCAGTACTTCGGCTTATTATTCTTAAAGTATGAATGTTTCTAATCACTATATAACACAAAGTTTCTGATGATACTAATAAGTCTACGTTTTGTAAATAGCACTTAGAGCTTAAATAAAAATCTGAAAAAATTCTGTTTTTTTTTATTAATACTATTTCAAATACCTATTTAAAGTTAAAATTTTGAAATTCTAAGTTATTCGTAATAGCGGATAGCCAGTAGGAAAGGGTTAAAGTAGGTATGCAGGATTTGAAGACAGACATTTTTGAACAGTGAAGACTTTAGTTCTGGTTCTTCATCACTTTCACTGTTTCTGTCCGGCTTAATTATGGTTGCTTCCTTTAATTTGCCCAAGAAAATCAGCGCTATAGTGAATACTATTTCCCTAAACATTTTTCCCAATTCCCTCGGACGATTTGCTATCGTAAATGCCATACCGAGGGGAATTTCGTGAAGTTTCCCACGAGTTAGTTCCCAGCCACTTTGCTCGGGAATTTTGATGCAGAAGGGGAAATGTGCGTTGTTCTTTACATAATTATAAAATATTTATTAACCCGGCCGGGCCACTACGCCACATCAGCCCGTGGCACTCTTCGCATAAGGACCGTGGGCCGATAGACCGGCCCGCTGGCACTAAAAGGGTTAAATATACTTTATTTAAGGTCGAACCTATCAAATAAAAAGCAGCTAGAAGTCTTGGTTAGCCATATGAAAAAAAATTCCGACATGCGCAATGAGTTCACTAAAAGGAGGGAAATCGTTAAAAAATTTTGGAAAAATGTTTTTAACGAGAAAATTACAAAATATTTGTTCTTGTCTGACCTGATTCAAAAAAGTATAGAAGGCTGTCAAAATTCTGAGTTTTGGGTTGCTTTCGGATTCTAAGAGGTGATTTCTATCCACACGTGGGTAATTCTTTTACAAACCGAACACCTTTTTGACCGACACATCTCCGATTTGGCTGAAACTTTTTTTACGGGTTCTATATCGAAAAATAAGAGATACGTGTCCGAGGATTTTTTTTTGTTCCGCATATTTTCGATAATACTAGTGATCGAAAATGTGAGAATAATGAATTTTTTGGCTTGGAGACTCATTTTCAAAAATTTATAACTCTGGTTTTATTTGAGCTACAAACTTCTTTTCTTTTTCATTTTAAATCTAAAGGACTGAGTTTTGAGAAAAAAATAATTTTAATAAAAATTATTAACAAATTCATATTGTTATTAACAATTTAATTGTTTAAATCAATTTTTAACAATTGCCCCCACCTCATAGCAAGTTTTTAGTATATTTATTGTATTCTCCGTCATATTTTACATAAAAAACATGTTTTCAAAATATGGAGCCTTTATTATTACTATTTTTAAAACATTAATTTATATAGCGCGACACGTCAAAAAAACCGGTTTTTTGTTAATAAAAAGAAAATTATAGCTCGGATCAAAAAAAGTGAAATATAAAAGTTGTAGATAATAAAAAGACCTACAATTCTTGTCTCAAATACTTTTCGACATAACCTCAAACTTTTCGAATAAATTGAAAAAAATGTTAAAAATCACCTTTTCCAAATTTATTTGCCACATTTTTTGCCTCATGTCGTTTCTTTTTTTTAATATAAGTAATTATTATGTCCTTCTTAACAAATAATATTTATTAGCAATCAATACAATAAAAAAAACATAAATTAATAATAAATGATAGAACATTTTTGATCGCATATGTATTTCGTTTGATGGTTAGTTGAGAAAAATATTAAAAACACAAAAATTATATGTTAATTTCTTTTTTAATTTTTTATACTCTTTTTTTCAATAAATAATGTTTCAAAAAGGTGATTTTTAACATTTTTTGTATTTTATTCGAAAAGTTTGAGGTTATGTCGAAAAATAGTTAAGACAAGAATTGTAGGTCTTTTTATTATCTACAACTTTTATATTTCACTTTTTTTGATCCGAGCTATAATTTTCTTTTTATTAACAAAAGACCGGTTTTTTTGACGTGTCGCGCTATATAAATTAATGTTTTAAAAATAGTAATAATAAAGGCTCCATATTTTGAAAACATGTTTTTTATGTAAAATATGACGGAGAATACAATAAATATACTAAAAACTTGCTATGAGGTGGGGGCAATTGTTAAAAATTGATTTAAACAATTAAATTGTTAATAACAATATGAATTTGTTAATAATTTTTATTAAAATTATTTTTTTCTCAAAACTCAGTCCTTTAGATTTAAAATGAAAAAGAAAAGAAGTTTGTAGCTCAAATAAAACCAGAGTTATAAATTTTTGAAAATGAGTCTCCAAGCCAAAAAATTCATTATTCTCACATTTTCGATCACTAGTATTATCGAAAATATGCGGAACAAAAAAAAATCCTCGGACACGTATCTCTTATTTTTCGATATAGAACCCGTAAAAAAAGTTTCAGCCAAATCGGAGACATGTCGGTCAATTTTTATCAAAATCCGTACGGTTTGTAAAAGAATTACCCACGTATCAACATTTGTACACTAATTTACACTAGTTTTTTATTACAGAATATTTACATTTTTTGTTCCGGCGTTTATACATAACATGATACATGACGTGATATAACACAAGACATGGCACAAGATACATGACCTGACATAGGACATGACACAAAACATGGAAGAAGACTAGATTTGATATACGTGACTAGTAATATAAAAATGTAAGATAGGGAAATTGGATTTGAATTTTTGGCCTTGGTTTGCAGCATGTTTTAGGACAAGACATTCCTTTGGGTTTTCGAGCACCCTGTTACGTTAAACTTTTGTTTTTTTTTAAACGAATGTTTGCGCCTGGGTAAATCGGATAGTAGACAAAATTTACAAATTAAAAAGTTTTTCCTGCTTTGTAACAATTGATACACTTTTTTGGCTTTTTGTGAAAATACAAATAAGATCAAATAAGAGCCTGAAGCCTTACCTAAATATATGAAAAATCCCTTATCTATAGCGCTCTCACAGCATCTTGGGGAATAAGTTTTTCATATGCGTCTTCAGCCAATCATGATTTTCCTTGACTGTTTATTTCTGTGAAAAATCAGTATATGGAAAAATTAACTTCGCGGACTATTTTAGAACAGTTTCAAAGCCTTTTGTATTTTGATATAAAAGTTTTAGTTTCAAACCTTCATTTGAGCTAAGTAGCATGCTCCTACAACAATCTATTATAGCTTAATTTAATGATTTTCCAAAAATGGACTTTATTAGCCCAAATAATTCCGTTTGTACATTTTAACCCTATTTTCCTCGAAATCACGAGTCAGACAATTTTCATTTCCTAAATCATAATCTATGAATAATATATGGAAATTACCTGGCAGATAATCATAGGCAAAAACTTTATTCACCTTAATAAAAAGTTATTTTGCTTTCTATAAAACCCTGAGATTTTCAGTGGAAGTTGATATTAAGAAAAAATTTATTTTCTTAGATGATTGTTTGCGCAATTTTAATTTATTGAACTCTATACTGCAAATAATTTTCAAAATTTAATTCATTGTCCTAAAACTCTTAAAACATAAGCGAACTACTATTTAATTAATTTTAAATAACCAACATGTTTATCTAAAGTCCGGAAACATTGCAACAATAGAAAATTTGCTATTCATCCATCATAAACTCCGAGCACTTTTTTTAATTTGTATTATATATCAACAGAAGAAAACGATTGATTCCAAAAATAAATTTAGAAAAAACTGTATACACAAAACCAAATATTTAATCAACCATACGAGACGTATTCTTTCCCTAAATGTTTACAGTCTAGACTGAACGTAAATATTAAAAAAATCGGTATACATTTAATGTCTTTGTATGGTAACTCTTTCTGATTGGCCCAATAGTAATTCCGAAAAAGATTTATCAGCTGATACCTAGATTTAAAAAATAAAACTTTTTCATTATTGTTGAAATAAATGGGCCCTATAAATTTGTACTCAATTAGTTCACAAATTACAATGACCTAAAACAGATCTTTAAGACCAAATAGAAATACCACTTGGTTTTAAGTGACATCAAAACGACCCATAATTCCAGCTTTTACAAATTAAAAGATTATGTTTCGATCGAAATAACAGGATGATAATTTTGCCTCACTTCTAAAATTATTTTCTAAAAAACAAAAAAGAGAAATCTTTTCCTTCAAAAACTTTATTAATTACAAATACTTATAAAGGAATTTCTTATGAAAATAAATAAATAAGATTTTAATTTCTACCTAGTAAGCATTTCTTACGATGAAAAAATGTCACAGAAGAACAAGATAAGATTAAATTTTTTTCGTAAGATTGGCTTCCCTTTAAATAAAATTGCAGCTCAAATTGACTGAAGAATTTTATTCTGAAAGATCACAAATGAACTTAGGTGACGAAAAAATTATAATCACAACGTTCTTGTACGACAAAAATAGAGCGTTTTACGTCACTTAAATGTAACAAAAGAGAAAAAATATATGTATATATACACAGGTAAATATTGAAAGCACTTTGGTAACCTAATCGATAACGATACCGTGAGTATTCCACACTAATTAAAATAATTAAGGAAGAAATTACAATTGTTTTTGAAGACTGCTTTTTCATTGTCCTTTAGGGCCGTATTCACCGAACAAGACCGTGGGGCTGGCTGCCTTTAAGCGCATTCGCCCTTTGCCCATCCCTTCCACTTTCTTGTCAAATGATACACCTGAATGCAACTTCTTCGAGCCAAAAGTATTCAAACTTAACAAATCACAATGATGTAAATGACTAAACAATTTTATTTTTATCTTTTTTTATTTTATAACTATTTGATAATATAGAGATCTTTCTGCTAGCTAGCTAACGACCCGCCTCCCACTAGCGGGTCTTTTTTTAATGAAATTTACAATTTCAAACTTGCACTTAAAACGCGCAATTAAATACATTAAACCCGGAAGGTATTCCACCAAGATCAATAATTAGTATTGGACCTTGGATCTACAGCCCTATATATAATGCGATGAGCATAGGTCAGCATTTCTCGGCAGGGCTGGTGAATACGGCCCTAAGGGCAGCTCGACTTACTACTTAGTGAAATCGTTAGAGGGTGTAACTGCTGAATTTTGCTTTTGTTTTAAAGAAATACGTTTACTACTTGTTCTTCAGTTATCTGAATGAGATTATTCTAATACACTTAAGGACTACTACGATACTACGTTTAAAACTTTTTCGGTTTTTATCAAAAACTGTTAATTATTTTGTACTTTTTTTTAGAAGTTTTCTCAAAAAGCTTTTTATAGTCTTTTTTTTTTGATATTTTTCCTTGCGTTTTTTTAATGTTTTTTTTATATATTTTTTTTTCGGATACAGAATTACACAGAACACAAATTCCTTTAATTAGCTTTTTTTACTTTTTTTTGTCACGTGTTACACATAAATCACTGTTCACACTGCTCAACAATTGGAATGATCGGAGAGGTTGGCCAATCTTCTTCCTCTTCGGAACTTACGCTTTCTGTTCTATAAAAGTTAATTTTAAAGTAACCGTTTTCATTTTTAAATCAATATTCAATCATACCTTTGTCTGTAGTCCATGTCATCAATAGTTGGATTGCTCTCTTGAATTGTAGACAGATTTGATCTAAAACGATTGGTTGGACGCAATACACGAATTGTACGTTGCGATAGTCTCCAGACTAAACGTTGTTTGTATGGCTGTTTGCTATAGTCATTGTAATTTTTCAATATCAAAGAAACACAGGAGAAGCCAGTCGAAAATAGCCCGTCTTGAATCTGGAAAATTTAAGAAAGAAAATCATTTTAACTCATATTTTCCCCTTTATATTAACTCTAGTTTGACGATTTTTCATAAAAAAATCTTATTGTTACTATTGGACCACTTTCTGAGATCGAATCACATTACTACATATCTTAATTATACCAAGGACATAACATACTATTTATTTATTTATTCAATATTCACCACAGACTGATTACTGTAATTTATGAAAATAAAATGGAAAGCAAGAGACTTAACCACAGCGGAGCTGATTTTTAATAACTTTGTTTGTCGAAAAATTGAGGTCAAGAGTTAAAAGCTTGCGACATTGACGTAAAAGGTTCAAACATGTTCATGTTCGATGAAGAGAAATATGGAAGAAACCCTGATCTCTCAATATTAAAAATTTTAAAAAGCTAGCGTCAATATGATATTCGAAACAGAAAGCGCTGTTTAACCAAACTTCCAGATCCTTGGTTTTGTCAAGTCTATTCACTGAGCATGCGTCAATGGATTAATTGAAAATAGTGACAATTTGTCGTCTTGCAAAATGCATATAAGTATATTATATATTAATACAAGTGATGGACGGAAGTGGACCCAGATGGCTTCCCTGGGGTGCGCCAAATATATTAGAAATATAAAAATAGAAAAATACCCGTTGAGAGCAACAGATAAGTAGGAACGAAGCCAAGTGATAAAGAAAGAAGGAGATTTAAGAATTCGGTATCATTTAGGCCAAAGGTAGAGAATTCCAGCAAGTTGATAGTAGTTGCCTGCTGGAATGAGTTAAAGAAAGGCTCACAATGGAAACTTAATGAGTCAGCAATTACAGATTCGAAGACTTTGGCTATATCATACAACAGAGATTAGCAGTAGAACAGTAATTCGAAATATCACTATTGGAGCCTTTCTTATGAAGAGGGATAAGCGAATACTAATATCATAGGTGGATGAATCACAATTAGCCTAAAGTCTACGCGCCCGTTCATTTGTTCATCCAATGCAACGAAATATTGAATTTACAAGTTATTCTAGTTATTGATAGATAGTCATTGAAATAAATACATTCGATGACTTAAAATTCAGTCTTTAAATTCTTCAATTATGTTTAATTACCTAAAAGATTAATTTTTTTTTCTTGATTTTAAATATATATAGAATCCATAATTAATTAATTATGTTAACACCGCATTATTAAAATTAATTAATTTGGAACTAATATCTTGTTCTTTTATAAAATTCCAATGAATAAATACAAAACAGAAACAAAACTGCGGTTTAATAATTAAGTACGAAACGAACATAGCTGAATACACGCTTAGTACAAAAACAGCATGAATTAAGAGGTATAAAATCATAGATCCAATAGATATCTTAAAAGAAAGTTTTTATTATTTAAATGCACTGATGGAAATATAACTCCATTCAGTAAATTATCAATAAGCCTTAGTCTATTTTTATATATATCATACATATGAATGAATGATTCTTTAAAAAATTTGCTTTCACATCTAGGATAGAAAAAACTAAATCAGCTACAATGAAATTATTTTCTTGTTTATAACTGTCCTAAACTAGCTAGCCTGGCAACCTCTTTGTACTTATTTTTATAGAAATCCCTCCACTGCCAAAGCAACAAAAATGCCAGTCATAACAATAAGGTTAGGTTAGGTTAATTTGTTTACTAAAAGCGTCTGAAATTCGAAAACAGCTCGAGACGAAAATTAAGTCATCCGTAAGAATTCAAAAGAAATATTTTAAAATATATGTAGCAAACATTAAAAGCTTAAGCCAATACACATTTTGTTAAAATCATTCCAACTGAAGTTATCGTAAATTTTTTCAAAATATCGTTATTTCCTAACCAGTTTCTTTCATTTAATAAAATTAATTCAATATCGCAGAGCATTTTATAGGTCTTTTATACCGGATAAGTCTTTCGATTGTTTGTTTACTGATAAAAGAAATGGATATTTATGAGACCTTCCAGTTTTATGTTGGCCATAAGATAAGAAGAATATTAGCAAACAACAATAGCGGATAGATAAAAATGTATTAAAAACTCAAATAAATATAAATGGAACGAGTTTTTTCTTTCTTCACTTCTTAAAAGAACGATTCAACTGTTACCCTCAAAAGGCAATAAGAGTAAAATTTATTTTTGCGCTAATTTCAAAATTTTCTAGTTGTTTTTTTTAACGAAATCTCACTACTTTAAAGCTTCACTTAAAAAAAAAAGAAATCTGAATCAGCTTTGTGCGGAAAAGCATAAAATTTAAAAATTGCAATCTGGTTGCAATGACTACTCACAGCGTTTGTGCCGCTGCTGAAACCAGGATCTCAGGCGTTCAATTAAAGTCGATAAGCAAAAGATAAATGCTTATAGTGGCATAAAAATCAATTTATTAAATAGCATAGAAATTCTCTTACAACTTTTGCCGTGCTGATTTAAATTCTCCTTCTTAAACAGAGACCCTCACGTAGGGTAATTTAGGTATGAGAGGTTGTTTTATAAAACGTGCTTCTATAAATAGAAGAATTCACTGACCTGGGAATTATTTTCATAAATAAGAACAAAGTCTAGGATTTCTCAAAGACGCATTAACCTACTAATCCCATGTACCTGAGTGTACCTTTTGTATTTTTCTAAAGGATCCTTAATCCCTTCAATTCAGGTAGGAATTTACCGATTAAATCATCTTAAAAAGGTTTTATCGGCATATTTATTTCTAAAAATAACTTTTATAAGTGTACCCTAGAATATTTGAAGAAATTGTTCACTTAATTTTAAGATGATTTAACAATTTCATGAGAAGTGCATGAGCATAACAAGTAAACCCTTATCAACAATTTAAGTTATAATACTGTTGTTACGATCCCTCCAGTGTCTAAAATATTTCATTGGCAATAATATTAAATTAAGCTCTTTATCAGAGCTGATGAGATGAAAAAGTATTGTATTATGGCGGATAGATTAGAGTAGGTCTTATCATTTTTAGCAGAAAGGGTAACTCGTGTGAGTAAATATAATGTTCAGTTACCAAGCTTATACATAAAAAATATGTTTAATCCGTCTTGGTAACAAAGCATACATACAAAAGTACTTTGTCCTTAATTAGTTTTTACCCAACCACAGGTAAAACCAAGATAACAAAAGTAATAAAAATGTGGCAAACAGGTACTTACGTTCATAAATTGTTGCAAATGCATGATGTATTTGAAAAGTACGGCATGGTACTTAGACCCTTTAATATCTGACTGATTTATCTGTGAATCCATGTACAAGGATATTAGACACAATGCCAGAGTTGGTGGGGCAACAGTTGTGGAGCGTGCATCACACGCTAAAACCTCCAGACGCATAATTAGTTCTTCAAGTTTAACTTTATGCTCGAAAAAGTCGGCCAATTGCTCTCCAACATTGTTGGCGAGATGTCGAAATAATGCATGAAAGATACGCAAGAACGTAATTGATGTAATTGGAGCCTCATCCAAATGTGCCCCCAAACGATCCGAAACGACTCCAGCCATTCGTTTTAAATCACGAGCAGTGCAACCAACCTAAGAGATTTAAGAAAAGTTTTGTTTTAGTCAAATGGGATTTTAAGTATAAACATTAAATGATCTTACCTGTGATATTGTAACAAGATCCTCAGCAGGGATTTTATCGAGGCCTAATTGCTTCATGGCAATATGGAAGCAGGCCACGCTCATGCAAGCGACATGTTTCGGCTTCACCGACATGGTGTCCAGAAACCTATCGCTAAGACTTAGAGCAGCAAGCAGTACTTCGGATGGAAGATCGTACCACATCTTAAGACAGCGTAAGACGTATGCGGATCCGTCGCGTTGTCCGCAAGTAACTTCTTTCTGTAGAATTAGAAACAAAAATCGTTATAGACAAGATTTTTAACAGAATTAAACAAGATTTTCAGACACTATTTTTAGATGCGAATCTTTGACAATATATTTAGACAAGATACAATTTTTAAACAAAAATTTGACGATTCCAATTTTAGAAAAATTTTTAGACTGATTTTTAGACTATATTTTCAATTTTCACACCCAAATTTTAGACAAAAATTTTATCAAGATTTGTAGGCAAAATTTTTAGACCAACATTTTGGGTCAAGACTATTAGACAAAATTTTTAGAAAATAATATTAATTGAAATTCCTAGTTATGATTTTTAGATAAAACTTTTAGGCAATGCTTTTAGACAAGAAATTTTCTTAAAACTTACCGCTGATTCCTTGGGTAAGAGTACAGTAGCCCAAAATTTGCCGGAAAGGTGGCCGTACTCTTCGAGAAGCTGTTCCAAACGTTCAGATGGCAAATCATCGTAGAGCAGGAAACGTCGAGATTGTTGTTGTGATGCTAGAGCCGCTTGATTTTTATTATCGCTTCCATTTTCGTTAGCATTCAACGTATATTTTTGTTGATGTAGACCTCCAGCAGCACCCGGAATCCCAAGCCGGCCCTCTGCAGGTATCTGATCCTGCATCTCTGCGTCGTCCATAGACATCATCATCGTCGTCGTTGAATGTGGCGAATTACGTATTTCGCTCATATTAACATCAACGAGATTGGCAGAGCAGCGTACAGGGACAGACATTGTGAGGGCTGGCCTAGTACCTATATTTGCAATTTTCATCAAAGAAAAATTTTCCTTTTAGATAAGCAAAATCACTTTTTTTTGTGCGCCGAAAGATTTTTTTTTTTTTTTATTTTATTGTCCCCTTCGAAAATGCAATGCGTTTTGATTGCGTTGAAATAGGTACCAAATTTGTTACTTTATTTTCTTACAAAATATGCAAGTTAATAAAAGTAACCTTTGCTAATTTAAACAAGCAAACTTGAAATTGATCCAATTTCAAATTGCCTCACAATTTATTTGCCCAGCTGACCCCGAAAATCTTCAAGATGAAAAACTTCAGAGTGCTTTGTATTGCCTTATAATGTACACATGGGTCTATGACCTTCGTACGATTAATACAAAGCCTTGAATGACACCTGTACGCTTTACAAAGTACAAATCGGTATTATCATAAATTCGAGAATTTATGCATAAACCTTAGTACTTCCTTATTTAATATAGTATATTTGTGTATACTGTAAAATTCTTATATGCTCTCTTGCCAAAAACTTACAAGTTCTGGAATTTATGGAAAATTTTTATTAGTTTATGAAAATAATTATAAAAATTTTAATAAAAAAATTGCTACTGGGTTACAACTTTTCTACCTAAAAAAAATTAAATGTTAAAGATTAATTGAAAAATATTAGAATTCCATAATTAACCTGAAAAATAATCGGTTAAGTTTTTTAGCTAAATTTGTAATAGAAAGCGTGGCAGAACTTGCTTGCTAGAGAACACGCAGAATTTTTAATAATAATAATAATGTCCCTTAAAAATACTTAGTACTTAAATAATTGAATCAAAATAAATGTATAACTAACATTTACATTTTTTTCTAATTTCCTAACTAAATCATTCAATAAATTTAAAAAATATTCATTCAACTTGAGAGTTATTTCAGAAGTATTCCACTTCTTTTCCTTCGGGACACGGAATACTAAAGTTCGCAAAATTGCAATCGAAATGTTTACCAGTTTCAATGTCTGATAAGCAAATATTTTAGAAATTGATAGTGGTCGATTTCTCTTTCATAAAATTATTATGGAAGGACAAAGCAGAGGACATAGTTAAAAGTTAGAGGACATGAGAAACCAAGATCTCAAAAAGTTTTTCAGGTTTATAATTAGAAATGCCATTTTCTGCCGAACTATTAACCACTGTCAGATCAATCCAAGGCTCATTACAATTTTTTCTGGTGATTTTGCACAAAAACTCATGACTAACAAATTTTACAGAAATGAATAATTCATAATGAATTTTAACAAGATCACCTCAAAATCGTGATATTTATACATTTTAGCTGAATTTACCAAGGGTCAGCCTCGATGAAATTATAGTTGCTTTCGTAGTATGTGTTGAATATTTTGAAAAATAGGAATTTCGTTAATTCAATTGTGCTCGTGAAATTTTGGATGGAGTAGGTATAATATGTATATGTATGTAAAATTGGTCTACAAAAATTTTGTCCCAAACAAATGATAGGCTAGCTAGATTACGAATCCGAAAACGAAAATGTTCTTTTACATCACGTTTCCAAGAAAAATAAGTTTAAGATAAGAAAAAAAACACATTTTAAAATGTTTGCAAATTTCTTAAGAAAAAACGGAATATCGTATTAGTTCCAAATATAGTATAAATGAAGTATAAGGTTCCTAACTATAGCTATATACTATTCATTATTTGTTAACGCTATTAAAATTTCTTAGGGAACAAGTTATTTATTAGCTTTGCCCTAAGACCTGTGAAATGAATGAACTGGGAGAGTCAGAGCTGTAAGAAAAATATTACCATTACCATTAAATTACCACTTCAAGTAATGAAAGATTACCAGTATTAGAACTTAAAAAAATTTAATTACCATTATCAAGCAATTACCTAGCATTACTTAGAAAAACTCAACATTACCGAACCTTGCCAAACAGTACAGTTAGGCTAAGTAATGCCAGGTAATGCAGGAATAATGCCAGGTAATGCTGAATAGTGCTATTGCATTATTTTACAGGCTTGGGAGAGATGCTCTTATGAAAAACTCCTCTCTCGAAAAAACCTGATAAAGGTTACGTACATATTGTTAAGTATTTAAGAAAATAACAACAATGGCCAAAATACGGCTTTTTCCGTTCCTAACCCTAATTTTCTCGAAAATGTGATGTGATGGAAAAAATTCATTTTCAGGTTCCTCATCTATAAAAAAACAAATCCTATCAAAAACACCTATTACCCTTTCAGGGGGAGAGCCATAATCATGAAAAATGCAGATCAGGTAATAGGAAAAAAACGAAGTCTTGTGCAAGTATTCTTTTGGTTTTTGCTTCTGTGCGACAATGGTACTTAGTTTTTTGTGCCAAAATATATTTACACAGTTGTAACGCATCTCAAAATGTTATCCCTGTTCTTCTTACTTTTTTTTTTCTTCTTCTTAATTTATTTTTTAATACTAATTCGTAGAACAACATCCTTTAAAAAAATCTATTCTTGCAGTGTAAACTACCATATGCTATCCACATCCCCTTCAAAGCAATCCATTAATTGAAATACTTAAACAAATACAAATGACCTAAACAATCCTGCTATGCTTCAAAAACTGGAACGCCTTTAGACCCGAAAAAGTATAAGCTTCTAAAGTACAGACTCTGCAGTACTCTGTGTCTATTTATACACGATTATATTTACAGTCAATAAGCGATATCATTCTTTACGCATGTGCGAGTAGCTTAATCAATGGGGGCATTGACACACTGTACACCAACTCGGGGGCACGAATAAATACAAAAAACATTATGTAAACATGAGAGCAGGCCTTGGCGGAAATTTCGTTAAATGCAAATGTATATTTCTTGAAGCCCTTTATCATGCCAAGAAAACGCTTCGATATTTTTTTATGAAAACATTAAAAATCATCTGTGATCTTTAACATGGTCTCGTTTGAAATGCGTGGGTGTGGAAAAATAAGGGACCATACGAAATTAGTTGAGAAGTACAGGAAGTACATGGAAGAAAAAAACACACGATCAATTTTACGAAACATGAAGGTTGTTATGAAATAATCCGGAATGTTTTATAAGTTTGGAGATGACGATCAACCGATCGCTTGATTTCGATGTTCTCGATCGTGATGAAATGAACATGTTTGTTACGAAACGATCTGAATTCATCGTTTGATGCAAAAATAAATGGGTAGAACTGTACAAAAGGTACATTCTAGGGGTCATCAGCCCATTGATGATAGACGGTCTATTGAAAATAAGAAAGCAATTTGCAAAATATGTTTAGATTTTATTTTTATACATCACTATTTTGCGGTATTTGATATATCATACGATGTTTCTATTTTGAATATTTTTTTTCCTTCATTTTATTTATTATTTTTGTTTTTCTGACGAAGAAATTATTTTGTAAGAATTATACACCTGATGTATAAATTTCGGCTGAGCTTTTGCTCGAGTTATAAATAGAAGGAAAGACCAATGTTAACAGCTGTTTATTTCAAGTGCATCCATTTGGTTATGATTTTGATGAAAGCGAATCTTAAATATTTTACTATTTCAAATGGCAATAGTTAGTTAACCCTTTTTAAGGATACTGCATTGCATTACATAAATACCTATTGATTTTATATTGATTTGTGGTATTTGGTTAAATCATCATTGATAATCGTCAGAAAAGATAATTCCTTTTAAACTTTTGTTAAAATTATCTCTCAGGATGTTAAACGAAAATATCTATAAAATTCGAACCACTTGCAAGAATCACAAATACGAACCACTTGAAAGAATCACAGATATGTTATCGATTAAATTTTTCGATTTAAAAATTAATTGTGTTTTTTCAAACGTCGTAAAAATTATAGGAACAAAATGAAATTATTCATTTATTATAGATTAGACTTCTAATAACTGCAATATAAACTGTCCATATTTATATGAACCAAAATTCTTAGAAGAAGAATATTTTTATGGCGCTATCTGTGCCTTTCTGGCCCTGAAGAATAAGTTTCGCATTTATATAGGATCTAATTTCCGTATTTAAGGTATGCGGAAAACGAGTTTAGTCATTTGTTTTTGTGGTATTTTTTGAGTGCACGTTTAACATGAAAATTCCTGTTCTTATCATGCCATAGGTATGCCTCTGCACCTTACGATGACTAATTAGTCAGCCAGCGTTATCTGAGGTAAAATTTTAAAATGGTTTATGCTCGAACTAACCTGCGCAAAAATTATATTTGATATTTGAAATGAATTGATTAAAGCTTGTATAAAATTTGTACAGCGCACATGTGTACATTGTACACAAGCACATATTAAATTCAACTATGAGTTCTGATATACATATAATGAAAATTAAACCAAATCAATAATAAAAAGGAAGAATAATACATAAGGTTGAATAGATTCAATGAGTGTTTTTTTGAAATTATCTAGTGAACATAGTAAGGACAAATTCCAAATCGTATTTAATTACTGCAGTATATTATATTATATTTATTTCTTCTAATAACAAAAATAGAATAAAAAAAACGACTTTGTGAAAATGAAATGAACTTTAACATTATTTACCACATAAAACGATATGTTATCATTTCTAAAAGCAATAATCAAATAACTCAGCTTTACCTATCAAACTTTGAAACGACTAAATTTATCATCATATTTAAAAGCAATCTCAAGTTTTGAGAGAAAATAAACAGAAACGAATAAAGAATTGCTACTCAAAGCTACTTTATCCACTTAAGCCTTAAATCATAATCATAATCTCGTTCAGTTCAAGGTTGTCGAGTCATACGTACGACCTAATCTTATCAAGACTGCAACTGACCTTCTATTTCATGCTACCAGCTAAGTGGATAAATTTGGGAAATGTCTCAGCGCAGCAACAATTTGAAACCTCTCCTCAGTTATGCACAATATCTTTTAACTTCATTTTGCATTCATTGCACCGTCGTCGTTGTAGCATAAGATACTGCTGTACTCGTATGCTCAAACTCCCTCAATTCGTTCGTCAAATCAATTCAAGTGGTTCTATTTGTGCTGAAAAGCACAATTTTACTTGAAACTTCCAGATCTGGGGGTTGGTATTATCTCTTTATACATACTATAGTATAATCTGATACCAGTGTTGGGTGAACGCACGATATCTTATAAGGTTTAGACCTTGGATGTTTGCAGGTTTTTTCCTTACTTAGACTAATGACGACAATTTAGAATGACACATTAATTTTTAAGGTGTTTGCTTAGTGATGATAAATTTCGGGAAGTAGAAGGTTCTTATCTATTATATAAAACAAAAAATAATTTAGCGTTAAATTTCACGAGGAAGTATAAAGTGCAAAGCGGTCATCTGAAGGTTACAATAGAACCTTTTTTGATAGTAACATTAATCGAACCAGATTGTCTGCTAAAACAGTATAATGTCAATTTTCTTATAAAAATATCAGATGTAATTTGACTTTGAATAGGTGATTCTATTCGAATCGGCTGATTCAGAATTGCTTTTGTATGTGAATTCCCTCAAGGTATTGGCTTTTTTTTTTTTTTTTGTATAAATAAAATAAAATATTTCGCTATCGATCATACAATAATTTGCTATTCATAGCAAAAACGATAAGATGATAATTTATTTGCGGAAAAAATACTTAAAATGTTCTGAGGAAATACAAAATAATATATAGCATGACGAACTCGATTTTTTTTTTTTTTTAACTATTTCAATTAATTACTATATTACATTCACCATTTTTCATAAAAAATATTTCACCATTTTATATAATGCGTCTCTTTATATCAAAAGACACATTTCGCAACTGTTTCGCAGTATTTCAAGATAAGTTATGTGAACGAATTTTGGGTATGCATACGAAACAGATTCTTTAGTTAGTGAAAATCGTTATACGTGGAAATATAATGACGATTATTATTTCATTTACTATTAATAGGCTAACATTCCAAATTTAATTTTTTATAGTACCTATTCTTGACTCTTTTCAGACGGTCTATAATATTTTACAACAATATATTTTATATCATAAAAGATATACAAAACGATATGATAATAAATATACAGTAGTCACAAATAAAAGCAATGTAAATTGAGGCGGTTTAAGGCGATAAATAAATGTTTTTTTATGTTAAATAAACTTTGTTTACCCTATCTAGAAGTTCCAATTTGATAAAGGCAACCTTAATTAAAATACGTTTGCATTTCAACTGATAAGAATACCTACATAAAAGCTTGTGTAACCATATAAATTTGTTTACTTAATCGTTAAATCGCTTAAGAAATTGTAATGATATGCTTAAAGCGAAACAAGAATATATATATTTTGCATAGAGAGTGACGGTTTCTATTTTCGTATTCATTATAATATCAATGACAAATTGGTGTTATGTTCGCAAAACGTAAAAAAAGTGGTTACATTTAATACCCTGAGAACCGCTTTTGGTACAAAATATATAAAACACAACGAATAAGTATTTGCGTAACATTTTATATAACAAAATGTGTGAAATTACGTCAGAGTTTTTTTTTTCATATTCGCAAGTATCTGGACATAATTGACGTAATTTTAAGAATTATACTTTCATTGGATGCTCTAGATAAAATTGTATTTCATATTTTGTAGTAGGGCTTTCTATAATGAGATTTTTTGTTTGATAGATTTATTCATAATCAAAGACATTGTATCAAAAGAAAAAAAAATCTGTATAACCTCACACAGCCAGTTGTAGATTTAAAACTGAATTTTAAAGATAGAAATTTGAACTACCATAAATATTTCTAAAATAATCACTTCTTACCCTATCCGACCAAGTGAACTAATATGAGTAAAAATTTTTATTAGTCCTGGATATTATATCCATGTATAATTCTTATTTACCGGTTGTTTAGTTCATTTCATTCCATTTTTAGGATAACAGTATAAATTTGCAAGATTTAACGTAAATAATTCATAAGGTTGTCTTTTTTGTTATGCCAAATCTAATTATAAAAAATTTTTAAAGTAGAGTGGAACCAATGACAAATGCTAAGACTTGCAAAAAATGTCGAATGATCTGTAAAAATTTAACAATTATACTGTAAAATAAAAGAAAGGTGTGAAGAGACCCGTGAAAAAACTGAGAATACTAAATATAAACATTTGGCACACTATTAGAGTCGTATAGTGGTTCAAAAAGCAATTTTCTCGATGCATTATATAATTTATGTATATATTTCTTAAAGCATTTTATGCAAAACCCAATATCTTTTCTTTGCGGGTCATACTACTTCTACATACTAATTATATTGTCTCTTTTGTTGCTATGCTATAAAATGTAGGCCTCTTATGTGCCTACATTCCCTATACTTTATACAGTATCGCAAATATAAACGTGAAGAGAAATAAAAACCTAAACAATTTCATATCACTTTGTATTTCTTTTCTTCTTGTATACTGTAACTGAAATATTTCATAGCCTTAAAAATAGCGATTTCTTTTGTATTTTTTCAACTTGTGTAACGCGACAATGAAAGAAGGTGGAGGTGAAATTTTTGGCTCATAACTACGATTCATACTCATTATTCGTATTAAATCTTGTGACTCTTGCTTTTGAAATCTTAATTGCACCTGAGTATATAGTACAATAATTAAATTGCGCCGTCTTATCTTTTCTCTTTTGGCACCGATGAGTCTAAATGATTCGGTTTATTTTTTTTTATTTATCTTATCTATATATGTATTAATTTTTTGCTGATTTAATGTTATTTCTGCAAAAAAGAAAAACAAATCAATTTCGCGGCTCATGAAATCTAAGCTGAGTTATTACTCATTTTCGGCGTTTTCTTTTAACTCTTTGAAACGGTGTATGGCTTCACACAACACCTTAAAATGAGTGTTATGATTGACCTATATAATTAAAGAAAATACAAAATGAAAGAAATTCGGTTATTACGTAAGCTGAGTCATCCCGATAGAGATTAATGTGTTTGACACTAATCCAACCATGGAAAACACGTGCCGTAGTTTCTAAATCATAAATAAATTAATTTTTCGAGCACTACAAGCTTCGTTTGAAGAAAATGACTACCAATACTTCTAAACCAAATGTAACTCAATTATTAAAAAAATAATTCATATTAAGATATATTAAAAAATGAGCACATACATAATCTACCTTCCTATACAAGATCACAGTGACGCTTAATTAAAAGTGTCTTACAAAATTTGTATGTTCAAATAAAATAAGTCGAAATGATCGTTTGTAATGGAAAAACCAATCAAACAAATTCATTTTAAAGTAAATAAATGCACCTGAATTAACCCCTGATACCTGACTACCGACCAACAATCGCACATCGTCAGGAACGTGATTAAAACAATTCCAAACGTCGTAGTTCACCCCAAAAGCGATCGTAAAGAATCTTAATGCGATCAGTTCGGATCATACGCTGCGCTGCTGATAATATAAAAGCAACACACGCAAATATTCAATATCATGAATTTCAACAGTGGTGCGATTGTCACCAAAAACCCAAAGGAGAAGGTATACCGGGGGAAAGAATGGCTCTCTTAAAATCATAAACAAGTTACGATAAGACGCAAATTAATTTTTCTATCGCAATTGCCAAAATTTGAGCAAAGATCACTCTGGCAACTCCAGATCACTATCATCAGGGCTGGATTGTGCAGAAATTAGAAAATTTCTTTTCTAAATAGATACAAAATAGCAAATCTATCTCATCATCAGTATAATATGATTTTTTTTTTTTTTTTATTCTTATTTCTTGATCTGTTTGTTGATATTTTTGGCACATATAAAGTGTTTATTAAGAGATATGTAAATAAATTGGCGGCAGGCTAGATAACCGTCTATAAATAAAATTCTCATCAAGGAGAGGACATTATGAGACATACCGAGAATGATCTGGACATCCTCACTGTCAACTATAGAAGTGACAAAAGGGCCTCCTGGCTCTATTTTACTAATTTTCTAGCAGTCTATAGAGGGAATTTTTCCCTACAAAACTATACCACAGTTTAATGGAAAAGGGATATGGGGCGTGAGGTGAGGAGAACTCGCGTGGAAACAACAGATAAAATTGAAAAGTGATTGAGACGAGACAACTTATGTGATATTGATTTATCGAAGACAAATATTGTGAGACCATACCTAGACTTGGGTTTTGTATTACGAGTATGGTTGGTATAGGCATATATATGCAAATCAACAAGATGCACAATCAGAGATGGCTCCTCAAAAGCTAGAGTGGCCCCGATATATTATGAGAGGAAGGCCATTCGCTATATTGTTTATATACAAAACGCTCGGACTAGAGAGTACGGGACCTTTTGTGATAGGCTGAAATTGATAAATAAACTATACTACCAACCAAAAACTAAGAAAAAGGCTAGTTTAAATTTCGCCATTCCACCGAAAGCAATAGAAGATCAAAACAAAAATTTTCAGGTTTCGCTGCGCGCTCAAAGTCACGCACACAGAACCTGAGAATTTTACTGCCTTTTAGCGATTATTTGTAACGGACAAAGCCATCTTAAAATATGCATAGCGGGTGAACTTATGAAATTTGTTTCTTTTTTTTTTCTGCTTCTTATCAAAACTCTCAAAAATATGCTTCTCGACGAGTAAAAACTTTTAAAAACATTGCTAAATGCTAAAGGGGGAGGAAGTTGGTATATCACCAAGCGGAATAGTCTGACGCAATCTCAATATATGAAATCATAAAAAATAAAAACACACAGTCGCACTCTGTAAAAAGCCTGTTCTTATACGATGAAAACAAACAGAAAACTACAAATACATACACTGTGAACGGATCGTTTTATGCGTTCCTCACATACAATGAAGGAAACCCGACTCCTCATAAGGTTTCGTGTTCCACTTTCCACAACATTTCGCACTTTTCTTTGTTTGACCCAACAAAAAAAAAAAAAAGTTATTCATTTGATATTGAGCAAGAATTCAATTAGCATCGCAACAGATCAAAGATTGGATCGTTTAAAATCCCTAGTAGTACTTTAATAAAAATAAAATAAATAAAAATAATCGTAATATCCCCCACTTACGTTTCCATCAACCTTGGGAAGAGACGCGAATAAATTTGTACTATAAAATTTTAGGAAAACACCCTAAAACACTACGAACTTTGCATATTTTAGCACAATATACAATAAGTCTTATGAAAATCTTAAACAATTACAATAAACAAAAACGACCGACAAACAATACTAAAAATCGAACATCCTATTCCTCTGAGTACCAAACAAAAACTATCGCTAGAAGAAACAAGCAAGCAGTTCTCAACAGCTGGGAGATGTGTCGCACCAGTCGCACACACACAAAAACATATTACTTTCCCCTCCAGAAGCCGAAGCACGTCGGGGAACGAGTCACCGTTCGGGCCGAAACCCGAAGTCCAAAAGAGACATGTTATTACATGAACTTTCTAGAAAATCCAAGCTACTTACTCACATTAATTACTTCATAATTTATAATCAATTACTAATTAATCGAAAACTAATGAGAATACATAGTTTATACATTTTTACCGGCTTAAAGTTCACTTAGCCTAATTGGCTTGAGAACAAAATGGCGTCTATGATGAACCAATATTTTGAGAATCCTGTTTTTCATCTAGTAAACTTGAAAATTTTAGGGTAATTTCATAAATTACACTTACCCGGATGCTTCCGTAAGAATTATCAGGCTCTCTTTTTACACAGTCTCGCAAAAGTAATTCAATTACAAAACACCTCACAAATCACGATTTGTGCGAACGAGCTTCTTCTTCGGACTGTGATGACAATGAAGTTTCGTTCAATTCACTTTGAATATTTTAACGAAATATCTCAACCGCATCCAACTTCAGCTGCATCGGTATAACTGTTTCATTTCCAGTTATTTCTTGGGAAAATATGTCACAGAAAACAAATGGCTGGCAGCAAATCAGCTGTTAATTTTTAAAAGTTAACGGGAAGATGATGAGTAAATTACCTTTACTAAGAATAAGATACAAGAGCGGTCGAACATTTTTACGCGACCCAGTAAAAGTCATCAGCACCATAAACATACTATATATACATAAATTTGGACCTACCTCAGAATAGCTGAATATTATTCGAATTCAAATATTTAGTTAACACAAATGTAGGAAATATTTGGTTTAAATCCAATAAATATTAATAAAAATCTTTAAAAGTGTGAAATATTTGTTTTTCAGTCTTTATTCCTGCTAGATTATCGATATTTATAAGAATTTGTGACTGATAAAATGTAAGTTATGACGATGTTTGACGATATGTTATTAATAATTATTATTAGTTCATATTCACAAGTGTTTTAATTTAAGAATTTGTGAATAAAGCTCTTTACATCAAACTTTCAAATCTATGTTATTATAGATAATAGATTTATATACGTTTATATATATAAAAGGTTCCAGGAATTGTTTACTCACTTGAGTGAAGGCAAAGGATTTAATTTGATACGATTTACTTATAATTTCTTTCTGATCTGTTTAACGATTTACTAAACTTTTGGAAAATGTGTCCTATAACCTCAAAACTGAAAAAAAGTAACTATCTCCTATTCACTCTGACCAAATTCTGACATGATCGAGAGTTAAGAAATCATATCACACGTCAGTAGTCAGCACTGGCTTCGATTGTCAAATCTAAAAATTTATTAAAATGTCGTCAATCAGTCAAAATTTGTCTGTAACCGCGTTATTATTAACAAATTTTTGGATATATGGGAAGGAAAGAGAAAAAAAAAATATTGCGTCAATTATGTTCTGCCAAAAAGAGCTGAATATGATATAGAGTTTAATTTGCTAAAAGAATTGCTTTATGGGGACAATACCTAAAGAGTACTTTTTGAAACTTCCTTACCAAAAGTTTTGCGAACTACATGAATTGGTAGGCATTATTTAAAATATGAAGGTTTATCAATTATCAGGTTATATCCCATAAACAAGTATTTTTCTCCTAGATGTCAAACAGCACAACAAAAAAATAAATTTGTTTATTATTTCTTTCCAAAACAAATTCAAATTTATTTTACGTAATAAGAAGACCGCTGCCTAACATTTCAGCTGAATTTTCTTTTTCAGTTAATGCAGAATTTTTACTTTGAGTGTAAAATATTAACTTTATCAATTAGATTGCATAGAACAAATTATAATCAAAAGCTATAATTTTTTAAAATTTTACAAGGCAAGGCTTCTTTAACACGTTTTATTTTTAAACTAATTGTGATATTCAAATTGTTATTAGTCACATTTTGGCCGAATTTCAAATTATTAGCTAACAATGAAAAACAAAAAATTGATTGCCGATAATGCGGCTTATGAGTTTAAATGTGATATCGAAAATGAATGCCGTAACATTCACGTCCGCGAACGAGTTAAAATCAAAGTTAATACACTACATATATAGATCAGCAATTTTATATTCTTTTTACTTATGAAGGAGTAAGTTTTCAAATTATAAATAATAGTTTTTTAAATTCTACCCCGAAAATTTAATGAAAACAATCATCTGACTCTTTTTAAGGTTATGCGTATTCCTTTTTCAAGTCTTCTAGTAATAACGCAAACATAATCGAGTAAAAACTTAACAAGTTTTATAATGTTTTTACTAGAAATGGAGTACTCAAACTACTACTCGAACTATATTGAACAAATCCTAATCTTTGATTGAAAAGATTAATATATTTTATGATATCTTTTTATCTATTACAGAACGAGTGTCTCTTTGTGCAAAGCTTGCGTTGTCTAAATCGTCTGAGGTAGTGCACCGTCCTGATGAAAAGCCCACTCAGTTTCCGTAATGTGTATTATAAAATATTTCTAACCGAACTTTTTTATCAATCCCAATTTTTGTTTTTTGTTTTTTGAACTTTTACGGTCATATGCTCTCTTAAAACTTATTAGCTAATGAACTAATGCATAGAAACATTTTATTCTCAAATATATTTTTGTTGAGAGTTTAAAACTGAATAAATCTAATAGATTTAATCTATCCAAGGGTAAGTTATTCTCTTCAAAATTAACATCTGCTAAAGCTTCACAATTTTTATTAATCATGAGAATATTAACAATTATAAAAATATATATAAGTAATTATTTAATGTACTAAGTTAAGTCGTTAGCACCATAATTTCGTTCTCAAGCTCTTTAAATAATTCGACTCCTCAATGCATTCTCCAACTTTATGATGAGAGATGCGACCTATTTTCGAGCCAGCTCTCATAAAAATTAAGAACTCAGAAGGAACATCTCCGAAGTACTCGAATGACCCACTCAATGAACTAACAAAAGGTGCACGCCATGTTCTGAAAAACAAACTTTTAAGTGGGTTTGGTGGTGTTTATGACTTAACTTGGAAAACCCCAGGAACAAGAGCAAAATATAGGTACGTAAAATCAGGCAACGAAAATTCACTAGATAGATGCTAGTGCTTAGTGAAAATAAATATCTATATAGTGATAATAAAATATGCTGGTACCAGAATATCTCCTGGAAATCATCTTAAATAAAGTAACTAAACGCTTTCAAAACCCTGCACACGTTCCCACATTCTTGTATTAAAGAAGAGGACGAACTCTTAACTTAGTTAAGTCGTACAAATTCAGCTTAAATTCCGGCAGTTCCGCCATACATTGCCAAAGTACCTAACAATTATTTTTTAAATTAAATTATTTAAGAACATTCTTCATGGGATTAATGCAAAGTAATTATTCTTTGGGTGTTTTCATCCGCTTCGATTTGATATTTTTAAACTTTTAGCATCTTACATTAGGTTTACAAAAAATTTTAATCTTCACTTAAAGCGACCGAAAGGATCGTTGAAATAAATATGTATGAAAACAAAAAATCTAATACCTTCATTTTTCATACATGAGTAAAATAATTATAAAGTTTACTCGCCTGTGTTCAAGTATTATGAAAAATTTATCGAAATATACCATATACACATGGTGATTCGTAACGATATATTCCGACATATGCCAATCAATTCTCTAAAATGCGTCGCTCAGGAGCTAAAGTCAGTTTTATGTTCACGGATATTTTAACAATCGATAGAGAACTTTTTCCCCGTTCCAGTGAATCTTCAACCATTTCTTTATCCCGGTCACATCATGAGTTTCAACTTCTCCAAGTTTAAAAACATGTAACATTGTCACTAATTTAATAAACAAAAATGACAATGACAATGTTATCAGTTGTTAAACTTTGACAATTTGAAACTTTTGATGGGAGCAGGATAGAGAAGTAGCTGAAGACTCATTCGAATGAAAAAGGAATTCTCTATCAATATTGATATCTTAAGAAGGTTCGAGGCGTGTGCACTAACAAAATTACAATTACAATTGAATGAAAAAAGTATCTGTACACATAAAACTGCCCGTAGCTCTTCAACAACATATTTTAGAAGGGAGGCTCTCGGAACAAACGTTGATTGGGGGATTCCATAGAATCGATTGCATTTGGTGGCATCGTTACGAATCACCCTGTATGCATAAGTTATATTAGACTTATTTCACTGGGGATAAATCTAGTTTGCGGACTAATTTTGATTTAATTTTAGTAAGCTCTATTAGATCGTCATTTTGTAGATCTATGTAAGTAGGTTCGAATTGGCAAAATTGTGTATTCGTTTTGGCCACTTTTGAAAATTTAAAAATTTTATACAAAGATGGTACCTACCAAAATATTTTTCACTATGGACAGAAAATAGGTTCGCTATTATACGAAATGAAGTGATGCTTTTTTTAATAGTAATAGCTTTATAAATATTTTTATTATTATTATTTCTAAAACTTAATATATATTTATTGATATTTCTCTAAAAGCGTAGTAACTAGATTTTATTCATTCAGTAAAATTATCCCCTAATTAAATTGAATGTTATTTAAAATAATTTCTTAGCCTATTTTTCAAATGCAAAATCTTGACAGATTACAGTGAAGCCTCTTTTTAAAACAAATATCTGTTATTATTATTAGGTTTGTTCTTTTAATTCTGCAGAGCTAAAATCTGTATTTTTGTATGGGGGAATATATTGTAGGAGTTCAGTAATTTGACGAGCCATAAATAAAAACATCGAACCGCCTCAGAAACTTCAGAAGCCCTGAAAGGTATAACACTATTATACGTATACTATTCTATTTTACACTATTATACGTATACTATTATATGCTAATTAATTGCTAGAAGTTTGAATTCGGTAAGAATTGATTGTTGATGATTACAATCAGATTTTTCGCACCAATTGGTGAAATTTCAGAGTTGTATTTCTAGGATAAATGGAATAGATTGAATATTTATTTACAGAAATTTAATTAACTACAACAATGAAGTAAAATCTTGGAGCAGTGCCCTGGGAACCCCGAAGAAGGCGGGTATATTTTTGCGAAATTGGATTAAAAAAAACTCATTCTGTTTCAAATGAAACATACAAAATAAGTTTATATAAAAATTTTACTAAACAAATTAACTTTGATAAAAAGTTAAGAAACAGAATTTCAAATAATACATCGTTTTATTCATTTTAGAACAATTTCCTACTATAATCTTTTTAAAATATCTTTTTTTTTTCATATAAATTATGGATTTGTAAGTGACTGTATTTGAATATTACACAAGGTGTCCGAAGATATCAAGCTGAAATCCAGAAATTTGATCCCATAGCCCTTACCATTGTGCCAAAAGATATTTTTAAATTCCATTAAGTTCAAATAAATTAAATTTACCAAAATCTTTGAGGGTGAATAAAGAAAAAGTCGCATAACTTTTTTCACCCAAACTTATTTTAAAAACTTTCTCATCTCATTGACTATTTATCCTGTAAATATTATTGAGCTATCTCTATGGTATCATACCAATAATTCGGTCCAAAAACTCCTAAGTCTTATTTTTGGTATTGATACAAAAAGTGAAAAAAGGCTCGTACAGCTGAAGTCGTATTCACAATTGTGATCTGCTAAATCTGTTCATTCGAGCGATTTCAACTGCGAACTCGACCCGTGAGTCCTCGGTTTCCTCACGTGTTAAATTCGCAGGTGAAGTCCTTTGATTGGGCCTATTATAATAATTGGATTTGTATTCCATACCACTTTGGGTTGTGGGAATGGTTCTTCTAATGCATAAAGAAATTTTATTCCACCTGACTGCGCTTAGCAACAACTGGACAGTCGGCAAGTGCTGGGAGGTCTCTGGAGCCTCTGCATAGAAGCGACAAGTAGCCAAGTCAGCTTTGCGAGTTTTATTGAGTTGATACCTCAGTGGATAATGTCCAGTAAAAAGCCAAAGTTCCGTTCTGCTAAGTAGGAGAAGCTTTCCGACCTTGTCGTGAGTATCAGGTATCAAATATTTAGTCTGCCTCAGGGTTGTGAAGTATTTCCAGTATTGTGTTGCCTGTTTGTTTATGCATTGGTTAAAGACATCCTTGAGATAGCATTTAGAGGTGCCAAAAAATCGTTCTTGTCCTATGAAGAGTGACCCGCCATTCGTCACCACGATTTTGAAGGTTTGAAGGCATACCCAGAAAATTTTCGAGTCAATGCAGAAGAACTTAAGGACCTTTAGAGCTGCCTGACTGTCTAATATAATATGAATCCTGGAGTTGTTGATGGCTTTGTCTTGACGCATTCCGCAATGATGAACACTCCAGCTTGAAAGATGATTGGAGTCTTACCTAGAGCCGTTTAAGTGCGGCATTTAGAGCCAAAGACTATGGCTCGTTCAATTCTTTTATCAGTTTTTGAACCGTCAGTAGGTATATCAAACCATAGTGCCCTAAAGTTGGGGTGCGAAATTAGCTTGCCAATGTTGGCGATTTTTAATTCCCACTTCAAGTGGCGTTCAAATCTCTGAACTTCTACTTGACACCATTTCTTGGGATACCTTATATTGGTTTTTATTGTTTTTAATTTTACAATAGTTAATTTGTAACTCTGTAAATTTTATATTAGGCCTTTAAGCACTATGGGGGCATATAGCTGAAGTGGCAAAACGCCATTCTTTTTTATTCTTGAGAAAAATCGATTTAAATTTTTTATTTTTTTATTCCTTTTTAAAATAAAATCATTATAAAATATTAAGATAATTTTCCAGTAATACCATTTTTTATTCAAAAATTAAAATACAAACACTAAACTCCCCTATAACATATACAAAACTGGACGAAATCCGAAATTCGCAACCTTGATACCCCCTTGTTAGTAAAAAAAAAAAACACAACAGCAACGCTATACAAATTTCAAGTTTCCAGCACTACTAGAAATGGTCAAAGATAACGATTACATCTAAATTCGCTAGAGAAACGTTTCTAACGCTAAAACAGGTTAGGAACGAAATTAAGGAGATAAAGGGCCACTAGATCACTTGTTGCCCGGAGACCCTAAAGCCCTGATTCTGGACACAAACAACTTTATTACGGAATCAGTTGGTGTTCTATATATCATAAAAATAGAAATAAATCGACAATAGTTAATATCGAATATTGATTCCTTTATATATTTGCATATTGCGTTAATGTTATAATAATAATTACTGGGCATCTGTGGAGTGTCTACCTATTTATAGCAGGATAAATAAAATTTTAGTTTAGTTTAATCGTGTTTGTAAAAGTGGAATATTTTCGTTATAAATTATTTTGGAATCATCTTATTATCTGTAGCCGAAGCAAATATTGACTAAATGTATATTTCTCAAATTGATATCAATAACCACTTTCCAAAAAGTAGATAATGTAAGTCATGTTGCCAAAGCAACACAAATTAATACAGCAGC
This sequence comes from Dysmachus trigonus, assembly GCA_949715965.1. NCBI lineage: Eukaryota > Metazoa > Arthropoda > Insecta > Diptera > Asilidae > Dysmachus > Dysmachus trigonus. The sequence continues at coordinate 16,952,307 of OX454320.1, forward strand.
TTTATTGAATATCTCCCAGCAAACCGATTTTTCCAAGAAAGTATCATTTCCTTGCAGACATCGGGCGCCTGCTTAAAGGAAAATATGAGCATTTACAGCGGTGCCATTATCAGAAAAATCTTTTTAATCCACTCAATGCCAAATCAAGAAATCGTTTTAATCCACTCACCGACTTGAGGAAACATTCTTACCGGTCGGTGGATCAATACGCGAACGTTGGCAGCAGCCGAGACATCTCAATGCTGCAACTTGAGGATATAAGGGCGATATATCTCTTTGAGTCTTTGACGCACTGAATTCGATCCGATTTGCCCTTGTCGAAGCAAGAATTTTGATAACATTCGCATTCAATGAGTCAATCAAACGTGTGATTGATATCCTGTAACGGTTCCTCCATCGAATCGTACCATCTGCAGAGATATACTTGGTACTCAAAAATCGGTTCGATGGTGGGGTCCTATCATCTGCAAAAAACATGATTTGGATTTCAGAACGACGACGATGGAGGAGTTCTCGCTCTCACTTGAAGATATAAATATTATCCTTTTTTTTTTTTTTTGGGAAAATTCATAAGTAGGGTTTTCTGCCTTTATTTAAGAATTATTCCACTATAGGCAAGTGGATCATCTTCGCTTACTGGAGCATCCCGAAACGTTTTCGCACTATCCCCCGCAGTAAAGGATAACAATGGGCGACAAATCCCTTCACGAGAATGTAAGTCAGCGAAAAAATGTTTCATGTATAAACATAGGCAGTGCTCTCCACTGCTTGCGGAAACATTATGTTCATTTGTTGTTGCCGAGTGGAAAAATCTCCTTTTGCAGAAATCATATCGATTTTGGCAAAATTCATGGCTTTAGCCCGACAAGAAATTCAAATTCCATAAGGTGTCGCCGGGGTCCTAGAAGGAAGTTGGAAAAAGATAAAAGGGCGCGGAGTGGCGAAATTAATGCGACAGGGGGTAGGCACAGATGTTGGGGTTTAGGAATATCATCCATACTTCCACCTCTCCTCCAATACTACGGATGGTCCTTAGGGAGCGGCTGGAATTGCAGCCATGAGACATATTTGCTCCATTTATCTCAATTCTTATCTCATCCCGATCAAATCAGGACTTGCGATACGGAAAACAGTCATCGGTTTGAGTTTCTCTTATTTATCCACCAGAGGGATTCATCCCTCGTACCGGTCCAGGTGCAATGCATTTTGAATGGTGCCGAGGGAGGTTGCTGACATCCTGCCGAATTTGAATGCTGTTAACTTTCGACAGGGCATTTCGGCAATTGATCTCCGTCACAAGAAGCATTGTATACCAATTTTCACCTGCTTTTATTTTATATACATCCTTCCGTTTTAGATTTCGAAAAAAAGAAAATTTGCATTCATTCAGTAGAGCGCCCCGGGGTACTCCGGAATGGCTGGGGGTGCCAGATACCAGATATCAGGGAATCCTGGTAGTAGTATACTATATGCAGCAATTTTCATGCCTTAGAAGAAGACGTGCCCCGACAACAAAATTTACAAGTTATCACATCTGTTCGAGAGTGATATGCATTGTGATGCGTTCTGGTTCATCTTCCGGGACGACGACTACGACGACTACGACGACTACGACGACTAGGACGACTACGACAACTACGAGGTGAGGCGAGGAAATGGATAAACAAATTGTCGACATTTGTACGACATGCTGGCCGTATGGGATACATGAAGGATTTGTGATTACAGTTCATCTTGGATCTCATTTCGTATTCATTGGTGGTAAATTGTCACTATTTTAGTGTTGTTCGTCTTTTGAACGGTGCCAACCTAAAGCTATTTACCCCGTTTTTATGGACTTAAAACTCACAGGTGTAAAAAATTTGCCTTGGGGTAAGTATGCTGTGGACTTTCCTTAAATGGTTTATCGATAGCAACGTTTCACAATAGGGTATGCATAGGTCCCTTCTATTTCAATTTGCAAAATAGTCGAACGCCCCTTATTCAATGCCAATCGAATTTGAACTCTATCGCGATTGGAAAAGGTCCGCTCTCTACGGAAATGTTTCAGCCAGACATCGTCAATAAAATTTTCGATTAAAATTTTCCATTGAAACAACGCAATTTCGTGTAGGTGTCTAACAGCTTGGAAGATTAGAGGGTCGTGTTGATAGCCCTTGGACCACGACCACGAATAATCTTCTAAATTGAGGACCAGAACTGTAGTAACATTTCCATAATGATCTACACGAGGGAAGAAAATTCTTCACGGTCTAGCCTATGTGGGTAGAAATTAGGAATTTATGATGCTACATAACAACCATGCATGAGTTTATAGGATAAAGATAAATGTGGAAATTTTTAATTCAATTTAATAACAAAATTGTGTTGGTTCTAATATTTTAATTAGATAATATTAAATTATTCAATTGATCTTAAATTGAATTAGGTTTTCTTGTTTTTTTTTTTTTTTTTTTGGTTGTTGAAACCCCACATTTTAAATTATGGCTAGTGATGGCAAAATAAATTATGGCCAATTCGAAATTTAACAATTCTCAGAGGTCTATTAGTCATCCCTGTAAAAGACACACATATGACAGTATTCTAAATGCTCGATAAAAAGCTTCTTATATTTGAGTTCATGCAAAAGCCTACATCCCTACATGTTATAAGTACAAGCCAGAAAAGAATAATGGTATACACAAATTTAAGATTGACCAACCATTGAGGGAATGAATACGGAAGAGTGAGCTGGTGAAGTTTGTTTTTACCAATAAGAAAACATTCCAACGTTTATCCAAAATGTTTGAGGGGTAAAAATCACTTCACATAGGGGTGGTTTTCAGATTTCACATATTCGGTATCAATTTCGGCAGTGATTATTACCTCTTAAAAATGTCATTTCTGATGTAGATTAACATATTGCAGCTGCTACTGAATCGGGGGCGGACACCTCGGAATGTTTCCTTGTTTTTGTTTAATAAAGCTAATTGTAATTTCAAATAATAAAAATGCTGTTACTTGAATTGGTATATCGTTTATTTACTTAATGTCTCTAAATTGAAAATCTTACACATTAGCATTCCTAAACAATACAAAATTTATTTTAGACTAGTTCCTTATATCCTTAATTCATGTTTGACAAAAGGGAAGTCAATTGAGTTAGCTAAACAATTAATATGAGCTGTATAATTTGCAACAGGTTCATGACGGCCATGATTTCCTACAGTTTTAAACGGATTCCGGACATCCCAATAGATTTTATCAGGAGCATCAAAAAAATAAATTAATGATATTTTATAAACCCGACTAAAAATATTTAAAATATTTAAGAAGGCTGCAACACGGTCGCACGAGATCTTCTTCGTTTGTCGGATAAATTCGACCGCAGAGTAACAAATATAAAAAAACAAGACTAGTATACAAGTAATGCCACAGCTTCGCAACTTAAACGCTACCACGACCGCACCCTCGGCTAAACCAATTTATAAATATGTATCTATGTACCTGCAGTCCGGCCGTTGTTATTTGTACTCAAGTTCGGCCATTAAAAATTTTCACAAATGATTTCTACTCCGTGCGGACGTTGTGCAGCCGTGGTGTGGCCGAGGTACAGCTGCTATTCATTTTTACTCGGGAAGACAATTTTTCTTTTTTGCAATTTCGAGGTTAAAAATGCCTTCACAGGAAATTGAATCCGATGGAGTTCAATGTGACAAAATTTCGCAAGAATAAAATATAACGCAATTTCGTAAGTATTATATGTAAATATTTTTCATATGTTCACGACGCCCAATAACGTTGATATAGATATTGAATAAATTTGAATTTTAGGAATAAATAAATATGCCAGTTTTGAATGCTTGTGTAGGTGGATATATGTTTGTATGTTTTTAGCACAGAGCTACAGAGCTCTAATGAGGTCTTATTTTGTTTCGAACAAACTGCATATTGTGCTTATGCTACAAAACAAATAAAATGTTGTGTTAAACTTCAGAATCCTCTGAATTCCTATTACCTAACAAAAAACCCTCGAAGGCAAAAACCCTTTCTCAAATATCTTACAAATATTTAGGGTAAAGCGAGAATAAGTTAGCGCCACAAGTGAGCAGCAGCAACATTAAATTTATTCCTTCGCTTTCATGCGCGTTTCTCATTAGCGACATTAGTGCATACCTCAGTCACCTCACCCCTCTCTGTGAATAATACGTCATTCTCATCAACGAGTTCAGCAGCTCGTTTCTGTAACTTTTAACTCTATTCAAATTCTCTATTTGACGTCACTTTGACGTCATTCTCTATCACTGTGTTTTTATATTCTCTTCTCTTGAGATTCTGTTTCAAATTCGAACGTTAATTTTCACCTGATTCAATTCACGATGCCTTTCTTTACTGGTACATCCGAAAATAAATCAACTTAGCTCAGTGGATTTAAAGACGACCAATATTTGTGACGTCATTTAATAGAGAATATTCTCAATCGAAATTACAGAAACGAGCTGCAGGTCAGGTATAAAATTTCACAATTTCACCTCTTTACTTCTCTGTCCCCCATTGATTCTAGAACTAATGCGCAATTTTCTGTAATCAAAATCCCGAACTCAATCTGGGACAGAGGAAGAGATTTTAGGGTGCCGGAGGGCAAGTTACTCGAAGTCAACTTTATTTACCTTAAGATGAGTGAAGCATTCCCTTTAATGAGGCGAGCGAACGTATAATGCAATTACCTGGAAATCAATCATTTCAACGTCATGGGAATCGTCAAAGCCCTTTCCCTTATCATCCTGAAGCAGGACGTTATTATGGGTTATAATCTCCATGGTAGTATAAGCGACGAATGTGCCATCAGGGATGGCTGACTGGAGACGACGATAGGGGAGAAAGGGAGGGGGAGGCAAGATATGCCTCTTCTGGGGAAGGATCGTCGGCGCCTCACTGCCTTATTTGCACCTTAAGAGGCTTATGTCCTCCAGACATATTTCATCTTTATAAGCTGCGTTCATCTCGCCAAAAATATTGAGAGAAATGCTCAAAATGGCACCAAGGCCCCATAGTATTCAAGGCACCAAGGCAGCATAGCATCCTGGAAATTGATGCCTTCATTGGGAGGTCCCAACAGTACGCCATCAGGACCCATGTACAATGAATAGTAGAGATGAAGGTGGTGGGGACGCGCCCCAATATACTAATGAAATTCTGAGGTTTTGGCATTTTACGAATTCCTTATATTACATGACACACAGGACATAATAATGGCGGTCCACTATATACCATACTTTAATTGAGACCGACCTTTAAGACCTCCAGAAAAGGAGCACCAGATTCCTTCAATGTTCCTTAAGTCATAAGTGAATCAAGAAGGCGTACGAGTTATCGAGGCCCGACCAATCTTATTTCCACAAGAAAGGAGGCAACTAAAGCAAGTAGGGAATTTTATGCCCTTTGGGGGACGAGGGCATCCCATATTTGGCGGAATCCACATACGGCACCCATTGCCTTGACTTTGATTGATGACCTGGCCTTAGCCGCTATTTGCTCCAAAAGTTGGGACCAACATATTTTTTGAGAGAGAGAAAGAGAGTGGATGAAGATTTTGTTGGCGAATTGGGCGGCACTATTTGCTTTGACCGCGGAAAAATTTGTCACCCTTAATGAACTTGATGATGGGTTCTTAGACGCACTGTCAGAAAATATGTATATATGAAATGAGAAATGATTTTCCTCACAACTAGCTATTATGGTAAGCTTCCGGATGAGTGCAAAAGGCATACATCAGATTTCCAAGAATTTGTTCGCCTTTCGGGAGCAAAATACTCGTACTTGTCAGCACACGCTGGAGCAGGTCTTTAGAATTATCAAAATAGGCATAGATTTATATCTCGTTAAGTGAATGGAGGAGGTATTTTCTCAGCCCTACTACATTAATTATTTAGACTAGGATAAAATATAGGTTCTTCCAGGAAAGCAGTGCTTTCTCTCAATTTCTTGTTGTTCTGTAATGTTATACTATATTTTGTCACCCACTCGTTGGTGTTGGTTTAATATCTCCAAACCCAAGAAAATATGTACGCATATACTATACATATTTACATTCGAATCTATCTATGATATGAGAGCTTGTGCTCTAATATATATTTACATATATAAATATTATCTGAGATTCAATCCGTCGAGTAATAACATGACAGTTCTAGAGACTTCTTCGCCTTTGATACTAATCCTGGAAAGAAGGTATGCTAATGCAGATAAATGGCTAATTAACAGTTATATCCACCATAAAGGGTTGTTAGGATTTAAGAGCTTATTTTGAATACGTATCAAATATCAAAGAATAAATTCTTATGGAATAATTACATACTGCTTAGTTGTCTACCTATCACACCACTAATAAATAGCAAAATGATTTCTTTGTTTTGCTTTGTGAATCATGAAATTTCAATTAAACGGCTTTACAATTTATGGTATGAGTAAATACTTTAAATTTATTTTTCTCAAACATGCTTTTCGAATTGGTATAAAAAATATTTAACAACTTGATTTTATAAATTATGTAAAAAATTTTTAAAAATTAAAAAAGTTGGTATAATTTTCCTTGGACTATTTATTTATTGTAATTACTAGAATTTCAGACTCATCCTTTAGCTATAGACAGACTATAAATGAAATTTATAATTTCGTCTCTAAATTTCACTAAAAATTTGTGTAAAATGGTTTATAGCATTTACGGAGTTATGTTTGGTAAATACTTTTATTTTAAACATTTTTGTTTATTACAAAAATATTTTTGTATTATTTATAGAATGTTTGAAAAAACTCTGCTTAAGTTTTTACAAAACCGCTTTTGTAAATGTAACAATATTTCGTTATAATTGCCTATAGTTTAGGCAAATCTATGATCTATAAAAATTTTTTTTATAAAATTTAGGTAAATTTTATCAATTTTAGGTGTCTACGCATAAAATGTAAATATATATTTATTCTTCTTGTTGTGTAAATAATTCCACAATATTTATGGAATACAATGTACATATATTTGAACATATAAATTTTGTATAAATCGTCTTATGTTATTTCTTTATGTCATGCTTATTGTAAAAATATTTAAAATTTTAAATACCTTGAATCGATTATGTTTCGAATTAAATAACAAATTAACACAATACATAAAGCTATGGCAGTCTTATAGAGAAACACGATTTACTCAAAAATTCATAATACATATAACATTTGTTCATAAAATGTTCTATATCTTTGTACAAAATAAAATAAAAAACTAAATAAAAAAGTATGTAGAATGTAGATATATAATATAAACATTTATTATTTAAAGAATATATATTTTTTCCTTAGTTTCTTTGTAAGACTATAGATGTACATAGTATGTGTGGACTGTGGTGCCAACTTGCTGAATAAACTTTTACCGTCCGGAGTTTGTATTTTAATGTTGTCAATGTACATCAAATATGGATTGCCTGACTTGTATAAAAAACGTGCATTTTTACATAAATCAAAAGGAATATTTGCCTAAGATATAGTAAAATTCAATAATTTACATATTGCCTAAGGAAACTCTACCTAAACAAAAGAAATATTTACCATTGTTTTGTGGAAATTTTGTAAAATTACTTTGTTATTATGTAAAAATCATGAGTAGATTTTGTGTAATACTACACTTTCTTAACTTTGCATTAAAAATATTTATGTTTACATATTTCTAAAGAAAATTTTCTCTAAAACTTAGACAAAATCAATAATTTATATATTGTTATAGTACTTTACTTTAAAAAATAAAATAAAAATTAATAATTTTTGTGTTGAAATTTCGTAAAAATACATTACTTTTATGTAAAAATTGTAACTAATGTTTATGTATTTCTACACTTTTTTCTACTGTGTATGAACAATTGATGAATGAATGAAATTAATTTTGGGAAGTGCAAACTGCAACCGCACACTCTCCGAGTTATATTTTCGAGAAATTTATACCTAACACGTTTAACTCGGCGTGGTGCACAGGCAATGCTTTTATCAGGCGGCGTGAACCACAGGTGGGTCACACCTAGTTTTCTCTACAAATAGAGTTGTATGTGCATCTGTTAACAATTTCACGAAACTAAACAGACGGAACCCTGATTGCATGGGCCCGACTCGCTCTTGGCCGGTTTTTTTTCCAAAGTATAATTAAAATATAGTTACAAATTTTAATTTCTTCCCTAATAAGTATTAATTTGAAGTAGTTAACCCTAGTTTATAACTACTGACAATTTTTAGCTACTCTTCATATAATATTTTGGTGACAAATCAGCGTCAAATTAGCGACTATTATCTTCATGAATTTTTGAACTAACTTTTCACCATTTTGCCCGACCAGCAGCGGCATCGCATACATTATGTAGAGTATCTAAGTTGATATTCCCGGCAATTGGAGGGCGGAGGGGTGGAATGGCTGGTTGTGGTACAGCTGTGACGCGTGGCGACCAGGAAGCAACCTCTAAAAATTATACTTTTACTGAAATAACGTCGTGCATAAAACCTTTGGCACTTCAAGATAGCAAGAAGTTTGGGTATTAGAGATCCTCTCCTCTTTCCCGGTATAACCAACCTTACCTTACCTTTCCTTTTTTTTTTTTTTTTTTTTGTGTACAATTTTTTATCTTCGCCCGTGAAACAGCAGTAAAAGCACACCTGTGGTCTAGCGAAATTTTCAATTTGTATGCATTTGCAATTATGTGTGGGGTAAACCGAAAATCCAACATCACGGATAAGCACACACCTTCTGAAGGAGCAGAGGCGGAGGAAGAAGAAGGTCCTGAGGAAAGCCAGGCTCGCTAAGGCTGAGGGGGTGGGGCGGCAGGTGGGCGGGTAGCGCGGCAGTGGCGGCGACAGGCATACAAACACACGAAACTGTGCCATCCATAATGTAGTAAACGATAATGTACTTACAGCGTATTTCTGCGGCTGGGCTCCGGGGTATGCCATAAATTTGCAAAACTTGCTGATTTAGCTTCGTTGCTCCCAGCCGAGTGTCGGTGATAGCGATGGAGCATAGGGGAAGCGGGCCCGGAAAATATAGTTCTAGCTAGCTCAGGTATAGCGGCAGCTTTGGGGAACTAAAACCATAAAAAAAAGATCGACTGAAAGTCTGTTCCGGCACTGTTTTTTGTTTTTGTTTTTCCTGTTCCGCTTAAAACTGATGCCTTGATCCAATTTCACCATTTAACCCATATAGAGGCCCCCCCAACCCGAATTTCGTTGCACGACACTGCCCCACGTCTCTCCGCGCCGCGCCGCCGCCCGGTGTAAATATTTTCGCATCCTTGTGATTGTTTGTCGGTATCAGACGAGGCAAATTGCTTGAACAGAATTGATGAAATAATAACGAAAATGTCTAAACGCACAACATATTCTCGAATGAGAAACTTCTAAATAGGTTAAGTACATTTTCCCTAAGTAAATACCAGGTCCAGAGCAGGCGGGTCGGGTATCGCACGAGGGGGGCATTCTTCGCTCGAATGAAAGCAGATCCAACTCTCTTCCGCTGCAGAATGGTGTGGCAAATAAAATTTTGTTTGAACTTGTGTTACTTATACACACTCCAGACACAACTTTTGTCGAGGAAATTTGTAAATAGGAAAGTTAGTGAGCAAAAGCTACGATACAAGATTTCCTCTTCCAGCAAAAATTCCTGGGCGACGTATAATATCCTTGAGAAGTTGCAAGGGAAAATATTGCACTTTGTGAAACTGAAAGATCATCAACTAGAAGGATGCGATACGGTGCGATGCTCTCTGGTAGTTGTTTTTAATGTATATCTGTGTGTGTTTGATAAGGTTAATTAACAATCCAGCGGACACAAAGTTAGAAATTTTTTAATAAACATTCCCCATAAATTTGATGGTCTGTTTAAGACGGAATTGTTCAAAAGGTTGAGATGTGAAAAGCAATTTTCTTTAGAAACATTACATTTGAAAGAAACAGCAGCTATAAAAGGTTTGCAATAAATATAAAAAATGTACAACATTTTACTGTAGCCTTTGTAGAATACAAAGATACACTATACAAAAGTTTTATTAGAAAAGAACGATATTTTTGCTGAATATATACCATTTTATATTACACCCAAAAAAATATCTGGCTCAAAAAACTAATTTCTTCATTCATTTAACTATTTCTTCTTATAATTTTCACCTAGCAAGATTTCTCGTAAGAATGACTAGAGAAGTATATTTAAACATTATAAAATTATCTTGTTATTTAAACTACACATCTAGTTGAAAGCATATGATGAAATTAGGTCATTGTTAAAATAATTTGCGAGCTTATTAAATCGTCATGAAGATACTAATTGAGACAACGAGACTTATTGTTAAAACAGCCTTCGAGATTGTTGTTGTTTAAACAACGAGACTCATTTTGAAATCAAATTTCGAGCTTGTTGAATCGATGTGGAACTAGTAATTCACACAACGAGGTCCACCATTGAAAAGTCATAGGCTTGTTGAATGGACGTCTAGCTACAGATTCAGACAACGAGACCCATTGTTAAAACAATTTACCGGGTGTCCCATAGGAATGTGTGAAAATTTATGAGCCACTATTTTTTAACAAATGAAAGGATAGGCAAAGTATGAATGTTTTTTTTATAAAACAATGTTGTCATTTTTATTTCATGTCCATTTTATTTCGAAAAGTTTAGTCTATCTGTTACAAAAATATAATTTGGAAAAATACAGTGAAAAATGTGAGTCATTTGTTAAAAAATAGCGGCTCATAAGTTTTCACACATTCCTATGGGACACCCGGTACGAGCTTGGTGAATCGTAGTAGTTCAGGGAACCAAGTCCATTGTTGAAACAACTTACAAACCTATTTGCTTGGCAGGAAGGGTCCAGGTTATATTATATTATACAATGAGAACCATTAGTAAAACAAATTACAAACGTTTGAGCTTTTTATCAAAATTTCGAAAGCTATTTCAATTTTTATTTCTTCATTCATTTAATTACGTTTTTTCCATTTCAATTCACACTGAAAAAATTGCTCGAAATTATGTTATTTAAGCTGACATTATCGATTTCTCCCTCATTTGTTGTTTTCCAAAAAGCATTAATTTTGGAACGACCAAAACAATCTTTTAGCTTGAGAAGTAAAGGGTCTAGCCGGTTAAGGAGGTGAAAAGTGCCCCCAGAGCTTTTGAAAAACAAAAAATATCCTCATGTAGTACATGAAAAAGTACATCTTTGCTGAAATTTTTAGACCCATAGACCCTCACATAACCTCAAAAAAAAATTAAAACGTGATTTTCAGTGTTTTGGCGATATCTCGGCTTCTTGTAGACGTACAAAATTCTTTTTTTTCTCAAATTATAGGGTCTTTTATCAGCTACAAAATAATATTTTTTTCAAAATTTTTGGCGGGAAATTCAAATTTTTATACAAGTTCGAAATTTTCAAAATTCAATTAAAAAAAAACAAAAAAAATAGAAACGACGAAAAAAAAATATGTTATTCTCTGGATGTCAAGCTATATCCATGAATTATTTCAGATTTTTAGATTTGGTGCAACAGTGTCAAAATATTGAAAAACCGTTTTTTCAGCATTTTTCGGTATTTTTACATCTTTTTTAAGTCTGAATATTCTTTAAGTATGCATTTTTTTTAAGTAATTTCCTACCTTGATAAATTCACAAAGAGATCATATTTTCAACCTGGCGTGACATCATGGCTGAATTACACTCACCCCACCGTTCATTCATATTTGTCATGCACACTCATTCACGCATGTTTGAAACTGAGCGGAGTAATAACAATTCCAAATAGTTGCAATATATTTCTTAATAAAAGACCTCACAAAGTAATAATATTGCCCCACTCTCTTCTGCACTCACTTATAATACAAAACTGTATTATACAAATTAATACGTATAAAAATAAATACAGGATCACCTGAAAAAGAAGAAAAGTCTAAAAACATACATGTATTATACATTATACTGAACCTGAAAACATAAGACAATAGATAAAATCCCGTATTTGAGATATGAATAGGACAATTAGTCTGCATCACTATATTCTTCAATAACATCAACAATCTTCCAAATGAGTACCAGATCATTTCTACAGGATTTGTTCCGTATATTAAGAATTCTTAAATGAAAATTCTCAATCAGCTCCCGTTTTCGAGAAAAATTGAGTGGAAAATTCAAAATATCGATATGCCATTTTTGAAAAATCATCAAAAAATAACAGATAATCACTGAAACTTGTAACATGGCTCAAATCAAAGTCTGAAACTTATTCTAAAAATTATCGAATACAACTAATTTCTATAGCTTGTCTAAACATTCTGGCGAAAAGGTTTTTCATGAGCGTGTATTTATTATAGTCTTCTTCCAGCATCTGTTGTATGATATAATCGGTTTGGTCAAACATTTGATTTTCAAGGCATTTCTCGAACATTTTGAAGACCTTTACTATTTTGAGATAATAGCTCAAAGTTCTAATTTTGGTTTTAGCCACATTACAAGCTTCTATAATAATCCGTTATATTTTAATAATTTTTCAAATATGGTCAAAATAAGGTCTTTTGACTTTTTCACTCACCTATTCCTTGAAAACGGGAGGTGATTGAGCATTTTCATTTACGAATTCATAATCTACGGAAAATATCGTAATATATTACAGCTTACGGGAACAGACTGTTCTTAAGCCATTTGCACATTCCCAAGAGTATCTGAGAATATTTTTATAAACTATTGATTCCGGTTTATAATGGATATAACAATTGTAAGTTTTACTGCTAATGTGCCCGGAACAAACTTGTATCTTTATTACATATATCTTTTGATTTTTTTAAATACCGTGGATTGACTTCATCTAGCATTTCTGCTAAATACAAAATCGCCTATTGCGTTTGATACTTACCAGTGAGAAATATTTTCAAAACTTTTTCTGTAGCTGTAGAATTACAAAATAGCAATTGGAGCAGAAGAAAATCTTTATTCACTCGTTTGACTTCAACATACGTTTTAGATTTTCCCGAGCTTACAGTAAATAGCTTAAGGGGGTATCCCACCCTAGAACGTTAAAAAAATGAATTTTTTTTTAGTTTTGAAATATTCTGTGTTCTTTTCTGAATCGTTTAAGCTATCTCTTGTCGCGAATTTGAAAAGCCCGCGCTGCTACAGGCAATTCCGTGCGCAGCTGGCGCTCCACACCACTCCTCGTTGCCTTTATCTTTAACTTAAATGCCGTTTTTCTCAAAATACCGTTTCGATGAATGGTGTGCAGCATTCTGAGAAAACCATTCATCCGAAAAAAAAAATCAACTAAAAAATATAACGAATAAGTAGGAAAAATTAACGAAATGAATAAAAAATTTTTTTTCTAAATGTGACACACTCTTGCCATAGCCACATATATAAAGAGTACTAATGTGCAATCTCACTTTTTTCGGATTATTTGTTTGGCTGTTATGGCGCACACCATGAGCTTGCGTTCCTAAGTTCCTGCCATGACCCAACTACTCGGTATAATACATGTATGTTTTTAGACTTTTCTTCTTTTTCAGGTGATCCTATATTTATTTTTATACGTATTAATTTGTATAATACAATTTTATATTATAAGTGAGTGCAGAAGAGAGTGGAGCAATATTATTACTTTGTGAGGTCTTTTATTAAGAAATATATTGCAACTATTTGGAATTGTTATTACTCCGCTCAGTTTCAAACATGCGTGAATGAGTGTGCATGACAAATATGAATGAACGGTGGGGTGAGTGTAATTCAGCCATGATGTCACGCCAGGTTGAAAATATGATCTCTTTGTGAATTTATCAAGGTAGGAAATTACTTAAAAAAAATGCATACTTAAAGAATATTCAGACTTAAAAAAGATGTAAAAATACCGAAAAATGCTGAAAAAAAGGTTTTTCGATATTTTGACACTGTTGCACCAAATCTAAAAATCTGAAATAATTCATGGATATAGCTTGACATCCAGGGAATAACATATTTTTTTTTCGTCGTTTCTATTTTTTTTGTTTTTTTTTAATTGAATTTTGAAAATTTCGAATTTGTATAAAAATTTGAATTTCCCGCCAAAATTTCGAAAAAAATATTATTTTGTAGCTGACAAAAGACCCTATAATTTGAGTAAAAAAAGAATTTTGTACGTCTACAAGAAGCCGAGATATCGCCAAAACACTGAAAATCACGTTTTAATTTTTTTTTGAGGTTATGTGAGGGTCTATGGGTCTGAAAATTTCAGCAAAGATGTACTTTTTCATGTACTACATGAAGATATTTTTTGTTTTTCAAAAGCGCTGGGGGCACTTTTCACCTCCTTAACCGGCTAGACCCTCTTACGCGTTGTGCTCCATTTCAACTAGCTATTATGAAATACAACTCGAACAGAACAAAGTAACTAGCATATCCAGTTCAGTCGACTAGACTTCTGGTTGACCAACAAGATTGTACGTTATTATAACTATACATGTAGTACATCTTACAAGAAGGTTAGCCAATCATAGTATTGGTTTGAATACCTTTAAAACAACCAGACATCTAGTAGCAATGACTATAATATGCTTGTTAAAAAAAAACATTGATCAAAAGGGTTTCAATCAACTAGATCCTAGTTCATTTAACTACTTTAAGATCAATTTTTCTAAAGAATAATTGAAATAAAGGGAATGCATGTTAATTTTACTACAATACGTTTGTTAATTTTTAAACTGAATTCCTGTCAATTTACTTTTTAGTTCGCGTTAAATTTATTACACTCTAAAAGATGAAAGTAATTTCACACTGATTTTACATTTGTTTCTGTGTAAATATTTATTACGATCGTAAAAGTACACACTTTTGGTATAATTAAGAAAAAAAGTGTGAAATTAACAAGTTTTTAAAGCTTTGTGTGTGATATTCACTCAACTAAATGTGCGATTTTACACCAAATTGTTGTAAACTTGACATGAATATGTAAAATTACGTCAAACTGACGTATATCTACGACCTAAATTCTCTCATTTAAACAAAATAAATGAGCAATCACTTTGTGAAGGTATTCCTTAAAGTTAAGACGTGCTGTCGAAAATATTTTGTTTGAATAATGTAATTTCCATTAAAGGTAAAATAGCTAGATTAAGGGAATTTAAAAAATTAAATATGATATGTATTCATTTATACTAATCTTAATACTTTAACACAACGGCGCGAAAAATGTTTTTGTTATTTTATTTTTATGTACTATAAGTTCATATGCCTTATTTTTATGAGTTTATTAAATACATAACAAACAATAACCTATTGCGAATTTATTATTAAAATTGTATTGTAAAAATACTATATTCAAAGGAGTATTTAATTCCAAAAATTTCATCTTCTATGTTTAAATTTACCTATTTTACAGAAATAAACAATTCACATTTATTATTCAAACTTTACATCTTTTATGTGGAATTTTGCGCATATATGTGTAATACTTTTATACAAGAAAAGTGTATTTTTACACAGGCATTTGCGTAATTTTTTTGAAGTGTCATTTTACTACCATTATGCAAAGTATTCAATTTCCTTCCCAAAAAGGAAGGAAATTTATATCAAAATTTCTTAGGATGTACGAATCCTTTATAACTTAATATGATCAATGTTTTTTTTTAACAAGCATATCCATAGTCATTGCTGGCTCACTGAACCCAGATATTTTTTTGGATGCATGAAATGACGACTGTGAGAGAAATTGTGTTTTTTAAACTTAATATTTTAATATTTTTATGTACAATCAGCAGTATTCAGAACAATACAGAAAAGTAAAAATAAAACGATTAATTAAGATTTGAGTCTGTAAAGGATTTTGTAAGGAATTCAGTGCCAAACGAAAAAGGTCTGTATCGTAACGATTTGTAAGATGTTGTTTTCGCAAAATTGCTAACTCATATCCTTCACTATCTCACCACTCTTTTCTTAAATTATTTTCTCTTTAAATGATTGTCAAAATACTCTTTTTTTAATTATTTTCGCTTTGAAGTCCTTTTTTTCGGCCCATTAGATTATACTATACATAAATCAAATTCTTTAACAAGTAAATGGCGAAAAGTGAAGATATAAGTCGTAGTTTTAAGCTCGAAAAACATACGGACATTTTCTAGATATTGTGATAAAAACTGGAATTTTTTATACTCGAACAAGGCCAGCTTAGCCAACCGTTATGTGTGATACTGAAAAGGATGTTGAGACATTTAATTCAATCAAATCCGGATACGAATTCGGATGGGATTTCTCCCAAATTTTTTTGTTAAGATCTCATTCTTATCGTGTGAGATGATTTCATCCTTATATGCATGCTCCAATTTCCCCCAATGTTTGGGGACAGCCTTTTGTGTTATGAGTAGCCCAGCCCAGGCACCTCAAGATTCAAGAAGTTGTAGAATTAGAAGCCCGTAAGTAAGTCCATTGTGTTATTAATCAAAAGCTGTCGGAAACGTGGGGCATTGTCAAATTCAATTAACAGTTTCATGCTTCGCCAACAATCCGACTGCAGTGTTTCCTACATCTGGAGGTTTTGTGCAATTGTCTTCTTGAATTTCATTAGTCATCCTGCTAAGACATTTTCTAGTGTTCACATTTCTAAATTTTGTGCTGATATCTATTGCATAAGTTTTTGTAAAATTTTTTTTTAATATATAATAATAATTTAATATGCTTATAACACACTGTTTCTAATTTCTTATGCTTCATTCAAATAAGAAGAAAATCCAAAAATTAATATAACTTGCATGTCCCCATTTATCCCAAAATTATATAATTGTAAAATTTGAAAATTTTTATTTAATTAATGAAGTTAAGGGACGAAATCAAAATTTCATACCCAAATTTTTCTAATATTTTATCTTAAATCGTAATATTTGAAAAAAGATTGATATATTATCGTATTACGCCGATATTTATTATTTACATGGCAAAGAAAAACTCTATTACGTTTATTATGTATATTATTATCCATAATACAAAATTTCATTTTAGAAAATTCTTTATTGTTTATTTCAGTTGATTGTTAATCCTTATCACTCTATTTTTTTTTTTTTTTTTTTTTTTTGTGGCATCTTGGAAGACCCAAGCAGAGTACGTTAAGCCCTTGTATTAATCGACATAATAAGTGAGAAGAAGTGAAGTAATATATCAATATTTTTACATTTATTTTTTCCATTTTAAAATTCTATGTAAGAATATTACGAAAATAATTCTTGCATAGTTACAGATATTATTATTATTTTGAATACAAAGGTTCAGCTTGGCATTTAAAAAGAAGTAATATTAAAGGTGAGATTGTTACTATCAGGGATCTTGCGATATAGTTTACTCTATGTATTATTAGTGTGAAGTTTTCTTATTTTTTTATATATTATCATATTTCATTTCAACTTTATTTTGGTATTGTTATCCTGGCGAAGGACAACACTCGTTTTTCGTCGGATAACGGAAATGAAACACGTTTTTTCTTATCGTTCCGAAATTTATTGCGAAGAAACAAACAGAAATCACCTAATCTTTCAGTCAAAAATATTTAAGATATAATATAAAATAATTCTATGGTAAGTTTTTAACAAGTTGAGGTTTTTAAGTTCCGAATCTTATCCCGTGTTTTTTTACTATCCCGACTCGACCTCCCGGTACCGAATATGAACCACGACTCCTCGATCTTACCCAGGTCTTGCTAAAGGTCAGCTCGGTGCACCCCTATCGAATCGATCGACCATCGATATTTCCACCAATCAGTGGTTCGCCCTGAAAATATGCCTAGTCGGCCAATCATTCATCACCCACTTCAAGCGCATCGAATCCAAGCGCTAAGGGTGTTCTTCAGCAAATTTACGATCGTGTGAGCTAAGTGTGTCACAACGATCGTATTTTTGCTTACACCGGCACTGGGTCGCGCGACTTAAGTACTTTTGGCGATGGCTATGGGCTTCGTCACGAGTGCACTTTACTTTGTTTACATTTAGTGACTCTGTGGGCACTCGTGACGTAAATTTCGAAAGGTGGAAATCTGATTCCACGACTCGAGAAATAGAGCACGGCTGACCAAAGCGTTAGCGTTTTAACAGCTCAAAGTATTTTGGGTATTACTTTAAATTATTGGATACATGTTTGGGAAATGAGTGGGCCATTAAGACAGATGATTAATAGTCCAATAGTCGACTCATTACAGTATTAGCTTAATTTTTTTATTCCAGTACTTTTTTAGGACCGATAAAAGGAGTTCGCAGCTTAAATGCTTATATAAGAAAAACTACATATATTGAATTTTAAAAAAACTGCTATGATAATTACTAGATCTTTTTGTTTTCTACGGATCACAAAAATATGAATATAATCGGTTAAGTTATTTGTGAGCAGTTCTAGTGACCGCACAAAACATTTGTCTCTGAAATTATTATGGATATTGACTTTATTTGCAAATCACTAATTGTAAGTTTAAAATATATGATTTTTTGAAAACGTGCCAATTTTCAAGTCTTAAGCCACTTAAGTTAAACAAATTCTTCATTAATGTACTGTACTTAAAAGATAAACAAATTTTAATTGACTCTGACCTAGAGAAATTACAGTCTATTCATATCCTTTCGTTCCTTTTGTACCACCATGTAGTATGTATTACGTATATAAGATTCATAGTTTAATTTCGCTCGCTCTTTTAATAAGTTAATAGATTTAAAACAAAAGAATAATATTTAATAATAAATTAAAGGAACAAAATTGGTCAAAGGAAAATTAAGATCTAGAAGCCCTTATCTCGCATGGCTAAATTTTGCACTTGACCAACTTAACGTTTTAGACGAACACTTAAAAATGTACAACTTCAGTTTCTTTTATACAGTCAAAGAAATAAATTGTATCCGGGCGTACAAAGTAGCTAAAAGATTTCACTCCATAAATATTAAATGCATAGAACTCTGGCGAAAATTTGTATAATGGGTTAAAACCTTTCCATTCCTTGAATCGCACCACAGCTGCAACTAGACACGTTCTCCGCCGCAAAGCAGTAAGTGCTCTAGTTCCTGTATGTATTAGATTAGGGTAGTGAACCGAAGAATAAACACCGAGTCAGTCAGCATACTTTATCAAAAAAAATATATATGTATACTATATATATATAAATAAATAAATGAAAAAAGGGTTGAGTATTTCTCTCAATTCTATGCTTTAAACGAAAAAGAAGAAGAAGAAGAAGAAGAAAATTAGGTCGTCAATTTGTGAAATTCACCCTCTGTAGGAGTAAGAAAAACGAAACGGGAGTCACCTCAGAAAACATTCTTCTTATGCCAGCAACATCAGGAACATCAGCATCCAGCATCAGCATATCAGAGGAAAGAAACTTATTTAAAAGAAAAATGCAAATCGTCACGTATTATATCTGTCTCCCAGGCCTGAAGTGGGACGAAACTCAACCGAATGAAATTTCCATGAAACAATTGCGCGTTCTCCTCATACCGACCACCTTTCCCACCTACCTTCCAACAAACCTTCCACCTACCTTCCAAATACCTTTAGCACATTCCAAAAGTTGCAGGGTTACAGATTGTACACCTCAGCCGTTACGATATTTTTAGGTCAGGGTTTCATATACCTAACCCCCTTTATAGGATGATATTCGAGTTAAAACGATGCTATAGTTTATCGCACTAACAAGCCTTTCAAGCGTTGAAAAGTAAGTACCTAATTAAAGCGATTTCATGCACCCCCTAAGGCCACCCTCTCTCACTAGAGCCTCCTCACAATGTTCTAGAACTCTGCTAATGAGTGAAAATTAAAATTGCAAGTCGCGGAACTCAAAGGGAAGGCTCTACTTGCATGCCATCTGGCGATGAACCCTTTTCACTGAGGTGGAAATTGATTTGACCAATTTGTATTGTTCCCGCGAACGCTACTTTCGCGCGTGCTGGAGCTTGGATCCTGTTCCGCCTCCGCCGTGGCGCCGTCGTCGTCCTGTGGCGACTACAATTAACTTTATCTCTCACATCCCAGGCTCTGGACCTGCGGGGATCGGGAGAGATGCATCCTTTGAAATTCAGTTCAGCGAGTGCAATGAAAAGCCGCTTGATCCTGGGGCACAGTGCAACTTAATTCACTTGACTTTAGCCCCGGTATGCAATGGCTAGGATGCGATGGTGGATAAGGATAACCATCGCACTCCTTCATATATACTATATAATATATATGTATATACACAGGAGTTAATGTGACCCAGCAAAATGCATCTTAAGACACAACCCTCCTCTTTCCGTAACTAATTTGCGGGCTCATGTTGCCTATGTATAGTGTATACTCCTCAAAGGCGCCTTTTGCAAAGAAAATTCATTTTGCAAAACCGAATGAATAAGGCAAGTGATGATGTTCTATAATCCTCCGGCATCAACAGCTCTGTTGCAATGGTGGCGCTGCTGCTAAGGGTTAATTTGAAGAAGTCAATCTTCATGTCGGCAAGGAGGAACCGTGCTGGATTTCATATTTTTCAATGAGCACTATGTGTCGTGGTCCTGCATACAGTACAGAACTAAGGACAGAATTAAATGGATAACTTTAAAGTTTCCTCTCATGTGTAATGTCGTCTTGTGCGGTTAGGGGTAAGGTATTTATACACTTCACGGAAAAAATGATGACCAAATTTCGTCCCCAATCCTATGTAATTTCATTTCTTTGTCTATTTCCGAATAAGGTATATATAATAGTAAAAAGTGCAATCTGACATATAATATAATATTTGACGTTTCAAGGCAATTTTGGTTATTTGAAGGTGACAGTTTAAATCTATTTTGCATAGAAAAAAAATATACTTTGATTACATTAATTGGACCCTGCTTATGTACTTGTTACGTAACTCTGCCAATTTAGCATATTGTGTGCAATCATATTATTTAACATACCTCCAAACGCTATTTATGGCAATTCGGAACAAGGTTGACCATGTAATAAAAGTGCCATTTTTTCTGCATATTTGAAGTCTGACTTTTTTTTATATAATATATATTTGCTAAATTTACATTTTTCACCTAAAAAAGCAGAACTAAAGTAGCCTGTTCTACTACTTTAACCAGATTTTAGGTATACATACAAATTAAGCACAGCCTGCTACTTTAGTTTTGCCGAATTTATGTACATAAACCGAGCCTTGGACATACATTATAGTTAACATAAAATCTTATTATAAAGGATATAATTATTATTTCTAATGATGAATGACGATACAAAAAAGTTCGAGGATATGCATCCGTTCCATTCTTAAAAATTAAATTTGAAATTCGTGAGAGAAATCCTAATATCGTCCCCCAACGGCAGCTTGATATCGTCCCGAGGGTGATATTAGGGACCATTGTTATGGATACTCTGTAATCGTTTGTAAAACTTTTTATTATTTTTTTTTTAAATAATTTTGTTTTATTTTCTAGATGCTATAATGAAAGCTTTGGGATCCTGATACCATGAAAAAAGCTGTTGAAGCTGTAAAGCAAAATGGTTTATAAATAATGTAACCCTAATATCGTCTCCGGGGACGATATTTGGAGCCCAAATATTATTTTAGAAATGTGACTTGTTTTTGTTTAAGTTAATCTTTCGAAATATAACTAAACTGATTGTTAAATTTGATAACGATTTCAAATAAAGTTATAAATCTTATTGATAATATTGGCTTTTTTTTTTTTTGATACAGTATACATATATCTACAAATATGGAAAATATATAGGATTTAATATATAGTTCTCGTCTTGTAGACGAAATCGTGATTCCAACAATTTATAGGAGCAAGTGCAGAAAATAATGGCTCAAATAATGGTTAAAATAATGTTATACGATGTACTCAAAAGTGCGCCAGTTTATGTAATAATTATAGCTTCTAAAATAAACACACATATGTAGCACTGATTGCTCTATTAAAAATTGTTGCAGTGAAAGTAATATTTTTATCACTCTTTGCGTTAGAACATAAAGCTAAAAGCTATCGTGAGAAAAGTTATGCAAATGTCACCTTCAACTTTCTTTGCCCTGAACGAGAAAATGAAAAACCTCTAAAATTTACGTTTTGGGGTTTTATTTATCTGTCTACAATATAAATTGTTTAGATATTTCTAACAAATTAATGGCATTAATGGTAATTTGTTTATGAGAATATGATGTATGTGTATAGCTCTGTCCATATGTAGTGATATACTGTATGCCATTTACGTTGTAATTTCTCTTATCCATGGGGTAACCTACACGTTTTATTATTGTCTCTAATTAATTTTGCTAAATTTGTTGGAACATTGGTTATATTGGATATTTTGTATAATAAGTATAATATATAACTTTTCCCGAAAAATAAAATTTCTCAGAGGTTAAAAAACCTTACCAAACAAATATTTTTAAGATTTTCGCTATCAGTAAAAGCATTAAAATATTGCAACCAGTTTGAAAAATTTTGAGACAAAAAGACTTTGGCCATTTTCAAATTCAACCACCCCACACCAGCATTAAAATCTGTTTTCCGCACTAATATCTTTCCGAAACAGATTGTTTGAATTCAAACGTGCTAAAAACTGCACTAACACCTGTTTATCTGTCTAAAGTGAAATTTTTAGTTTGCGCCCCAGTTATTTATAAAAATCCGTAATTTGAAATTGTTAAATAGTGGATACATTTAATTGGATACAAATACCATACATTTCATCTGTAAGGAAGGGAGCAATGACACTAAAATTTTAACTCTTTCCGAATAAAGTGAAAAGAAGTTAAATTTAGAGCAAGATCAGTCTGATGTGCTAGTAAAAATTGCTAGCGTGCTTCAATTCAAAAGCGGCCTTATTACAATGCAAAAAGGGTTAAAAACTTTGACTTAGGCTTGATATTGATCTCAAAAATTTATATTAAAATAAAAATAAAGCTATGTTTTGGATAAATAGATTATCTAGTAGAAAGACAAAATGAAATTAAATCACTGATAAAGCTAATAAGTAAAATTAGAAATTCCTGTTATAAGAATTTAAAAATGGTTTACATTCGAATGAAAGCAAAGGAAAAATACATAGGTAGATCTAGGTATATAGTAGATATATATTACATATTTTATTTATTTTATTACTTTTTTGGCTCAAAAGAAAATTTTTGTATTAAAAAAAATTATTTTTTTCGTATATGTCACTCTTCAAATGACTACTGCCAAATTTTACGCCAATAGCATCATTCAGTTTGTGTTTGCCAGCCACTGAAAACAAATAATTTTTGTATTTTTACAAAAGTGGAAAAAACTTAGTACATAGCATTGATAAAATTCCTTTTGCCGTAGACAGACAGCGCACTTAAGGGGTTACATGGGTCTTAAAGGTATAAAAAAAACGAGTCAAGTCGTTCTCGTTTTATACGAAAAAGACCTTTGAGATGATGATGAGAATAGGAAAAACGCATAAAAATTTGAGACGAAAATTGATTCAAACTCATGTCAAAATGTCAAATTTCATTTTTTTTTCAATTCCTTCGTTCAATCACGAAGCAATACTATAAAGAATAACTGTGCAAAGTTTCAACCAAATCGGTCAATTTATTTCCGAAAAATCGTGTCCACCGCAAAAAAAAAGGTTGACGGCGAAAAACGGCTGGAAAATGGAAAATTTTCAATATTTTTGGCTGAAAATTTTTTTACAAGTACTTTAAGTACTTTACTTTCATATGTTTAAATTTTAAATAAAAAAGATTTTTCGTTTTTGAAATAAAATTTTTTAAAGAAGTCGTTTTTTTTATACCTTTAAGACCCATGTAACCCCTTAATTAATTACTCATTTAGCACTAATTAGTAATTAATGAAGTGATGACAGACAGCAATTTCCTAATCATCATTTAGCAGCTTTTCTTCTTCTTGTTCGTTGTAATGGATAGCGCAAAGTTATGTTACAACTGGCATAGAAATACAAAATTAGCTGGATTCTAGTACACTTTTCATCATTTAGTTATAAATGATCAACAAATTATGGTCATTTAGCAAATCATAAATGAAGTCTTTCTTCATTTAATGATGAAAAGCCCATGACAGACATCACCTAAATAAGTAATTAGCACTAATTGGTATTTTATGTGTGTATTATTTTGAAAAAGGAACGAATAATGAATTAAAAGTGGAATTAAACAAAGATGGGGACTTTACACCTTTGTTTGCAACAATAAAATATTCGAAAACTAGATTTAAACGTAGCCGTATTGGTGAAGAACGCCCATGTCGTTTAAATGAGATGAACACACCAGAAATGACTGATAAAATCATGGTAACGAATGATCGGAAATTGAAAGTGCGTGATATTGGTGAGGTTGTTGACCTATCAATTGAATGGGTGCAGACAATTTTAAAAGATCATTTGGATGTAAGAAAGCTTTCAGCAAAATGAGCGCAGAAATAGCTAAAAAATAACCCAAAAATACATATGTATGTGACAACTTCAAAGGAATCTTTGGCGATGTTGAAATGCAATCTGAAGGACTTTTTGTGTTGATTCATAACTTTGGATCCATCTCAGTGCCCCAGAGAACAAGAAAAATTCAAAAACGTTGGACTTATCATGCCGAACCCCCTCTTTTGGAGGGTTGGAGAAAACGTATTGTTCAGAAGGGATCCGAAAATTGGAAAAACTTTGGAAAAAGTTATCGAGCTGTTGAAAAATAAAATGAATTTTCCCGAAAAAAATAATTTTTCTGGTTGAATCCAATTACTTATCATACGACCCTCGTGCATACCTATTCTGGGCTAAAAATCGTTCTATGTTCCCTGTTACCGTTTAGCATGATAAATCGGAGGCTGGACAGATTATCCGCCCATATATCCTAAGAGTGTATAGGTGGCCATAAGCCCGTGACCACCGGGTGTCCCGCCTGGATACTGAGCTGGATGGTCCTAAATTTATCAAAACTCCCCTCCTTCGGTAAGCTAAACTTTGTTCCCGGCACTTCTGAGTCCTGACTGTGTTCCATAATTCGAGTTTTGCAAAAACAAAAGCCTAGAAACAAAATTAATTTGTGTACTCGCAGGCAGCTGTAATCACCGTAGCGTCATGTCCACCCACAATAGCTCCCTTAATTATAACAATGAATCGTGGGCTAATTTTTAAACATAACTGCCTAGAAATAAATGTCTTTGATTCTGTCGTTCAAAAACTTGGCTTCTTCTTCTGCAAGAGCTGTCCAGGAGCTTCCCAGGAGCTCTTGGGACAACAGCAGGAGCGTCGAGTCACCCTATATATGTAGGCAAAAAGATTTAAAATTGTAATTTCGAGCAGGATTGCTCTCTGTTTTTATATTTTTTATTTTTTTTTTTGTCTCCTCTCCTGCTATCCCGGTGCTCTGGGGGTTTTTGGAGGCTCCGGACCACAGCCTTACCTTATTCTCGCTGCAAAATTATCCGGTTCTTCTTTTCAAGAAATGTCAAGATAGCGTCGGAGATTGTGCCTTTTTTATGCTCGAAGAGGGGCATGGAAGCACTTGTTCGTTATGAGATAAGGACTAAAGGGGGACTTGGGGGGATTGGAATAATACCCTTTTCTTGGGTGAACCGTTTCTGTCTTGTGTATGCCTTTATGGCCTTCTTAATATGCTTGATTTATGCAAATGATGAAATTTGACCTCCAACCAGAGTTCTTGAAGTTTCTGGGCTGTAATTCTCAGCATCTGCTGTTGTTTCGCCTTTTACCATCTTTTGCGGCTGCATCTTCTCCTGTAATCAAACCCCCTCTCGATTTTAGCTCTACAAGCTTCAGATGTTGGGAGGGGGATAAAAGGCTCTTCTTCTTTTATACGATTAGTTCATGGGATGACAAGAGCGAAAGTACCAAACCGATCTTCTGGCATGATAAGAAATGCGGCCCCTTCACGAATTTTCTTAGAGGCACTCCCTTGAACGCAGGCAGCCAAAACAATTTTTGAATTTAAGTTGTTTTGCAGAGCAAAAGTTTTCCACAAACTTTCTGGATGAAGTTTTATGCCTTGGCGGCATAAAACCCCTTCATTGCATGGTCTCTGGGCAAATCTTATTATATAAGCTTAATCTGAGTGATTAAAAATTTAATAAAAAGGCCAACCGCCAAAATGAAGAGGATTTTGGATGGGGGGAGGGGGGTTGAAGAATCAAAAAACAAAGTTCCCGATCATTCAGAACGACCGGATCTCGGTCTGGAGGCCGGGGCCAAAGTTTGTTTTATAGATGGAAAATTTTGCACGAGTTTCGCTTCGACTAAAATCGGACCCAGTGTACTGAATGTGGTCAACAGTTGTGCTTAGTGCTTAAGGGAACAATTTACAGTTCAAAGCGAAACTTTTCCCTTGATTTATAGCCTCTACCCCCCGCTGGCAAGATATTGCCTATTTATTTGTCCTGCCCTTGTATTTCCGCAGCGAGCGGCGCCGTTTGCTGTTCTGCTCCGAGTTGGACCACTTTAAGCTAACTATATCCTCCAGTTATAATTTTGGAAATATTTCACCATTTCGGTGTTTATTTTGGATAGCCGAGGAGCTCGTGTTTAATCATTCTATTAAGGGCGGCATGGGCGCTTCGCCGAACTCGAAATTGGACCCTTCAAAGGCTTCAATTAGACGAAATTTTTGCCTTTTCTCTTCGACAAATGGGAGGAGATTGAGGTAAACAATTCTTGTTGGGACAAGGCGTTTTTCATTATATTTAAAATTTAAAAGCATGCTGTTACAATGACCATGAAAAATTCAAAAGATTTTCTCATAATGGGATTTGCCAAGAAGTTAAATCTATATTACATGATAGTGCTGAAAATGTGTAAACTCGTTTAGTAATAATTAATTATTTAATTAATTCAGTATTCACGTAATAAAAAGTAACAATTAATTTCAATTAGCAAGAGTAATGATCTATTTATTTATTTAGAAGCTTCGTACAGAAATAATAATTTCCAATTATACTGAGCTGTCGAAATATAAAGTTAAGTACCTATAACAAAAAGTATAAAATCCAAATATAAACATTAAAATTACCTGAATAAATATTTCGTAGTAATGAGTATTAAGTAATGAAAATATAGTATAATGATTTAAAGAAAGTAAGTCCTAAGAGCTGAAGATTGCAGTATCATCCGCAAATATGGTAGATCAAATATCAAGAAAATCTGATGTACAAATATTGTAGAGAATTGGCCCTAGATCTGATCCTTGAGGAACTCCTGCATGCAAAGTGTAAAGCAGCTTGAACATCAAGTAACACTAGGCCAATGGATTTTTTCACTATGAAATTATTTTTCACGTGCTGGATAATTCTTAATAGTGAGTAACATGTATTGTGCCCTAATTTGAGGCCAAACCGCTGACTAGTTAACACATTGTTATTATCGATGTGGTCCATCGTTTTTTGTTTGGTAACTTTTTCTAATATTTTAGACACGTTGCTTGAAAGTTTGCCGAATTATTGGATGGATGGATGGATGTGTAGCAATATTATATTTATAAACTTAAGTATTCAAACCGAATACTCTTTGAGTATTAAAATTAATTAACTAATAGTAAATTAAAGTTGGGTTTCAAATCATAAGTTAGAAGAAAATTATAAGGACTGTATAAATTGTTATGTTATAGATTCGTTTAGTACTGAAATTGTTCTTCTAGAACAGCACTTGAAAGTGAAATAAATTTCAACAGAGTACTTATAGAATGCTGAATTGATTACTCGGGTAAGTTTAATTTGGCAGAGACAGATCTTTTGAAGCTACTAATCGAGATAAAGTCCTGTCTCCTTGACAAACAATAATCTGGGAAGATAAGAAATTTCTCTGCAAATATTCGACCGTATCAACCTTGGTCTCATGGTAAGGTGACCACACAGACGAACACTACTCCAGAATGTAACGAACAATGGTCACAAATAGTAGTCTTAGTGTTGACATATGACGAAAGGATGCAGAGGTACGCAGAATAAAATCGGTCAGTCTATATGATTTTTTTGAAATTTCCTCAATGCGAGCACTAAAACTAAGTATGCTATTAAATATTACACTCAGATTTTTAAATTGGGAGACTTCCGACAGCGCCACCAATCTAATATAGGCCAAGTTCGTAATCAAATTGATCCAAGTACCCCAGAATAATCTTATTTGTGTCCGTAAATTCAATTCAGATCAGTTCGAGCACGCTTTGTGTAATCTACGGGTAAAGACCGATTAAATAGGTCTAACCTAAAATTTGTCATTCTTTGTAATGTTAGCTGTCAAGTTTCAAAGTGCGCATAATAATCGGCCATAGTACTAAAAATAAACGTTGAAAAGGGTAAGGTTTGAAATTTAATTCTTTCATTATTTGGGTGTGCAAGCAATCCGCAGTCAATACAAAACACATCTGACGTTTATGTAGTCTTCTTTGGAAGTCTGATTTGTCAAATAAAATACAAACTAACACTCCTATCTAAAAATGATTTTCACTGACATTTACCCCAAGAAGTTGGATTTTTAACATTTTACTTTACTTTATATATAAAATTGTTTAGTTAAAATTCAGTTTAACGAAAAACAAGAACAGGTGAGGAAACACTCGGCGCTGGAGAATCGAAAAATCACTGCAATTTTATTAGGAATTAATCCACATTTTTAAATTTATTTGAAGTAAAACTTTCTGCGATTGCAATTTCTAGAGCATTTCTTTTCCTAACAGTGATGTAATCCGGATAAATATGAATTTCTGTGGGATTTTCACCGACCTGCCATAAACGTCAATGCAAATTTCTCGACTGTCAGACCACTTACGCACACATGCAAAAGACGAGTTCACGGCTTGTAATTGCAAAAGGTTTTGACTCAGCGCAATTCTCAGTCATACGCATATTATCTGCTCTTTGAAAGCACGATTTCACGCAAATCGTGCCTCTGATTGATCACGGCTTTCATGCGAGACGCCCCCCACCCAATTCATCTTTCCATCCGTGGAACAAGGAGCCCTATATCTATATTTTTATATGCATTGAAAGAACCGACTGCTTCTGCTGTAATTATCGAGATCATCGATAAAATGCTGCTCAACGAGATTCAGTGATAATTTTTGTAAGAAGTTTGCGCTAAAATCTGCGAATAATGCGAATTTAATGGCTCTTTCACATGTGGCTGGGAATAATTTAACCCGGTCTCATGCTAAGCAAAAAGAAATATCTTTTATTTTTTGTTTTTTGTTTTCCTGGAATAAATACCCGAACATGTGTGGGGACAAGGGTTTACATGTCCGCATGCCATCGGGCATGTGAACCCGGGGCAATCTAACATCATAAAATCTCGTAAATATTTAAATCCATAAAACAGCCCGCATCACAATTGGTCACTTGAAAAATCTATGTACAGAGTTGTGCCCCTGAAAGGAGAAGGGTTTTAAGGGGTCGAGTGAGGGGGGAGGGGCGAAAGCTCTTATCCGGGTCCTTTTGCGGTGTCTGTAGTCCTGTTGTTCGTACATAACCGATGAAAGCCACAACAGTTTCACCCGAATGATCATTTTCTTGGCTTCTTTTGATGAAGCCCTCGAACGTAACGTCTCGGCCGCCCGACTACGGAGTCCCAGCTCCTTGGCGATTTCACTTAAAATTAAGCATTAAAGCCACAGGGCTGTGTATTCCCAGCCGCAGTACCCGAGCATGGGGCACCTCTTGTCCCAGTTAGCTTAGTTTCGTTCCGAACTTTTCCAGATGTTTCCTGACAAAACAAAACTTTTCTTGAGGAGAGAAACCGACATTGATTTCTTAATCGCAAGCCTTTCCCACCCTCGTCCAGTGGCCCCTATGATTCGGGAAATAATAGACTTCTTTGAAAACAAGGAAATATGCTACCACTGCGGCTCTGTAAGGGCACAACTTTGGCGAGCATAGGAGCATAGCATGCATGCACCCCCAAGGGTGGTGCAGCCGTTTTTTTCAGGGCACACCCTGCAGTCCTGCATCCGAGAAACTGCGGCAAGCTACATCGACGTCGAATGAATATTGCCTAGGGTGAACATATTTTTGTTAGTTGAAAATTATAACTTTTCTTCGATGTTTATGAAAAAATATAGTCCCATACTATTCAACAAAATAAAGGCTTTACCCAGGAAACCAAACGACTCGTAAATTAATCTCGAAAAATAATAAAAATATCGAAAAAGAATCGAAAATGAATCAGCTGTCCGACCACACGGACCTTCGCAAGTAAATCGTTTTAAACGATTCTTTACTAAATCGTAAAACTCTTGGTAAAAACGAAATAAATTCTCCTTACTTAATCGCGAAAACTTAATCGTAAATGAATTACTTACGGAGGAATTTTTAACTCACTTAACATTTAGTTTTCGCGAGTACATTAGAAGAATTACATTCATTTTTCTCGAAAGTTTCTCGGCTTAGTGAAGAGAAAATGGAAGCCTCTGTAACCTAAATTTATTTAATATATGGGTAGTTCTACAAACTAAGGAAGAATTCGAGTCTGATTTCGGCCCGACATTTTTTATACATTCTGGTGGCAGAATTCAGTCTAATAACTAAAGTACAGTGTCTTTTAGCTTATCCTAAAGGGAACAGTCAAAAAATTTAATATTTTTTGATTTATGTCCATTTAAACTTAAACTTAGACCACCACCAAAACTAAATAACTGTATATAAACAAATTATGAGAGTAAGTTCAATTTATTTATTAAATTATTTATTTGTAGTTTAATGTTTATGTGTAAAAAAATACTATTATTACACAGAAACAATATTTTTAATATGATCTTCTCAGGATCCTGGATGGTTCTCAGTACCAATTGGACAGGATCCTGAGGCCAGGTTCCTGAGAATTTCTGTCTAAAAATAAAATAAACAAACCAATTTATAACTTTCAACAAAAATTAACCTAAACTAGGCCTATGCGCTAGCATCTTACATATCAATACGCTAAAATTAGTCATATTCATTATTTATTTCGTAAATAAAAATCTTACCAGGATCCTGAGAACTTCACTGATTACGACACCACTTCACTCGCCGAACGCACTAGGTTCACTAAACAACGTGTTAAGTGAGAATAGATAGATGACATTCTTTATCTCTTTCGTAGGTACTATCGACTCAGCGGAATGGTAAAGACGCAAGGCAAATAGTCTAGTAAATATTTGCTAATTCAACAGCGAACAGGATACTGAGATAAAATGGTGGGGACAAAATGTAAACAAGATTTATTTAATATTTTTGAAGTAAATACTATAGTAATTGTTCTACCTAGCCAGGAAAAATAGTAAACTTATTAATTTGGGATTCTTTTAAGACCCTAATGTATAAGTAAACGTATCACGACGCACTTTGAACTAAAATTTGTACGAGGGACACTGCAGGATCCTGAGAATTCGGCACTTTGCACAGTAATTTTGTTCAGAAAAGAATTTTGAATCTTAATTATTTTTAGTGACCATCTAGAAACAATTGTAATTAATAGTATTCCATCCAAAAAAAATTGTTATTAACAATTTTTCTATCATATTTTGGCTGAGCCGCCAAAAATTCCTTAGTTTGTAGAACTACCCATATCATAAAAAAAAAAGTGAGTGTGACTGTGTCGGGGTGCACAGTTGACGTTCCCAATCCACATTATTTGTAGCAACGATGTTAAATAAATGTCAGACACATAGATTAATACATTAATTGTTACTCAGAAACATTGTTTACATATTTGTAAAATTGCCGGAAATTTAATATAAAGAAATATACACCTAGTATTGTACAATATATTTAAAATTGAGCATATAAATTTGGTGAATCTATTTACTGCTTCGTTTTATTGACGGTTCACATGTCGAGTGTAATTTTATTCAGAAGTGGCCAGTGGTTTGAAAAGTAATTTATGAACGACATGACTTTTACATTAATTTTCGCTTTCTCTATACCTCCTGACCCTCTCAGGTACTAATTACGTATACCATTGGTCTTCTTAGCAGCTCTCTTTCCGAAGTTATACAACTATTAAGTTTCATTTTGCCTTTTTCGCGAGTTTCGACCAATACTGTGTAACCCCCTGAAAACGTTACATCAATAATTCTGAATTGCCTGAACAGCGTGAACTTATACATAGATGTTATTCACGTCAATAGTATGAAATAATTTTAAGATACTACTACATGTTAGAAAATTATAAGTTTTATTTTCGTGCCGAGTTCAAACATCTAGTAAACCCAATGAATTTGGACGTAAATCTATTTAAAACAAGCCAATAGAATTCTGACATTTATACTCAGATATCAAGTGAATTTAGGCATAACTCTAGTTAAGAGAAATTCATTGGATTCCTAATGCTTTTAATTCAAATTCTAGTGAATACTAGCATAGAAAAAAAAGACAAGAAGTCTAATCTAGAATATGATCGTGATCGCTCGCACTTTTCATTAGAACGTCACAATTATTTGAAGGTATCAACATCCGGCCACCGGTAGCTCAGTTGGTAAGAGCATCGAAGAACAAATTCGAAGGTCGCAGGCTCGAGCCCTGCCCGTGTCTGATCCGATTTTCTCGAGAGATTGCAACATAATGTAATATAATATATAGTATGTATTTCAAAACATTTTAGACACGTTTCTTTGACTTTCTATTTGTATTTGAAATGATTTTCCCAATACTTTGTTTAGATATTTATAGTACTTTATACTTACGATTATGTGCAAATTTTTCATTATATCCAAAATGTAGGACTTTTATCAATAATACGGAACTCTGCGTTGAATGATAGCCAAATTATCTCCTGCATAACGAATTAAACATGGAATTTTGTATGTTTTACTCCTTTAAAATACATCAACTGCCTGACAGATGAGTATTTAATTAATAGAATCGCATTTCTCATTAATCGCGGGGGATGTTATAGGCAACAACTGAAATAATTATATGCCCATCCACCACACCGCGTTTGCTTTTGGTTAGCCAACTGTGAGGTCGGCAGAATAATTTTCATATTTCTAATTTGAAATTACTTTGAATGCCTTTTAACAGAAAGTAGAACAATTTTCGGGCTCGATTGACTGCACAATTGCATTTTCCCCGGGTGGCGAACGAATGACTGCAACTAAGTGTGGGCGAGGGTGGGGGAATGCAGGAAGGGGAGGAGGCGGTGCGCGCGTCGGTCGCGCGTAAGGTGAACGATGGAATTCAACGAATTCATGCTCCAGCATCCAACTTTACATTCCGCCATCATCTTCATTTATAACCTTGCATGCAAAAGTTTTATATCAAAAGCCCCCCGCACCTCCGCGCCGCCCTTCTCAACAAGCCGTATAATTACTACATTGAGCACAAAAAATGTTTCCAGTTGCGAAAACATTTCTTCAAAGGCACGCCAGCGTGCATGTTTGCGCATTAACAAATAGATGTGGGTGGCTGAATGGAGGTCGGAGGTGTGACTCGTGAAGACCGCAGGGACAGGCTCTTTGAGGTGCCTTCCCACCACAAAGCTCTTCCGCCCTTTCGGCCCTTTCGGACCGTTCCTAACTCTTTTTCTTCTAATTAACTGAAGTGATTCATTTGTATTCGGCGAGAGCGGGGCAGGGGCCGGTGAGAAGAGAGAGGTGGGGAGGAGTGGCCTATCCCCACTACCGGACAAGGAAGAGCCCTATTCAACCGATCTGGACAATGGTCTTTCGTAAGATTAACAAATTGTGGCAGCCCGTAAATCGTCCGTCTTCAGAATGTAAATTTGCGAAAAAGCTCGACGTTTGATTAGAAAAAAGCTCCGGCCACAGTGGGGTGCCGGGCTCGGGGTAATCCCTTAAAAGCCTTCTGCGGGACAAATGCTCCTGTATAAACGGAACAATGGCGGCCCCCGACTGAATCGAAACTGGACATGCGAGCACTTTGCATTGAATTTATCTCGCAGGATATATATGCGATCTGATAAAAACCGGCCGGGCTAATTCACTCGATGGCCAAACGAATTGCGTTCCCGCCTTAATTCTTAAAGTTCGGTGCTCAGGGAGTTTGGAAATATTTATCCTATGTCGGTGGTGATTTTTTTTTTCTAGACCAAAGCAACCTGTCGTTCTGATTTTGTCTGTATAAATCTGTTTTTTCAATCTTTGTACTGAGTAATTATTCATCTTTCATTTATGCGTAGTAAAAAATCTTCGTAAATTACGAATGAATGCTATATACTATATATATGGAATAAAATTAAATTAATAAATTTAAATATGAAATTCGTATGAATGTAATAGCGAATTCTTAAAAATTTATGTTCCATGAGCATTACGGTTATTCGAAAAAATTTTAATAGTTGCATGCACATAAAAGAAAAATTCTGGTCCAAGGAGAGCTCATAATATTAATATTTACTTGTGGCTCATTGAATTTTTTAGTTTTCCATTAGAATAAAAATAAAAAAACACTTTACTAGACAGTTTCCTCTATATCTTGTTATAATGGCTAGGTACTTGATATACACTGACACTGTTGTTTATAATGATTGTACACCAACAAAATGAAATCTGACAATAATTGTCAGAGAATTTTTTTATGATTTCTCAGTCTTAAAAATATTCACAAACTTTGAGAGATAATAAACTAACGAAGTTTTATCTTCACGAAAAAAGTGTATAGGGACTTTTTGTTTATATGTATTAGGTTGTAACATAATAATCTGATAATTTTTTCGGAAACGTTCTGGAAATTTTTTACAACTTCGAGAAAGTTCTGTGACTATGAGTATAAATACCCGTGAGCAAGCTCAGTTCATCAGTGCAATAATCGACAGCGCAGCGAGTAGCATTATGGAAATATTTGATTTGAAAAGACGAGACATCCGCCCGCGTCCTTCTACTTTATTAGTTCCGTTTGAAGCATACAGCTAAGCAGGCGGCACAAATTATATGTCAATGTACGAGAGAAAATGCGGTCTCTTATCATACAGCAGTAGATTGGTTTCGACGTTTCTCGAATGGCGACTACAACCTTGAAGATGAACCTCACGAAGGGCGGCCGGTTGAGGTTGATGCCGACCGACTAGCACAGCTCGTCGATGAAGATCCAAGGAGGACTACTCGTCAACTTGAAGAAGAACTCGGATGCTCCCATACTACTATCGCTCGACATTTGAAAGTGATGGGTAAAGTGTACAGGCACAGTTAATGGGTACCCCATGAATTGACGGATGGTCAAAGGATAATGCGAGTAGCTGTTTGTACGCAATTCCTCACTTCACATCGTACTTTTGCTTGGCTTCGTAATTTGGTTACCGGGGATGAGAAGTGGATGCTTTATTTTAACCATAACAATAAGCGACAATGGCTTAGCGCGGGTCAACGAGGAGTACCGACAGTTACATGTAAAATTATTATACACAAGGTTATGTTGAGTGTTTGGTGGAATGTGCATGGCATTATCTACTGGGAATTATTACCACAAGGAACGACTATAAATAGTGAACGCTACTGTGATATGCTGGATAAGGTAGCCGTGAATCTTAAAGGAGAACAAGGCAATGTATGCCTCCTCCACGACAATTCCCGCCCTCACACCGCTTCGATGACATATAAATAAATTATGGAGCTAGGCTGGATTTCCTTGGCCCATCCTGCATACTCGCCGGATATGTTACCTTCTGACTACCACTTGTTTCGATCGTTGCAGGCTCACATTAGCGGAAAATCTTTTGATGACCGAGATGCATTGGAACAGTGGTTGTCGGAATTTTTTAACTCTCGTGAGCCCACGTTTTACGAGAATGGAATAATGTCGCTTCCCCAACGTTGGCAGGAGATCATTGATAATGATGGACTATATGTTCAATAAAATATTAAGCTAAATTGTACAAAAATATCAAAATAAAGTTTCTTAAAAAATTATCAGATTATTATGTTACAACCTAATATATCTCTATATAGAGGAAACTGTCTAGTAAAATATTCTTTACCATCTTATTCCTATGGCAAACTAAAAAGTTCAATGAACGACCAGTAAATATTAATATTCTTAGCTCTTCTTGGACCAGGATTTTTCTTTTCGGTACCTGCAACTATTAAACCTATTCGAAGGAAAACATTTTGTTTGTTAATCACCCTAATAAGCATTGTGTAACTAGGATTTTTAGTTGGGTACGTAAGACCCCCTATTCAACCATCCTCAATACCTATAATGATATGAATTTGTTGCTAAAATATAATATTGGTTAGGATGTTATTAATAAATACGGTAGATAAAAGTAAAAATACAGCTTTTGAAAATATAATTATTTATTTAATAATTTAAAAGTAATATATAAAAACAGAAATTATATTTATGTATCTAAGTGAGTTAATACTACTACACAAATTTACGTTAAGAAAACATATTCCGTATTCTCATTAAGCCTAATTGTTCAAGATCTGAATGAAGACTGACTGTTTTCGATCCTTAGCATGGACGTACCCAGCATTTGCGTAGGAGTGGGGCAAAAGTAAGGAAACTCAATAAGTAGTAGGAATTTAAAAATTCTTTTTCACTCCTTTATCTCAACAATAATTTGCGAGGGTTCTGGCAAAATCTGTTCAAAATTTTTTTTTCAAATTTATTTTGTGCTTCAAGAACCCTCTTCTTATGCACACTCATCATGCAGAGGCCGACAAGCCAGTTTTCTGTCATTGTTGACCGTAACCAAGTTTTTACTCTGCGCAAAGTACTGAAGGACCTTTCTATAGTGCATGTTGTGCAGGGCTGTGCAAGTAAAATATGAATGCCTGTTTTATGGCTCGATAAAATAGTTGTGTTTCTTTAAGTAGCGCAACTAGCTCCATTTCTTTTAGTTCGCTCTGTACGACATTTGTTTGTTTCCACATATTATACCACAATTCAGCCTCACCATGAAAACCACTTAAACTATAATAACTACAAGAAGGTTTTTTTTTCAAAAAGTCTTGGAACGACATTTGAACGGGTGCAATGTAAGCAGTGAGTACGCAGGTAAATTTTGCTCAGAAAACTGGTGCTCTAGAGACATAATTAAAGAATCTAGGTAGGGCATCATCAATGATCTCTTCCAAAACTCGCTAGGAGTCTGTGCCAGAGGATTTGCATGATCTGTCTGCCGATTTGTAATCCGTGGCATTCTCAAGATCCGTCTATCTCAAGATCGCCAGCGATTGAGTCTGCTTCGGCTATCAAACTTTCGCTTTGAACATCGGCACTTTCACGCTGTTTTCTAACTAAGTGATCAAAGTATTCGAAAACAATTACTTAAAAATATAATCTAACAGTGCTGAATGAAGTAAAATGTATTAGAACAGAACATTTGATCACAAATAGGTATTATAACTTGGGTGACAAAAAATATTGTTGCTTTTTCTAGTTAAAACCGCCACCCACAACACAGTAAAAAGATACCTACTGACAGAGCAGGCAGTTCACTTTGCCCAGGAGTTAAATTTTATTTTATAATGTCGCTTATAAAATTTCGAATGGCAAAGATGTATTTCCACATTCGAAATCTCAAAAATTCGCATCGTTTTCGCGAGTTTTTGAATGCGAGAATCCATCTTTCTTCCACACTCAAAATGTTGTAAATGACATTCAAAAATTGATCTGCAGATCTCCACACAAATCATCGTAAGTAGGTACGCTACCCCCCAACCTAATCTTGACAATAATCCAAGCCAAAAGCGAAAGACTAAACTTAAACTAAGTAATGTTACGTAACTAAAAATAATACAGGCTGGGACGTACCGTGATCTGTGCTAAAAAAGTTTCTTATATCCATTTAAGATAGCTAGCCAATCCAATCGCGATATTATTCAATTTAGATTAGAACTGGGTAGGTCAAATCACTATTTACTCACAAGCAGGAGCATTAAGGGGTTACGTGGGTCACGGGCGGTGTTACGGGAGGGCATGGGGGGCATTGCTTCCCCAAGATTTCAGACTAAAAATCGGAAAATTAGTTCACTGTTCGTTTTTCTTATACTTGATAAAATGGATGACCTCTAATTCCGCCCATGACGTGGGTTTTGAATTTAAAAAAAAAAATCACAATTTTTCGGATCCTGAGGCTGGGTGCATTTCCAGAAAATCTGCAACAACATTTGCAGTCTACCCGGGTAGACTGCAAATGTTGTGGCAGCCTGAGGCTGGGTGCATTTCTCGAAAATCTGCGACAACATTTGCAGTCTACCCGGGTAGACTGCAAATGTTGTCGCAGCCTGAGGCTGGGTGCATTTCTAGAAAATCTGCGACAACATTTGCAGTCTACCCGGGTAGACTGCAAATGTTGTCGCAGCCTGAGGCTGGGTGCATTTCTAGAAAATCTGCGACAACAAATGCAGTCTACCCGGGTAGACTGCAAATGTTGTGGCAGCCTGAGGCTGGGTGCATTTCTAGAAAATCTGCGACAACAAATGCAGTCTACCCGGGTAGACTGCAAATGTTGTCGCAGCCTGAGGCTGGGTGCAATTCTAGAAAATCTGCGACAACATTTGCAGTCTACCCGGGTAGCCTGAGGCTGGGTGCATTTCTAGAAATTCTGCGACAACATTTACAGTCTACTCGGGTAGACTGCAAATGTTGTCGCAGCCTGAGGCTGGGTGCATTTCTAGAAAATCTGCGACAACATTTGCAGTCTACCCGGGTAGACTGCAAATGTTGTCACAGCCTGAGGCTGGGTGCATTTCTAGAAAATCTGCGACAACATTTGCAGTCTACCCGGGTAGACTGCAAATGTTGTCGAAGCCTGAGTCTGGGTGCATTTCTAGAAAATCTGCGACAACAAATGCAGTCTACCCGGGTAGACTGCAAATGTTGTCGCAGCCTGAGGCTGGATGCATTTCTAGAAAATCTGCGACAACAAATGCAGTCTACCCGGGTAGACTGCAAATGTTGTCGCAGCCTGAGGCAGGGTGCATTTCTAGAAAATCTGCGACAACAAATGCAGTCTACCCGGGTAGACTGCAAATGTTGTCGCTGCCTGAGGCTGGGTGCATTTCTAGAAAATCTGCGACAACAAATGCAGTCTACCCGGGTAGACTGCAAATGTTGTCGCAGCCTGAGGCTGGGTGCATTTCTAGAAAATCTGCGACAACAAATGCAGTCTACCCGGGTAGACTGCAAATGTTGTCGCAGCCTGAGGCAGGGTGCATTTCTAGAAAATCTGCGACAACAAATGCAGTCTACCCGGGTAGACTGCAAATGTTGTCGCTGCCTGAGGCTGGGTGCATTTCTAGAAAATCTGCGACAACAAATGCAGTCTACCCGGGTAGACTGCAAATGTTGTCGCAGCCTGAGGCTGGGTGCATTTCCAGAAAAACTGTGACAACATTTGCAGTCACCCGGGTAGACTGCAAATGTTGTCGCAGCCTGAGGCTGGGTGCATTTCTAGAAAATCTGCGACAACAAATGCAGTCTACCCGGGTAGACTGCAAATGTTGTCGCAGCCTGATGCTGGGTGCATTTCTAGGAAATCCGCGACAACATTTGCAGTCTACTCGATCAGAGTGCAAATGGTGCGTCCTTAGAACGAAAAGCTGATAATTAACTTGACAGAAGGTGGAGTTTTAAAATTAAAAGAATTTAGACAAATCTAATTGATTGAAAATTTTTTTATTTCTAAATTTTTGTAAATCTAAAGCCAGTGCGTTTATACTTTTGTTCAATCAGTTATTTTCAACTCTTCCAATTTTATTTTAACCATTAATTTTATTATTTTAGAAAAACTACTGATATTTACAATTATAAAATTATAGTACTAACTGAGGTTGAATTTTTATTTTGACCATGAGTATATGCAAAGTATAAAAACAATTTTATATAATGTAGTAATGATTTAAAATATATACTACTAAAATTTTCTGTCGATAAGGAGCATATTTTCTTATTAGACAAGTAAATTCATCATTATCTTAATAATACTTTACTTATAAATGATTTACTTCCACAGCTGTCTAACAATCAAATTTTCATGCAATTCCCCTTAACCGATTGAGTTGACATTTTGCACACATATGTAGTTCCGATGACAATACAATGTTATGGTGACAGAAGGTGGTCAGGGAAACTCATAAGTAAATTGTAGCAGAACTCATGTGTCTGGGCTCATTTAATTCGTCTCGAAGGGGATTTTAGTTCTAATAAAATAAATAAAATAAAATAAATATATAATTTATATTTTATATTTTAGATTATTAGTTTGATAATTTATTTTGGTTATACAATCGTGGGCGCTATTTAATAACTAGAAATGTGATTAATGTAATTGAGACGTCTTGCTTAGTTTTATATAATTCAATCACCAATTAGTAGCATATATGAGTCATACATATAATACATATAATACAATGCAAGCGCCCATTAAATAAATTTGAGGGTTTCCAAACTAAATAAAAGTGTTTCTTCAATTTAAAGCCAAAATGGATTTATTTTATTTAG
Organism: Dysmachus trigonus; assembly: GCA_949715965.1. NCBI lineage: Eukaryota > Metazoa > Arthropoda > Insecta > Diptera > Asilidae > Dysmachus > Dysmachus trigonus. The sequence goes on from OX454320.1 coordinate 16,992,669, forward strand.
TCATTTGCATCGAATTCTACTAAATTTCGTTTTAATCAAATTAAAGTACATTATGCTAAATATTTATTTGTTGCTCAAACATATCTAATTGTTAAATAAAATCTTTGAAATTACAATTTAAAAATATTTATTCTGAAAAACAGGTGTAATCTAAGGTGCTCAAGAACGTATATAATCTCAAGGCTATTTAATTAAATGATCCAAGTTGAAATTTGTATGCAAGTCTGAGTTGATATTCATAAGAATATAAAAATAAAAATAAATTTTATATTATACGATACAGTACAGAAAGCAACGAACCTTTTATTTTGAATGTCCTTGTAGTCGTACAGTGGCGGAGAGCTTCTGCATAAAATTTCTTCCATTGAGGGGGTGTGATGAAGATTTGTAAGTAGCATACTTATCGGTTGTATGATATAAATCCACCCACCAGTAATGTGGGTGACATATCGCAAAGAAATTAACGAGGAGAATAATGAAAATTGTTTCTCCTCTGCTCATTAACAAAATGAAAATCCTTCAAACTCTAATAATCTAAAAAAAAAAAATCAATAGGTACACCTTCTGGTTGGAAGTATCTACAATAAAGTATGCTTATTTATATCTACTTTTGTTTTATTATTTATTTTATTTTGAAAGACGAACGCCTATGAGGAGTGTTTGCGAATGCTGTTAACATTTATTATTACCAACTTTTTCCTTGTTCCCCTCTAATTTATTGAAGTCCTAAGGCGCTGTTATGTACTTTTCCCATTAATATCGAATATACAATTTATGTTTTCGTAGTCTTAACGCCATCGGCATAACAAGCGACAAGAGAAAGTTTTTTGATAAATATATCGACTCACATTGGGAAATGTACAGTCAGAAATGAATGAGCCTACGCATATGAGTTGTTGTCTTAAAATGTAATAACATTCAAAATATAACAACGACTCCAAAAATGAGGATGAAGTTACAATTACAGAAAAGATATGGAAATCATTTCACATACTTGCCTCAGGTTTAAAATTGTTTTCTTACGACTCTGTAAACGCCTGAATTTCTAATAAATTCAAAATTGATTTTTTTCGAAAATAAAATGAAAAACATGGTACTTATACGTACAAACATGGAGATACCTTTCATATATTTTATTGATCGCTCAGGGATTTATGGAAAATACAGTGAATTACTCTAATACCTATTTTGTAAACAGATATGTTAGATCTTTTAAGTATTTTCATGCATAAAAGATGTTTATTTCTTTTTTGCCGTGGCTCCGTCACCATCAAAATATCATCTTTCCAAAGTTAGTACAGCCACCAGTGAATAAGTTGGCCACTATTTAGTTAAGCAATGACCCAGACACTTTACAATCTTTCTGAGGGAAAGATTTAAATTGTGGAAACTTAATAAAATCGTTTCCACTAACTTTTCCCCAGTTTCATTTACCTAAAGGAAATGGGTGGATGGTATTCTTAAGTATTGCAAGTAGAACTATTCAAGTTTTAGGACGCCCTTTTTCACAGAGGTAGAATATACAAAATTTTAAAACACCCTCCCAAAACTCCTTGGGAAAACTATTTTCGTTATAGAGCCTTTCCCCAGAAAATGGAGCAATATGAACGAAGCTTTAATGAAGGTTTGTTCAGACGGAAGCATCCGAAATTGTCGTCCACAATCTGCAGAGTGCAGAAAATATTTCTACGTAGTATTTGTTGAATTTTTTAAGCCATGAAACGGAGACCAAGGCCATCCGACGCCCATAAATAAATTTTAAAATTATTTAAATTTGTTTCCTTCGCAATAACCTTGAGATGAAATGAATTAAATTTCATGAAATGGCTCTATACGACTGTAGAGAAGGTGAAAACAGAGAAAAAGATGTTTCAATTCATTTTTTTTTCTTCACTCTTTTGTGGTTGTGAAAGATTTTCGTTTTTCGTATATAAATTGGATTTGTTGCGATAGAACAAAATATAAATGAGTCCTCTCAACACGATTCTCGTGGAATGTACTTGATAAAAGTATATTATAAAAGTTCGTAGCAACGTTTGACGTGATCCTGAGAGGTCCTTCAAGGATTAAAGTACTCAGTCATATGATAGGTGGGAAAAACTTCAGCACGTGCTCCTTCAGTACACGTTGAAAATATCGAGTTTCAGATTACAAACGGGCAGACGATATTGCTTTGCCTTATTCACTATTTACAGAGGTGTACGGACAAATACAGGGATAATCCGCGACAGCAACGTTATTTTTCTTTTACGCTTCTTTCCCTCCAAAGTCAATCTTTTTATGTACAGGGGTACATAAATCTGACTCATTCTTTCCCCCCGTAATATACAGTATGAATAAAAAAAAAAAAAGAGCAATATTTTTGGTCTCTTCAATTTTCTGATACTTGAAATTTATGCAAAGAAGACGATATCTGTTGCTTGGGACACAACGCAAATCTGTGTACTTTCAATAGAATTTGTCATTACTTTTTGGCAAACACGCCCTTGTCGACAGAAAGCATTATCTAGCTGCCTAAATGCCTTAGATCTATTTAGATATACGTTTTTGTTTAACAAGTTGCATTCATTCGTTTGATGTCTGCCTAAATTTTGGGTGTAATAGACAGAAGAAAATATATTTAAACAGAATGTGAGCTGCTTCCCGCAGTTTTCGAGAAACTCGATACGTTCAAAGGATACCTTTGAAAGGATAATTTTGATCCCAACCACAAAAAGCAATGATTTCCATGTATTATGATTTCAAAGAATTTTTTTTTTTTTTTTACGGACTCATAAATATGTTGTTGAAGTTTTGTGGATTATATTGGTTGACACCAATTTTGTGCAGAATAAGTCTTATATACAATAATTTCCATAGGATTTTTTGTAAAACAAACGATTTTTTGCAAACAAACGATTTTGATGTAAAGCCTTAGGCCACGCTTGTGCGATGTCGTTTTATGAAATTTTAAATGTAATGCCCGCGAAATGTTTACTTTAAAAATTTAGAATAATTTTAATTAAATATGCCATGCGGCGGTTTTCCGAGAAGGTTATTTTAAATATGTTGCTACCATTCATCAGATCCATATGAAGGATTCTTAAATTTTAAATTTTATACTCATAAAAATAAGACGTACACATTCTGGTTGATGGCTTATATCAATTTTTCAATGTAATAAAGACTTTTCACTTCAACCATGCGTTTCCTTTTTCATTTTCTCAATTTTCCAAAGCAGACCGAAAAGAATCGTTCAAGTTTTTTCCTGGAAAGCAATTTGATCAAATAATTTTGATTCTTTCACGACATTTTCATACAGCTGGTTTCTTAAAGAGGCAGACTGTATTGGAGGCTGTGCAAAAAGAGTTAAGAGAAAAGGCAGAAAAAAAAACAAGAATGTTATCATATCACCACAAATAATGGCATATAAACTACGTTTGTTTTAAGGAGGGGAGAGGTGTACCTAAATGTAGTTCTTATTTCTATAAAATGCCAGAAAATTAAAAACTAAGAATTTAATAACTTTTAACTTACTACAACTAGATGCCCCCAATATTCGAAAAACACTTTTTGGAAATCTTGTTTCATGATGAAATCCAAGATATCAAAATTTTTAAACGTAAAGCGATGTTTTAATTAACTTACCACGTAAAAGCAGTGGCGGACTAAGCCCGGCAGAGGCCCGGGGCGGCAAAACTGAATGAGGCCCCCCAGCTTTAGAAAAAATGTAGTTTTACAAGCTTTTTATTCAGTTAACATTTGTATGTATAAATAAGTGTTTATGTTTATTTCGTTAAAATCTGGCAAGTGAAATTTAAATTCGAATTCAATTATTTAAGCTAAATAAACATACATACCTACAATATGGAATGGATATGGATGAGGAAAATAAAATACGAATCGATCGAAAAAAAAAAATTAGATAAAATAAATCAAAGATAGTTTTTTTATTTTTTGTAGCGTGTTATATGTGTTTTCGTGCCTTCAATTTACTGAACTCCTCAATAACTTCTGTGAAATCGACTTCTTTGGAAATTTTTCTTTCTATTGAAAGCACGGCTAGATTAACGTCGCTCTTGATCCATTGTAGATCGAAGATAATTTTTAGTTAGTTTAGGTTTCGAAAAACTCCTCTCGCTTGATGCAACCGAGATGCAAATGGTCAAGAAGTATTGAAGTATACAGGGTAACGATTCACTGAAGTCCCATTTTATTATAAATTGAAGGATTTATTGGGCTCTCCATTTGGCAGCAACGTCCATACTCGTGTCGGTGGCTTTTACATGCCTGCGGTACCTTTTTATTTCTTGGGAAACTTGCTCCTTGTCAAATTCATCATAAATTTGTATCAGATTGTCAACTGCTACAGCTAGAGCGTCATCTGAAGCTTCTAGCATAAACTTTGTTTCAATAATTTGGAAAATATTATTGAAAAATTGTCGACACGATACGGGGCCATGAACCGTATCGTGTCGACAATTCTTGTATAAATCGGTCTATGCATTCATATGATATGCATCAATATCAACGTAATGAAATTTAATATATTTTAAATGAGACCAATTTTTATTTTTCGACGTAAATAGAATTTAGTGAATGTAAATGTAGGCGTACAAGAGTGAATTATTTACACTTCATTCATTCAGGGATTCCTGGGGAAGTACCCGCTACAAAGACGGGAATTCCCCCAGCGTATTGGACGCGTTCAGCAAAGTAAAAAGAATATTAGTACCGCGTAAAAAGTCTAGATGGCTGTAGTGTTTTGATCTTGATCAAATTATGTAGGTATTAAGCACATTTTTAAAGTCTTGTTTAGGATTTTATCAGGGGAACGCGAAGGCATTTGGGGGCCCCCCAAGACCGGAGGCCCGGGGCGGGCCGCCCCTTCCGCCCCACTGTTAGTCCGCCACTGCGTAAAAGTATTAACTAAATAAGGAATGGCAAGCGAGATTTTGCGTACTATAAACCTTGTTGTGTTAGAATTCGCCGCTTTTGTATAAGTCTCACAGTACACGTGTAAATACTACTACTATCATAATGAAGCCGAGCATTGAAAGTAAATCAAACGCACAGCTTTTAGGTCAGATTTGGCATAAAACAACAAGCAGAAAACAAGTTTAATATAAAGTAATTCCCTAAACTTTCTCACAATTTCTTAATTGTCCCCTCAAAAAGTTTTTTGTTTTTTGTCGCCGTTTAATAAATAAGCTACCCAGAGAAAGTTGCAAAATTATTTTTTATTTTAAAGTGGAGATGTCCCTAAAGAAATTTAAAAGTTGCTTAATTTACGAACACTACAATTATATAGGTATCAGTAATATAGCATGTACGAATGTATTTATACAATTTTTTGCATTACTCTCATAAGGTTAAGTTCATGGAAATGCTTTTAAAAAGTTTTTTGAACGAGTAAGTACTGGCGTATTTAATTGAAAAAAATATATTAATTTAAAAATTCTTAAACGTTTGATTATTGTACGTTCACAAAAAATGTTGTTTGATTTAATAATTGTTCGTTCAAGTCAAACAAAAAAACATTCAAATAAAATGTTTTTGAAAAAGTTTGTAGTCTTTAAATTTTTCTATTAAAACATTCTACTGCCATATCCGGCTATTTGAAACTACACTCAGTAAAATGAGCTTCTTATATTTAAGGAAATCATGTATTTAAATTAACCAAGGAAAAAAAAATTCAAATTCCCTATTATAAAAAAAAAAAATATTTACTTAAATCTTATAATATTTCTTGAAATTAAAGACTATTTTACTCATTTTTAAACCTTTACAAAATCAGGATTTAGAAATGCATTCTTAAATTAAAGATATCATTTTACTAATTGTTCTATAAGAAAATTCAAATTCTTTTTAAACTATCTTTAGGAGAATGAATAAATTTGGTGCACTTAAATTAAAGAACAATTGTTAAGGGAAAATATAATGCGATTTTTGTACTTTAGTTTTGACTCAAGTGTTTAAAGAGGGTTTGCATTACCAAGCAGCATTCCACTTGCTTGCGAGGACTCTTAGATCTTCGGATCCTTTTGCTGCCTGCACCTTAAAGTTTTGCCCTAAGGAAACGAAAAAAGGGAAATAATGATGTCCTTACACCGAACGAGTAAAAACTATAAAAGGAAAATTTCTTCCGGTCATGAAATGAAGTGAAATCGATTGTCGATTTCTATCCCCTTGTCCGACTGAATAGTCTGCAGAGGACAACAAGCGAATATCAATTAGGACAATTCTGTGAATGTCCTAGCTCCTTTTCCTTCAAAAACTGCCAAGATGTTTTCCTCGAGGCTAAAACAGATTTCTCATTTATTTTGCGTTCCCTTTTTATTTCTGTCTCGGTCTCTCCTTTATCCAACTCATATTTTCCTTATGTTTTACTCTAAAAATTTAAAATGCCAGAGAGGATAGAAAAGAAGAAAGCTTGAAGAAAAATTGAAAGCTAACACTGCTCGCAAGGAACAAAGGGAATTATTCTGCACCAGATGCTGCATAGGAGTACTACTGCAAAATAACTTCGACAAGAAAACGACGTTAGACGGGAACGGAGGAGGTGCTGCTTATTCTGCGGAATGGGGGTCACTCGATTTTGAAAAACTGAACAAATGATGAAAAAAAAAGAAAACACAGCGAAAGTCATTTTTCATAATCTTTTAAAAAGAATTAGGAAAATAATACTCCTTCTTCCATTTCGCATGAAACTCTTCAGTGTGTTTGAGCTAAAGGTTTTCTCGAGCCAGCTCAAGAAAGTGTCTTATACGAGAGCAAAGAAACTCAAGAAATATACCTCAACATGAGAGCTATTTTAATTCCTTAAAGAGATGTACGCATAATTCGAATTATCAAAACCAAAACGAATGAGCAAAACTTGTAAAAAGTCACATTAAAGCGCTGTGTGCGTGCGAGGTTACTGTTCTGGTGAAAGAACAGAGACAATATCAAATTATCTCTAATTTAGTGAAACGAACGCCCTGCATGAAATTTCATCGTAGCGGCCTCAAGTAATTAATAAGGCTATAAATCTTTAAATAACAATTTTTTTCGCCTAAAATACCGCATCCTGTGACACTGCGGAATTGTCATTAATTACATCCCGGCTATACGTCCTGATTCTATCTGATACGCAACAACAAATAAATTCAGGAAATATAAGTAGCCCCAAAGATTCCTTGAAACAAGGGGCGCTCGTATCCCCACTTGGCACAACATGGCTTATAGGCCTCATATTTCTTCGGGCGGTGGTGGAATGATTCTGCGGTGAAAAGAACCGACCTGCAATATAACGTGTGATCCACCCCAAAAATGACAGCAACAACATTGAGGAAATTTATGACAATGCATTAATATTGGGCAAAATTATTTGGGCGTTCGACTATTAATCTTTCGGCTTCTGTAGATACTAAAAGTGTTTTGTCAGATTTTTATTATATGAACCTCACTCATCGAGGAGATGACAGTGGTTAAATGACTCCAACGAAAGGACATCTCCTAATAATAAAACATTTTTAGTGGGGATTTCCGCGAAACACCTTCGTCAGGGGTATGGCACACTATCTCTTTAAAAAATCACAGATAAATGTCGACTATAGAATTAAATTGGACAGCTGCTTGCCTTTTCCCTGAGAACAAAATTATGTAGATTTGAACTATAATCAGCGCAGAAAAGATAAAATCATAATTTTTAGAATTTTTTTTCATTTCAGTCGGTTTGTTACCGTAGGTTGATTTAAGGTTAATCGTTTAATTTATGTTGCATATCTTTGCTTTTATTTTTAATTATATTATGAGAAAAATAACTTAAAATTAACTTTTATGTGTAGTACTATTATTTTTTTGAACGTTCTACTTCATTAAGGGGTTACGTGGGTTTTGAATTCCAAAAAACTTCACAATTTTTAGGATTTTTTCTAACGAAATTTATAAAATTGATTTATTTCAACTATGTATTATAATATAAAAGTACATCACCTGAACAAGTTGTAAACAAATTTTCATGAGAAAAAAAATAAAATTGAGCCATTAATTTATTTTTGAAGCGGTTTAACACTCGCTTTCGTTAATAAAAGGAACTTCTTTTTAACTCCTTTATTTTCGGAGTAGTAAAGGTTGAAATAATTCAAAATAAAATATGAAAAATAATAACAAATAAATAAAATAACTTAACTTCCTCGGATTTTATTTGATTTTTATGGAGAAAAAAACTATGTTTGATTTTCGTTGATGAACTCCACATTTTTTGCATATTTTTTTTTTCAAAACTTTGGCTTCACTGAGTTGCATAGCTTTGTTATGAATTTTTCATCATATTTTGACATATGTTTTAGTATTACATAACATTTTTAATCACACTTTTACTTTCGGTCGTTTTATCCCCTAGTCATGCACGTCTGCCAACAATTTGGAGGCTTCTTAACTCGGGCGCTAAAAACAAGGTAACATTTACTCGTAATAAACAGAAATATGTCTCGGAGAAAAAAAAACGGACAACAGAATAGCCAAGGTGAAAAAACAACGTAAGATATATATTCCGGAATAATATTCTATGAATAGATATTTTTATCCTTTTTCTTCTTTTTTTTTTTTTGTATTTCTTTTTTTCTTCTTTTTATTATAAACTTATAACTTTAAGGAAAAGCTTGTTCTCGTCGAGTTCACGAAAATCGATGATTTTTTACCGTAGGCAGAATATCTCGAGATAGGCTTATCTGAAATCAAATTTTTTTTCTATTAGTAGATGCATATGGCTTGTAGTTGGATGAAGGATTTGAAAAAAAAAAATGATATTTGAATTTTTGACAACGTTTCTTTAACAAAAAGTTGATTTTTTTGAATTATTAGTTTTTGAGAAATCATGCCTACCGGATTCAAAAATGTAGTTTTGAGAAAAGTTTACTTTTAAAACTAAGAACAACATTTTTTACGACTTATTCAAGTGATGTACATTTATATCCTAATAGTTGAAATAAATCACTTTTTTAAATATGGTAGAAAAAAATCCGAAAAAATTGTGATTTTTTTTGTGTGTTAAAAGGAACTAAAACTAAAAGTCTAAATTATAAAAGACTGTCGATCTAATTTTTTGAATACTTATTAATTTTATATTAAATTTCAATATTTTATTAATTGAAAAAAAAAAAAAAATGGCGGCCGTGTCAGCCGGACTCTTAGCCGCACGTAGGCGACAGAAATGACTTGGGCGTCACTGCTTCTAGAGGTCTGAAAGCAAAGTGTAAAATTTTTTTTCTTTAGTTTAGATCATAAACGACTGCACTTAGACCTTAATATTGATTTGGGGCAATTTGGCACATGTTTGAAATTGTGTGGATCGTCGATTTTCGTCTGTTTTCTAAGAAAAAACGGGTGTTAGCAATTTGCCCCAAGTTAGTATTTATTATTATATTATATATTGTTAGGGGCAGTGCTGAATTAAGAGCCCCTCACATTTGGCCTGATCGAGAGGCCTCTGTTCAAGGTTTATAATTACAAATGAAATATTTTCACATAATTGTTTTCGATTGATAAACAAGTCATTGCAAATCATTTTTTTCTCCTTCTAGAATAAAGGACTTTATAGATTAATTTTAAATAATTTTATCATGATTTACTGATTTACTTGAACTTATAAATAATTAATATTAGGGGAAAGTTGGGTAGCCCCGGACACTTAAATGAATAACAAATAAAAATACCAAAAAACATAATTCCTATCTTTGTTTTACTCTTAAAATAAAACTAGGAACTTCTTCATTTATGTTAATTAAGAATTAGTAGTCATATCAAATTATTTCAAAGAAATATTTAATAAATACTTTTAGCCGACACAAAATATGGCGGGTAGCCCCGGACATAGTAATCAATGGTGGCCCAATCGTTTTTTGGCCTTACAAACACTTTTTTTACTTTTGTTTTGAACAAAAATGCACTTTTGAATTGAATTCTGATACTTTGCACTTGGAATAATAAGCTCTTTTCGAAATTAAACATCGATAATAATGTTTTGGAATTTAGTATTTTTGATATAAAAAAGAGCAATTTTGAAATAGATTTTTATACGTTTCAAATGGAAAAGGGAATTTTTGCGTGGGAAAGGATGAAATGTTATTTGAAAATGTCATATATTTAACACATTGATCGCGGCGTGCGTCGATCCCCCATGATCGACAGTGAACTTTCCGTTTGGCCGGCGTCGGTCTCTGCGGACCGATAGTGGAATTTTTGTTTGGACAGCGGGACTGACGGCAGATTTTTATTTGAGCTAGCAGATTATTATTCGGCATTAAGAAGAGAAGCTGTAGATCTCAATTATAAAAGAAAAAACACTTCAATTGTACAGTTTCAAAATTATTAAAATTTATTAATATAAATAACTTTTAACTAACTAATTCTCCCCTTAAATTTCGGCATATTTCAAGTCTTTCTGAAACAATAGTAACAACATTGTAAAGTAATTTCCATAAATAAGCAAACTGACAAAACAATTGTAGTTTGTTAAAACAATATCGCAAAATTCAAAACTTAAAACCATGTCCGGGGATACCCGACATTATCGCGTCCGGGGGTAATTTGACAGGAGCAACGAAAATTTTTTGCCGGGAACAAAACACACACTCACGTGTAGCTCACTATGTGCTCACGATGCAATTAAGTTGGATTTGTTTTTACTCCAGAGGGCAAACATTTATAATAAAACTATACCTATGCAACGTCTTTAGTTTCTGAGAAATTTAAATGTCCGGGGTTACCCGTCGTCCGGGGTTACCCGACCTTCCCCTATAAATCTAGTGTAAAAGTACTCTACTCTCTAGAGTGCACTAAGTAATATTGATTAAAAGTTTTTCACTATATATGTTTGGGACCTCATTTGCTAGTCAGGCCCCAGCCTCGCATTTTCCTAATCCGGCCCTGGTTAGGGGTGACCCTTATGGTGGGCACTGCGACCGTAAAGTCGTTTGTGCCGAAGCCTCTTTAAAGTAAAAGACGGTCTGCTACCCTAAGGAACTTCAGAAGGTCCAGAAGGTCCTTAACAGAAGATGAACAAACTTCAGCCGTGTCCAAAAACTCTTGACTGAAGATCTTTCTTCTTAACACTAGATTTACGGACATTTATTGCATGATTTGTAGGGATTACGAAAAAATAAGTTTAGAATATATTTACGTTCGAAATAAGGGACTCGAGAGATAAGGAATTTACAAGAACATATCGTAGTATTATAACATCAATTAAATGTAATATATTTCACTAAAAATAGATAAATGCGACTTCTGTAATTTTCGCTACGAAATCTGATACTCGTCAAATTGACAAGTTCCATAAATCTAGTGTTAATCGTGCTAAAGCATGACAAGCACACAGAATATGCAGGATTCAATAGAAATTTTAAGTTAAATGTATTAAAATCAAATCTTCTATATTTAATGGATTAATTTAAAGATTAAAGCACTGTTTAAAAAGTCTACGCATACGGAAAAGATATGAATATTAGATTATAATAGTAACAGATATAAGATATTTATCAGTCCATGTGTGTCTGTACCATATTTTTGATGTGACACTCTAAAGGTTTAATTGCTAAGCTTTTTTTGATAAAAGAGGAAGTGAAGTGTTATAACTTACCATATAAAACAGCTAAACTATTTTACCTATCCATAAATTATATTGTTGCTATTTATTGGATTTTGCTCATAACTCAATCATGAAAAAAATATAAATTTGTGAAACATTAAAAATCATTTTGGCACTTGGTAACTTAAGGAGAAAGTTATTTTTTATTCGAAAATTTAAGTCGTTAATTGCGAAGTACAATTCACTTAAACAAAACAAATTGTCCCTTTTTTAATATTTATGAGAAAATGGGATAAATAGACAGACAAATAGAGAGGATTAGGACAGATAAAGAGATAGACGAATTGAGTAGATAACTTAACATAAAAAATTAGCCCCTATAAAATCCTTCCGTCTTAAAAGTAGAACATCTGAAAAGAAGAGGAATAAAAAAAAAAAACTAGATAAATTCGAGGTCAAAACTTTGCAGTCTAATTAGCGAAATGCTTAGAGGTCAGAGGGTTAAGTGTTTTAGGAAGGAGCCTCTGAATAAATCGCCACCAATCCTTCGCGCGTCTTTCAGCCAAAAGAGAGCTTCGTCGCGGCAAGTGGGCAGCAAGGAAGGACGAAAGCTGGAAATTAATAGATCCTTGTCATGCAAAGCAACTGGAATTTATCTCTGCTCCTTTTATTTGGCAATAATCTCATTAGTATTTCACCTAATAAATGCAAGCTGTAATCTCAGACTCCGCTCGATCCATCCTGGGCCCCATACTTTCTTACAGCGCCCCACGCTGCCTCGCCTCGCTCGAAGACAGAAACAAAATGGATGAGAGCATGCTGTTTCTGTTCGCAAAATTGCTACAATTAAGTGCGTTTAGTACGGCTGGGTAACAGAATCGTTCTGCGCTGGATAAACTAACAGAGTAAAACTTCCCCCACACTGTACTAACTTGCATAATTAGAGCATTTATCTGGTGCTCGGTGAAAGCATTACTTTTAACAACTCCATTCGCAGGGATATCAACGCTTCCATGTACACGAAATTTTATTTAATTGAAACAAGCACTGAAATGGTTTAAATTTTACGGCTTGTCCCAGATAAAAACATGTAAATTCATCATCTGGCCGGTGAAGCCCTGGTGAAGCCCTCCTATTTGCTGATCATCAGATGGATATGGTCGGATCTTTTGACTTTATTACACCTCGCCAGGATACAAAATAAGCGCATCATTCGCATTCCTTTGAAATGCGTGGCGGGTTTTCTGCATACTTTCCGGGGAAGTTGATACTTCAATAGAATGGAGTGTAATCGAAAAGATGGGGTACACAATTTCACATTCAAACATCTTCATGGAAATGGAATTTGAAAAATGGGACAGTTTAAGGTCTTGAGCTTCTTTATGAGAAGGAAATTAAAAATCTTTTGGTTTTCCACGGCTGAAATTAAGTACCCATCATTATTAAAATTGGCTAAAAAGCTTTTACAGATTCCAGCAGCATCTGTGCTCACGGCCGTAACTAGGGTGGGTACAGCTCTCTCTAGAAATCGCGCTGCTTTTCCCTAGAAATTATCTTCATAAACTTCGTATACTTTCCGCAAGGCAATCAGGGTTTATCAAATAAATATGTCTAAAAATTCATTTTCAGCTAAATGGCTTCTAGTGCTAGTTTCTCCTTGCACTACGCATCGTGTTTCGGTCGAAAAAGAAGCGAAGCGCGTATAAAATGGGGCTTTTCGGTAAAATCGTCCCATTGTCGTTGTTTCAGACTAGTAAATCAACTGAATTTAACATTTAATTGTTTATGCTTCCACAATTTTCTTATAACATGTACACATAGCAAGTTTAAAATTTATATCGTATATTTGAATTTTTGAATAAAATAAGCCCAACAAAATGTAGTCGGAAAATTGAGGCAAGTTCACCTTGGTAATTCTCATGAAGCAAATTGCAAAAATGTCTACCTCACCAAAATTATTATTTTCGAGCATTTATAATTCGTACCACAGGACGCTTTATTTTTCTCTCCGCAAAATAAAGAGATTAAGATACCAAACTTTTATTTTTTCAATGAGGTAAAAAAAAATTGGTAAAAAGACCTTTTATTTATTTCCTGCGACTCACCTATTTTTGAAGGTAATTTTAAGCCAGCTAAATGGTTTTACTGATTTGTCTATTTTCAGATGATTTGAACTGAGCATTTTACGAGGGTTTTAGGTAATTTGTCCAAAGAAATTAAGCAAATATCCTCTAATTTGTAAATAATTCACTTAGGTCTGTTAGGGTTTGAGATAGATAGATAGATATATATTTCAAGATGATGTACAGATTATTTATACAATAAGAATCTTAATTTTAGAGCTAGAATCTAAGTTCATTCATCTATAGTCTTTAATATAGGCTAGCAAAAGAGGTTTTGATTTTAACATTGAGATACTTGGGAAAAAAATACAGTTGAAGAAAAACCCAGTGAAAAGTACCTTACTTAACTACTATAAAAATAAGAGAAAAATCCATTACTTTAAAACTTAAAACTACTTAAGACTACTACTACTACAATCCAATTGGACGCAGTTCTACAATTAAGGGATTTTCTGAAAAGGAGCACTTTTCGAAGAAATTTTTAGCAATTGCTTTACACTTTGCAGCTATAAGTTCTACTTCTGCTAAATTGTGCAATTCCGAGGTGGAGAAGTGCCATGGCAAATTAAATATCATCTTGAGTATTTTGTTTTGTTTAGTTTGCAACTTTTTTATATGACAACGTGCACATTGAAACCATATTGGTGCTCCATATAACATAAAGGCTTGAAATATCACTTTATAAATTACAAGCTTGTTTTCTAAGTTGAGGGTTGAGCTTCTATTTATGAATGGATACAATATTTTAATTAGAATATTGGCTTTTTGTATAACATAATTTACGTGCTTTGAGAAAGTAAGAGTTTTATCTAATATAATACCTAGATATTTTGCAGTATCTGTCCAAGGAATATCACAACCGTTTATATTAATATTGCAGCTAGGCAAAAAACGTGGATGTCTTCTTCGAGTGAAGAACATTGCTTGTGTTTTATCCAAATTAATTTTTATCTTCCACTTATGAAAATATTTATATAGAACCTCAAGCCCTTTCTGCAGATAATTGCCAATGTGAGCAGCGTCTTCGTGCGAGCTGAAAATAGCAGTATCATCGGCAAAGATAGATGAGAGACACTGTGGGACGCTTGGAAAATCTGCTGTGTATATATTATATAAAATTGGGCCCAAAACAGAGCCTTGAGGAACACCTGATGTAATATTAATGGCAGCTGAAGATTCAGGGGCAATATGCACTTTGAACTTTCTGTTATATAAAAAGCTCTGAATTAAACGTGTTATATTAGAAGGAAAACCAAAGGCCATCATTTTATGTACTAGGGCATCATGCCATACAGTGTCGAAAGCTGATTGTATATCAAGGAGAACAAGACCGGTGGATTTTTTCATGGAAAAGTTTTCCTTAATATGTCTAGTTATCCTTAGAACTGGTTGGGTAGTATTATGCTCAGCTCGAAATCCAAACTGTTCGTTGGGTATCAATTTATTTATTTCATTAAATTCGGATATTTTGATTTTGATTACCTTTTCTAATATTTTGGCAAAATTGCTAAGCAAACTGATGGGACGGTAACTAGCTGGATCATCTGCAGGCTTCCCAGGTTTCAGAATTGGAATTATTTTTGCAATTTTCCATGATTTCGGAAAATACTTTAGTTTGAGGCAAGAGTTAATTATAAAAGTAATATATACAAGTCCGCCCTTAGGAAGTAATTTTAAGGCCAAATTAGGTATACCGTCGTATCCGGGTGTTTTATTGTTCCGCGTTCTTTTTAATATATTTCTTATTATTTTTGGACGGACGTACCAGCCAGGCTCGTCACAAGATTGAATTCTTTCGAGCTGAGATACAGAGTTTTCTACTTCTGCAACTGTCGAAGTATCACTGAGGTTCGCAGTTATGTTGAAGTTTGATGCAAAGTGATTTGAGAGCAGTTTTGCTTTTTCTTTGCATGTAACATATCTGTTTCCTTGCAACTTTAATGTAGGTAGAGGATTCCGCTTTTTCTTTATTATTTTTGTTATTTTCCAAAACGGCTTGGAACATTTCTCTAGGCCTTGTAATAATGTACTCCATTTCTTATTTCTGTACTGGGTAATTAAGTGTTTGACTAAATTATTAAGCCGTACTAATTCAAATTTAAAAGATGGTAATCTATATCGTATCCACTTTCTCCTGGCAATGTTCCTTTGATTGATCGCATCGAGTATAAATTGCGGCAGTTTTTGTTGTTTGTCATGTTTAGGAAGACATGGGGTAGACGCTTTAATACAATCTTTGATTATATTAGTAAAAGATGTGACCATATCATCAATTTGGCTGCAATTTATAATAGTGGCAAGAGACAGTTGTGATAGTCTAGGCAATTTCTGTTTAATAAGATTACGAAAACGTAGCCAATTTATTAACTTTAGGTTAAGTCTGTTTTGGTCTTGCAAAGAGGGGTCTTTGTTCAGGAGAAGAATTACCGGTAGATGATCCGAAGTTAAATCATTAATGACAGCTGGTTGGGAGAAAAGTTCAGGGCAATTTGTAAGGAAAAGGTCTAATACTGAGGGGTTTGCTTTAGTACAGCTAGGAATATAAGTAGGATCCGGAGGGTATAACATTGTAAACGGGTAGTTAGAATTTAATTCATGTAGTACGTTTCCCCAAGAGTTTGCTCTAAGACAACCCCACGATCGATGTCTGCAATTAAAATCTCCACCTATAATGAAATTTCCGCGTAGGCGTGTCAATTTTAACAAATCTGATCGTAGTAGTCCTCTGATATGATTGTTAGATGAACCTCCTGGGAAATACGCGCAAATGATTTTTATTGGCTCATCCATGTTATCTGTGATTTCCACCCCTATGGTTTCAATAACTTTGCACTTAATTATTTGCAATAGGTTGACTTTCAACTTTTTGTTTACAACGATTGCAACTCCTCCTCCTCTGGAATGTTCCCTATCTAATCTGAAGCAGTTATAATTGTCATTATGAAATTTTATGCTAGAATTTAGGCCAGTTTCAGTAATTAGGGCTATGTCAATATTATTAGTATTCATGAAATTAAAAAATTCAATAGTCTTGGATCTAATACCTCTAGCATTCCAAGTAATAATTGTAGTCTTTTTATGGATTATCGCTTAAATATTTCAAGGCTAATTCTGTGACAACATTAAACTGTTCGTATTTATCTTTACATGATTTAAGCTTAGTTATTAATTCATAGGTAAGCGTTTGAATTTCTGTAAGTGTAAATAACTTAGCATTATTTGTATTATAGGAATTATTACTAGGATTATTTGAATTATGTCTTAGAGATGACCAATCTAGATTACCACTATTATGTTGAAAGATGTTGCCTTTCCTGAGGGGTGGGAAATCTTCTGGACGGGAGACATATCCTCTAGGTTGCGGTGCATTCGGTAATTTCCTTGGTGAAAGTTTTTGACGAAATTCTACATAATTCCGACGGCTGGGGCAATCCGGATCCGTGGATGGGTGATTTCCGTGACAATTCGCACATTTTTTATCATCTTTGGAGCTGCACTCGGCAGTTGCATGGGGTCCAGAACAGTGAGCACAGACGGTTTTAACACGGCAATGCTTTGATCCATGGCCGAACATTTGGCAATTGTAGCATTGCGTTACTTTCTTTGGTAGTTTTCTATGAAAGTTCCATCTCACAATGGTTCGGTTTATGATACCGCACTTTTCGCGAAGTTCCTTAAGAGTTATCGTACCTCTTTGGATATATACAATGAACAGAGTTATTTGCCCGTAGTTGGTTTTTCTGTTTATAAGTTTAATGTCTGTGCATTTGACCCCAGCATCATTGAGATAC
Organism: Dysmachus trigonus; assembly: GCA_949715965.1. Lineage (NCBI taxonomy): Eukaryota > Metazoa > Arthropoda > Insecta > Diptera > Asilidae > Dysmachus > Dysmachus trigonus. The sequence goes on from OX454320.1 coordinate 17,010,134, forward strand.
GATTTTAATTGCTCAGGATCCATATCTAGTCCGGATAAAATAGCTTTAAAGGGTAGCTCCGACTTGAGACTGTGAGAGAAATATTCACATTTGGCTACCGTGAGAATATCACATATCTTTCGATAGCTATCAACGGACACAGGTAGAATCTTTATTCCGATCGACATACGCTTTAAAGTATATTCATTAATCCCATTATCATTCAGAATTTTGTGGATCTGGCCACTGTTGTTCTTAATAACATTGATTGGCGGAGGTTTAGGCTCCGATATTTTATTTTCTACACCAGCTGGCATGTCTCCGTCATCACCAGAGTCATCGTCGACAGTAAGAGTTTGTAACGGAGTGAAATAGTTCGCACTCACTGATGTACTGTTTGCACTAGCTTTGCTGTTTCGTGTCGCAGCAGTTCCTCTTCTCTGCGAAGTACTAGCCTTTTTATCATCCATTGTGATAAATGAATTTGATAAATATCGCTTGCGACTTCTCAGATGTTGTAATTTGGACTCTTCGGAGTCATCATCACTAGGATACACTACGCGGGGTCGCTTTATAATTTTAATTTAGACCACTTTATAATATTAATAAATAGAAAATTCTTTCTGGATGCACTTTTAAAAACACGTCTGGTCGCTACGAGAGTGTCCCACTCGACCCCAACACTATATTGTTAGGGTTTGTGTTTACGAAATTTAGACAAATTTCCCACAATTTGTAGGTCATTCTTCTACATTTTTTAGGTAAATATTCTACAGGATATAAACAAATTTAAAATGTGTACACATAAAAGTACATACATACATACATACTTCGTTTTTTGTGTTACTGTAATAGAACGGATCGCACATAAAATAATAAAGGGACATAAAATCCAATGGTTCCAAAAATGCTTGCTGCCCCGAAGTTTCCTTGTAATTTTAAAGTATTTGTAGATTATTTTAACAACAATAATCACATTTATGTGGGTACAATATCAAAATATGTCTCATAATCCATAATTCGAATCGTTTAGGTGGAATAGCTATTAATGTAGACAATTTTTCCAATAGACAATTTCCTACCAAATTGTAAAATGACTAAACACTGTAGGTGCAATATTGATTTTACAAATTATTTGCTTATTGAAGTAGGTGAAAAAAATATTTGTGTAGATGATTTTTCTATTTGGCAAATTTTTAGAAATTTTACCTTATAGATATAGTTTTAGCTGAAGAGAAAATATTTTTAGCTCATTGTAATAAAATTAGGAGGTTTAGTTAAAGGCAGTTGTAGATTTGCCGAATCATATTAGATGATTCATTTACTTTTGTGGATTTTTCATCTAAAACCAAATCACCTAAACCGAATTAGTGACTTTTATAAATCTGTTTTCTCGGTATACTTTTATGTTCATTCCTTAAACTTTTAGAGTGGACACAATGGTCTGTGTAGCAATCATCAATCAAGTGGTATTTTTAGTTGGGTCGATTCGCGTTTCGAAAGAAATCTGCACTTTAGCATTTAGTGATAGTGTTTGTACTGAACCTTTGTTTTGAAATGGGAAAGAAACGCGACGTATATGTATATTCGTGAACTTTTTGAGGAAAATAGAAAGCAAGCTAGTATTGAGAGGATATTTTCAGCTCTAAAGATTATTTTGAACGACCTCCACTATAATCCTTCGGATGAGAATGTGAAAAATATTTTATTTGTCAGATTGAATACAAATTAAAAATAAACTTTTATTTAAAACAATGAAAAAATAAGACTTATACTGTTTTTTTTTCTTCTATATCAGAGCTTTGAAAATATAGCGAACGAAAATATCTGTTATTTTTGCCAGAAATAAATAACACCTTATAGAAAAAATAAAAGTTTGAATTTTCCTAAATAACTATTATTTTCTAGCATTCAGTATCCAGAAATATCTATGTAATAAAGTGCAACTATTTGAAAAAGTAAGCAAACCGGATACGGTCACTACGATTTATAATTAAGAATACATACATTGGTCTAAAATAGTTAGTAAATTTAAGACACATTGTGTTCATATGCTAGTAATTCCAAGAAAAATATGTATATCAGTGATATTCTAGCATACAATTACAACAGAAGGGAAATTTTAATGTTAGAATTCGTATTGTCTGATATTGCAAAGAATGTGTACATTTTACTAAGCCAGTAGCAAAAGGAGATATTGAAGTTTAAGCCTGCAAGTATTCTAGACGAGACATGCGACTTCCAGGACGAACAAATTGAAAAATAGATCTATCTTTTGACTCTTCCTGAACATAAGTGCAAAGTCTCCCATAAGCAATAATGGAAGAAAAATGGAGACCTCCTTTTTAACTAAAATTGGAGTAAAAAGTTGGCCAAGTGCCAGTTGAGATTGCGCAATGAAACTTACGGATCAAAATTTTACAAACTAGTTATTTTATTTAAAGTTACGGCATTATTGCGTTACTTCGTCATTGCTTTTGTCTTACAAGTGAAGAAAATCGACATGACTTTTAAAACACTTTGCTTTTGTGCCCAGGATAGGAAATTTCAAATTATCAACCTCCAAAATCTTTATGTTTTCATTTCCTTGTAAATCTTTTGCGAGCGGATATGTTTAAAGTTTTCGGCAGCTATATTAGATCCACCATCTTTAATTTATATATTTTGATATCAGCAAACGTAAAAGTTTTTTAATTCATTTTTATAAAAACTCCCATGAAACTGTTGTTGCACCTGTACGGATGCCATATTTGATTCACCAATTTGGAATTCAACAAAAAAATAATTCTATACTGTATTTTGAAGTATAACACATGTTTTGGCAATATCGCACAATGCATTTAGTTGTAATTGTGGGTCCAACTATCGAAACGAATGTCCTTCACAAAAGCAAAGTTTAAACAAAACAACGACAATTTGTCCTCGCTTCTGGATGATGGCAGCATCTTATTTAGTTGACAACTCGGACTAAAAAGAATTTTTTTTTTTTAATTTGTTGACTTGTGTAAAAGATTGAGGAAGAATAATAGAAAATTACAATAAATTGAATTTTGGACGTATTAACTGATATTTTTAAAGCAACGAATTTGAAAGAAAGTGAGTTCACGACTTTATATTAATACTTCAAATGAATTGTATCATAAAAGCTGAAACAAATGCAATGCGTTCACAAAGGGAAATGCATTTGAGAAGAATTAGCTGCCTTTTAACATGTTTTAATTGCGGCAGTTCAACTTCCAATTACTAGAACTGCAGCAGTTCTTCGTCGTCAAGAACGTTACCTATAGTTCAATATTTGTGCAGAGGCACGCTTATGGAGGGTGAATTAGGTTCCTTTACAGCGAAGGTTACTTGCTCCTTTCTCTGTTCTGCTCTGAACTATTTCCATTTATTTTTGCAGAGCTGTACTGTAGCTCAACTTAAGAAAAAAGAAAGTTTAAGACAATTTCAACATAAATGAATATTCTTTTGATTAAAAGTTCCCTAAGGAAGTATTGTAACAATTTTGCTCCATATAAGAGTAATATTACCATGTAGTCAATTAAATTTACATTCCAATATATGAATATTACTATGTACATATATGATATATAAATTTAACCTTTATAAAATTCCTTTACTATCGAGTAATATTTGTTCTGAATGCAAATCCTCTGGTTACAGGAAAATTGTATCATAATTACACTTCGTTGTAAAGGCCGTAGCAGGATAAGAGTGGGTGGCCTGCCCCTTCTTGTGTGTTACCCGTTTTAATGTGATAAGTTGCTACTGTAATCAGATTAATTTATGCCGAATATCAATTTCGAAAAATGTTTTTTACACTAGTTATAACGAATTTTTGTGAAATTTAAAAAATGAATTTTATCGAAATTGACTGATCTTGATGGCTAAAATATATGTTATATAGGGTACAAAAAAAAAAAAAAATTCTGTTTTCTTCTTTTTTAACTATGAAGCTCTTCACAATTAGTTTAATTACAATTGTAAAATCTTTATTCAAATTCAAATAAAGGTATATAGTTTCTTTAAAGTGCTTATTTTATACAAAATCATAACTAAAAATTGAATTGAATTGAGTGGAAAATAAAGTTGTCTTGTTTTTTAACTATGAAGTACCCTTTTCCAAAAAATATATGTTATAGCCTTGGGTCTACGTATACTACAGAAAAAAATTGGCGGTGGTACAAAAAGGAAGTCATAAAAAAAAATTTTAGAAAATTTAAATATTTGTAATTTTACCCCTTTGTAATCAACGAAATTAATTTTTTTTTCCATATTGACATATGGTTAAAGTATATCAAAATCGGTTCGGCCAATTTCGAGAAAATTCATTTTTCCAATTTTCCAAAAATTCCTTACAACTACTGCACAAAACACTTCTTGAAATTGATATTCGGCTTAAATTAATCCGATCACAGTACAAATGGTGGCAGTCCACCCACTCTTATCCTGCTACGGCCTTTGAAACCTTTAATGATGGCAATTTTTGTGCCAACATTTATCGTTATAACATTCTTCAATTATTTTTTAGAGTGATAACTAAAAGTGTACAATGAAAAGTTAGCAAAATTGTTATTCCATTTTTTACTTTTCTAAGGCTGCAGTAATAAGTTTAACATATCCTATTTTAATAATTATAATGTTTTACCCTAATGTTCTCTCCCTGAATGGAAGTAGCAATTATATTTCAAAAATGTTTTTCTTTACATCCATTATTTATATCGAAAAATTTTATAATTATAAACTGATACAAGTGAGTTTGTAACTTTAACTTTTGCTAACATAATTATACAAAAAAAAATGTCACCTGAAAGAAGGTGTTCTTTAAAATATGTAGATCTTTCGTTTCAGCACAATTGAGTCGTAGATTCTTTTAAAGTTTTCATTGAATAGAAGCAAAAATTAAGGAAAGTATCAATAGTGGGCAAATTATGAAAAGTCCGGCATCTATTTTTGGTATCAGTGATAATCATGGGATGGAAGGGATTTAAATAGAATTATATTATTATTATAAAATATCTAAAATTCTGTTTGTCCGCCTTGGCGAAAATACAATTTAATTAAATGAAATTTAGCTTATTTCTTACACCAAAAAAAGAAAAACAGTAACTTGAAGTTTTTCATTTTTTCATATACATATTTAATAATTATTTAAATCAAATAGTATCAGTAGAAAGAAACGTTTCGCTAAATTCAACATTTGATTATTGAAAACCGATTAAACCTTTTCAATAGAACTTTAAAAATTGACTACAATAATGACTTCCTCTTTTCATCCTTCCCAAAAATGTAACATATAACATACGCTGTTTCAAATGGCTTCATATCACAAGTCATCAATTAAACCATTTTTGCTTTTGATTAATTACACACTTGAACAAATCAAACCTCTAAAAAACTACAAATCGATATTTAACCGCCATCTATAAGAAAAAAGGATGAATTTCTTAATCGATGTTACTTTAATATTTCAATCAGTTTAGACTGACAAGTTAATCGGTTTCAACGATGGAAGTGGAGAACTTAACATAATAATTTTGAATCGTTTATTACAGTTGAATTTTGTAGTATATTAGTGTATTCATTTATAAGTGAAGATGGCTTTATAATATTATCACATAATAGAGATAGTAGTAGAAATTTATTTACAAGTATACCCATCACATCTTCACAGTAAATATAATTAACCCAAATAAATGTGAAGTAAAATAATATCGAACTTCAATAACAACTTCAAATTCAACCACAAATTGAAATGGTTACCATCGAAGTTGATTTGATTGAATTAATTTAAGCTGACTTTGTTTTTGATTTTGTTGACGTTGAATTCAATTTAGTTGTATCAGTTGCATTTGAAATATAACTGCTATGTATATATCATTTAGTTTTATACTGAAAATAATATTTTTGGGTAAAAATTGTCCCCTATTATAAAAAAAAAACGAAGTCGTTCAAAAGATTTACGTTTTCCTCCTATCGAAAGTATGAAACTTTTGAATTAAAGTGGAAACGGCCATATAATTTTAAATTTATCGATACTTTGAGAGAGTACACCAATTACATACGTTTCCATTTTATAGAATTTTACGATGGCAAAAAAAGAAAATGTATTAACTTGATTTCTAGTTATTTTCGTTTCAAGGATCATGCCGAGGCGGAGGAGAAAGTTTTCTCATAAGTTTGCAATTTTAAGAAGTGAAAGAGCACCTGGCTTGACTCCAAAAAAAAAACTTCGCGGTAAGCAAGCTACATAAGAGTCTTTTCGCAGAAACATAGTTAGACTTCAGTTTGGTTCGATTTCGTCTGGCATTTAAAAATCTTTCTTCTCCATAAAACGACTAAAATACATACATTGAAATGTTTGTGTACCCGAACTACATTTAATTAAGAAAGAAAACGAATTTTTTAAATTGCACTTCGATTGTGGTGGAGTGTTATAAAGTTGGATGAATTTAGATAAGATTGTGTGATTAAAAGTTTTAGATAGAGAATCGAGGATTGATGGTCAATTAAGTGGTGAGTTGAAATAAAAATACCACGGGAGTTTAACAACTCGTGATTTGTGTGTTTAAACTGTCAGTTGTTGTTTCGACGACTAAGTTTTGCTTTTCTTTTCTTAAATCGGTAATTCTATGGAGTGCTCATTGATGCTTTTCAACATAGCTAAAACTTTATTTATTTATCTATATCGCTTAATATAAACTACAGTGAATTAAATTAAACTAGAAAACATAAAATTAAAAGATACCCTTATTTTTATTTCTTAAAAATATTGAGAAGACCAAACTTCTATCGTGCACATAGTATGTGCAGATTGTTGATCAAAGCAGTGGCTCGAACTTAAAAGCTAGAGTAAAAATGGGCAATATTCAGGCCCTGTCATTAGGATTATATGCAAAATCTATCGCTTCTACAACGATTATATTAACTCACTTTCTCTGTCCGGGACAAATCTTGCAAACAAAATTTCGACTAGTTCTAATTAAGCTAGAACTTTGAAAAATTGCATACATGTAAAAGTCCGGTGACAATGCAATATAGTATATCTTATATCGTTCTAAATTCAATATGGCGGATTACCCTTTTCTTCCCAACCCTCTTGACATGGGCTTCAAGTATGAATTAAATGCAAAGCAGTGCAGTTGACAATTCATACAGTTGGGATCGAAAATATATGAACAAGGTCAAGGATATCGTGTGTAGCTCTTAATAGAGTCACTGGATAATTTAATAATTTATATACATTTAAAAAACTATTTTATAAGATCAGACAAAAATTATTATTTTCGTTTTTAGTTCATTTATAAAAGCGTAGTTTTTAAAAATTATTTTTATATATTTTTAATTTCACATGTTTGTTTTTTTAGGTCAAATTTTGTAAGTCGACTTTGACCCACTTTCGGTTATCCGACTGAGTTGAAATTTTGCATACACGTAAAAAAAGGAGGAATTAATTTAATCGTAAAAAAAATTTAAAATAAAACAATATTTTAGTAAAATTAAGAAAATAAAGGTATAAGTCAATCACCACTTAAAACTTAACTTAAAAGCTTGTCGCGGAATTTGAAATGATTATTATTTAGTGGGTGCTAATTAATTGGTACAAATATTTGCTACAACCTACATAAATAATATTATATTATATAATAAATGCATTAACATAATGATTAGCTTTGTGTGATTTAATTATTTAACTTACTTTTGATGCCGTTAAGGTTTTTTTATATTTAATTTTTATTAACTCGACAATTGTAAAGAAAATAATTTTTAGATTGGATAGAAGAAGCAAATTTCTCATAACAAATGTGCCTTTACTCTTTAGGATTAAGTGGAATCTAAAATGTACCACCATTTGCTATTAATCAAAGTTATTAACCCACCCTAGTTAAAGCTTTTTATGCACGGTGTGATATTTTTAAACCATCTCAAAATATTGAAATTATCTCGCAGTCATACAATTTAATATTTTATTTGAAGTTTCCCATTTTTTTAAATTAAATCAAATCTGTGCAACTTGGGGGTTTTCTTTAAAATCGTGTGCTTCAAAGGGTTAATTATTAAAAGAATTGGAGCAAAATATTTCTCCTAATAATCTAATAATATTTCTTAAAGATTTTTGCCTAAATAATTAAAATCAATTTTAATTAACCCGAAAATACTAAATCTTACAACTTCTTATACGTAAATCATACGAAGCATTTAATTAAATTCTGACTATGTTACTTTTCAGTCTCTTTTCTTGGTGTACGTCTCGTAAAATTAACAAATAAACCCCCAGATAAAAGAGTAAAGCTTTCAAGCGTGTAACTGCTATCAAAAATTACTTTGAAGGTATTTATATTCTACTTCAACATTTAATCTGAAATAATCTCTCGTCATTTGTGGTTTTTTCTATAAATAGACTTTTCTTTTTTTAGACAAGGGAATTTCGAAATAAATATTTATTATATATATATATTATATATACAATCTACGATATAAGATTTAATTTAATGAAGAATACAATAACAAAACATTGTTTTTGTTAATTTAGAAAATAATTTTTTTCCGAGAAGATATCTACAATACTGCAATAATAAATAAGTAGATGAAAATCAAAGCAGTTTTCATATCATGTATCGACTTCGACCTACCACACGCTTTTTTAAATTTAATATATTCTATAGTATAACTTTGAATCTACTTCAAATAATATAGAAAATATATAATTTAATCGATTTTTGAAAAGAACTTGTATTTAAAAATTTTGTCCAAAAATTCATAATCAGTGACATCAAAAAACCTTAAATATCAAATATAAATAGTTTTTTAACTATAGATGGGAAAAAATCTTACGTAATTTTGGAGATGACAACTTGAAATTGTGTTATGCATGGGATTAATATTTCAACGCAGGTGCTATCGAGACAGCTACCAAAAGCTATAAGTGGTGTAGAAATGTATACAGTATGCTTTACAATATTGAATCAGAAAGACAAATATACAAACTTTATTAGAATGTTATTTATTATATGTCTTTACATATTGTACATATCTGTTCTTGATTTTAAGAAATAAAAATAAATTATACGTCAATGGCTTATTTTGTGGTTCATTACTTTTATAAAACTTCAGAATTGTTAAGGAATTATTTGAAATAATATTTTTCATGTTTTTCTCTTTTTGTCTCAATGTCTCAAAGAAATTTTAATCCTTACAAGACTGTGCCGAACTCACAAGTAAACTCAAGTAATGATTTCACTGACACTGGCTAAAGATGAACAGATGTAATGCGTCAATTTGATGTAAAATTACATATTTCTTCCTTTTACACCACTTTGGTGTACTTTCATAATGAAAATTTATGGAATATTACATAAAGTGATTAAAAAGAGTGTAATTTTAAACATTTTCATATGATGATTCCTCTTAACCCGAGTAAATATGAATAGTGGTCACACCTCGGCTGCACCATGAATGCACGGTTTCTAGGCGGCTATACGACGGCTGCACGTTCGGCCATATAAAAGCTGAAATAAACTTTAAACGACAACGGCTTGCTGTAATTTATAAATTGTGTCAGCCATGGTGCGGCCGTGGTAGCTCTAATGTAGCTGCCGTAAGACCGAGGTGCGGCTGTGGTAGTCTTTAAGATGGTAGAACTAAGGCCTTACCTAGTACATATACCATTTTTGATATATTTTACAGTACAGTCGACCGTGCGGTCGAAGAACATATTCAAAATGCAAATTTTGTGCAGCCGTGTTGCGGTTTTCTTAAATATTTTGGATATTCTTATTCGGGAAGTTCAGGATGAATTTACATTCAATTTTTAAAGAGTAACTTTACTATTATGCTGAATGTTTTAAAATTGTAATTCTTTCATCAAAACAACAAAGTTTTTATATTATCTTAAGAGTAACATCTTAATATTTGTCTGAATAGAATTCCTACTTTTCAAATTGCTATGCATGAGCATAGGCTTCTTCAATAACAATACCTTTTTCTTCTGTTTTAGGAAATTTCTTGTTGAATTCAAATTATCTTGTGGCTCTATCTGCATGCATAAATCTTTACAGACTTCCTGAAGATAAGATTACTAAACCTTTGCACTTAGAAGCCACGTTCTGATTAAAATTCTAGACAATCAACACAAACTTTATCATCCTCACCTTTCGGTATTTCCCCAGAGTCCAAATCCGACCGACAGACAATCTCCGCAGGTGCACTTAAAAGAATAAAATCTTATTGGGTTTTTTTTCTGTTTTTTTATTTTATTTTTAACTTTATAGTGACTCAGATTCTTCCTGACCAGGAACAGGAACATGAACAGGAAGAGGAAGGAAGGAAGGAAGGACTCAAGATTTTCAAGAATGTGGCAAGTTCCGGTACATAAAACTACGAGGTGCTTGGTGCTATCTATGGAAACATAAGATGCTAATACCCCACCATCAGGATGTAACTTTGAGAGAAACTCGCCGCCTGATTACTCTCCAGCATAATCTGAAACTTTTATGCAAATTCCTTCTAATAAATGAGATTAAACCAACTGTTTGCCTTCCTTTAACGCCTCTTGACCCAGTTACCTTGCTCCACTTCTCGGGTATATCAAAGGCAGTTACTCGCACACTCGTTTCGTCTTTCAGTGCCTGGCCAAAGTTCAAACCATTCGATAAAAGTCGGGGGGAATGGGAGAAGGAGGTACTTAATCCTCCGCTCTTCCCGGAGAATGCAAGCAAATTCCTTCGGGAAAATCCATTTGTCCCAGCCATTCATCCCCATCCAAACGTAAATTACCTGGGCAGGTAAGTGACAATAATAGTTAGAACCACGTTGAACCAAAAAGCCCATCGATATTCTGCACTCTATATACTACAATACTATAAGATGAAAAAAGCCAGTTAGCTGGATTAGTGTACTCTTAAACTTCCTTAAATTCGGAAACGAGGAAGGAACCTGGGACTTTTAAGATTGCCCTGACAATTCAAATTCCCAGGAGTTTAGACATCCAGGAAATCATCTACATAATTTTGTCGCCCTCTCGTCAGGATTCCTTTACAAATTCGGGAAGAGGGAGACTGACAAAGAACCTTATGATTGTACGCCAAAAAGGTGGGCAAAAAGTCTATGTCTACTTATCTCCTATGTTGGACATGGACATTTCAGCCGGGAGAGATTATGCTAAGTAGGCCCCTATCCATCATGTCAGCAAAAATATGCAGCATTCATATGAAATTTAGACAATCCTCGAGCATACGCATCAGCATTCCCGCAACTATGCAACAAGTATGCGATTTTCATACCCGTCCAAGCAGCACGGGGAGGGGAGAAGGGTGGAGACGAGCAAGGGAATTCGGGAATGCTGTAGTGGTGCTTCCAGGGGAGCCCTACTCCAGCTGGGGACACAGAAGACAGCCATTCAATATTGTGTCTATGAAAGTACAAGAAGCAAGTAATTGGCCCCGGCCACAGTACATTCATACATATTCGATGTTTATGTAAACATAATTTAAGCCCGAATGGGAAGTAGCCAGCCCTCCGTTCGGGACGTAGAACACTATTCCCGGGGAGAGAAGAAGAAGAGGGAGTCCTGTAGGTCCAAGGAGGGCTACTGCCCCGTAAATTGCCTTCATTTTCATGGGCTTCCCCCAAATGGTTGTTGTTGCTAAAATTGGAAAATTTTCGCTAAAGAACACATGCGGCCGTCTCGTAAATGGTGGCATATGGTTTCCTAATTTATCTGCCCCTAGGACTCAACGAAGGTGGTCGAATCACCCTTGGAATTAGTGCATTCATTGTACGTATTGTACTGGAGTTGCCTAATTTGTTTTTAATTTATTTGCATTGTCCAGTTGTTCCTAGTTGATATTTCCAAATAGGAAAATTTAAAATTATATACGACATTTTGGAAACACTAATGTAATGCTACAGATCTTTTGATTAAAATCACTATTTAGGTTTCTCTCTTTATAATTAAACAATAGTATCGATACGCCATGCAAACATAACTGAATTTTCCTCTGGATTATCAGTTTTAATTGAAAATTTAAATGGTAAGTCCACTTTTGTAAATAAAGGGTGTTTTTTCAAGAGGCGTCGGATTTCTGATAGGGATAACTTGTTAAATGAACTATCATTTTGTATATTGTCACTGTTATTTTTATTCGATAAGGTCTAACAAATGATCTTGGAAAGATATACACGGCTGAAACGATTGCAAATCTTGAAAATTTATTTCCGAAATCAGGGCTCAGTTATAAAAACTTATGGAGCAGTTCGTGAATTTTATGGGAAGAATACTAGCCCATCAAAACGTACTATTCATCGTATTGCGTGATAACTTACCATCAACAAGAAGGAGACCAGTGCGTTCTGAAAAAAATATCACGGCTGTTGAAGACCGAAATTTGTCCATTCGCTGCATGCCTGACCTTGTCCGTTCACAATTTGGAACAGGACTTATAAAATACAATTGGTGCATGACCATCGCGGCGGATGTTTGATGAAAATCAAGCCAATTTTCAAGCAAGTTTACCCTTTAATTTATGGCAAAATTTTGTTCAACAATGAAGCTCGTTTCTAGTTTAATGGGTACATAATTAAACATAATTCTTGTATTTGGTGTGATGAAAATCCTCAAACAATCTAAGAACCGCCTATCCATCCAGAAAAATGCGATACTGATGTTGACGAATTCTAGTTTCAACAAGACGGGAGCTACATGCCATACAAAATCGAATTATTGAAGAAAAAATTCGTCGAAAATCTTAGTCAATTACCCTCCAAAATAATTTTATTTGATACCCCTGCATGTCACTGGCAGACGTCAGTTTTAATGATAAAAATTTATCTTTCGAATAAAACCAAATTTACGGTCACATGCTTAATATTTATGTATTTTATTTTATTTCAAAATCAGGACACGCTTAAAGAAACACTATATTATTAACAAACTCTTATTGTTGAATCAATTAGAAATATTTTTTTTAGTTTATATAACATTTTTTAATTAATAACTTCCACACTTACTAATGAAAAGAAGAAGAGTACTTCCGAAGCTTTTGTTTTTAACAGAAGGATAGCAATAACATTATGGGAATAAGGTGTTTTCTTAAGGATAATTAATTATACTAAATAAGAAGTAATATGTTATACATACAGAGAAAAAAAAAATTAAATGTGTTATTAGCATAAGAAACGATAACAGAGATCTTAAGGAAAAGTTAGTTAGTTAGGTATTAAGTACTATTGTTTCTCGATATAGGCCCATTTACGTACACAGTAAAAAATAATTTTAATTTCACAACACTCAATTTTGTAAAAAATTACACACTTTGCATGTAAAAGTAAGGAAAAGTGTAAAATCCGATCTTGCAACGTGTAAAACTACAAAAACACTTAATTTCAAAGGAAAACGTTTAAAAACCCATGGAAAATTTATAAGTCACTGTTGAAGCATGTACATTTATAACGCAATTTATTTTTACATGCTCATGTTTGTATTTTTAAGCGCATATATAGAAAATTACATTTTTCGAATAAGAGAGAATGAATAGAACTTGTGCATTTCACATGGGGACGTTGTGCGGTTAAGTCGTGGTGCTAAGAATCGAAATTGTGGTGATTTTCTTCTGCTCCTGTTTTTGTTCTACTCAAGGTAGGTATAAAATCTTCAATTTTGTACAATTAGTAAAATATTGTATATACAGTTTTAACAGTGCTATCCTGGCCACCATCAAGCGGATTTAAGAAATAATTATACTTCACTTATCTTTTCATTGAAGGCAGTGTTACCTGCGTGTTATTTAGTCCGAGAGCTCGCCTTAACCTTTAAATATGTCTTGTATTTATTGCGCGGAGTGTGAAATTAAGTTTAATAATATTTCTCTTTATAACAAGCATCAATACGTTCATAAGTACAAAAAAAATTTCATTTTCAAGTGTCAGTTTATTGGTTGTGGGGCCGTATTTTCTAATTATGCTTCTTTCAATTCGCATATATTTCGGCACCGTCAAAATCTATGTAGAAAACCTTATGAAAATATACAATTTTCTTGTAAACATCGCTTTTGTACATTTTCATGTACATCTTTGCAAGTGATAATGGCTCATGCAATTTCTCATTTTCACGAAAAAGGTGTCATTATTTGTCCTTATACCTCCTGTCCTAAGAGGTTTATTGTAAGGTCATCTTTCCGAAGCCATATTTTTCGCAAGCACAGACTTGCTGAAAATACAATCAAAACCGAAAGTTCCATTTTTAATATAAATGAAAATGAAGTTGGCCTTCAAGAAAATGATTGCAATTTGTATAGGGCTCCATCTTCTTTTGAAAAAAATTTGTCTTCAATTCTCTTAAGACTTAAATCTAAATACGGAGTGACGGAGAAAACTCTTCAGTATTTTGTGGGTGAGTTACGAACATATAATAGTGTACATTTTTCTACTGTAACAAATAAAATAATAAATTATTGTACAAAAATTCATTACAACAGTTTTAAAACTGATATTGTTAACATTATTCAAGAGTCTAATAATGATTTTGACAAGTCTTTAAATCAGTTAAACACTCCTTATAAGCGACTTACCGCGTTTAAAAGAACATTTTCATATGTAGAACCAACAGAAATATATCTTGGTAGAAATAATACTCATAAAAAGTGTTTTTATCATTATGTTCCCATATTGGAAACGCTTAAAGCTCTTTTTTTCGATAAAAGTGTTCAAACACAATATTCTTTTTCTAAAACCTGCACAGAAGATGTTTATGAGAACTATACAGATGGAAACGTGTATAAAAAAAATGCTTTTTTTCAAAGTGAGGAAAAAAGAATTGAATTATTAATTTATCAAGATTCATTTGAAATATGCAACCCTCTAAGCTCTTCAAAGGGAAAACATTCTTTATTAGCAGTTTATATGGTACTTGGTAATTTACGCTCATTCAATCTTACACAAACACAAAACATACAGTTGGTTTTATTATCTAAGCAAAAAGATGTGAAATTTTTTGGAATAAATAAAGTAATCGAGAGACTTGTAGAAGATTTATCCATATTAGAAACAAGTGGAATCGATGCTTTTATTTTGGAAACAACTTTTAATATTAAAGGTACTCTGGTTGCAATGCTAGGAGATAATTTAGGCAGTCACCAAATTGGGGGATTTAATGAAAATTTCAGCAAGTCAGAATATTTATGTAGGTTTTGCCTGTTTACTAAAAACCACTTAGAAAATAAAAATGTGGATACAAAACAATTGAGAAATCCTGAGCAGTATAAATGGGCTATAAAAGCACTTGAAAATAGTACTGAAAAAAAACATATTACAGGTATAAAACAGGACTCGTCTCTCAATAAATTAATACACTTCAATATCTGTTCACCTGGTTTACCTCCGTGCTTAGCGCACGATTTATTTGAAGGAATTATTAAAAAGGACCTATACTTAATAATTTCATTTTATATCAATAATAAAATTATAACATATAGCTATCTTAATCTCATGTACAAAAAGCTTTCAAAACAACTTAAACTAAATTTGTCTCTACCTGAGTTAAATAATAAGATCCGATCATCAATGCCTGGTACTGCTTATGAAAATCTGTATTTTTTGTTACTCTTTTGTGTTATTATGCGAGAACAAAATATGGATTTTGACAGTAATGTATGGATTATGTATCTCAGACTGCTTGAAGTATGTAGAATTATTAATTCGCCAAAACTAGCAAGTTGGCAGCTAGATTATCTTAGTTTTTTAATTCAAGATTATTTTCTGTACCGCAAATTAGCCTTTCCTGATGCTCGTTTTTACCCAAAGCATCACTATTTGTCGCATTATCCTCACCTTATCCAAGATTTTGGACCACTTGTTAGACTTTCAACTCTCCACTTCGAGCAAAAACATCAATTTTTTAAAAATATGGCATTAAAATCCAAGAATTTTATAAATGTAACAAAAGTGTTATCTATAAGGCATCAGCTTTATCAAGCTTCTTTACATGCAGATAGATTCCCAATGGAGATATCGGCAGACAAAGTGGAATTGATAGATCTATATACGTTTGATGTATGTATTGAAAGCAACAATTTCAAATTTGTTAGCAACTCTGTAAAAATACACGGGTTTCAATATAAAAAAGGTGATTGCGTTATAGTTGGTATTAATGAATATTCTCATATAAGAGTTCTGCAAGTAGATTGCATATTTCTTAAGGAAAATTATCAGGAACCGTGTTTCAGGGGAAAATGTATGCTTATGATTTTCAACTGTAAGGAGGGCTTATATGAAGTATGTAAAAATAATGAAGAAGACGAATATATTTTCTTTAAAGATTTAATATCAACGAATCCTTTTAGATGTTGCAAACTAAATTCCAAAATCTTGTTATCATTACCTTTCTTTATTTTTAAGAAAAATCCATGAAAACTTCATTTCACAAATCTTCATTTTTTTACTTTGTTTTCGGATCCTATTTGTGACAAAAAAATTCTTCACAACATGCGGGAAATTTTAATTTTTGTGCCGAAGCAATCCCACTTTATAAGATGAAATTTTATTTTAAAAATGACACCTTTTTCGTTATTTTTAATTGACTTGTTATATAACCTGTTATATATAACACTCCACACCATCACTATTTCTTTCAAAATTACATTATTTATTTTGCTTCGAAATATTTTTGAAATTTAATAAATTCTTCCTAAAAGCAGAATTTAATCCCAGTTCTTGGTATGCTGTATAAATACATCTATCATTAGTTTATCAAAATTAGCTTATTACCTTTATTTTTAATTTAAGTTCTTTCTTGTTTTTCTTAAATTATCTTGCCTCTCTCTATTTTTAAGGAAATTTTATAAAAACTTCATTTCACACATCTACTTTTTCTACTGATGATTTCCAATAAAATGATAAAAATTTAGCAAGAGAATATAAAAAATAATCATGTCGACTAAGAAAACTGTTTTTAAAATTTGGAACGCGACACGGACTGAAAAACGCATGGTCATTGTCGAACCAAGCATTCAAAATGTAATCAATGCAGGTATAAATCATTTGTTTTATATTTTTGTGTTATTTAATTTGTTACTACATTATAGCTCACGCAAAAAACATATTTGGTGAAAAACTTGTGCTTGAATATGACGGAACCTTGATTGACGAGGATGAACTTTTGTTATTGTGTAGCGAAAAAACGTTACTTCTTCTGAAGAAGGATGAGATTTGGCAACCAGATTGTTACACTTCAGTTTCTCATAGTTCAAGTCCTAATTCTGTTTCTGTACAAGAATTTATGTCGCCCAAGAACCAGCAACAAACTGCCCTCGATCCTAATCAGACAGATGAATATTACGCTGTTCCATCGACATCTAAAGACGTATCATCAATTATATTTTCACCGGAAGAACTTATCTGCTTAAGTAATATTAATAAGATCTGTGACAATGAATCGGAAATCTCATCTTTACCGAGTACCATGACTATGTCCAGCGGCGCTTTGTCCGACAGCGAGAAAGAAGGATCCAGTGTTTTGGTTTCAATAAAAAAGAGTTTTGACAACTTTAAAATTCCATGGTCAAAATTTCCTAAAAATATTATTGACATTTGCAATAGGAATGAAAAGCTAGGAGCTAATTTAAAGTCTGTAGTACATATTATTGTTGATGAGCTTAGAGTTTTCTCCTTCTATATACCAGTTAGAGTTTTTCGTGATGTGGTTGCAAAATTAGTGGAAAGGTATCCAAATACTTTTCTCTATACCGATAGCTTGGGA
The DNA here is from genome assembly GCA_949715965.1 of Dysmachus trigonus. Lineage (NCBI taxonomy): Eukaryota > Metazoa > Arthropoda > Insecta > Diptera > Asilidae > Dysmachus > Dysmachus trigonus. The sequence continues at coordinate 17,027,865 of OX454320.1, forward strand.
AAACCTACAACTATCAAAAACTCTCCGTTGATTACGCAGTTTATTCAACGAAATAACTATTTAAATCGGCCAATGCACAAAAAACGACCAAGCCCAACAATTCCAATAGGAAAAAAACGTTTATCCAAAAACTTTGAAGATACTTGTCTCAACTGGAATGTAAGTGGTGATTTTAGTAACACTAATGAAATTGTTCAACACCACAAAAATCAATTAATAAAATTAAGTCAACAAAACAAATTCACCAAAGAAGAACTTGATGAAATTTCAAAAATGATGAACTTCTGCTATGGTGATATTAGAGCTTTCTTAAACAATCTTGAAAATGCACCATCGGTGAAGGACATCAAAAACAACTGGCCTTTTCTTCTACAACGACAGTGGATTTTTAGTCATTTTGAAAAATTGACAGGAGTTTGTATAGAAGCTGTTGAAAGTAACTATAAAAAGAAACTCCACAACATATTTGACTTTGCTAAAAAGTCAACTGCGAAGACACTTGCAAACATTGATAAACTTGCATGTGAAAAGACTGAGACCTTAATAAGAATCATATCTGCGTACTTCAAAGAAGAAATGGAAATCATTTTTAAATCTTTTCTGGTAAGTTTCGCAGTTTTAGTTCATGCCTGGTATTGTAATTACTCCCTATTCTAGATCGGAACTACACTGGCAGAAATAAAGCCACCAGGACCATTCCCTTGGTTTGCTCTTATAGGTATGTCGTACATATAATTATCTATTTAGATAAACTTCTTTTTTTATTGTATTGAAATTAAATGATTGCGAATTGTGTAATTCTGTTTATATATCATGATTAAAAATTCGAATTCGTGATACATATTTTTATTTAATTTTTTTCATGTCCTCTTTTCATATGTTTTGAAATGTTGTCCTAAGGTTTTCGCATTCACTTTATTTAACATTAATTTTTTATTAAATTATGCTAATAAGAACAAGTTTCTTTCTTATATTTCTTATGTGAGAATACCTTGAATATGTATTATAATATAACGAATTTTTTCGTATTTTTTACAGAGACCGACAGCGAGCCTGTGATATATATATACGCGGACAATGAGTTGGTTAATTCGTCCTCCAAAAATTCCATGGACGCTCTTCTGCAAATATTCTGCTTATATTTCAACTTAAATATACAATACCCTCGTGAAGTTTCTCAGAGTTACGAGTTTATACAACGCTACTTTTTCGAAATGTACACAGAAGAATCAAGAGGCAGGAAGAAAAATATAACGGCTATGGCGAAAGTTATTCGGTTCATAGACGTCCTTGAAAATACACTTGAGTGAAAACTTGATACTTTTCTATAATAATCATTTGCACTTAAATTTTCATTGATATTTCTGTTTTATAAAATTAAATTTTGGAATTCGTGTATATCTTTTCTCTTCTGCATATTTCTTTGTCATATCTTTTTCAATTTTTGTAGTTACATTTTCATATATGTATCCATTCAAATATTTTCACAACTTATATTTAAAATGATGCAAATCGATTAATTTTTTGTTTTTCTGAATATGATATAAAATTTGAATTAGTTCACTACATGAACAAGAACATAAATAATACTATTATAATTACTTATTGAGTAAGGTCAACTGTATGTAAATATATTATTTTTTTATAAATATATTTCACTAGAAAACTGCAAATATTTTATTTTTTTTTAATTTTTCAGGCCTAAACTGAAAGGAGGTCTTATTAAGGAAATTCTGGATTTCACATGGCAATGCTGTATTTATATGTATGTTATTTGAATTACCTACTTATGATCATAGTATTTACGTAGAAGAGTATTATTTTATCCAAATCGGAATCGGAGAATCATTGAATTTACACGAAACTACGATTTTGAATTCCAAAGAAATACAATGTAATTAAAAAAAAAAAAATTAAAAAGAACTGGGATTTCAAATTCATAGTTGTAAATGTTAAGGCGAGTATAACACTTGTAAGGAGTCGATCGCACATGGCCCAATAAGAATTTCATTTTCATGCATACTATTATCAAAATAAAATAATTAAAATTCTTCATTTTTTCATAGTAAATTGCTATGCAATTCTATACTTATCCTTCTGAAAAATCTATCATAAATTCGAAATTACTTTTGATTTTAATAAAAATATCATTCAGTCAAAAATATCAAAGGAGTACATTTAAAACGAGAGAAAATTAAAAAAAATCTTAATTCAAATGCGAGAACAGATCGTCTTCTTGCAAGTGCCAAATCGCCCTTAAGAATGATTCTGATTCATGATTCTGATTCAGATAAAAAGTACAGATATTATACGTAAATATTACAACCATAGAAAGGTAATTTATATAATGTATGTATAAATACATCATTAGGCGTGTAAAATTAAATTCAAATAACTTTAAAATATTACATTAAACATTTATTTTTACACGCAAAAATGCTTAATTTTAAACTACAAACTGTAAAAGTAAGCACGACTTAATATGATTTTAGCTTCCATTATATTTATTTTTACATTGCTTGTAATGGAATTATAAAGAACTAAATTTATTTTTACCATTCAAAAGATTTAAATTTAAATTCTTTTGCTGTAAAAATTAGAAGTTTTGAAATGTAATTTTACACATGGATACATTTTTTCTTACAACCAAAATTTAACTAAACTTTTGGAGTGTAATTTTACATGTTCAGTGCTGGCAATCTGTTGCCAACATTAAATGTTGTAAAAATTTTTTACTGTGTATATAAAAAAAATGGTAATAAGAAAACAGTAATTTTCTTTAACATATTATATTATTATTATAATTTCACCTCGATTTTGTTGACAGCTTGAATCGAGATAATAGACCTTAATGAATAAACAATTAAAAACAAAGCTGGCTACATAATGTTTGTTTTGTTGCGGTTTTGATCAAATTCTTTAGCTGAAAAAATTTCGTTTTCTTTCCTGTCGAAACGTGTAACATTACATTTTTTAACTTAAAATCGAATTCGAGCAAAAACAAATTTGTGGGTATAGCTCTGCTAATATGAAATATTGTTTTTTTAATTCACATACAATTTAAAAGAGCACTTCTCCCAATTTTATACAACTCACAACTTGAAAGAGGAATTCTGAATTCCGGCCTATTTTATATTTTCCACTAATATTCATCAAGCTAGTTTTAAATGAACGAACATGTCTATGATCTAAAATAAGCTCTAGAGGTTGGGAAATCGGAGATAGAAGGTGACTCATTTAAAAATAAAATCACTTTAAATAAAAGTTAATTTAAAAAACTATGGTAGTTATTAAAAAAACACTCCATATAAAAGTTGCAAAGAGACGAGTGACAAATCGTTTGATAACCTTGGTAGTGGAGTGTTTAAAAAATCAATGCAAAGTATAAACTAATAATAACCCTCTTTGTAATGTCAATATACTTAACATTTAATCGAGAAAATGTACAAGACCCAAATATTTGAGTAATGATAAATTCAATCATATTGCTATCCCCAATAATTTTGGGTTTGCCCCGACCTCTAAGCTGTATCACTCACTGCAGAGTGACCTAAATTTAATATTCAATTTAAAAAGAAAAAAAAAAACAAAGTGGATTATGTCACTTGTCCTTGTATATCCCTTCTCCCCCTCAGCGATTCCCGCATAGCAATATTGTGTATGGAATAGTGCTAAACTGAATGAAACTCGCCAAAAAATAAATAAAATTTCATTTAAATCGATTAGCAGGTTTTGACAGCAAAATCCCGAAGGGCTTAACACCAGAAACATATTTCAAAAATAATAAATGTGGTTTTTACTTGGCTCTCACTTGTATGTATGGTGCACAAAAAAAGTAACAAATTCAATATTGATGTACCTAGTATCAGGTATGTCATGCATATTTATTAGATTGTAGACAGGAGTACAATTAAAATTCGTTTGTGGCATTTACTATTTCCACTTTCACTACTTTATGTCATTTTTAGGTCCATTTAAAATTTGTATTATTTTTTATATGTGGTAAAACAAATGGAACATCCCATCAGTGGTGATCTTTCCCTCGACCTTTTCAATATTTAATATTCAATTAGCAGCATTGTATATCGTCCCTAATAGTTGTACGTATAACAATTAAGCGTAAATTAAGTGAATTAAGCAAATTAAGTCGTTGGAAATGTTTTCCAGAATATTTAAATTGATTTCTCTAATTAAGCTTAAATATATTTCAGATTAGCGTAAAGTGGCCGAATATATGTGATATTTTCCACATGGGAGCATTTCTCCCAATGGAAAAACCTTTTCTGTGCTCTATGGTAATTAAACGTGAATAATGCCACAGGGGAGTGGAGGATTTTTTACACAAAACAATAGATTTTAACAGCAGGGAAAAACAATGACTGTAGACTCTGTAAATTTCGTGTCCGATTTTGTGGTAGTGTATAACTTTTAATTTGACTCAATTTGACCGACTTTTTCCTAATCAATATAATTACGAAATTGTTCGAAAGAGTGTTGTAGTGGTGTTTTTGTTTTTTTTTTGTAAATGGTATATTTATCTACATCTTAAAGGAGATAAAAAATATTTCCTTTAATCTAATTTACCCCCCTTTGCGTCTCCAAGGATTCACAAAGTCAATTGTGTGGATTAGGAATTACAGAATTACGCAGAAATTTAGCTCATTTCGCTGAGGTAAACAATTTCCGCGACCCAAGGGCTATGTCGCCAGAAAAGCGGAAAGGATTGCGGCGAAAAAGGTTTTCTATAAAGCTTTATAGAGGGGATTTGAGGCCTTGGAAAGTATATTCCACTAAAAGCATGTAGATCTATAGTGGTCCATCACAACAAAACTAAACTATACCGCTTTGTCTAGGATGTAGATAGTTTGGTATAGTATATGAGCTACGATTATTAAACAAAATGAAAACAATTTGCGACGAAATAAGAAGTTGGAACCCGCTTGTTTTCTTCAAATGGTGGTTTATGTCGTTTTTCCCTTAATATCTTCCGTGCTCGAATATTAAGCGTATAACCGGAAATTTATCGCGATGTTGTTTATGGCGGAGCAGAACTTCTTATGGCTGAGACAAACATTTCTTTCGCTTTTCTGTCTTATTTCGTGTATTATATCTTTTTTTTTTTTTTTCGTTCTATAAGCCTCTGCACTGCGATATGCCGGGAAAATAGTAGCAAGATTATACATATACGCACATTCCGACAAACATTCCTTCTTGATCTGTCTTATCCTTCGTTCGACACACATCTTTAGCATCTTTTCCTCGAAAGATTTCAGAAGTATCTTCCATACTGTTTTGTGTGCTGTCCCTCCGCCTCCCCGAAATGCTCGTTGTAATTCTGACGCTTCAAGGACAGAGCGAATTACCAATTGACCTTATTTTTTATGCTCAACTCCCATCTTCGTCTTGGTCCGAATTTCGGCTTAATAAAGCGTTTTCTTGAGGAAATGCTCAACATTTCTTGAGTGCGGATGAGAGTTGAATTTAAAAAGAAATTGTTAGACCTTCGCTGAGTGCACATGCGAGGAATGAAATGGACTACACTGATGGCTCAAAGTTCTCGTACTTCTTCTCTGATGCACTGTCTAACTTTTTGGAGAAATTCTGCTCTAAGAAACATGGAGTTTGTTACGCACGCATAAATTTTGGGTGGTGATAGGGCTGTCTTTTCTGAGGTTACAGGGAACGAGTTCTTTATAGAAAGAACCTGGATAAAAGGAGGGGCATAATTCTCAATTTTCGAGAAAACTCCGTACACAAAAGTATGTTGGGACTATTTTTGAATAAATCTCCGCACCACTCACAATGGCACGAAGAGGTTTAAGAGTAGGTGGGCAGGTGACAATAACTTTCGGGAACCCACCTTACTTGGATGTGAAAGAAGACGGGACGGGGCGCACTTGTACCTACTTGTGCTCCATTCTGCACACGAAATATTATGGGACTTTTACCCGTCTTGAGACATAGAAGATGTCAGGAGTTGGTTTTCGGTCTAAAGTATGTCTTTTATGGGAGGTACAACGCCACTCACATTTGTGTTGGAATAAATCTCAAAATTAATGGAGAAACTACTGAAGTCGTCAGTTTTCCATGATGTGTTTAGTGGGTTACTTTACGGCGAAATCAGATAATTAAATAGATGGTTTGAAAAGCCTGGATTATATAAAGGATGTTTTTAAAATGGAGCAAGGGACCATACATTCGGTTTTATTTGAAAGATATTTGTTAAACATTTAATATTTAAATTCAATTTCGGGGGTATGAAGACCATACTGCGGCTGCCAGATACATAACGCATATGTACATCATTCCAATTTTTGACAACTTTTCCGAAAAATCCGGGCCGTGTATCCACAATGGCACGTCTTATGTTGACTTTCAACGCGTCAATCGAAGCTGTTTTATCATCATAGACCAGAGACTTAACATAATATAGTCTAACAGCCAATTGACTGGTCTATTTTTTTAAATAAGGTTTTCACCAAATTGTCTTTTCAATAAATCGATTCATTCGGTCGCCGAATTGGACGTAGCGCCGTCCTGTTGGAACCAGAAGTCGTCGACATCAATGTCGCAAAGTTTTGGAAACAATTTATATACCTCTCTGATAAGCGATTATTCAGTCCATAAAATTCACGAAGTACTCTATAAGTTTTTATAGCTGAGCCCTGATTTCGGAAATAAGTTTCCTCGATTTGGAATCGCTCTTGAGGTGTACATCATTCCATGTTGATTTGTTAGACCTTTCCGTATAAATATTACATTGACACTTACAAAAATGACAGCTCATTTCACAGTTATTTCTATTGGAAATCCGTCGTATTTTAAAAAACACCATTTATTTCAACAGCTCTATACACTTTAATTTATAGAAGAAAATAGAAAAATATAGTTTTTATTTGGTCTTCATCAACTTCAGTACGTTCGTCATCCGTGAGTGTAAAATCTCCAGAACGGAATTTTTTAAACTCATTTTACGCATACTTTATATTAAGCAATCATTACCATAAACTTCGCAGAATATCTCTTTATGAGTCTCACCTCACCAGCTTTCTTGCCTTTACGGAAATAAAAAATTAAAATATGTCGAAAATGTTTGTTTTTGCACCTCATGTTAAAATTTACCTAAAATTCTAAAGAAAACTAAAAGTGACCGGTCTCAAATGACAAAATAAAAAAAAAACCATAAAATTCACAAAATTTTTTCAAAAGAAATCTGTTTGTCAAGGTCGGAATTATTTCCTTGCTAACCCAATTGAATTATGTAATTGAGTTTTGGATCTTCTCACGGATTATAATGCAACTTTTTAGGAATGTTAATTTTAGGTCAAAAGTGACGAATATACAAAAAATGTTTCCCGCTCGCTTGTATTTACATCCCGACATATTCAACTTTAAAATTTGCAATAGTGAAATTTTTCCGTAGTGATTTTCTAAATATTCCCAGAAAATGTTCACAAAAATTTTAGAAAATCCTTAAATTAAAGAACCATCTTTCTCCTATACATAAATCTGCAAAATTCCTGGAAAAAAAGAATAAAAACATTTTTCATTTCTTCGAATTGCATTTCACAAGACAAATGCGTGCTTGTCACCGTCGATTATTCGAAAGAGATATTATCAATTAATTCTTTAATTTCAGGAATTCTTGTAATTTTTTTTTAGCAATACAAAGGTGGATCTTTAATTTGAGTTATTTAAAAATTTGTAAAGAAACTTTTGGGGTATATGTAGAAATTCGCAATGAAAAAATGTCATTTACGAAAGTGGCTGACAAAATTGGTTACATATTCATCATTTCTAACAAAAAATGAACGTTTGTACAACATCTCATAAAAATCCATGAGGATACCTCAAATTTAATTTTCTCTCAACACTAGAACTACCAAGACCCATCAAATTGACGAGTATTCAATTCCTTCCTTGAATTAATTACCTATATTTTTCAAAGGTATCTCTTAAGATTTATCCCAAAACTTATTAAGGGTCAAAATTACGATATATTGAAAAATCTTTTGCATTTATAATTACTAAGTTGAGAAGTAGAAAGCCTATTATATTAAAGGTGAAGAAAATTCGTAAAATTACAAGCTTGCGCTCCGGTAGTTCTAGTGTTAAGCTATTTTTGTTATTTAATATATCAAAATTTTCGTTTCAGTTTCCTTACGAGCTTAGGTAAGGGAAGGTGGGTTAAGAATGTGCATTTAAGGGGAGGCTCTCATCTAGAACGTCAAAAAGTAGGTAAAGTTCGTGATTTTTTTGAAGGCAAATGACAAGACATAGGGAAATGATATTTGGCATTATCTTTTATTGTATATTTATCTGTACGAAAAAATTTTTTTATTAAAAAAAAAAACAAAATGGCGCCCGTTATTCAACTTCTCCGGAGGCATGTTTTTCGAAAATGGCCCAGCTGCGTACAATTTAGGGGTCGCAGATTGGTCTGAAATCAAATAATGATGACATTATTATAAACTAGACTAAATTTGTCTCAGAAAGAGTGGACGACTTTCAAAAAAAATTTAAAATTGACGGAATGGCGCGATTTTGAAATTTTAAGGCCGTTTTCGGCCGTTTTTTTTCATAGTTTATCACTTACAAAAAGGAGATAATGTTACAATTTTCAAAATGTGCTCCACTCTTTCTATGAAGAAAATTGTTTACTTTAATATGCACGAAACTAGAAGTTGATCGGTTGAACCGTTTTTGAGTTATCTTGTACGCAAATTTGAAAAATCTTGAAAAACAAAGTTCCGAGATAATCGTGATTGAACGGCACGGCACAGGCTGAGCGCCCCACTACGATCATGACACCGCCAGAATCAATGCGCTGTAGAATCCGTTCTAGTGCTCGGATCGACTAAATATTTTAAAGCAACATTCTAGACATATTAAACTTTAATAATATGAAATAAAAAAAAAATCGAAAATTTCAAGATTCTAGATGAGAACCTCCCCTTAACTTGAAATCATTTAATTTTTATATAATAAAACTTCTTTCTCAAAACAGCATTTTCAAAATTGATTAAGCGATACCTTAAAAAATAATCGACGGATCAAATTTTGCACACATTTTACTAATCTTGTAGTACCAATTCGTCGGTGAACTATAAAAATTTGTGAAGTCATTAAAACAAATAATTTTTTAAGCAAATTTGAAGAACTTTCTCAAGTTATAAAGTCTTTTTTAAGATGAGCGTCAGTTTAACCCTTAACAGTCACACTGGGTAAAATACACCCCAGCGTTTTTGTGAGCGCCAAAACGACCCAGTAAACCAATGGATATGGGTCTAATACCGGCATCTACAGTTAGTCAGCGTTACAAATTTTCATTCCCCGCCGGCAAAATATTTGTGGGACCGTTACTTTCTACCTAGCAGTCGCTCAAAGTAGACCCTCTCGTTTGGGGTGTGATTTTATCGACTTTTTTGGAAAATTTTTTTTGTTACTTCTGAGGAGTTTAATTTGAATTTGAAGTATATTTTAACAGTTTTTCTTTGTTAGAATTTTTTGAAAAAATTTTAACGTGTATTTTCGCCATAAGATAAGTTGTATTTATACTTGGTGAAAGCGCACTTGCAAGAACACTATATTATCGCATCTATACGTAAGGACTTAAAAGCTGGAATTGCAAATATTTTACATTTGCAGGACCGTCTTCCCATCCAAAATAAGCGTCGAAAGCTAGACAAACAAAACAGATGCGCAATTTGTCCAAGAGGAAGTGATAAGAAGACTAATTCAATGTGTCCATCGTGCCTTCAACCGATGTGTGATACGCATAGAGCGTACATATGCATTGAATGTGCTTTTGGCATAGAATAATTAATACATAATGAAGAAATTTTTTTTTTTGTTTTTTTAATATGCATTAAATACTATATGAAAACATTTTTGTTGGGTTTTTAAATCAATTTTTTAATTAATAAATTGATATTTTTGTGTATAAATGAGTTGTTCATTTTTTTCATAAAAGTGGTGCATTCAGTCTTCAAAATAAATATACTTTTTGAAACGGCCAAAAAAACTGAACATCTCAGCTGAATGTGTATCATTTCCGGATTACAAAACCGCTTGGTAAATTGAAATATCTTAAAAACTAAAAAAGTTACAGCAGTTTTAGTGAAAAAAGTCAGTTTTTCGATTTTTTTTTTTCAATCATTTTTTTAACTATATTAAATTTAATTTTCACATATCTAATCCATACAGTCTTTAAGAGGAAGACTTAAACTTTAACAGAATATATATTATATATATATATTTTTTATGCTACCTACAATTTTTTATAAGCCTGTAAACACGCTGGGGTGTAATACACCCAGAATGACCGGCGCGGGATTTTACTGAGGTGTGACTGATAAGGGTTAAGAAAGAAAAAAAATTAAAAATTTTTTAGATATACTGACAACAAAATTAATTACTTTGTTTCAGATTATTGCAGTGGAGGTTAGAGTTTACGCTAATTTGATACTTTCAAGGCAACCCATTACTACATTTATACATTATTTTGTACATTATTTTATAATAATTTAAACGCTTAATAAATAATACCTTCAGTTTTAAAAATGTTGCACTTTTCCTTTTTCTCCAAAAAATCTCTAAAATTGGATTCCATGAATATAGGTAAATTTTAATATTTTTTGAAAGAATGATTTGGTTAATATTTATAAAACTTTGTTATTGTTTATTATTATTTTTAACTATTATAACGTATTTTTTCTTTAGAAAATAATTGATAATGGTATAGTTATTTTTATATTTTTAAAATGGCGTAAACTCTAGCCTCTTTTATATTGATTAACAACAGGTCAATTTTTTAGTATTATTACATTTCACATGATGTGTGTAACCAAAAAAAAATATATGTAATATATATGTAGAAATGGAAAACTTTTAAAAAATACATTCAATTCTTGTTCTAAGGTTCTAAAGGTATTTTCCCCCTTAAAAAAGTATAAACTATGAACCTTAAGTCATTAATTCCTAAATCTTATCTATAATATTTATGCTCCAAGGAAATGAAAGAACCCTATTTTCTTCTAACTTTGCTACACTCTCCCCTACTCTTTTACTGTCAACTATTTTTGAAGCGCATTTATATATCATTATAAGTAATTAATTAATACATCACAGATAAAAATATTAAAAACCTCGCACTAGTCACATTTTTTAAATTCCAATGAGAATCTTTATGAAGCGACAAGTTTTGTGATCAATAAAAGTATTTCACCATAAAGTCATCTGAATACCTTTTTTAAGTATTCGTATTCGATACGACTTTAAAGCAATTTATCACGCTACTCCAACACGATAACTTGGAATAATGTACAGCGTAAAAGTGAAGATTTTAGTGTAAGTATAAAGTTTATAGAGCTCTTAAATAGCTTCTTTTTACATATACCTATAAATATCTATGATAATACAAATAATTTCTTAAATGTATCATGATAACATTATATATATTGATTGCAATTGAACAACATATAAAAACTCATTTAAATAAAGGTTTTTAATACATCAGGATGCCAGTGTTAATTTTGAACCATCTATTCATATATATTTATACATATGTACACCTACATATAGTATAGTATACACAGTTAAAATAAATTAAACCGAAAATAGTTTTGAAAAATATTTTTTTACATACGATTTTGAAAAATAAAATTGACCTATTTTTGCGTTTTCATAAAAAAAGGTCCTCAAGGGGGTAAACAACCCCTAGCACTAATATGTAAATGATGTATATTCTTTCAGACATCAGTGTTTTCGTGAAAACCAGTATTAAGGGTTTTTGGAGTCGCTGATTATTAATCTGATGTTAAATTTAAAAAATTCAAAATGGCAGATCCAACATGGCCGACAAACTACACCAATTTTTATAAAAAAAAGACAATAAATAAAAGTATCCTAAATGTGCGTATCCGCAGATAAAAAAAAATACGTGTCTCTTATTTTTCGATACTCTATAACATATTTCAATTTCTTCAAAATCGGTAAGACACACCTGAAAACGTTTCCTTGTTAGTGGATATTGAAATATGGAATTACACTGGTCGACAAAATTTAATATTTAATTTTTCCGACAACAAGTCATATATCATTTTTATAGGATTTTTTCCGTAGATAACGAATATGTAAACAAAAATATTATATCACGTCAACTTTTTGAAAAAAATAGGGTTGAAGAATACAAAATATTGTATTTCGGCCATTGTTAAAAATTCATTACAAAATAACGGAACGTGAAAAAAGCTCGTAAAATGACTCAAAAGAGAGCGTGAATCCTTATCGATATATATAAAATAGCACTAATCTATAGCACGTATAAAGCGTCTTCGGGAATAAGATTTTCATGAGCGTGCGCAAGGAGTGATCTTCATTCATTTATCTATTGTTTGAAATAAGCGGCTTATGGAGAAAAGTGAATTCCACGGAATATTTCGAAAAGTATTATAGCCTCTCGTTTTTTAATATAAGAAGTAAAGGTTCATGCTTTTATTTTAGCTACTTTACAAGCTCCTACAAGAATTCGTTATTTTTTAATTAATTTGCAAAAATGGCCAAAATACGGTCTTTTGTACTTTTCAAACCTATTTTTTTCAAAAACGTGTCGTGATAGGACATTTTTGTTTGCGAATTCGTAATCTACGAAAAATTCCTAAAAAAATTATATAACACTTATTCTACGGCAAAATTGGTGTCGATCAGTGTTATATATGCCTAATTTTTTGGCAATTTCTAAGCTATTATCAAACTTTAATTTATAATATATATATAAAATATATATTAATAATTTTAAAAGCACTGTAACTTTTTTTTTTCTTAAATCCGAGATATGAAGGATAAATCGTTTCTCCTTTCAAATGTTTTCTCAGAATTTCGTGATTAAAGGTCGTATATTCCCAAATAAAATGTAATTGAGCTATACTATTACTTAATAAAGTTAACTGCAGACCCTAAATGGTGTTTAGTTTCAAATGTCTGTCTCACCTTCCGTACAAGAAGAATAATGTTATGGGTGTCAGAAAAAAAGAAAAAAAATTTAATTATGTCCTCGCATGGATTAGTCTTTATATCATGCTTTTGCTTTAATGGAAGTCGAGCCATAAATTGTGTCGAGGAGGAAGGGGGTATACAAGGGAATTCTTTCATGAGTTTCATATTTCAGAAATGATGAAATTTTGCTTTTATTGACGTTGTTTCCTTTGGTAAGGTACATAAGAGTAATATTTTGTTATGCCCCAGCAACAGAAACAACTCAAGAAAGATACCTATTCGTATGAATCATAAATTTATTTAACTTGATTAACCTTTTACAGAGCAGATGTGGAGTTTTATGATTTTGTTTTTTTTTTTTAATTTTTCTAATTTAAAAAATTCATCCTCAAAATTGTTAGTAATTGCTTCAATTGAGATTGAGAGGTACACGTTCAAAAATTCACTGTATTGGCCTTCCCTAATTATCTTCAAATCTTCGGTAGAGTTTAGCAGAGATATAATAAAAGAAAGTGGATTTTTATTGAACAGCTCAATCGTTCGTTGGGGAATTTGCACCTATCCCCCGAAGTTTTAACCCATTAATACATATGTATTGAAGTAGAAGGCCACTTAAAAAGTTCTTCCACCTAAGGCTGTAAGCTAAAAATGAGATGAAGTTTTCAATGTGTAGTTTAAATAAAGCCTTCTAAACCTACTAGTTGAGAAAATTCACAAATCGAGTGACGTACTTAATTCGTTCCAAAAAAACGTGACGAATGTTGAGACATCAATTAAATCTACACAAAATAACACACCTGCGAGTAAAAATTGAGCTTTATTTAAAAAAAATTTAAATAATTTCTTTGACCATTGACGTAGTATTTACGTATGCATGGAGGATCGAATTAAGATTGCGTCTGAATTCAATCCCAATACAGATTGTCCAGTGAATTCGATCTAATTTAGCAGGTTGGATCGCACAATTTAGTTTTATTTTTCTCGGATTCATCTTCATTATTCTATTCTAGTTTGAAGCTATGAATGTTATCTTTCTACTTAATAAATGTCATTTAATTATCTCTAATTATTTAGAAGTTATTACTGTAGAGCATTAAAGTGGCAATTTTGTCCACTGTTACGTATCCTCGAAATGTAACTCAGGGACTAGGTGTATCTGTTATTTTATTTTTAAACTCCATCTCTTATTCTCAGTCCCAGTGGAATTATTTTTGAATCAGTATTCTACCTCTTAAGCATGATTCTTACCAAATACTTTTTACGATTTTTCACAAAAAATACACAAAGTATAAAACTCTACAAGGTATCTCCATAGTGAATATAACTACAAAATCTAAAATATTTAAAGTGACTGAGGGCGAAAACAGTCGGGATTGATTAACATGAACATACTATATAGTGTCCATCCGAAGAACGGCGTCTGTAATCGTTCGGCACTCTATAAAACGTAAAATGGGGAATAAAAAAATCCAGGAAGAAATCAATTCCCCCATTTCGACCGTTTCGGAAAAAGGAAATCTGCGAGGGAAACCAATGCAGCACGGTTATCCTCCAGGGGGTGAGAATGGAAAAAAATGCATTTAGTTCTGAGCTCTCTCATCGGTAATTTTTCAACGGAGAATGTTCGATTATTGATCTGTCTCCCCATCCCATCCCGCCTCCCTTATCACTATTCCAATAATGATTTCTTCCTCTCTGTTTTTTTTTTCATCGTCTAATAAAAACGTTTAAAATGTGTGAATGGATTCATTATCACTGACAAATCATAGTATTCTTACAGACAAATTAAAAATGTTTAAATGTTTGGACATTTTACTTAGAGATAGAGTAAACACTCATTCAACATTGATTTTTTTTATCATTAGTGGAAAAACTCATCGGGAAAATGTTGGTGGTTAAATAAAAAGAGGGGAGAAACTAGACAAAATTGAACGAGAATTAATTCCACGAAAATCCTTCACTATGGAAAAAATCTCATTCACTACAATTCTAGGTCTCTTTTTAGTATAATATACATAGTTCATGACCCCCATAAATTGATTGATGTGGTTTAAAGTGTTCAAAAAAAAAAAGTAAAAGTATTATTTCCTATAAATTTATTTTATTTATTTTAGACAATTACGTATATAAGATTTAAATTATTAAAAGATTCCCTATGCATCAACTTATAAAAATAAAATAATCTGAATAATTTCAAAAATTCTAATTCTGATTAATTTCATTAATTAACAATTAACAACTAACTTGAACGATAACAAGCCAAAAAGTATATTTTATGAAAATCGCTTCAAATGAATTGCGCATTGAACAGAAATTCTACTTATTAAATGTTGGCTAAAAATTTAATTAAATTTTATACAAATCATATGTATAAGTTTTATGATTAATAGTGTCTGCCACCGGCCTTTGGATTTAATTTCTGGGTAAAAATTTTAAGATGAGATTTGCAAACTATTTATAGCAAAAAAAAACTTAAGTTGTTATTTTACGTTCTTTAGACGTTATGCTTCGGATTATAGGATATTGCGAAAATAGCTTTTGCGTCTGAACTCTGCATTAAAATTATTTTGAAATATCCAGAAAATTTGAATACCATCTAAATGCATCCCGAGCACGTATACAACTTAGCTGAAGGGGTTGAGACGATCATCTTAAAGTGTTGACATTTTCCTAAATGTGTCTGAAATACGAAATCGATACCTGCATCATTGTAGGTCATTGCATTAAAGGAGGATGGGCAATTTGGCGTACTAAACCAACAGCAACATACCTTTTTACATACATGATTTTGTATTGTCGCCGGGGTAAACCTAAGGAATGTGGGATACTCAAGAAATTTTGAAAATTTAATACGTATACTTTTTTGAATTTAAAGATTTCCTGCAGTTAGATGACCAGATAATTTTCTATTTTGGATATTGTCACATTACGCTTGCAAAAGTTGTAATTGCGAAATGGAATTTCGTTATTTAGAAAAATGTTTTGAATTCTGAAACTTATTTAATCAAATAGAATCATTTTTTTTAAACGTGAATTAGCATTTTTTTATTGAGGTATCTTATTATCTGAAAAACCTAACTAATGTGAAGTCTAATACTTTTTTTTTAAATTAAAACAAATAATATTTGAGTTTAATCTAACCACAGACAACACATTTTGTTAAAAAGAGTTTTGTCTAGAGCTTGATGCCTTCGAATCATTGAAATATGTTTTATAATATTAAATTGAAATATATTTCAGCTTGTTAATTTTCTCAAAAATTAAAATCAGACTAAACAATGTTTCAGACAAATTTTATTCAGTTTTCCATGAAAAATAAGATTACGTTATAAAAAAAATCGTAGTTTTAAATTTAATAAAAATAAAGTTGACAATAATGGTTTCTTTCGAGGTAAATTCATACTAAGAAATATTTCGGCATACAATTCTAAGTCTCGTTCTGGATTAACATGGATTTTAATATATTCTAGTATTCAGTATTACTCTTTTTAAAAGTTTAAAACCAGTTTTTACGAAATATAGAATAACATTAAAAGCTCAATGCATTATACAGTGCTTTTTAAGAGTAGAAAGCACTCTAGTTGAGTGTTGAAACCTGGAAAGAATTAATTTTACAATTTAATCTAGATTAAGACTAAAATCTATTCAAATTATTTATAAAGTTTGTATCTTTTCAGCAACTGCTTTCATCGTTCTTTGCTCGTCTAGACGTTTAAGATAATTTTATTTCATGTGAAAATGATTCGTTTTATAATCCACAGAGTGTAAAAAATCAAGAAAACTATACAGTGGAGTAAAGTGATGCTTGAAAGATATTAGGTATATGTAATAAGAGTATTTTCATAAATCATTTGTGTACTTTTGATTTTAAATTATCTTAAATTGAATAAATATTTATAGTATATCGAAATTCAATACGTTTTAGTAATCAAATTATTTTCAATAGCATTATTGCGTTTTAGGTAATAATTGAATGTTTTCAGGCATTAAATTATAATCAAAAACCCTTTCCATGCTATTATGATTATATATTTGGTAATATTACTACTTAATAATTGAAAGAATTAAATTCTTTTCTAATTAATCTCCAATAAAAAATTAATTCATTTTCAAGAAGGAAGTATTAATACTTTTTTAACGCCATATTGAGGATTAGAAGTTGCATGCGGTCCGTGGTGTTTTTAAAAAATATAAAACGTCCGCACGGAGTAGAAATAATTTAGAAAAATGAGAACACAATTTGAGTACAAACGACAACGGCTGCACCAAGGCCGAAACAATTTATATAAATACACCTATCCCCCGATTTACACGATTTCGCTTTTACACGGTGTTTAAATTCAGAGATTAAAAAAAAATGGTAAAAGTGAATATTGCTACTGCCACTTTTGAATTCCGTTCACAATAAAAAAGTAAGAGTTTATATATTTATAATTTTTAATTACGGATTTCTATACGAAGTTTCGTCGATGTGAGATTGTCTCTAATTTCTCTACATCGAACCAGCATCGCGCTAATTACTATCGAATGATGAAAGTTAACAACACCAATCAGGAAGAAAAGATTAGAAAGAAAATGTTTAACACGTTCAACCCGGCGCAGTTTTTTATACTTCACTTCATCGGGCGGCAGTACAAATCGTATTTTGCTTTATCTGGCGGCGCCTTGCACAAAATGTTTTTAAAAAAAACCATAAAAACAAATAAATATGTAAATACATTAAGTCTATTATAGCCTACCTGTAAAAATAAGCTCTTCAATTTTTCAATAAAAAAAACATGTGATGTGATGTGAGCCACTGGTGGTACACGCCGCCAGATGAACCATTCGCCTGTGAGCCACCGGTGGTACACGCCGGGTTGAACGTGTTAAGGACTTGATTTCTTCTTTCTATATGTAAAATTAATGAAATACTTATATATTTGTCATTTTATAAATAGAGTGATATTTTTATGCTTTCCAAAATATATTTACTTTTATTTCGATTTCGATTTACACGGTTTTTTGAGGAATTTGGTTCCGTGTAAAACGGGGATCGGTGTATTTATAATTTGATTCATTCGATATGGTGCGGTAGAGATGCGGCCCACTATTGGCTAAACGGCACTTTTTGTGTTTAAAACCTAATATCTCGGAAAAAACCGAAGATATTAACGTAATTTTTTTTTTACGTTGAAGCTGAGACTATGTAGATTACTGGAAAATTAACCAGAATGGCTGAAATGAAAATAAACACTATGTAACATAACCTCAAAGTTGCATTTTTTTCTGAAAAATTGAATAGGCTCACACCAACAAAAAACTTGGTCTTTATTTTAAATGTCATATATGCTATCCGATGAACTTTAACCTGCTGATCACGAATCCGTGGTCAGAATTGCCCCCCACCCTACAGTTTTCAGAAAAATGAAGAATTTCCGTGCATAGTATCAGCCTTTTTATCTCCTTGAGTTACAAAAGACGAACTTACATTAACTAATACTATAACATACTAACTGAAGGTTTTTGGGGTCGCTGATCACGAATCTGAAGTCAGATTTTGAAAATTCAAAATGGCGGATCCAATATGGCGGACCAAATTTTTTACATTTGATCGAATTTGGACTAAAAAGTGAATACATGGGTTTTTGGAGTCGCTAATTACGAATCTGAAGTCAGATTTTGAAAATTCAAAATGGCGGATCCAATATGGCGATCCAAAATTTAATATTTGACCGAATTTCGACTCAAAACCGTATACATGGGTTATCGGGGCCGCTGATCACGAATCTGAAGTCAAATTTTGAAAATTCAAAATGGCGGATCCAATATGGCGGACCGAAAATTTAATATTTGACCGAATTTCGACTCAAAACTGTATACATGGGTTTTTGGGGTCGCTGATCACGAATCTGAAGTCAGATTTTGAAAATTCAAAATGGCGGATCCAATATGGCGCACTATGGGCTAAACGGCACTTTTTGTGTTTAAAACCTAATATCTCCGAAAAAAACGAAGAATTTTCAAAATCTGACTTCAGATTCGTGATTAGCGACCCCAAAAACCCATGTATACAGTTTTGAGTCGAAATTCGGTCAAATATTAAATTTTTGGTCCGCCATATTGGATCCGCCGTTTTGAATTTTCAAAATCTGACTTCAGATTCGTGATCAGCGGCCCCGAAAACCCATGTATACGGTTTTGAGTCGAAATTCGGTCAAATATTAAATTTTTGGTCCGCCATATTGGATCCGCCATTTTGAATTTTCAAAATCTGACTTCAGATTCGTAATTAGCGACTCCAAAAACCCATGTATTCAATTTTTAGTCCAAATTCGATCAAATATAAAAATTTTGGATCGCCATATTGGATCCGCCATTTTGAATTTTCAAAATCTGACTTCAGATTCGTGATCAGCGACCCCAAAAACCTTCAGTTAGTATGTTATATGTAAGTTCGTCTTTTGTAACTTAAAGAGTTAAAAAGGCTTATACTATGCACGGAAATTCTTCATTTTTCTGAAAACTGTAGGGTGGGGGGCAATTCTGACCACGGATTCGTGATCAGCAGGTTAAAGTTCATCGGATAGCATATATGACATTTAAAATAAAGACCAAGTTTTTTGTTGGTGTGAGCCTATTCAATTTTTCAGAAAAAAATGCAACTTTGAGGTTATGTTACATAGTGTTTATTTTCATTTCAGCCATTCTGGTTAATTTTCCAGTAATCTACATAGTCTCAGCTTCAATTTAAAAAAAAAATTACGTTAATATCTTCGGTTTTTTCCGAGATATTAGGTTTTCAACACAAAAAGTGCCGTTTAGCCCATAGTGCGGCCGTGGTAGCCTTTAAGTGGAGGATCTATTGCCTTAAGTGTACTAGTCCCATTTTTATTATAATTTACAGTGCAGCCGTGGTACAGCCGTTGTATGTCCGACCATGCGGCCGTCGTGCGGTATTGGTTCGTTTGAATTTGTCTGACAAACGACCCCATGCGGCTGAATAAGATATTCATAGTGCCGGATTCGTTGCAGCCTTTTTACTCGAAAAACTCTAATATTTTGAAAAACAAATAAAAATGTTTTTTTATTTTACTTTAAAAATCGTTTATCAAGTTTTTACTTATCTCATTAGTATTTTGAAATTAATATAAATGGTATTACTGTAGGACGAATATATTAAGGTGCATACAGATCTGTCCATTCTCCTTTATGAGAACGACACTGGTTTATTTCTAAATAGAAAAAAGGAATAAAATACATTGGAAAAGAGGAAAACATTCCTCATATCCCTGGTAATTATTTTAATATTTATCCCAAATTGCCAGCCTATCTCTTTGTTATTCCTTTTAGAATTGTTCCAAAAGCACTCCCGACGTATATGGACTGCGTGGGCGGACAAAAATTTATTCGACGTCATAACAATGCGCAATAAGTTATTTCCGTAGTTGATAAAATATGAATGTCATTACTGTCTTCACCTCCCCATGTGGGCTGTAGGCAGAGGTTTTACTCTTATACCGTGTAGCTGGGACCATTGCTGTATCTGTACGCCCAAAGTATTAAAATTACTGCTCGTACAAGCCTCCCTCGCTGTACGCTTGGTTGTCTGCCTTTTGGTGTAGCATTTTGGATACCTATATATTTGCAAGAAGCAGAAAACAGGTGCCTGCCGAGGGCCATTTTCAGAAAACAAAATAATTTTCTACCTGAATATCTCTCAAGAGTCAAGGGGGGGAGACGTCGACGGCGGCAGTGGCGGTGCCGCCGCCGGGATGATGGAATAGAATAATAAGGAGCACCATCCAAACATCTTCGGAGAATACTGCTGATAGTATGGTTACAAATGCCTGTGTTCACCTGACTCATCTTTCCGATATGCCCTCCGGCCAAGATATTTCCGTTGTAGTTTGAGCTCTTCAAGTTTTAGGGTATATATACCTCGACACGGAGGAGACTAAAAGGTCAACGTTTTTGTTTTAACCCCCCACGTGTGTTGGTTCCCACAAGTTTATACTTTGAATTTTAATTATGTACGTATATTCTTCCTTAGAGCAATTTCGTTAAAAGCTGATAGAAAAAATTATTTCTGGTTGAATCGACAATGAGGACTCGTTGATTAATTTGATTGGATTTACTTGTTTGAATCAATTAGAACCTGATTAAACTTATGATTTTAATGTCAGGATTACTACACTGAGAAAACAAATTTAGGAAAATCATCTAATTTACTTTTAGACCAAAAATCCATATATAATTGATTCGGCAAATCCAGAACTGCCTTTAGGTAAACCATCTAATCCTATTTAGGTGAGCTAAAAATACTTTCTTTTCAGCTAAAACTAGATCTAGGCGTAGGTGAAATATCTAAAAATGTGGCTAATACATAGAAAAATCATCTACAAAAAAACGTTTTTCACCTACTTCAATAAGCAAATAAGTTGTAGAATCGTTATTTCACCTACAGTGTTTAGTCATTTTACAATTTGGTAGGATTTCATATATTGGAAAAATTTTCTACATTAATAGCGATTCCATCTGTACGATTCGAACTATGGCCTTTGAGAGATATTTTGATATTGTGCTCACATAAAAGTGATCATTGTTGTTAAAATAACCTAAAGATATTGTGCTCTAAAATTACAAGGAACCTTCGGGGCAACAAACATTTTCGGAACCATCTCATTTTATGTCTCTTATTTATTTTCCTGCGAATTCCTGCATGTACTGAGCTATGTACCATATATATCCTCAGCTGTTTTGTATGCCATCCCTTCAATAGAAGAAGTAAGTACTTTAAATTGAAAAGAAACGACGTTTGTAGAGTTATTTGTTACGATGTATTTATTTTACTGATCGAAATTTAGAAAAAGCACCTACTGTTGTAGATTTTCTAATCATTGTTATGTAAAATTTGTCTGTATTTTATAGAAAATTTGCCGTAAGATTGTAGTCAATATGACTACAGATTGTAAAAACTCACCTAAACTTTGTAGCAGGGTACGCAGAATCAAAAAATTTGATTCGTTCGTTTGCGAATGGATCCCAAGCGAATTAAATTTTTTGATTCGCTCACGAATTTTATTATTCGATTCTTTTTCTAATAAAATTCGACTCGCGAATTGAATCGAAAATTTCAAGAACTGAAAATTTAATTCGTTCGCGAATTTATCGCAAATGAATGATTTGGGAATCAAATTAAATACAACCGATTGCAGATACCCAACAACATAATACGCATATACTTTTATTCATAAATTTTAAATTTATTATTAAATTTAAAAAAATCACGTATTCTACCGCAGTAAATTAAACTTTTCACTCTGGTCAAAATAATTGCAAAAAATAAAATTTCAGTTATTATAACAATTATTTAATGCTTGTAAATATATTTCGAACTTAGCTGATCGGTTCCAAATCGTCGACGAGTATTCTGCATGCCGTAACATGCGACTAAACAGCTAATGACACATGATGTGACATGCAACATGACATGTGACATGAAATTTTTTTTTTGCACCATGTTGTAGAGCGGGTCCGATAACCCCCCTTAGAAACCCCGTAGGGGTCGAAAAAGCCCTAGGAGGCCAAAAAATAGGCCAAAACATAATTTTTGTTTTGTTTACGAATGCCAAATTAACGACGAGTCTATTGCAAGCCGTAAAATGTGGATTAACGGCTTATGACACATGATGTGACATGTAACATGACATGTGACATGAAATTTTTTTTTTGCACCATGTTGTAGAGCGGGTCCGATAACCCCCCTTAGAAACCCCGTAGGGGTCGAAAAAGCCCTAGGAGGCCAAAAAATAGGCCAAAACATAATTTTTGTTTTGTTTACGAATGCCAAATTAACGACGAGTCTATTGCAAGCCGTAAAATGTGGATTAACGGCTTATGACACATGATGTGACATGTAACATGACATGTGACATGAAATTTTTTTTTTGCACCATGTTGTAGAGCGGGTCCGATAACCCCCCTTAGAAACCCCGAAGGGGTCGAAAAAGCCCTAGGAGGCCAAAAAATAGGCCAAAACATCATTTTTGTTTTGCTGGAATTTTTCAGAAAATTAGAATTTGAAAGTTTTTGAAATTGAAGATAGTAGTTAAATCATAAAACTTCAAATATTTTATTAAAAATTGCTGCGAGAGGGTTTTCAGGGTTGCTCATTCCGATTTTTCTTTTGAGAGTTTGGAACTCTAGATGGCGATTGAAATACAAAATTCTATGGATTTGAAAATTAGTATCTAGGGTTTTCTGTAGAAGGCGAGGAGGGACATTTTTGAATCAAAGTCGGATGATCAAAAGTGGTGAGAAAAATAAGTAGGTCAAAAGATTTAAATGAAAGTTAATTCTAAAATAATAACAATAGTATTTTTTGTTGTTTAATATTGCCAGTTAATTGTCCTTTTAATTTTTTTTCCGCATTCTAAATACGTCGACATCTTGCTATCCTTATCATAGCAGACGTATTTAGAAAATTCAAAAACTTTAAGTCGACCCATTCTTAAAATTACAATTGGTTGCACCCTGAAGATGCATATATCAGTGGCTAAACAGCTCACAAGAGTGACTGGCCTACCTACTACACAGTCACAGCTGACGCATCGCCAACAAAGAACAGCAAAAAGCACGAGAAGAGAGCGAACCGAAAAGAATGATTCTTTTCCATTCATATTCGCTCGTGAACGAAATCTGAAAAAGTTCATTTGACTCATTCTCAGGGATGAATTGAAAGCTTTAAGGGGAGGTTCTCATCTAGAACGTCAAAAAGTAGGTAAAGTTCGTGATTTTTTTGAAGGCAAATGACAAGACATAGGGAAATGATATTTGGCATTATCTTTTATTGTATATTTATCTGTACGAAAAAATTTTTTTATTAAAAAAAAAAACAAAATGGCGCCCGTTATTCAACTTCTCCGGAGGCATGTTTTTCGAAAATGGCCCAGCTGCGTACAATTTAGGGGTCGCAGATTGGTCTGAAATCAAATAATGATGACATTATTATAAACTAGACTAAATTTGTCTCAGAAAGAGTGGACGACTTTCAAAAAAAATTTAAAATTGACGGAATGGCGCGATTTTGAAATTTTAAGGCCGTTTTCGGCCGTTTTTTTTCATAGTTTATCACTTACAAAAAGGAGATAATGTTACAATTTTCAAAATGTGCTCCACTCTTTCTATGAAGAAAATTGTTTACTTTAATATGCACGAAACTAGAAGTTGATCGGTTGAACCGTTTTTGAGTTATCTTGTACGCAAATTTGAAAAATCTTGAAAAACAAAGTTCCGAGATAATCGTGATTGAACGGCACGGCACAGGCTGAGCGCCCCACTACGATCATGACACCGCCAGAATCAATGGGCTGTAGAATCCGTTCTAGTGCTCGGATCGACTAAATATTTTAAAGCAACATTCTAGACATATTAAACTTTAATAATATGAAATTAAAAAAAAATCGAAAATTTCAAGATTCTAGATGAGAACCTCCCCTTAAGGGGGTAGTCCAGTGAATAAAAAAAAATTTTTCGTTTTTTGTTTTTTTGCTTATATCTACTCTACTACACCTAGAAAATACTCCCTTAAAATATCTAAGCAAAATATTGAATAGTTTTAAAGATACAGAGAGTTTTCGAGAGACGTGTAATCCGAGCGCTCGAAGGTCCCCTGGCGTGTTTCGGAGCAAGGAGGACTCTTGTATTTCTGTTTGCTTCGCCCATTTTGTTTCGGTTTATAACGGTCTAGGTCCTTCTGCTTTGTATTTAAGGTTAGTTATGTATGGAGGAGGCATCGCGTTATGTATGGAGCAGGCATCGCTGACTAAGGTAAAATTAATTTTTTTAGCATTTTTCCGCATAAAAAACTTTAAACGCGTTTTTCTGAAAACAGCATGTTTTGACTCGGCGGACGTCAGATCTCAGAGTCTTTTGCTCCGATTGATCTAAAAATTTAGCTGTATATTTCTTGATTGTGTATCTATCGTCGGAACTAGAATTATTAAAATCCATTGTTTATTTACAAAGTTATAAACAAATTAAGCACCCGAAAAACACCCGAAAAATTCGAAATGCCGCCATTTTGTTATTTTTTATTGAAAATTAATAATTCTAGTTCCGACGATAGCCAATGTTCTGCAGATTAAAACCTCGTTTGAATTTTTTGTTTCAAATGAACCGTTGCAGTGATTCGACGTCCGCCAACAAAAAAAAATTTTTTTTGGAGCGGCCATTTTGTCGGGATGACTCATCGAAAACAAAAAAAAAAATTTTTTTTGTGTATTTTAATAGTTGTACTATCATATGTCAAAAAGGTTTTTAATAAAAATTGACTTCTAATATGAAAAAAAAATCGTTGAAAAAACAGTCGTTTTCACTGGACTACCCCCTTAAGTTCTTCTCAAAAAATTCGCTCACGAATTTTATAAATTTGATTCGATTCGCGAACGAATGGAAAGAGAGGAATTAAATTTTTTCGATTCGCGAACGGAATTTTTCCGTACCCTGCTTTGTAGAATATATACCTGCATGTTCGTCTATATTCTGAAATATTTGTCTACAAAATGTATTTATTTAGAAAAACTTTAACTTTTCTTAATTTCGTAGCTTGTATTCTACGAAATCCCTATATATATATAAAAATGAAAGTTCGTTTGTTTGTTTGTTTCTTTGCTTGTTTGTTTGTTTGTTTGTTTGTTTGTTTGTTTGTTTGTTTGTTTGTTGCTCAATCACGCCTAAACGCTTGCATCGATATTTTTCATTTTTTGTCCGAAGGTAGTACATATTCCGACTTAACATATAGGCTAATTTTTTTTCGGATAATACGCAGGGTTTCAAAATGGCGGA
This sequence comes from Dysmachus trigonus, assembly GCA_949715965.1. Lineage (NCBI taxonomy): Eukaryota > Metazoa > Arthropoda > Insecta > Diptera > Asilidae > Dysmachus > Dysmachus trigonus. The sequence goes on from OX454320.1 coordinate 17,053,689, forward strand.
TCCAAGATGGCGGCTGAAAATTTTAAATTTGAAGCGATTTTCATGAAAATTGGTACATAGGGATTTTGCGGGATGGGGATTTCAAATCCGCTGTCCAAATTTAGAAATTCAAGATGGCGGATCCAATATGGCGACCAAGATTTCCTGATTTCAACGGATTTTAATGAAAATTAGTACAATGATTGCTTTGATGCCACTGACTTTGAATATTATCAAAATTTAGAAATCCAAGATGGCGGATCCAAAATGGCGACCATATTTCTCGATTTCAACGGATTTTAATGAAAATTAGTACAATGATTATCTTCAGGTCACTGATTCTGAATGTTACCAAAATTTACAAATCAAAGATGGCGGAACCAATATGGCGACCAATATTTCTCGATTTCAACGGATTTTAATGAAAATTGGTACAATGATTATTCTGAGGCCACTAATTTTGAATATTAGCAAAATTTCCAAATCCAACATGGCGGATCCAACATGGCGACCAGAATGTCTCGATTTCAACGGATTTTAACGAAAATTGGTAGAATGATTATTCTGAGGATACAAGTTCCGAATATTATCAAAAGTTGTAAATCCAAGATGGCGGATCCAATATGGCAACCGAATGTCTCAATTTCAACGGATTTTAATTAAAATTAGTACAATGATTATTCCGGAGCCACTAATTTCGAATATTATCAAAATTTCCATATCTAACATGGCGACCAAAATTTCTCGATTTCAACGGATTGTAATGGAAATTAGAACAGTCATTATTCTGAGACCACTAATTTTGCATATTATCAAAATTTCTAAATGCAAGATGGCGGACCCAACATATTGCGTCCAGAATGTCTCGATTTCGAGGGATTTTAATGAAAATTGGTACAATGATTATTCTGAAGCTACAAATTTCGAATATTATAAAAATTTGTAAATCCAAGATGGGTCCAATATGAGACCAATTTTCTTGATTTAACGGTTTTTACTGAAAATTAGTACAATGATTATTCTGAGGATTATTCTGAGGATACAAGTTCCGAATATTATCAAAAGTTGTAAATCCAAGATGGCGGATCCAATATGGCAACCGAATGTCTCGATTTCAACGGATTTTAATTAAAAATAGTATAATGATTATTTCGGAGCCACTAATTTCGAATATTAGAAAAATTTCCAAACTCAATATTGCGGATCCAATATGGCGACCTAAATTTCTCGATTTCAACGGATTTGAATGAGAATTGGTACAATAATTATTTTAAGGCCACTAATTTTTAATATTATTAAGATTTTGAAATTCAAGATAGCGGATCCATAAAGAGGTTTTCGGGTTGAAACAATTTCTAGGATATAACAAACTAGAACATTTGAGAAGTGTTTAAATTAGTAAGTATTTACCCAACGCCGGGTGAAACCGGGTAACCCAGCTAGTATGTATATACAAAAGGTGAAGATAAATAGAAGAAAGAAATATCGCTTTGATATTCCTAACATGAGAACGGAGGGATTAGGGATTATCCGAACAGCTGCAATTGAACAGAGACCATTCCTGGCAGGGAGTGTTAGCAGATATATATGCTGATATAGGGTACAGAGGGCGGGGCTATCGGGGTAATTCTTATTGGATTACAATTTAAACGTGAAATCCACGAAAACGAACGCTGAAAATCAAGAAATATGTACCTACACTCGAGCATCGCAGGCAATCCATCCATAAGCTTTAGACCTAAGTGCATTAGATTGGGAGTACTAAAAAAGCATTCTCGGTCCGCCTCCCTAGACATCTATTGTGCCTGAAGAGGGATCAAAATCCCATCAAATATGTAAATAACAAAATTGTGTGCCGTAAAGGCAATGCACATAAAAAACCGGATTTTGCCAGAAACGGAAAGGGATGTTTAAACTGAGAGTTTATCTTTCCCCATAGAGCGTTTGAAGTGGGTTTGAAAGAAGTCGGGGGTGCTGTGACGGAATACTTTGACTTCTTTGAGCTATTGACTTTCCTGCTTATATTTAGTCGCGTTCCATTTTTCTCTCGCAGTCACCCTCCATCCGCCCCTAATATTTTTATTTTTTTTTTTCACAGCGGTTATCCTGTGAAAGAATTTCGCTTATTTATTTTTTTATTTTTTGGATGAGAAAAATTAAATCTAGCGCCATCATATTGACGGTTTTGCACTTACATAAATCGTATTCGAGGATGGAGAGGTGTGGCGTGAAAGAAGATCGCCCAGTCGTGCGTGTGATTTCATGCTTTTTTGTAATTTCAATAATTTTATTGAATCTGAAAATTCCATCGAAAATTCTGGCAGTCAGATTTAATTTATTACGTCAATTTTGATGATTCAATGTTTCTGATAATTAAAATGAATCTGATTTTGATGAGTTACAAACTTCATTATCACATTGGTTTGTCACTATGTTAATATTTCACATTTCTCTGATGTTTCAAATCTATATACTGTGATATCTTTGAACTGTCTGATATAGGACAGTAAAATAAGGATTTATCTTCCGAAAAATTCTTTAATTATTTTAAATACATATCGATATCATGCCGGTTTCTCTTGTTTTTCAGTCAAAGGTATAGTGAGTGAAATTATATTAGTTTAAAGCCAGTGCGTAATCTTCATTCCGAATTACAATATTCAAAAGAATTCAATCCAAATGAAAATTTAAAATAGAAAAACGAATTGGTAACTTGTGGTAACTGCTTAACTTTGTTTTAATCTTGTTTGTAAACATTTCAACGCTCCACTTTCTAATTGGCGTTCAGATAGGTTGCAATAGTTGTAATCAGCTACTCAAAGCGTGATATTTATTAGCTTAAGGGGTTAGTCTATTGTTCAAAAGCGAAAAACGATTTTTTTTTTAAATCTTTATTAAACTTTAAAGTTTAAATTAAATTGTTTTAAAAAAAAAATTCAAAAAACAAAATGACGGCCATCCCAGTCAGGCGTTGTACCACTGCGTGATGAATAAAAAAAAAATAGCACGAGGTAAAATCCTGGGAAAAATACCTATCTAAATATAAGCATAATATAAAAAATATTCTATTAGTTTTGAGTACAATCTACGCCTCTGACATCAATTTAGAGCAAAAAATAAATGTTTGGCGATTTGGCAACATTTTTTTTTCAATTTTCAAAAAATTACCAAAATTTTGCACACCTATGTTCCGCCATTTTGTTTTATGAAATTTTTTTAACAGTAAAAATGTAAACTTTAAAGCTTAATAAAAAAAAAAAAAACCTGTAAAATTTCAAGTCGCTATCTTTTGTCATTTTGTTTTATGCAGCAATTTTAAAATAAAGTTAATTTTTCGAGTTTGAACAGTAGACTAACCCTTTAAAGTCAAGTATGCAGCTTTAGCATTTTGAAGTATTTATACTTATATCACAACATAATCACGTGAGTATTTTTATTTTGTTCTAAAGATCTGGGTTTTCTTAAATGGGTAGGTATACATATTTTAATAAGGGCTCGAAAACTAGATGTAAGTGAAGCTGAGAGACCTACTATTTCAGCTTATAAGGATTTAGGGCTTTACAACAGGCAAATTGCACTAAAAAAAGGCAGATCCCGCACTCTTATATAACTAACTAACCACGCCACCTTGGGCAAAGAATATAGAACTAAAAAGGGAAAAGTCACACCAGAAAAAAATAACCTATGGACAAAAATTACAAATTTTAAACTGGGTCAGAAAACAAGAACTGTGTGCACAGAAAATAAAAGGAAAATTATAGTTGCCAGTAGGTGCACGAAGAGTTCAGCAAATAAAGGCTGAAGGAACCTCCTTTGACCACCGAGCATAAAACGGCCAGGTTGAGTTTTCGGGAAAACTGCATGTGCTGGTCTGAAAAGTGGCAGATAGTTCCTTTCAGCAATGAAAATTTAAGTTGGATAGCCCGGATGGCTGCCAATACTATTGGCATGATATTGAGGGTGCCAGAGAAATTAAAATGAGTCCTAATTTTGGATGTCGGACTGTAATGGTTTGGGAAGCCTTTAGACACAGGAACAGTTTGGAACAGTTCCTTTGATGTGAATTCCTTCTGGAATGACCTCGGAAATTTACGTGGATTTGATTGATTGGTTGGTTAAACTGGCGGTCCCGACGACTGGTCAAGAAACCCAATTAGCATCAATAATCGCGCCGTTTTAATACCACAAGCTATGATCCGGTTATTAATGGGTTTAATTCAAATAGAAAGAAAAAGCATCATTTAGTTGATAGGAGGATTGATTTGGATTGCCACCGAATGGAGTTCAAATAGATTTACTAACATAAATTTACTTCAGATAGTTTTTGATGAATATGTTGAAATAGTTGTGGATTCAAATATTATTTTTCGGTTATAATCACACGTCTTAACTTGTGTTACGGATCTAAAATCAGATATACAAAAGTCAGGAAGTGAAATTCCTTAACTTGTGTTACGGATCTAAAATCAGATATACAAAAGTCAGGAAGTGAAATTCCGGAATTTTAAGAAAATTAATAAATTCCATTCCAAATGCTTTACAAAATACTAAAACTAAAAAAAAAGTTGGGTGTGACTGTGTCGGAATGCACAGTCGAAGAATTGACGTGAAAACGTTCCCAATCCACTTTGTTTAAAAATTTGTACATAAAATGAACAAAAAGCGTTGCCGTAAACTTAATCTAAAGAAATATACACCTAGTATTGTACAATATATTCAAAATTAAGCATTTGAATTTGGTGAATCTACTTACTGCTTGGTTTTATTGACGGTTCACATGTCGAGTGTAATTTTACTCAGAAGTGGTCGATGGTATGAAAAGTAATTTATGAACGACATTACATCGAAATTAATTTACTTTTTCAAGTACTAATTATGTATACTACTTGATAGCTGCTGAGAGCCTTTTCCTATGCTATACAACTACTATATTTCATTTTGCCTTTTTTCGTGAGTTTCGACCAATAGTGCGTAAACAAAATTTTTACGAAGAAGTTTTACATATTTTAATGTTTTGTTGTCATAGAATTTCATTGTTCTGATCAAAATCTATGGTTTGACATTAAAGCCAGCGTCGTAGCTACTTGGAGTCTTCACCTGTACCAATTTGAAACTTTTACAGGCACTGAAATTCTCGTTTGGAAATTAGCGTCGTGTTCTTCACATGTGCAATGGTGAAGAACCTGAACTATATTCCGATTAGAATAATAGCAAAATCGATACATTGAGACTTAAAGTTTCCTAATTATTCAATGGTTTTTTATCCCCCTGAAAACGTTCCATCAATTATTCTGAAATGCCCTCCCTGCAGTGTGAACCTATAGATATAAATGTTTATCACGTGGCTTTATTGTATTTATTTCCTAGTTTAATTTTTAAAAAGTAGTTATTAAAATAACTTTAAATATGTGAAATATAAATATCTTTTTTTATAGCCTCTCTACTACTACTACCACTAATTAGCTTTAAGTAAACTTCGCTCACTGTACTTCATCGATATCTAGATTCCTTTTGGTCCAACCACAATTTCGTCTATTGCCCAAATAAGTCCTGATACTTTTCCGTCGATATTATTAACTATCGATAATTGTTGCATTTGACCGTCAAATTTTTTACAGAAGCTACAGAAGAAAATATGTCAGAAGGTTGAAGAATATTCATTTTTTGTAACATGGATTAGGTTTACAATATCCATTCCATTTTATATGACCTTGCTCTTTTAAAAACAAGAGATGTCGGCATGGCATCATTTATGGGGATATTTTCTACATTAATTAGAATGATTAAATAAAGGTGTATGCAATAAACAAGTTAGAATAGAATTTTTGAGAAGATACCATCCTTTTTCCATCCTATTTTACTTTACTAATAAATGTACTACTACAATGAAAAAACTTTATGCTAAAATTAAAACGTTTCTCGAACAAATTAGATAAACTTCTCTATGGTTTTTATTAAAAATCTTTTTGTAAAACAATACGATAATTCTTATTGAATTTTTAAAACAATTTTCAATTTATTTTATATAGAACACTTAAAACTTTAAGAAGAATATCTTTTTGTTTTGTGAGGAGATCTTATTATTTTCTCAATAGCATTTTTGTTCAATTTAAACTCCCGATTGTGTAATACATAAAATTTAAGAGGTTCTAATCTCTTAATTGATTTTAAAAAAGCACTTTTATTCAGAAGAACGAAATTTATTTACAAAAGTATCCATAGATAATGAGCCATCAAAGTATTTCATATATATCTTAAATTCTAAGATACAATATTAATTCCTTTAAAGTGATTTTTGATAGCTGTTTAGCGGATAAGAGCCCTTAATTTTTATTCGGAATTGGTAAAGTGGAGTTTTATTATAATTCGAAATGTGCTTATTAGAATTATTCGTGGAACAAGGAAACAATTTAAAATATTTCAGATACAGCATTAAAAATAAAATTGTATAAAAACAATACTTTTTACTTTATCAAGCTAAAAATATTCAATATTGTCACTAAAATAAATTCTTCTCATTTTAAAAGGTATTAATTTGTTTGTTATTAAATGGGCACTTTTTGAATAGCTTTCGTAGTCAAATTGATGATGTACAAATAATTAGCTTCATCCAACAAAGTTATAGCAAACTAAAAAGAAAAAGAAAATTTATCATTTATATTAGAATTATTTTTTACAACAGATAACATAAAAAATAAAATAATTTTCTTAGTGAAAATGTTTTTTGCGACCCAAATTTATTATTCAATACTAGTCTGATAATGAGGAAATAATTAATTTAATGATTTTTTTATGTAATTAGTTTTTTTTCTTCTTCCCTCTACAAATTTTATTTAGGTTAATTATTTACGAATAATTATCGCAACGAAGAAATTCTTGAACAGCTGTTTCTCAGGAATTCTAATCCAACAAGCCACTACAAAAACAGCCAGCTTCATTATGAATTTCTTATTAAAGTGCATAAACTTCACAATTTATGGTTTGTCGAAAGTTTTGTTAAAATGAATAATGCATACTTTAAACAAACGCCACGAAGACCTTCTACTTATTTATAAATTTTAATAAAAATACTAAAGGCTGTTGAGATGTGGCTTGTATTCCATTTGAAATACTCAATATCTAATTTTTTATTTTTTAGTACTTTAAACTTGTTTTTAAGTGGCTTGATTTTATATAAAGAAACGAAAATTACTAGTTTGGAATATTGATCTCTAAAGAAATTTAACAAGAACATCTATTAAATTTTTACATCATTTTTGTGTATGTTTTGATAATTTACTTTTCTCTTGGTTAAATTTCCTACTCCGCTTCTTATAAATGTCTACGGCATCTTTTGATAGAACCATACCTCGTCACACAATTTTTATGAAAATCGATTAAGTTTAAAATATGTATATACCACCAGATTTAATCCATAAATGCTGATATCAAGATTCGAGTTTCTTTTTATCCGCCATATTAGAGTTACCAACTTAAATTTTTAAATGTTGTTAACAGATTAGTAGGCTAATATTTTTAATAGCCTTGATTGGAAATAACTTCCTTTAAATTTTACCTCTCTTAAGATATAGACATTGTAACTAGAAAAAAGGGTAGAAGAAATGAATTTAATAGTATAACTAACTTATTACTAAACCGATTAACTTTCGAGGATTTAAAATTGATCAAAAAGTTATACTCAAAGAGATTTAAAAACATATGTTTTGGTTTTATGATTGCATGATGCTCTCAATTTTATTTAGAAAACAATGAAAACACAATATTCCAAATACTAAATAATCGCGTTTCAAACTAAATAATTTTGATGCTTCAAAACTATATTCCGTACATGTTCGAATACAGTAAAACCCGTTTAAATGCAACCCGCTTTACTGCACAATTCCTTTTATTGCACACGATGCGAATGCACCGAATTTTTTGCCTTATTAATGTGTAGAAACAAAGACCGCATTATTGCACACCTCTTAAATACACAAACCTCTTATTTGCACATTAATTTCAGGCACGAATTTTCTATTTGAATTAAAAAATAACCGGATAAATGCAATATACATATTTTAAATGAACAGATCTGTAGAAGTGTAGTACTTTTACATTGTCCCCTCGGTGGTTACCATTTGAAGGCAAAGAAGAAGAAGAACATTTCCTCGTTAGTCTTTGCTTTGACATTTCAGTCTTTTTGAGTTGGCGGGTGGACCTTGTAAATTGCGGATTGTAATTGTTTAATTTTGGTAAAATTTGTAAAGTAAAGACGAAAACAAAACGCTATGTAATTAACCAAACTGAAAAAAAGTAATCCGAGCTCTCTTAAATGCACAACATGTGCATTTATCTTAAAAACGTTTAAATGCACAAACCGTTTAAATGCACGAAATTTTCTGACAAATTGGATGTGCATTTAAGCGGGTTTTACTGTAATTGATTGTACGTCCATTAAGAGCAACTAAATAATCAATAGTTTTCATAACTTAAGCTTCACCAATAATTAATTTTATTTTGGTTTTTTTGTTTTGTTTTGTTATCAATCGCTGCTAATTCAAATCATGAACAACAACAAAATTAATACCATTTGCGCGCTTTTATCGTCCATCAACCATTATAAATAAGTGCGATGAAGGGGCTGTTAATCGTGTTTAACTTAGCACTCGGACAATAAATACCGCGTGCTTAGGATCGATTTCACCACTGGAATTATTGTTGTTCGACGGATAAATAACTATCCACCTCGCCAATCGGCCATTTGATTTTGATTGTATTAACGCGATTAAAAGCTACGGCATGTGTACGGCTGTGACACGTTATCTGCGGCTAATCTAAATGGCATTATGATACCAGGCACATCATTTATTGAGTCCTCAAAGTTTGAAAATATGGATCATTTAAAGGATATAAAATGACAAGGTTAAATCATATACATATGTATATAAGAAAGCAAAAGTTTGGGAGATTTTTAAAAAAGTTATGAAATGATTAAGTTGGAACTGAAACTGGAAGATAAGTCTTTATTAAGAATTTTTTGATAAATATACATTTCAAACAGTCGTTTTGTTTCGAAAATACGCCGAGACAGAAAATTTAAAAAAAAAATTTTTAGTATAAAATTAAAGACCACAACTATGCATTTTGTTAATAAACCTGCAGATATTTAAAAGTTATTGCATAAAACACTAATTTTCACATACAATCAAAAGATAAATTGTTTTTCCATATTCGCGTCACAAATTTGAACTATCGTAAAAATTTTCATAGGTTTGGTGGCTATCAAAAATTTATGAAAAATTGTATCAGAGTTCATATTTGGGGCCTCCTGACTTGCAAACTTTGGAATATACTACGATATGTTGTATGTTGTATAAATTTTCGCCTTGATCTTGCGAAATCCTTGCAATGTCTTACGAGCATCCTGAGAAAGACGGGTTAGTTGTAAGATGGGTATAAAAGAAAATCTTGATCAGTATTTTCTGAATTTCTTAGAATAAATATTTGTTACACTTTTATTTTATTACATATTTTGGAATTGTTTTTTAATGAGAGTGCATGAACGGACTGAAGTTGGATCGTGTGTACCACAAGTTGATAAACTTAAAAAGTCTGTATTCAATTTCAACGGAATAAAATCGGCATTTTATTCATTTTCGCCATAGAATTCGACTTTTGACATCGTGTCGGAGCTTGTGTCAGTGCACTATGACTTCGGACTTCTGTTGTTGGAGCATCAATTTAAAAACACATTTATTTTGATTTAGTTTCCAACACGTTACTTAAGGGAAATTGACACACCTAAATATAGGAAGGAAATACCTTCAAGAATAAGAATTCCATTATATTAAAGTCGAATTCGGTTTCGGTGCAGGCATTACAGATTAAATTTAGGTAAGCTTTTCTTTTAAAAACTTGAAACGCGATTTTCTCAAAACCGCGTTTTTAGAATTGGTGAACACGATTTAAAAAAAACTATTGGTCCGATCAGTCTGGAATATTTGATATTGTATGTTATTTGACCCATGATTTTCTGAGGATTGAACCACGGACAAAAAGATTTTCTGAAAATCATCCGATTTTCATCAGATTTTCCTGGCCAACAATTTTCTTTTTTTGAAAAAAACGCCGCCAATTTGCTATTTGATTGATGAAATTTTTTCCTTTTGGTTCAATCCCTAGAGATTTTCATACCAATTAATACTACTTGTTTTTTTTTTTTGCCGGACGTTCCAATGACCCAAAATTGCGTACACCGTGATTTCTTTAGGTTTTCTTGAAAAAATCCCTCCAGCCAAAAGCCAGCCTGTAAAAATCTAAACAAAAATATTTTTATTCTTTGAAGACTAAAAAATAAATACGCAAAAAGTTATATATATCTCTTTTCCCTTCAATTTTCCAAAAAAATAAATTTCAACTTTTGAGTGTGTCAAGTCCCCCTCAATTTAAAAAAATTTCAGTACACTAGAGCTGCTCAAAAGAATTTTTAATAATCGTAAAAAAGTTGGGCTTATCCCAGTCTTTTTGCATTTGTCTATTTAAATGATTTATGTGCCAAACTGTCATAGTATTTAATTGCAATATCAGCGGGCATTAAAATAAGTTAGATCAGTAGTGCGGTCTTCACCTCAAATGGTTGAAATTAAGGGGGTATTCTAGTGTAGAGGCACGAATTTCGGCCGTTTTGTCGTAAAGTTTCGTAAAGAATACATAAAAATTAAAATAAAAAAAAATAAAAAAAATCACAAATTCCATAAGTTATCGGCTGGCGGAGTGGGAGATCCAAAAAAAAGGGGTGTGATGGCGGTCAAAATTACAACAGTTCTAGTCACCTGAAACAAACAAATCGAACGGATTCTTAATTAGTAATGTTGTCGCTATGGAAGCAACCTCAAAAAAGTAAAAGAAAAATTTTTTTTTCACAAAATGGCGGCCGTTTGAAAAAGAAATTTTTTTTTTTGCGATTTTTTCAACAGTTTTAAATTTTTTAAAAATATTAAAAATTAAAATGTTCAACTTTTTAGAGGTTTTTTCGATAGAGGGATATATAAAGAACGTTCACACCAAATTTCAAGTAAAACGGTTTAGTAGATCTCGAGATATCCCTACCGCCAACTTGAAAAAAAGTAGTTTCGAGAAAAACGCGTTTAAAGTTTAGAGTAATGTTTCAAGCAGTTGCGCTCATACAATCGTACGGTATACTTACATATTTTTAATCGGCGATCCCTGCTCCATATAAGGGACCTTCCTCCCGTTCAAAATCTTCAATATGTAGGTATAAAATACAAAAGAAGTTTCATGGGAGATAAATTCTCCGGCCGTTTACTGTTCAATTCATTCCGGTCGGACCAGTTTGGTTGTCGCTTCACCAAAATCGCTATAACTCGGTAAATAATTGAAATTTTGAAAAATCGCTTTGAAGGTATATTCTTGAATGTTTAAACTTTAAAAATATAAAAATTCTGCAAAAAGCATAAAAAGCCTATACAGATTTCCTGGGAAAGTCTGAACGTGTGTATGCGCACCTATCGATTTCAGAAGTTTCCTTAACTTTTGTTTTTATCGACTTTTCACTTATATTAAAAATCGTAGCGTGTAAAGCCACTGTTAATTGACTATTTTTACTCATACAAAAAGTGAGTAAAAAATTCGATTTACATGTATCAACTCCGTTAAGTGAATATCCATATTAATTTGTCTATCTTATTATTCAGTTTTAAAATAATATTTCATTTTGAACTTCGGCATGCAATGTAAATTGTCTGCTTTCTCCAGTCAGTTGGTTTGCAAAATTAAATAAGGTTTCCTCGAAGGTAACATATCCCTTTACGTTACGTATCTCTGCACTCGCGAAGCCCTCAAACGTTCCTTCATGAATTTCCAGGAAAATGCATCGAAAATAATATTATGTTGCTGGATAAGTGGAAAACAGCGCTTGCAGTTACATCATTAGTAAAAGACAAAACACAGAGAGAGAGACCTTCTTCAAATTCAAATCTAGCGTCACAACTTACTCGATTTCCGTATTTTAATCCATATCTCAATATAATTAGCACATCCAGCACGGATGGGTGAACTTTGCACTCGAGTCGTCTAAAGGCGTTATCTCGAGGCAATATGATGTGGAGGGCCCTTTCATATGATAATGAACGTCAAAACTTTACTCATTCAGAAATTTGTCAAATATCTGCCGTCCGGAATGCGAGAAAGTCCTCTTATATCTCTGGTGCGGTCCAAGTTTCTATAGCCGGATGGTTATGTTCAAGGAACAAGGAACACGGAACTTTTCCGACATTACGCGCCACTCCACAGCCCTTCAAAAGTATATTTTGCGCTCGTATGGTAATTTTCTGTGAGAATCAACAAGAGATAGATTCTCGCTACCGGAAAGACATTAGCCAAACTAAGGCGTTCGTTTTCTATTCGAGCGGAGTTTGCGATTTTAAAAACTAATGAACTTGAACTTCCTGAACTTATGACCACTGTCTTTTTGGGGGGCTGAACCATTAAGACGGAAGACAAGGAAAAAGACAAGACGAGGCCGCTTTCCACTCAGGCACATTAGTGTTAATAGCACTAATAGCACTAATAGCACTCAAAAGCAGCAGTCCTTCGTTTCTGGGTGAAACGAAATTAATCAAGGGCGTATGTTCGTTGTGAGCTACTTTAATAATTTAATTATTACAAAATTACACCGGGATTGCCCATCTTAAGGAGAGAAAAATAAGGAAACTTTCCGTATGGCAGCTACATAGACTCCAACCGTACTCTAGTGTATAGGCGTCCTTATGAACTTATTATCTGGCACAAAGAAATCCCTTTAGGATATGGGGCCATTGGAAAATCTTATCGCTCTTGATGACGCAACATAAAAGTTTATTTTCTTTGAAGGTCCACAACCTTCCATAAGAGAATGAGAATTGACGGGCGAGCGCGGCGCTGAACGGTTGGTTAGATCCTTGCTCGGAGCAGAGAAGTGTTTAAGAACTCAAACAAGGAAAATACAAAAACAAGAAGAAGAATACCAAGAAAAAAGAAAATACTTTAGAAGTCTTTGGCTCTTGAGACGTTGGACTTCATATGATGAAATTTAATGAAATAGTTAAGGCGAGGAAAACATACAGGAAAATGATGTCATGGTGGAGAAAATATCTCTGGCCAGAGACTCGATGGGGGCGGCGTACGAGGAGCGAGTAGTGTTTGTTATTTGCCAAAGGATGCAGCAGTTGATTTTACCTTTGAACTTGCTTTTTTCACTCTTCTCGTTTTGTGTCCTATATACAATATATTTTCTATTATTCTATGTTTTGTATTAAGTAAATGAAAATGGTGTGCAGGTCATTGCGAATCCCATCTCAGAATTATGGCACATGGTGGCGTTGTGGGAGCATCATATAGAGAACCCACTGATGCTCAACTGAGAGCCACTTCATTTAATATATTCGAACGTCGTTTATTTTCTTGAACTCCTTGTTATATTCAGACGGAATATCGCTCATGAACAAGAGGACGCGAAGATATTTTTCATCTTCAAAATTCTAAATGTTTGCTTGCTCCGTATACGTATCGAATAAATAAAAATACATATTTTTGTATTCACTGTGGAGATTTTCAGATCTGAAATTGCTTATTCCAATTTCAAAACTGAGACTTAATAACAGTGGGTGTTGTAAAACAATGAGAATTAATTTGTTGATTATGATTAAATATTTCGTTTAGCCGCACCTCATTTATATAAATAAGATTGAAACTTTTTTCTGTCTGTATGTGTATATAATTTCTGGTAATTGAGGTCAGGAAAAGCAGCCTTGCCAAAACTTGTTAATTACTATAATCATGTTCTAAATTATCAAAGTTAGCGAAAAACGAAGAGCTAGAGCAAAAATTCACATTTTAGTTACTCTGATTAGATTCACATGTACATCTGATTTGATGAGACATATTTCAAATTCGCCCGCATTAAACTCTTTTCTTGAATCGATTAAATATTTGTCTTTCTTTTTTATGCGGACCATGCTTTCGTCATATAAGCATAAAGTCCATCTATTTACAAGCAGTCTCCGAAGTATGTATGGGTATTTCTCATCAAATTTCGAAATTTGATTCCCGAGTCATTAGTGCCGAGTCATATGCTACTAACTACATAAGTCTTTTTTTTATTTCAATGCACGCAGTCTATACCACTATTGTTTAAAAAGAAAACGTATTACCTCTAAAGGAAAAAAAAGATATGGCTACTTTTTTACCGTGAAAGTCATTGCCTCACCTTGTCCCTTAGTTCAAAAACATTACTAAAATGCCTATTCATCTCAAATATATCAATATTCTTAATAATAAAATTATGCTAATATATAAGAAAGATGTTTGTTATTGTTTATGAAAGCTTCCATCTTACAACAACGAATTTATAAAAACGATAATTCGATTTTAAATATGTCCCGCCAAATCAAATCATTCCCTCACCCTGTTACGAATATTCGATTTCTGAACGCATCGAACGATATTTAGGAACGCAACCTTAAGTTTTTAGTACCTGGCAACACTCTCAAATGATTCAAGATGGCGATTTCTTCTCAACCGTAGGTGAGTTTGTGCAAAAATATATTATGTGAAAAATTGTTAAGAGTTACATTTATGGCGATCATTACCTCACGTTACATGAATGTATTAAGCATTTTAATATATATATATACAATTTTTTTATTTTATGCGTTTTTGGGAGTAAAATGCATATTCGAAATGTAACAAGCAAATTGAGGTTATGTGCCCCTGTTTTTGTAGTTTTAGTTAAAATTCGTCATTATATACAAAAATATGTAAGACCAATACTCCTTAATAGATCTTTTAAAGCAACTTTTTTGATCTCTGCAAAAAAAATATCTAAGTTTATAAAAAAAAAAAAATTCAATAATATCTCAAATTTTGAAACATAAGAAATACCCGTATACAAAATGTCAACCAAGCTCCAGTTGGTAAAACTGTAGAGTTATTTCGTACTGGCTTAAGTGTAGCCTCTGCTTAAGTCTGACCTGGCTTAAGATTGGCTCAAACTTAGTTCAAATTTGGCTCTAGCCTGATTCAAAGTTGAATCAAATCTAGACTGGCTATATTTTGGCCCAAATCTGGCTCAAGAAAGATTAAACTTGAAGTCGGACTAACCTTAACTCAAACTGATCTCAAACCTAGCTTAAGCAAGTAGTTTAAATTATTAAACTACTCCGAAAGTAATGCTTTTAGGTACATTTCTAACAATTACGACTCTGACATTAAAGGTAGCAGGTATTGCAAAAAACAAACTTTATTCAAGTAGTATTGAAGAGATCGGAAATAATAAAAATTATAAAACATTTTATTTTATTCTAAATATTTGAAACACATGTTCATGTTATGCCCTGTAAAAATCGGTTTTCGCATTTCATAGTCGTAATGTTCCTTGAGTTAACTAAACTAATTTTAATAAAAAAATGAAATGAACTATATACTGCTATAAGATTTAACGGGGTCCTTTCTTATCGGTTAATTTAAAGTCTAAACATAGGTATTAAATATGACATTGTCGTATTGTAATTAAGCGGGGGTCTGCCTAACAATAAAATATGAGATATTAACTCTGGTGTGCTCTATGGATATTGAACTCATGAATATTCGAGAATGAATCCTTTTACCTTTACGATAATTAACTTTTAGACTCGCGGGAAATGCAAGAATTTATAGTAAGTAACATTTTAATTAACACTACATACATTTCCTTTTTATCAATCTAAATTACGTGTTGTTCAATGTGTTTCTGCTTTAAAGTGGAAAGCTTAGGTGTCGTAATAAATTTCAACGTGACCTGGTCGAATCAAATTAATACGATTTTCTGGTAATGTTCCTATAAATGAAGGATCGTTAGCGTAGAACAACTTTATTGCTTAGGCATTAAGAAGCCTTAAATAGAGATAAAAAGTTGAACTTACACTTTAGGACATTATATGTATTGTTGTATTGTCAAGAAAACCATCAACTGCATTATGAAAAATCAGAATATTAAGGAACTTTTGAAGAAATTTAAATACATTCATTGCTGTATGGAATGACTAAAATATTTGTATACGAGAACTGGAGGATGTTGAAATTGTTACTTTAAGGTAAAGGGGGATCGTAGATTGGGTATGTCATATATATGGTTTATGATTTAAAGTAGTTATTCTTTAATTTTTATTAAAAAATAAATGAATAGTTATCAAGCAGTCGAATGAAGATCCTATTGAAAAAATTAGTCTTCACAGTCAACTCAGAATCAGACATGTTCTTTCATTTTTTTCTGTTAAAGATCTTTTAGCATTTCTTAGAGTTGCAGATCGTCTTTTGATCTCCGACACATAATAGCTTTCCGATATTGGAATACGATCCCAAGCATTGTAATTAAAATTTAAATCAAACAGTATTTTTTAACCGAGCTAAATCGAATGAAATCGTATAAAAAGGATATTGATTTTTTTTTCTAGACCGTGTTATATCAAAACTGTGTAAAAAACACCGTGGAAAAACAGAATTGGGTGTATTTAGTTCGCATTTCCCTTACAGATTTGGTAGAAACGTTGTAAAAACATTAATTAATGGTCAAAAGCAATTAATATATAAAAAAAAAAAAATCTGTCGGTCGTTTATACACATGATGGTTATTATAACTTTGAATAATCTTATTTGTACGCCAAGTTGCCAAAACACGAGTGTCGATTTTTATTTCTAAGTCGACATTTGACATGAGTGGACTAAGCTAGAACATTTTGTTAGAGGTTTTTTTGCGTACCTAAACATAAGAAGAAGTGCCCAAATCAAAATATTAACATCAATTATTTCTATAAATAGAAATTAAATCTCTCGGTCCATGTCCTCATACATCAGGAAGCACGACTTATTTTGACAAAAAACCAAGGAAACAAATCAAAGCAACCGAAACGTTAAGACCACTTTGTGACAATCTTATATTTGTAGGAAATTTGCCCACATTCGATCAATCTGATGTTTGTAAACGTGTTTGTACCCATAAAATCATTTCAGAGGTGGCTGGCTATATTTAAATTTATGTTTCGAAAAATAACATTTTTAATATGAAAATTTTCTTATTTTCAAGACATTTTCAGAATTAATTTGAGAATAAAGATGGAAACATCTTTAATTTAAAATTGTAGACGTAGCGTTTATTCGTATTGTTTGTACTGATTACCTCCTCGGAACCAATCTTCTGTTTTTCCTTAAATTCAATGTGTCTTTTTACACGTATTTCTCGGGAACGTATCTATAGTGTAAAAACAGAATTAGGTATATAACCCTTTTAGAATCGTTAAAAAGCGTACTTTTTCATAAATTGCGTGTTAACTATGCTATAACGAATTTGTGGGAAATCTTCTGACATTAAATATTTGACAGTCCAAAGTTTCTTGAAACTCACCTTAATTTCCAAATTATAAAAGTAAAAATTCCCATATGATAAAAATTGATGAGTAAAATCTTTCTTATAACTTTGATCGTAATCGTGCTACAAATAAAGAAAGCAAAATGGTGAAAGAGGTGCACATGTGAAATTATTGATAGTCTATTTATAGAATATTGTTGTGAAACAATCCAATCAAGGTTTTTTATCCATTGTCTTTTATGTGCCATATCTCATGCATTCTTCGATTGTTCCATCTTTATGCAAAAGATCGTTATAGGAATTTGTCGATACTTTGAATGTTTCGACTTTTCCTCCTTCGATGCTACAAATGCATGCTCAAGTGGACTTAAATTCCCTTTTTTCCATTTTTGGTCAACAATTGTTCGTTCCTCGCTTTCGTCGACATCAGCAAAAAGGCAGACGGATTCAGGAAGGGCAATTACTGCAATATTAAATTTCAAAAATATGTGCAGTATGTCTGTGCCCGAGCATTTTGTTATTGTTAGGTGGTTTTCCCGTGCTCGAAAACTACTAGAAAAGGCTTTAGCCTCAAGAACGCATCCAGAAAATCCGAGCAGCTCGAATCGATGGCTTAACGTTCTCCTCTATTCACATTCACATTTTTATGATATCGCCCCCAATATAGTGGCGGACTCGAGCAAGGAAAGGAAGAGCGCCCTTTTCTGCGCTGAGGGCCCATTTTCAATAAGTATTCATCCAACGTAAGGATTTACGGAGTGCTTTGTTGTAATAA
Source organism: Dysmachus trigonus (assembly GCA_949715965.1). Classification (NCBI taxonomy): domain Eukaryota; kingdom Metazoa; phylum Arthropoda; class Insecta; order Diptera; family Asilidae; genus Dysmachus; species Dysmachus trigonus. Next base: position 17,071,823 of record OX454320.1, read on the forward strand.
GACGCATATCTCGAGTTCATAAACGCAATATTGTTAGATAAACCTTAGAATTCAGGAGTACTTAGCCGCTAAATGCAGTCACAACTGCCAATAATGAAAACAAATTGGTGCTTCGTGTGGGGGTGCCCGTCCCCGCACGTGGAGAGCGCCTAGCATATAAGTGTGTGCAGACGACCTGTGGGGGTGCGCATATGTGGGCCCCATTGTTGGTGGCGGCGGCTCCGGATGCGAAATCAGGCTCCCGGAACCACCTCCTTGTCGCGGTGGCGGAATTGCGGAATTAGAGGCATCGGAGCTCTCGGGTAGCATAAATATTACTTTTTGCTCGAAAGAACTTGAGCCGGCGAGGAAAGTTTGCATGAGTTCCTTGAGCACTCTGCCGTAAATCAATTGGCTCGGAAAATGAAGTTCATGATGTTGCGTCAATTTATAGCCAGAGAACTCTAGCAGCTAGGGTAAAATAGGTTTTTAAAAGGAAAACAAAATTAGAATTTCAACGATTTGTAGACTTGAAGGTTTTACTCTTAGCACTAATATCAGTGTTCAACAAGGGAAAGGTTATTTCTAGAATTTCTTTTTTACTCGCATTTTACTAGGAGTGAGACCTAATTAACTTATTTTCCAAAACCGGTTAAATATTTGCTTAAACTTAAGGGGTTAGGGGTAGTCAACGGCGTGAAAAAATGAGTATATTAATTAATTTTTTTTTTCAAAAGTTTAAGGGGACTTTTCTTTTCATTTTTGAAAAAAAAATATATATTTTAATTTTTGTGTGAAGAAACTATTATATTTATCAAACTAATTCCTTTCACATATTATAGTAGAACATATGGAGAATATAAAATTTTTTTTTTGCATTGTTCACTGCAGAGGGCGTCTTCCAAAAGTCAATTTTAAAACGCCCGTATTACTCTAGGACTACTTGTAACACATAGATTAAAAATTCCAACAGGATTCTATTCATAAGACTAAAAAAAAAAAATGTTTTATTTTTAATATTTTAAAATTCATTTCATTTTCTAAAAAAATTTCTGAAAAATCAAAAAACAAACATTTCTTTGGTAGTAAACTACCGCTGTATAAAAAAATAGGGGTATGTAACATAATATTTTTAAAGGTTTAGTTACTAGTATTTTTCATAACGAATCGAATGTATTTTGAATTATTAAAATCTGTTAAGTAGTTTTCGAGTTACAGATGCAGGCAATTTAACAAATGTAGTTTCTAGAAAAACGCGTTTAGAGTTTTTGTTATTTACTTTTTGCATATATGTACAACGTGTACTGTACAGGTACCGTTACAAATATAGATATAACTTTTTTTCACGTACGAATTTCTTAAAACGGTTTTAGGACAGTATTTCTGTGATGTTAAAGAACATTTTTATGTAAAAGAAAAAAAAATCGATGTTTTTTTTTTCAAAAATGAAACGAAAAGTCCCCTTAATAATACAAAGCTATTATGTTATGTTTAAACTTTATTTTACAAAAATTTTGAAACACAACCAATTTAAGATCAATTTCCCTACCGTACACTTTTTAAATATCACTTTAACATCTTCTCAAGTTAACTCCCCGATTCTGGATAAAAGTTAAGAGCTCTTAACTACTATCAAAAATCCTTTTAAAGGAATTAATATGCTACCACATTATTGAACAAATATTAGAAATACACTGATGTTTTATAATTTGTGAATTCTTCTACAAAAAGAAGTCCATCTCTTGAATTAAAGGGATTTTTCAAAACAATTAAGAGGTTAAGAGTTTTTAACTTTTATGTAGAATTGGGGGTAAATCTACTTATATATATATATATATATATATATATATATATATGGGACGTTTCACGCAGAACGGATCACCTGCATACTCAAAATTGGTGTTAATGAATCTTGACGTTCGAGATATCAAAATGTTCGTCTGGACAAGAGCTTTCGAAAAATTGCCGGCGAAATTCAAAATTCAATATGGCGACTCCAATATGGCGGCCGGAAGCTGGAAAAAATTTGAGTATGCGACAAAAAAACCTTGTAGAAAAAAATATACGCAACCGATCTGATCGTTTTTTGGCTCAAATTGTAGCTAAAGGACACCCTATAAAAGCTAGTATGGTTGAATGAAAAAAATCTAATATAGCGGTTCCAATATGGCGGTCGAAAATTCAATATGGTTGACGAATTTTTACAAATCAACTAATTTGCACCAAATTCGGTAAATGGGGGTTTTTGGGGCCGCTGATTACGAATGCGGGGTTGGATTTACAAAATTCAAAATGGCGAATCCAAGATGGCGGCAAAAATTGTCAAAAATGAGCCGATTTTCCCCAAATTCAGTATACGGGGGTTTTTGGGGTCGCTGATTACGAATCTGAAGTCAAATTTGCAAAATTCAAAATAGCGGATCCAAGTTGACAGACAAAATTTCTTAGTAGAAATTACTACTATTAGACCCAGAAGCAACGATGTGGACGTAGTAGTTCTCTACTCCCTTTGAGGTGCTTGTTGTTAGTGGGTCCCTCCGCCTCTCACTGTTAATTCAAATTCAAATTTCGCCAGTTATTTTCCGAAAGCTCTAAGCCAGACGAACATTTTGATACCTCAAACGTTAAGGTTCATTAACACAAGTTAGTTGTTATGTTCTAAACACAAGTTAGTTGTTTTGGGAAGATTATAAATACTGTTAACTGTTCGGCTTTACGTATTTTCCTGTAAGTTGTATAAACTTCCTTGACAATTCTAAGTATGCTCCATCCTTTAGGTAAAATAGTGAGTATACTCGTACGTAATGGGTCATTCAATGGGAGAGACTTAAAGGACCCCGCACATTTTGTATGGAAAAGTGCGTACAGTCAAATCGACTGAAAATTTAGTATGTTGTACTTCAGGACATCCTGATCAAAAGTTCCCATGGGCGCAACTTCAAAAAATGGCCAGTTTTAGAGATACAGGGTGTTTCATTTTAATAGATGTACTCACATATCTCGAAAACTACGCATCCTAGGAAAAAATGTTTCGGACAAAAGTTATAGAGTACCACAAGGGTTAACTAGCGGTGACCTTGCCTTTGACCTTGAAGTCAAGGATCAAGGTCATTTCAAGGTCAAATCAATTTTTACATAGTGATCCCTACTTCTGACCCCGGAAATGGAAAAAGCGCAACATTTTGCATGAACATGAACAATGAGTATATGTATGTCGCTAATATGTTTAGTTTCTTTAATTATTTCGATTACCAGCGTCTCTTATATTATCAAGTAAAGTGACGCTTGGATATTTGATATGAGGCTGGCTGACTAATTGACAGTCAATTGCAAAGTTTCCTTAGCAACTTGGGTGTAGTTTCAAAAGCAAATAAGTTTGCTATTATAAGCCAAAATACCCTATCTGATGATGACTTCAAGTTATGTACGTCTGTGACGAAACAAAACTTTCGGGAAATGCTAGATTTGGCTTCCGAAATTCGACAAGGTATCAGTTATGGATAACTTATAGACCTCATGAGGATCAGAATAATGAGCCTATAAGAGGTTATTACTGTACTTGTGTATCAGGTTCGAGAACATTAGGTTGCTGTGCACATGTCGCAAGTGTGTTATGGTTCTTAGGGTATGCGCGACACCAGCCTCATATCAAATATCCAAGCGTCACTTTACTTGTTAATATAAGAGACGCTGGTAATCGAAATAATTAAAGAAACTAAACATATTAGCGACATACATATACTCATTGTTCATGTTCATGCAAAATGTTGCGCTTTTTCCATTTCCGGGGTCAGAAGTAGGGATCACTATGTAAAAATTGATTTGACCTTGAAATGACCTTGATCCTTGACTTCAAGGTCAAAGGCAAGGTCACCGCTAGTTAACCCTTGTGGTACTCTATAACTTTTGTCCGAAACATTTTTTCCTAGGATGCGTAGTTTTCGAGATATGTGAGTACGTCTATTAAAATGAAACACCCTGTATCTCTAAAACTGGCCATTTTTTGAAGTTGCGCCCATGGGAAGTTTTGATCAGGATGTCCTGAAGTACAACATACTAAATTTTCAGTCGATTTGACTGTACGCACTTTTCCATACAAAATGTGCGGGGTCCTTTGCTTTTAAGTCCAGTTAAAATATCTTTGAGATCATCAGCTACATTTGAATTCTCCTATGAGTCAGAAGGAGGAGGAGCAGATAGCCACAGAGAACAGAGACAGTAATGCGAGACTCGGATATTGTATTTATAATCTTCACAAAACAACTCACTTGTGTTTAGTCTCATGTTACGTTTCACGCAGAAGGGATCACCTGCATACCTAAAATTGATGTTAATAAACATTGACGTTTGAGGTATCAAAATGTTCCTCTGGCCAAGAGCTTTCGATATATCACCGGCAAAATTTGAATTTGAATTAATAGTGAGAGGCAGGGGCACTCACTAAAAACAAGCACCCCAAAGGGAGCAGGAAACTACGTCGTTCCTTCTGGGTCTAATAGTAGTGATTTCTAGTAAAAAATGTTGTCTGTCAACTTGGATCCGCTATTTTGAATTTTGCAAATTTGACTTCAGATTCGTAATCAGCGACCCCAAAAACCCCCGTATACTGAATTTGGGGAAAATCGGCTCATTTTTGACAATTTTTGCCGCCATCTTGGATTCGCCATTTTGAATTTTGTAAATCCAACCCCGCATTCGTAATCAGCGGCCCCAAAAACCCCCATATACCGAATTTGGTGCAAATTAGTTGATTTGTAAAAATTCGTCAACCATATTGAATTTTCGACCGCCATATTGGAACCGCTATATTAGATTTTTTTCATTCAACCATACTAGCTTTTATAGGGTGTCCTTTAGCTACAATTTGAGCCAAAAAACGATCAGATCGGTTGCGTATATTTTTTTCTACAAGGTTTTTTTGTCGCATACTCAAATTTTTTCCAGCTTCCGGCCGCCATATTGGAGTCGCCATATTGAATTTTGAATTTCGCCGGCAATTTTTCGAAAGCTCTTGTCCAGACGAACATTTTGATATCTCGAACGTCAAGATTCATTAATACCAATTTTGGGTATGCAGGTGATCCGTTCTGCGTGAAACGTCCCATATATATGAGGCATTCTTTGTGAATCACCCCCTGCTGTCCAAAAATTGTGAGCTCCATTTAAGGTCTACCAAGGCTCAAAAGAAAGGTTTTCATTTCTACTTTTGAATGCACACTGGCTTTCGAAGAATCCGCCCATACAGAGCCCAATGTGGCGGCTAAAACCACGTGACCTCCATTACTTTTACTACTTATGAGGCTATAAAATGGGTCGCATCATTCCGATTGAGGTCTACAAAGGCCCAAATGAAAGCTTTTGACTTCTGCTTTCAGCAGCTGTATGACAAAATTTTTTTTTGGATTGCTCAAAATCCAATATGGCCGCTAAAACCACGTGATCTTTATAATTTTAACACTTAAAAAAGTACAAAATCTCTCGCAGCATACCGATTGAGGTCTACAATGGCTTAAATGAAAGCGTCAAGTCATGTTGTCATGAACCATGTCCAAATAAAAAGAAAATAGCAAATCGAAACAGAAAAAGTTAATCTTTCCATCATAAAAAACGTGTATAAAATTGTGTAAAATTCGTGTTAATGTACAGCCTATATCTACCGGGAAAACATAAGCTTACCGATGGTGAAAGAATTAGTCAAATCAACTCAATAGTTTACAATACATTTACATACATTACATTTTTCTTTATTATCAACCTAGATTCTAGAACTTTCCGAAAGTACAATATTGACATACTATATTTGTATCAGAAATTTAATTTTTTTTTTTTTTTTGTAAATTGAATTAATATTTTTATTATTTATTCAATAAAGTAATTAATTTATTAAGTGTTGTAATTTGGTAATTGTAGTATTTTGGGACTATTATACTATCTGTTGAAACTTTCATCATGTCATAATAATATTTTAAAATTAAAAATTTAAATATAAGTTCAAATTCTAAAAATTAATAAAAAGTTTTCAGCAATAGAAAAACTAAGTAATCATAGGTATGAAGTCATTATTAAAATGAATATTTAGAAATAAATAAAATTAAAAACAGTAAATTTTTACAAAAGTTATCATACATGCGCATAGAAAAGCATTTTTCATAAAAATCAAAATTTGGCATTATCCCGGGCACGATTATTTCCCCATTTCCTTTAGAATATTGATGTGGAATAATTTTCCAGTAGTTACGTGTCATTTGAGGAAACCAGATTTTTCATATCACTAATTCTTTTGAAATCGTATGCAATGTTTTTGCAATCGAAAACTTTACCTCGAAGGGAAATGTGCAGTTTGAATGGATTCTTAAAACCCTTGCCCCAACTTCGTTTATGCTCTGCAAGCAACAACCCGTACTTTGGTTGGTTAGGGTTTTCCCTTTCTTCCCCCTCCCTCCTTTCCCCTCTCCCTTGGCCTGAATCGGAATGCTGAACACCCCCTCTCACCAGTTCGGTTCGCTGCGCCCCTTCTGCACTTAAACGAGATATGTTTGCACCCAGGCTTTTGTTTCGTTTACATTTCATGTTTTATTCATGTTATTCAGTTCGAATTATGTTTTCAAAACAGAGTTAAGAATTACATTCGGAGAAAAACGGTTTTCGTATATGCTTTCTGCTTGGCGCTCGTCACTGGCCCTAGTTGCTTCAGCTTCCTGATTTATTGAGTTCATTAATAGAGCCCCCGCCGCCACTGCAGCCCCGGACAGTTGTACAGTCAGAGGAGTCGGAGCGGAGGGTGTTCTTCGAAAATTATATTCACAAAATTCCATTTTTTTCTAGGATTTAGTGAAAACATTTCGAAGCATTTCGCCTCAGAATTGCTGCAAGGGTTTTCTTTTCCTCCCACCCAACCAGTGGCATAGAGGGTGGCGGAAGACAGACGGAGAGGCATTATGCAGCGTAAACAGAAATCATATACATGATTTCATATTCAAAAAGAATCAGGAATCACTGCACTTGCAAGTGATTTGAATATTTCATTTCGTAGGAAATATGATAACGGCACGGGGGTCATATTTTATGGCTGCTTAATCTCCGGCAAGTTAGTCAGCTAGTTTTGGGTAAATCCGAAAATTTATAACCAAGCTGAGGGGGCCAAAAGGGAGGTAAATCTTTCGGAAAATCAGCTCAAACAGATGACTGACACCCGCTGCGCCCGCCCTTCGTTCTGAAGGGTATGTGTGTAGGTTCTGTGTATCTCAAGTTGCTCTATACGTACATATCTAGGTACTTTGCACTTTTGTGGATTTGTGAAGGGCGCTGGCAAGGATGATTAAAAGAAAAAGAAAAAAAAACACTTTTCGTTTTTTCGTTACATTATGTGGAAAAGTAATTGGAAGATCTAGTTAAAAGCTACTAACCCTTAACTTTAGTGAATCCCTCCCGGGAGGGTTTACTTCACGTGTAAATGACGAATGGGGAGGATTTGAGACGAACAATTAGGAATTACGAGTGAGATGAGATGAATATTCACCCGACCACAAAAGCGGCCTAAAACCCATTCTCGTTTCATTTTCATTTACCTATTACACTCGGGTACCTTTGTGGTTTCCTATATAATCAAGGGGATGGGATGGAATAAAGGATTTTACCTCTTTTCATCTCGGCAAAGCATCCATCCTCCAGTCCGGGACTACTCCCTTCTATGCGCGACATGTGTGCGATGACTTTCGTTCATGTCGGCCGCTAGATGTAATGCAAATGACACTGGAGTTTCTTTTGACCAATTAATCGTATGAAACGCTAAGCAATTAGAAAAGGAGCAAAAATATAGTTAGACATGGTTTAATTAAACCACAGAGGAATTTTATGCAGTTCCTTTCTCAGTAGATCTAAAGCGAGAGATATTGAAATTAGTGTGCGGTTGTTGAATTTTACAATTTTAGAATGTTATAAATTACATGTAAATTGTAAGAACCGTCTCTGAAAGCGAATTGAGAAAAACAATCAATGAAAATACAAACTCTATAGGTTAGGTTAAGGTGGTTCCCTTCAAGGTTTATTTAGGCCAATCAAAAGGCCCGTTGTCATACCACACGGGCAGCGTTGCCAACTGAACATTTTTATTTCCGTCAAATTTTACGTAAAATTCCGTCAAAAATCCATCAAACTTACATTTTATTTTATCAATTTTATCGTTAGATACGGTGGTAGCAATTTCTAGATGATTTTGGATTTAAATCGTAACCTATAGAAAAGATTTTAAAATTGCAATAAACGCATCAAATTGCCATAATTGTTACCCATTCAAACTTCAAAACTTTAACTGGAAAAAATTATATTATATTATTAATTTTTTGACGCAAAATTGCCATAAATCAATGAAATTTTGAACATACGATTCAGATTAAAACGTATGATAAAACCTGCGACACATAAGAATTACTAGAAAAGTATTTTGTATGGTGGGAACAATGCAGACCTTTAATAAACCTTCAACATCTGCAACTCGAATGCCACTCTTACAACCCAAAAAAGATGATGTAGATAATTTAAATATTGATTATTTGAGATTGGAAGATCTTTAAAGACTGAAAAAGTTTTTTTTAATTCATGCAATAAAATTTATCAGTTTTTGAAAAAACTTTTTAAAGAAAAGTATACAGATGAACGAATAAAATGTTAATTTGCATCCTATCGAAATTCAATTCAATTCAATTTATTTCTACCTCTGGTGTTAACTAAGTGGCAATGATTCTACCGAAAAGTACATCAACTTAACTAAATAATCATAACACAAATTCTAAGAAAAAGCATAGTGTAAGAGATATAGCAGTTTGAAAATATTCCAGGGTCAGGTTGACCTCGTTTGTGTTCTCAATTTCTGTACGGACGTGTGTAGTCCCAGGGTTAAGTTCATTGCATATTGTTTGCATAAAAACATCAACAAGTTTAAAACTCTTCCCAATGTTACTTTCGCTCTCCGCATCAAGTACAAACAATTCCATAAAAAAAAAATTTTTATATATGAAGACATATTTATTGTAATTTAATGCTGATAATTTTCGTTCAATATATACCATATTTTGGTATTCAGATTTATTCAGATTTAAATTGATACTTATTAACCAACAGATATAAAAATTAAAATACTTTTTCATGTATAAATATTATATGTTTCTTGTTGCATTTGAGGCGACAGGCATCGTTTTGATTCTATAAGTGTTCCATTTTTAAAATTTTGGAAAGGAGAACAAAAAAAGATAAATTTTTTTTATGAAAAACCTAACATTTTTGAACATATTTATATGTTTTTACTTCGTAATTTCCTAAAACGTGCATTGAATAATTAATATGGGGACACATCATGTATAAAACGCAAAAAAAATTGATTTTCTAATACCGCATAAATATTTCATGAAACAATTTAAAAGCAAATGTAAAAATATTAAATGTATCAATTATTCAAAAAATCTCAGATCTATCTGCATACAATTATCGATTTAATGGAACCACATTCAAAAGGTATTGAATTTAAAAATAAATACCTAATTGGATTGATGAATTTCATTCCATGCACGAAGTAGATATTTGAGTATTATTGGGCCAATAAACTAAGGCATTTCAGCTTTCCTTGAAGTTATTGATTCTTTTAATATGTTGGTAGTAAAATACATTAAAAAATGCCTTCATTATTCATATGCATATGGGACTTAAGAAAATATTTTACCAGCAGATACGTCGTTATTTTTAATAATTACAATAATGAAATATTCAATTTAATCCGGTTTAAGCATAAATATAAACCCAAAAGAGTATATATTTAATTACATTTTTTGAATCATTCTGTACCATATGTTTTACCTAGGTATGTGAAATATCATCAATAAAAAAATTGTGCGTGGAGTCCCTCCGCGCGGAAGAAGTGAAACTTCGTAATCGAGAAATGAAAATAGGAAGGGGTAGAAATTGATTTTTAGTAGACTCATATTGTTTCTTTAAGACAAACTTTTTAACATTCTCGCCCTGGAAAATGTATTTGTATTAATAACTAGCTGGGTTACCCGGTTTCACCCGACGTTGGGTAAATTCTTACTAATTAAACAGTTCTCAAATGTTCTAGTTTGTTATATTCTAGAAATTGTTTCAATCCGAAAACCCCTTTATGGATCCGCTATCTTGAAATTCCAAATCTTAATAATATTCAAAATTAGTGGCCTTAAAATAAGCATTGTACCAACTTTCATTCAGATCCGTTGAAATCGAGAAATGTTGGTCGCCATATTGGATCCGCCATCTTGAGTTTGGAAATTTGGCTAATATTCGAAATAAGTGTCCTCAGAATAATCATTGTACTAATTTTCAGTAAAATCCGTTGAAATCAAGAAATTTGGTCTCATATTGGACCCGCCATCTTGGATTTACAAATTTTGATAATATTCGAAATTGGTAGCTTCAGAATAATCATTGTACCAATTTTCATTAAAATCCGTCGAAATCGAGACATTCTGGACGCCATGTTGGGTCCATCTTGCATTTAAAAATTTTAATAATATACAAAATTAGTGGTCTCAGAATAATCACTGTACTAATTTCTATTACAATCCGTTGAAATCGAGAAATTTTGGTCGCCATGTTGGATATGGAAATTTTGATAATATTCGAAATTAGTGGCTCCGGAATAATCATTGTACTAATTTTCATTAAAATCCGTTGAAATCGAGACATTCTGGTCGCCATGTTGGATCCACCATGTTGGATTTGGAAATTTTGCTAATATTCAAAATTAGTGGCCTCAGAATAATCATTGTACCAATTTTCATTAAAATCCATTGAAATCGAGAAATCTTGGTCACCATATTGGGTCCGCCATCTTGGATTTGTAAATTTTGATAATATTCAAAATCAGTGACATCAAGATAATCTTTGTACTAATTTTCATTAAAATCCCTTGAAATCGAGAAATATGGTCGCCATTTTGGATCCGCCATCTTGGATTTCTAAATTTTGATAATATTCAAAATCAGTGACCTCAAAACATTCATTGTACTATTTTTCATTAAAATCCGTTGAAATCAGGAAATCTTGGTCGCCATATTGGATCCGCCATCTTGAACTTCTAAATTTGGACAGCGGATTTGAAATCCCCATCCCGCAAAACCCCTGTATACCAATTTTTTCATGAAAATCGCTTCAAAATTAAAATTTTCAGCCGCCATCTTGGGTCCGCCATTTTGAAAACCTACAGAGTATCGTATAGCCGTTTCCTGGTTCTAAGCTACCTCCCCACCAATTTTCAGCCAAATCGGTACAGCCGTTCTTGAGTTATAAATAGTGTAACTAACACGACTTTCTTTTATATACATAGATGTATGTGAATGCGTCATAATGTAATTTCAAAAGAGAAAACCTAACAATCAATTGATATTCACAAGAGACGTACCTTGACATAACCTTAAATCCGTCGCATTGTCCGTGGACTGTCTTCCAAAGTTCATCTGCGATACAAAAGCTACTTTCATGAAATAAAGCTATTTTTAGCTTATAAAGCAAAATTAGTGCTTTAAGCTCAGTACTGAAATGCGCTTGCATATAGGAAAGTTGCAGCTTTTGAGAAGCGTTAAACCAAACGTTAAACGTTTAACGCAACCTTGTTTTGGAAGTCCCATTAGAAGTTTCACTTCAAAAATTGTTCGAATAGTAAAGGTACAAATTTATTTTTAAAAATTCAAATAACTTTAAAATCGCAGATCCAAGTGGCAGAACATTTTCAATTTTAAGTGATTTATTTTTAAATGTGTTGTACGTAGGCTGTAGGGGTGTATTTAAGGAAGAGAACAGGACCCTCTATATTCGAATCAAACTCGTATTTGACAGCATTTTCAATTTCTTATTTATTTATTATGTTCTATAAACATTTATGTAATTTTTTTAAATTGTGCACTGTAGTTAGATACATCTATAGCACCTACTCTACCCCCTGTCTTATCACGGTTTTTTTTTCTAAATACTTTCGAGTACCAAAATGATTAATTAACTACTAATTAAATATTGATTAAGGTATTCTGTTGTGAACTAGAGAAAGATATGTGAAAAAAAAATGATATCAAATTGTCTAATAATTTGTTGAGAAAATGAAATCATAGAACGTTCATTAAGTACTGGCCTGTAGGTAATCTGTCTGACCACACTCATGATTAACCTGCTTATTAGTCGACCCCATTATCATCGATAATTGCTGCTACGATGAACGCTCTACACAGCTTCTAATTGCCCAAACTAATTTACACCTCCTAAAGCAAACCTAGTAATCAACAATTAAATATTTACCCTCAGCAATCCTTTGGAATAAAAATTATTCTTCGAATGACAAGTAAACAGGGGCAAGTTGGCGAATAGGACAAATATGCCCCGTGCCGCCGTTCGTTCGTTCACTCGTTTATTGGTGGCAGTGGCGGCGGTTAGCTCATTGGCTGGAGTGCCCCAGAGGTCTATCATGGCACCATGGCATAACAATTTTCACCCTTCGGCGTTACACTAAAATCTGATTACAAGGAAACCTCAATTAGTACTTGACACAGACGAAAACCGATTAAATAGTCAAGGAGTGGTACAACACTTGTTGAAAAACGAACGTAATGCCCAACAAATTTGCGTAGCTAATTTCATTTTTGTTGCCCCTTACCTCAGGCAGGTGCTTACAGGTGTCTTCTCCATGACAATAACCCATAATCCAAATCTATCGGTTGAATTCAGTTTCAGCTTACATCGGTTTTGGGGGCTGCATCAAACTGCGGCGTTATTAATTCATCAGTTTGCACCAGAGAAAATTGATAATTTAATATTAATCGGGAAAATGATGTTTTAACAATATAATTCGATGACACACAGAACGTGGGCGAATTATGTAATCGACGGCGGTTGTTGCTACCCTAGACGTAAATTCAAGCTGACGTCGTGTATACATATTTTTGTTGATTTAAAAATTTATTCATGATGCGATGTGTTTGCTTTGTTTAGTTCACTATCTTGGTGGCATTGACCCGCAGGAACGGGGTGTCTTCTAACACGTATGCACCTATATGTGCAGTGCAGTGCATCAGCTCCCTACAAGAGGGGTTTTTTGTCTGCTCCTTATGCTGCTGAAATTGCTGTATGCATATAAGCAATTTTTAATGAGACACTTCTAGCTGCTGTCCCATCTACCGACCGGCACGGACGTTGGAAAGAATTTTTGCAAAATTGTGTCCGTAAATAACAACCCCATTTTATCTATTTTTAAAGGATACTAAGCAAGGACCAATTCTTTGTAATGCTTTCCGAAAATTATAAAACATTTTATTATCTTGTAAGGTGATAGATATAATCTTGCAAGCTCGCCTATTTGTTATTCATCAGCTTAATAACTATAGTTGACGAATTTAAATTTTCACCAAAAACACATCAATTTTCTCGGGATGTTAAATGTAATCTAAAATTTATAATATTAAAATGATGTTGTATATGAGTAGCCTCTATGCAAAACCCGCTATATGCAAGAAAAGTCAATATTCAGTTAATAGTGGAAATATTAACCTTATGTCTTCTGCCATCTGAAAAACAATATTTTGTGCTGCAAAAACAACTGAAACTCTTTTGAAATAAGGCGAGAAAAATGCACACTCTAACATATCTGTGAGAACTTTTACACGTTTTCTTTGAATAACTCAAAACTTTTTATAAGCATATAGCGCGTTTTGCATATGGGCTACTCATATGTAATGTACTATGTAGTGTATTTTCTCAAAGCCGTCAAATCGAAATCTCTGCAATAGGTTCACTCCGAGACAAATCACCTAAAAGCAATATGTTTTTAATAGACTTTTCAATTAATTTTTATCAATAGGATGTATCCTATTAACCCTACTTCTGTGCCTAAAATTGGGAATCACGTATCAGACACGTGAATCACAACGCATCAGAAAAGCTTTCATCAAAAGTGGCATACACAATCGTCATTTGATTCATAAGGCAAGGGGTTAATAAGTAATAGTTCATATATTTGCATTGTTGAGTTATTACATAAAAATTATGAAATTTCCACATTACATAATATGTCATCTTATTTGTTTTTAATATGAATCTTTATAAGTTAAAATTATATAACACCAAGCGTAATAGATTATTTGAATTACATTCACTTTTAAATAAACATGATATGAACCAAGGATCATTTCTCTTAATTTTGAAACTCATCGTCCTCGGAAAGAAATGAATGATTTAGAAATTTATTGAAAAAAGTCAGGGATTCTTAAACTGACAAAACTTTAGTGAGCTTTATAAACTTTTTATCAGAAGATTACAAGGCGTTAATTAAGTGTGGTATTAATAAATAAAACTTTTACCTTAACTTACGACTTAACTAGTTTTAAACGTTTCATCACTGTGTAAAAATATTTCTCTAAACATCATATTAGGTTGTAACATAATAATCTGATAATTTTTTCGGAAACGTTCTGGAAATTTTTTACAACTTCGAGAAAGTTCTGTGACTATGAGTATAAATACCCGTGAGCAAGCTCAGTTCATCAGTGCAATAATCGAGAGCGCAGCGAGTAGCATTATGGAAAAATTCGATTTGAAAAGACGAGACATCCGCGTCCTTCTACTTTAGTTCCGTTTGAAGCATACAGCTAAGCAGGCGGCACAAAATATATGTCAATGTATGGGAGAAAATCCAGTATCTTATCATACAGCAGTAGATTGGTTTTGACGTTTCTCGAATGGCGACTACAACCTTGATGATAAACCTCACGAAGGGCGGCCAGTTGAGGTTGATGTCGACCGACCAGCGCAGCTCATCGAGGAAGATCCAAGGAGGACTACTCGTCAACTTGAAGAAGAACTCGGATGCTCCCATACTACTATCGCTCGACATTTGAAAGTGATGGGTAAAGTGTACAGGCACAGTCAAGTACCCCAAGAAATGACGGATGGTCAACGGATGATGCGAGTGGCGGTTTTTACGCAATTACTCACTTCACATCGTACTTTTGCTTGGCTTCGTAATTTGGTTACCGGGGATGAGAAGTGGATGCTTTATGTTAACCATAACAATAAGCGACAATGGCTTAGCGCGGGTCAAAGAGGAGTACAGTTAAATGTAAAATTACTATACACAAGGTTATGTTGAGTGTATGGTGGAATGTGCACGGCATTATCTACTGGGAACTATTACCACAAGGAACGACTATAAATAGTGAACGCTACTGTGATATGCTGGATAAGGTAGCCGTGAATCTTAAAGGAGAGCAAGGCAATGTATACCTCCTCCACGACAATACTCGCCCTCACACCACTTCGATGACATGTAAAAAAATTAGGGAGCTAGGCTGGATTTCCTTAGCCCATGCTGCATACTCGCCGGATATGTCACCTTCTGACTACCACTTGTTTCGATCGTTGCAGGCTCACATTAGCGGAAAATCTTTTGATGACCGAGATGCATTGGAGCAGTGGTTGTCGGAATTTTTTAACTCTCGTGAGTCCAAGTTTTACGAGAATGGAATAACGTCGCCTCCCCAACGTTTGCAGGAGATCATTGATAATGATGGACTATATGTTCAATAAAATGTTAAGCTACCTTTGTGTCTCGCACCCTTCTTTCTGTCGAGAACGGGAACTAAGTTGACGTCGTAGCTACTGATTTTAGCAAAGCTTTCGACAAAATCTCTCACAAAATCATCATTCTAAAATTAAACTATATTGGCCTCCCTCCCCGACTCATTTCTTGGATCAGTTCCTACCTCGATAATCGCCACTATAGCGTCCGTTTCGCCTCTTCGATTTCCAAACCCTTCTTATCCCGTTCCGGTGTCCCCCAGGGCAGTCATCTCGGCCCTTTACTTTTCATATTGTCCATCAACGATGTCGTGAACGTTATCAATCACTCTGACATCCTAACCTATGCTGACGATATGAAAATCTTCAAACAAATTTCCGACACATCCGATTCATCGCTACTCCAAAACGACCTAGACAATTTTCGTACCTGGTGCTCAAAAAACTTTCTCGATCTAAATATATCCAAATGCCAAGCGATTACCTTCTCCCGTAAGCGCACCTCTACTCCTCCCAGATCCTACACCCTCTCTGGAGAACCCATCCCATCTGTTACCTCCCTCTGTGATCTTGGTGTCATATGCGATAGTGAACTCAACTTCCGTTCCCACATAGATCACGTTATAAGCAGGGCCAATTCTACTCTTGGCTTTGTCAAACGTTGGTCTAAGGAGTTCTCTGATCCTTACGTTACCAAATCGCTCTTCATTTTCTTCGTCAGACCCCTCCTTGAGTATGCCTGTCAGGTTTGGTCTCCCTCGCAATCCTCTACCATTAACAGAATTGAATCAGTCCAGCGTAGATTCATTCGTTTTGCCCTGCGCAACCTCCCGTGGACTGATCACCTCAACCTCCCTCCGTATGAAGACCGCCTAAAACTAATTGACCTTCAACCTCTCTCCTTCCGTCGTGATATCGCTGATATCGTCTTCGTCCACCAAGTCCTAGCTGGTCTCATCGATTGCCCCGACCTCCTACATAGCATATCCCTCAACACTAACCCCCGCAATGTTAGATCTTTCCCCACCTTTCGTCTTGCGACCCACCGTACCAATTATGGCCACTTCGAACCCTTCACTAGAATGCTACGGAAGGTCAACAACTCTACTGCCTTCGATTTCCACCTCGAGAAATCCTCCCTTAAGCGCGCCCTATCCCAGCCTGTTCCACGCCCCCTTTGACTAATCAATTTAGGTTAATGTTATTCTAGTCGTAGTTTAAGTAAATTTCTGTAGCTTGTATTAAGCGAAACAATAAGACAAATTAATAAATTGTACAAAAATATCAAAATAACGTTTCTAAAAAATTATCAGATTATTATGTTACCTACAACTTAATATTTTGATGTGATAAACACGAAATGATAGAGAAAACTTTTGGTTTGTGATTATAAAAATATTTCTTTTTAGAAAATATTTAAAATATAAAAATATTGCATTTAAGAAAATACTGTGGATTTTTTAGGAGTTTTTAGGAGAATTTTTAATTATAAATTTAAAAAAAAAAATTTCAAATTAATTAGAACAATTAAAAGCATTCCACAATTTTCAAATATTTATTTTCTGTAACGAAAGGTTTGATCAGAAAAATTACTTTTCTATTAAATTTTCACATTAAAAGGGAAATTTAATCAATTAATTTGGGTTGCTTGTAGCAGTGGCAAATATTCACAATTATATTTACTTAAGTCTAGAAAAACATAAAGCAATTATTTTTAATGTTTCAAGAACACTTCTTTATTTCGATTTGTGTTATTATTATTGAAGTACGTATCATGCAAACTCGAAGCGTGTACTTTTGAAGTTCAAAGACCGGCTGAGCAATAAAACAGGACAAAAGTAAAGCCTTCCTCATTACATTTCTTGGAATAAAATGAAAATATAACGTACAGAAACAAATTTTTGATCCTGATCCCATACAAAATGAAACAGATGATAGAGTAAATTTCTGAGAAAAAAGCTATTCCTTTTAGATACTTTGAACAAATTGTTTGATGATTTAGAATACACATAAATACACATAGTTTGTGATTTAGAATACACATAATTCTATTTTTACACGATAGGTACCTTAGCTACGTTATCGAAGGATATGTCTAATATGTATTTTATCGAGTAGTAGAACTATTGATGTCGGAGCTAAAAGATTATGTTATTTACACCTTATAAACTATACTATATGAAAACTACTTTTTATACCTCACAAATGTTGCATGCTTGGATATTTTATTTAATAAAGTTTGCCAATGTAATAAAAATGTATTAAACATTTTAACTTGAAAAGAACAAAATATTAGTAAATTATAAATACCAAAGTAAAGTATAATAATCTGAATATTACGTGCAATTTTGTGCGTGTTTTTCCTTTACGTAAGGCACACAATATCATGCTATCAACAAAAATATCTTAGTCATTGATTTCTTCCTCCACTGGTAAAATTATATCTGTGATTTCAATGGTAATCAGGTAAAAGTCGGCTTTAAAGTTTGATATTGAGGAAAGTATTATAAGAAAAGTGATAGCTGGGATAGGGACTTTGTTTTTGAGCTTTGCCAACTTATTTCTGATAAAACTAATGCTGCTAAATAGGAATATATCTAAATTCTTTCAAGAATTTTGATTTGAGAAGGCAGACAAATAAATTTGATGAAATAAACTTTAATAATTATTGTATTTTGCAAATAATATCCTTTAGAGATGTAGATGTAGATTGTTGTGGCTGTCCGAAGACACACTTAGGCCATTACAGGCCCATTGTGATACCACTTTTTTGTGACCAGGGTTTCTCGTGGGAATCGAACCCACAACCTCTAGCGTCCTGCTGGCTCGCAGTAAACACGTCGCGTTACCAACCGGGCTATTGAGGCCCCCTATATCCTTTAAGCGACATACAATATTTTAAAAATGTACATTTTTGCTTATTCTTTTATCAGCATAAAAACTTTTCGGAGCTTAAGTCTTGATGAAATCGTTCACTTTGCTGTTAGAATATGCCACAATTCTATCTTTGAATTTATCCATTTATACATGTTATCTTTGAATTTATCCATGTACATGATAGACTTAAAATACTGCGGAGTAATCTCATATCTACATGTAAATATGTATGCGATAAAGCATAAATCTGTACTTTATCTACCAGCTGGCTGCTGTTCATGATTTGTTTTAATTTGGGACCCAACATAGAAGGCTTCTCTTATTTTGAATTCTGGCAATTTTGAGAATATTACAACTAACTTCAGATCACTCTATTTTGAATTTAACAATCTAACCTATTTTATAAAAAAAAAAAAAACTTTTTGCAAAATTGTGTTCATTTTATATTAATCGTAGAGTGAAAAATAAGAATTGTCAAAAAATCAATATCTTCATAATAAAAACAAACTTTAGGCAGAATAGCTGATATTTTTTGCCATTATTAAAGAAATAAATTCGGAACGTAGTAATTTGAATTCAGGTTTGGTGACTTGTTTTATCTTCTTAAAAAGTAGTGATAAGAAGAGTATACTAGTCAGGGAGCAAGTCGTAACGCAAATATAAAATTTTGACCATAGCAATTGCAGATGTGAAGGTTGAAACAAAATACACAAAATTTCGGTTTTTCATTGTAGCAAGAAACACAAACTAATCCGTATTCGAAAACTTTCAAAAATATTCTTGATGTTTTGTCTGTAGATATATGTACAAGAAAACAAAGTTAAATATAACACTTGCGATCTGAGTATCATAAAAATAAATAAAATTCACTACGGCTTACCAAATGTCCTTCCTAATACTGCTAAAAGGCGTCATACAACATTTAAAAGGATAAAAAAAATGTTATACTTTCATTTCAAGCTGACATTACGCACCGACCCGACCCATCATGCGGAGTTATATTTCAAATCATAAAATAAATCATGTTCCCAAAGTCCCAAATCTTCATCTTAACTTAACAAATGTCCCCGCCAGACTAACAATCCTTTACAAAGATTTCTTTTTCGAATGTGCGAGCGTTAGACGTGTAACCTCAATTTCATCCAACAATTGATATGACTGTCTGCAATTGTCGCACGTAAGCTACTTTTTATCACACCCGGGAATTGGGTCGAGAAAGAGCTTAAGTTTATTCTCCCCCAAAGACAAAGTCCTTACTGTCTTTCCTTAAGTTTACGGCGTATCCGTTTATCCAGCTCCTTTGCGTTACCAATAACTTGCAGGTGTCGTGAAACCATTGTAATACTTGTGTACCGCCCCTGCGTAATCTCTTTTTGCGGCAGTATCTCTCCACTGTTCCTTTCAAGACGACTACTACCACTACTGCAGCTGGAAAGGACGAACCTTGGTTTATCTTAAAGCCCTATATCTTACCCAATGCAAATTTGTCGAACCACAGCCGCCCTGTGGCAGGGTGCGTTAATTAGGTCTGTTTTTCTGTACCTTCGCATATTCTGCGAAGAAATTTTAAATTCTTAAAGCATAGTATAATGATAATACCCTCGAAGGTAAGGCGTGTCTTGTTCGCTTCTTTATTTTATGGATTAAAGTTGGATGAAATTGTGTAGTTACATGTAACCGGGATGTATGTGGATTTTCCTATTTCACCCTACTGAAAAACGGAAGGGATTACTGCTTAAAAATTATTTGGGTTCATAAAACAGAAAATGTGATATTAATAGAAAACAGAAATTTTTTATGAAGTATATTATATACGTAAGACATATGTTGTACATAGAACAGGCTACAGACCCGTTTCTCATAGAAGACACATTATTATTTTGCCTATTTGTGTCTAATACAGAACGATTATCAAAATTGGACTTTTTTATAAGTCTTTTAAGTTCATACCTCCAAATCCAGGTCTGGGAGAACTACACAATTGTTATCTTTGAATATCTTCACGAAAATTCATACATTTCAAAAATTGTTGCCCCAGAAAAGTAGCTTCACTTAAAAATAAAGATTCGAAACTATGTATTTGTGAGATATACATATGGTGTATGATAATGGAAGAAATATTTTTTATTTAACCTAATATTTTTTTATGTATATCTTTCCAGTTCAAAAGGACCCCGGAAAAATCCCATAGTTAGATAGCTGAATGGGTTAGATAGCTGAATGGGTTTGAAAGCTTTACTAAATGTTGAAGTTCATAGAACGATAATTTAATTCAAAACTCGTCAAAACCACGGGAGCCAAGAGTGATAAAATGATAAAAAATATAATATAGGTTATGTTCATAAGAGTAATATTTTCAATGGCTTTCTTTAATTATGACAGTGTTTTATTTTATATTATGAAAGTGTAAGTTCCTAATACATATGCCTCTACGGCTTCATTATTGATGAACAGAATCGGTCTTGGTCTTGCAATCTTGATCTCGGTCTTCTAGTAAGTCCAAGATTGAGACCAAAACCAATACTATACCTACGTTAGATAGATCAAGACGCACACTCGACTTACAAGACCGAGACCAAGACCATGATTGTGAGACTTGACCAAGAATAAGACCGAATTACGAGATTTTTGATGACTGAAAAACATTTTTCTTCTATTTTTAGTATTATTAAGGAGGGTCAGTAGTATTAAAAAAATGATCCTACTTTTAATAATTAGTGAACATTTACAGGAATTTATGAAATTTTAACAAAATATTTGTTAGTTTGGTATAAATTGAACATGTAAATCAAAATTTTATTTTTATATATTATGGCGATCATTATTATAACTGTAATTTTGGTTAATTAATACACTGCGAAAATTATATATAGTAGCACTTTTTACTGGTACAATTATAGTAAAAATATCTACCAAATACGATAAAAATTACTAATCTGTTTGGTTATTCATACAAATTTAAAGTAAATGTAGTACCTA
The DNA here is from genome assembly GCA_949715965.1 of Dysmachus trigonus. Taxonomy (NCBI): domain Eukaryota; kingdom Metazoa; phylum Arthropoda; class Insecta; order Diptera; family Asilidae; genus Dysmachus; species Dysmachus trigonus. The sequence goes on from OX454320.1 coordinate 17,093,243, forward strand.
TACCTCCTTTTAAGACTTGTTAAAATTATTGATAGCTAAACATATTTCAAAAATTGTATAATTAATCAATTAATTATTTATTAAAAAAAAAAACCTCAATTTGAAAAGTACGGAGGGTAGAAAATCGTGGATATCGTGGATAGACTCCAAAAATTGCAAAAATATTATTCCTCCTTTCTTATTACACTCCTTCACTTTTTTAAATTGGAAAGATATTCTGTTACCCTTTCGAAACTCTCAATAATTCTCCTATGCTTTCGCACCTCTTGGCTTACTAACCGTATTTTTGTCAATTTTTTAGAACAATCTTTAAAAGAAAAAAAAGTTTTCGTTTTCCCAACACCCACTTTTTCAACCATGAATTTTTTCATCTATATTTTGTTCCGCACTTTTTCATTTTAATTTCATTAATTTTTTTCTACGCAACTAATTATAATTTTTTTATTGGTAACTACATACGTTTATTGTTAGTAGCTGAGAGTAATTTACTCGCTTTACTATAAGATCTACTAAATACGAGTAGATAAGTTTTCCAAAAACAAGAGTTTTGCATACGAGACTAAGATCAAAACCAAGACTAATTAGTTAAACATTTCTTTAAATAATATTCATTTTATGATGTTAATTACATTAACCAAAATTTCCAAAGTGATTTTACAGAGAATCATATATATTTTAGATATGGGAAAAAAATCACTTTAGGTTAATTGATTCCAATATCAATGAGGGTTCTACTAAACACAATTTGGATTTTTTTCTTATTTAAAAAATAAAAAGGAATATTCTAATATTAATTTTTATTTCTTTTTACACTTCCATAATTGGAAAAACGGAGGACTTCTGGATTCACCTCGGTATTTGTCTGCCTGTCTATTCCAGAAAGGGAAATTACCCAATTAAAAACGTAAGAAAAGTTGAATTGAGATAAAATTTCGGAAAAAAGTTTAGAAAATTGAAGCAGAGGCAAGAATAAATATTTGTGTAGTGCGAAATATTGAAGATGTTTGATCTACCATAAAAATTTTATTTACAGAGAGCTGATGGACTGATATTATTGAATTTCTAGAAATAGTGGTTAGATGGTAGTTTTGCATGAGAAGCCCGTGGCGTTCACTTGAATAATTAATTTGAATCTCCTGCTGTGCAAAATAAAAATAGACTTGATTTGAATCAGCTATTCTAAACTCATAAATTGTTGTGGCAAACAATGAGACAGACAAAAAGACAAACAAAAGTACAGCTTGATAATTTAGTATGGATAGAGTAATCGTCCTTCTGGACATTATCTTAACATAACACCCGACTCTCTAGACAAAGATGCCAGAGAACTTAATAAATGCGCGATAATTAATTAAAACATATCTCTTGGCAAAAACATATACACATAAAATTTACCCTGAATATTGAAATCCGTGAGTACATCAAGTGATTTGCAAGCTCTGCCTTTTCCTGTGCAGCAATAGCCATTCGTTATACATTTAGGCCAATAGCTCGGAAACTCCCAAAGAAAATTTTACTTGTACGCTCAAGTGGAGAACTTTGCCAAACCGATAAAATTAAAAGGCAGACGGTGGTGGGGATATGCACAGCTTTGCCGTTTTATGCCAAAGAATAAATTGAGAATCTCCAAAATAAGCAGACACCGCACTATCACCGGGGAAAATATACCTTGGGTACTTCTCTACGTACGTAGATTGAAATGTTCATAACGAAATGCAAAGCATGTGAAAATTTGCAATTCAAATTGAAATAATATTAATATGCGGCGACGACGAGAACGCGCCACTGATATTATTCGAAAGTAACATTTTAACTTGAAGATGTGACGTGCGACGTGACGTGAGCATCTTGCAATTAAAACTTACCTCTTTAGATGGTTTTTAGTCTCGAAAGGGAAATTTTCTTTTGAAACTTTATATTAAGACAGAGTTTTTTCAAAAATCTCGTTGTGGCGTTTTTTTTTTTTTTTCAAGCTTATAAAACAAAGTTGATAGAGGCATCGGCAGACTATTTTGAAAATTCTGCAACTTTTTATGAATTATTTATTCATATAAGGCTGTTGTACTATTGGTACATGTAATAATAAACTAGGAGAATATACAATAAATCGCTACAATATCTTAAGGAACATCAAGCCAATAATAAATATTTTTAAAATTTTTCTTCATCTACTTTTATTCAAATTGAACAATTAAAATTTGTTGTAATAAGTAATTAGTGAATTAACAGGCCTTGTACTTATTTATTTCTTATCTCATATTCTCAGGTTTCTCAAAAATATTTATATAAGGCACTAACTTATGGTTGCCAGCAATTGGCCGGAAAAATTATACCAGTTAAATGTAGGTATTATTAAATATGTTTTACTTAATTATGATAAAATTTTTAAATCCAAATAAGTATTTTCAAATTTTTTCGGTATTCAAACTTAGTTATTCTCCGAATAACAACTGGGTGTACTGGGTATACAACGAAAAAAGCCCTTTATTACCCTAAGAAAACAGTTTTAGAAAAATTACCCACTCAGTTTATTTGATTTGCTTTTAGATGACAAATCCACAAAAATAAACGAATCATCTAATATGATTCAGCAAATCCACAACTGCCTTTAGCTAAACCTCCTAATCCTATTAAGATGAGCTAAAAATAATTTCTTTTCAGCTAAAACTACATCTAGGCGTAGGTGAAATATCTAAAAATGTGGCAAATAGAAAAATCATCTACAAAAATAGTTTGGCACCTACTTCAATAAGCAAATAAGATGTAAAGTCGTTATTTCACCTGCTGTGTTTAGTCATTTTACAATGTGATAGTAAATTATCTATTGGAAAAATTGTCTACATTAATAGCGATTCAATCTATACGATTAGAATTATTGCTTATGAGAGATATTTTCATATTCTATTAAAATAACCTGAAGATACACTAAAATTACAAGAAACCTTCGGGGCAGCAAATATCTTTGGAAACATATAATTTTTATTTATTTTCCTGCGATTTCTGCCTGCATTAAGCATATATGTAATATATGTATATCCTTCCTTAGCTGTTTTATATGCTATCCGTTCTATTACTTAACCCATTACAGCATAAAGTTTGTTAATGTACTTAAAACTGTGATGGTAAATAATGCCTGTTAGGGCCATATTAATGATCCAGTTAGTTAATATATATAGTTACTGCTTTATGACCCGTCCGATATATTCGTTCAAAATCAAACAAAGCTATCATATATATTTTTTTCTATGAATAATATGCAAATTTCTTCCGTCCGATTTATCGGACGTTATGCTGTAATGGGTTAAAGTAACACAAGAAAAGACGTGTGTAGAGCTATTTGTTGCGATATATTTAACTCATCAAAGTGTAGAAAAAGCACCTACTGTTGTAGATGAAAATTGTAGAAAATTTGCCGAAGGTTCTAATAAATATGACTACAGATTGTAAAAACTCACCTAAACTTTTTAGATTATATAGTATGCCTACATGTTGTAGTAAATTTACCTAAAAGTCACCGACATAGCGTAGACAATTTGTCTACATCTTATAAAACATTTGTCTGCAAATTGTAGAACATTTTTCTACTTTTTTATTAGAAAATTGTCCGCATTTGTAATGTAAATTTGTCTACATCCTGCAGAATTTTAGCTTACAAAATGTAGAAGGATAACCTACAAACTGCGGCAAAGTTGTCTAAATTTTGTGAACAATCTCTAGGTGAATTATTTACAAATTTTAGGATATTTGGCTAATTTCTACGGAAAATATACCTAAAGCCTCTAGAAAATTCTCATTTATAATCACCTAACTCAAAATAAGAAAATCAGCGAAATGGTTTAGTTGGCTCAAAATCAGCTAAAAAAATAGGTAAGTTGCCTACTTTTTAGGCATTATATCTATAATCTTTTCTTTCAGTGTAGATTTTCGTCTTTCTTAGCTACACTTGTTTTAATGAAAATTCTTGTGAACGTCAGACCTAGAATTCTAGTTAGAAATTCTTAACATGATTTTTAAGTAGAGTTGGGTTTTGCTGGATCAAAGTTGGAAAAAAATTAAGTCTGAACATGTATGAAGAGAGGACATCTAGATTGCTTGCTTTTTTTTCGAAAGGGTGACAGATACCTACAAGGCCTTATGCGAGAAACGCGCTGTTTTTTTTGCATAAATTTGAGTTAAGGTTAATTTAACTAAAGCACCTGCAGAAAGGTGAAATCAGACAGGTGAAAGCATCCACTTCTGCTCTTTGTGTCCATCTGTTTCTGTACAACCATGATATCATTCCTTGGACGTGTCACCTGTCCAATTAAATTCAATTTCATAGCGGAGGGGTAGGGGGAAGAGAAAAGTGGCTTGAATTTTTTATCATTTTAATTTAATTCAAATCACGTCACCTGCTCACCTTGATGGAATCAAATTAAATTAGAGACAGTTTAAATTATATCTTAGATTCAGGCGAAATATCTAGCGGTGAGGTAGTATTATAAAATACATCTTTCCGTCTCTCTTCCTCTCTGACTACAGCTCAATTTCAGGCCATTTTAATTTATTTTAATTGCGATAAACTTTCGTTAAATGGCCCTCAATCTTTCCCCCCCGTACTGTAGTAAAGTGTAACAGTAGTTTGTGACAAAAATCGTTTTACACCGAAAATGATTAATTAACTTTATGGCCTGTCTGTCACATAAGCCGTCCTGCGGGGCTTAAAATTGGTGTCTAGGACGACGGGCAGGAGGTTTACAGGGTGTGAAAGCAATTATTTTACTTTGGTGAAACTTTCTCAAAATTTGCATAATATTTTAGCATCTTCAAAAATGGCGGTTTAACTCGAGGAAAAATTCCCGGCGGTACCCTATTCGAACCGCTTTACATTTACAGTCGGGACGGAAAACTTGCCCGTGTTCACACATTATCCTTTACAAAGCTCTCCTTCGGGAACACCAGTCCCAGAAAACATATAAGCGTGTTGTAGTAATTAGCGAAAGTTGTGTTTAGAACTTACCCCTTTGGGGATAAAACTTGCTCCATTATTTCGATTATCCGGAAGCGGCCGGACCACGTTATGCTCTGCCATTTTCCAAATGTTTTACAACGGACTTTGATAATTTGATTTTCTTATCAATTCGAAATATAGGGCGGAAGTGTGGTCACCGTCAGACGTATGTAGATGCAATCCTGGGAGGACCCAACGTCTCTACCCTAGCGCTGAACTAATGCCTGATAATTCCCTGAAATATCATTTTTGCGTGACTTGGAAAATATCACAGCATGAGTTATGCAATGGGGAATTAAAATCCCGACGGAGTTTTCAGCTCGTTCAAATGGGTGAATTAGGTGTAATAAATTTGTATCGCTAGTTTCTCCCACACGGCCTTGTTTTTAATATGTTAGGGTCCGTTCCGTTTTTGGCCCCGCTGGACATCAGTTGAAAATAGTTGGCAATGTCACGACACACTTTTAATTGCATTGGAGAAGAGAAGTTACATGGTTTTTAATAGGAACAATACAGCGTTACAAATTTGTTTTAAAAGGTTTTCATTAGACAGAAAAATGACCAGAACAATTTATGAATTTTTCAAACTATGAGACAACTTTTGTGTCATTTAGGGATTCATAGGTGGGTAGAGATTTTGACCTGGAATGCTCTAGGGCTCAAAGGGTTTGACAGAATTTCCCACAATTTGGGGGACCCATAGAAAATGTAAAGGAAGGAGAAATTTCAAAGGAATTTTTAGTGACCGTAGGTCAAGTCAAGACGGTTAACAATTAAGAGATTGTTTTATACCAATATCCCCCACTTTTTGTCCCTGAAGTTTATTTCGATTACAAACTTATTTGTATTGTGCATATCTTAATATATATAATCGTTGGTGCGTCTGTTAGTGATCGGGTAACTTCTGAACGACTTGACCGATTGAGATCATAATCCCATAATATATTTATTTTGTCGTGACGGTGGTTCATATCTAAGCTAGGATCCAATAAGTGGCGCTGTAGCCAAGTTATTTGATACTTACATAAATTTGAAGTGATTTGCACGAAAATTGGTACTTAGAGGTTTTCGAGAATGCTGATTTCAAATTTATCGATTTCATCGGATTTTAATGAAAATTAATACAATGATTATTTTAAGATCGCTAATTCGAATATTATCAAAATTTGGAAATTCCGGATGGCGGATCAATAAAGGGTTTTCAAGTTGAAACAATTTTTAGGATATACCAAACTAGAGCATTAGAGAAGTGTTTAATTAAAAAGTATTTACACAACACCGGGTGAAACCGGCTAACTCAGCTATTGGCATATAGTGGCATAATATGGTATATTTATTTAAAAAAACGTCATCTTGTTGCGACCCTTACACCCTAAAATCTCTATATGTTTTTCTGTATAGTTCGCTGTATTCCTGAATACGTTTTCCCTATCTGGAATCCTTATACGACTTTCCATTGTAATTGTCTTGTTACCATTCAAAAATCGTTTACAAGATATGCGTTATGGAAATTTCTGTGGTCTAATGCTCTTCCTTCGTATCCTGCAAGACGTGCCTTGCTTGAGCTTCAAACTCTAGAGCTGAGACGTAGGGTTGTATCAGTTATGTTTGTTCGTGATACTTTATGCTGTAAAATGCATTCATCAGAACTTGTTGCCTGATTCAATATATGCGCACCTGGAATGTCTCTTCGCTCCGGGGATCACCTATCTGTTCAAGCTTATCGCACACATTATGGTTACAATGAACCTATTGCAAGTTGTTCTAAATACTTCAACTCCGTTTGTAGTAGTGTGGATATTATTGATTCATTAAATTTAAAAGCGATGCTTTTATGATAAAAAACTCAGTGATATTTTTACTCAAAAAGAATCAATTTTACGAATAAATGTTATGGGTCAATAAGTGTTTATAATTAGCCGAAGAACACTTGTGAAATTTTTTTCTGAATTTTTTTGGTACGTTTTTGAATTTATCAAAAATTTGCCAAATCCAAAAAACCAAAAATAGTCCACACGTGTTTTTTGGCTAATTTTAGGCATTTTCTGTTTTATACAATTTTGTAAAATTCATCCTTTTCGTGTAAAAAAATCGCGAATTTTTTTACTACAATGCTGTGCAAAATGACCATTTTGAAAAACCAAAGCAAACAAAAACATTCAAAACCATGTTTTGAGAAGGTTTAGACATTCGGACCGCGATTTCTGGTAGTTATATGTTCATTCAACGGCAGCAACGTCAAGATAATCGACTTTGGAAAGAAAAAAGGCCAAAAAAAATCAGCAGTTCTTTTTAAAAAAACCAAAAAATAATAGGGTTTTTTAAGCGTTTATGCAAAACAAATGCAAGATTCTGAAAGAGCATTGCTAAAAATCTCCTATATACGATTTTGGGAGAAAATCGCCCCAATTTTCTATTCGAATCGTACAATTGAACTTGGATGCACAAAATTCTCGTTTTGTGCATTAATAGGTTAATGCATTCTAATTATGTGCATATTCTGAATTAATTTAAAACACCTATTCACCAATTATTTATTGTCAATATTCAAATTCAATTATTAATTCACTGTAAAATTCTTTTGATAAATCAAACCTCAAGTTTCAAACAAAGCTGAATTAATTTCTTAGCACAATTAATTTTTTGTTTTTACCCATAAAAAATTTATTATTCGATTTTTTTCTTTATTGACGGCACAATCTTCATTATTTTTAATTTTAAAAAAAGCTGTATTTACTTTTTTACAAAATCGTTTTTTTACATAAAAAACGTATTATTTTAAAAATCTTGAAAATCTAGACAACTTTCATATTTATTAATTCCAAAAATAACTGGGTTATTTACAGACATAAATAAATAAGCGCCTTATTTCGAACGAAAATATGTTATAAACTTATTTTTTCATGATCCACAGAAATCATGACATAAATCTAGTGTTTATCATTAACCAATTATTTATTGTCAATATTCAAATTCAATTATTAATTCACTGTAAAATTCTTTTGATAAATCAAACCTCAAGTTTCAAACAAAGCTGAATTAATTTCTTAGCACAATTAATTTTTTGTTTTTACCCATAAAAAATTTATTATTCGATTTTTTTCTTTATTGACGGCACAATCTTCATTATTTTTAATTTTAAAAAAAGCTGTATTTACTTTTTTACAAAATCGTTTTTTTACATAAAAAACGTATTATTTTAAAAATCTTGAAAATCTAGACAACTTTCATATTTATTAATTCCAAAAATAACTGGGTTATTTACAGACATAAATAAATAAGCGCCTTATTTCGAACGAAAATATGTTATAAACTTATTTTTTCATGATCCACAGAAATCATGACATAAATCTAGTGTTTATCATTAAGTAATAATACGATTTAGTAATTGTAAAAGGATTGTATTTTATCGTATTTTATGTTTTTTTTTTATTTTAGTAAATATTGCGTTTTGTATGCTAAAAATTATTATTCAAAAATTATTTTCTCTTCTTTAAATTTGATGCCACAAAAATTTATATTTACTTTTTGCAGGTGATAGAGGACTAAAGTGCATGAAAATTATAAATTTTCTGTCTGTGAACAAAATTCATATTTTTACATTGCAACAAAGAAACAAAAACTTATCCGCTTTCCAACACTGCTTTAAATTTTCTACTTTGAATTTTCCATATCGAGTTAAAGCATACTATAACGAAAAATAAATGCAGTGGACTGACTTATCAAACAACCCACAAAAATTTATGTATTTTGTCCATAAAAAAGATAGCATGATTTATTTTCTTTGCGACCATTAATCAAAAATAGGTTACATTTAAAAACATTAAATTCTTCTTGATGATGTTGCATCATAATGTATTGTTGCGAATGATGCTGTAACATTTTTATGATATGCTTTTATGACGTGTTGGACACTGCATGCTGATGATGCTTATGACTTTCGGAACGTCATTGAATATTAATAGTGTACAAGTAAAACAAGTGTTTAAAAAAGAGAAAAAATAAATTTTATTATGATATTAAACTCAGAGAGTTTGACTTTAAACTATAGAATACCATCATAAAATAGCATGATGCATTTTGAAGCGCGATGTATAAATAAACTCTTGATTTATTAACAAATTAAATTTGCATACTGCTTTGTTGAGCTTGTGAAGTTGGTGTTGCATCACTGTCAGAGTAATGCGTTTATAAGTTGATCTAAGAAAACATGTGAAAAATATATTAGTATTTTCGGTTTTATTTTTGGAGAACTACCTCTTCTACTTGCACCCTTTCAACCCTTAGGTGTATTACCTAGAAAATCAGAAAAAATACTGATTAAATCTTATGTTATTATCTTATCATTAATGAGTGGTCTGCGTCTACATATTCCGAACCAAGCATTCATAATTCAAAAATTAGGATATTTAGTCTTCGTGAACTTTAAACATGATAAAGCCGATTTACATAAGTATGTAGATCGAAAACAAGTGTATATGTATATATTCACTACATTTGGTGATATCGGCATAATTTTCTCGATTGACGTATTTCCAAAAATCTTCCTTTAAGTTCTCTAACGCATTTTTTAAAATATTAACCCGTTCCCTACCAGGGTCTCCCAGAGAAAACCGCCACCACAGACCAAGACTTTTTTCATGATTATATGAAACCAATTGGAATAAATTTAACGTATGTGCATTTAGAACAAACTAAAAAAACAAAATAAGCATTCTCTCAAACTGACACAAATATGTGACGCTGGGCTATAAATAAAAACTTAACATATTGCCTAATACACAACATGTTTAAACATGCTTTAGTAAGTTGACCAAAAACGTCTGTCACATATATGTGACGTCGGGCTGTGGTAAGAAACTGCTGTGTCACATATGTGTGACGGTTGGTAGGGAACAGGTTAAGCGTGTCCGAAATTTATGAAGCAATATGTTTTATATTCAGATCTAGAATCCACAATAACTTTAATTTTTTTCAAAATCACGGAATTTGACTCAAAGTCCTCAATCACCTTTTTAATTTTGTCAATGTATTTTTCAATGTTATAATTAAAATGCTGATCTTTTTGTAGGTGATTGGATAAATTCTGAAAATGATTGTTTTGTTGAAGTTTTTTATATGCATTATTGCTACTGATGATTTCAATCGTTGTCTTTTTCGTTGCAATTCTCATATAAATTTAAATCACTTAATAACGCTAAATCACTGAGCCAAAACTCATCATTTAAATTTGCACATTATTGATCTTATTCTTGCGTTTGCTTGTTGAAATTGTCTCCTGTCGTGTGTGATCTACCAAAAATTGCTTCGAGATCGAACGGTCGATCACGATCAATGTTGGCCACCTCTGATATAGGACGGAAATACTGCCTATTTTTATGTGATAAAAAATATCAGAATTTATACAAGTTCTTACCTTACTTACCTTGCCCTTAACTATACACAAATCAAGTAGTAGTAAATAAAAAATTATAATTTATTGCCTACATATGACTTCCTGTAATTACACTCCATGGATCTTATACATAATACATTTCAAAAATATACATTAAGCATTTCTCGTCATATCTTTTAACCCAGATGATAGATGAATGTTGGAAGAAATAGCCATAAATGCGGGCCGAGACCTACGACCTCATTATAAAGCACTGACAAGGCAATAACAAGATAAGCGAGAAGTACGAAACGCTCATTTCCTGCTTTGGATAAAGAAAACCATCTCATACCAGGTAAGACATTTCTTATAAATGGTACTCCATGGATATGGTACCTTTGGGTGCTCCCTAATTCAAATGTATTAGTGAAACCTCCTCACGGGCATTATGGTTCGCTTAATGCACTCTCTCTTTATAAATAACCCAGATGAATATTTGGTCTACAGGGTAATGGAAAATGTCCATTAACTCCCACCACTTGAGTACTCCTGTCACAGCAGATAATGGTAATAGCCATATCTAAAACCTCAAAATTCACTGTGACTCTGGACATAGTAAATGAGTACTGAGCATAGTATATTTTGGATACCTTTCTCCACCCCTCCTTTCACCTAAAGCACACTTATACTCTTTAAGCGCTCCTTCCAAAAAAAGAAAAAAAAAAAAAGATTAATTTCTTTTTTAGATGGTGTTTTTCGTTTAGGTAAAATTTTCGAAATGACGTAAGGTAAACGACGGTTAATGGTAACTTAGGAAATTTACCGCCAACAAAATCGCTTAGTTCTATAGTACGAAGTTATTACATTAAATAAATTAAAGCAGTTTTCCTAAATGGTGCGAAAATTTTAAAACTTCCCGGTAATATCAAAATATTAAAACATTTGGGTGAGGTAGATGTTTTTGGGGTAATTATGGGCCTAATTTCCATGAGCTATCAAAGAAATATACCTGCCCCTTTTACCTTCTCGAGCTCTGAGCACTTATAGGCTATTGAATATTATAAAAAATTTAGGTCGACAGCCCTATTTTTGAGTGGAGGAGAATATATATATTACTGCTGTGAGCCTAAAAGGGTTTTAAGTGTAAGAAATTGTATAGAGATTTGAGATTTAAAGAATTGTAAAGGATCAAAATGTTATCATTTTACTTATACTCCCAGAACTAACTTAAAACTTCAATAAAATATCGAAAAACATTGCAATTTTATGCAGGAACCTTAAGTGGATTAACTAAATATGGCGGTAAATTACCTAAAAACACTAGCAATCTTATAAAAGAATTAGGTGAATTAAGTAAAAACTTCCGAAGATTACCTAGAAAATCAGAGAGAATTTGCTAACATTAAAAAATAAATAAATAAATAAATTACCTTAAAAATACCAGAGCAATCTTAAAATAGACTAAAAGTTAAGGTAAATTACCTAAAAACTTCAGTAAACTATCGAAAATCACCAATCCTATACGGAAACTTAGGTAAACGATTCTTATAAGCATCTTGTATATTTTACCCAAATAAGATAAATTGTTGTGCTGTTGTTCAGCCGGATTTTTATTTTTACAACATTAATGATCATGTATTTATTTGCAATTTATATTATATATATATAAAACAATACGAGTACTGTTTAGTACTAAAAAAAATTACCCAAGTACTTTTTCCAAAACTTTATATGAAAAAGTTAGAAAATTATACAATGACGAAGACACTTTACCTAAAATGTATGCATTTTCTCAAATTCCGGGACAAATCAGCAAAGTTATTTTAGGTGGTTTCCCAAATCATAGGAAGCCTAAGCCAAAGTACTACTGAAATTTTAGCTTAATTATATATTTCCATAAAAAATTACTATGTATTCTTAAATCTATTACAGTAGCTATTACATAGATTTTTATATAATTTTCTAAAATACTTAGCTACAATCCGATAAATCAGTTTAACTGGTGCCCATGTTTGCTAATTAATACAAATAAAACATCGTACGTTTTTAGCCGTAAATGTAATTAAATATAATTGTCCACGGGTACTTACCTTCAACTGCTTTGAAGTGCTACTTTCATTTCCCGCCTGTAAAGCAGTCCTTAAGATGATACGGAACTTGTAATCCTTTGCCAAGCACCCGCGCTACATCCCTTCTACTTATAATGAATAGCTCCCATTATTTGAGGCGAATAAATGCATCCTTGTTTGCGACATTTAAAAGCTTTCCTGATTTCAAACACCCTAATGCCTCCGCCTAATTGTCCCATGGGGTTTCCTTAGAACAAAATTGTACACCTATTCATTTTGAAATTTTTTTTTGTATCAATGAATAAAAGAGAAATTTTGAAGTTTTAGATTATGTAGGTAATTCGAAAGTTAAAATTAAGGACATCAAAGCTGAAGTGGATTAAACCCAGAAACTTCACTGCTTTCTTTGTTATATTTATTACTGGCTGAGTTACCCGGTTTTACCCGGTTTCACCCAGCTTTGTATAAATACGTGAATTAATTACGTGAATTTTCCAATTAAGATATTTCATTTGAAATCAATTTACCCGATATATCGTTTGTACTTATTTTACTTATGATACAATCCGTTCAATTTTAGTTGCCATGTTGGACCGGTCATTTGGAAATTCCGTGAGTATATTCGAAATCAGTATCATAATACGCCCTATTTGACAATTATTTGAAGTTTAAAATTTTCGCCGTCATTTTGAAACTCTACATTTTATCTTAATTAAAAATAGGTTTTATGTTAAAGTTAGGATATACCATATACTGCCTTTGGACAAAAAATTAAAAATTTCGATGCATGCATTTGGGCGTGATTGTGCAATTCACAATTCACAATTCACTTTGTACTATATACTATTGATTGCTATACATGGGTCTGCCAATTTTGATAATATTCAAAATCAGGTGGTTCAAAACAATCATTGTACTAATTTTCATTAAAATCCGTTGAAATCGAGAAATTTTTCCCGCTATTTTGGATCCGCCATCTTGAAATTTTTTCAGCAAATTTCAAGTCAGCATTCCCCAAAACCTCTAAGTATCAATTTTCATGAAAATCAAAATAAAATTTAAAATTTTCAATCGCCATTTTGGGTCCGCAATTTTGAAACCCTATACTCTATACTATACCCTATACCAATGGTGGCGAACCTATGACCCGCGGGTCAGACACTGACCCACGCAGACTTTTGAAATGACCCACGCGTTGAATTTTATAAACTTATTTTTTATATCATAAAAGAGGGAACAAAGAATCAAAACTATTTAAAAAATAAAATATTATATGTAATGTAGAATTTATAAAAAAATGTTTCCATGTGGACATTGGCTAGCTGATTTTCTATCTGCACACTGCACTGTGTATGACGTACACTGACGAGCAAAAGTGGTTTATGCACTGGGTCAAATGTTGTAACTTTTCTGGTTTTAATGATATCGCACCCAAAAGATGGGTATTACATCATTTCAATAAACATATGTATTTCAATTTAAACATGTAAAACAAAACACAACACAAATTTTTGTTTAAAAAAATTCGCATAATACATTATTAACAACGGACCTAGGCAATCTCATTTGTACAGTTTTGCACGCCAAATATTAAATATTATATGCATGCACGACTGTATAAATGAAGTTGATTATATTCATCGCTATTAAAATTATATTATGATATTTTGTTTAAACGAAGTTATTTTGTTTATTAAACATAAATATTTTTAAATTAAAATGTGTTTATAGTGCTAGATAAGTTCACTAACACACACCATTTTATAGCGTCATCAAAAAAACCAGAAAAGTTAGAAACATGTGGCCACAATGGACAAATTGTCTTAATGATGTTTGAAAATATTAAAATATTTATTACGAATGTTGACATCTTTACTAAGGATTTGGAAATGAAAATCATGAAATATTTTCCTCAGTTGCAAAAACATTTTCAAAACACAATAATTTTTGAAAATACGCTTGACGTTCGAAAAAATGCAATTAAAAAATAAAAATTTTGAGGAGAGATTTAAATAAATAAAAATAAATATAAATAAATAAATTTAAAAGTTTGGAAAATACATTTCGCTTTATTTTATATCCATACAAAATGGAATTCGAAACAATAACCGAATTTATGTGGCTAGGTATCCATAATTTAGAAATGGAATTAGTTCAATTTCAAAGTAGCATAGTGCGGAAAAAAAACTTGATTTCCGAAGTTGAAGGAAAAATTTTAGAAAGTAGTGCAGATAATAATGATCCCACACTAAATCTTGAATATATTGTATTCATCGTATGGGATTCTTCACCAAACAATTTTGTATCAATAAAGAAACTTGCTAATGATCTTCTAATTATATTTGGGTCCACATATTCGTGTAAAAAATTGATTTCTTCAATGAATTTTGTAAAATCTACCGATAAAAATGAATTGACTGCGAAATGGGTTAAACTAATGAATACGGAATATGAACCTAATATTAAGAAACTATCTGAAACTAAACAACAGCAGATTTCTCATTAAAAGTACTTCCACTTTATATTACTTATGCATACCCGTAACTATACCTATCTATTAATATATAATATTTCATAAGATATTTTTCTGATTTTCTTTGTGTCTTTTTCATTCTAATACGTACACTCAGTGCAATTACCTGGTGTTGCAATTCATGGTATTACTCCATTTATATCAATTTTTTTACCTTTATTCTTAGCTCTTCAATTACAAAGGTAAAAGTTGAAAAACAAAAAGGAAACGTAAAACTTTTAGAGGATTTTAAAAGTGAGAACCAAAAAAAGTAGTTTTTAATCATCCTCCTCTGCCCCTTTCCAAATGACGCCACTGACTTAGTGACCCACGAGCTAATACTAAAAAAATAATAAACGAAATTTGACCCACTTTTCAAAAAGGTTCGCCATCACTGCCCTATACCCATATATACTGCTTTTGGACAAAAAATGAAAAATATCGAAGCAAGAGTTTAGGCGTAATTAAGCAACAAACTAACAAATAGACTTTAATTTATATATATTATATAAAGTACATAGGTATTGCTCGAATTTATTTTGTTTTAGGTTCGATTTCGCCAAACGAGACCAGAGTTATGCATATTGCACTTAATTGCTTAGTTATAATGTAATTTATGGTAAATTCTCTATTATTAAATGTTCAAAGTATAGTTCACTAAAATTTCACTACGACCAAATTGTTAAATGATTATACATTTTAGTACACTGACAATCACTATCACTTAATGATTAAATAATAATATACTTTGGAATCACTAAATACATTTTTGTTCTTAGTATATGGTAAAGAGGTAAAAAAAAAAATAAAATAAATAAAAGTAGTAAACAATATTATAAACATTACTCTCACAACTCTGATAAAGATAAAAAAACAGCGTAACAAATTTGTGGGGTGTCCAAATCCATATTTGAATAAAATTTTAGTATGATGATTAGTTTACATCATCCTAATAAAAAATCATTATCGGTACAAAGCGCTTTAGTGGTGGATAGTTTCGAATTATAAAGGGTGGTTCGTTTTAATTGATCCACACAGTTAACTTATAAGGTAAGCAATTTGGCAACAACATGTGTATAGGAGAACACTAGATGTTGACTTTAATATTCACCTCAATCTTCATATACTCAAATACCTTCCTTTAATATCGCATAATTTCATCATGAAGCTCATTAAGCTGCCATTAACTATAATGGCGCTAGAGATTGTAGGTTTAATTCACACCAGAAATCTTAGTCACAAAAAATGGTAACACAATGGACCTATGATGGCTTAAGTTTGTCTTCCGACAGTAACATCAATCTAACATCTTTAACGTCTAAGCTGCCATTTAATATAAGAACCTCCATCTGTTCTAGCGAGTCGTCAATCACCTTTCCAGCGCTCTCTTATCACGAGAAATAATTCTTCGAAATTCATGAAATGGTAACATTTTGTGTAATTGTTTTGTTCATACATAAAGTCCCATTTTTATTAATAAATATTAAGATTTTATAAAATTAAATCTTGAAACAATTCAAATTGTTAATGGAAACAAAAATTTCACAAGATTTTATATCAATTTTATAATTTACAACAAAATGGTTATAAAGAACGAATTTAAAAGCATTATGTTTTTATATACTTTTTGTATATTTGTATAATGTATCATTAAAAACCTAATAAATATCAATAAAAAGCTTTTAGTGATAAAACAAGGAAATTATTAAATTAAATTCTTCTTTTAAATTTTTTGATTAGTACTATATAATCAATTTTTAAATTCTAGAAAGTTTCTATTATTTTGGAAACTATGCAGGGCTGTGCTTTGCGAATGTTTTTTCAGCAACATTTTCTAGTGATGTTGCGCTTCTTGTAGAATTTTTGCTAAGCAGAAAAACCTTATTACCTTTAGGTATGAAATTCCATAATTGTCCCTTTACAAAGGGACTTAGCCCACATATTGTCAAAACACTTTGTTATGTTAAATTCATGTCTAGAAACGATGAAATATTTGGTTCCCTGAAATACATAGAACCGATAGATATATTGTTAAAGCAAATTTATTGTCATTATATTTATACTCGTATACATAAAGCCAATATCGCCAAAAATCTGTAGGTGGTCTTATTACATTTTTCAAAAGAATGCCAATCGGAGAAAAAAGTATATTAATTATGATTTTCTCTTTTGAATCGAAAATAAAACCGAATTTACGAATTCCTAACAATTCGATTTTATTTCCCTTTTACAAAGGAAAGAAAATAAAAATTGAGAAAGAAATAACATCATTGTTTGCGTTTAACAAATATGTTAATAATTATTATATTAAAGCATAAATTCGTTATTATCTGGGACGAAATTTGGTGACAACCACACATTTATGCTGTAAAACATTTTGAAAAATACCCAAATCTATAAGAAATGTATCCAATTATAATTAGTTAAATATAAAGCGCTTAACTTACCCAAATACTGCCTTTGTCTTCTTATTAAGGATGTAAGCATACAACGTCATACTAATGATTATTATCAAAAATTTGCCCTGATGGAACCTTACAGACACACAGAATCCTCCCATATACACTATTCAGCGAAAATAAATGCCCATATTTTCCCTTGTCAACAAAAAACACCAATATTTTATTTTTTAAATAGTCGTATAATTTTTATATTTCTCCTTTTCTCTTTAGTACACATTTACACCTTTTAAAATATTCATTTGAGTTTTGTCGTTTTGCAAACCTGACATTATTATCATTACGTTGCATTTTCCTTTTGTGGCTGTGTTAATCTTCTCTTTTATACTTATATGTATATTACAATATTTATAAATTAAGAACATGTTACAGGTTATAAACTTTGCTAGGTCTCATATCTATTTAAATGCTATTTCGCTAATACTTCTCTCAGGTTTCGTTATATGCACATATTTTTTTTTCTTTTCATTTTAAATTTTGTGATGTCTTAAGAAGATCCATTTTTTTTTTCAGTTTGAATAAGTTTTTCCTTGCAGATTTTATATTTTATAAATTTTCTCGTAGTTTTCATTCTTTAAAATTGAAAGGAAATATCAAAAAGGATTTATTGAACTATTTTTTTTCTCTCTTGTCTTCCGACCATCCACTGTCAGTCACTTAATGTATACGTCCTATAAATTCCGCAATACTGTATTAAAAAGAGAGTCGTCAAAAGCCAAAACGATATCATTTTTAAAAAACAAAAACAAAAACACAACAGCACATTTTTTTTAAAACCCTTAATTTTTGTTATTATAAAAAAATATGAGACTTTAAAATAATGTATATACAAATGATTTTGTGATTTTTACCTATTCTGGATATTATACATATTACACTTAAGGAATTGTTACTCTTCTTTATTTTTTCAAATTTATTTTATTTTTTATGAAACATTTTATAAATACGTTTTGTATGGTTACGGTTAAATAGATGTTTTTTTTTCTTTTTTTGTCCGTCCCCTATTTTCTGTGTAAGAAAATTTATGAATCCTTTCAATCGATATACTCGGCAGATTAAATAAAAAATGCTCTAAAATAGGCCGCACTTGAAATTCATATTTACATTAATTTTACAAAGTTTAAACAAAATAAACAGCAATTGTGATGGTTAAGTCATTAACAATTTTATTAAATTTTCTCTTTGGTTTTTTAGCATGATTTTTATGTTGTTTTTTTTTATTTGGCAAGTCTTTGACGATTGTTATGTTTTAGAAACAGTGATTTTTACGAAAACTATATCTGAAATTTAACGAATGGTTTTCCAAAAATAATTCTTAGCAAACATAATTTGGGAACGATTTTGAGCTCTTATTAGAATAATAATCCCAAGAGGCACAGCTTAAGGGGACGTGACACACCCAATTTTTTTATTTTTGATGTTTGGAAAAATTGGAAAATTGAAGGGAAAAACAGCAGATACATTAATCAAACTTTGCATATTTATTAAAAAGGGTTAAGGTAATACAACAAAATTTTTTTTTAATTTTTTGAATTCGTTTTTTCTTTGTACAATTTTTTTTTGTAAAGAACCACAAAAACTGACTGCGGACACGATTGGGAGCGAATGGAACGTCTGAAAAAAAAAAAAAATATGAGGTTAATTGTTATCAAAATCCCCAGGGATTGAACCTAAATGGAACACTTTTCACGAAAAAATTACAAAATGGCGGCATTTTTCCGGGACAAAAAAAGTGAATTTTTGAAAAAATGCCGCCATTTTGTAGTTTTTTCGTGAAAAATGTTCCATTTAGGTTCAATCCCTGGGGATTTTGATAACAATTAACCTCATATTTTTTTTTTTTTTTTAGACGTTCCATTCGCTCCCAATCGTATCCGCAGTCAATTTTTGTGGTTTTTTACAAAAAAATGTACAAAGAAAAAAACGAATGCAAAAAATTAAAAAAATTTTTTTTTGCATTATTTTAACCCTTTTTAATAAACATGCAAAGTTTGATTAACGTATCTACTGTTCTTCCCTTCAATTTTCCATTTTTTCCAAACATCAAAAATAAAAAATTGGGTGTGTCACGTCCCCTTAAGGGTTCACAATTAAATTAAAATTAACTAAACTGAGCTAAAACCAAACCAAATATATATTTTTTTCTATTTCGGACAAAGCTTAGGGAGGAAAGTTTAATTTGATTATAATAAGAATAGCAATCCGAACAATTATTAGAAAATTGAAAAACAACAGGTGATAAGCTGCATTGAATTTAATAACTACAATTGAAATAATTGAACTGTAATTTTATCAAGATTTATTTTAAATCATGAATTCAATAATCAGAAAGGCTTACATGAAATTTTCAATAAAATAAGATGTATTTTAAATTTTTACGATTGCCGTTAAAAATGATTTTAAACAATAATGAAATGTTTAAAACTTCACCTCAATCAATCTTACATAGCTCAGGCCTAGTTCAGTTTGGTTCTCTAAACTTTTTCGTTTAGAATACGCAAGTTAAATTAATTTATACATTTAAAAAATCGTAAACAAATTGAAAATTGTTGCAGAGCAATTAAAAACAACCTAAGTATATTGTTGCAAAATGAGGTTTTCCTCAGGGATATTGGGAAAAAGAGAAGAGCTGAGCTCGAATATTAAGTAAATATCTCGATACTGAAGCTATGCTATTACTATTGTTAATATGCATTCATTATATTGCTTTTAAAAAAGGTAAACAAATAGACCAGACATCTTAACCCTAGCTTACCAAAAAACTTTCCTTAATCAAATTTTTGATAGGTGTGCAGCGAATATTTTCAATTAAACCAAAATGCATCTAATTTTTTAATTTATACTTTTTAAATTAGAGCATTTTAATATTGTTCTTGGTAATAAAAAAATCTAAACAATAACTAACTAATGATTAATTCAAAGAGATTAGGTTTTTTTTATTAAAAACTTCATTTTTTCGATCATTTGTGAAAACTTATACTCTTGAAAATATTCTCCCACATTATTAAAAAAAAAATAATAATTTTGTAGTTATTGCAGTTTGACTGGCTTGAAAACCTTTAATCGTATATATGAGTTGTTGTTTTTTAAAGTGGTATAAGTCCATTTATTCATGAGCTGGGATATTTAAGAACTTGCATTTGAATCAACTTAAAAATATTACAAGTCGGGTAGTGTTTTTAAAACTATAAAATTGTAGAATTTTATTATACAATAATAATTAGTAAAAATATTAAAGAAAGTAAACGAATTTGTAGATACAAATGAACTTACTATATACCACTTTCAATAATAGAAAATTACAAAAAATATAAATATTGAAAATTTTAAATTTATATTTTAATGGAAGTTTGCTTTTCTGAATTGTATTCTTTAATTTAATTTTACTTAATGACTAAAATTAACTCTCGTTCCTTCATCTGAGCAATAACACCATTGTATTGTTTATAACGTTGTGTTTTGAAACGTTTAGCTATTGAAGTGTACGTTGACGTTGTCATAATTAATAAATATTGCGTTATGCAATTAGAAAATTGTTTCAAGTATCATTATTACGAATCGAATTATTTCACTTTCACAAAATTATTACTGCGAAAACATTTTACAGATGAACTTCTTTCGATTAATTTGTAGGGATATAAAAAGAGGACATTTATATCTGAATGAAAATACAATTAACTCAATTGTTCCAAAAATTTACCTACGTATACCACTTTCAAAAACAACGGCTCATATATTTCTCGAAATTACTTTTTAGAACTTTGATATCTCATCAACTAATTAACTTTAAATTTGGAAGGCTTTCTTAAGATAAATTTCACACATACACAAGTTGCAATTATGTAATTTAAATTAATTAAAAAGAAAAAGAGTTATTAAGAACTCAGAGTTTTTAATCATACATCAATAGGAAACGAAGAAACAATCAAGGTAAGTGACGGCTTACAAAGAATAAGAAGGGAAAATTAAAATTTCTATAATTTATATATATATATTATACTATATATTATTTTGAAGCGCTAAAGCTTTCGCCTCAAGCACATGATTGGTAAGCTAGGCTTAGAATCTATGCTCAATGTAATTTACGTATATTTAATAGTATCGTCCTTATTTTAAGGAATTTTCCAAGTTTCCCGAATTTATTTCGGGAAATCAAGTAAGTAATCATAAAAGTTCTTTAATCAAAGCTTTTGTAAAACATTTGTATAATAGGCATAAAAAACTATATTAGGCAAATGCCCAAAATAAGGATTACTGATGAACTTGCCTAGAAAAAAATAGAATTAAATGTTTTAAAATTTTGCCATTAACCCTGATGTATAGGACACATGCCCTTAATTGCCAGCAAGAGATTAACTCTCCAGACTTGACTAAAAAATACAGTGTTGTTTTAAAAAATGGCAAAAACTTGTCGTGATTTTTTACTTCTTAGCAACAATTTTCGAAGTTTAAAATACTAAAAAAAAACCCACAAAAGACATTAACAAAACAATTGAAAACGGTAAGGTTATAAGAAACGCGTAATTAATTTTTTGTTTTGGACAAGTGAGAAATATTTATCAGTCTTTCAATTAGTTTAACCTATAACTGCTGAAATCATACTGCAAACAGACGTTGAAAAGAATCGAAAACGAAACAGAAACCGAAATGCTGATACGGTGTCTGTCTGTCTGTCCAGCGAGCGAGAAATCGTCAAACAATTGCCCATTTATCGAAGAACATAAAGAGTGTGGAGAGTTAATTTAACACTTACACTTAAATAATGCATCAACAACAGTTCCGTATATATTATTTACATCAATTAGCTACAATGCCCTCTGAAAATAAACGTTTCACGCCCCAGTGTACAGTACGACTCAGTGGTAATCAAGGTTCAACATTGTTATCAATCTCATACTACACTTATATACAATGCGGTAGATATATTTTATACATCCATTAATTTATTATTTTCCCTAGAGTGAAAGTTAACCTCACCTTACCTCTATGGCCCGGCGTCGCAATCTCAAGGAGCTCCGATCTGTTAACGTTGAAGAATCTTCAGTCATAGCGCTAAATTTATATTTTTTATTCCAGATGAAGTGCTGTGACGGACCTCCGCCACCGTCGGCGCATCCTTTCGAAAGCTTCAAGGCCCTACTACTTCTAATGAGCCTCCTCCGCAGAAGACGTCCTTGAGCCAGCCAGAAGATTTTGGCTAGAGAATGGGCTCCACTCAGCGCCGCCGTGCGGACGAGCCTTAGTAGACCCCGACCGTGTAATGTCAGGGATTTAACACATTGAACAAGCGCGGCGAGCTGATGCATGCTAAGGTAGATAAGAAAATGGATAGGTAAACTAGAAGATAGTGATTTGGTGGCATCCGATGATGCGCTTGCCCCGCGCGCTGCATTGCTGCTGGGAATTCCCCTGGAAACAGAGTGAGAGACACCTGTTTACTTTAACCTTTCAACTGTTCTGTAACTCAAGCAATGGCATTATGAAATTTTGTTTTTTATAATATATAAATTTTTATATTTAGTTTATGTCTTATTCTATGAGGGGGCGAAAATAGGATCAAAGGATTGTGTTCAAAAGGAGAAGTAGTATACGAGAAGTGCAAAATAATAATATATTTGTAAAATGTACAAAAGCCTCAAGTACCCTTGTTAAAAATTGTACAAGTTATAAATAAATTTAGTAAAAAATGAACAATTTTGTATTTCTTCAATACAATACAATTCAAAAAACATCACCCCTATTTTGATAATAGTGTCATCTGTTGAATTGTATCACTTAATTGTGTCGTGAAATCGGAAAAAGCGTTGATTCGTAGTCATAGTAGACAGGAAATGAAACGAATTTTTCGAATAATAAAAATTGTCGCACTGTTCAATTTGACTGACGGGAATAGAGAATTTTTATATAATACAATTTACAATAATATTTATATATATAATGATTTGGAATGATGTGTGAACATATGCCAATCGATTCTATGGGATTCCCCAATCAACGCTTTTTCTGAGAGCTCCCTCTAAAATGTGTATAGATACTTTTTCTATTCAACACCTTATAATTTCGCAGTACGCAGCCTATGAATCTGATTAAGGTGACACTTGATAGAAAACTCTTTCTAAGTTTAATTAATTTAACTCGTTTAATAAACGAAAATGTTAATGACAATGTTATCGTTTTTTAAACTTTGAAAATTTGATCCTCATGATGGGAGCTGGATAGAGAAGTGGTTAAAGACTCACTGGAACGGAGAAAGAGTTCTCTATCAATTGATACCTTAAATAGGTTCGTAAGTTGTATGTATGTTTGTGGGATTGGTTGCTCTTCTCATCAGAACTTGCAACTACTCAAAGGCATCGACAACCGTAGCTCGTAGAAAGCGTGAATTTCCAAAATGATTTTTATTAAAAAGCATGCAATTTATGAAAAAAAAAAATTTGCCAACAATTAAAACGGCCTAATCTAAAAGTTTATACGCAAAAATTATCGGAAGATATCAAGAAAAATTACAGCATGTAAATATACATTAGGGTGCTTTTTTTTTCGTGACTATTTTTTTTTTTTTTTTCAGTCCCACCTCGAAATTTTGTCGCAAATACCTAAACAAAAATTCCCTGAAAATTGGAGCCTTTAATATTAATATTAAGTACTAGACCAAGGCGTATAAAGATTTCCCATATAAAATACACATAAACTTTAATTATTTTTCTTCAAAACTCTACAGCTCAGAGGCATTTTATGGTATAATCTTGGTCAATGGTAGGATTTCTTCAGAATTGAGTGCTCTATAAAAGTGTCCATCTGGTGTAACCCTAACTCCCACCAGCCAGGTAGTATGTGTCACTAACCCCAATTTTTCCATGAAATTCTCGCTTTTTGCCCCTATCTCGTAAACAACAAGAGGTACAGAAAAAGGGAATATGACAAACTTGTAGCAAATTCTATTTCATACAAAAAAGTTCCAAACACCAAATCGCTAACATCGATATGTCTTAAGATATAGGGCTTTGATGTTGAGGTAGTGTGGAATTTTCATGGATTATTGAGCTAAATTGTAGAAACACTACCACAACTTCAAAGTCCTATATCTCAAGAAATATCGATGTTAGCGATTTCGTGTTTTTGTAGGAAATAGAATTTCCTAGAAGTTTGTCATATTCACTTTTTCTGTACCTCCTGTTGTTTACGAGATAGGGGTAAAAAGCGAGAATTTCATGGAAAAATTGGGGTTAGTGACCCGTACTACCTCGCTGGTGGGAGTTAGGGTTACACCGCAATAGACACTTTTGTAGAGCATTCAATTCTGAAGAAAACCTACCATTGACCAAGTTTATACCATAAAATGCCTCTGAGCTGTAGAGGTTTGAAGAAAAATAATCAAAGTTTACGTGTATTTTATACGGGAAATCTTTATACGCCTTGGTCTAGTACTTAATATTAATATTAAGGGCTCCAATTTTCAGGGAATTTTTGTTTAGGTATTTGCCACAAAATTTCGAGGTGGGACTAAAAAAAAAAAAATAGTCGCGAAAAAAAAGCACCCTAATACATAAATATGTAGTATATATATATATATATCTATATATATATTACAAGCGTAGTTCTCATTAAGTGTACTACTTTTATTCAGAGAAGGTATATTTAAACATTTCAGGATATAATTATCGTATTAAAATAATTGTTACCACTCATTTTCAAAAGTTTTCGCTACTGTACAATACGATTTTCTTTTAACGATAAATTTTTAATTAACATTTTTAACTGTTTAAGTATTAGGTATAGTTAATTTTTTTCCATTTCTTCCGTTGGTTAACTATAGAATGTAAGTTTAATCATAAGAAATAAAATTAATGAAATTTTCATATAATTTTTAATTTTGTAATTGTATTAAAAAATGAATATTCTTAATGAGAAATATCTGTCTGTATAATTTTTATTTTTATTTAATTGTTTCAACATTAGATTCATATTTCATTAGGCAATATTTTTCTGTATTTAATTCAATCTACATAATTTATTTAGAAACATGTTTGTTATGAACAATTGCAGATAAGTTATTTTTATATGAAGAATTAAAAAAAAAGAAGAACACATAAGATATAACTTCAAATGTATTTTTAAATTAATTAAGAATTATATCTTTTCTTAATATAACATCTACTCGTCATATCTTTTTTTTTCAAAAATATAACTTTTAAACTAATAAAGTTGCAAATAATAATTTTCAAGTGAAATAATCATAAAAATCAGCTCATAAACAAGTTTATAGCTTAATAGATAAATTTGTGTGCTACATTTACAGAAATTCGTTTTTTTTTTTAAAGTTTTACGATTTTTTATTTTACCAAAAGTCGCTATTATTTATGGTAAGAAAACATATTATAAATATATAATTTAAATTAATGATAAAAATTATATGTATATTGTTTAATTATAAAATTAAAGAAATAGTTTTTACTAAACGAAAGAAATGTAGTCAAATTTTTTAAAAACTTGAAATTAATGCAATTGATTATAACAATTTTTTAAACAATTCAATGAACCTAATCGAACTCTTACTGCTCTCGAAAATGTTTTGAACATTACAAATCAACTTTAAATAATTGAAATAAAATTCCAGACTGAATGAAAATACTCCTTTTTTGGAAATTCACACTATATTATAATTTTTGTGAAATTGTCAGAAAGAATTAAAAGACCTTATTTTTCTTAATTAAAATATGTTTATACCTTTTACAAGTTTTAAATGTGGTATTTTAAACTTTTGCAAAATTTTTTAACTATCACTCCTGATGAGATCTTGTTCAAATTTATTTCTAAGGGAAGGGACTCACTAAATTCATACTTACCATTGAGCACATGAACTGTGACACTTTTGCTTTTGGCATTGGACGGGTTACATTGGTATTGCCCTGAATCCGATGGCCTAGCGTTTTTGATCAGCAAAAATGATGTCGTCGTCTCGCCCTTGATTGTAACAACCGATACTCCACCCCTCGGTGAATCATAATTGATTATCTATAATTGAGAATTGATTGGGATGGTATTAGGTCAAATAGTGAGGCAAATAAATCATTAATTATATTTCAACTTGCACAAACGTACATTATTGAAGCAATTTTCATATAATTGGAATTCTTAGCCCGGCTGTAGATAGATTGCTTTATACAATTCGTCAATTAAATGCTTAACTCTAATTCCAGCATTCATAGTTCGATTGGTAATTTTTTAGCCGGAAATAAGAGGTGGGGTATTCATTTTGTTTTCATAGAATTTTACCTACAATTGACAAATAATTGAGGGAAACTTATAATCATAAAACCAACGAGAACAACGAGTGGTTATTAATATTTAAGGAAGAGGCAAAATGTAATTTTCGGCTCAACCGCAACAAAGGTCATGCCATTAATTTAAAAAGGTTTCATTAAATTTGAAAACAGCTTCATTTAATTAGAAAAGGTTTAATTTATATACATATAATCCAAAGAGAAAATTATTTACATATACTCGTATCCGTATGTATACAGTATACATATTTTAATTATTCTTTTTTTCAGGGATATTATTGGTCGGGATAGAAACATTTATGTAGATTTCTTTATTATTTATATTTGTAATAAGAGGATATTTTTAAATCTCTAGTAAATAGTAGAAATTCTGATATGAAATAATTAATAAAAAAAACAAATTAAAATTTCGAAAGGTCGAACGATTAACAACTGATTAATTGTATAAATGATTTTTGATAAATACAATCTTGAAAATTATAAATTTCTACATATCGTATTTCAAAAACATGGATTTTTGTTGTTACAATATGAAACACTTTAAAATAAAAATTCACTACTTCTGGCGAATCAGACAAATAGTTTTTGCAAAAAACTATCCTGAAATGTTTTTCGAGCCACGTGACTAGAAGAATATCACCCTCGAAGCAGTGGTGTATGTAAAACACGATACTAATTTTAATTGTAGTAGAATAGTTATAATTAGGTACTAATTTAAATGTGAAAACATATCACTTTAAAGGTTCTGAAAGAAATCAGAGTTACAAACTTGCGCGCAAGTAATTTTAGTGTAAAAATCGTGTTAGAATAAATAAACCATGTATAAAAAGAGATATTGATTTTTTTCTTGGACCGTATTATTTCAAAATCGTGTAAAAAACGACCGTGTACAAAAATTCGGTTTGTTTTGTTTTGTTTTGTTTTGTGTTTTACTAGCACAATTACTTAATGGGATGCTCCACAAGTTGAGAAAAGTTCGATATTGTCCTGTCTTGTATTATCGTAAAATTGTAAGTGATTATAAACATATAGAAATAAAAAATGATTTTCCAAACTGTAGCACAATTATGTATGTTTTAAATATGTTTTTTTCGCATCAAATTATTTACCTTTCTTAAACTGGGCGTGGCTCACAATTGTGTAATTTTTCCTTTCACAAAATAAATTTGTGACAGGTCACCGAAAACTCTCCCACGGATAAGCCCTGGGGCATCTTTCTTAAAACAGAACAACAAAAATCCCACGTCCCTCTTTCTACCTTTAAAGTGCATGTTGAATTTTATGTGAAGGAAAATGCGAACATTTTGTGAGTTCGTTTTCAAGCAGTTACACAAAAATTGTGTTTGCATTTTCCTCCGCAAAGTTGTGGGAACGTTTTAAAATTTGTTGTAGACTTTTCTTTACTGTTTCGGTTAAACAAAACAACATAAAAAATATATATATTCTTGTTTCCATCCTGCAAAATGAAATGTTGCAAATATTATGCGATGTCCGGTAGTACAGTAAAAATGTTTTCACACCCAAAGGAAAAAAACAAAAAAAACACTTTCATGACTACTTCTAGTAACACAGTTCAATACATCACTAACCTAACACTTGTTGTGGATCTCATTGAACTTTGTTAAAAAGTGCTCAAAGGTTTAGCGATTTTCTATTCGCACGAACAACTTCATATTATCGACACAGAATAGGAAATGGTGTTTTCATTTATATTTTAAAATTTTTCCCCCTAAGGCTGTCAACATTTCAAGCTACCTAAAAAAATGTGTTAAAAATTCGTTGACAGGAGGTGCAGTTTTTATGCTTTTCAGAAGTGGGGTGGGCAAAAAAAAAGGCGTTTATTTTATATAAATTATACTTGCACTCTGAAAGTGAATCACAAATCCCCTCTAGGTCACGTACATCGTTAAATGCATCCTTTTATTCTGAATGGAATAATTCTTCCACATAAATATACCCAGAAAAAAAAAAATGAAAAAAATAATTTTTTTTCGCAAGTAATTCAATGCTGGCACCTTGCCAGAATGCAACATATCCAGAATCATAAATGTGGTAGAGGTCAGGTACGTAATTGTGTTTCTGTGCTTCAGGTATACAACCCCCAATTTCAGATATATTCAACTATTTCACAGTGATCTGTGTGAATGTGTGACGTAGTAATAAAACCAAAAACTATTCAGGTGAGAGGAAAAATTCATTCTAAAAAAGAAAAGTATAAATAAAAGGTTAAAAAAGATAGGTGCATCTAAAAGAATATTCACTTCACTTACCGCATTATTGTGATTCCAGAAAATATAAGCTGGTGGCTCAGGTGAGTTGAGGATAACACAGGTAAGATTTATAGTTGAGCCACTTTCTATGTATAAATCTGGTGCGCCAATGATTTCCGTTGATGGTTCTGCAATTAGATTAATTTATCAAGATTACCATAGAATTCATTTAAAATGTACTAAAACTAGTTCCCTAAGGATTAGGATACACGAGGGGATGATATTGAGATTTTGTCTGAGCATGACTCTTATGTTGTGTTTTATAAATAACATATGTTGGGCCCCCTTAAGCGCAGTAACCTTATGTTGGTCAGGTGTGTTTTCAATAGCTCCGACGTCGTAAATTTACACGAAGCGAATAACGTTGAGTGGCCCTAACATTTTAGAAAATTTTAGCTCATATCTCAGCAACATTACCAACAACACAGACCGCAGGCTTATCGTTAACGAACCGTTTTATACCTGGAGCAAAAGGTGTAAGCATATAATGCATGATGGGGCGTGCTTTTATCTTTGTATATGCTTAACCTGAATATGATGCAATTTTGCTCGACTTCACCTTGTTTTTGATATAAATTTGCATACACCTACGGTGTATGGAGCGCGTTCTGGTATTATACGTGGGAGCTGAGGGAGACTATCGCCATTTATTCAACGTCGTATAACGCTAAAGCTGGGGGCTCAGAACTGTTGTGTTCTGTTATCACAGGTGAAATAAAACTATAAGGGACTCTTCCACCACCCTGTATCCTTTCCACTATTCTACTAGACGAGTTGAAAAAGATAAACAGAGAAAAACATATCTATCCTCGACAAAAGGGAAAACACAATGATTCAACAAAGTAGAACGTCATTTGAAGTATACTCTGCCTTCTACAGCTGGATAAATTTTCTGTGTTTTTCTCCCATTATTTTGCCAGATTTTCCAGGGATGAATGACTTTTGACCTGCTTAATCGCAACCACTACAGAATAGTCTATTCAAATTAAATTACAAAAAAAAATTTATTTAGTGAAAAAAGGAACAGAGGAGGAATATAAAAAAAAAGCTATATAATATAAGGGTTGAAGTATCATTCTACCACCTTAAAATCTAAACTGCAGATAATTTAAAATTAATTCCCCTAGTCCAAGCGATAAATACCACGGATAGAGTCCTTATAATGGTCAATTTACCCAGAACACATTGCTCATCCACTTCAATAATGATACCTACTCAAAAAGTGTAAGCTTCTAGTTCCGCACGAAGAAAGCTTCTAGGGCCCCAGGGGGAGGAGATTAAGGAAAATCGATACAGCTCGGCTTTTTTTCCTATGAAAAGAGAAAATCATGCTTTGGCTTAATACCTCCACGTCAAAGAAATATCATCTTTTTATTGTTGGAGTGATGCACTTTTAACCCCAAATTAGGAATGGAAGTGTTTTGGCGCATCCAACTACCACTTGAACCTTTTCAGGTGGATACGTGCTAATTTCAATTGATGAGGTTTCTTGTCTTCCTTTTCAGAATGACTTCAAAGCTCAAAAAGGATATCCGTTCTGTAAAGTGGCCAGGAAATGGCTAGACGGAAAAAAGGGAGAAAAGCTGGGAAAGAGCACTATTCAGAATGAATGACGTCCAAGTGAAAAGGGTCTAAATTGTAGACTTTGGTTTTCTCTTATCTACTATTAATCGAATGTCTAAAACATGCCTTAAATTATACCACCACCTCTTTGTAATTTGTAACCTATTTCCTTCTTTATCTCCTTATGTATCTAGAATCAGTTTTTGTTCGTAAAGATATTTATTATGTATAATTTAGATCAAGAAAAACAAAACTTTTTTAATGAGAACTAGAAAAGCAGCTTTCTCTTATGTATGTACCTTTTTTTAATCTAAGAATTCACAAAATAGGCTTAAATCCATATTTTAACTTTTATCTACAATGCATAGAAGCCAATTTTTATTTTAATTAAGTAAAACCTAATGAGCAAAATAAAGGCTTTGAAAACTTTGTCCATATTTTCAGAAAGTTTTAAATCGGACAATTATATTGAGAATATATGTACATTATTTTTTCAATTAACACGATAGATACGTTCAAAGAAAAATCGTGCTAGTAGAAACCGGGTAAAACACATAAAAAAGCAGGATAGGTTAAAATAAGCTTTAGACCGTGTAAATCGAATACACGCATATAAAGAAAAGTAAGACAACGATTTTATGGCAAAATGAAGATTGGTTCTACTGAATAATAAGTCTAGAAATTGAAGCTCTAATATTCATTCATATAACATATTTAAAGAATAACATTTTTAACGCTACGTACTATTTAAATTCATTTATTAAAATTAAAAGCAAAGAAACATGTAATAAGAAATTCTCAATAACAAACAAAACATAATAAAACAAAAATATATACAGGGTGTTTCACATAGCGTATGCCAAAATGAGTGGGGTGGAAGTTCTCACCTAGGCAAAGAAAAAATTGTGTGACAGATGGGGACAATCTCAACCGTTTGGGAGGTAAAGGCTGATTCATAAATTCGGAATTTTCACGGTATGCCCATCATTACTTCATTTTTATCTTTTCATATACTCAACGCAGCGATATCAAACTCACGCCACAAACTACTATACCAATGCCCTTTCCAGAAATGTCAACTATGTTGATCTATCTCCTACCACCGAAATTCTTGTAATTGATATACATGTTTTTTATTTTTATAAAATTGCCCATCCTATTACATTTCTAAAAAGAAGATTTTCTTCGTTTCAAAAATAAAACAAAATGATTCGAAATCACAAGATCTTCTAAATTAAAATACCATAACTTTTCAAACTCATTTTATAGTAGGACAACATTGTTATGACATCTTTTGCATAAGAATTATATATCTTTTTAGTATGAAGACAATTTACAAAAATCATTTCCTACTTTTCAATCATCAAAATATCAAAAAATTCATTCGAAATGGCAATCTTAGTTTTTTTTTTAAACTTCATACAAAAATATAATGCGGTGATTCTTTGTTGATTACTTATCCAAACTAAAGCTAATTAAGCGATTTTACCTTTGCATATATGACATTAATTTTTCTTCGTAGAAATGAAATAAATAATATCAAATTGAACGTAAAGTTTAATACGTAGAAGTTTTTCATTAGATTTGGTCAAACGTATTTCTATCCTCTGCTGTTTTTAAAGTAATCGCAATGGTTTGATAAAACAAAAGAAAGGGAAATTGTTAGCAATATCACCCAATACAAATATTTATATAAATTTACGAATAAATAAAAATTGTTTACACTATTGTTTTTGTTAAGGTTTTGTATTAATCACGGATTTTAGCGGATTCAGAAATGTATTATTAAAACTGCAAATTATTAAAATTTATTGGTACCTACAATTAATTATATGAGTCATATGATATTTCATTTATAAGCCTAGATACATAAAATTAAATTCCTGTTAGCGAAACACATGTCGAAATGAAAAAAAAAAATTGCTTCCATAAGTATTCAACCGATTGATTTAAGCAAATGGACAAGTTAAAATGGGTAAAATCAACGAATTGCTTTTAAATTACACGAACTTAAAATTGCGCTTCGATATGCAATTAATTCGATATGCAGTTAAATCAACTATTTTTTCTGTCTTTTTATTTTGTCTGATATTGTTGACTTTATCGTTTAAATTTTAAATGTACCATACACGAAATTGGAAATTGGAACATGTTTTTAAAGCTCATAAGCAGAAATTAAACAAATTATATCTTTTTAGCCGACTGTTTATACTACAATAGTGAGTTTTTTTTTTCAAATTTGTTCCCTTTTTGTACAGACGCATATAAAGTACCATAAAAACGATAATTTAATAGACATATTTATTCTTTATATTTTCGTCTTATAATAGAGAAGGACACCCGTTAATTCTAATAATACGTACAGCCCTTTAGAAAAAAAGGTATAAGGGAAGTTGGGAATGCAAAAAATAACTACTTAAAACAACAAAAATTAATTTAATAACTTACCAATGACATTTAGATGAATATAGTGGCTCATATGAGGGGTTGTTGATACTTGACATTCATAAATCCCTGAATCTCTATGTTGTGGATATTTGATTTGTAGAATCCAGTCGTCGGTATGTGGATGATGTATTGCACGAAATCGCTGATCCGAAGTGTACGTATACCGTCCTACAGTCAGCAAATGGATATCCCGATGTCTCACCCAGGATACTTGCAGTAGCATCTGTAGCGAGTTTTGTAAATATATAGAAAATATTTTATGTAATCCATCGATAAAGTATTATACTAATAAAATTTAATGAACAATATGATTAGACATTATATTTCTTGAAAAGAACAGAGCTAAATCAGATTACCAACATTTAGCAGTCTTCCAAGGGTGAAAATCTTAATAGAAAAGCAAAAACTTATAAGGTTCAAATCTCTCGGTAATAATACATACAAGTGTGACTCTACTATATATTAATGAGCTCCCTTATAAATATAGTATCTGTCTATATATGCGTATACATCTAGCAGTGTCAAGGTCATAAGATATCAAGGTCAAGGTCATCCGCGTATCCGCCATCCTCAGAATGGACTGGAGATATCTTTTTTATTTTTACTAGTACATACATGCGAATACGCGAATATAAATTTTTTTAATCGAGACGTTTAATTTAACAATATATTTTCAAAATTAACTTCAAAATTAGTTTTGGAAAATTACTCTCCATTCATACTAGTATTACATATTTTACTCTTGTTAGGGATATCTATAGAATATAGTAGTGGACAATTTTTCTGCTTTAAACCATTTCCAAAGTATGTATTGAGGTAAGATTTCCGTAGTCTGCACTTTTTAAAAGTTGTATTTTCTTTATTTTTTTATTTTTTCCCAGATAAAAATTGTATTTTTTTAGCATACAAAGTTAAGAAATTCTCTTAAGTTTTTTTCTGTAAATTTTGCCCCTAAGCTGGCATTTTACAAATTTTAATTTTTCTGTTTTCCTAAAAGAAATACTGCATCATATTTTATTGTTTTAACTTAGTTATTTTTTCAAGTTAAAAAATTAGAAGAAAAATCGAAAAACTCTGTACTAATAAGAGGTATTTTTATATTATTGTCTTATATTAAATGAAGAAAAATAAGCCTACTTTATAGGAAACATATTGCAATACTTTAGAATTTTCCCTTCTTTTCATAAGTACTGAATTACAAAGAACGAATACTCCGTACCAATGAATTGACGAGTTTATTTACTATTATCACATCAAACAGTTTCGTATTACCCAGACTCTTTGCTGCTATGTAATACCTCAAGGATCAGTACTGAGTCCCTTATTATTTTCCTTATGTCATTAAAAGCAACGATTCAACGGCATGCGTTTATGTTTATTTGTATACCCGAGAACATGCTGTTCAAATTGTAATCTCTCCCCCCCTTCCCCCATATCCATTTCATGAAAATCGATATAAATTGATTTTCTTGGGAATCGTGTAATAGGTCTAGTATAACAAAAGCTACTTTTGTCAATTAGGCCTCAGATTCTTGGCAACAGTACAAAAGAATAAAATGTTAATTAAACCGAATGAAGTTATTGTTTGAAGTACTGTTATTTTTTGTTTTTTGTTTGTTTGAAGGACGCTAAACAGCAATGGAGAAACAATTCTGTAAAACACTGAATGTATTCGAGTGAGGGAAATAATCTTTCTCCGTTTCGTTCCAATATCCGTTTTGTAAGCAAATGCGTGCCCAAAGGCAATTTTCAATTCACTTAAATTGGTTTTTATTGCCACTTAACACATTTATACATATATATATTTATATATATATATATGTCTATTATATAAGGGGGAGAGATTTTCCATCGCTCTAATGCACATTAGCTAGAATACGCTAAAAGCCAGTTATTATGGTAAAATTTCGTTTTATTCCAAAATAGCATTCCTTTTCGAAATTTCCCTTTACACGTTAGGGACCTTCTTACGTATAAGAGGGGTACATTTGCATTATAATCAAACCTGCCTCCCTCTAGAGGGATCACTTTTGTACATATATAGTCTCATAACCAATCACCGGGCCCACCCGTGAGCTCGAATTAAGGCAATTAATTTGAATTTGGTTACCTCCCGAGGTTAGTCTTCCTTAAAATGTAATTCATATTAAATCGTTCTACCCTGTTCCTTTCGTGGGTAATAGCGGGCTCTTAATTATACTTTGAAAACTTAGGTGCACGTAAACGAATGTACGAGTCGTGTAAGGAATGGGGGTCGATGGAGAGGGATAAAAGTAGGTTTCAAATTCCAGGTTCGAGCAATACTGCTGAATGCCTAGTGGGCTGGAGTACTCGTACACTACACCATCAATGTTTGGTCGAACCCGATGGAGGGGAAAAAGGGACGGAGGATAGGGAGAGGAGTGGGGGAAAGTATGGTATTAGCTTGAAATTTATTTAATTTTTTGTGCGGTCCGCTATTGCCTTGAGTTACACACGAATTGCCCCAAGAGATATTCATCAAAACTTTAATAACATTCATTTTCTAACATTAACATTGCTTTTTCACGAATACTTGCTAATGTCTTATACTGTAAATCATGAAAAATTAAGATGCCTGAAATATTGAAGGAGGACTTGGTGGCGCTTTTCAGCGCTATATTGAAAACATACCCTAACATCGTACACAAACGCAACACACACCAAACTGGCACAACTTTTCAAAGGAGAAGAGTGAGAAGAAGTAGGGATGGGATGGGGAAGAATTAAAAACAATTTGCAAGAAACACGAAAAACATATGCGACGACAACCGAAATACAAATCTTAAGAAGACCCCTTAAGGTAAAAAAAAAAAAAATATATTATAGGGTCAGGGCTAAAAAGAGATGGGGATAGAGCATGAAAATAAAGCAGGTAAAAATTATAAACAAGCTACAGAACAAAAAAACAAAAAATAATAATAAAATTATGTTCCCTGGCTTTCGGCTGTTAGGTGTGCTGTTGTACAGGTTAAATATGGAATTATGTGCCGGCGGTACAAGAAATATACGGAGGCCTGCAGATGAAACAACACGCAAATTTTCCTCTTTTTTCATATAATCAAAGCTCCTGCCAAGTGCCCATCTGAATGTAAATGTGCCAGAAAAATTCATAACTTGTGAGTCTAAGAAATTGAAAGGCGCACGAACACGCCTGTGGGCAAAAAAAAATACCCCCGGACAGGAAAAGAAGGGGGATAGGTAAATAAGCACAGAAAAAAAAAAAAACGCAAATAACTACGTCAATAGGACTGTAGTACGGTAGTATAGTACTATGGTGTACGTTTGTTTTTTATTAGAGCGCGCGATAGAACACTTACAATAAACAACTTCAAGCTCTGCTCTTATCGGGCGGAAAAAAAATTACGCAAAAAATACATGGCACGAAGAAAAAAATCGTAAAGATATTGCCTGACGTACTTACCGTCTTATTCCCTAAATTTTTCACTCTGCAGTTCAGATAAGCTGTTTTCCCTAGTAGTGCTGTCACATTTCTCGACGCGGCCTTATCGAAGTAGGGCCCATTGCGTGCCTCCTCTATCTCGATATTGTTCTTATTTGATCCACTAGAAGTGCTGACATTCACGTCCTTTGGCTTCCCTGATTCCCTTTGAGCAGCATGAACTGTAGGAATAAAATTTTCTTTTATATTACACTCACTAGATGCTAGATATCAGGTATCATCCGGCGTTTATTAGTATTATTTTATTTTAAAGGAAGAGAAATTGGAAGAGACTTTGGTTATATGTAGGATTCCTGTAGTAACCACTGCTTATATTCTTTTCTTTGCTTATTTACAAAAATGTAAAAGCCACTTCAAAGTGAAAAATAATTTTTCTGAATCGTTCATACCTATCAACAGATTGTAATAATTCGATTAGTTATGTCGTACGTTCAATATCGTATTATTTATATTTATTTACTATACATTTCTTTGTGAACAGATATCTTTTGAAGTCTATGTCATTATTCCATTTTTTATTGATTATTTCTAAAGCAGTGATTGACGCCGACTTCAAAAGATATTTGTAGAGATTCAGTCAAAGGTCTTGGAGGAAATAAAGTTATAGAGAAATTTGAAAAACTTCGCATAAGTAGTTTGCCCAGAACACAGACACAGACAGTTTAAGATCCGATTTGTGCAAAGAGAGATAAAAAAGCAAAACAAGTAAAAGTATATAACAATAGTTCCGATATGGGGCTATAATTTGAAACTTAAATGAATAAAATCGGTAATGATTTGTCCAAGTTCTAAGCGTGGGAAGTTATAAAATAAGCAAGGACATTGAATCGCCGCTAATTTTTACTCCCCAGACGATCGCTATTCGAGTTCTTCGAAATAAGACGAAGAAAAAACAAAAAAATTTCGAATTGAGTGCGGAAGATGAACAAGTGGTCGATTTGATTAAATTTTGCGGTTTTCAATCAATTTTAGCTCAGAGGCTATGCATGGAATTTTCCTTTGCGATACGTCATAAGACAGTTATTGGGGAGAGGTATAACATATTTTAAATAAAAGAAAATTAACCAAGTAAATTTTAAGAAAATCGAAAAACGGGCCGAATTTGGCTCATGCGAAGAAGTAGGGAAGTTAGAAAATGTCGAAAGGTTACATATGGGTGGAAAGAAACGGAAATTAATTGAAAGGAAGTTGGTTGAAAAAAATGTGGAGAAAGTTGAAAAAAAGTGCACCGATTTTGATGAAATTTAAATGGGACCTATTCACGAGCATCCTCTTTGAATTAATAAAAGAATCACTTAAGTGACCGCGGAATCTCTCAGTATAATCAGTATACATACATTAAAACAAAAAATACATATGCCTCGAATTGAGAACTTCCTTCTTTCTGGAAGTTGGTTAAAAATCGTAGCCGAGTCGTGTCTATGAACGCATCACGCAAAATCTACTGGACGGAATTTAAGAAAATTTCGCATAATTATGGCTTATGTTTTGAGCTAATATTTGGAACATCATTTGCCAAAATAACTACAAGAAATTCAGAGTTCATGAGATTACCATAAAAATTGGTATTGGGTGTTTATGAGGGCAGTGATTTTGAATCTACTATACTAAATTTTAAATTTAAAAATGACGTATCCAATATGACAACCAAAAGTTCCCAAATTCAAAAAAATTTAATGAAAATTAATACAAAATGCACTTCGAGGCTTCTGATTTAGCAAATTTGTGTACGCATCACGTAAAACCGACAGGACGGCATTTTATGAAACTTAACGTAATTGTTGATTATGCAATTTGTGAATATTTATGATAAATTTCTTTTTACCGTTTTCCAAATTCCAAAGTCCCCACACCGTTGAAAAATCTATTTCGGTATACTATATTTTATGCAAATAGTTGCAAGATTTGATAGTGTAATTTTTCTGTAATATGCTTTAAAAGCTTTATTCAAGCAAATCTTCATGTTCACGCGACCGAAATCGTATGAAATAAATATTGCTGAGTGTCAATTTTCGTGGAAGTCTCTTCCGAGCTGAAATGATAACGCAAAACGCTCCTCATGCATGTATGGTAGTACTATAGATTTTGTGGAGGAAGAAAACGAAATACAAAAGATTTTTCCAAATATTTATTTCACCTTAATCCGAAAAAAGTACGTCTTCTACACGTGGCTGCAATGAATTTTACCTTAGGAAATCTCATTTTGTGCTCCTAAATAAAAATTTTCCTTCATGCTGATATCATTCAGAAGGATCGTTGTTTACCTTAAGCAGACATACTTCAGCAGCAAGGATGAAATTCCGATAATCATCTATGTAAACGCGCATTAATTCAAAGTGGCTGTGCCAGGTAAACATTATGTTGGGTGGGCGTTCCCTTAGATATATTGCCATTTAACATTTTGGGAAGTGTTCCGAAAACAACAAATGCTCAACCCACTCTACCCTAAACCACTCGCTCTATTAAGACGAATGGAAATTAATACGACAGTTAATGGCCCTTGTCAATCAATGGAACGCCAAAGTAAGCAAACCCCTCACTCTATCTGAAAATGATGGAGCTCATAAATTAATTTCATAATCAACAAAATGACATGTTCGTCCTTCTCCCTCTGAATATAAAACAATCCTATAAAAAATCATCGGATTTTTCGCCTTGAAGTTTTTCAACCCACAAAGTACTTCTTGACCTTTTCACCTGTAAAATTATAGTGGTCACAGTGAAAAAGATTTTCATTGCCTTTTATTGTATTTTTTTGTAACCAAAAATATAGGCAAAGGCCAACGATGCGTCATATCCGAAGGTACACGTGTACAAAGTTACAGGAAGTTGGATACCCTCTGGGTATCCACGTGTCACATTTTTTTTTCGATGCAAAGAATAACATCACGAAGAAATTTAAAAGCGTGTCGCACAATAAAAATATATATATCATGAAGAGTATTCTATTTTAAGGAAAAAATAATTTTTCAAACATTTTTTGGAGTTTCTTTACGATTTTATTTTTTGCTTTTCCTTGACGACAGAACATCGAGTTACAAAAGAAAATAAAAGAAAATATTGTTTTTAGGCCGGAAAAACTCGTGCCTATTTTGATTGAGGGTAAATAAAATACATATTTAGGGAAACAAAACTTTTAAAAACAACGTATTTATAAATGTTGTAACTATTTCATTGGAGACCCATATCATCTGCCATATTGCATTTAGAACGATATTAGATATTCTAGATTGCACTGTCACCGGACTTAAACACGTGTGCGAAATTTCTTAGCTCCAGCTTAATTAGAACTAGTCAACATTTTGATTGCAAGATTTGTTCCGGACAGAGAAAGCGTTGTAAAAAGGGTATTAGCAAAAGAGATTTGACAGTAAACTTTCTTTAATATTATTTTCCTTTTCCTATTACTCCTTCAGTTTTGAGCTTTTTGAAATTAAATTTGGTGAAAAGGCGTATATTTAAAACCAAAAACAACAAAAATCGAGAATAGCAATTTTTTCGACACCTCAAAAATGAAAAGTGCAGAAAAAACTGTTTTCGCTAGCCTCATTTGTGTATAGTTTTCGTAATTTAAAATGACAATAATAATAATTAAATATTAATAATAATTATGTACTAGGTATTTCCGCTCTTTGGCGGTTTCTTATCCTGTCTTTCAAATAAAGAAAATAAAGCAGAAAATAAAAACAAAAATAAAAGGATAATTCTTAACCTATAATAATAAGGTCAGAAACATGGACCAACTTCTGCAGCAACAATTCCAGAGGGTATTATAGTACATAATCTATGTTTGCAGTGAAATCTTTGCTTTTTTTAGATAAAATGTGTATTAACCTTTAGACGGCCGGGATTTGATAGCTAACATCGCTCTTGAAAAGTGCCCTTTGTATCTGGTATCACGTATCAACTATACAGGGTGATCCAAAAGTATGGAAACGGCTAAATAACTTTCGAGGAATGCATTTTGGAGCAAAAAGTTGTAGACAAAAGTTTTAGGAATTTTCCCCAGCTATTCAATGATGACCTTATATTTGACCTTGACCATGGCCTTGAAGGTCATTTCAAGGTCAAGTTGACTTTTTTAAATTGGAACCTTTGCACTCTTTGCAAATCCGCAGTAACAATGCAGGTTCCTCTTTAAAGAGCCATTTTGACCTTGATATGACATTCGAGGTCATGGTAAAGGTCATAGTTAGACGTAAAATTGTCCGCTCTTTCCATTTCCGCGGTCAAAAATAAGGGTTCCAATTTAAAAGTAATCTTGACCTTGAAATGACCTTCAAGGCCATGGTCAAGGTCAAATCTAAGGTCACCATTGAATAGCTGGGAAAAATTCCTAAAACTTTTGTCTACAACTTTTTTCTCCAAAATGCATTCCTCGAAAGTTATTTAGCCGTTTCCATACTTTTGGATCACGCTGTATACAAAGTTCATATCACAGGGCGAGCCGATATATCGGCTCTCCGGTCCGGTAAGGGATAGGAAAAATTTTGTAGTATTAAATTTTATGAAATTGCTAAAATTAGGTGAAAATGTGACTCTAGGGGTTTTCGGGATTGCTGATTACGAATCCGGGGTCAGATTTGATCAATTTATATATCCCTACCCCCCACTGTAGCTCGCTCTAGGGTCACTTTTTTACCGAGTTCCGGTAGTACCAGAAAATGAGCTGTTTGAAGATGAGGTAAGAGGGTGTGAGAACTTACCAAATTTGACCCCAGATTTGGCATCAGCAACCCCGACAACCCCGACAACCCCGATGGTCAAGTTTTCACCGAGTTTCAGGAGTACTAAAAAAATGAGGCATTTGAAGAGTAGGGGAGGGGTAGTAAGGGGTAGGGTGAATGCATTTATCAAATCTGACCCCAGATTCGTGATCAGCAACCCCAAAAACGCCCTGGATCTTGTTTATGACAAAAAATTATTGATTTTCCTCCAAAGCCGATATATCGGTTTTCCGGTCCTCTAAAGGTTAAGAGGGTTCGAATCTTTAAAAAAAAACAAAAAAAATGTTTTTTTTAAATTACGTTTTGACAGAGTTTTTAAACGAATAAATGTATGTACGTCGGTTGCAATGTGCATTGGTGGCCTCAGGTCTGCAATTGAGGCGACTAAAAAGAGTTTTCAGAGTTTAAAAAATCCACCGATTTTGAGACATTAGAAGTTGGCAAAATTTTATTGTTTGTAAAAAAGATTTTTCTTATTTTAAGTAATTTATAAAAGAGCCTAACAGAGCCTCAGTCTCAAAACAATAAAACAAAAAATATTATGAACGCAGCTCAATTTCAGTTTGAGGTCTACTCATGAATTTTAATGAAATTATGCAAAAAATTTTTGTCCTTCATTTGTACTTTAAAATTTCGTAAAGATAAATTTTTTGCCAGGATTTTCTGCATCTTTATCTTTTATTAATAATTCCGCAGAATTTGTGAAAAAAAATAAAAAATAGAAAAAAATCTAAAAAGAGATTTCCTTTTAATTTGTTAATTTCAAGGATACTTGCAGATTTTTTTATAATGCAAAGGTGGAAACATTTTTAATTTAAGGTAATTCGGTACCACAAACACTAAAAACGAAGGTATTATATATTCATTGCAGTTTATCCATATGAAATCCTTGAATTGAGCAAATTAACAAATAATTGACTGATTTGAATCAAATTAAATATTTATTTTCTTTTACTGTGTCTTTGAAGAAAACAATTGGCTTTAACAATTTTCTTAGCAACAAAAATTTAAGAAATGTATGAAAATGCTACACTACAGGATATTTTGGAAAAGTGCTTTGGATTTATTGAAAATAACAATGAAATTCCACAAAAATAAAAGTCTTCCGTTCCTAAGAAATCGTGTTTCTTGGAATCGGTTTATTAATTTTTTCGTTATTCTTAGGAGAACCAATAATTCAATTTTAGGGTTGAATGCCCATAAAACTCTTATATAAAAGAGATATTTTCTTCCACAATAAGTAGCACTTTCTTAAATTTGTTTATGATAATTTTCATTGGTTTCTTTTTTCGATTTAAGGGGAGGTTCTCATCTAGAATCTTGAAATTTTCGATTTTTTTTTTATTTCATATTATTAAAGTTTAATATGTCTAGAATGTTGCTTTAAAATATTTAGTTGATCCGAGCACTAGAACGGATTCTACAGCCCATTGATTGTGGCGGTTTTATGATCGTAGCGGGGCGCTCAGCCTGTGCCGTGCCGTTCAATCACGATTATCTCGGAACTTTGTTTTTCAAGATTTTTCAAATTTGCGTACAAGATAACTCAAAAACGGTTCAACCGATCAACTTCTAGTTCCGTGCATATTAAAGTAAACAATTTTCTTCATAGAAAGAGCGGAGCACATTTTGAAAATTGTAACATTATCTCCTTTTTGTAAGTGATAAACTATGAAAAAAAACGGCCGAAAACGGCCTTAAAATTTCAAAATCGCGCCATTCCGTCAACTTTAAATTTTGTTTGAAAGTCGTCCGCTCTTTCTGAGACAAATTTATTCTAGTTTATAATAATGTCATCACAGGCCCGGCCCAAGGGTTTTTGGCGCCCTAGGCCAAAGTATTGTTTGGCGCCCCCCTCCCCCAAAATTAAGCCACTCCCCTCCCCCAATATAATTTAGTCACTGAACTATAGGAAATTTAAAACATGAACAAAATTTTCAATGTACCTTTGATTGTCAGATAATCGTAGTAACAGTTTAACAATTATTTACACTTTCCAAAGGACCCTACAGCCAACAAAGAGCTTAGATACTTTGTTTCCTGGCTTTCTTTTTGGCAAATGTCGCAACCAAACCGTTAAGCTCGATATTTTGAGCCAGCTCTCGCTCAATGGATATTGTGGCCAAACCAACCAATCTTTCTTGAGTCATAGATGACCGGAGGTACGTTTTTTGAGCTTCAGTTTTGAGAAGCTTCTTTCTCCTGATGCTACCGATACTGGTAGTGTTAGGAGAATCCGCAAAGCAACATACAAGTTAGAAAAGGTTTCTTCTAAGTCTGATTTTAAAATGAAATCAAGTACGTCTTTCGGGGTTGACTGCTTGTCAACTCGTCTGGAGATAGCTTGTAGTTCTCCACACAACTCCACTGCATCAATGTCCTTCGACCGATCATGCGTCAACACTTTTTCGAGGGCTGCAAATTTTTCTAGGACGAACTTTGACGGTTTGTCTCCTAGCTCATCAATATGGTACAAAAACCCA
The DNA here is from genome assembly GCA_949715965.1 of Dysmachus trigonus. Taxonomy (NCBI): domain Eukaryota; kingdom Metazoa; phylum Arthropoda; class Insecta; order Diptera; family Asilidae; genus Dysmachus; species Dysmachus trigonus. The sequence goes on from OX454320.1 coordinate 17,136,903, forward strand.
AATTTTGAATTAATTTCTTCGAGCTGCTCAAATCGTTCCTTAACTGAGCTGATGGCAGTGTCCAGGATTGCAAAATAAAAACTGACCTTGAATTTCTGTTTAGGATCTTGAATTGGGTTATCCTCTCCCTCATAAGAAAATTGTCTTTTCTTTTTCCCTAGACGTTTTGCTGTAGACTCTTGTTCAAATGTCGTCGGAATGTCAAGATCCTCTGCAATTTCCCTGGCATCCACTAACATCTTCTCAAAACCATTACAGTAAAACCCGTTTAAATGCAACCCGCTTAACTGCACAATTCCTTTTATTGTACACGATGCGAATGCACCGAATTTTTTGCCTTATTAATGTGTAGAAACAAAGACCGCATTATTGCACACCCCTTAAATACACAAACCTCTTATCTGCACATTAATTTCAGGCACGAATTTTCTATTTGAATTAAAAAATAACCGGATAAATGCAATATTACATATTTTAAATGAACAGATCTGTAGAAGTGCAGTACTTTTACATTGTCCCCTCGGTGGTTACCATTTAAAGGCAAAGAAGAAGTAGAACACTTTCTCGTTAGTCTTTGCTTTGACATTTCAGTCTTTTTGAGTTGGCGGGTGGACCTTGTAAATTGCGGATTGTAATTGTTTAATTTTGGTAAAATTTGTAAAGTAAAGACGAAAACAGAACGCTATGTAATTAACCAAACTAAAAAAAAGTAATCCGAGCTCTCTTAAATGCACAACATGTGCATCTATCTTAAAAACGTTTAAATGCACAAACCGTTTAAATGCACGAAATTTTCTGACAAATTGGATGTGCATTTAAGCGGGTTTTACTGTATCACTTCTTGACTTGTTGAGAAATTTGAGGGAACACACCTTATATTTTTTTTATATGATGAATAGATATCTAACCACATGCTGGCGCGAGGGGAGGGGGCTCGCTCAACGCTCAAGTGTAGTGTAGCTTCTGAGTAGTGATAGTCGAGTGGAAGGGCAGAGTGGGAAACGAGAAAAGATTCAAGCTGTAGGGGAAATCTAGTTTAACTTTGTTAAACAAATAACTAAGAGCAGCGCAGAACGTCATAAACTGACTGGTTTAAATGAACTTGTTGTGTTTTTATAATAAATAGAAGTACCTGTATTTTTCAAATATTTTTCTTGTATAAAAAAATGTGTATTTTTGCGCCCATGCGCCCTCCTTTTATCGGCATACTGTGCCGCCCCTCGTGCCGACCGCGACCGCCCCAAGTGCCCGCAGCACCGCTGCGATACCCAGGTGCCCGCTGGCGCCCCTCAGGCCTTGGCGCCCTAGGCGGTCGCCTAGTTCGCCTATATGGTAGGGCCGGCCCTGTGTCATCATTATTGGATTTCAGACCAATCTGCGACCCCTAAATTGTACGCAGCTGGGCCATTTTCGAAAAACATACCTCCGGAGAAGTTGAATAACGGGCGCCATTTTGTTTTTTTTTTGAATAAAAAAATTTTTTCGTACAGATAAATATACAATAAAAGATAATGCCAAATATCATTTCCCTATGTCTTGTCATTTGCCTTCAAAAAAATCACGAACTTTACCTACTTTTTGACGTTCTAGATGAGAACCTCCCCTTAAGGTTAATATTTGGGCGGACCATTTTTCTTAAAATTGTGCGCAATATACTAAATAGATTTTTAAGAATTGTAATTTCGAAATAATTTTAAGACTTGAAATATGTATTGCAATTATAAAGTTTAGTTTCAGGCATCAATTCCAGAAGTCAGAATAAAAAAATTAATTATTATTGTTCCTATTTTTAGGAGATCCGAAAAAAACCTTTTCTTTCACTTGTCAGGACGGGTATCATATGAAAAGTCATTGTTGACATATCCTAAAATTGTTTTCTCTGATAAAGGAAAAACAGGAAAACAAAAAATTGTTCATGAACATTTCTCTCTTGTGGTCGCAATCTGCTGAAGATCATGGCGAAAACAAATTCTTTATGTACTAAGCATTACATTTTCAAACAACTGTAGCTCACAAACAATTTTATTAGACTTTTTGCTGCAAAATTCGAATGTTTTTCAAACATTTCCTTGAAAAGGATGACTTAGCGCAAAAGTAAATAGAACTTATTATGCAGAATCCTAGATTTTCACAGCATACCATATTTACTGCGTAATAAAACAAGGTTTATAAAAAATTAATCACATTTTAACAGGTTACTAACGCAAAAAATGAGATAGATGAACGAATATCATGGTATGTTATATACTTGTTATTATATTGTACTACTAGTTATACAATATAATTGTCAAAACTTCAAAGTGGGGGATGCCGGATCTAGACGCCATTATTTAAAATATAAAAAACAAATGTAAAACCTGTTATGATATTAAATAAACGGGCTTATTGAGAGAAATTCGAATATATAATATATACAAAGAGTAGGCCATTGGTTGGTTTCTTTTTAAAAGTTCTATTAAATAAACACTGTTCAATATTTTCCAAAGTTTGCTGATTTATTGAAAATGGACCTTCCGATTAGTTATCGAATATCATTACATTTAAATATCTGCTTCGGTTGATTTGGCAGTTGACCATCCTGTCAACCCTATTTCAGGAAATAGCTCTTTCAATATTGAGCTTAAGGGGGACCACTAGTGTGACATTTTGAAAAAAAAAAATTATTTTTTTTGTCATATTTCGATAGTCTATACCTTTAAAAATAACATACTAAAATTTCAAGTGCATATCTCAAATAGTTTTTGAGTTACAGCCATCAGAAGAGCAGCCGCTCATCGTATCGAGGTACTAATAAATGTATGAATTAAACTTTAAACGCGTTTTTCTCGAAACTACTTTTTTCAAACTTGCTGCAGTTGTAGCTCGAAGACAAATCATCCGATCGATTTGATTCTTATTGCAACTTCTTTTATACATGTTTCTTCGTGCCATAAACTTCCAGTTTTCCGAATCGAATAAAAAATGTAATTTTGGCAGGCCAAAAATCACCAAATTTTCGCGCAAAATTTTAATTTTTTTTTAAAAACTCCATTTTTTTAAATTTAAATTTAAATTTTTTTCTTTTTTCGAGGTTTGTGGCACGGGAAATACCTTCTAGTTTGATAAACTTTTTGTTTTTTTTTTGATTTCACGCAATGTGAAGGTCTCTATAACTGCAGCAGTGGGGGCACTTTTTTTTTGGAGCCTTGGGAAATTGCGAATAACTCGCTGAGTTTTCAGATTTTTAGTTCAACAATTTTATCATGTATTTACTATTTATCCACAAATATATCTTTAAAATATTAAAACATTCCATGCAGTAGTTGTCTTTAAACAAAATTCCAAAAATCACCTTTTTTTCCGGCGGTCACACTAGTGGTCCCCCTTAAGGATCTGAATCCTTTCTTTGGATTTTGAAGATTTTGATGACAAATGAATGAAAAATGATATTGAAAATTTATTGAATGAGTCTTTTTAATAAGTAAGGAAAAAATAAAAATTAAGTCGGTGGTCAATAATTTTATTCATCCTCTAATCCTAGACTTTACTAAATTAGCATGCGCTTATAAGTGTTTTAAATATTTTCCTTCACTTAAATGTAGATGAAGACAAATCTCTTAAACAGCGTTTATTAATTATGTCTTTTTCTACACAAATTTGTGAAGCCCAAAATTTAACTTGGAATTAATTGTCAAGGATACTTTCAAGTTTACTCTTGAGAGGAGTGAAAGAAATTGTGTCATTTGTTTCTGATTTCCCCTCATTTCAATCAAAATTTAATATAAAAGGATTTCATCTTTTTAAACGAACCACCTCAAACTTCATTCTGAAAATACTGTGGGTAATTTATACAGGCAAATAGATATCTAAACGAGATTTCTTCATAATACTCAAGGAGAACAAAATATTTATTTGGAAAAAAAACATAGATATACCAAAAAAGGGCAAAATAAATTTGAATAAGAACCCAAAAACTTGCTCGAATTTCTTGCGCTTGCCGGCATATTTCTTCCCTTTTTCTGCGTTTTAGAGGCTACAATTTGTCGTTGGTTCGTTATTTTTCATCGTCTCATTACCTTCTTTCTCGCAATTCCCTTGCAATTCAATGAAAGGACGTTGCCATGGAAACGGTGGGCAATTTAATCTCGATCGGATTTCATTTAGCTTCTTTTCCGTACAGCAAAATAACTTTGCGACTCGAAGGAGAGTCCCCAAAACTTCCTTCCCGCCTGGGCCTGGATATGGTGGCGCAATAAAGCGAAATAATGGAAAGAGCACTTTTAGCTGACTTGGCGCTCCTTTCCTTCATAAGGATAAGGATAAGGACGAACAATCATTATTCCTAGAAGACACATATGCTCATGTAAGGGAATTGCTGCTCGGGCCTGCAATAAACATGTGTGTACAATTTGGTGTAAGATTAGTGTTAAACAAAAACAAAAAACAGGAATAAAAATAAAAGATGGAAGAAAAGCCGAGTATCAAAGGCTGCAGCTTGATGAAGGTGTGTGGGAGGCTTTTCTTATTCCTTTAGCATCTGTTCAAGACCTACATACTCCCATTTCGTTGCCTTGCAATTATCTCCTTTGATGTTGCTTTTCTCGCCTCGTTCTTCTCATTATTATTGCATGATGTTAAGGTATATACGGCTCCTTTTGTATATAGTTAATTCCCTTCAAGGAAGGAAAAAATCACAGGAACAAAAAAAAAATAAAACGAAAACCTCGTTTCCCAACGACGAGTGGTTTCACATATTAAAACTTTATGTAGGGTGACCGCATCCAGTGAAAAACGAATGCAAACGAACGCAAACGAATAATAGGAGGTGTCTAGATAAAAAGAAATCCCACTGGAAAGGACGGAAATCTTTTACGCTTTTGCAGGTAGGTATATCCGCGTTCAAGATTTCTTCCAGCAATTTTCACACAGCTTTCTACAGCATATAACATGCATTCAACTTTTGTTTTTCATTTTTTTATTAAAAATGTAGGTCAAAACACCGAAATGGGCCTCTTTTAAAGTAATTTTAAAGCATCATACTTTTCTACTTAATATTAATTAGTAGTTAGCGTTTAGGTATATCCGAAATAGACTAACAAGGCAAGAAGGGATAATAAGCAATTCCGCGAGTAAAAATTAAAGGTGGCTACACCACGGCTGCACCACGGTACGTGGGCCACATGCGGTCAACAGTGTTTTTGAAATATATAAAACGAACGGAGTAGAAATAAATTGTGAAAAAATGTTAACCAACGTTGAAATTAACAAAACAATTTATATAGATATATATTTATATCCATAATTTATGCAGTCTTTATTTAACCCAGCAAACTATAGAAAAATCGACTATTTGGGTTTCACTAGTGAATCGTTTTAAAAGATACTTTTCTAAATCGAGAAACTCTCGAGAAAAAACCAAATAAATTCTAGTTATTTACTCGCAAAAGCTAAATTGTAAAAAAAATTACTAAAGGACGAAAATTTAACTCACTTAATATTTAGTTTTTCTACTGCTACTTCGAAATGAGTTCTGCTGCGCACTCTTGAAGCACGTGCACCATGTTGCACTTTATATGAAAATAAGTGAAAACCTATTCTATCTCTGTCTAATTCATAATATTTAAAGAGCACATCATTTTCCATATATGTATTCATAAATAGTTCGCTATATTTCGTAAAAAGCGAACGATTCTCCAATCCGCATTTTTGCCCCGTACAACCATATCGCTATTCCTGTTTAAAGACCTTTGCTTGCGTGCGGCTGAATAAAATATTCAAAATGCAGATCTTGTCCGGCCATTATGCAATCTTCTTAAAAATTTTAGATATTTTTACTCGGGTCAATAATTTTCAAAACAAGTAGAACAAAAAAAAAAAAAAATCTTTAGCCTTCTTTTGGATTAAATCGATTTTAGTGTACTATCAGTTATTAGCGTTACCATATCATATAATAGAAAAGTACTCTGTACAAACTACTGATAAACTTTTCGGAAATACGATTAATTTTAAATGCACAATACTTAGCTATAATTAATGATTCTTAATAAGCCTCGAAAACGATTTCAATGAAATTTGGTTCACCACGGCGTACTTTATATCTGCTGGAGATAATTTTATGGCTGACATTAAATGCTTTGGTACTAAGAAAATTGCAGATCACTGATTCCGAATATACTGTCAAGATTGTATTATTAACGACCGAAAATTGTAAATAATAGATGTGAGATTTTCAAGACTGTCAATTTTGAATCTTTTATCGAATTGACAAATATGACGTTAACATTATATATTTTACATAATGAATATGAATTTTTCAGTATGACTAATTGCGGTTTTTTTGAGTTTTGAGATTTAAAGGTGTTTTATTTTATTCAAATATCAAAAATAAAATCATTCCGAATCTGAAAGTAGAACTACAAATTTTATTTAGAAGACTTTTAACAAAACCCATATATCGGTAGAACGTCCAAACCCACGCCTGAAAATAGTAAATTTTTGTTAATCAAAAACTATAGAATTTAAAATTAAAGCAAAAATATTGTTATTCTATTTTTGATCCCGACAAACAAAAACTATGCGGATTCCTGAATTAGGTGTCAAAGTGAAATCTCGCCCAATTCAATTTTTCCATTTTTGGTGCAGAACCCGAAAAATTCATTTATTTTTAATGAGCAAAACAATAAAATATTATTTTTCTTCATTATATAGAATCCTGATTTTGCTGTGCTCGATAGCAAATTTCAAAAGAACCATAACAATTCATGAATTTGGTTCAACAAATTTACTACGTTAATTGATTTAAATCATATTAATATATTCGGAATAATTTTTACCACATTAACTCACAACATTTGATTTATTTTTGCCAAGAGAATGTGATGTTGACGCTTTTTTATGGATGGTTAAAATCAATGAATTAAAAATGAAAAGTTAAACAATAAAAATCTCTTTGCATATTTTGCGATAAAACTATTAGAGCTCTGCGTTTTATGCTTTATTCATGTGTCCATTTACAAGTTTTACAGATATTGATTTCAACCTTAAATCGTTTAATTTTCATTGTTTATCTTTATGATTCCAGTTAAACTCATCATAGAATTGTTTATTTTGCAGAAATGCTCAATGTTGTGAGAAGAATAACTTCGGTTTACCTTTTGACTGCAGTGTATATTGGTGCAGTATGCGATAATACCCCATTATACCCTATTAATTGTTTTCATTATTAGTAATAATATTGTTTTTCTTTATTGTAAGTACAACTGTTCTTCTGAAGATAAATGAAAAATTGCAAGTCAAGTGATATCTATCTCTCTTATTATATGTATAGTTTTTTTTTCGCAAACTTGCCCGACGACTTCAAAGATTGCAAAAACAATTTTGAAAATTTGACATTTGTGGGCACTACTGAATTAAGTCATTCAGAATTATATACTATCCATATTTTTCGAAACTTAAAAAGTTATTGCGGTAATATTTTCAGTGTGATGTAAATTTAATTGATGTTGAAAAATCTATTATCTTGATAACCCACAAGGTAAAATCTCACTATAAATTAAAAACCCTATTCCCATATAACATATTTCAAAAGTTACATCCTATGTGAAATTGTAGGTTCACTTTTGAAGTGCTTAATATAGAAAATAACTTAAATCTAGAGCCCTATGCACGTATTATGTTTCACATTTGCACAAAAGATTACAGAGGATTGATGGAAAATATGACACAATTTCGAAAATTGTAAAAAGATGGAAAATTTGGGCGCGAAATTTATTTCCGTATGTTTTGTTTAATTTCCTTAAATTTATCTTCTTTTGAAGAAGCAAATTTTACTACTATTTATAGATACGAGTATGCAGAAAACGAAAAAATACTACTACAAAAGAAATTAAACTTATTTTTGTTTACAGATAAATTTTGAACATTAATAAAAAATTTCGTAATGGAAATATTGCATATAAATGTTAAAAAATGTTATACTTTCGATAAGAAGTTTTTTAACTAGAGCAAAATTTCTACAGCTCTGGGCAGATAAGAAATAGAATATTCCAGAAACAATGAACATTTTTGGAAGAGAAAATTCTGAATATAGTTTTTCTCTGCAATCTAAGAAACATTCTTTGCATTCACTTACCTTTGAGATTTCCGACAGACTACAGAAGCTGGATAAAATAAATTCATTTCAAAGCAAAAGTAGTAGCAAACTGAATATTTTCCATTCCCCACAGTACGTACATATGGATCTACAAAGCAGGGATTTTTTTTTTGTATTGAAAATTCACCCGGGGAAGAGCAGGCTGCGCGCAGAACGCGAACTAATCCCCCGCTGACATGGCTTAAGGCACTTCAGGAAGAAGCTTCCTATCCTATTCCTATCTATTCCACGAGTCCCCTCTGACCTGATAAAATCGCACTGGCGACAATGGAAAAGAAGGACTATGTTATTGGCTCATTCTTTGTCTGGAGCTCGAATATGCTTCATATTTTTTTAAATGCTCACCGAAGTCATAAGACCGAGGGTGGGGGAAAAGGAACAGATATCATCAGGGCGTTTATGTATTTCCCAATTTCCCATATCTTATGTACAGTATCTCATTTCTATATACATATATATGCATATATATCGAAATACATATCAAGGACAGTGACGCATACTATTTTTGGTAGTTATGGAATGAGTTCAAGATCCAATCGAAGCTATCAATCAAAACTTAATTAAGTTCGAATAATAAGCCGGAAGTTTGTCCTTGTGACCTTTAGGCTAAGTTCCGATAATTGAATTTTCTTTTTTTTTTTCCCATTTCCATTAACAAGTAATCATAAATTTTCTTGGGGGACTGAACACAAATTTATGTAAGTGTATATTAAGGAATATAATTAGCATTTAATTAATAATCTTCAGATTACCTCAAGTATTACGAGATTTCTATAAATATGGTAGAAGTTGTATTAAAATCAAAAATCAGATTGAAGTTATTAACTTGGAAGCTGAAATTGTGTTCTGAGTTGATATAAATGGTGGGCCATCTGTTGGTTTCTTTTTAAATTGCATGTTTTTTGACACAGATAGCTCTTTCGTGCTCAAATAATTGACAAAAACATAGCATCATATCTTCATGATGCAAAATAAAAAGAGTTACGCTTAAACAACGTTGAAAAATATTAAAAAGTTAATTCCAAAGTAACTGCTGTGTTACCGAAGCAGTTGCATTTTTGTATGAGGGATTTTATTAAAGATCGATCTTATACTGACAATGCAGAACCGATTCGGGCACTCAAACACAATATTGATCGAGCTATTCATGAAATAATGCCAATGTGAAAATGTGCTCCAAAGTTGTGTTGAGAGGATGGGCTACTGCCAAGCCATCCGAGATAGCCATTTAAATGAAATCATATTCAATAATTAATCGGAAGGTTTAATCTTTTCAATAAATTAACAAATTGTGAAAACTATTGAACAGTGTTTATTTTATAGCATTTTAAAAAAGAAACCAACCGATGACCCACCCTTTACTATGTATTATAATTAGTTTAAGATTAAAATTTAGTACTAAATAGAATAATACAAAATAGCGAATAACGGAGATTAACGAGTCTCGATAGTTAGTTGGGACAATATACTATATTTTACCGCCGCGTGCATTCATCAAAATAGTTTTCAACGAAAGTATATGATTAAAATTAGATATAGATAATTCAGTTAAAAAGAAGAAACTTTTATTTTAAAAAATTTTGATGGATAACAAAAAATTAAGTTATATAAGTGTTGTTTGGGACAGAAATCTGATGATATCTTTGGATTTCGTTTTACACAATAACGTCAGTATTTTAAGAATTGGTTTTGATATGGCTAATAATGAAAAATAGAAAACACATTTAAATAATAATAATATAAGAATAACTTGAAAAGTTTTAATTTTTGTCAAATCGTTGACAAATCGGACAGGACAAAGATGTAAATTATATTCGAAATTCCAGATCCAGATCAGATCGTTAAAAAAAGCAACTTGTGTATTGCCAAGTTTTTAAATGTAACCATCAAAATTATCATGTAGGATCTATCAAAATTTATAATTACGATATGTATTCGCACAGAAAATTTAATGTTTCGGTTCAATGTTGCAAATTTCCTGTGTAATTCATACATAATAGAATATCAAAATGCAACTATGATCAACTTTCGTGAACTATTGCATATGTATGAATATTATTGAATAATTTACAATAGAGCACTTGATTTTGAAATTCTAGTAAATGCGAATTGTGACTAAAATTAAGACTATAACAGATGCTGACTAAATTATTGGAAAATTTCGATAATGCAAATTTCGCCATAATTACTCAAATCCACAATGCAATTGACTGAATTTTAGTGTTTTCCTAAGAACTAGACAAAATTTTAGTAATTTTGGTTAACGGTCATTACCTTAGAAGTGATTAAACATTTCTTTATTTTCTTTGGCTTGGAAAGAATTATCCAATGTCTAAATTTTAGTCACAATTCGCACAGACCTTAAATTCAATTATATGCTGAATTGGCACATGGTATAAATAGGATTTTTGTACATATCATTAAGGGTTAGCCTCTCTTTATAGAAGTTTGTAAAATTAGTCAGCAAAGTTATCAGAAAAGATTGGAAGATTTCACATATTTCAGACGGAGAGGAGCCAGAAACTTCATCGTAGAGTGTTATCAGGGTAGTCATCTACAGCTCAAGATCTAAGGGAAGCTATTAATCGAAACTTAATTAGGTTCGAATAATATACCAGAAGTTTTGTCCTTGTGTCCTTGTGACCTTTAGGGATAAGTTCCGATAATTGAATTTGCTTTTTTTTTCCCATTTGCATCCTCAAATAATCATCAATTTTCTTGAGGGAGCTGAACAAACATTTATGTAAGACAGAAGAGAATATAAGTAGCCTTAAGGCATTCACAATCCATCGTTAATAATGATCAGTTATTGGAAGAAATTTAAACAAACGCAAATATTTGTTTGAGCTCTGATTGTGTACGTTTTATCACGGAGACCTATAGTATGTTTTAGATTGTTGGCAGAAGAAAATGATTAACTTTCGGGAAGGAAACAAGATTTTTCGCTCGGATTTTTGTTTTCATAAAAAAACAAAAACAAAAAAATAAAAATGCTAGCTATCAGCTAATAAAATGGACAATTCACCGGGTATCCGAGAGTTGTATTGTGGTGTATGTATAGTACATGTGATTGGCTTTTTACGCGGAAAACTTGAAAAACCTCGCAATCAAGTTGTATTATAAGGGGTGGGATGGGGGCAATCTTGTGGCATAAAAGGGGGAATTAGGTCAAAAATAGTAAATAGAATCGAGAGTCCAATGGAAATCGCCAACGGATAAGCCTCAACGTTCAGAAAGATGGAGAGGAAAGAAATCAATTGTCCATTTCAATTTAGTTTTTAGCTATTTGTCCTGCTAGCTAAAGTAAGCTGATACAGAAGAGCTTGGAAAAACATACACAAAAGCGCATGAAAAAAATAACAACAACGGCCCAATGGACGGGAAAACTCGCTTTTTCAATTTTCGCATTTACAGAGAAAGCAAATGGACGGGACGACGACGGACACGAAACAAGGCAGAGGTAGAGGGGAGAAAACAAAGTGGTGGTGGGACGGGGGAGTTAGCCGATTGATTTGATGGCGCCATGAAATACGTATAAGAAAAGGTTTGGGGCCCGATGTTGTCTTTTGTTGTTTCACCAGCAAATCGAGAAGTTAATCAATAACTAAAGCGTCAGACTATTTTCCGCGTTCCGGTTTCGCCTTGTCGAACTTCTGTCGAACCTTTGTCGAACCTTGTCGAACTGATTTGCGGAGCTAGGGGTCCGGAATTCGAGCGGAAATTTCCCACCCTCTATGTTCAACCTACCGGGAGAGTAATTGTTTAAAAGCCGCAAGAAGCTTGTAATTTCCTACAGCATGCAACATTTTCCTGAAAAACTTTTCGAAAAGTGGCTTGCCCCTTGGATGGGTTCAATCAAAGGTTTGCACCCTCCACCTTCTCTATGCGCTATACAGTGCAGCCATTGATTCTTGGGGAGCATGCGACTTTTTCTAGGGTGTTCTTCAGGCTATGGCGCCACAACCTCCAAGGTATTAATTTCAAATTTTTATTTGGCGCAAAATTCTCCACCGCAGGCACTCACTCAGCCACAAGTAGCTGCACTACTTGAGCTTGGGCTTTAGTATGATGTGGTGGCGGAGATTGGGGATAAGGGGGCGGGGGTGGATTATTCTGAATGCAGGCAGGAGGTTGGAAAAAAGGACTCTTGAAAGTACTTACCAGCATTCGTCGAAATAACTACAAAAACGAGCATCTGAAGAATTTTTCGTGGCCTTAATTCGGGTGACGCCATATCTCTGGCCGGAGGAGTCCTTTTCAGCCCCCAGGAGAGAAAATGAGGCGATGGTGACAACGCGCTAATTTCGCTTCAGCGGTGTGTATTCCCTTAATTTGGAGCCAGATGGAGCTGAATTTTACTTTTATTCCTTATATCTTCTTCTTACTCCACAATACGCCCCCCTCCACAACTTATTGTGTGTGTTTTTCTTCTTCTGGGCCGAAGGGAATTTTTTTCTTATTTTGTTTTTTTCGTCAGTCTCAGGACGAAAAATGTATAAAAGTAAATTTTTGGGCACCAACGAAATCTCTTCACCTCATTCCAAATTCCAAGGGAAGAGCAGATTTTAACGTTTTATTCATTTTGAGGTTGCGCCCCATCAGGGGAGATGGCCTGACGGTAGTGGTGGAATTGGTGGAGGTTGATGAGGGTGGTGGTGATGATGGCGTGGTGGTTATGGTGAATTTGTTTCCCTTTTTTCCTTTTTTTTTTTGCTGTTGTATATGCCCTCCCGGTTCTCTTGATGGAATTACTTTCCTCTTTTATCTTCCACAGACGATTGGTTTTCAATTCATTGTTCACATTGGCTCTGGAAAAGAAAAATGAGAGAAAAAAATGGAAAAAGGTTAATTTTCTTTTCTTTAACATTTCTGCCTACATTGCTTCTAACAAAAATTTTTGTTCCTTTCAATTTCCCACCGAAATGGTTACCAAACTAAACCCCTGTTTCTTCGCTATTGTTCAAGGACGAACGAATCTAAAGGAATGTGTCGATATGGCTTACGAAAAGGATCAATTTCTTAGTTTTTTTCCCCTCCCCTTTTCGAAATCATTGTGCAAATTCGAGTAATCTAGATTACTCGCGTAAGCATCATGCGTAAAATTTCATCTATGAAATACAATGAATTGACACAATTTCGTAAGATGGCAAAAGAGGTGCTTGTCGCGTAAACAGCAGATAAAAGGAGATGCTCATTTTGAGCCCTGTGTTGATTTATCGATTTTGAATTATAATACTTTCTAAGAGATTTTGTGAAGCCATTAAAAATTCTATATTTAAGGGGAACGGAAGATACGTCTATATCAGAAGCTTGTTGTTAAAAGCATATATTTTTACAAACCTATAGAAAATTTCAATTTTTTTTAAACCCAATGTTAATTTGAAATGTTTTTCATATTGAAAATTGTCATTTTTTAATAGTCGGCTTAACATTGAAATTGCGATATTTTTTAAAGCAATAATAACTGTTTTTTCCACATATACGGCGCAGATTCTGAATCAGGCAAATTTTGGATCAAAGTGGAATTTAAAAACGACCTCTAATAGCTAATATTTTAGATTACTCATAAAAACCATTAAAGTGCCATGAGCCATAGCCATGCAAGCCGTCAAAATTTGGAATAAAAATGTTTAGGTTCCATTTTTTTCAGTTTCTATGTGTGGAAATCATGGCAATTTGATGGATTTGTTAGGGAACCTAAAATATTAGCTATTAGAAGTAGGTTCTAAAATTCCATTTTATAGAAAATTTGCCAGATCCAGGCCCGGAGCCAGATAAATAATAATAATAATAATTCCAAACAAAGTTAAAATATTTAAAATTTTAAATACTGCTAAATTAAGTATGGAATATCGTCGCTGAACAGATTTTTTGACAAAGTGGCGGTCATTATTAAATAGCAATTTTAACCCTGATAGATAATTTTTGAGACTGTTAGATTATAAATAAGCAAATAAAATTGTTCGTGACATTTTTAATAATATCTATATAAGTCTATTAAAATTTGTTTTCTTCTTTGTTATAAAACGAAACTGCTGTCAGCATTTATACTTAAATATAAAAAAGCGGCCAAGTACGAGTCGGGCTCGCCCATGAAGGGTTCCGTAGCAGCAAGTAACATAATATAAAAGTTCTTGTTATTATTAGAAAATAATGGTTCACGGTTATGTTTATGAAATTAAATATTTTTTTTTTATTTTTATATTTGAGTTGATTGAATGTAAGGTAAATTGCGGTTTACGACTTATGACGTATTAAAAAAAAACTACGCACTAGATCTCGTTCAAACCAATTTTCGGTGGAAGTTTGCACGGTAATGTATGTACATCATATATTTTTTTTAGTTTTATCATTCTCTTATTTTAGAAGTTACAGGGGGGGGGGGGGGGGGGGGGGGGGGGGGGGGACACACATTTTACCACTTTGGAAGTGTCTCTCGCGCAAACTATTCAGTTTAGAAAAAAATGATATTAGAAACCTCAATATCATTTTTGAAGACCTATCCATAGATACCCCACACGTATGGGTTTGATGAAAAAAAATTTTTGAGTTTCAGTTCTAAGTATGGGGAACCCCCAAATATTGTTTTTTTTCTATTTTTGTGTGAAAATCTTAATGCGGTTCACAGAATACATCTACTTATCAAGTTTCAACAGTATAGTTCTTATAGTTTCGGAAAAAAGTGGCTGTGACATACGGACGGACAGACAGACAGACAGACATGACGAATCCATAAGGGTTCCGTTTTTTGCCATTTGGCTACGGAACCCTAAAAACTGTTCAGATTTGCATTTATTATATTTTTGTAGATGAGATCAATCAATTTTTCTTTTTTTTATATTTCTCCATTATATGTACTATATATGTATACCATATTTCAGAAATCTTCGATACGCTTGATGCGTATAATAATAATTTTAATTCAACAATTTTTATCAATTCATACAACAATCCCGCGAAGGTAGAAAAACTCTAATCAAAATTGATAAACATTAATATAGTAAAGTATAGTAATAGTCGGGGTGCCAGAGGTTTTCATTTCGTTGTTGGACGGAATTTGATGAAAAATGGCAGAAAGGGAAGGTCATTGCCCGTACAGTGACCCATTAAAAAAGTTAGAATGAGCGATGTCGGGAAGGTACTTTGTTATTGCAAAATAACTTTGATAACCCGTTATTTTTCAGTTTTCTTGGAATAACTCGAAAACGAAGCGTTTCAGCGAAAAATATTAAATACAAAAGTTGTTCAGCTGATGATTTTACGTAGGAATACGGTTTTTTGATTAATTAAAAAATTGTTTTTCCGACCGAAAACCAGCAGAAAAGTAACAAAAATGCAAAAACAATAAGCATTAAAAAATAAAGGAAAAAAACGATTTCCATCGTTGATATTTGGGTTATTGATAGGTATTGGTATTGTTAACCAAATGCACCCGGTCCGGTTTTTCAAAAACAATATGGCGACCTATTGCAACATTGTTAAGTTAAAACTTTGGAACGCTGTAAATTCTGCATGAACAAACGGATCTTGATGAAACAAATTGGAATCGGTAGGTATTAACGGCATCTTTGAGTGTGCCAAATTTCAAAATTTTTCAACAATTACTTTTTTTGTTATTAACCAATGTGTATTCGTAATTTCGTCAATTTACAACATTAAGCTTTGCAACAAAATGCATCAAATCATCAAAACTCGCTATTTTCGCGTTTTTAGTCACCACTGTAGGATGTTAAGAGTAATCAAATGCATTTTGTTATTGTTGTAATGTTGTAAATTGACGAAATTACGAAGCACAGCAAATGGTTTTTGGTTAATAACAAAAAAAGTAATTGTTGAAAAATTTTGAAATTTGGCACACTCAAAGATGCCGTTAATACCTACCGATTCCAATTTGTTTCATCAAGATCCGTTTGTTCATGCAGAATTTACAGCGTTCCAAAGTTTTAACTTAACAATGTTGCAATAGGTCGCCATATTGTTTTTGAAAAACCGGACCGGGTGCATTTGGTTAACAATACCAATACCTATCAATAACCCAAATATCAACGATGGAAATCGTTTTTTTCCTTTATTTTTTAATGCTTATTGTTTTTGCATTTTTGTTACTTTTCTGCTGGTTTTCGGTCGGAAAAACAATTTTTTAATTAATCAAAAAACCGTATTCCTACGTAAAATCATCAGCTGAACAACTTTTGTATTTAATATTTTTCGCTGAAACGCTTCGTTTTCGAGTTATTCCAAGAAAACTGAAAAATAACGGGTTATCAAAGTTATTTTGCAATAACAAAGTACCTTCCCGACATCGCTCATTCTAACTTTTTTAATGGGTCACTGTACGGGCAATGACCTTCCCTTTCTGCCATTTTTCATCAAATTCCGTCCAACAACGAAATAACCCATTTTTTGAACCTCTGGCACCCCGACTATAAATATAAAAAGATATTGTAATATGGAATTAATCTGTAGGAATCTGTAATATATTTAACACTAGAACTACCGATGTTAAATATATACCTAGTTTTACCACACCCGTCAAATTGACGGGTTTTTGATCATCATGGCTTTCATTGTAACTTTTGGCTTAGTTTATGTAAATAATAGAATATAATTTAACAAAAAAAACATTTAAAATTATAATTAATTATTTATTAATAGAAAAAACTAAGAAAAACAGTTTGTATTTGCATTTATAGGATATCACATTGGATATTGAATGACCTAACTATGAGTTACATATTTTACAAGTACATGTCATCTTAGATAAACACCAGATACAAACATATTTGTTGCATTCATTACAGGTATAAATCCCTCTGTTTTTGTTGCGCACTCGAATTTGGAAAGATTTGCATTCACAAAATTTTTTTTTTACTTTTCTGGAGTACAATCCACTGCTTTGCGTTCTTGTTTTTGGGAGGAGGGTTCTTTTCCGCAGCAACTATATTCACTAGAGAGTTCTTTGGACAATTTAAACAAAAATTATTTCCTAGTTATATTTTCATTACAAGTCTCTTTATATAAAATCCACGCATAAAATACCTGTAAAGGTCATCTACGTGACCCTGCTATTACGCTATATTTGCGGACCATTTGGTCAACTACATCTACTCCAAACTTGCTCTCATTGTAAATAGATATAGTCTCAGGAATTCGTTTTCGATTAGAAGCAATTTTTACGGATTTATGTTTAGAGCTAAGCAGGAGTATTTGTTTACTAGCCTTACTTTTGTAAATTGTTTTAACAATATAATTTGATTTTTGACCTTTGTGGAGAAAAGTTCCATGTTATCTTTTTAACTTTAGCTATTTTCAGCAATTCTCTTTTATTTCCTTCCATAGTTCCTACAAGACTTCTTTTTTTGGCCAGTAGCTTCTTTGCGAGTTGTAAACTTGTAAACAAATTATCTGTTGTTATATTTCCCCCACAATTTACATAGTTTTCAAAACTAAAAATTGATTCAAAGATACTCCCCTTATAATGGCTGCCGAACACTTTGGATCAGTCAATATAATTTCATATGAAAAATGTAATTCAAATTTTTCCAGGAAATGTCTGAAAGCGATGTATAAATGTATGTAAATACGCATTGATATCCATCATTGCATAGATGATCCATAAAATATTATAAACTTTGAAATTGCTAAAGCCGTCATTTTGACGGGTCTTGGTATAAATAGGTATAGGTCATACTGATTATGGAAGTTAAAATGGCTGAGTGGAAATTGAATAGTAATATGTAATTGTTCTTATATTTTATTAAAAGTCGTCATAAAATTCTAGAACAATACATAAAATATATCAACATTTTTTAAGCACGATATTTGAAATCCGTCAAAATGACGGTCTTGGTAGTTCTAGTGTTAATCTTATCTCTCGACATAATTCATACATATTATACAAATTATTTAAATAATATTTATGTAGCATATCGTGCCGTAGTATACGTGCCGCGAAATATTTGATAAAAAATGTATGAGTTAAGCCATTAGAATAATTTGTTAACCAATACTACTAGTTAAACTGTAAAACGTGTTTTCCTCTCTCTTATATATATATGTTATATTCCACCATAACTTCACATACATACCTCAAAGGATTTAAAAGTCATACAAGCATAAAAGCCGATACGGTCAATCGAGTCTACGTCCTTAAAAAGACGCAATAATACATATTGATTTTTAATAATTGTATGGACTTTATAATTTTGTGCCTCTTTTAAAAATTATAATGAAATTAATATCAATTTTCTCTTCATATATTTCCTCCACTCAAATGGAAATTTCATCGATGGCATAAACAATGAGAATTATTTTGAATTATTCATAAAATTTAGTTACGACTCATGAAACAGCTTTCTGATAAAATTTATTTCGCTATTTTCTTTTTTATTTGGATCACCTCCGTGCAGAATTTTATTTCGAAAAGGTATGTTAAATGTTCTTTTATTCGATTGCGGTTTTATTGTCTCGATAAAACAAAAAAGTTATTTCCCTGTATATTGCTCAAGATAATATCCTGCAGGATAATTACAAACTAGAAATGGCATCGTTAGTTGAATTTATTCCTGGAATAAAAAATATTTCGCGCACATCTAAATGTTCATTACAAAAAAAAAAAAAAAAGTGCTATAAGGAAATGACTCTAATAATTACAATTATTAAAACGTTTTTGATTTAGACTTAATTAACTTTTTATTTTTCACATTCGAAATGCACGTATTTGAAAAGTTATGTTCCATTTTTTAAAACTAAAGTACCTATGTTTGTTGTACGACATGAATTTCATTTTAACAGATTTCCTGTTTCACTTGCTGCTTTGCATAAAATTTCCGGCATACGTGATGTAATTAATTCTACTCGCACTTTTATACGTAAAACGTGTGTAATGACAAAGATATCAAGTTACACTATGTAGCTTATTTTTAAAATTTCTAAAATTCTAATAAAGTATTTAAAATTATTTTGAAACTTGTATAGTATAATTGAAAAATATGTAATCATAATTAATTCATACAGATATTAAAGGAAAATTACTTTTAAAATGAAACTTTAGACGACTATATTAAAACCCATAATTATGAAAGATACAAAAGATAATTCAGTTTAACATGCCTCACCACAAAAAGCCTAAGGCTTACGAATTTTGGCGTGCCTAATTGAAATAGAAATAAAAATTATGACTAGCCGTAAAATGACCTAACGAATAAAACTATACTATCACTGTAATTAAATGAAGTGCTACACGCTGTTACCGCAGGACTTTTAAAGCACTTTCTCTATCATAATAAATCGCATCCTAGCACGACACTCTTGTGGTTAATTGCCCCAAAAACGTTTCCAGTGGAAAAGCATTTTGTAATTTAACTTAATTGAAAAGAAGAGTTATTTTTGATCAAGTCATATTTAGAAAATGTTGGCATCTTTAAATTAAACCAGTCCTCGTTTTTTTCGATATTTCTAATTTTAAATGTTAATTTGTATGGACTACTTTAAGACTTTAATTGTAATTTCATCTCGTGGGCTGATGAGAGCAGTGGCCTTATAATAGGGTGGCAAGGCTATCAAAATGCCAGGGGCTCTCCCGACCCGAAGTGTGCAGATATGTAGAATGTAAATATGTAACTAATAAACAAATTTAAAGTATGTAAAATAAATTCGTAGGTTGTGGTAGTAGATGATATTTTTGACAATTTCAAGCGCAGTATGATCCTTCTCGAAATTAAATTTAATAAAAACATATTTAGGGAATTCCCTGGGACAAGAAAGGTTGAAGAATTTAGTAATACTGTCGATAGAACATTCCTTGGCCCGAAATTTGTACTTTAATGAAGTGTTTGACAACTTTACTGAAATATTGAATATTATGCAACTAATAATATTTATTTTTTATGTTGTGATCCACTTACTAAGAAAGTAGGCTTGATTGCACCAACGCCTTAATTGAGAGAACTGACGTTCTACGAGACACCATGATATGAGTTCCTATATCTAAAAAACAACTAGCCTACTTTGTTGAGGGTCTGGTTTAAAAATTTGCCTGTGGGGCTCACATTGTGGTATTACGCCACTGGATGAGAGCAACCTGTCTTCATACTTTAATCTACTTAAAGCGAAATAAAAAAAACATCCCTATGTTAAAAATGGTATAAGCTAACATTTGAGATGTTTGAGAAAAATTCAACGAAATTTAGTGTTCTTTTCAATTTGGAATAATTTTTCTGCAAAAGTTGCGACGGCAATATAATTCTGAAATTTTCAGCTTTCTGAAACTATCCTTATAGGATAGTACGTTAATTTAATGTTTTCTTTCTCATACAGCTAATACCCCAATCAAAAAATATTTTGAGAACAGATAATATCGGAATTCAAATTTAATAAGATAATTGAAACAAACAATATTTTAAAAGAGAACTATTCCAGGAAAAATAACACATACCTGTTTTTTTATTATACGGATCAAAAATAAATTGATTTGAAATTTGTCACAGATAACGCACGGCAAAGATTTAAAATTTGCCAAAAATAGCATCAAATTTCCATAACGTATTACAAATTTTTAGTCATAAATTAAATTTTTCATTTCAAAATGTAAAGTTTTACATGAATAAAAATCATGAAAATTGGATACACTTACCCAAAAATTTCAAATCTTTATTCTGGTATATACTATAACTGGTATAACTAGTAAACTTCCACTCAATAACTTAAGGGGTTATATACAGTCAGAAGGCCCAAAAAAATCGATTTTTCAAGAATTTTTCTTGAGATGACCTTTTAAGTTATTAATGTAAAAATTTGTACACATATTATAGAACTCTTGAGTGTATTTTAACGTTTTTTATTTGTAAGAATAATTATTTTAAAAGCTGCTACAGCTGACCTGCGGGAGCAACTCTAAAAAAAGGCGTCTTGCGGTGAGTATGTATGAGTATATCTCTGGACTGGATCATCCAAAATGAAAAAACTAAAAATATTTCGTTAATATATTGTTTTATCTTGTAATTGTAATTAATCGAAGGAATAAGCAAAATAAGAATTTTCGACAAAATGGCGGCTTCTTAAAAAAAAATCGATTTTTAACAACAATTTTGGCTCTAAATTGTTTATGTGGAAGAACCCTACAATGCATGCTCCGAATCGAAGCTAATTTTTTATTTCAAAGTCGATTTTATCAATAATCGTAAATAACTTTCTCAAATTTAATTAAAAATTAATTATGTGTAACCAGAACAGTCTAATCGTCTTAATACCATACATTTTAAAAATCTTAAGAATTTACCTTAATGAATTTCATATTTTCAATAAATTTATGTCAGCAAAATTCCATATCCACATAACGAAAATAGTCCATAATATGATATAAGAACCAACATAAAAAAGAATCCTTAATATTTGTATGTGTGTGAACATATCGATGTTTCTTATATTTTATTCTATTCTTTTATGTTCATTTTGCAACTACGGCAAAAATGGGCTGCACCCTAACTCTTACATGCCCTAGCAAATCATCTCTTTTTACCTCATCATAAACACCCATCTGCAAGGGTCCAAGGGTCTGAAAGGTCAATCACTCAATCACACCCAAGGACTTCGTTTTGTGAGCCAATTGAAAGGGGGGTTCCCCTAAAGAAAACAAGTAAAAAACAAAGAAATAAAGGATCTTCCCTCTCAAAACAAATGTTCCGTAAAATAAATGTTAGACGCCATGACCGAATCATATTATTCCTAGTTAATCTACGGCGACCAGATAACCAGGTTGTACCTATACAAACATATTCGACTTCATTGTTCCGGCTGCATTTTACGACCAATAAATGACCAGATCCTAAATTTCCCCCACATCTTCCACTAACTCCACAATGGTGCAATTTATGTACCCGGTTCAATGCAGGATTGTAAAATTTATGGTCTTCTCACCTTTAAGGTTTACCTGAGACCACATAAGAAATTTCAAATGAAATCATTGATTCTAAAGGAACGGGAGGTGTTCTCGATAAGGAAAGAAAAAATCTCAAAGAAAATTGTAAAATAGAAATTTCTATAGTGTGAAGCCATTTCTGTACTTTTTTTTCTTTCCTTTTTTTGTTAAATTTACTCCTACACAGTTTGCATAATATATCTACGATTGGCCAGAATGTGTCGTTCGTACGAAGCAATTTATAGTCACCCGTACCCTGAATAACTTGTGAATATATTTTATCGAATAGAACCCATCTAATCGAAAATCATTGCAGACACGTTCCGTTGTCGACTGTGTTTTTCTCTGGTTGCAATTTTCCAAATTGCCCACCTAAAATGGAACCTGGAGTAGTGCCATCATATTCTCCTATCGAAAGGTGGAGTGCTATTGTATGGTATTAAACGTTTGTTGAAACTCTTGTCCAGGACCATAATTTTATTCAGTAGTGTAGGCAGATTTTATGGTTAGGTTGGAGACAGTAGAATTCTATACTACTGCCATTTTGGATTTTGAGAGTAAAGTATACTATATAATTTCGTTGTTTTCTGCATTGGCATGCTGTTTGCTGCAATTGAAACTGTTAAAATGTCAAAATATATAAGAGCGAATTTCGGATATTTAAAGTGGACATCGAATTTGTGAGCTTTCAAGTGGGGATCAAGTGACGAATTTTATGTAGGATTAAGTTCAGTCACCTGCATGCCAAAAGTGTTGGTCAATATCTAGTGTTGCACTGAAAGGGTGAAGGACCTACTTCAAATGGCAATCAATTACTGATTGCATTTAAATTTGATAAGCATTTCAGGGAACTTAAAGCAAATGCAACAATAACGTGCGTCTATATGTGGATATATAGTATTTTTCAATCATTATTATTTTGGGATTAAATTTTGACACAATACAAGAAAACTGATGGCAAACATTACAGACTGCCTAATCTAATTTTGTCATAGAGTTTAATTACTAAAATCAATGATACAAAATATATAAATACAACATTTTGAGCTAATGGTACATTTTAATATAGTTGTTAAAGCACACCCAATGGCCAAACTTATCTTATTCAAAACTAAAACTGTTTGTATAGGTCCTATGGCAAATATAATGAAATAAATAATTTAATATAAATGTTTTGACTTTGACGGGATGGTAATTTTAATTGTTAAATAAAAGTTGGATACTTAAATACAGCATTTCTTCAAATAGCTCAAGTTTTACTATGATTTTTTTTTCCTTTTATAAACTAAAATATATGTCATTTTAATAAATAGCCCAATTCAAAATGGCAGATCAAAGCTGATTTCAAAACTCAAACAATACAAAATGTATTTTAAGCTAGGAAATTCAAGACGACAAATAATATGACGGAGAAACCACTGCCATCATGAGCGGGACGTCTATAAAAATTGATAAAGGGTTTGAAATATTTTATCGAATTGGGAAATTCAAAATAACGAAGTCGTCATGCCTTACTGGGAAATGCCAACTTGAAAGACATTTTGATAAAATTTCATATCGGATTTTGGAATAAACGAATTCAAATATCCACTATCATAAATATAAGAATCAACACTATATATCAATTCTATTCATACAATCAACACATACATTCAAATGAATCAACACATACATCTAGTATTCATTCAATACTACTACATATTTAAAAAAAATAGCCTCTTCGTAATCGTAGTATATAATTATTGTTCTAATTTACTTATTTTATACATATTTTTTCTGTAAGCAATTTTAAATCTTATGTGCTTAATTCTAAACTTACTTATCATTTTTGCCGTTTTTTCTCAAATTTTTAAATTAAGAAACAAGAAAGGAAAATTATCAAAACATTATTCATACCCCATTTTTTAGACTACTATATTGTATGTATTTGCTATGGACGAAAATTGAATTGAATACGTTCAATGTTGAAGACGATATCATTTTTAAGAAAAGGTTTTATTTTGACCTAATCAAGAAGAAAAGATTTTGGCGCAATGGTTGAAAACTGCTTTAATGTGAAGTTGAAATCGTTTTGATCGTTGTAACCAAACTTAAATAGAAAAGAAAACAGTTTTATTTATAATTCTAATATTTTTCGTTTTCAGCTTTTAGTATTATATATTATTTTCACATATAAAGACTGGATGATTTATTTATATAAAAACTGGATCTTACGTTGGTTTCTTTTTAAATTTCATGTTATTTTGACATACATAGCTCCTTAATGCTCAAAAAATGGACAGAAACATAGTATTATATCTCCACGGTAAGAAATGAATAAATTAATACTGAAACAAGCGGTCCTCAGAAAATATATAATATATAGAAAATTAACAAAGTTTTTCATTTACTTAATTTATCAACAGTATTAAATACTTTACTCACACAATTTAGCTAGGCATTTTTAATTATAAAGGTTACTTATTACACCATCCCTTTAAAGGTGATATGATCAAAGTTGAACCATTTGGCCTTTGAAATAAAGGCAAGATAAATTGTAAGAAATCTAAAACGTACTGAAATAAAATACGAAACAACTTCGAAACCTATTAAAATCATATATATTAACAAACGTTTTCATATTTAAATTCAAAATTTAATTTCTTTGAAATGTTTCAATTTTAAAAAATTCGGTGTTAAGTCCCTATCATAGTAAAAACGTTTTTTAACGATTTTAAGTTGTTGTTTTTTCTGAGTGAAGCACGAAAAGTATTTACGAAAATATCTTATAATTTCTTCAATTCTGATTCATAATTATGCATAATGAGCCTTTCCCTCTTAAAAAGTAGTTCTTTTTGTAGCTATGAATAAACGTGTATGAGTGGTTTTGGTTATCGCATACAAACTGAATACTAACTATTATTGCAGTTCTTTTGACTAAATAATCACAGAGAATGCCTGGAAACGTGCTAATTTTCCTTCCAATTTTAATGGAGTCAGCAGCCAGGTAAAAAAAAAGGAAGTACAAAATAAGGGTACAAAAACCCCAACGAAAAACGCAAGCAATCCGGATAACTGAACGTGTTCTCGTTTTCATCAAAAATTATACGCGATCCCGATTACTTCTTATTTTTCTGCACGCGACCTGAGTACCTGACGACTCCTCGGAACCCTTGTTTTCAGATGAAAAAGTTGCGTGCTGCATGCGGAAGAGTTCCTTAAGGGAAAGGAGGGCTCCACAAAAAATGCAGAGTGCCTAACCGAACGTGCCTGAAACGAAAATGAGCACGAGACAAGCAATCCTTGCCGCACAACACCGCACGCGAGTAGACGCCGACGACGGTTGCAAGGTAATTTTGTGGTGCGGAATGGCGCAAAGGTGAGTGCGAGAAATATTAGAAGAAAAGGAAACATTGTTACGGAAAACAGAAAACAAAATATTTGATGTTTTCATTAGAAGAGTGCTATGATCAGGTCAGTGATTAATTGAGGTCTAGCAGAGGAGGCCGGGAAATTCGTCAAGAATTTTTGAAATCGTATACTACTGGTAATTAGAATCAACTTTTTTATCATCCATTTATTTAAATCAATAGTTCTTAAGATATTGACTTTTTTAAATTTTTGTACAGTGAAAATCCACTATTACGACTTTATAACGACATTAGGTGGATTTAGATTTTCCACAACAAGCTCCTAATGTATCTCAAGCAATCGTAGCAATTGATCAGTTACGAAATATGATGTAAAGCAATAATTTAAGGGGTTACATACGTACAGAATTTTCAGAAAATCGACTTTTTTTTTACAGATTATTATTCTCTATAGTTTTAGGCGTATTTCTGTGAAATTAAAAAATAAATGAATTCTTACGTAAAATGTACTGCTTTTACATACTACTCCAACCAACCAAAAATTAATTCCGTTCAACATGCAAACATTTTCTCAAATAAATCCGTACCCAAGGGGTTATAGAAAATGTGACTGCCCGACGAGAATCTGATGCGCGACTGTCCCTTGTTTGAGGCAGCTGGCCGATACTGTCGGAGCCTTTTAGCCTGTCGGAAAAAAAATAAACAACAACAATTGTTTACTGACAAGGAAGGCATACAATATGAAGCTGAAATGGAAGATTAGACGTAGTTAACAATATAAATTAAAAAATTCATAAAGTTCTTGCTTTAGCTGCGCGCGACCTCGAGCGAAACGCACTTGAAACTTTAAATGCGTTTTTTTCAAAACTACTTTTTCCGGCACGGTTGACATGATAACTCATACATATATTAATATTTTTTTATGTATTTTTTTTTTAAATATTCGAAATTGTTGAAAATCTGTCTAGCCGGATTTTTGATATTGTGATTAAAAAATTTTATAAACATATTGTAATTAAAGTGTGAAATTTATGACCCAAAATGCACATTTGTTTTTAAACTGCCGTAAATTGCCAAATTTGTCGAATTTCAAAAATCCGGCTCAGACTATAACTAAAACTTTATTTTATAAGAAATTTTTTACGTTTTGCAAATCCATCAACATTTCAAGGAGAAATTATGCATACCGTGGAGCAACTTTTTTTTTATAGTGCTTCGGGAATAAAAAAAAAAAATTTTATAAATTTTAAATACTAGTAAACAATGTGTAATAGTTATTTTTATTAATTTCTATTGCTATCCCTTCTAAAAACAATTTTTCTTTTAGTGCATTTTTGGTGGTGCTGTACGTATGTAACCCCTTATATAAACCAATCATAATCTTTCTTATAAAGATTCAAAATATGTACATACATTTTGCATATGTATTTAAATAAAAAAAATATGTAGATAATAATTTTCATTTCTACTGGATATAACGACGAAATTTTTCGTTACCTTCAATGTCGTTATAACCGATGTTCACTGTATACCATATGTGAAAATTATATTTTTCAATCTATTTTCAAAAATTCAAATTTTGACGAGTTTCTTTAATTGAAAGTTACACTAAAAAAAAAAAAGTAGTTGATTCGACTGTTTTTTAACTATTTTTCAGATTTTCAAAAGGACTCAACTCACAAAAATAGTAAAATTTGATGATTGACTGAACTATGATTTGCAGTTCTAAATACCAATATTGTAAGTAATATCTTGTAGTAATTCTTGAATTTATTAGATAATAGTATGACTTCTGCTTTTTAATCATAATACTGCGAAATTCGTACTATTTTTGTGTAGTAATAATTACCGTTTTTTAACTTTCAAATCGTGGGAAACGTTTGTAATTCGTTTCATTAACAGATAATATTATATTTACCATATTGATAACTATAAGAACTCTTACTCGTCTACCCTAGTAGAGAAATTCAAAAATTTGATTTGATTTGCCTGGTGATGCTGCCACAGACACTCACAGTCCAGGAATCGAAAAACTAATACCTTTATCTGCCCAATTGCAATATGAAGTATAAATTAGAACGAAGTCAAATTTTGTTGAATCAACTTTGAAAAATAGTAACAGAATAAAAATTATTTGTTATTTTTACTGATGACTAGAAGTTCTTTTGAGTCCAATTAAATAGTGAGAGGTATCATGAAGAACGTTAAAAATATATATTAGTTTGCCCAACTATTCTGAAGTATTTCAACAAATAATAATTGTTGCAACTATTTCAGTTTTTACTGATGAAAATAGTTGTAATAACCACTCATTTTTTTTCTCAGTGTATGAAGCCAATAATTTCGTATAACTTTTTCCCATCGCATCCCTGTTCTCGTTAAATTTGCATTCAAAATTTGAAAAATGCGTCTTTATAGCTATACTTTAGCAGTTGGGAGCATATTTGCTCGAGCGGGCGCATTGCTCCACCCCTAAAACTCGACGAACGCTCGATATCCAGACCCAGACGAAATGAAGGATTATGGATGAACAGGACCAGCAGATTATTCACATAATGACGAATGCAGACAGACATGTATCCTTCAAAAGCTTTGAATGGATTCTGGGAATCGTGGGAGTTCTTTTCAAACATTATCGTTATCAGCAAGCATAGAAAAATATTGCAAACATTTTAGTCGGATAATCCCATCTAATTTTCTTAAGTTATTATATTAATTTTCCACTTGTGTCTGTCTATCCAATGAATCATATTAAATCCAGTACCCGAATGACCGAGTCTTGCTCAGACCTGACCCTTGAGTTTCATTTGGCAAAAGGGGCGTTGGGAAAACTGAGATTCGCTTGTTAAAGTTAGGTTTATCTTACTTACTTAAGCTTGGGTTAAAAAAACTCAAGCGTAGCTTAACAAAATATCTGCAGGAAGGGTATTAATACCTTTTACTTTTCCACAGACTGTTGTTGAAAGGCGGGTCAGGTATTTATAACTATTCACTTTTTAGTGCAGCACATACTCTTCACTATTTCTACTATTAGTTGTAAAACTATTACTTGTTTTCTTTAAAAAAAATATTTTCTGTACAAATTTTCGCCTGTTTAGAGTGGGAGTTAAGCTAGAGGCTAGAGGACCCGCAGATAGTGTGTTAAGATTAGTTCAAGCTTTGTTTAAATTGGTTCAACCCTGGTTCAGGCTTGACTTAAGCCCGGCTCAAGTCTCGACTTAATTTTTCCAGAGACTCGACTTAATAAATCTATTTTTCCAGAGATGAAGCCTACCTAGATCTACTTCCTACCCCAAAAACCCTGTAAATTACATCCAAATCACTAGTGTCGTTTTCGAGAATATGTACTCGTATTGTATATAAGTTATATGTATATACACAATTTTATACATAAGAACTTGACTTCTCTAATATTATAGGATTTAAATTCAGGTTAATAATTGTGTTCAACTATATATAAATCAAATTATTCAATTATAAAGTTCGATTGATTTCGTATTTTTCATAATACCCTTATTTCAATAATATCCAAAATTAGGATCGTAGAGGTTTTTTTTTTTTTTTTTTTTTTTTGAAAGCCTTAAATTTTTAAAAATGTATGGTTAATGTAATGTTAATGTAAAATTGAAGAAATGATAAAAAAATTAATGACTGATAAATATTCGTAAAATATTTTAGTCTTCAAACGAGTTTCTCTCGAAACTACGAAAGTTCTGCCCGACAAACAAATTGAATAGATATAATAAATTAGGGCTTAAAAAATACAAAAGTCCTCTCAGCAAACTTTGAGACTAGAACAAAAACAAAATATTAAAAGATAACACAGGTTTACAAAAAAAAAAAAGTTGATGTTCTTTTGACCAGACCATCTCATTTTTATGTAAATCAACGCCCTGAATCCGAATCCGAGGTCCGTTAACCTCCATCACGTCAGGTTCAAGGCCATTTCAAGGTCAAATTGAGAAAAACCCACTAAATAAGTCTGAAAAAGAGGACTTATAGGTTTTTGGGGTCGCTGAATCCGAATTCGTGATTTGTTTAACTCCCAAAGGTCAGCCAGAGGTTATTTCAAGGTGAAATTGGGAAAAATCCACTAAATAGGTCTGAAAAAGAAGATGTATAGGTGTTTGGAGTCACTGAATCCGAATTCGTGATTTGCTTAACCCCCAAGGTCAGCCAAAGGTCGTTTTAAGGGCATTTCAAGGTGAAATTGGGAAAAATCCACTAAGCGGAAAAAGTTGATGTTTTTTTGACCAGATCATCTCATTTTTATGTAAATCGACGCCCTGAATCCGAATCCGAGGTCCGTTAACCTCCATCACGTCAGGTTCAAGGTCATTTCAAGGTCAAATTGACAAAAACTCACTAAATAGGTCTGAAAAAGAGGGCTTATAGGTTTCTGGGGCCGCTGAATCCGAATTCGTGATTTGTTTAATTCCCAGAGGTTATTTCAAGGGCATTTCAAGGTGAAATTGGGAAAAATCCACTAAATAGGTCTGAAAAAGAAGATGTATAGGTTTTTGGGGTCACTGAACCCGAATCCGTGATTTGCTTAAGCCCTCCAGGTCAACCAGAGGTCGTTTCAAGGGCATTTCAAGGTAAAACTGAGAAAAAATCAACTAAATAACTCTGAAAAAGAAGATGTATACGTTTTTGGGGTCGCTGAATCCGAATTCGTGGTTTACTTAATCCCCAAGGTCAGCCTGAGGTCGTTTCGAAGTCATTCCAAGTTCAAATATAGAAAAGACGAGATTTTTTCACAGTTTCACCTTGAACTACCCTTGAAACGACCTCTGGTTGACCTTGGGAGCTTAAGCAAATCACGGATTCGGGTTCAGTGACCCCAAAAACCTATACATCTTCTTTTTCAGACCTATTTAGTGGATTTTTCCCAATTTCACCTTGAAATAACCTCTGGTTGACCTTTGGGAGTTAAACAAATCACGAATTCGGATTCAGCGGCCCCAAAAACCTATAAGTCCTCTTTTTCAGACCTATTTAGTGGGTTTTTGTCAATTTGACATTGAAATGACCTTGAACCTGACGTGATGGAGGTTAACAGACCTCTGATTCGGATTCAGGGCGTCGATTTACATAAAAATGAGATGGTCTGGTCAAAAGAACATCAACTTTTTCCGCTTAGTGGATTTTTTCCAATTTCACCTTGAAATGTCCTTAAAACGACCTTTGGCTGACCTTGGGGGTTAAGCAAATCACGAATTCGGATTCAGTGACTCCAAACACCTATACATCTTCTTTTTCAGACCTATTTAGTGGATTTTTCCCAATTTCACCTTGAAATGCCCTTGAAATAACCTCTGGCTGACCTTTGAGAGTTAAACAAATCACGAATTCGGATTCAGCGACCCCAGAAACCTATAAGTCCTCTTTTTCAGACCTATTTAGTGGGTTTTTCTCAATTTGACCTTGAAATGACCTTGAACCTGACGTGATGGAGGTTAACGAACCTCGGATTCGGATTCAGGGCGTCGATTTACATAAAAATGAGATGGTCTGGTCAAAAGAACATCAACTTTTTTTTTTTTGTAAACCTGTGTAATTGAAGAAAATTATTATTATTCTAGATTTTTTACGCTAACATCTACACTGAAGATTGTAAATCCGAATTTAATTTTAGAGATTTGAAGTCCTTGTATCAAATTTTATTGTTGTATCTTTAATCTTTAAAAATAAAGCTTCACAGCCAAATAAAATAAGGCTAAGGAGAAAAGAAATATATTTACTAATAATTACAAAACAACAATATTCTATTTACAAAAAAAAAAAATTAAAATCAACTCAAATCATGTTGTTTTTAGTAAAAAATAATACTAAACAACTAAAAAGAATGAATCATTTTTGTATGTAGTCGTTTGAAAGATAAAATATTCAGAACCTTATCAACCTTTCTCTAGAAATTTATTCAGGCATTCATTTACCAAGGTTCTTTGAGAATTTTTTGCCCAAATTACAAGAAATTTATTTCAGCTGTTAAAACGTGACACTGGTCCAGACATCAATTTTATGCTTATTCAATACAAATACATACATATATTATATCGCTTTCTTTTCACAATTTTATCACGTCCAGATAATTTCATAATTTTATCACGTCACACAGTAGCGTTCCTTTTCAGGCATAAAAGTTAAATGAGACTTACATAATCTACCTTACTTTGAGAAGGAAAATTATATTCATCAAGGTATTTGCTTATGGGCTCTATTATGAAAGTCGAATTTTCCCAACTAGTATAGCGAAGACACACTAATTTTTTTAGCAGATCAGTTTTGAAAATGTATCTTGGCTCTAGTTGAGTTCAGCTAAATCGACTAGAATCAGACCTTTATTAATCTAAAACAGAAATTCAATCATTTTTCTTTCCCTTTCTAATGAAATTTACTACAATTTTTCATGCAGTTTTATTTTTTCACATTACACAAATTATACTTATGACACACATATGGTATCAATATTATAATTTCAAGGTGTTAATAATTGCAAATCATAATAATTTCACACCTGGGACACATATTAAACCTAGTATGACAAGTATTCTTTTGACATGTGGAGCGTAAAAAAGACAAAAAATGAAAATTGAACGGTGACATCCACTAATTGACAGGAGTTCAACATTTTCTTTTTTAAAGATTATTTCTTTGCGTCTTCAGACTCCATTCGATTCGGTAAAGTGCTCAAAGCTGACAAGAGTTGATCTGTTTTGAAGAGCGAATTTACTTGAAGAGGTGCTGTACACAGTAAAAATGATGTATACTACGTCGAAATTTTGCAAATCTCAATACAATGCATACGGGTATTTCTCATCAAATTTCGAAATTTGATTCCCGAGTCATTAGTGCCGACTGCCGAGTCATATGCATTAACTACAAAACTATTTATATCAAAACATATAGTACCGATTGTATTTACATATTCTTCGAATGGACGTAGCATGCTTAGCTTTTTTGAGTGCTCATTAAGCGAGGTATAGACACAATTCGAAGTCAGAATTGATTTTTCGTACAAAGCCCACTCATATGTGGAGTATGTATATATGTTATATCAGCCATTATAGTGAAAACTATTGCCTTGAATTGGTGATCGCACAATAACACGCAGACTTCAATTTGTTTGTATTCATAACCACTTCAAGCTTCACTAAGCACTCTAAAAGGTTTATTGATTCAGATCGCACAGCCTTTATCTTAAAAAAATTCTGTTGGTATTCGAATAGCTCAATTGAATTGTTTTTGTATCTTTGAGAGCACTCTAAAAATTCAGAACAATCAATTTTCCTGTCAAATTGAATTATTTAGTGAATAGTCATTAAGCGAGTTTTTAAATATATATTTTTAAAATAAAACTTCAAATATATTTCAATCCTTTTCTATTTGAAAGTTCTATTTTAAGATACAAACAGTAAAAATATCTAAAATTTTTAAGAAGGTCGCAACACGGCCGCATACCACGTGCACTTTGATTACTTTATTCGCACGGGGTCCGTTTGTGGGACAAATTCGGCCTTAACAAAAACGGACGACGGCTGCACTCGTAAATATATTGTTACAATTTTGCCCGCCGAGCGGCTGGCCGGCAAAATTACACTATCTGCCTTCGCTATACTTTGGCGAATTTGCCGACGAACGGACTGACGGACGGACGTAGGGACATTTTTATTAAGAATATTACTCGTCCACCGAAGTAGACGAGCCAAAAAAATCGATGAGTGTTTCGATCCGAGAAGCCAAGCTGATCTCTTCAGTATGGCGCTTGGCTTCTCTGCCATAGACACTCACAAAGGAGGGATCGAAAGCTAATCCCTATATCTGCCCGATCGCAACTTCAAGTGTGAAGTATAAGCGAAGGCAAATTCTGTAACAATATCAAAAATGTGACTAATACCATACATATAAGGATGTAGATAGTTAAAGTACCTAATATTTAAAGACTATAACGGCCACACAATCGGCTGAACCAATTTATAAATATATATAGTATCTATATAAATTTTCTGGACCGCGGTTTAGCCAAGGTGCGGCCATTGTCGTTTCAAATTTTTTCCAAAACACTATGGACCGTGTGCAGCCGTCGTACAGCCATCTAGAAACGGTGCTGCCGTGGCGCGTCCGAGGTGCAGCCACCGTTCATTTTGACCACATAATGAATCTTTCGAGGTATTCAAATATGCAGACAGATTTTTTTTTTGACACCAGTATGTCAAATTTTGAAAAGAGCTAAATGTCCCATCCGTATTATCATACCATTTAAATTATTATTCTATATCTTTGTGCTTAAAATTTAAATAATCAATAAAAAGACATAAAGTTGATCAGAAACCTTAGCGATTTCAGAAAAAGATATTGATTATCAAAAATTATTTAATTTAATTCCCTATATTTTCTAAAACTTACTTCAAAGTATTGTCCCAAAAGTTTTAAACTGTTTACAAAAAAAAAACAGCCCTGACACTTTGACTCTGTGAAAAGTCACCTGAATTCCCACAATATCTACGTTTAGTCATCGACCGAAATAGCGAAATTACCGATAAAGTAATAATTATAATTTTCAAAATTCCACAAGTTAATAATTTATTTTCTTGAATCGTTTTCTGCTCTGTTACCACGAGGAGCTCTAGTATTTGGTTTCCATGTTTTCCCGTTCTTGTTCTTCTTTGTATAATTGTGAATTCGAACATCTGGAGCACCTCAAATATTATTTCAACATTTTCACGAGAGTACAGGGAGATATAATCATGGTTGAAAAATGTAAATTTATGCAAGCGGAAGTCGAACTTTTGGGACATTTTCCTACTCAAAGTAGAATCATTATTATCATTTTACCAGGGGGAGGGGGAAGGGCGTGTATACCTATTGGCTAGCTAATTATAAGCACAATAAGGCGGTTGAAGTCTTATGTCGGTGTTTGGTGACAGAGTAAATTGTTTCGTTGATTATTACACAAAATTTTGTTGCTGAGTAGAAAGGAAAACTTTGAGTGTCTCTTTTGGAGTGGAAAGCATTTTAGTAAAATGATATTCCTACTTCGTAGAAGGAAATCCTTAGAAATTTAAATTAAACACATTATAAGAATAAAGTGTAATAACTTTCTGTGATAAAGGCTTCTCTTTTCTTTCTATCCTTTTATATAAAATGAAATTAGATCGGTACACAAATATACTTTTTTTTTATAATGTTGCGCTTAATTCGAAAACTACCGAATTTGTATCATCAAACTCAACGATAATAAAAATAAAAATTCTGACATAAACGATGGGCCATCTGTTGGTGTCTTTTTAAATTACATGTTATTTTAACACACACAGCCTTTTGGCGTTCACAAAATTGACAGAAACGGAGCATACGCTGTACGAAATGAATAGATTTGCGCTTGAACAACGTTAAGAGAAATATTAAAAACGTATTTCCAAAGTCAGTGCTGTGTTGCCGAAACAGTGCGAATCTTGAAATATCGTGAAATCAGCCGTTTTGGATCACGCAGCTGTGATTTGAATACATTAGAGTTTTTTTTGTTGGATGCGTTACAAAAAAATTAATGTTATTATGTTAACAATCCAATTAATTAATGTTATTATGTTAACAATTCAGGCATTTAAGTACAATATTTATAGAGCTTTTCGTGAAATAGGGCCTCAAACCATCGAAAATTTACTACAAAATTGGGTTGACAGGATGAGCTACTGTCAAGCCAGCCGAGGGAGCCATTTAAATGAAATCATATTTCATAACTAATCGCAAAGTTCACTCATTCCAATAAATCTACACACTTTGAAAAATATTGGACAATGTTTGTTTTACAGAATTAAAAAAAAGAAATCATCCGATGGCCCACCCTCTAGAAATGTAAAGCAATTCTAATACTGATATCTAAAATAATTTTTAGAAGGATTACGATGCACAAGCGTACTTGGTTAGATTAACTTTCATACATTTGACATTTTTTCAGAAAAATTGTTGTTAGCATATTAAAATTACGATAAATGATGAGATAATTATGAAATTTACATTACAAATTATGACATAACTAGATTCAGTACTAATTGTCGTTGATAAAATTGAAGAGTATAGTCTTACTTGTGTGTGTATATTTTTTATCTTAATTCTATAACCAATAACTGAAGATATTAATATTACATTGCTAATCCTATATATTAAAATCAATGTATAAATAATTTATTAACTATATTATATATAGCTCTATCCCTAGCTAAATCTTCCAATTGTCGTACAATTTACTATATATTTGATTATGATTGGCACAAACAAGAATGATAAAGGTATCAATTAAAGATTTAGTACAGACAGAGGTCGTTCAATAAATATTTATAAAAAAATATAACCCTGCAATTAACCACGAATTTTAAGGAGACCCTTTTTTTTCCCCCGAAAAATACGTGAGAGGAATTTTTTCTCTGTTAATCTGTTGGGTGTCATTAGAAAACGCAAAACTTGGCAAAAGATCAAACAATTTTAACTTTGATTTTTAGGGTTCCGTAGCCAAATGGCAAAAAACGGTACCCTTATGGATTCGTCATGTCTGTCTGTCTGTCTGTCCGTCCGTATGTCACAGCCACTTTTTTCCGAAACTATAAGAACTATACTGTTGAAACTTGATAAGTAGATGTATTCTGTGAACCGCATTAAGATTTTCACACAAAAATAGAAAAAAAAACAATAAATTTTGGGGGTTCGCCATACTTAAAACTGAAACTCAAAAATTTTTTTTCATCAAACCCATACGTGTGGGGTATCTATGGATAGGTCTTCAAAAATGATATTGAGGTTTCTAATATCATTTTTTTCTAAACTGAATAGTTTGCGCGAGAGACACTTCCAAATTGGTAAAATGTAACTTCTAAAATAAGAGAATGATAAAACTAAAAAAAATATATGATGTACATTACCATGCAAACTTCCACCGAAAATCGGTTTGAACAATTTACCTTTCATTCAATCAACTCAAATATTAAAAGAAAAAGAAAAACATTTAATTTCATAAACATAACCGTGAACCATTATTTTCTAATAATAACAAGAACTTTTATATTATGTTACTTGCTGCTACGGAACCCTTCATGGGCGAGTCCGACTCGCACTTGGCCGCTTTTATTATTATATAGTAGAAAGCTACATACAAGTTTATGCAAATCATATTGATAGATTATATTTTACTTTATACATTGCAAATGCTTAAAAAAATCATTGTGAAACATTTAACGTTTTTATTTTAAACTCATGTTGCAGGATTATGTATATATATTCATTATTTCATTCGTTATTAAGAATAACATGAATAACATTCTCTCGCAACTTATTTACTCTCATAGTTTAGGAAATTTTTGTGAGAAGTGTACACGGAAAAAATGTGAGTAGCAAAAATTCCCAACCAATTCACGAACATTTTGCCATAAAATTGAACCACATATAATTAAAAAGTCGTAGGTATATTTGGTCAAAAATTGTAGGAGGTATTGCTAACATATGTCAGTGGTTATTTAAAATCCCCGTATTTTTCATAAATAATACCACAATTATGCGCTACCCCAAAACGCATCAGAAAATTCGGGGATATTGCTAGAAAAGAAACGATATTCACTACAATTTTCTTTTCGTTATAGAGAGCTTCATTCAATATTCTTATCAGTCTGTATTAGGCACAATACCCAATCCGCATTAGTTGAACGTGTCTTTTCATTATGCTTCCATGGCGAATCATTTTTATTAATTTACTTTTTCATTAACCTTATTTATCATTCGAATAATGTGATATCGAATAAATTTTCTGAATAAATGTATTTATTCGTTATTCACGAATAATGAATAAAGATATTCATATTCGAAATTCGTCAATTGAATCAATTTTGCCCAACTCTGATTTTAGGAACATCTTTAAAAAAACGTTGATAGAATCGACTGGTGTATTTATTCAACATCCTGCATATAAAAAAACTTGATTAAATATATAAAATTCAACGTGTTTGTATGATTTCTTATAATTGAAATTGGATCAACGTAAAATATTAGTTTTTAAGAAACACCTTTCAGGTTTATTCGTCCTCCTAGTTTTACTGAACGCTTTGTAGAATATTAGATAGCTACAAATAACCCACCCACTTAGTATATACAATATCCAGCTGATATTTAGTAAATAACCTATTTTCTTACAAATATAGTAATAGTAACGCAGAGAGGTTTACTATCTTAAATTGTATTAGTAAAAGGAAATACATTATAGATATCGTACAGTTTTTATACGTTTTTTGTGTCAGAATGAAGTGTAATTATACCCTTAAAGTTGTATACACTAGTGCGATTGGGAATTTTATAATTTATAATTAATAAAAATAACGCTTAAAATTAAAATAAAACCCCTCATCTGCATCTTATGGATATTTGAAAATACTTCGTTCGGGAAATGGACTATAATTTGATTTTCCATGCGTACAGGTGATTTTATTGTTTATATCATATCCAAAGATTGAATAATTAATAAACAACATATTAATGTTTTGATTGTCAAGTTTTTCTTTTTAATATATTATATTTGATGTAGTTTTTTCTCTACTATAATATTATACCTATAAAACTTCTGTTTTTTAATTTCGAAAATTTAAATGGTTGAAAAGGAAAAACAAACAGCCAATGAAATATCAGATTTCTTCCCACTTTTTGTTTTATAATTCCAGTATACTATCGATTTTAAGAATTTAGAGAATAAATATGAATAAAACATGATTTTTGATAGAGTACAATTTTCTGAGACAATTTTTTAAATTCTTTACTCAAAAAATTGGAATTTTACTCTGAATAATATTTTTCTCTCATGAATATTTAAAAGATTAAAACAAATTTCCCACCGCTAATTTCGTCATTACCTACATGGATTGTTTTGATAACAATATTATTTTTATTTTGTTATTAAATTTATTCTCCTTATTAATTTTAATTTAATTCACTATTATTTAGTTATTGTTATTTATTTATTAATTAATGTCAATCCATCGGAAAATCGACATCAATACAGAGTAAGATATAGACTTGTTTGATGCGAAGAAGATTCGGAGATTAAATTTTTCTTTGTATTACAAAACATTACACTATCATAAGTACCTGTTTGTTTTCACAATCAAAAATATAACTAGACTATACTTGCATGGATTTTTTATTGAATTAATTGATTTAGAATAAATTTGAACCCACAAATCCCTCTCCACGGGCCTTGACCACATCATCTTTTATTTATATTATGGATCGACTTATTAATAATAATAATTAAATACGAAAATAAAATAAAATAATCAAAGTCAAACAAAATTTGTAATAGGAAATAGGCGAAAATTAATATTAAACTGAAAATATTCTTTTAAATCTGTTTTAGACCACGGTAAAACCCTTCGAAAATTTTATTTTACTACCATGTAGTATAGCATAACAATAGACATAATTTCCTGCAACTATAATTTATTTGCAAAGCAATGTCTTATACATTAGTTGTAGAATAACTACAATCAAAACTAATCGATAACATATTTTAAATACTTACTCATAAACTATAAAGCTTTAGCCACAAGTAAATAACATCACTATATCTACCCACAAACGTCCTAGTCAACTTTCATTTTCGTTAATATGGAGGGATAAAAAAAATGTAACAATGAAATAGGTTTAGTACTTTCCCTTTATCCATCTTTTGTCTATTTACAACCTATGGCTGAATAGGACTTTGCTTCCTTAAGTTTAAGCACCCTTAACCTTTTTCCTTTTACGCTTTTCTCATTTTTTATTGCGATTTTCTTATTTATTTACTTTTTTTTTTACAATAAGTACCTCCAATTTGTATTTCTTTTATGTGAAGGCATACCCCTCAAGGGACATTTTAGATGGTCAATTATGCATATGCATATGCTTTCTAGATATTAATAAAATATTTTATCTATTTCCTCTATTGTAGAACTAATCCCTTGGTTCTCTTTATATTTGATAATATAAACATAGAAATCCAATCCCTCCCCCCGAAAGAAATATAGGTAGCTACACAACAAAAACCTATTTCTCGCACGAACCTAAGCATTAGTAAGCAAATGACCTAGAAAATAATTATACCAAAAAAGGTACACAATATAAAAGGTACAAAACAGCCCCCAAAAATAAATCATTCTTACCATTTTTACATAATCCTTTTCCGGTAAAATTTATTCAAAAGCACCCGGATTTAGCCGGACCCGATGAATCGCTCCGTTTAGTTTCTCTCACTAATGAAATTTTTATATACGAGCGCACGATGTGTTACTTTAAAATCAATATGAATACCTGCAGCGACCACAAACTGGATAAAACAGTGATTTGTATAATTTTAAAAAATTAGGATGCAACAGCAACAAAGTAATAATAATAATAATAATAACGAATTTGTAGAGCTCCCAACTTTTTCTTGTTTTTTTAATTAAAATATTTTTTCGCTTTTTACTATTTTTGATATAATATATATTATATATATATATATAATTTTTTTTTTTTGTATTAATTACACAGGCTTATTAATTTTTCCCACAATTTCACTTTTACAACCACCGGGACTTCACATAGATTAAAAAGAAAAATCACAGTAATTTATTTAATGCAGAAAACGGCTCTCTCTGCGGTTATGTGTGTGTGTGTGTAATAATTCTCTATGCATGTATTTATATATATATATATATGTATATATATAATATAAATTTTGTGGGCGCCTATTTTATTTCATGTGTGTTAAAATCAACCTCACTGCACGAGCCACATCACTGGAATACATTTTTCGGCAAGCAATAAAATCTCCACGAATTTTATCCATATATCCAGGAAAGGTTGGCATTTTCATTTTTTTGTGGGGCGGTTGTTAATTTTATCATTTATTTGCTTCGTTTCCTCCGGCTTTTTTTTATGTATATATTTTTTTCTTTTTTTTATTATATATATATTATATTTTATTTATTATAAAAGTGTATTTTTCGCACAGTGATGAGCGAATTACGAGGGATTTAAGGGAATTTAATCCTTTCGTAGTCAGGTCTTCATGTTTCCAGTTCCACTATGATTAATTTAAAACAATGGGTTTACATAAAACAAAAAACAAAAATATATAAATAAATAACGGATTTAGGGAAACCACACACTTTTCTTTTTTAATTTAATTTAAAAATTTCCTCTCTTTCGCGAAATTTCAATACACAAGCACTCGACCCCTGTAGTATATTAAGTAAATCATAAACCACTGAGATTTACTGAGAGTATTTCGGTTGATGTTCCGCAGGGTCGCTGTTGTACATATATATATATATATACGTATTATATATATGTATAAATCAAACACCTTTAAATTATTAAAAACACTTTCACTGGACGACAGGTAGACATGGATTTTGATATTTCGATATCAGAATCCCCGGAAATATGCCAACGATTTTTGAACACTGACAAACATTGTTCGCAAAATTTATTTTAACATTGTCCACACGCACGTAACTTGATGACTTTTGTAAAAATCAAATTTTTTTATTAGATGCAGGTGAGTAGAGAGAGAAAGTTT
Source organism: Dysmachus trigonus (assembly GCA_949715965.1). Classification (NCBI taxonomy): domain Eukaryota; kingdom Metazoa; phylum Arthropoda; class Insecta; order Diptera; family Asilidae; genus Dysmachus; species Dysmachus trigonus. The sequence continues at coordinate 17,177,882 of OX454320.1, forward strand.
AAACTATTCGTTGCACCTTTTTTGTTCCGGGTTATATAACAAACAAATTCAACGATTTTTTCGACAACTAGTTAATTCAAATCGATTTGTAGGGATTTTCCTGCTATTTGTTGTTTCTTTTTCTTATAAAATTTTATGCAGTGCACAAATCGCAACGAGCGAGAGCCTGGGCCTCACGGAGCTCACACGGGGTGCAGTTGACTCCATTCGAGGGTTTTCGACAAAAGGTGGATTGGAAAACTTCTTCGCTCTGTATCCCCAAAGCTCTTTTTCTCAGTCCAGGATTTTTGTGCGGGACGAGTACGAAACGAAGCTATGAGATATATATTTCCCCGAAGTTGTTGTGCCCTGTTTCTTTGGTTTAACCTTATTTCCTCTACTCTCTTCTACAGGCTGAGCCAGGGAAAGCCAGGTATTAAAATGGGAAGAAAAGTATCTACTTTTTTCCTCCCTGTTTTTATTTTTCTAGATACGCACAAAACTAGATACCCGAAATACTGCCGTCTTTCCACAGTGAATGTAGGTGAAACACTGCTGAGAGGGATGAATCTAAAATTGATGGTTCTCGTATTTAGAGCCCCAGTCTCGAAAACACAGTCTTCGGTATACCCCCCATTCGCAATAGTACTCGTTGACGTCGTCGTCGTCGTCGTCATCATCGTCGTCTTTTAAGTTTGAGAGTAGTCGTCGCGACGCCCAGGGTACGCGCATACTCCCTACATACGATATACGGTTCATTTCCGAACAATATTTTTGTTTTCATCGCCATCCTCTCCCGGTTCGAGGTATTCTGGGGTATAGGGCTTTATTCGAGAAACCTTAAAATTCCCCAATCTAGCTTTTCCTCATAATCGCCATGGAATACGCAGGAATATACTGGGAAACCCGAAATTAAAATTTCCCCTCTATTTGGTATTTTAAAATAACGAAAAACGTGCGTATTACCCTTCGTAATAAAGCTTTCCCATATAGTGCATAAAATTTCGCACATACATATATATGAGAGCACAGACTTTATGCAGTGAGTGGGATAAAAGGTTATTGGGAAAAAAAGCTCCCGCAAAACCCCCAGGTGTATCTATCAATGTATCTGCGGACCGAACCAAAAAAAAAACCTTCTGTATGTGGGGGGGGAGAATAAACTTCGGTCTTACATCGAAGAGCACCGGAGCTTCAGAACGATGATGGCTAGGTCAACTGCTTGTATGGTAGACGATATGGTAAAAAGGTTCCTCCACCGAGGCGTGGAATTATCATGAAATTTCTTAACCCACGAGTAAAACTAGTCCCATTAAATAAACACAGAGAGAGAGAAAACCTCCGTCTAGGCTTATTCCGGGGAGTCCTTTTCTTCCCTTTTTTTACCCATTTTATACTCCGAAACGGGCTAACTGGCTTAGTTATTACCGAAACGGAAGCATCTAGGGGGAGGGAAAAAGAAGAGAAAAGCACACCGTTGCGTCTTAGAAAGTCACAAATTGCTTTTTTATTTTAAATTTACTCCTGCCTTCCTGCTGTCTACCGTGACGTAATTATTTCCCTTATTTTTCCTCTTAATTTTTTTGTTATTTTTATTTTATTTTTTATTTTTTTTGTCAGCCAGAATCAAAATTAGAACTTGTTATTATATGTTCCAGGAACAGAAAAGAGGAGCATCCCTTCTGTGCAGTACGTGCTGATTTCGACTCTTTTAGTTCCGGAAAACGTGCAGAATATTTTCGGGACACTAGAGGTATTTAGTAATTCTTTAAGGTGGTATATCCATGGCATCAGTGACATAGCTAGGGGGGAGGGCAGGAAGAAGGAAATTTACAAGAATTTTTTGAAATGAAATATTCGCTAAAGTTATGAAATGGTACAGGGTAAAGGCGAACGGTGGGCCATCTCTTGGTTTCATTTTAAATAACATCTTATTTTGACACATATAGCTCCTTCGCGCTCGAAAACTAAACAAAACCACAATATCGCATCTCCACGGTACTAAATGAATAGATTTATGCTTGAATAACGTTGGGAAATATTGAAAACTTAATTCCAAAGAAGTGTTGTCGCCGAAACAATGCAAATTTTGAAAGGATCGTGAAATTAGCCATTCTGACTCATTGACTCCATTCGATTTTTTTTTTTTTGGTGAGCTATCGTTAAAGATAGATAAATGTTATGCTGACAATTCGGTAATGATTCAGGCACTTAAGCACAATATTGATTGAACTATTGAAAATGTACTGCAAAATTAGTCTGACAGAATGGTTTACTGCCGAGCCAGCTGTTGGTTTGGTCGTACTAGGCGTCGATGTCTGATCTAATTCCGTCATGTAGTTTCAACTAGATATGTTGTTGAAATAACAGGATAGTTTTAGAATTTTTAAATAGATTTCTTCGGTCATGATTACCAGCAATCTTGTCAGTTAAAATTCATACGCGAAAATAGTTAAATTAACTATAAAATTAGTTGTTAGAACCAGATTTTTATTTTTTTTTTTTTTTGTGTGGAGTCTTAGGTACGTTTCCATAAACATAAGCTGAAATTAAATTCTTATTTTGACGTGAATAATATCTAAAGATTCATGCCAGTACTTCAGAATTATAAATGTAATGTTTTCACCATTGAATAACTCGGCAACTATAAATTTCATTGATTTTGGTATAATTCTAATCGGAATATAGTTCCACTTCGAATTTCGGAGGCTGTAAAAGTTCCAAATCGGTATAGATGAAGACACCAAGTAGCTACAATGCTGGTTTTAGTGTCAAATCATAGATTTTGATCAGAACAATCTAATAGAATTAAAATCTAAAACATTTAATTTAATTAAAATAGGTAAAACTTTTGAAAACGTTTAAACAAATTTTTTGTTTACACAGTATTGGTCGAAACTTGCCAAAAAGGCAAAATGAAACATACTAGTTCTATAGCATCGGAAAGAGCATCTAATGGTATAGTTAATCAGTACATGAGAGGGTCAGGAAGTAAAACGCATGCGAAAATTAATGTCAAAGTTCATAAGTTACTTCTCATACCACCGACCACTTCTGAATAAAATTACACATGTGAACCGTCAATAAAACGAAGCAGCAAATAAATTCACTTTTATATGCTCAACTTTAAATATATTGTACAATATTTCTTTAGATTAAGTTTATCTTCATTTTACAAATATGTAAATATTCTGTGTAATAATACTATAAATGTATTAATCTATGAATCTGATATTATTTAACATCGCTGCTACAAAAGATGTGGATTGGAAATGTATTCACCTCAATCCCGACACCCACTTTTTATGTTTGTTTACATAAGGTTATTAAAGAGTTAATGTTGAAATTAACATTTTTATATGGTGACACCATCGATAACCACCAACCACTAATACCAACTACACCACTGCATGGCATACCAACGAAGTAGATTTTCGTCGTAATTTCTGTTTCTGTTTTTTCCCAGTATAAAGGTACCTCTTACCTATACCTATACCAAGAAATTTAGAGCACCAAAAATACCTATGTATTTCAAAGAAGTTGAAGCTCGTGCACGAGCATATTTTATTTGAGACATACCATATGTGTTTCGACTGATTTGTTTTTTATTTTCCCTGTTTTGTTTTACAGCTTTCCGTAATAAAAGATTCCTGCTGATAATAAGAAATAAAAACATAAAAAGTACATAAAACCACTTGCAGACGAATCTTTTCGTTCCAACACACCCCGTCTTTGGTTTGCTTGTGAAAATCGCAATTATGAAAAGGAAACATCCTCATCTTATCATTAGAGGGAAAATCCTATCCAGAAGAATCTGCGGGAGAAAGTATCGGAAAATCAACATAATATAGGGAAGAATCAATTCCTTCAAACTTTATCTGATTAATATTGCCTTGAACTTTTCGTTACAACAGGAGAGCACCATTTCATCGAAGTATCACAGCCCAAATTGAGGCGAGTGGGAGGTATCTGGAGTATAAGATTTAATGCCGAAATCAGTCTGTAGATACTTCTTCTTCTCCTTCGGTATATTCGGGTGTGCCATTTAAATATCAAGTGCCTTTTTAGTTATTTGCGTACAACAACTAGAGCTTTGGAGTTGAGCGCCTTTTCAGCTGTATGGAGAAAGCACAGCCCCAGTCGTCTAAAGGAAGGTTAAAGGGTTAAGGCGAGTGGGAGAGATTGAAAAGAGCTCCGCGTATGATAAAATATTGGGAAAACTGAAAAGGTTGATCGATACATTTTCGAATTTGTGGCTTTCACAATAAAAAGCAAAAAAAAAAAAAAAAAAAACCTTGTCCTAAAAATGTACTTCCAAATTGCTTTCCTGTTAAGGTGTTAAGGTGAGGGCGTGGGCTGGTCGTAACCTTTTGATTCACACAGAGTGTGACAGTTAACACTAATAAATAAAAGTTCATCTTAAAAATAGATTTATTTTCTATGTTTACTTAAACATAAATAAACGAATAAAGTATTTACCGACTGTATTTACGGAATCACAGGCATACTGGGTAAGTACTTTGTAGGTCGTAGATAGATCTCTAGTTATTTTCTCATGCTCTTAAGTGTTATGTGACATGTCAGCAAAAATGGAAAAGCAGGATTACTCTCAGATATCGAAAAATCTATATCTGTAACACAGAGATATTTTCGGATCAAGAGATCTTTATAAAACTTGGAAACGACATGAATGTTAATGGTTAAAATAACAAAACAAAAATTTACAAATTCGAATAAGCCATCTAAATCTGCAGCATAAAACGAACATTGACCTAAACCTAAAAGCAAAGCAGTTTTAATGAGTTCAACCCAAACGCAGATATTTTTAACATATTCGCAAATGAATTTAATCTAATCACAAATATACTATATTTAACCCATCAACCCATCAACAGATAGGTTTAGCAACGCGCAAATATATTTAATCTATTCACAAAAACTAATTTAACCACGAACGCAAATAAATTTAATCTTTTCACAAAATGTTTTAAACCTCATGTAGGCTGTAACATAAAAATTATTTCTTTCTAACTAAAATAAATATTTCATTTAAAAATTACACTTATAATTGCTGTATTCATATTATTACCAGTTGTATCATAAGTCTTTTTGTTGCCATTGGAGTGTACAAAACCATATTCATCACAAAATTACTCCATTCAGCCTGCGCGATTTGCTGCAAATTTTCGCCAATAACTTCCAGGAAATAAAGAAAAAACATGATTTTATAACTTTAATATTGCTTTAGAACTACATATTAAGTTGGATCTGCTCTAAAACTATACATAATAATATTACAATTTTTCATACCTTTACAAGTTCAGAATAAGTGTTAGTTTGAGAAACTTTGAGAAAGATTATGCTTCATCGATTTTGAAGAAGGTTCTCAATACGACTGTAAAAAGAGAGAAATCCCTGCGTTTGAAAAAAGCACGGTAAATATTTAATTCAAATGTGAGCAGAAATTTTTTTAAATCAAACGATTATTTAATATAAATGCAATTCCGTTTTTTTTAAATATTTTCTACTAGCTGCGTTACCCGGTTTCACCCGGTGTTGGGTAAATACTTACTAATTAAACACTTCTCAAATGTTCTAGTTTGTTATATCCTAGAAATCCATCCATGTTTCCATCCGAAAACCCCTTTATGGATCCGCTATCTTGAATTTCCAAATCTTAATAATATTCAAAATTAGTAGCTTTAAAATAATCATTGTACAAATTTTCATTAAAATCCGTTGAAATCGAGAAGTTTTGGGCGCCATATTGGATCCGCCATCTTGAATTTGGAATTTTGAAATTAGTGGCCTCAGAACAATCATTGTACCAATTTTCACTAAAATCCGTTGAAATCGAGAAATCTTGGTCGCCATATTGGATCCGCCATCTTGAATTTCTAAATTTGGATAGCGGATTTGAAATCAGCATTGCGCAAAACCCCTATGTACCAATTTTCATGAAAATCGCTTCGGGATTTGGATCAATCATTTTGTTCTAAACGCACGCGTGTTTGAGAAAAGTTTTTGCCTTTGTCGATTTAAAAATATGCGCATTTGACTTTAATATGAAATTCGTGTAGTTCGAACTTTTCATATTTCGGCCAAAAATATTCGTGTTAATTTTAAATATTTTCATTTTTTGTTTTAAGCACGGAAAGTATTTGGAGTAATTCAAATGGAAACGCATTTGTGAAAAATGTAGTTTTTAATATATTTTGACTAAATTGTTCAAAAATCTCAGCAATGCACTTCAAATTTGAGAACCTTACTCGAATCGAACGCTTTTCATTGTAAACCTTTTATTGACATGTGTAAAAGAAAGGTAATAGTTATGTAAATTGATAGGGTTTATCTGGTCTTTATTTGTTTGGTTGCTTTTGATTGTTGATGAATGTAGATAAATTCTATACACTACTGTATAGAGAATCTAGTTCTAGTTTCCTTATTTGTATTTTCAATAGTACCCTTGGTGTTGTTAATCTAACAAGGTTGAGTGACAATTTAAAGAGGGGTATAAGCAATTAATTAATTATTATATATTCTTATATAAATTTATATTTCTGGATTAATTTAAGTTTATAATATTGAAAAATCATCAATTGTTTTCTTATGTAAATGTATTTCTCCTCTATTGTAAAATAAATCTAAGATTTAGCCATTATACAAGTTTTTTTTCCCAATAAATTTAAAAGTTACATATGTGTCGAATTAAAATTTAGATTTTATAAAAAATACTAGCTGCTTTATTAATTTTTACGGTATTTATACAATACATGTAAGTACAGGTACATTTAAGAAAATATTAATAAAAAACCGTCAGCGATGACCTTTCTGAATATAATTTATTCATTAAGAAACTTTTATATTATTTTATATTGATTTTTTGCTTTTGATAGAAAGGTTAAGATAAAATTAATGACGAGTATCGACCAAATATAATAAAATAAAATACACCAGTGCTTCTTAACTGATTCCCTCAGCTGCAGAGTACACTTTCTTTGGTTTAGAGTCAAGAGAATTGTCTCATTAGAAATGCGTACACAGAGTGACTTTGAGCCCGAGTATTGATCTACTCTAATTAATTATTAAAACTTTCCAATGAAGTGAAAAGCACACTCAACTTAAATTTCCACTGGGTACCAAACTCTGAAGGCTGAGAGAAACCAGACATGAAAGATTAGCAGGTGACAACAGTCAACAGCAAGAAATGGATTTCGAAATGTACCGGCCCTCTCGACCCCCTTTGGAACTATGGTTCCCTTTGCCATCATTCGGTTTATGTTTCTTTTCCCATGGCTGCCATAATGTTGAGTTGCTCTGCGACAATTTTCAGTCAATTACCTGGCTCTTGTTGAGAATTGAAATTATGCCTCTTCTTATGCACCAGAGCGGCAGTCCGGTTTCGGGAAGTCTTCTGGCGCCACCTTTCGGCACCTATCCGCACATATAGTGTATGAAAATGCATATGTTGCTCCTAGGGTGTACATCTATTATCGTCATTACTTTAACCCTAGAGGGTTTTGTATCTCAAATTCCTTACATAACTATCATCTCTTCTCTTGCACAAAGTCTAACAATCTTTCGAGTGACGAGGCGCACAAAATTGTACAGATGAAAGTGATGCTTGCAAGTTTTGAGATGGTACAAACGTGATGGAATGCTGCCCTAGGTGAGAATACGTGTGCAGTATGGCACCCGCTTTAATGATGTAGTTATTTCAGGTATGTTCGCATATCCACGGACGGCGGGTAAAGGGAAGGAAGAGGGTAGCCCTCAAAAATATAGCAAAACGTCCAGAGCATCCGGTGCAGGAATCTCTCATCTGTGGCCTTAAAGAGAAACGCCTGCCCTGAATCCAGGTTTACCCAAAATTGTGTGCGGAATGTGTCCAATAACTGGGTATTAAAGGCCCCATGTTCCAATATAATGGCAAAATTGAGTAGAGAATATACGCTTAGGAATGAAGGCAATCGGTATAAGCCATTCAACCGGCATTATGAAACAGCTTTAATTGATCAATAACATGAATAAAATATTTCCATCGGGCGTACGAAGAGACTTTTTCAGACTCATTAAGGGGCGTTTTCAGATTTAAGATAATCCTCCACCATTCTGGGGAATTGACGTTGAAGAGGTACAAGTCTTAAGGACGCGTCGGTGTTAATTAATTTTTAAAAAGTGTGAGACAAAGCACGTAGGCACAGGATGTGCGGTAATCCGTTTCCCTATACGGAGGGCTGTAATTGAAATTCCATTATATTTGGGGCCTCCTCGGGTGGTCTGCAGATAGTAGTAATATTCCCCTTCTAATTCCGGACACGTACGGAATAGGGACGTGCTTCTCATTCCGGCAGAGCTTTAAATATTTTATGCCTTAAAAGTAGAAATAAATGTGTTTGGAGTAGTGCACAAACTCTGAGCAAATGTTGAACTTCCAGGTGGAATCCTTTCGCACCTAATATATTTAGCAATAAATTTTTTTTCCCACCCCAAACCCTGTGCTTTCCCTAAAACCCGATTCTTGGAGTTTTGGGAGCGGTTTAATGAAATCACCAGGTACCTCTACCTAAGGAGCGGTGGGAATTTGAGGGCCTGCATCCGGCTTTTACTTTCTATCGAATTGGTTCCATTTAAGGGATTGACGCCCCCGAAAACCCCCAGATCAGGATTCTCGACCGTATGCAAATTTGGTGGAGGCATTCATCCTTTACTGCGTACGTACGTACCGCAAATGACTCGTTTTTTTATTTTTTATTTTTTATTTTTTTATGCAAATATCTCTCCCTATTAAAACAGTCATGTCCCATATTATCTCACACAGAATTTTCTGCTCGTGAAATTTCTGAAATAACGAACATTTCTGGTATGTTTAAATAAATATGAAAAAACCAAAAAATAAACAACAAAAATCCGAAACCTTTAAAGGGTACTCAGGAGAACCCTCTGACATACAATTGGCTGAAATATATATAATATATTTATACATATATATTATATATATACGCTGGACCAAAATATAAAGGACCTCTCTTTGATGGCGCTGTTCAAGCAACCGAAACAAGCGAACCAAGTTGGAAGATTTTGTGAGTGGCCGATTGGCTAAATAGTCGCAAAAGCTATTCGCTTTGACAATTATTGTCATTACGGATGGCAGATAACTTCGTTTTTCTGGGAAAAAGTCTCGATTCTGCATGGAAGGGCATTACCGGACGAGAACGGACACCAAAATAACTTCCCCACTGGATGTAAATTAATTTCATAAAGCCAATATACTTTGTCAGAATTCTACGAAATAATGTTAAACATAAAAGGCTAGAATACCAACGTGTAAATTAACTGATATTAAGTCCATTAAATTTTTTAACAATTACCATTAAACACTTAAATGAATTTAATGCTTCAATTAATTTAATTTGATGATTTAGGGGAGGTTCTCATCTAGAATCTTGAAATTTTCGATTTTTTTTTTATTTCATATTATTAAAGTTTAATATGTCTAGAATGTTGCTTTAAAATATTTAGTCGATCCGAGCACTAGAACGGATTCTACAGCCCATTGATTGTGGCGGTGTCATGATCGTAGCGGGGCGCTCAGCCTGTGCGTTTAACTTCAATCACGATTATCTCGGAACTTTGTTTTTCAAGATTTTTCAAATTTGCGTACAAGATAACTCAAAAACGGTTCAACCGATCAACTTCTAGTTCCGTGCATATTAAAGTAAACAATTTTCTTCATAGAAAGAGCGGAGCACATTTTGAAAATTGTAACATTATCTCCTTTTTGTAAGTGATAAACTATGAAAAAAAACGGCCGAAAACGGCCTTAAAATTTCAAAATCGCGCCATTCCGTCAATTTTAAATTTGTTTTGAAAGTCGTCCGCTCTTTCTGAGACAAATTTATTCTAGTTTATAATAATGTCATCATTATTTGATTTCAGACCAATCTGCGACCCCTAAATTGTACGCAGCTGGGCCATTTTCGAAAAACATGCCTCCGGAGAAGTTGAATAACGGGCGCCATTTTGTTTTTTTTTTTGAATAAAAAAATTTTTTCGTACAGATAAATATACAATAAAAGATAATGCCAAATATCATTTCCCTATGTCTTGTCATTTGCCTTCAAAAAAATCACGAACTTTACCTACTTTTTGACGTTCTAGATGAGAACCTCCCCTTAAACACTAACCTTTCTCTCCACATTTTTCAAACAAAACTTTTGTTGAAATCTCGAAAAATAAAATAGATTTTTGTTACAAGTTTCGTTTTGTTTCAGTATTCAATCTGAATCAGATTAAATCGTACATTTAGCATTGAAGTGATTTTTTTAAACCATTATACATATATGTGGGAACGGTCACATTTCTTATTAAAACTCAAGTCAGAATTATTGGCTACGGTAGCTCTGTTGGTAAAAAGATCGAAGCGCCAATTCCCGAGTCCAATCTCATTTTGCCGAGTAATTCCACATATATGAATAAGTTAAATTTTAAAACTACTTTTAACGATCCAACCTTCATATCTTGAACTAAAAAAAATTAACATTCTAAAATTATTATAGGATTAGATTGTGAAAAAAAACACAATTAATGTCTAATAAAAACAATCATAAAAGTTTCATTCATAAGACCAGTATAAACATTAAGAATAGAGAGAATAGATTTTTTCATAGTATAATTATCTGCTATTATATACATGTATACCTCTACAAAAAATCTAACAGCGGTTCCAATATGGCAGTCGAAAATTTAATATGGTGGAAGAATTTTTAGAAATAATCATCATTAACACAAATTTTGGGTATGAAGGTGAAGCCGTGAAACGTCCCATGAAACTAAACCCAAGTTAGTTAGTTTCCATTACGGTAACCATTACAGTAAGCATTACGGTAACCATTACAGTACCCATTACGGCAACCATTACAGTAACCATTACAGTAACCATTGCGGTAACCATTATAGTAAGCATTACAGTAACCATTACAGCAATCATTACAGTAACCATTACAGCAAGCGTTACAGTAACCATTACGGTAACCATTACAGTAATAATGACAGTAACCATTACAGTAACCATTACGGTAACGGTTGCTGTAATGATTACTGTAATGGCTACTGTAATGCTTACTGTAATGATTACCGTAATTGTTACTATAATGGTTACTGTAATGGTTACAGTAATGGTTACAGTAATGGTTACAGTAATGATTACTGTAATAGTTACTGTACTGGTTACAATAATTATTATATAAAAAGTTAGTTGTTAGTTAACATTACAGTAACCATTACGGTAACCATTACGGTAACCATTACAGTAACCTTTACGGTAACTGTAAACGTTCAAGTATCAGCCAATTGACCCAAGTTCGATTTGCACTTTCCATGTACCTATAAAAATAATAATAAAGTATAATATAAACTCTAAATTCTTCTAACTTAGATAGTAAAAATAATCAAAAAATATGAGAATTTTTTTCTTTTAAATCTCGCTAAAATGTATATAAGAATAATATAAAATTTCCAAAATCCTCAATAAAAAAATTTGCAGTTGATAAGACCGCAATTTTTTGATATAGTTTCAATAGTATGTAAATATGTTAAAATGTTGTATACCGGGTGAGTCATTTATCTTGAGACAACCTAATAACTTTTTAGGATCACATAATATTGAAAAAAGTTTAATATGAAAGTTGTAGGGTATCAAAATTGGCGTTTGGTGATGATCTTAAAAATGACCTTGACCTTGACATTCAAGGTCATATGAAAGTCAACTTTAAGATTTCAAATGGGATGACCCCCTATTGACCCCGGAATTGAAAAGAGCGGAAAATTTTACGTTCAGATATGACCTTGACCCAATGGTCAAGGTCAAATTTCAAGGTCATTTCACGGTAATTTATCTTCATGTACAATAGCGAGAAGCGATGACGTTTTTTGAAATGCATTTCAAACAAAAGTTTTTGAAGTGGAGAGAGGTATCTGACCACGACCTTGAAAATTACCTTGACCTTCAAAGTTATTTGAAGGTTAAACTCAAAAATTCTATTGGTAACCCCTATTTTTGACGCCAGAACGAAAAAAGCTTTTGACCGAACATGCGATAAAGTATTTAACTACATTTTGCATTACCCAGGAACAACGACGTGGACGTAGTAGTTTTCTGTTCCCTTTGGTGTGCTTGATTTAGGTGAGTCCCCTCGCCTCTCACCGTCGGGGTGCTTGATTTAGGTGAGTACCCTCGCCTCGAAGTACCAACTACTCGTGAAAATATGATTCAAAGAATTATTGACGCTTGCAACAAAATAAGTCCTGATATGCTTCAAAGTAGTGTAAGATCGTTTGAGGTGCGCATTAATAAGTGTATTGAAGTTGATGGACATCACTTCGAGCGTTTATTAAACCAATTTGGTGAGAATTGCGAGTACTCACATAAATCGATGACCCCGACCGACGGTGAGAGGCGAGGAGACTCACCTAAATCAAGCACCCCAAAGGGAACAGAAAACTACTACGTCCACGTCGTTGTTCCTGGGTAATGCAAAATGTAGTTAAATACTTTATCGCATGTTCGGTCAAAAGCTTTTTTCGTTCTGGCGTCAAAAATAGGGGTTACCAATAGAATTCTTGAGTTTAACCTTCAAATAACTTTGAAAGTCAAGGCCAAGGTAATTTTCAAGGTCGTGGTCAGATACCTCTCCACATCAAAAACTTTTGTTTAAAATGTATTTCAAAAAACGTAATCGCTTCTTGCTATTGTACATGAAGATAAATTACCGTGAAATGGCCTTGAAATTTGACCTTGACCATTGGGTCAAGGTCATATCTGAACGTAAAATTTTCCGCTCTTTTCAATTCCGGGGTCAATAGGGAGTCATCCCATTTGAAATTTTAAAGTTGACCTTCATATGGCCTTGAATGTCAAGGTCAAGGTCATTTTTAAGATCATCACCAAACGCCATTTTTGATACCCTACAACTTTCATATTAAACTTTTTTCAATATTATGTGATCCTAAGAAGTTATTAGGTTGTCTCAAGATAAATGACTCACCCGGTATAGAGCATTTTTAATTCAAGAATATATAAATAAACATCAAGACCCATTAATTCAAAAACATGTACATACATCCAAATAAAAAAAAAAAAAACAAACATAAAAATATAATAAATTTTCAATTCCTATGACACCCATTTTAATAATTAGAGCAATTTTCTCGATAACAATTATAACGTATTGGTATTGTAATAACGATTTTATAGATTTACCTATATAAGTTGTATCTGAGTTTGAAAAACAAATTTTTTAAATTGAAATTAGAATAGTTGTTATTAAATGTTGTTGAAGTGCCTTCAGAGAGAATAAAAACACGACTGAAAAATCTTATGCATTATTCTGCTAAATACAATGCAAAAAATAAAATAAACTCATGTATGTATGTGGGGGTATTAAATTGGCTTATTAACACATAATCAAAAAGTATATTTCTACTATATTTACTCACAATAAATTTATTAATATGTTCTCTCGAATTAATATACCCCGGATAAAAATAAAAAAATTAAACAAAACATCGATTCGCAACTTCAAACCCCAAGTGTACGTATACCTTCTATTAAAAAATTGTAAACTTTTAAAGCCTCCGTTTAAACTTTTCAAACAAAGCACAAACTCAGAACACGTTCAATTTGTTTTTAATTGTAGGAAAAATTAATCTCATTAGTTGAGAATTTAACAGGAAATTGTTGTTAATTTTTCACAGTCTTCTTGCATGAAAGCTAGAGGGGGATTAAATCCCTATATATATATAAAAATGAAAGTTCGTTTGTTTGTTTGTTTGTTTGTTTGTTTGTTTGTTTGTTTGTTTGTTGCTCAATCACGCCTAAACGCTTGCATCGATATTTTTCATTTTTTGTCCGAGGGTAGTACATATTCCGACTTAACATATAGGCTAATTTTTTTTCGGATAATACGTGGGGTTTCAAAATGGCGGATCCAAGATGGCGGCTGAAAATTTTAAATTTGAAGCGATTTACATGAAATTTGGTACATAGGGGTTTTGCCGAATGGGGATTTCAAATCCGCTGTCCAAATTTAGAAATTCAAGATGGCGGATCCAATATGGCGACCAAGATTTCTTGATTTCAACGGATTTTAATGAAAATTAGTACAATGATTGTTTTGAGGTCACTGATTTTGAATATTATCAAAATTTAGAAATCCAAGATGGCGGATCCAAAATGGCGACCATATTTCTCGATTTCACGGGATTTTAATGAAAATTAGTACAATGATTATCTTGAGGTCACTGATTTTGAATGTTATCAAAATTTACAAATCCAAGATGGCGGATCCAATATGGCGACCAAGATTTCCTGATTTCAACGGATTTTAATGAAAATTAGTACAATGATTGTTTTGAGGTCACTGATTTTGAATATTATCAAAATTTAGAAATCCAAGATGGCGGATCCAAAATGGCAACCATATTTCTCGATTTCAACGGCTTTTAATGAAAATTAGTACAATGATTATCTTGAGTTCACTAATTTTGAGTGTTATCAAAATTTACAAATCCAAGATGGCGGACCCAATATGGCGACCAATATTTCTCGATTTCAACGGATTTTAATGAAGATTAGTACAATGAATATCTTGAGGTCACTGATTTTGAATGTTATCAAAATTTACAAATCCAAGATGGCGGAACCAATATGGCGACCAATATTTCTCGATTTCAACGGATTTTAATGAAAATTGGTACAATGATTATTCTGAGGCCACTAATTTTGAATATTAGCAAAATTTCCAAATCCAACATGGCGGATCCAACATGGCGCCTAGAATGTCTCGATTTAAACGGATTTTAATGAAAATTGGTACAATGATTATTTTGAAGCTACAAATTTCGAATATAATCAAAATTTATAAATCCAAGATGGCGGGTCCAATATGAGACCAAATTTCTTGATTTCAACGGATTTTACTGAAAATTAGTACAATGATTAATCTAAGGCCACTAATTTCGAATATTAGTAAAATTTCCAAACTCAAGATGACGGATCCAATATGGCGACCAAAAGTTCTCGATTTCAACGGATTTGAATGAAAATTGGTACAATGATTATTTTAAGGCCACTAATTTTGAATATTATTAAGATTTGGAAATTCAAGATAGCGGATCCATAAAGGGGTTTTCGGGTTGAAACAATTTCTAGGATATAACAAACTAGAACTTTTGAGAAGTGTTTAATTAGTGAGTATTTACCCAACGCCGGGTGAAACCGGGTAACCCAGCTAGTCCATAATAAAATACACGACAGACATGATTTGCGGGACACTAATACCAGGGCGAATGGCTTCGCGCTGCCGAGGGAGGGTTTATTACCCTATCCGATATTATGTAAGGAGATATTAATGCAGCATTTTCATGCACAATGCCCATCTAGCACAACGAATTAATTGATATGTACTTCCCCCACGACGGACATCAGTCTATCAATTTTCCGCCGTACATGTCCGAGCTCGTGTAGGACAGGATTTATATTTATAGTGCGTTGCTATTTTTTTTAATACTGATATAAACGGACAAGTATTGTTTAGTGAAAACTTAAAGGATAATGCACTCTAGCATTCAGAAATATAGGATAATTATGATAATAATTACTCTTTACTCTAAATATATCCTCCTTTATAAAAATTACACATTATAGACAAAATTGTTCATAAAAGGGTTTGCAATGTAAATTCTATTTTAAAGCTACAGTGAACATTTCAAGTCAATCGGTACAGATCTGCTAAAGTTATGTGTTTTGACAGTTTGAAAAATGTGCTCAATATACGATCTATTTCCAAAAACTTTAATGCTTAATTATTTCCTTTCTTTTGTTAATTCTACTTTTTAAAATTTTAAATGCGATTAAAACAAATTGTTATATGTTCCTATTTTGAATAATGTTTTTTGAAATTAACAGAACTAAACTTACGAAATTTAATTTAATAATTAAGGAGCCGAGACCTATGTAAAAGACAGAACAAATTATTTTTGAGAATTTTTGAGCTTTCAAATATAATTCTTTTTTATTCCAAAAACTTCATAAATTAATTAAATATAGATGAATGATCTTCTTAATAAAATTATGAAAAGATGTTCATTTTTACTCCATAAGTTTTGTGTATGATAGGTGACAAATTAAAATTCTCTAAGATTTATTTATAAAAGGTATTTGATACAAACTAAAACAAATAAACACATCTTCTCAAAAAGTGATGGATTAACAAAAAATAATAATTTTGATAAATCTTAAAAAAACAAAACACAGTGCTTAAATAAGGCCCTGATCATAAATTATCATTATTATGTTAAGGATTTTTATAATAAGTCTTAATAGTAAAACACAATATTATTATTAGTTGTTCTGTAATAAATAATTAATTAAGGATTTTCGGGAGTTGAGACTTTTTAGAGCATAGGCTTTATCTGTATCAAATACCTTAATAATATAATAAAAATCTTTTTACTAAATTCGAGTACATTAAGGGAGGAAAAATTATCAGTTTTTTCCTTGTAAAGATATTTTTAATGTGAAAAACCATATTGTGAGATAAATATAGACTTTTTATAAGAAATCAAAATTTCCCGGAATTCTCGGGAACGACAAAAAATACCGAAAAATCGGAAATTTTAGATCGTCTACATACCTTCTTTAATCCGTCTCCTTCATTAAGTAGCAAGCATCTAAATAAAGTTGTCTTGGAATTTCAAACATTTCGAATTCGTCGGCATTTATGCCTTCAAAGTAAAATTCCTTCCTGTGGTAAATATTTGTACCACATACAAAAAAACAATCAAAATCGTAGACAGTCTTCAAAGCTCATGAAAAGGTTTCATCGTCGAGTTTTTAGCGAACCCTTTCAACTTTCACCTGAAATTAATATTAAAGCAAAGTCAAGAATGAACAATGAAAATTGTTCCTTAAATGTAAAAAGGTTTATAATCCATGAAAACGTTTGAGAACAGAAGTCGCACATGTATAATGTCTAGTTAAAAGTGGTACTTAATTCAAAAATTCCTCCGGAAACTGAAAAGTTCGTTTTTTGGTGAATAAAATTAGAGAGAAAATTCATTTTGAAATGGATACATTACTTTGAAAAGTTTAAACTAACTTAGTTCACGTGGGGTGCATTGCATACGCCACACAACGAAGCAGTGAACACGTGTCGAAAGTTACTTAACACAAGGAGGGAACGAAAACTTTGTTTTAAAGGGAAGATATTTTTCTTCAAGAACTTTCGACATTGAACTAATTCGAATTAATATGCCATGAAAGTTTACCTAAATAAATCTTTGTGCATTAGGAGTAGACGAAAATAAGATATCCCTACTACCACGGAAACAACATATAATAATATTCTAAGGTATTAGACTGAAATCAAAAATCCGATTAGGAAATAAATTACTAATAATGTTTCCGAAATAGCAAAAAAAATCCCTAGTAAGTAACCAAAACAAATTCCTTTTTATGCAATCGTTTCGCCTGAAAATGATTGATTACCTAGGGAACACTAGGGGAAGGATCCTTTTCTTATTTTACCTGGTCACTACGCGGAACGTATATTGAATATTATACCCCCTGGTATTATTTCCGCAAGAGAATTTATTCCAACAATTTTGATTTTAATGAATTTCATTAAATCATATTTATCAGGAAAATTTTTTCTCTTATTTACGTCTTTATTGATGTCGAAAATAAATTGTTTACTTGTGGAGTTCACCATGGGATTTGTGTTAATTTTCCAATCTTGTTTCTTTTTCACTTTGACTAATGATGTAAAGTTCCGCTTTGTGGTATTACTTCTTTATTAAAAAAATATATATATTCCTTTTTCGTTGTTTTACTGAATTACGCGCAAAAAATCTTCAATATTATAAATATAATACACTGAAATCGGCTTATTATTTTTACACTTTACAATCAAAATATTGTCTGAATTGTGAATTGAATTTTTAAGAAGATTTATAAAACATTCAGCCGTTGTTTAGAAGCTTTTAATTATATTCACGTGTTTGTAAATGTGTTCTTCCGGTTCTGAAAATCTGCATATATGCACGAAATAAAATTTTTTTTTTTTAATTTAAAATTTTGATTCGTAAGCAGAATAAGAATTGCCAGTCATGTTTCCGCAAATATTTTACTTAAATATATTTGACAAACAAGATTTTAAATCTAAATGATTTCCACTAAATGCAGTAGAAATGAAGCGCTCGTTAGCGGTGAGTAAATCCTCGTATTTAACGCTTATTTTGCTTCTTCAACTAAACGAATCGATTTATTTGGCACCGAAATCGATTTATGTATTTGGTATCGAAATGAATTATTTGGCCCCGAATCGAATTATTTGGCCGCCGAATCGAATTGTTTGGTACCGAAATCGATTTATTTGGTACTGAAATGAATTATTTGGCCCCCGAATCGATTTTTTTGGTATCGAAATCTAATTTTTTGGTACCGAAATCGAATTATTTGGTACCAAAATCGATTTATTTGGTACTGAAATGAATTATTTGGCCCCCGAATCGATTTATTTGGTACCGAAATCGATTTATTTGGTACCGAAATGAATTATTGGCCCCCAAATAGAATTATTTGGTACCGAAATGGATACTTGCTATCGAATTCGATTATTTGCTATCGAGTTCGATTATTTGTTTGCCATCAAATTCTACTATTTGCTATCGAATTCGATTATTTAGTTTCGAATTCGATTATTTGCTAACGAATTCGATTATTTAGTATCGAATCCGATTATTTGCTGTCGAATTCGATCATTTGCAATCGAATTCGATTATTTGGTATCGATTTATTTGATATCGAGATCGAATTATTTGGTACCGAATTTGATTTATTTGGTACTGAAATGAATTATTTTTTGAATTAATTATTGAATCGAATTATTTGGCCCCCGAATCGATTTATTTGGTACCGAAATCGAATTATTTGGTACCGAATTTGGTTTATTTGGTACCGGAATCGATTATTTGGTATCGAATTCAATTATTTAATATCGAATTCGACTATTTGGAATTGTATGCGATTATTTGCTGTCGGAATCGATTATTTGCTATCGAAGCCGATTACTTGCAATCGAAATCGATTATTTGCTATCAAAATCTACTATTTGCTACCGAATTCGATTATTTGCTATTAGCTATCGAATTCGATTATTTGCTATCGAAAACGATTATTTGCTATCGAATTCGAATATTTGGTTTCGAAGTCGATTATTCGATAGCAAATAATTCAATTATTTAGTATCATATTCGATTATTCGCTGTTGAATTCGATTATTTGCTATCGAATTCGATTGTTTGTTATCAAATTCGATTATTTAGTGTCGAATTCGATTATTTACTATCGAATTCGATTATTTGGTGTCGAACTCTATTGTTTGATATATTATATACGGTATATATTGTATTACAGAATTGCTGTAAGTTCATTTCATTTTCATTTTATTAAAGTAGACTTCTGAATGGTATCTTGACCTACGTTGCCACAACGCAGAACCATTAATCTGGATGGAGTCCTAATAGACTGCAAGTTCCAATTTCGAAGTGAAAGTCGCGCGGATAACATGTAAACGAAATCAAGGAAATAAATTGCATTATAAACAGGTATAAATATTTTTAATGTGGGCAAGAGGGGCAACATAGATGGAGTGAGAGGTTAGGCTTTCGGAAAAGACATTGCAACCACATCGACATCAACTTCTACTGAAATTGAAGAAGGATTTGAATTTAAAGCTGCCCAAGCTGATGAGTCCAAGAATTCATTAAGATCTTAAGAATATACATATTCACTGAAAATCAATTTTAAATAGCTTGGTTTTGATTGACTATCTCAAAAGCAAAAACAAAAACGTAAAATTGTTCAACATTTTTAATTCGGCAAGGAATGGCATTCGTAAAAATCAATTCCAGGGGAATAAATTATACTATTTCGAGTTTGAATGAAAATTTGATTTCGAGTGGAATTGTACTTTTGCCAAAATAAAATCGTTCATATAGAATTCCCATTAAATAAAAATATAATAATGCAATAGTTCAGAATGGAATTTTTAAATTCTATGTTTTAATAAATAATTTTGATGAAAACTTACAAACACTAAAAAATATTTACGATAACTTCGAATCGGATTCGGTAGAAACGGCATGATTTAGATAAAAAAAAATTATGTCTACTCATTTGTATTCAACTCGGGAGTTTTCTTTTCAAATTTATTTAGTTTCATTCATATAACATTTCCTTCATAATTTAATTAGCTACTCAATTAGTTTTGAGCTAGGAACAAAAAAATGAGGATCCTTGAAGACCTTTTTACCAATGATACCCATGTCATTGATGACAACCTAAATCCATACTCATTACCGCGAATAGACGTGTAATAGACGTTATTTCTCCAGTTTATTTATTTTTTGTTATTATCTCCGTTTGGGTTCACTCCATCTGCGAACATATTTTACAATATTTATACAAAATTTCTCTTTGAAGAGTTTATACAAAATATTCGAGCATACGTACATGCCAATGTCGTTTCCCATTTATTGATATAGGTAGAGACAAGTAAACTTTTTCATAAAGGTATATTATTTTTCCTATACTTTTATAGTTCATTATTCGACCCTTGTGTACAAGTTCCTTAAAATTGGAAAAAATACAAGCTACATATCAACTACAATATAAATTCGTAAAAGTTTTCGCAAAACTTTTTCTTTCTTAGTTTTATCCTCTTAGTAACCGAAAAATACATGTATTTGTATATGGCGCAAAATCGTGAGAAGAAAATCACAACTGCAAATTAATCCAGTGATATCTGTCATTTTTATTATTACAACAAGTCGTAATTAATGTTCGCCCTGTATCCGATGTAAGGCGACACGAAATAAATTTTCGGCAATTTATTATCCATTTTCTCAGTGAAAATGAGACTGGAGTTGATTGCTTTGCTAACACAGTAAAATTTTCACGGAAAAGGCGAAACCGGGAGATATCATTAGTAAGAATAAGGGGTGGTGTATAGGTGCTGTTGTATATAATGGGAATAAATGACCATGTTTCTGGGGATGAGAGCAGCTCCCCACTTCTATAACCATCGTTCGGCTCATAGTAACATTTCAGATGGTAGACAGAGGTGGTGATTACTGGGCGATGTTATTGTAAGAAGTTTCAAGTCATTAGGATTAATTCACATGGCAGCCAGCAAAAACATTTTAATCACGTGGTAATTTTGGCACTTAGGAAGTAGATCAAGGTTTTGATTTGTTCATACAGATTTGTTTTGTTATGTAAATGATATTTTTAAATTAGGAAATAATCCGGTAAATGAATGGAGTAGCAATACCAAAGTTAAGCTTTAATTAGAATTATTTTGAAAATTAATTAAAATAGGAATAATAGACAGGAGGAAATTGGTACGCCAGAAAATTAGTAAATCAAATTGGTAGGAAGAACAGTTCGTACCAGACTATTTCGTAACCAAAATTCTATTTAAATCAGTCAATCTTGTAAATTCAAAAGAAATTGAGTTTTCGTTAAACTTTAGATTTTTCTCTTTATTATGGGCAGATTGATTAGTAATGCATTAAAAAGTTAATACAATATGTTTTGCATTACCACTGAACGACTTAATAGTAATGGAGAAAAAAATAGTTTAATGGTAATTAAATTAAAATTGCACTACCACTACTACGCTTAGTAGTAATGAGTGAAACTCGATAGTGATAGTGCAAATCCAAATGCATTATCATATAAATAATGCAATACATCGGCTCTCTTATTATTTCTTATTTTCTAACCATTAATAAAGTGGAAGTTTTGAAATTTTAGTATATAATTCGATTGTATTCCATTTTTCCTATTTAAAAAAATAATTATCGTAAAGCTATTTTTTTTTTAAATATCAAATTAAAACCATTTCAAGTATACAAGAGCAGGATCACCTGTAAGGAGAGAGCTCGAAGCTTCTTTGACGAATGTGGATACCGGATCTTCTGAACAGTATCCAATTAATCGCCATCTTTTTTAAAAATATAATGTTATGCTCCCTTCTTCTACACCAGTAAAACGTCTTATTTCGTTTGCTGGCATAGTGAACGCTGCACGGCGACGAAGACTTTCGAACTGAGACTTCGAAAAGCTTATAAATAAATTTATTATTTATTAATTTTTATAAATAAAAATTATTAAATTCTTTACTTATGTATTATATATTATCATACATTTGATATCTGCTGTTTTAATGGTCGACGTATTTCGTTTTGCGCTATCATTATAATGAATAGAATAGAATTTCTTGCATTACCACTAAACGTTTAATGGTAATGGAATTTAATTTTTATTACCACTAAACCATTTAGGGGTAGTAGAATTTTGTGTCCACTAGTAAAAGTAATGAAAAATCACAATTATTGCAATACCCCGCACTCTGATTATGGGAAGGTGAAGCTAGACGGGGTAGTTAACATTTCGAGGCCAATAAAACGTACAACTTATAAATTGGCAGCATTTTTCGTTTTAACAAATAATTCTTGATATCTTGGTGTCCATTGCGAAACTATCGTGTACCCTAAAACTGTTTGAATCAATTTTCCACTGTTTGCAAATTCCCTGTCTCAACAAACCAGTGTGGTTTTCTTCTGGGGCTTTCGTTAAGCTTTTTCATCCCGTAATAATTCTTAAGTTACTAAGTCTAAACTTTCTACCTTTAATTTTTCACTGGATTCGATCTTACTTAATCGCTAGGATATATCAGATTTCTTTTCGTCATGCCACCGTGAACAAGATATTGGCTACATCAGGATTCCCGCAGGGTAGTCACTTAGATCCACTTCTCTTTATTTTATCTATTGATTACATCTCACAACTTTTTAAAATCTGTAAAATTTTAATCTACGCAGGCGATATGAAAATATTATTTTGTACGAAGAATATTACCGACTGCTACGCAGTTCAAAACGACCTAAATATAGGGTGTCCGGTGGCAGATTTATGTTTTTAAAAGCAAATATCTCGAAAAGTTATAAACGGTGCGGGGGGAGGGCGGTGCTATTCGACGCTCCGAGTGTGCGGATTGTCAGTCACAATGCCGCAGTGGTCGGGACAACACCGAACATACGCCATTGAGACGTAGAGTGGTGATTCTTACGTGACAGCGCGTCGACAATTTTGTTTACACTATGTACAATATTCGGCGTTTGAGTGACGCACCTAGTGTTAATTTGATAAGGTCATGGGTGGAAAGGTTCCGCACAACATCTTCGGCTTTAAATACGCCTCAGCCAGGGCCCAGCAGAACATCAAGGACTGCTGAAAATATTGAAGTTGAAAGAAGTTTGCGTCAAAATCCACGACTCTCGCTGAGAAAAAGAGCGGCCGCTTTAGCACTCCCAAAAAGTATTGTTCACGAAATTTTGAAAAAAGACTTGAAGTTCCATCCTTTTAAGATTCAATTAGTCCAAGAACTGAAAGAAAATGACTTTAATTTACGAAAAAACTTCTGTGAACAGATGTTGGAGAGATTTCGCACCGTGCATTTTTTGGAGCGATGAGGCTCCACTTTCATTTAAATGGACACGTAAATAAACAAAACTGTCGCTACTGGGCACCACGAACACGTAATCCTCGTCTGAAACACCAACGTCCATTACATTGCCCAAAAGTTACAGTTTGGTGTGCATTATCCACAAACGGAATTATTGGGCCCTATTTTTTTTTTAAAATCCTAGGGGACAAGCCATAAACGTCAACGGTGAAAACTATAGACTCATGATCACCGAGTATTTTTTACCAAATTTGCGAGCACATCATTCCTACTCGACGCATACGTGGTTTCAACAAGATGGGGCGACTCCACATACCGCCAGAACGTCTATGGATATTTGCTCCGCCAAAATTTTCCACAAAAATTGATCAGTCGCTTTGGAGACATCCCGTGGCCACCAAGGTCGCCAGATTTAACTCCTATGGATTTTTTTTTATGGGGGTATCTTAAAAGTACAGTATACGTCAATAACCCTCAGACTATCATGCAGTTGAAGGAAAATATTCGCAATGAAATACAGCAAATTGAGACGAGCCTGCTACAGCGCGTGGGACGTAATACGGTGGATCGTTTCCAACAGTGTGTGCGACTGAACGGACAGCATTTGGACGAAATTATTTTTAAAAACTAAAATCCGCATGATTTTTGTGTACTTTAAACTTTTTAATAAACCTATAAGTTCGTAAATTTTTGTTTCATTAGCTTTTAAAAACATAAATCTGCCACCGGACACCCTGTATGTTCCACTAGTGGTGTACACACAAAAATTTAGAACTCAATTTTATTGGAAAATGCGAAATCATGACTTTCTGTAGAGACCACAATCCCCTGCGTTCCGATTATATCTTCTCAAATTATACTGTATGACGTGTTCATTCTGTCCGTGATTTGGGAGTTATCCTGGGATGCAAATTAGACTTTATTGAGCATATCAACTGTATGATGACTAAGACTAAGTTCTATGTTGGGATTCATCAAAAGATGGTCCTGTGATCGTCTGAGGCTCCATGATATGAAAAAAAAAAAAAAATCTTTAAAATATTCTAACTATAATTAACTACAATTAGATGGGTATATGACTTTGTCGTGATGCCAACGATTCCCATACATAAACAATGGGATCATTTACTGCAGTCTTATTAGAAATTTCGAAATTCGCTGGTTAAAATACAAGCCTTAAATACCTGAATATGCTTTCATTATTGTTTTAAAAGTCCATCCGCCAAAGGTTTTTAACATAAACCATGTTTACCACATTTTGCCTAACTGACTTGAAATTTAGTTACCGCGCAAACTTGTAAAGTTATTAATCCTTATATTAAGTACTAGCTGGGTTACCTGGTTTCACCCGGCGTTAGGTAAATACTTACTAATTAAACACTTCTCAAATGTTCTAGTTTGTTATATCCTAGAAATTGTTTCAACCCGAAAACCCCTTTATGGATCCGCTATCTTGAAATTCCAAATCTTAATAATATTCAAAATTAGTGATCTTAAAATAATCATTGTACGAATTTTCATTAAAATCCGTTGAAATCGAGAACTGTTGGTCGTCATATTGGATCCGCCATCTTGAGTTTGGAAAGTTGGCTAATATTCGAAAGTAGTGGCCTCAGAATAATCATTGTACTAATTGTCAGTAAAATCCGTTGAAATCAAGAAATTTGGTCTCATATTGGACCCGCCATCTTGGATTTACAAATTTTGATAATATTCGAAATTTGTAGCTTCAGAATAATCATTGTACCAATTTTCATTAAAATTTTGGTCGCCATGTTGGATATGGAAATTTTGATAATATTCCTCCGGAATAATCATTGTACTAATTTTAATTAAAATCCTTTGAAATCGAGATATTCGGTTGCCATATTGGATCCGCCATCTTTAATTTACAACTTTTGATAATATTCGGAACTTGTATCCTCAGAATAATCATTGTACCAATTTTCATTAAAATCCGTTGAAATCGAGACATTCCGGTCGCCATGTTGAATCCGCCATGTTGGATTTGAAAATTTTGCTAATATTCAAAATTAGTGGCCTCAGAATAATCATTGTACCAATTTTCATTAAAATCCGTTGAAATCGAGAAATCTTGGTCACCATATTGGGTCCGCCATCTTGGATTTTTAAATTTTGATAATGTTCAAAATCAGTGACCTCAAGATAATCATTGTACTAATTTTCATTAAAATCACTTGAAATCGAGAAATATGATCGCCATTTTGGATCCACCATCTTGGATTTCTAAATTTTGATAATATTCAAAATCAGTGACCTCAAAACATTCATTGTACTAATTTTCATTAAAATCCGTTGAAATCAGGAAATCTTGGTCGCCATATTGGATCTGCCATCTTGAATTTCTAAATTTGGACAGCGAATTTAAAATCCCCATCCCGCAAAACCCCTATATACCAATTTTTTCATGAAAATCGCTTCCAATTTAAAATTTTCTGCCGTCATCTTGGATCCGCCATTTTAAAACAATACAAAGTATCCTATAGCCGTTTCCTGGTTCTAAGCTACCTCCCCACCAATTTTCAGCCAAATCGGTTCAGCCGTTCTTGAGTTATAAATAGTGTAACTAACACGACTTTCTTTTATATATATAGATTGATAAATGAACTCTCTTACTAGTTTTTTTAAATTCTAAGAATGCACCCCGTGTAAAGCGTCGAAAAAGCAATTTTTTTGCTTTGAAGAATTTTTATTATCTTTACTAAAGTTTAAGAAATAATTATAATGTCAATGGAAAACTTGTGATTTGAACCTTAAGTAAAGTACAGTACACTCGTAAATAAAGTTACGTAGTTTAATTTTACAAATATGTTTGAATGAAGTTCACACTTGTCAGTACAGGGTGATTGATATAAATATTCTCAAACATTTACCGCGATATTTTAGGTTTTTTATCGATAATGTTTTCCTTTCGCGCTGAATTCTTTATATTTAATAAAAATAATCGGAATGATCCATCTGTCTTGATAATCCAATCATTTTTAGTTAACCAGTCTCATCTGTGTCGTCATTATTTTATGCTTTATGCAAAAAATTTTCAACAGTAGGGTTAATCTTCTTTAATTTGTACGAGATCTGGAAACAAACCATGTATGTATAGTATGTCCTACACTTTTGGAATGTGAATAATATTGTTATTTATGTATGTTATTGACTATCATTGAGAGTTGTTTAAATCGAAATCGGATGTTTATCGTTATTTGTTTAAAGCCATTAAGGCAAAGTTGGGGATAAATAATTGCCAGATAATAAATTCATTTCACTCAAAAAAGTATATCGAATATTAAGCAATCGTCTGCCGTAATTAAATTTTCAGGACATGACCTCTCCATTTTATACGGCGTTGATAATTGTTTTATGCTTTACCTTGTGCATGATGATAGTAAGATCATTGAACAAAATGGGATTTTATTTTCGTTTATTTTGCTTTCTGACACAGTCTCTTTTTAATTGTCCGACCTGCCGTAAATATTGCATGTGTTGATTGTTGACCAGAAACTGTTGACGCAGGACATTAAGTTGTCATCGAGATAGAAAATGCATGGAGGTGGCAAAAAAAATACGCGACCATTGCAGGAAATTGCACCTTTTTTTTTTATTTGGCTGTTGTATGTTGGGAAACCTTGATCCAACCCCCTTTCCCCTATTCCATCCATGTTGTATGGAAAGAATGTGAATATGTGTTTTAAATGAAATTTTATTTTCCTGTTAATGAATTTCGACTGTGTTGCATTTGGAGCGGATAGTCCACTTCTGGTGGCTTCTGGTAAAATTCGCTTATCGTATTTTATTGGATTATAAGTGCTCAACCAAATTGCAATTTGAAGTGAGAGATTAGCTGGCGTATTAACGCGACAATTATGTTGTCGCTAATGCATAGAGAGTCGTTCATATTGTTTCCGGAAATGTAAATTGTTTTTTAAACGGCCATATACCCGTAATCCTCAAGGATCTCAGAGGGCTATTACGTGTAATTTTCGTTTGATTAATTTTTGGAGAGAGAAGTGGAACGGGTTTGAATATCGGCCGAAGGGTTGAATGAAGAGCGCTCGAAAGGGTTTCTCCTCGTGAAATGTGCCCCAGAATGCTGTATGTATATCCCTTCCCGCCCCCTCGCCCAGCGGAAGCATTTATGTGCACACCGATCAGGGCAAGGAAGTAAAGGATGCATGTGAAGCATTCTGAATTGATTAGATGTCGTGTAAATAGGAAGTGCTTGCAGAGCAGGAAAATTAAGTCGCAGAAAATTGTTTTCGCACTCAATGCAGTCAGTCGGGAGCGGTTGAATACTCTGCTGACGATGTTGGCAGAGCTTCTGATATATTTCAATTAAATATGAGTCGATTTTCAACAATCTCTAAATGATGGAGAGTCGTCTTTCAAATTGTACTTTTAAAGGTAATTAATGATGCTTTCATTGAATAGTACTTACAATTAATTAGAAGCTGCTCTTTGAACATAATAATAAACCAAATAATAAAAGCATTTCTAGAAAGAGGAGATTATTCTCTGTTTCCCAGAACAAACGTGTTTCTTGTGGAAGTACCTCGATTTCATAAAAGTGTTTCTTTATTTGTTTGCTTTCTGTACGAAATAAGTACCTTGTTGAAAATATGTAAATAAATTTTTAAAAAAATTATTAAAGGAAATTTTCATAGAAATTCTCTGTAATTATTTAGAATTGTATCTCCTTTGAGATAATCATGTTCTTAATGATTAAACTTTGCAAACAAATTTATAAAAAGAGCAAAAATATTAATTTCACAATAATTTAAATAACATTTTTCACATTAAATCTCTTTTATATACAAAACTTACATCAGAAACACACAAAAAAATGAGCTTACTCAGGATGAAGTGGGATACATTTTTCAGAGCTAAAAAATTAGAGAAAGTGGTTTATGAGCCGTGTGCTTTATATGTCCTTACACATAAAAAGTTTATAGTAGTTTTTATATTTATATACCTTTTTAAAAAATATATTATACATAACAACAAAAAAAGATTATTAATTTGATATACGAAATAATATATAATCTGATATACGAAATAAAAAATCAATCTTCCTCATACGTGAAGCAGTTTCATACAGAAAGAATAAAACATAATAAAGGGTATTTTTTTAAGAACTATAGAACTTTACATTTTTTTAAAATAACACAAAGATTTCAGTCTTGCTGAAAAGTTCATGACGTTCATATTTAAAAATTCGAACAATAGCGCGGGATTACTTTTACGAGCAACGTCGGCCGTATGTCACGAATAACATGAATAATATTAGTTTTCAAGTTGTCAATTGTTGCTGGTTTATCAGAATAAACCACTGATTTCGCGTAGCCCCATAAGAAATAGTCAGAAGGCTAGATTAAAGTAAAATTTCTCGAAATAACTTTATCGCAAAAACGTGATCTCAATAAATCGATGGTTTCTGTCGCTGTATGACACGTAGCGCCATCCTGTTGAAACCACATTTCGCCAGGATCAATGTCATCCATATTTTCGAAGAAATATTCATTGATCATGATCCAGTAGCGATCCCTATTGACCTTAACATGAACCATTATAGCTTTAAGAAAAATTTTCGGCTAAGTAAAGCCGTTTTTTCCTATATCAATGTCAGAATTTTCTATCATTCGGTCTACCAACCAACTATGTTAAATTGCTCCCAGTTAGTGGTTTTCATCCTAAATATGAATGTAAAAATTGTTTAATACCTTTAAATATATTTGTTAAATTTCTTATATTTCAATGCTTGCTCCATGAAGGATTCGTAAATATGTACAAATTCGGTGAAGACGTGAATCATCCACCTTTACATCGAAAGTCTTTGAGAATACAAAATAACTGAATCCGTATTCGTATTCCCGCCGGCCACTGCATATAAGAACTGAGTGGCTAACCGAAGTCTGAAAAACGAGACCATTTTTAGCACTGGTTCAATTCTCATGAGGCAAATCATGCTATCAAAAATGCCCGAAAAGACTGCATAATTTGTTTAAACAGAAGCCAATAAAAATAATGACTTTTAAGTTTTTTCACTAAAATGTCCCGCTCAGCAATCAGCTTGGGACTTGTGTGCAAGAAAGATAAATATAAAAGTAATTTTGTCTGCCTTTATATTTCTCGTCTATACCAAACAAAGCTTAAAGTTGCAGCAAATAATGCCATCGTCGTTTGTGGATCATTGTAAAACTATTCTAACAGCTGATTGCAATGGAAACTAATTTGAGATATCTCGTGGTGGTGACAGTTGGCGGGTAATTTGTAACCGCTGTCGTGGATGTAAGCGATAGTGCAAAAACATGTCCTTACTTTTATTTCTCGATTGGAAGCATCAACAAGATAAATGACACCCAAAAACAATAGAGAAAACCCAAAACAAGTAAACATTTTGTAATGTTTCCATTATTCGCCGGAATAACTGACAATTCCTGAAGAATCAAAGTAGTGCCATCTTCATTTGGCTATTGGAATGACTTTTTGTAAAGTTGGCTGCCAGCGGGATTTAGGCGAGAGCGAGATAGTTAGAATTCGGTGAAAATTTTGTATTATTTTCGAAGTGAGTTTTTATACGAGATCACAAGTTCAGTTCTTATATGTATGTCAGTGAAACTTGTAAATATATAGCGCTTGAAACTTAATACTCTTTTGGCTTGCGAAAGCCTAGTAAAATAATCGTTCATCTATCTCGAAAATGGCGATTTTCAAGGTCTTTCAATATCTTCTACCGATAGATAGATAGTACCATCATCCCCCCCCAATAAATTTCTTTCATTTTCCTATCTCTCGTCGTTCCCCAGATAAAGGCTCCCGAACACCATCAGTAGTAAATCACGAGTGTTTTCATATTTTTCCGCCCTTTCGTATCCGGATATCCTTAATGCCGACATATCGAATTAAAGCGGGATTACGCTAGAAACTTTGCTGAAAGTAAATAACGCACAGAAGAAAAAGAAGAATAAGAAGAAGAAGAGAAAACGAACTTTCATCGGAACAACAAAAAATTCGTATTTCCTAAAAGGGTGAAAACACACATCCCCTGTCATACAATATTTGTGGTGGAAATATGAAAACACCCCACGTATATCCTCCCAGGAAGGAAAATATAAATATTATAGAAAAAAAAAAAAAAATCAGGCATGTAGATGTGGATAAAACTATCAATTTCTCCTTAGCTACCACCCATACATGACCCGAGTCGAGCATCCGCACCACCTCCTTGAGCCTATCAATTGTCTCCTAATCCCCTTCTGCTATTTTTCTACTCTAGAGCCCTCCTGGAGCATAATAAGCCGTCCCTTGGGCTCCAGAGAAATTATTATCGATATCGAGAGGTTCGACAGAGGCCACTTGTATCTTTCAGTGTTGTTGCAGCATAATTACTACTTTGGCATAACATTAAAGCTGTATAGGTTTAAATATGAACCTCTTTCCTCCCATAGAGTTGACAACCATACTATAATTAATAATATTGTACATACTATATTTTAAGTCAGTCTACTACGAAGTACTGAGAAAAGTATATAGTACGTAAAATAGTACCAAGGGAGCACCAATCTTGTTCTCCATCGATTTTAATGAAATAAACCTATATTGTATAGCAAGCAATCCTTGGAGTTTAAAAAATTTTCTTTAATTTAATAGCCCTTGTTTCCCTAAAAAATAATGCTTACAATATAGCGAGCAGCTTAAGTAAAGATAATTATAACTTCCTTCATAAGTATATATGTTTTATCACTATACCAAATAAAAAGTATTCTAGGTTTTAATGACCGCCCAAAAATTTTTATTGTTTAGTAATATCACTTTAAAAATGTTAAGATGTGTGATAAAAAAAATTTGTAGTTGCAGACATGCAAAGAAGGATTTTATTGTTTAAAAAAGAAAAAAAATTATTTTTACTCTTAAATATAATACATTTTATTAAAAACTTTCTTTAAAAAAAACTTATTTATATGTAATATTATTATGTTTTTGAGGTCTTTATAAAGGTTAAATTTAAAAATTAATATATTTTGAACATGTACTCATCAAGCCCTCTTCAAGGATGCGTCACATACTATAAATATATTGTTTATCGATACTGCACGAGTTAGAAAATTTGCGTTTTTTAATCAGGGGGCGTCGTGTTAAATTTATAAAAACTCTCTAGTTTCGCAATTTAAAATATTTGCAGAACAAAAAACAAATTTATTGTTTGTCAATTTTATTTATAAAAACTTTTTTTTCCAAAATTAATATATTGAATTCGTTAAAATATTTTTTATATTATTATGTCCATTAATTAGACTATCTATTCAACTAACTCAATAACTCGGTTGAAATTTGCTCCGTAAAAGGTGTTAAAAAACGAAACTTTGGAGTCAATTGTGAATTTCCTTTGATATTTTCATCTAAAAGCATTAATCCACACCCAAACCCGGATGAAAAATTTTTACAAACATATTAGATTAGTTTTTTCATCCAGGTCTGGGTCTGAAGCAGCGCTTTACCATGGAAAATACAGCAACAAAACCTTTTTATTTATTCGGGTCTAGATCAAAGAGTCAGAAACAAATTACATTTCAAGTTTATTGATTGTGATCAATGACTAAAATGGACAACTAAATTCAGACTTACGGAATAAATAAAATCTTTTTTTCTTATAACGGAATGTAATAAGAAACAAATCTGTGAAAGCCATTGTTGAATTTTCGCTGACCCGGTGATTAACCTGTATCCTTTTTGATCATTTCATACTGATCCTGAACAAGTTTCGAATGAAAAAAATAGCTATTATTTATATATATCTTTTCTAAATTTTAAAAGATCGTATAGTTTTTCATCATTTAACAGTATAATGCCTCCTTAAACCCACTAATACCTCATTTGTTAGTACCTATCTGAGAACAAATTCTTCATTTTTATAAGCTTTAGTTTAACTTCACATATTTATTTGTTAAAGTGAAATCTTGCAAATCGATTTTGACCCACTTTTTGTTATCCGTTTGGGTTGAAATTTTAGATACACATGTAATTCAAATGACAACATACTTTAATAATTTTATGAACTAAAAATTCAAAATGATAGCTTCAATATGGCGGACAAATTTTTTTATTTATGTTACGATCCAAATCAAAGTTAATATCTAAGGGTTTACGGATTTCAAATTTTTGATTTTAGAAATACAAGATGGCGGCTCCAATATGGCGGACGAATTTTATTATTTATGCTGATTTGAAGTTAATTTCTATATTTATTTTCTTAATTTTAGTGCATTTTAATAGAAGCTTGTTTTTAAAAGGTTTATTTGACGTTTAATTTATTTCCCAAAACGTAATAAATTTTACCATTTTCGCCCCTCAGGAAAAAAGACAGCAGCCATCCCCTTTCCACCGACCGCACGCGTGCCGGGTCAACTGGCATTAATGTACTTATTTTGTGGATTAAGGATTGATATTAATGCGATACGCCCGATGCGTGTGAGTGTGATACCCTCCCTTGCCCATGCAGTTGACTTATATATTTAAACTCCCAATCCAATTACCGTAATGGTAGTTTAGGGATTTACAAAATAAAAACGCTTTGTGGCTCACATTTTTAGTGAACTTAATTGAGGGTTGGCGCTCAATGGCCTCCTCCCCGGCTACGGGCTGCAGACCCGCTCCAACACAGCATGTCTATTTTACGCTCTCGATTTAATCACCCTGTTTTATTGCCTGCGGTAATTTTGTCCCAATTCGATGTGGTAGGGATTAATATTTTCAATATATGTTTTTCTAGCTGCGAAGGGCATTAAAATTTAGGGTAGTGAGACGCAGCTATCGCTATTATTTATTATATACCATAGAAATTGCAATGCACTTTTTGCACGGACACACTACTCTAAGTCGTGTTTGAACGGGGAGGGGGCTAAATGATGAATTTCATTTGATAACCAATTTCCTCGGGCGGTATGGATTAGGTCACGTATAGCACATAATTTTGATAAAACACGGCAACGTGCTATGATATGAAAGTCCTCCCACATCTCTGGCAACGATCGCCCTCAGCCGCCCCGTCGATGCGCCAACCAAATAATTCATCTCAAGCAGAGAGAATAGATCCATCGTGATATGCAAATATAATTAGAAGTAAAGGACACATTGGTGACAGGTGCTTTTCATTTACATCAAAATCGGTCACGAATACTGTAGAGAAGCATTCGACATTAAGGCATGCATAATGCATCAGAATATCTCATTTAAAATCAACATTCTTCGATTTGGCATGGCACGAAGAGTTTTTGTTCAATATCATGGCATATAAAATAGTACAAAATACGAATACCATAAACAGACCTGCAGGGGCAGAATTAATTCACTGTAACTGTAGTTAATTAGAATGCCGCAGATATAGGATTTTATTATGGTACGCTTCAGTAAATTCCCAGAGGTATTGACAATCGTTTTTGAAATCAGACAGGACAGACAGACGGACAGACAGTCCACTCCCACACCCTACAAAAGTGACAAAATTACTTGATCGCGTGTGGAAATGTCTGCAGCTGAAATGCAAGAAACGATTTCTATTTAATTACTCAGGAATTATGTAATTAACCTGAAGCATTCACGTATTTGTTTGGTTACTGATTTACAATAATGTTTATTTTCTGCCCTCAAGCAATAAAAAAACCACTAAGGTATTGCCCAATAAAAAATACGATTATTTAATTATTTTAATTATTTCATTTTCCCCAGTATAAAAAGGGATTTTCATTGAGACTTTGTACTCATTTCGCATTCTCCAAATAATTTTAAACCCATACAGCTTTTGTGCATACATCTGATGCTCGTTAATCGCGCATTCAAAATTCTTGGTAAGATGTTTCGATTTTACATTCGCGATACTT
The DNA here is from genome assembly GCA_949715965.1 of Dysmachus trigonus. Lineage (NCBI taxonomy): Eukaryota > Metazoa > Arthropoda > Insecta > Diptera > Asilidae > Dysmachus > Dysmachus trigonus. Next base: position 17,212,347 of record OX454320.1, read on the forward strand.
TTTATTGTTTCAGAACGCGTACTTTTCAATAGGAAAAAATGGAAGTCTTGTTTGTTAGGGTTCCGTACAGTGTTGCTAACCTTCAAGCTGAAAAATTCCCTAGAACGCATTAAGAAATTCCCAATTTCACCAACTTTTTTTGCCCAATTTTCCAAAAGTCACCTAAAGTAAGAACAAGCTATGCGTTTTAGATAAAACAAAAAGGAAACATTTTATTTTACTCTTTAAACTTTGCGAAAGTGGTAAATTAAAAAGGATTTCGCATACTCATGCCTGTATGGAAATTCACGTATTTTCACTAATTAATTTAGATGCAAGCGTATACAAATATAAGGAAAACAACTCACCAAAATTTGAAAACGACAGAAACCCAATGCACATTCAATAGGAAATGTCACTAAATTTCGTTAGACCGTCACATGGTGAATGGAATTGGGTGAACATTGAAAAATACTAGCTTTTCGTACAAAGTCCACTAGTGACAAGCAGAATGAAGTACATTTGTTAACATTTTTGTAAAACAGGTAAGTACGTATAGTATTTACGTCCGTCCGTCAGTCTGTCACAGACGTTTTTATCGTGGCCTACAAATTGGAAATTTGGCAGAATGTTAGGTCTTCTTAATATTAGTTAATCCACTTAATTTATTAAAATCAATGTTTTGGGCTTAAGATAAATATTCGGTAGATAAAGAAATTTACAATGAATATCTTTTTTTTGTTAATACTGAGGTAAATTCAGGGAAAATAATACAGAAAAAATAAATAATATAAGAAAAATAAATTGGTTTTTCGTTTTATTAACTTAAACCATTTCGATAAAAAAAAGAATAAAAATTCACAAAATCTAACGTAAGTTAGTCAGGTATATAACAAAAATATCATCATTTTTGCATTATCAGGATGAATTACTGCTTATTATTTTACTTCTCCCGCTAAAGAAAATACTCATTCATTGGATAAAGAAGTTACTACGTTAAAAATATTTCTAAATAATAATAACGATTTGAAAGACTCGGTGAAAAAAGTTATGAGTCAAAAGTCAAAATTTAAATATCAAAGGTAGCATAAGGGAAGCTTAGCCAATCTCCGGTTGGAAATAAGTAACCAAAGGATTCAGATATTTGAAGCAACCAATAAGTTACTATCCGCACTAGACTATCTTCACGACGTGCTCTTATTTCGACAGTCAAATATTATGAATTTTCCTTTTTTTTAATTATTGATTGGACTGAGTTGGTCCTCAAAAAAAACTTCCAATCGTGTAGGGTGTTTTTTGAAAGGGTTACTTTCAATTTAAATAAAAAACTGCTGCTTTTTCGTCAATCTCACAGTTGCAGTAAAAAAAACTTTTTACTGAACCCTGATTGCACAAGCTCGACTCACTATTGACCGGTTTTTTCTTCTTATATTGTCACTAACATAAAAGCTAACGTTGCACTTACCTTTCTCTGTTTAAGAAAATCTAACTTAATACCTGCAATTTTACTTTGACCCTCCAGTTTATCATTTTTTTGCTCGGTTTTGTTTTGCATAAATAGGTAATCCTTCTTAAAGTTTGGAACCAAAAAAGAATTTGAATTGGAAATCAATTTTCTTGTGAAACGTACTTGTGATATGTGGTGCTCTTGTATATGTTTCTAAGGCAAAATTTCAATGAAAATTGGTATCCAATTAACTTTAGGATTACTCTTTTTCAATTATGACGTCAAGTCTCAAATTCGTTATTGAGAAGTTTGAAAATTTTCATATTTGAAATAAGCATCACATGCATGTTCATTTCAAGGTTTGCAATTAAAAAAATGTGAATTTAATACTTTTTTCAAAACCCGATTTTCCACTTTAATTTTAAATTATGATAATTAGTATTCAACACAGCTCAAATTGATTTTAAAACGATTATTACATACCGAATGCTTTTTGAAACAAAAGTTAGCTATTGAATTTTCAAAATGCATAATTTTATTAAACACAAAAATATGAAAAATCCATCCGATAACAAAAACTCATACATTTCGTTAGTTTTTCGCAGATAAAGATTGAGATTTTTCCATAAATTGCTTTTTATTTCACGTGACATACGTTAAATTTATTAGCATAGTGTACTATACCCCAGATTATTTTAAATAAAATACCCAAAACTTCTTGGAATGAATGAGTAATGCTTTTTAGAAACTATGGATTATACACTTCAAAGAATATTTATTTATTTTTGGAAAGTTTTCCACAAAATCCTAAGCAAATTCTTTGGAAATACTCTCGTTTTTTAAAGAATTTAATCTTTGCGAATGCTTCGCTTCAAAATAGTTTGTTAAATGGTAGAACGATTTCGAATATTTTTGGTAAATACATATACCTAAATTTTTTATAAGCAAAGAATCTTTAAGTTTGATTCCACCTTAATCCTTGTGTTATACATTTCGCATGCAAAGCATGAAGTGACGACAGGCATAACACTACAGCTGATAATCCTCACTGTTCACGAGATGACTCTCTACTTTCTATCTACAGAAAAGCTCAGACTTTTATCATAAAAATTAAATAATAAAAGAAAAGCAGTAAGCACCATTTGTAGGTATTAAGCTGGCTTAAATGTTTTGGACTTTGCCAAACTACCAAATCTTTTCTTCAGAGTATTTACCCATAAACATCAGTCAATGCCCACTTGATATCTTCAATTCCTTTTAAGAGTTAAATGAACCACTAGGATTTTAATTTGCATCGCCATTACTCTTCCCTTTTGTTCAAATTTTATGTGTTATATAGCATATAATATTTTTCTTTTTGTATTCTATTATATTTATTCAGAGCATTACTCCCACAAAAAGCGTTGCGAGAATCGACTTTTACCGATTAAACGACTGTTAATTAAACTCGGTTAAGTCTCCCTTTTAAAATGTTCGGCCATTCTCTTTAATCAAATCCATTCATTATGTTAATTAGAAATTTTCTTCAACTTAACCCGAAGCATGCCTTCAACAAGAAAGACTAAAGAAAGTTGAACTGGAACGAGAGATTGGGGGGGACGGACTGAGGAAGAAGACAAAATAGCGCGCGTCTTATTATTGTTTGCGGATCCAAACAGACACATAAAAATTTAATCATAGCAGCAGTTGGTTACCCGCTTAATTAGGAAGTAGCAGATTTCACACTCCGCGGCTAATTGGTTCTTTATTCCGAATTTTAAGCAATTGTCCTCAAACCAACTGTGTCCCCATCTTTTCCTTCATCGTCTACTAAGATGAAATCATATTAGAATTCCCGCTTGATGTATATAGTATTTTTCTTTTAAATTCTAGATTCGTCGATTGACTTTATTCCTTTAACTGCCGAACCATGGAACAAATATTTAATCAAGGATGAAATGTAGCAGACCTTTACGAATTTCAGTACACCGTAAAAAGAGGTTATTGTATACATTTACTGTCCAATGTATGGGTTGAAAAAATATATATTTTTTTTATGGCGCATTTAATATGTTGCGAGAGCGTATAATGGAGTTAACTGGAGGAAGAATTTTTCTTTTGTTCCTGGTATCATGCCAACAGTGGAGGGTTTAAATCAATATTGTATTAAAGAGGTGGGAATTTTTGTGTTTTATTATACTTTTGGAACTTTATGGAAATATGATGTACCAATGGAAATGTGCGGATAACAAGCAACTGATTTATTTTTGTAGACTATTGGCATTACTCGGAGTTCGGGTCTGTACGTATAAAACTCATATGTCTGTTCAGCGGTTTTAAAACCAATATAAACGTATCATATTTATATAGCAAATACGTATTTAAATTACAATATTACTTTTTTGGAATTTTGATTAATATTTTCTTAAAGACTTCACATAATTTAAATTTAATCCAAAATTCTCAGAATAAGTAAAGGAATGAAAGATTGAAGAGCCGACTTAAAGAGTGATTCAGGGAAAAAATTGTCAGGATGTTATATTTGTGTCATTTATTTCCTAAATTATGCAGGTAGTTAAATTTTAGGCCTGTATTGAATTGCAAAAAAAATGGATCGTAATAGTCGATAAGTGCGAAAAGCAATTGTGGACAAATGCATAAAAAATCCAAGCCGTTCTGAAGACAGCATAGCAAAATAGTTGGAAATACTCAGATCAGCGATTATATTATATATAGGATGATCTAAAAAAAATATTATTAGAGTTCATTACACCCTCAATAGTGGAGCATAAAAAAATTACAGAAATACCGTGGGAGATATATTCATTTGAATACAAAAATTACGAGCAGTAGTCCTGTTCCACCAAGACAACGCACTCGCTCATAAGACTGCGATGACTGCCATCCGTGAAGCTGACTTTTAACTGTTTGAATTCTTTACTCTCTAGATCTGGCCCCAGGGAGTTCTATCGCCCTTTTTTCTAGGCTAGAAAAAACAGCACAGAGGAAAGAAATTTGAAGACGATATCGAGGTGATGGCCACTGTAGAATCATTTTGGGAGGTTCAACCTAACGTATATTTTTCGAAGGGTATTCGAGGTTTATAAAACAAATTGGACTAAATATATTGATTTTTTAGGAGATTACATACAAAAATAAATTTTATTTTTAAATCACATACATATATTATTTTAGTTACCATTATTATTACTTTTAGAATCACTCCTTGTATATTTCGGCCAACAACAAGTTAATCCTCACAATCGACAGAAAACCCGGATCAGGTAGAAAATGGAGTTGGAACAAAACATCACCATAAAGTGACTCTCTTTCTGAACATTTCAAACAGATGTAATCTCTTAAGGTATGACCTAAATTCGACGTCCTAGATATTCCTGTGAAAATTTAAAAAAAATATTAATATCACCTGATTACTTTCAGACAGAAATCAATGATTAAAAATTAAAGAAAATTCATGCTGAGCCTCCTTCAAATATTACTAGAGCTCCGTGAATTTGAAAAAAAAAAAACACTGTGCTGAATAAATGGTGTCCTGTCCATCGATTTTTAATTTAAGAGAGAGAACAATTTTTCATCATTTGTGATTTAATACAGCATTGAATTCCTTGATCGTCTGGTAAAATACCTTTGGAGCACAAGAGGACATTTGTCTGATATCTTAAGGTTGACTTGAACAGACAAAATCTTAAATGTTTTGATGAGCCGGATATTGGAAGCGTTGCGTTTGGATTCAATTTCCTTCCAATAATGAGATTCATTCGATGGGCTAACATGAGATTACGTTTGCCCCCTCTAATGATATCAGCCGGTGCATTAACGGACAAGATTTATGGAATACAATCCATCCCACAGGAGAGTGTACCAATAGCATAGTATACGCGATTCCGGGAACAACTTCGCCTCTTCAAATCTCGTGAAGTTAAAAAAGAGTTATAATACTTTCTTGCAGCGGAAATGGAGCAGTTGAGAATTTCAGTATCCCACAGATTGATGCAGAGCTAAAAGAATGTGCTCCTTGGAATCATAAACGTATAAAAGTTGCATGGGTATTTAATAGGATTAGCACTTTCTTGAGAGATGATGGAGGAAGTGTAATACACAGGGTGTGTGTAATGAATAACCCGGGGGGCCGAGTGAGGGGGGCAGCTCAGTTCAGACAAACTCCTGAAGGAGTCATATTATTGGTTGTGTGTCAAGTTCCCTTTTGTGGAGCAGCCTTTCATAAATGAATATTTTCTGAGATATATGGAATGATGAAAGAGTTCTATTCACTTGCGCCTTGTATGAATATCGCCAGAGGTACTTTATAATTTCGTTGGGCATGAGAATATTGCATACCATAAATTGTTGATACCGAATGCAGATTGAAAAATCCATGTCGGGTCTAATAGACCTTCACATATTTCTTTCTTTTATATATATGTTTTACTTGAATGTTTTTTATTTTAGAAAGGTGAAGAGAGAACTGTAGACACACACACACACAGTAGAACTCCGTTGGGGTCTAAATATTTAATAGGCCTATTCAGTAAGGATCTCATTAATATGAACTGCTGCTAAGGGCTGGTGTCGCCTTTTGTTTTTGTAATAGCCGTGTTTCACATATTACAGGATACATTTGAATTTTTAATACTTTTGGTAATGGCATGATTTAGGAGGAAGCAAATAGTTATTAATATTGAAGTGGATTTCAGGCCATAAGAGTGTATTTCCTTGTTGACATTGCTAATTTATTACGAAGATGAAAAACCAAAGTATAGTATACATTCCTTTAAAAATCTACCTCTGAATTTTTGTTTCAGTAAACATTTTAAAGTGCACCACCCACAAAAACACACTGTTGTTATGTGCAGAGAACGTTTACATTCAAGCTTAATTGATTGCAACAGAACCAACGAAACAACAAAACTGAAACAATGACAATACACTGAGAGAAATTTCATTTACATTTTTACACAAAATAAAAAATTATCTAGCAATTCATCTGAAATTAAAATTAATATACTATATATTTTTTTGTTGATATTAACACTTCTAAAATATGTATTCCTTATCTTGAGGATTGTACGATGCAGCAATGCTTAGCCAAATGAAGCAATTGTCTGCGATCTTCTTAGCTTTCAGGACAGCAATTTCTTATAGTTTGCATAGCTAAATCTATGGTAACTAATTTATTGGAATTACCCATGTTACTATTTGTGCGTTAGGGTCTGCTTTTCAGGTTGATGCCGGCTACACAGATTATAATTTTTCAGAGTAGACCTTTGAAAAGAAAAATTTTATCATATATTACATTTCGCTGGTTTCCTGAGGGTCAAAAACTTAGGTACAATTTCTGAATTTTAATACGTAACAAATTTAATACGTCCAAAAAATCATTGAATTATATTGAAAACATTTTTATATTAGCTCTCACAAAGTTTCAAATAATTTATTGCTCATTTGTCAAATTTCTTCAGATAACTTAAAAAGATTGGTATGTTATATCTCAAATATAATCGGAGTTATTAAAAATCATTGAAAACTTTATTAATTACAATTAGTTAGTATCGCTTGTTTGGAAATAAGCCTTAAGCCGATATTTTTTTTCATACCAAATTGCTAAATACGCTCTTATAAAAAAATTTTTAATTTAATAAATCATAATTCTAAAGGTCAAAGTCCTGGTAAATATGAAAACTTTAAATGAAAACTTCAATACCAAGAAAACTTTCCCAAATATCAAAATTTACATAATATTTTCTGACAAGCAAGCCCACATATGATTTAAATTAATGTATTTATTAGCGTGTGCTCATAATGTGTGTGAGATTATCTTCCCCTTAAGTTATGCATTTAAAACTTTAAAACTTTGCAAATTTTGCGGAAATTTATGATATAGGCTCATATTGGAAACAAGTACAATACATACTATATGTATACTAGGGTGCTTTTTTTTCGTGACAATTTTTTTTTTTTTTTCAGTCCCACCTTTAAATTTTGTGGCAAATCCCTAAACAAAAATTCCCTGAAAATTGGAGCCCTTAATATTAATATTAAGTACTAGACCAAGGCGTATGAAGATTTCCCATAAAAAATACACGTAAACTATGATTATTTTTCTTCAAAACTCTACAGCTCAGAGGCATTTTATGGTATAATCTTGGTTAATGGTAGGATTTCTTCAGAATTGAATGATCTACAAAAATGTCCATTGCGGTGTAACCCTAACTCCCACCAGCGAGGTAGTACGGGTAACTAACCCCAATTTTTCCATGACATTCTCGCTTTTTGCCCCTATATTGTAAACAACACGAGGTACAGAAAAAGTGAATATGATAAACTTATAGCAAATTCAATTTCCTACAAAAAAGTTGCTAACATCGATATTAGGCTTTGAAGTTGAGGTAGTGTTTCTACAGTTTAGCTCAATAATCCATGAAAATTCCACACTACCTCAACTTCAGAGCCCAATATCACAAGAAATATCGATGTTAGCAATTTCGTGTTCAAGAACTTTTTGGAGGAAATTGAATTTGCTACAAGTTTGTCATATTCACTTTTTCTGTACCTCTTGTTGTTTACAATATAGGGGCAAAAAGCGAGAATTTCATGGAAAAATTGGGGTTAGTTACCCGTACTACCTCGCTGGTGGGAGTTAGGGTTACACCGCAATGGACATTTTTGTAGAGCATTCAATTCTGAAGAAACCCTACCATTGACCAGGATTATACCATAAAATGCCTCGGAGTTGTAGAGTTTTGAAGAAAAATAATCAAAGTTTACGTATATTTTATATGGGAAATCTTTATACGCCTTGGACTAGTACTTAATATTGATATTAAGGGCTCCAATTTTCAGGGAATTTTTGTTTAGGGATTTGCCACAAAATTTCGAGGTGGGACAGAAAAAAAAAAAAAGTCACGCAAAAAAAGGACCCTAATGTATACTTAAAATGACTAAATACAGAAAACTTAAAAACTTTATGCGGATCAAACAAATAGAGGAAACAAATAATTGAAACGGAAAGGATTAACTTTTGTACTTAAAGCTTATTTGTTATTTTCATTTTTAATGGATTTTAAGCTTATAAATATTCAAAAATTCTCAGAGTAGACACAAATAAGTCAATCCTGAAAGTCGAAATGTTTTATGCATATATTTTAAAAGTTATCATTACTAGTATAATAAAATTGTAGTGTCTGTCTGACTGCGAAGAATAAACGTGAAAACGGCTGAAGCATTATTCTTGAAATTTGTGTGTATGTGAAAGTATTTAGTACGTATAAAAAAATTTTGCAGTTGCACCCGTTTGTTTCTTATTCTAAGTTTAATCGTTGGCATTCTTTGGCTACAGAACCCTAAAAATAATTTTTTTTTCTTAAAGAATATACTGTTAAAATCTTATAATCATACAAAAATAAATCACAATATCTCAATATTTCTTTCAACCCCTGTAAAAAGTATTTATTTTTTAATTTAAATGAAGAAAGGCAGATTTTTGTGTCAGATTATCCAAAACAGTGTTACCACCGACGCCACCAGCAATTATTTTCTTACGACAATGATAATATCTGTGTCAATCCTACTTTATTCCAAGAAGCTTTCACTTCTCTGATACTAGACAGATCCTCCTTTTTTGGCGAGTGAGAAGAGCCACATAAATCCAAATTAAAAGAGCCGCGAGGAACAATTTTGTACGAGTGAAATATATCAGCAATATATTTATCTATAACTAAACCTAATTTAAATATACTAGGCTTTGTATTCCTAAAGACTAAGATAATTAAATAAAACTAAACTACTTATTGAAGAAAAGAAAAAATTAAAAATTTGAGTTATTCTAAAAATAATGTAAACTAAGTTATAATTTTGAATAATTGTACAAGGGGATTATGTCTGGGTTGAAAGTCAATAAGCCTGAAAGAGTGCATTATAAACACAAAGAAATTAATCATTGGTGAAAAATCCCCAACGCACATATATTGTATATTTTTGCACTTAACCCTAGAACAAAACCGTATAACATTTTTAGCACCATCTGAGTGTAGAAATATCGTTTTATTTTCTGAATATACCATTCAAAATAAAAAAAAAATTAAATTAATTAAATTGTCTTCATATCTATAAGAAAAAAAAAAAAATTAAATCCCAAAAAACCCCTATCGATCGGATTTCACAGTAGAATACTCCCTTAATAACTTTTGAATGATTTACGATAGGAACGTGATATTTGTTTTCTTCACATTTAAGGAACAAACTCTTTTTGCAAACAAAATTAATCTTTTAGGATTGAAATTGCGAAAAAGGAAAAAAATACTAATTTTTATACAAAAATTTTCACAAATTGTAATTTTGAGCTTGCCTATCTTTCTTATTGGGATCGGGCTATATGCGGTATCTTTAGAAATCTCAGAGTTTATACTTTCAAACAAACAACTTTATTTTATTTATTATTCTACAATATTTTTAATAGGACTTATGAGGGTTTAAAACTCTGAAATTGAGCCATTTTCATAGATTCGATTGATATATTTTAGAACACGTCTTTCTGAATCATTCTGCATAATTTCGTATTTAAGGTATAGTTTTTCTTTGTGTTACCTAAGAAGGTTTTTGAAAGTCCTCTAAAACCCCTGTTATTGTTATCAGAGCCCTAGAAAAATTGGTAAAAATGTTGTTTTGTAATTATATACATATTTAACCGATCGTAGAAAGGACTTAAGAATTGAATAATAACAAAATACTAAATATGAACATTTTAAGAAAAAATGCGAAACTGTAAGGCGTAATCTGTATAGGGTACCCATAAAGTGAAAAATTCACTCTTTTTGACAGACTGTTTCATATTTAATATATCACAATTTTCAAATTCTCCCATGAAATTTAAGCTGCTATTCTAAGAATATGACATCATGTTTGAGTATGCATGCTTTCACCCAGAAGTTTTAATGTAATTCCTTCTTCGGCAATGACACTTAAATATTGGAAAATTTCTAACATTATAAAAAAAGCAGAACGGCTGGGACATATTCATCCCAGAAAAAGACGTCACCTGAAATATGGATACCATAAGTTGGAAATAAAGCAAAAAAAAAAATACGTTCGATAAATTGTGAATGATATTTTGACTGTTTGGGTTCTTCTTAAAGCGGCTTTTCTTCTTCAATAAATGTTCCCACTTCCGATGTGAAGAAAAAATGTGTTTTTTTTTTTCTTCTTCCCAGCATGGTATACAATTTATATATGTACATATATATATTGACAGGACTCAAATCCTTATTATGCCCATCAGTCATCGTATTCCGAAAATATTTCATACACCTCAACCAGGGGGAGAAGAAACAGAATTTTTTTTCGTGAATGCGCCTGTATCTCTATCCTGTCATTCCAATAGCATAAAACTGAGATATGGCTAACGATAAATTCGGCAAAAAAAAAAAAATCAATAAAAAACTGCTCATGTGCTTCGGATGAACTATGGTCTCACATGATCTGTGATTTAGTGGAACTCATTCGTTCCCAGTATCTGACTGAGGAGTGAAAGGCTGGAGGTCTGCCAGCGAACAAATCACTGTAAAGCACCCTTCAGTCGAGGGTTGAAGCCCTACTTTGCATTCATTCTGCCACTTGAGCAATAAATTTCCTCAGAATATTGAATATTGGGAAGAATCTTGTAAGTATTAAGTTTACGCTGTGTAACCAATAACAAAAAAAAAAAAAATTATTATAATGACCCAAAATTCTATAGGGGCCTATGACTGATTTAACCTGATTGCCATTTATTTCTTCCTTTCCCCTATTTCACATTTCCCATTTTCCCATTGGAATTTTTAATTCGCCCAGAATTTCAGGGATTTTTTTTTTTTTTTTTTTTGTGGAGGAGGCGCTTTGTTATGCTCTATATTATACGCTCTGCAGGTATAGGTGCCCTTTTGATTAAATCCAGGTCGAAACGGAGCGCGGGCGAAAACACGAACCAGAACGAAAACCATGAGATTTTTGCGGTATCTGTTACAAATAATAAAACTATGCCACATATCTCCAGACTTTAGACCTCTGACTTAAGCCTCACCATGCATATAGCATGAAACGTCGCCGCCATAGTTTTATTTCTCTGTTCTCAGGCTTCAAGCCCGAAGTCCAAACCTTTCCCGGAGCATTGAATAAAACACTAGCCAAAGAGTCAGCAGCACCCATTCGTTAAAAATTCCCCGCAAAAGTTTGTATTCTGAGCACATAAAAGTACTCCCCCTAAAAGGATATCTGCGAGAAAAGTTGTTCCAAACGAATGCCCAGGTGTTATGTGATTTATAATGCTTCTGGTGGAAGATTTTTGGCCAAAAATTGCTCATGGATATTGGAAACAGTCGGGAAGAGTTAGTAAAGCACCGCCAGCTCCAGGAAGGTAGGTAGGTAAGTACAGGGTGTGTGCGAATCTACTACGCCCCTTTTCCACCCTCCCTCCCACCTTTCTATCATGTTTACTACACTTGTAGCCATACAGGAGTTTACAATCTCACGTAACTGGAAAATATTTCATTGAAATGCCCTGTAGCAGATGTTTCAGGAGTTGAACCGTAACTTTGAATGATTTTACCTCAACCAAAAAGATCTTGCTGTTTTCATCGGATAAAATGAGAACATAGGGCGATGCTGTGGGAAACAAAAAAAAAAACAGAGAGAAAATAACTTTTCATCCGCTCGTATAAAAGTGGAAAAATTAAACGAAAGGGGTTAACTCCTTATTGATATTTCAGTTGTGGTCAATTTAAGAAACCCTTTGGAGAAAGCTAATAAACACACACACACACTATGGTACACGCATACAGAGCCTTCTTTAGGCATGTACGGGCCCCTGAGTACACTGAGTTTGGGGGGCCCCTTTTAGAAAGCCAAAAACATATATGAAAACATCAACCCACAAAAGAATTTGTGTAGGTACGTACATATGTGAAGACTTTAATAGGTAAGTTTCACGATTACACCACCACATTTCTGTTTGCGCTTCTGAGGTTTCTGATCGAAGGGCATCTTGATGTGATGAGGTCGAAGAACAAATCTGTCTTTAGTTTCTCCAGGAGCAAAAAATAAATATAATTTAGATAGTTTGCTATTATGATCATATTGGACAGAAAGTGTTTTTTTATAATATAATACTTATTTTTATGAGACTGTTACCGTGTATCGTCCGTCATATTGAATCTATAATGACGTCACATAGCCCATTTTTCATTGTCACCAGATTTACACACGTATGCACAATTTCAAAGGTCTTACTTAACAAGAGGTAGTCGAAATCTTGATTATAAAGTTTTCCTCCGAAACCAGAGAAAAAAAGGCTGAGTAGTAAATATTTATTTGTGTAGGCAATAAATACCTATTTCCTCAATAAATACTGATTTTACTTTAAGTAAATACTTTTACTAATATCATTTACTTTCAGAATTTTATTTACTTGGCCCAATATCTACTATTTTTTGGTTTTTTTTCAGGAATTTGTTTAATATTACGTAGTTTTCACAATTTTTTCAGATTTCTCGGATTTTTTCTTTGATTCTCGTATTTTAAACCAAAATGTGTGCTAATTGAAAGTTTATGATAAGATAATGCTCTCAGAGAATTTCTAAAATGAGCATCTCTTTCAATTTTTAGGAACGAATGATCAAAGTTGACGAAATTGAGTTGTATAATGTGTTTCAGTTGAACTACCCCCACGAAAAATGACAATAAATTATAAAATATCTGAAAAAATTGTGTTCATGAGGCATAATTTAAGCTGATATTATATATAGCAATTGCCATATATTCATGGTTCGTTTTTATTGACATTCATCCTGGCAAAGGGGTGAAAACAACCCCTATCATGACACCCAGAAAATATTCATAAAAAATCGAAAAAATTTATTTCTGCACCATATAAATTACAAGATATATATTTTACCCTGTTTAAGGGATATATTTACCAATGTTTGTATATTTTTTATGTCACTGATATCTTTTTAGTATTCTACGCGACCTAAGTTTTAAAATGAGATAAGATAAACTTGATTATCTTCTTTCATTGTTGAGATATTAGATTTTTAATGTGAAAACTTTTATTATTTGTCGTTTTCTCTGAGTCTGAATGTTCATACAAGTCCGTTCACAACTAAAAGACAGTTATTCATCAAAAAATTAAAGCCATTTAAATTTGTGAAGTCAAAGTGGAAAGATGGATAATATTTAAAAAGCGTATTTGTGCATTATCATTGCAAGAGGTGAGAAAAGTTTGAGTCAAAAAGTGGTTAAAAAAAAAAAAAAAAAGAACTTCCAATAATTATTTATACCCCACAATCCTAAGGACATTATTATTATGGCTAATGTAACACTCTATGAATTCTTACTTTTCCACTTCCTTTTCATGAGAATTGACAGTCATTGGTTAAAATATTCAATTTCACACGACAAGTTTTGTATTAGTCGCCCAACTTAAAACTTTTTCTTCATCACATTTTAATGATTTGCAAAAGTTGAAATCATGACCTAACAACATAGTGGATTAAGGTTTTAACTTGGCAGTTAAATAGTTTTGCATAGTTTCAATACAATGCAATATTTAATTTTTATCTGAACTTCAACAATAAATATTTTTATTAGAATGGGTGAAGTAGATGTACTATAATATATGATATGATATACTTAAGAGAGTAGGAAACTCATTTCAAAATATTAAGAGTTAACAAATTTGCCTTTACAACGAGACAAACACCGCAACATTATCAACCTATTTGTCAACAAATGCAAATATTAAAATCAATTGCTGTATAAATTGAATTAAGGTGGCTTTTTGATGCAGCCCTTGATTAATTAATTATTTTAGATTCGATTTTTACACCTAAAATAAACCATCACATTTTTGTTTGGTTTATCAGTTCACACTACATATTTAAAACAGTTTAATCGATAGTGTTTAATTACAAATGCGTAAAAGACGTATATGAAGAGCTATTGATTTTAAAATTTATTATTTACACTTACAATAACACCAGAAATTAAACTGTAGAATTTGCATATAATTTGAAGGTGATTCTTTTTATGATAATTTTGCTAACATTGTTATATCGCACCAAAATAAACAAATTCCGACAATGAATTTTATTCAATTTGTGTAATTTAGCACATTTTAATAAGGTTCAGGTAATTTGGGCACTTCATTATCATCAATTTTCCCCACATAATTTAGTGTTCCCTTAAACTATGGGCAAACGTTGTAAAATGTTAACAACGAAATGGTAGGCAAAGCAGCGATTATTATTTATTTTTTTTCTTTCGTTTCCTCTCAGACCGAAAAGGGAAAAAAGTAGCAACAACCATCCCAATTTGCATATTTTGTCGATTATTTTCCCAGTGGATCAAGACCGGATCAGGACCCGAAAAGCAAAAAGCTGAAATAATTGCTTCTGTCTTTGTGGTTAAGATAAAAGCTCGAATGCCCTTTTCCGTTGCTCAGTTGTTTAAAATTTGATTTGCAAATTTCCTCCCCAGAAGTGCCTTTTTCTCCCTTAAATAGCACATCTCACCCTTAGGATCTTTCCTTTTTTTTTTTAAACTGTTCGAATACGGATAGGTAACATTGACTATTTTTTAAATTGTTAAGCCAATGGAAGGGGGACTAAACAATTTCCATTTTCATTTTGAGGAAAAATTTACATATATGGTTTAGTCATCGACCATTGAATCCAATTTGAATATGGTGACATTGACATGTCCTGGGTTTCTGTCGTATTAATTTTTTTTGGTAATTATTTTACGAATCTATTATACAATAAATTATTAAATTAAAACATAACAAAAAGATCTTAACAAAAAGTGGAAAGCAATTTATAAATACATAATAAGAATGAAATGAGTACTTCAATTATTGTTATAGAAACACATAAAAAACTTGCATACTATATATGCAATTCTAATATTTTAATTATTATAAACAAACTTTAGGGATATTTTAGCATATTTAAGGTTAATCAACAATTCAATTTAAGGTTAATCAACAATTCAATTTCTTCAAAAAAAAGAATAATAAAATCTCTTTAAGTTATTAACGTTTTTTATTTGAATATAAATAAATTCAAATAACTAAATATGAGTATAGTTACCTCGCTTCTTTATCAACTAAAATATGTAGTCTTCTTTTCACTGATATAATTAAGTTCTCAAATATGTTTTTATCTATGTTTCTCCATTCCTCATTAAATTTTTGATTTTGGTTCGGAAAAAGTATTAAACTGCCGTTAATTTGCCTAAATCTCCTGGTGAGAATACTCCATAAAATCTCGATCGGATTGAAATCCAAACTACCAGCCGGCCATGACAAAAATTCAATATTTTTGGTCCTAAACTAATTCCTTGAATGTGTTAATTTTCGTGGATCGCCACATTATCTTCCAAAATTAGGACAATCAACTTCTTTTTTCTTTTCTTAAATCGTGCCAATAAAACTACCCATCTGGATGGTCCAAATTGAATTTCTTTTCATCAAAAAAATAGTCTGCTTTTACTCTTCAGTACAAGACCTTTGGTTTTCTGCGAATTCCAGCCTCCGATCTTTATGGCTTTGGGTCAGACGCCGTTTTTGCATCCTTTTCCTATCTTTTTGCATCCTTTGACTTTTGAAATTACTTGACGTTTATCTCGTTCTGTTAATTTCGGATGAGCTCCCGGACACTTATTTTCATTGTATGAAAAGAGCTATAATCGGACGAGAGATTTCCTTGATGGATTGTCCCATTTCTTGGAACGCATAGGTTCTACCTCCTTCTTCTTCAGAGCCTCTTGGCATTATTACCAAAGTAAATTATTTAAGTTTAATTGTTTAATTCACGTTAAACAATTTGATATGATTCTCTGTATCTACATGAATATTAATTTCCAATAATTTGTATCGATTTTATAATTATTTCCGCTTTTTAACCTTTCAAATCGAGCACCAAATTGAAAATGACTTTTTTTTCAGTCCTTAAAGGGTATTTATAGCAAAGTACATGGCCTTTCTCCGACCGTGTAATAAAACAGTTGAACTATATTAGGGTATTTCTTAAGAAAATAATTCGATACTCTTCATCTTAAGTTGTGAATAAAAACACTTGTCAAAACCAATTTTGCCACAGAACAAATATTATATCATTTCTGTAGAATGTTTTCAGTAATTCACGGATTCACAAACGAAAAAGTTCTCTCACGTCACATTTTTGCAAAAAAATTGGTTTGAAAAGTACAAAAGTATTTTGACCATTTTTGCAAATTAAAAAATAACGAATTGTCGGAGCTTGTAAAGTAGCTTAAAAAAACCTTTATGAACGATTAGTTATTATATTCAAATACGAAATATGCCGTGGATTCCACTTTTTTCCATAAGCCAATTTTTGATGAATTTTTATAAGCCGAAATTGGATATTTTATACTTTTCAACCGAATTTTACTAAAAAATGTGACGTTATAGGACATTTTTGTTTGCAAATTCGTAATCTACGAACAAATACCATAGAAATGATATATAACTTGTTTTGTGGCGAATTAAAATTTGTCGATTCGTTTAATCATAAATTTATGGCTGTATTTTATACTTAATTTAAGCTTAAATATAATATTTTTTTTTTTTTTTTTGTAAACTATACGACACATCGAAAAACACCTTTCGAGCTTTATTAATACATCTTTCTAGTGTGTTAAACAATTCCAAAATTGTTTTTATTAAATGGCAGAATGCAACGATTTTCATGAGTTCCCTTTAAACATGGTATTAGACGGGCGCCATTAGAACTCGTGACAGGATTATCGAAAATAAAAAAAATAAAATCTTATAATATCTGAATATAAGCTATCGCCTTATCCACTCTGGAAGTAAAAAACGTTTTTTTTTTCTAATTTTTCACTAGAATTTAAAATTTAAATTTAAAAAAATATATTACTTTTTGCCCATAAAATTTTGACTCAACCAAAATCTGTAATTATGGATAAGACCATAGCGACTTTAGAATTAAGCAAAAGTACAAGCAGCATGATTTTTTGAAATATCTTATAAATTTAATTTTTTTAATTAATAAATCATTGTTTCAGCCTACTTTACCGACCTGTAGTATCTAAAGTATTGGGGAATTCGATTTGAAATTTTTGTATAACATTTTTGAAATAATATACAATAAAAATGTGGACAAAATTCAATTTTCTGATGGGAGAGTACCCTTAAATAAAAATTGCTCGTATTATGCATTATATAAGACAACTTTTCCCTTCGTGAGGCTTTATTGTATAAAATGGGATATGAAAAGAAACTCCTGATAAAGACAAATCAATTGCCATACTGCTTCCTACGTATTTTATGAAGTAAAAGTCAGTCTCATGAACTTTTAAATAAATCTGGGATGTTTTTCTTATAACGAATTAACTCCGAATAAAACATTTATCCCAACTTCCTGTAACATGATCTGAGCGTTAATTTCCGATAAAATCGACTTAATTTTGATGTCGACGTCTTTTATAATAACAAGTACTGAGAAATGAACAAGGGACTGTTCTTTTGATGAGGAGTAGAAGCCGGAAATATTTCTAAATTACCAACTAACTGCATCGTAAATTAAATCATTTTTCACTGATCTGTTAAGGAGCCTTCTTACCCAAAGAAGAAACGAAATCCTCATACCGTGCCCCAGCTATGCAAGAATTTCAGTCATTGATTTTATCTCTCTCTCTCTTGAAAAGTTATTCGTACTGAATTGTTTTAGGGAAAGATAATTTATCTTCAGCTCCTAAAGGACCATAATTAACTTTAAGCTCCAGAACGCGTGCTACTTATAGTTAGGAATATACGTCTTGAGGATATTTCGTCCCCCTTAAAAAAGGGTCGCAATACTTTTGAAAACATATTTAACTTTCATTTCAACCCGATATTAGATGAATGTGACAAAGTTTTATCCGTTTTTCGAGTTTTAAAGGGCAAAAGGATCTATGAGCTCTTTGTCCAAAAGAATTGTAGATATAAAATTACAAAAGAATAATAGAAGCGGCATCCTTTCATAAAGGGGAAAAGTATGGGGGGGAGAGGAAACTAAATTTATGTTCTTCATCTTCCTGTTATTTTTTCTTCCCTATTTTTTGTCCTGCTAGTATAGCATTATTGGAAAGGGTTTAATAGACGGCAACAAAATGGATTTTTCTCCCTGGACTTCCTGAATTGTTGATATTCATTTTTTTCCCCATTTTTTATTTTTTCATTTATATTTTTTCTGTGACCAACACCACGATGCTGAAAGTGATGAGAACTTGAAAAGAAAAAAAAATGGCGTAACAAGTTTAACTTAAAACGACCTGTCATGGGAGATATACCCTCATCAAATATCCGCAAAGAATTAAGATGACAGAAAGGAGGTTGACTTTGAATTTGCTCGGTATTCCGGCAGGTCTTTGTTTTTAAAGGGATTTTTTTTTATGTTTTTGTTATAAAAAAAATATATATAAGAGGAGTAAATGGGAGACGACATTTTTTTTCTCCATTTTCTTTATATTTTCCACGTAATGGTGGCTAATTAAAAAATCAATATTCTCGCAAAATTAGAACGTTATCTCGAGTGACGTGAATGAAACCTTCTTTTTGTTAAGAGAAGCAAAAAATAAATAAATTCTTTGACTATGCCTTTAATTAAGACCTGCAAGGGTGAAATTCTGTCAGTGGAACGTTTTAAGGATTTTGTGTTTTGTGGCTTTTATGCTGAGGCGAAGTACAAAATCTTTTTCGTCACCCTTTTCAAAGGCAAGACAGTATTATTTTTTTTTAGCTTTTTAGCTTTTTATGACATTTTTAGTTACTCGAAAAGCTATAGGCATGATTGGAATTTTACAAAAGTTTCAAGAGTTGTAGTTTAATATTTTTAATCTTTTCTTATATAAATTTCAGATCAATTCATTTAGACTTTTAGGACCGATTTTTTCACTCTCAGGTTAAATATAAAATATTTGTCTTATAAAGCCCTCCAAAAAATACATGAGAATTAAAATAGACTTTAGTAAAGACAATATCTTCAAAAAATTACTCCTTAAAACTTCTTAAGGAGCATTAATATCCAAGAAGTGGCATATGAAATGAGTCTGTGAAGGCGTTAGTAGATTTCCTAAAGAGTCCTTCAACTGATGAATTGTAATCTGATATTTCTAAAAAGTACTTATCGCTATCACAATTTTACAAATTAATCAAAATGAAATGATAGAAAAAGATTTTTATTATTAATTTAGTGCCTTAAACAAAACAAAAATATGTTCAAAATACTGTTGTTGCTATATAAAATTTGAATAAAATATAAAACAGTTTAAAATTCCAAAATAACTATTTTATTTTCAAATTTAATTGATTTTTGTATTTTGGATTTATTGTCTTCTATAAAGTCTAAGTGAATTACAAGGGTATATTTTTCTTCCTAAGTCTTCCCTATTACCTTTATTTGACTCTTGTAAAACTTATTTTTGTATTGTTCTTCGTTAAAATTGTTACCAGACTACTATTTACATTAATTATAAAATATTTTTGACTAAGATTACAATAAACATTTAATTGAAATATATTGTTTACTAAAGATGTTACACGGCTGTTATAAGGACTACCATTAGAGTAAGTTGTTACAGGAGTCCTATTAGGAATAGTTCTAAACTTAAACTTTAAAAGTATATTATGAACATGTACCATATTCCTGTCTAAATTTGTTGTAAAATCCCTAATTCAGGCAGTAGCCTGGATTCGAAATTTTAAATGACTCGTACAAAGCCAACTTATAAAGTTCTTATTTAAACTTGATATAAAGTGATTAACTTTCACACAAGATCTTGATTAGCTTTAACTCGTATAATGATCTTATAAGCTTTAAGTTAAACTCTTGAAAGAATCGGTTCTTACTTTTCTTATAATATACTAACACAAAATTATTTTAAGAGACTAATTAGAATAACACGTGTTTTTGTGACTCACCGCCAGAGCTGTAAAATATTGCATTATTTTGGAATGCATTAAAGTAGGCATTACCATTACAAGTAATGCAGTTTAAGGATGATTACCAGTACCATTACTAGTAATGGTAATGCAAGAAAATCGAATTACCATTACAGTTACTGGTACTGGTACTCCACCATTACTGCAATCACATTAGCATTACTTAGCAGTAATGCCAAGTACTCACATTACTCGGAATTACGTAGCATTACATGGCAGTACTTTGCATTATTCAGACTTATACAGCAGTACTCAGCATTACTCATAATAATAAATGCCAATTTGAAAGTATTTTTAATTTTGGTAATAAAATATGATATAGGTATATGAATAAATATATATTTTAATACTCATTAAAACATGTTTATTGTAATAATTTTGAGTAAGGCTGAGTACTACTGCTATACTGAGCAGTAAGCAATGCTGGTAATGGTAAGTAATGCTAAATAATACTCATGTGAGTAAGTAATGTTAGTAATGGCGAGTAATGCTAGGTAATGCTCATGTGATTACAGTAATGGTGAAGTACCAGTACCAGTAACTGTAATGGTAATTCGATTTTTTGCATTACCATTACTAGTAATGACAGTGGTAATCATTTTTAAATTGCATGACCTGTAATGGTAATGCATGTTACTGGTAATGCCATTTTTTACAGCTCTGCTCACCGCGAATGCCTTTAAAAGTAATATAAGCATGTTTTCACTACTATGCATCGATTAATTCGCTCCGACTAGGTAATCTCTTTTTTCCATTAATTTTCCAACCAACTGTCAAATGTACTGTCAAGTGAACATTATTGAGTTTGCGTTGTTTTGCACAATTGCTTGGCACCCCAGTATTTTCGTTTTGTTAATTTTTTATATATTTTTTGGCTGTAAGTTTTCTTTTTTTAGATATGACGAAAGCAAAATAAGAACAAAAAGTGCACATGTCCATAAATTCAGACATTTTATTTCATTTTATTATCAAACGAAATACTCAAATACACTGATTAATCTGTCATGAATATTGACAATCATATGTGCCTGTAATGAAGAAACCAAATTTCCAACATTTTCCAGGTTATCTCTATTAACCAGTCGATTTCGATTGGTTAATTTCCTGATGGGTTAGTTAACCTATCCCGATGATCCTCAGGTCGCGAGAGTGTAACCGACTAAAAAACCGGATCGGTTAAAGTAAACATAAGGTGAAGAAATCGATCCTTAACGTTTTATAACGTTGAAAAGCATCATAAATCAAGAAAATTTTACAATCAGACATAAACCAGATAAACAGACTGGCAGACTAGTCATAAATCTATTAACCAATTGAAATTTCACCATTGAATTGCATTAAAGATACACCTTAAGGGCATAAAATCAACTCACTATAAAATATATGGCATAATTTCTGCGATTCAATGCAATTGTTTTGCGATATCCGCAAAATTTGAAACAATATATCCCTAGGCCATAAATGACCATAAATTATTCCCCCGTATATACAGAGCAAGATTAGTTCGAAGTCATGAATAAAATGGAAATAGTGCCTATAAAAAGTGTCAGTTACAAATTTGTATACCATATACCTGTTCACCTTTTTGCTTGTTACATAATATAACTTGACAGCTTTTTTTCATATATTGCAAAATATTGGAATATTATTGGACGAATTTGAAAGGTTCGCATAAGGGAAAAGTATTTTAATAACATTTTTTTCCCATTTTCGGACTTATTGTTAAGAGCTTGAGTAGCAATTCGTTGTTGGTTTTGACAGTTCATAAAAAGAAATTCAATACGTGACAAAACAAAAATTGGAATTTTAGGAAATTCAATTCTATTCAGAAAAAATAGAGGGTATATTTTCTGTTCGTGTTCCAATTAAACACATCTCATAGACCAGAAAGGAGCCTGCAAAATATCTGGCACTTAATTTGGTATTGTACGGTTGGATGTTTTAACCCCGAGAAATAATGTGCAAATGCAATCCATATTTTGTGGGATGAATTGCAAAAGACGGGTTTTCATATGGGAAGCTGCATACATGTATGTAGCCCACCTCTTTAATGCAGCACAATCCAATTTATGTGGATTCTCTATTGAAAAATATACTCCCGCGATTTAAAGGTAGAAGTCAAGGATTTTACTATATACGACCTTTACAATTGCTCATTTGTTTTATTTTCTATTTTTTTTTTTACTCTTTCTTCAATTGCCATTCTGCACAGGCAGAGGGTATGTAACATTCAACAGTGGTGCGCTGTTGAAATCTCTTAACCCACTTTCTAAGGACTTTAGAGAAAATTTAATACAGCAACTCCGGAGGAACTTGGTTAATAGTTTTTAAATGAAAAATGAATAAAGCGGCCAAGGGAGGTTTTGGGATGGGGCATATTAAGTGCGCACATTCAATTCAGTTCCTTCATTTCCATTTTAATGTTCAGTGGATAGGGCCTTGGGACGGTCAAGAATCATCATACAGTATCTAAATTTGGCATAATTTCTTTTAATGTTCACATTATTATGCCAGCTGCTCCCCCTGTATTCGTTCCAGCCCTTGTAAGCTAATGAAAAACTTCTCGGCAAGCGAGTCGGAACCCATTTCAAGACCCAGCTGAAGACATGCAATGTGCAGCGTCACAGTACAGTGCGGTACGGCGCAACGAATTCATATTTATGGGCAATAAATCAATGCATTAATCCAGACGATGAAGCTTTAAAGCTGAGGAATGTTCGTGCAATACGCAAGCTGGAAGAAATATGTCTTTTTGGAATCTTTAGTACGACATTCAGCATAAGGTATGTGCTTTTAAAAGGGAGAAAATATGCATTTCTTAATTGGGTCGTGATAATTAATACTTTTTTTTTAAATCCAGGAATTTTGAAAGTTCGTTATATCTTATAGCTTCCTCTAGCTTAAGATTTTATCTCCTCTCTCTCCCTCTCTTACGGATTCTTTTTTTTACTTTTTACTTCTTCTTTAAGAATATACATCCCAAAATATGTAGTAAAAATTTCAAGTAGAAAATACTAAAATTTACGAAGTTATAATGAGTTATAGTAACCGAAGTGAAAAAAAGACATTTACACAATTTTAGCAACTATTCAAATAATCGAAAATGTCGTCTCATAAAGCAGACTAGAATTATAAAATAACATAGAAAACATTTTCTGTTTTGTATACAATAAAACAAAAGGTCGCAATTTTAGTGGACAAAACTCACAAAAGAACATTTTGAACCTGAAATAACAGATTTTCATAAAATTTTGCAGAAATGTTAAACTTGTGACATTTAAAAATTCGTTTTGAAACCATGCTTAAATTGGTTCTTTGTGATGGGGAAACCCCCTTCCAAAGATCCTAAATTAGCGGAGATTAATCCAACTTTTTTACGATCTTTAACAATTTATCAGTTGTGGACACTCAACAGATTATAAGAATCTTATATTTTTTGGTATATATATGTTTGTTTTCACTATTGGCGCAAAAAATAAAATAAATACAACGATCTTTTAATCACACTGTCGTCACAACAAAATCCGTCAGCGGAGATTATTTCATTATCATTTAAATATTAAATAACCATCGAAATTAAAATCGTAGCTGCTTCCATTATTGAATTATTGACAAAATACAATTTTCAAAAGTTAATCAACCTCACCTTCACTCAAGAACAACAATCACATTCATTATAATGAAGATTAAACCAAAAAGGATAAGTGAGTGAAAGGAAAAAAAATATAATAATATCAAACATATACAATCCAAATATACAAATACAATGAACAAACATGTATCAACAGATATTAAAAAAATTTAATTCTTTAACCAGTTAACTGTGATTGACGAGTATACTCGTCATGCGTAGAAATCAGTGACCATTGGCTATTTAAATTGCAATTTTTGATAAAAACAAAACATATTCTCAAATTTAAAGATGTTTAGAATATTTTGAGGCTATGCCGGAATAAAACAAACAAGTAGAAAATATAAACAGTTTGAGATGATCTCATGCGTCCCGGTATGCACTGGTTGAAAAAGTTTACCAGTTCGCATAATGAATTTATTTATGTGCGATGATCATAGGCGTGCGCACAGTGGGTGCCGTGGCACCCACAAACGACTTTGGCTAGGCGCCAAATTGGGATGGAATAAAAATTTGAAGGCAAACAAATCTTAAACGGAATTACTCTACTTCTGTAGCTTATTCCTAAATTCCAATGATGATTGCATTCAACTCCTTGCCACCCTTCCCGTTCGCTTTACTACATAAATAATAATAATCCGAATGCGCATTGGCTTTTCCTTTTCGTTGCTTCAGTGTGTACTGAAACAGAATGGGTGTATACAGGGTGTTCAGAGGTAAGAGGTCAATACTGCAGGGGGTGAAAGGTCAGACCGAGACAAGCAAAAAATCGTATGGGTGGGGGGGGGGGGGGGGGGCATCTCGCACCTTTTGGCAGTTACAGGGTGATTCGTAAATCAGGATTTTGCCTTATATGGGAACCGCTCTTGTATTTTTATCTTTTTTTCTACGCATCGCAGCGGCCCCAAACTGATTTCAAAAAATCACTATGTGGAAGCCCTTTCCAAAAAAGTTTACACCACCCCCCTATCCCCAACCCCTTGGCCGCAATCCCCCCTGGAAGTTGAAAAAATTAACTTTTATTTCACGATTTTTCACCTTTCGCCCCACTTTTCTCCGAAATTCATGTTATTAACATACCTACTTTTTATTTTTTTTAAGTTGCCTATCTAATTACCTTTCCAAAAAGGTGCAACATGCCCAGGTAGAAAAGGGTTGCAAAAGTCCTGAAATTAAAACATCCTCACAGGTACCTAATTACTTTATTGCACCATAATGGAAAATGTCGTTAAGTAAACAATTTTTATGACAGCAAGTTCGGAAATGTTTGTTTAGGAAACAGAGGTAGTACATTTTTATTATTTCAGCAAAACAGTAATAGAATAATAAATGTAATCTCGTTAAATAGCGTTATTAGTTTATTATATCCAGCATTGACTCTTAAGTATCCTGACGCTCCGTTTCTAATACCTCCTATGAATTATGGTATAAAAATGGGTAAGTTTGAAAGGACATTGAACACAGTTGAAGAAGCAATCGATAAAACCGGGTGTTTAATAGAAAAAATTAAGATAAAATGGCAGAATTCAGTGTTGAAGAGTCTGCCGATATAATTTACGTGTACGGTTTAGTAGAAGGAAGTGATAGTAAGGCCGTACGAGAATACCAAAGGAGATTCCCGAATCGGCATGTACCCAAAAGAAAGGTATTTTCAAGGACTTTCAGAAGGTTAAAAGAAACCGGAAGTGTAACCACCCCCAGAGCAGAAACGCGAGCAGGAAAATCGGCCGAGTCAGCGGACCCTGACCAACAAATCCTCAACATCGTCAGGAACAGCCCTGTAATAAGCATCAGGCAGGTCGCACGAAGGTCAGGATTGTCTTCAGGGGGAGTTTGGACCGTTGTGAACCGAGAGGGACTACATCCATACCAGCATATCCCGGTCCAAGCACTACAGGAAGGAGATTCCGAAAGACGATTGCAATTTGCACTTGGCTGTTCGAGTCTGACATAAAAAACAGAAGGTTTCTAGACCGAATTCTGTGGACGGATGAATCGCAATTCACCCGGGATGGCATCACAAACTTCCACAACCTCCACACCTGGTCAGATGTGAACCCACATAGGACAAGGTGTCGGTCCTTCCAGCAAAGATTTAGTGTCAATGTCTGGGCTGGCATCATCGGCAACCAGTTGATAGGACCCTTCATCTTGTCCCAAGTGCTGAATAGTCAGCTATACTCGGACTTTTTGGAGAATACCCTTCCGGATCTGTTGAAGGACATCCCCCTGGCCACCAGAAGCGCAATTTATTTACAGCTCGACGGAGCACCTGCGCATACTGGGAACATTGTTAGGGCAAGGTTGAATGAACATTACTCAGAGCGCTGGATTGGACGAGGTGGACCGATTCTTTGGCCTGCTAGGTCACCGGACCTTACCCCACTGGACTTTTTCTTATGGGCAATGATGAAAGATGAAGTTTACTCAAGACCAATCAACACCAGGGAAGAATTAGTTACCAGGATTGGGACTGCAGCCACGAAAATACGGGAGAGACTGGCTACCATAGACCTCAAACGTGAAATAAAACGAAGGCTACTTGCATGAATCGAAACTAGCGGAGAACATTTTGAACAGCTTTTAAAGGACATACGTTTTAATTGTAATTAGTTTTTAAGCGAACAAAATGTATTTTTTAGTAAACTTAAGTATAATTTCCTAAAAATTCGAATTATCATGATATTCTGTAAAAGGATTTTTGTAAATAAATTTTCGTATCCTTTTCCTACCTGGGCATGTTGCACCTTTTTGGTAAGGTAATTAGATAGGCAACTTAAAAACAATAAAAAGTAGGTATGTTAATAACATGAATTTCGGAGAAAAGTGGGGCGAAAGGGGCGAAATCGTGAAATAAAAGTTAATTTTTTCAACTTCCAGGGGGGATTGCGGCCAAGGGGTTGGGGATAGGGGGGTGGTGTAAACTTGGAAAGGGCTTCCACATAGCGATTTTTTGAAATCAGTTTGGGGCCGCTGCGATGCGTAGAAAAAAAGATAAAAATACAAGAGCGGTTCCCATATAAGGCAAAATCCTGATTTACGAATCACCCTGTAACTGCCAAACGGTGCGAGATGCCCCCCCCCCCCCCCCCCCCCACCCATACGATTTTTTGCTTGTCTCGGTCTGACCTTTCACCCCCTGCAGTATTGACCTCTTACCTCTGAACACCCTGTATATGGGTGGATTGTAACATTGAAATTTCTTCACGCCTTTCATTCAGTTCGGCGGCCGCAAACTCCTCACTGCTCTCGTGTTTCAGCTGAACATGTTTACAACTGCAGGAGTAGAAAAGCGTTTTCGTTATTTTTGGAAATAATAAAAGTGAAAACTACAAAGAAATAGTGGCTAGAATGATAGAGAAATATGAGAAATTAGGATGTTTAATGATTCTTAAACTGTATTTCTTGGATTCATTCAGATTATTTCCCAGTGAATGTAGAGGATTTCAATGAAGAGCAAGGGGAAAGGTTCCAGCAAGATATTAAAACTATGGGAAAAATATATCAGGGCCGATGGGATGAAAACATGATGGCTGAACTAATGTGGTCAAACCGACCCTAGATTAGGATTCAGCGACGTCAAAAACACAAAGATATTAGTCCGTTGCACAGACTTCTTTTTTTTTTGTGGGGCTGTGTTATTTTTAATCTAATTTTCTTTCCCATTATTCAAACTGCTTTATACTCTTCTTTTATCAGGTAAAACGTAAGTAATTAACTTATACAGAAGTCTTATGCGAATTATCAAATTTTTAATATTTAGTTGCAGTTTTTGAAGCATTTACAAAATATATATTATCCTAGTATCGAAAAGTAATGGAATATATAAAGGGGTCTGAAGAAAATGATATTTTCAGAATAAAATACTACTTTATGATCAAAACATAAATATGTGCGGTTGACAGTCTACTTCCGGCGCGGAAACCCACTTCCAGTAGGGGGCGGAAGTGACAAAGTCCCTTTTAAACCCAGCATGCACAAGTTATGACGTAGAATGTGAATTCGCCGTACAGAAAAACCCAATTCAGCCGTTAAAAGTTCTACTTTCGGTCTGAATATTCCACTTCCGGTGGAAGGCGGAGGCGATAAATTCCCCATTTAAACCCAGCATGTGTAGAATGCAGAATGTAAATTCGCTGTACAATATTGCAATTCCGGAATTAAAGGTCTACTTCCGGTTTGAACAACCTCAAAGGTCATTTAGAGGACGAAAACTTATTTTTTTAAAAAAATGTTTCGAATGAGCGGTGTGAATTTTTCATCTTGGAATCCGAATTCGAGATCAAAATGTTACCATTCAATTAAAAAAAAGATATTTCCGGTCTAAATAACGCACTTCCGGTCGAGACCGGAAGCTGGCAATTCCACCAATCGATACAACATACCCACTTTACTTAAATGGAGCAATCGCCTTAGCGAAAAAAAAGTTTTTGGTCGATTCAGAAGGGGTTGACTGGTGGTTTTGGACACCCTGTGTACATTAGGGTGCTTTTTTTTCGCGACTACTTTATTTTTCACTCCCACCTCGAAATTTTATGGGAAATACCTAAAAGAAAATTCCCTGAAAATGTTAGCCCTTAATATTAATATTAAGTGCTCGCCCAAGGCGTGCAAAGATTTCCCGTTTAACCCATTAATGCGCAAAACGAGGATTTTGTGCGCGCAAGTTCAATTGTACGATTCGAATAGAAAATTGGGGCGAATTTCCTCCAAATTCGTATATAAGGGGTTTTTGGGGTGCTCCTTCAGAATCTTGCATTTGTTTTGCATAAAAACTTCAAAAACACTATTATTTTTTGGGTTTTTTAAAAAAAAGTGCCGATTTTTTTTGGTCATTTTTCGTCTCAAAGTCGATTATCTTCTCGTTGCTGCTATTGAATGATCATATAACTACCAGAAATCACGGTCCGAATGTCTACACTTTTTCAAACCATAGTTTTAAATTTTTTTTTTTTGCTTTGGTTTTTGCAAAATGGCCGTTTTGTACAGCAATGTAATAAAAAACTTTGCGATTTTTTTACACGAAAAGGATCAACTTTACAAAAAAAAATTTATATGACAAAAAGTACTTATAATTAGCCAAGGAAACATGTAAATTTTTTCAGAATTTTTTGGACTATTTTTGGTTTTTTGGATTTGGCAAATTTTTCAAAAATCCAGAAGGAACACGTGTGACATTTTTGGATTTTTCAAAAATTGACCAAATCCAAATAACCAAAAATAGCCCAAAAAATTCTGAACAAATTTGCGTTTTCCTTGGCTAAAATTACAAGCACTTTTTGTCATATAAATTATTTTTGTAAAGTTGATCCTTTTCGTGTAAAAAAATCGCGAAGTTTTTTATTACATTGCTGTACAAAATGGCCATTTTGAAAAACCAAAGCAAAAAAAAAAAATTCAAAACCATGGTTTGAGAAAGTTTCGACATTCGGACCGCGATTTCTGGTAGTTATATGATCATTCAATAGCAGCAACGAGAAGATAATCGACTTTGAGACGAAAAATGACCAAAAAAAATCGGCACTTTTTTTTAAAAAACCCAAAAAATAATAGTGTTTTTGAAGTTTTTATGCAAAACAAATGCAAGATTCTGAAGGAGCACCCCAAAAACCCCTTATATACGAATTTGGAGGAAATTCGCCCCAATTTTCTATTCGAATCGTACAATTGAACTTGCGCGCACAAAATCCTCGTTTTGCGCATTAATGGGTTAAAATACACGTAAACTTTGATTTTTTTTCTTCAAAATTCTACAGCTCAGGGGCATTTTATGGTATAATCTTGGTCAATGGTAGAGTTTTTTCAGGATTGAATGCTCTACAAAAGTGTCCATTGCGGCGTAACCCTAACTCCCAACAGCGAGGTAGTACGGGTCACTAAACCCAATTTGTTCATAAAATTCTCGTTTTTTTTACCCTATCTCGTAAATATCAAGAGCTACAAAAAAATGTAAATGACAAACGTGTAGGAAATTAAATTTCCTACAAAAGAGTTAAGGGCAGGTTCTCCTACTTTGAGCGAAAAAATCGACTTTTTTTTTTTTTGGGTACTTAGGATCGAGTTAGGAACTAGCGGTTTTTTTTGTGGTCATTTATTAATATAAGTAGAACAGAAAAAAAAATTTTTCAAAAAAAAAAAAAATCCAAAATGGCGGTTCCAGCCAACGGTTTTCCTGACAGTGCGCGACGTGCAACGACTTGCGCGCTGCATTCCCTAGGGTGGGGTAATCATCTGAAACATGAAATTCAAAAATATTAAACATTGTCCCCCGGCCCTGAATGTTTTTTTAAACAAATTAAACGTTTTTTGAAAAAACTACACCACTTTGAAAAAAAATCCAAATTTTTCGTCATTTTTTTCCCATAAAAATCGGCTCAAAAAATTGTTTATTTATAAAAATGTAAAAAAAAAAAAACATTCAGGGCCGGGGCAATACATTTCTCTAAATTTAGCACTTTATATCAAGTGAATTGGACAAGTGAATTTTGAGCTAGAGTGCAGCGCGCACTAAAATCTGACAATCGTGGCAAATCGCGTGTAAAGTTTCGCTTCACATTTTCACTCTGAAACGCGTACTTCTGTCGATCGTTTTCAAGATTTTTGAACTTACCCTCAATCATCTATGCCAGGCCCGTACAAAATTCCTCCTCTGCTTCAAAAAGCGCATTTTGTTCAATAAGTAGTTGTCGTTTTTCAATGTATAACAATGCGCCGAGCATGAATGAAGGGAGCTCCCGCAGCGAAAGTAGCGAGCCGCTCTGAGCGCTCGTCCGGCGGCCGGCGCGGTGCACACTTCTCTTAAACACGCTGTATCTTCCAAAAAAATTAAGAAATCAAAAAATCCTTTCGGCAACATAATTTAGACATGTTACCGATTTAAAAAATGTAAAAAAAAAAAAAATCGATTTTTTGATCGCAAAGTAGGAGAACCTGCCCTTAAGGAACGCCAAATCGCTAACATCGATATTTCTTGAGAAGTTGAGGTAGTGTTTCTACAATTTAGCTCAATAATCCATGAAAATTTCACTCTACCTCAACTTCAAAGTCCAATATTTCAAGAAATATCGATGTTAACGATTTGTTGTTGTCAACTTTTTGGTAGGAAATTGAATTTCTTTAGGAAAATTG
Source organism: Dysmachus trigonus (assembly GCA_949715965.1). NCBI lineage: Eukaryota > Metazoa > Arthropoda > Insecta > Diptera > Asilidae > Dysmachus > Dysmachus trigonus. Next base: position 17,243,526 of record OX454320.1, read on the forward strand.
CATTTCTCTGTCATAGTTTAAGGTAAAAAAGAGCATTTAGGGTTTACTGCACCCGGTGTATCACGCGTAAAGCTTATCAATCATTTAGGGTTTACGGCTTTTCTACAGGAGGAAGTCTTCACTCGTGAGACCTCTCCCTTGTATTCACCACATATTTGTACATATAAGAACAAGTGCAAAAGGCGGCATTTTTATTGTTGGCACTCACAATAAGAAAATCCTGCGCACGCCACTGGCGATGATAACGTTTTTTAGATGTTAACCAAAAAATATGAAACTACAAGAACTCTTGTCAGTCTGAAAATAATTTAGATTTTATAAAAGAATTGGAAGCTGTCGGGCAGAGAAAGGGGCTAATTGCATGAATGTCAACAAAAAATTGCATGAATGTCAACCAAAAACAAAGCACATGAACTGAGAGGCACAACATTTTCTTGGAAATTGTCTCCCTGGGTTTAGTGTTCCAAGAATTCAATCAATTTGTTTACCAAAAATAAGCAAACGATACTGACTATCCCACGATTCATTCAAAAATTCATAGAATGATCACGATCTGAGGAGAGGTTTTTGTGCATGGCCTTATCTACCAGCGCAACTTATTCTGTGATTGACGAATATACTCGTCATGGCTCGATGAGGGCACCACAGTTAACTGGTTAAGTTATTTGAAAAAGTAACCCTCACTATACCATATTTAATTGCTAAGATTCGAAAGTATTAGTTATATTATACTGATATTATATTCATAACACATGTTAATAAACATAATTGTACATTTCTGATTTTTAAACTTGGTAATAGATTCAATCAATATATATGAGCATGAATTAAATATACCTAAATGAAAATTCTACGACAGCCAATTTCAGTCTTGAAGAATATGCCTCATATGCGTTGAATTAATTTTATATTTTTTCCCCAAAATTTAAAAAATTCATGATGCATTGACTCACCCGCCTGTTCGGACCAAATTCCTAAGCCATTTTCACCTAAAAATAACAAACATTGCTCTAAATGTTCCAACACGATATAAATTTTAAGTGTTTTTGTCATTTCACTCGCTTTATTTATAAGCTTTATTTAATTCTTGAATTAATATTATAATATTTTCATCCACTCTTTTGGTTGAAAAACAACTTTGATAACATCTTTATCTATTGCTTTTAGTGTATTTATGAAAGGCACACGTTTTAAAAGTCCATAATTTCCGTAAATTTTTTTATATTGCAATTAACACTAGTAGTTCATTAATACCTTATCTTAGTATGAGCCGTACCGATGTACATATTTATCGATCATGTTTAGAAACATTAAACGAAGAGACTTCCATAGAAAAAGTTTACGTATTTTAAGAGTTGTCGTCTCTTATTAAAGAATATATCAAAAGCTCCGCATCCAGGCATCCTATAGGCGATAAATAAGGAAGTTTTTGTTTTTCATGGTGAGTTAGAAAATGCATATTCATAAGCTTCTTAATCCACTTTGGGCACAAAATTCTAATGGGTCGAAAATCCTTTAATCCGGTATTATGGACGATAGATTAAAAAAAAGGTCATTTTAAGCACAGAACGGGCAGTAAAAGTTCCTCTTGGTAGGGACAAAGGAATCTTTAAGGAATTTTTCGTATCTTAACTTTATAAATCAGAAAATTTCTAGTCACAGTGAGTAGCAAAGTACTCAGACTCTGTTGCTTGCAATGACAATTACAGAAATTCCCGAAGCTTACAAATCGAGAACAGATTTTCTTTCCCACGCACTTCCCGATTTTCTCTGGTGCCGGAGGATAAAAAGGACGAAATTCCCAGCACCTTCATTTCATTCGGGTTCGCCTTTCGATTTGAACAATTCTTCTCCTTGACTGGCCGCGTAAAATGCCAAGAAGATCTCTTCCCCTTAAGTATCCTTTACATTCCGCCGCCGAAGGATTGTCGACTTATTATATTTGCAGTGGACTCCTCTATCCCCGGAGTTGAATCCTGGAAGTATTCGAGAAAGATATTGCGCCCCAAAGTACGTTAGATTGATCAAATTGTATTCTGGAAAGGGCTTCAATGGCGATGGCGATGGCGACGAACCCTATACTCAGCAACATACGGGGATAATATTAGCTAGCCATAGAAGGGACATGTGAGACTTAATGAAATCCCATTCGCCAGCTTGTTTCGTTGCCCGACGTCTAGCAAAGCAATTTAATGTGTCTCATATCAAAGCATAAAGTCAAGAGGAGGAATCAATCTGTACCTAATCGGGGGAGCCCCCGGTTTTCTGTTTTTATGAGATTCCTGTGTGCTGTTATTTATTACAGAGATTGGTTCATGACGAAGGATTGTTCCGCTCTAGCACATAAATCAATCAGTCACACACATTTCATAAACAAATAAATCAAGCCATTTCCCGCCTGTCTAATATTTTATATTTCTTGACGTCAAGAATAAGTCAGCAAGAAGTTACCGTCCGGGATTTGGATATATAAGGTCTGGAAAAGCCGTGCACGGTGACGTTATAAAGAGCCAGAAAAAATAAATACACCATACAACACCAACTTCCGATGAGGGACGGAATGAGTGGAGCACCAAAAAATGATTTAGAGTTTTTGGGGGCTCTTATATAATTTTTTTTCGTTTTTTTTTCGGACTCACAACTCCTCAGAGTCGTTTCGAGGGTGCCTGCGTGTGTTATTATGTTTAACAATTCAGTAGTTGAGCAGTTGCTGCGACTTCTCCTAGATTTATTGATTGCGAGCAGTCCACTCGAATTACATGCTGCATATTTAATGAATATAAAATATTTTGTTGCTCCTCTTTGCTCTATGCTCCTGTCGTCGCCACCACTGACGGTTTTCAATCTAAATTATTAACATCGAATGGTGATTTCGTGGGAACGGCAGGATGTTTTGGCGGCTATATATATAATATACCATGTACGAAAAATAAAAATAAAAACCAATATACATTTCATGAAATAAATCTTTTAATCACCACATCCGTCAGACAGAACAGACAGATTATATTAAAACCACCCCCATACGCCCTTGAGAGACAGATCGAAATTTCAGAAAGCAACACAACGAAAAAAAAAAAAAAAACGTCCAATTTTTTATTTTATTTTTCATAATTCATGCTCTTAAGCACGCCTTCATAGACGGCTAAATTATGTTACAGGTAACAAAGCCTGCCCCCTCGTTCATATCTTATTCAGGCTAATGAACTACGCTCCTATGCGGAGCATCTTATGAATTTCATTATATAATTAATGAGGACACCCAAGAAGTCCTCTAATAAATTAGAAGGGCACAATAAAAATCTAAGCACGTACTTTATCTGAGTCAAATATGGCATTTTGCTCCTGTAGTAGAGACTATGCTTATAATTATGCAGAATTATAAACGGCAACCGTAAAAAAAAAATAAAGTAAAAGTACGGAAATACCTGAAAGTTTCTGTAACCTCCGGCACACGACTTGGCAGAGAATGTAAATTACTTGGAAGATGATGGGCAGTGATATATTCTTAGATCTAGAGTTAAGACCTGCTCATCATAAAGCAGTAGATATACATTAGCGTTAATCTCACAACGAATAAATTTTATGTTCAGTCCGAGGGAAAAATAATTAGTAAAAAAGACAGGAAACTCGTAAAATATAAACCTACTTCCTGCGTTAAGGTATTTATGCGCTATTTTCATTTCAAAGGAAACATTCACAACATTTTACAGCAATTATCCAAGTAATTGTTTCATTTTTATTGAAAATAAAAATTCCATCAATAAAATACTTTTCATAGCAATTTTTCTTTCTTTTACGAATAACTAGTTTTGTTCAATGATATTCCTGAAGTCAGCTTATACCTAGAACAAGTAAATATTATATGCAATGGGACAAAAAAATTCTATGAAATTGGTAGGTACTGCAATTGTAAAGGATGGCCCATCAGTTGGTTTCTTTTTAAATTATATGTTATTTGGACACAAACAACTAATTCGCGCTCAAAAAACCAACAAAAATACAATATCAAATCTCCGGAATACAAAATGAATAAATTTATGCCAAAGTTTCTAGAATTTCTAGAAATCTATAAAACCTAGAACTTTCGGTATAATTTTCCTTTAAACTTCAATTTTTTTTTTTTTAATTTTAGATCAAGTGGTTTCGGAAAGAAAGAGAGGTTCTATTTTCGAATATCTTTATCATATGATCGAAGCAACTAATTTTTTTAGTTACTTTAACTTTAATCTCCAGAAATTTAATTTATTCGACCAGATTTGGGTAAAATTGCTGGGAACATAAAATTTCCTTTTAAAAATCTGGCATAAATAAATTTTGCAAGTTCCAAACCATATGTTACTCTTGTATTCCTAAAATCCAATTAATATTGCTTACTTCAAATTCGCTTGAACATTCTAAAATAAAACACTCCGATTTATTAGAATTGAAACAAATTGGATTAGAGTTCTCCTCACAGATTGTGATGACACGTTGCAGGAAAATTAATTTGATGTCACTTCCTGCGATATTTAACATTAACATTTCGAAAACCGATTTTTTTACGGAACAATCTTTAGCATTTTTACTGAAAATTGCATTACAAAGCAATCGTTAATTAAAGAAATTAATTGTTGAAAAATTCCACAAGAATGCTTATAATAAACAATCTATAGAAAATTATTTTATTCGATTCATCAACAGTGACAAATTTGAGGTTCTTAGATGAATTTTCTTTTATTTTGCCTATATTCAGGATTCTCGAAAAATTATTTCCACAGGATGGAATGAAAGAACTAATGGATTTTTTACGATTTTCACTTTGAATTGATATGCGGAAAATCGCGTAAAAGTGCAAAAGGTATTCTAAGATTGTGAGGTTTTTATCTATTAAAATACAATATTACATATTATACATACTATTTAAATTAAATACATATTGTGCATATTATTAAAAAAAAAAAAAAACTTGCATTCGCCTATTTTTAAAAAAAGTTTGAAAATTATAAAGACGATTTTCTCAAAAACAGATTTTTTTATGCAATTTTGAAATTTCATAACAATCTACACAAAATCGGCCAAGTGCGAATGAAGCTATACTTAGATGCTTTTTATAAAAACAAAAAAATTTAATCAAATCGATTTTAGAATCCGGCCAAGTTTACACACTTCCTTAACTTGGCTGGGAAAATATTTATATTTAAAAAATTCTACGAATCCATTTTGCTAGTGAGATGAGAAAATCGCGAAAGACAAATTTAATTTATTTATGCATTCTACTTGACAGACAGTCTGGTAAATAATGAAGTTCTACCATTTCTAGCACAGAGCCCTAAAAATAGCAACGCTAAATATACTCACTGTTTACTTCTTCAGAGAAATTCCTAGCAGCTAATTTCATTACAGTCATACTTCATCACATTCCCTGAGGATGAATAAAACATAGATCACACGGGAATAAGAATATTCCTAAAAAATCAAAATTCAACTCTTTTATCACTCAACACATGAAGTACCTGGAAAAATAATGAATAAGTGATTCTATTCATTCTTTATAAAAATATATTTCTGACAAGTTACTGACTTCCTTGTTTATTTTGTGGGTTTAATTTTTGAATTAATTATACTTAGTTCTCTTTTCTTCATCCATATAAAATATTTACATACGTTGGCTATATTAAAATAAACGAACAACCTTAAAATGACTGAAATATGTTCCCCTTTGAAATACTGCGTTACTATTCACAATATTACGTCCTAAAATTTTAAACTGGATTATCCTTAATTACATATGGGATTCATATCTCTCAGAGGTTTAATATAATTCGCTTCAATATCAAATTGCTTAATGGGGCATTAAATTTGAAAAATAGGATTGCAGAAAGAGTTAATTTTTTAAAGTTTATCAAACCGATAGATTCACTCTTTTAAGACTACTTTATAATATGATAAATTAAATTTTATTGTGTTAAATTTATTTGAAGTCTTCTCATGAATTTTGATAAAACTTTGTATGAACGTTCATATTCAAGTTATTCTTCAATTCTTCTATACTTTAAGACATATAGTATTATTTCGAAGTCAAAAATAAAGGTGTATTTTTATTCAGAATGGTTGGAGCTATGTTCCCTATCAGAAATAACTAATTTCTTAAAAAAATTACAAAATACCGTCGACCACTTTTACGATTTTTTAATCACTTAGTTTTTTCTTCGTCTTTTTTCAGCGAGTTGGAACAGCGATCGTCTGGAAAGTAGAAATCAATTTCTTCATTTAAATTTCCAACGAACGCCCCATGTCGGAACTCTCTCCACAAATCGGTTCTTAAAGTACCCTTTTTTACTTTATTTCCTCCAAGACCTTTGAATGAATCTCAATTTACACGCGCCCATTTTCATACACTATTTAGCGAAAACAAATTTTTAGAAACGATTTTCGAGGCATTGACAGGGAAATATTTTTAGCCGCGTTCTTGAAAGCCCTTAACTCTTTCTTTGCTTGAGCTTTCCATTAAACAGTCACCGCAGCCGTTGAACTTACATTTAGGATGGGTAAAATTAAATCATCTAAAAATAAACGCGCCTTATTTATTTTATACCTATACTCAGTCCGTAATTCAGCTTAATAGGGAAATAAATTCCTAAAATCAATATATTTTTTCTATATAACAATAGTATGCACGGACTATTAACGACCAAAGAATCGATATCTACACGTAAACTACTAAAAAGCGATAAGTAAAAACTTTTTAACAAACAACAAACTGACTTAAAAAAGTATCGTATTATTATTATGACCAATAACTCTAATTTATTATGATTTCTTTATGAACAGATATCTTTTGAAGTCAGCGTCTTTACTGTAGAAGTAATCAATAAAATTAGCAAATACCCATCTTTTTTTCACATCAGCAGGTATCTGTAGCAAATTAACAAACGTTTAATATAGAGTAAACAATCAAATGCTGATTTAGTCTCATTGCCCTCTTTATGAGCCATTGAATAGACCCTTCTTATTATGAGAACTCCGCCTTCCTTCCTTGGCAAAGTAAACTAGAGAACCTGCTCGGCCTCCAAAAATCCAATCCGACTTACCAGAACCTACCCCAAAATATGCAAATCAACCTCTTACGAAAATGAGAACGTTAACCATTTAACTGCAAGCAAATACCAATTGCACATACAGTCTGCTCGCTCCTGGGAAGAAAAATTCGCCCTCGTTGGACGGGAAAAGATTGTGTGTAGAAAATTCACAGCATTTATATGGATGGAAGCTCATTCTCATTTAACGTTAAGTTTTTCCGCAGAAGGTGGAAATTACATCTATAAATACGTCAGGAATGCTGACTAAGTGATAAAAGAAAGAGCACATCCATGAAGGGTCTTCATGGGATTCTCGGGCAGCTTATGTGTCTTATGTAGTGTAATGAAAGAAGCACTTAGATCTGTTCACCCGAGCCGAACGTGAAATGAATTCGTTATTGCATTTTACCCCCTCGACGATACCCAGCACCCCTTCCCTGGACGGGAGGGACTCCTTCTGGCTAACCAGGAGCTCCCCAGCCTTCTCCACTACGCTCACCCTTCGGCCCCCCGATACACTGCCAAGGCCGAGATAGGGCTTTAACATTTTCCACTCATCGTTTGAAAGTTTATTTTTATTCGGTCAGTTTATCCGGTTTGCTTATAAAGTCCTAAATGAATCGACCACAACCTCTTAGATTGTATTAAAATAAATCCACTTAAATAGGCATTTTCTTGGGATCTGAGATAATTTTGCAATTCGATCTGGCATCTTGTACGGGGTCATTTTAAAACGAATTTTGTTACAACCGCTCCTTCTTCAACTTATTTATTTTCGCGTACTTTGCACAACATTTTATTGGTTTTCGATATTTAAAAAAGACTACTATGGGTATTTTTTTTTAGTTAATTAGAGATCGGTATACATTACTCTGTTTATTTACAAAATAAAAATGCTTTTTCGTGTTGGTCTGTCACAACCGACTTTCTCAGAAATCATGCGATTCGCCTAACTGAATACATCTTATTCACCTCCATATTTTGCACTAGTTAACGCTTTAAAATATTCATATAATTCCATCATTTTTAATATCATATTTATAAAGATGTGCGAAAATAGACGAGTATGCCCAAATTTCAGGTTTTATTTTAAATTTGCCGCCATTTATATTTTTTGTAATAAATTATTATATTATATTTTTGACACCTGCCAAGTAAGTAACACTGCGGTTAATAAATACGTAGCGCTACACGATTGAGCAACGCACCTTTATTATTAAACATTATTATCAATTTGGTGAACATTTTTCGAAACCTGTTTAGAGCAAGATCAAAGAAGCTCGTTCACAATGAAATGTTGAAGCTGCTATTCATCAACATTAAATCTACGACATTATTCACTTTACTACATAAGAATCTTCATCTAAATATCATATTCATAACTAGAAAGAAATCAAATTTTTTTCAATGGATATGCTAACAAACAAGCTTATTTTTTAAAATGCAGCTGACAATATTGTGACTGTGAATAAAGATCGATATCGAAGGACGATTAATAAATTTTTATGTGAGGAATTAGAGGCTATTAATGTATAAAATATGTGCTTTCATCAGGACGGTGCTGCGTGTCATACAGCCACTACGATACTAGATCTTTTGAAAGAAAAATTTGGTAATCGAGTAACAGATGTTGTGATTTGAGTCCATTGGATTTTTTCCTATGGAGTTTTTTGAAGAGTAAGGTTTATGCTAATGATCCTCAAACAATTAAAGACAGCTTAAGGGGGTAGTCCAGTGAAAAAATTTTTTTTTTAATTTTTTTTTTTTTTTTTTTGCTTAAATCTACTCTACTACACCTCGAAAATACTCCCTTAAAATATCTAAGCAAAATATTGAATAGTTTTAAAGATACAGAGAGTTTTCGAGAGACGTGTAATCCGAGCGCTCGAAGGTCCCCAGGCGTGTTTCGGAGCAAGGAGGACTCTTGTATTCCTGTTTGCTCCGCCCATTTTTTTCCGGTTTATAACGGTCTAGGTCCTTCTGCTTTGTATTTAAGGTTAGTTATGTATGGAGCAGACATCGCGTTATGTATGGAGCAGGCATCACTGACTAAGGTAAAATTAATTTTTTTAGCTTTTTTCAGCCAAAAAATCTTTAAACGCGTTTTTCTCAAAACAGCATTTTTTGAATCGGCGGACATCAGATCTCAGAGTCTTTTGCTCCGATTGATCTAAAAATTTAACTGTATATTTCTTGATTGTGTATCTATCGGCGGAACTAGAATTATTAAAATCCATTGTTTATTTACAAAGTTATAAACAAATTAAGCACCCGAAAAACACCCGAAAAATTCGAAATGCCGCCATTTTGTTATTTTTTATTGAAAATTAATAATTCTAGTTCCGCCGATAGCCAGTGTTCTACAGATTAAAACCTCATTTGAATTTTTTATTTGAGATGAACCGTTGCAGAGATTCGACGTCCGCCAACAAAAAAATTGTTTTTTTGGAGCGGCCATTTTGTCGGAATGACTCATCGAAAAAAAAAATAAATTTTTTTTTCTTGTAGCTTAATAGTTGTACTATCATATGTCAAAAAGTTTTTTAATAAAAATTAATTTCTAATATGAAAAAAAAATCGTTGAAAAAACAGTCGTTTTCACTGGACTACCCCCTTAAGCGAGCATATGACTGAAATTGAGGCTAAATTGTATGAACATCTCATTGGAGACTTAATGAGACTGCTAGCTTGCAGTTACCGAAAGAATTCCAGTGTTTTACATATTTCATTAAAAAATTAAAATGAAACCTCAAATTTGAACACATTTTACTTTTAAATAAGTTCTTCCTATAAATCCTACATGTTTATTTTCAAAATTTTGGATTTCAACAGAATTTGTTTAGTTAAACAACGATAAATCATCCTCATGAATCAACAATTGATAAAATGTTACTTTAAAAGCATGCATAGCCTAACCCAATAAACCAGGGGTAAAATTAATTTGATTGATTCAAATATGTAGAATATTTGTTCTAGTTCGTACAGATAAATTTTCAAAGTTGTAAAAATCACAGGAAATATGAATAGTAATCACAAAACCATGAAAAAAATAAAATCGAAACTTTGAACCAGATTTTTTTGTTCAAAATTACAACTGATCCGTTCAAAAATCAAATTGATCATTTCCATTTTCGAGTTCTTTTAAATTGCTTGATTTACTTGAACTTTTTATATTTAAAATACATATCTTTAATACTTAGTATTAGTTTCTTAGTTTTCTGTTATATTTTTACTATTTTTTTAGAGTTAATCGATTTGGCAAATTATGTTGTGAGCCTCTAATTCTCCGCTTGCTACTAATTCTATTGACCTTAATTCTAGTAGAAGGCCATCCAATAACAATCGACCAAATGAATTGCGTGGCGAAGGTACTCCACCTTGAGAACAGCCTTTGGCTGCACTTAAAGTGACTGAACAGCCACTGAGAGTAAACGTGATTATTCTGCCTTTTAGCATTCAATCAATCCATTTGACTGTAGGATGTTCAAAGAAATTTTTTTATAAATGTGACCTCTTTCACTGTCTCAAAGTCGTTTTTATCAAAGACACCTCCAATATCGGCAAATATACACATAGACATCAAATGCTTTTTTGCAATGTCCTTGATAAATAAAATATATTGTTAAAAAAGAAACATTAATTATTCGTAAATATAATAAAAACACTATATAGTAAAATAGCTCTCGAAAACTCTTAATGGTCAGATGAATTTCAGTACACAAATGGTACCTAATTTTATAAAAATTCCACTTTTTTAAAACCCTGATCGCACGTTTTCATTATTTGCATAATATTAATAAATTTGGAAACGTTTTCAGGCTTTGAAAAGCAATTAAGAAATTGAATTAGACTTTTATTACCAACTCCATCATTATTTTATAATTTAAATGCAAATCTTGATGGAACATATGAGAAGATAAATTTTCTACTGTATTAATTGAAATGATATTAAAATACACTGATAATGCTGACAGTTGATAATTGAAAAATGATGGATTCAAAATAGATCAATTACAAAAGCATGGTACCATGTAAATTAATTCTAAAATGTATAATTACTTTACAATTATACTAATACGATTTACATAAAATATTATTAAATTATTATCGACAAGCAGATTAAATTTACAACAAAATCTCACACATTGTATGGAAAGTTGTTGTTTTTGTGCAAAATATCAAAATTATTGGCAATACAAATTTCATTTTTCCTTATAAAATTTAGATTCAGAGAAAATTTTATGTATTCTGGAAATTCTCTCTAAATATTTTTCTTATTTTATGAATTTTTCATTAGTCTTTGAGCCATATTTTACTACCTCATTTAACGTGAAAACATTTTACCAACTGAGAAAAGTACGAAGCGTACACAGTTTTACCGAACTATTCATATATTTTACAAATTACGACTTTTACGTGGACGGCTTTAAGAATATGTAAATATCCATAAAATTTTGTTTTTCACATATTATGTGCTGCTATGCTCGAATTCCGGGAAAGTGGATACATGCCGGGATGTTGCTCGAACCAAAACCCACAAGCGAGTTACACAGATGCATATACAATTGCCATATGTCTTGCGACAAAATGTTGAATGAATTTCGTTTCATGAAAAGTCGAGATGTAAACTTTGAAAGCTCCATGCACAGCATATCAGGAAATTGCCTGCAAGGTTCCTCTGAGTTGGGAAAATTCGCCTTTTTTCCGGTCCCTCTGAATTTTCTATATCAACAAAAATCTCACCCTCATACTCTGACCCGGACCAGTGTCAATACTGCATCACTGCGTCTCGAAATAATTTCAAATATTAAAAAAGAAGGGAAATAGAAAACGTAAATTTGACTGTGGGTTGGTTGGAAAAACTCCGAAAAGTTGGCACAGAAATTTGAAACGATGGCACGCAAAGTCATGTAAATTATGGCTGGAAAATATATCGCTTTCCATCCGAAAAAGTTTTTCACTTCTCGTGACTGCGTCCTCATAAATTGAAAACTTTACACGGCTTTTTCAGGTAACGCATTTTCATAACGCATAAAATAGGTAAATGAAGATGGACATTAACTGGTTTTTTATTTTTGTTAATTTTTTCTAAATTCGAATATGACACCAGAGAGCAAATATTTTTATATTAATGTTGTAGGAAAATTACATAATGAAAATCACAAAATGACATTCAATAATTTAATTTTATATTCAGGAATCCTATGGTTGGTTCAAAATTATATCTAAAACCCTATGTTACAATTCATAAGTAAATAATGTTAATTGTAGACGTAATATGTAGGTATATATAAATACTTTCCGAATACTTTTAGAAAGCGATTTTGAAATAAAAAAAATCAAAGAGCAATAATTATCTAATCTTATAATAAATAGGAACAATCCTTCCTGTGAACTGCTATGTATATTAGGGTGCTTTTTTTTCGCGACTATTTTTTTTTTCAGTCCCACCTCGAAATTTTGTGGGAAATACCTAAACAAATATTCCCTGAAAATGAGAGCCCTTAATATTAATATTAAGTGCTCGACCAAGACGAACCAAAACTCTACAGCTCAGAGGCATTTTATGGTATAATCTTGGTCAATTTTAGGGTTTCTTCAAAACTGAATGCTCTACAAAAGTATCCATTGCGGCGTAACCCTAACTCCCACCAGCGAGGTAGTACGGGCCACTAAACCCAATTTTTCCATGAAATTCTCGCTTTTTGCCCCTATCTCCTAAATAACAAGAGCTACAGAAAAATGAATATGACAAACTTGTAGGAAATTCAATTTCCTACAATAAAGTACTGAACACCAAATCGCTAACTTCGATATTTCTTGAGATATTGGGCTTTGAAGTTGAGGTAGTGTTTCTAGAATTTAGCTCAATAATCCATGAAAATTCCACACCACCTCAACTTCAAAGCCCAATATCTCAAGAAATATCGACTTTAGCGATTTGATGTTCAGTACTTTATTGTAGGAAATTGAAATTTTTAAGATTTTTGTATTTTCATTTAAAAAGTTAACGAGCAAACTTTCATTCCAGCCAAGAAACAAATTCCTATAAAATTCTCAAACACTTAAAAAAAAATTGCTTAAATGTCGCTTATTTCACATTTTAGAGCTATTTTTCACAAAAACCTTACGTAGTGAAAAATACTGATTTTCAGATTCGAATTTAGCACCCAAAATAACATCAAAAACTGTTGTTAAAACTAAAAAACCTTTTGTTTATCCGAAATTCTCATACTTGTGTAATGATTAACACGATAACCAACAAAAATAAGATTATTATTATAAATGGGAATTATGTATAAAACTTGGTTGATAACTCTTATCTGATAACCAAAAAATAAATAAATAAATTATATAATAATGGTGAAATTGTAACATGTCCTCAATGGTTGCCTTATACGAGGATCATGTATGGACCTCGTGAAAATCGCAAACTGGCCATGCAATGCAAACAATGTAAAATGAGTGGTTTTGGAAAAGACGGATTCAATTGGGATCATCGCCCATTTTTCTTATCGTTATTTGTTCAAATTTGTACAAGCTGAGTAACAATTTAATTTATTATTTATTTGCGAGTCGCGAGTGCGAATAGCTAGCTATCTATTGAATGAAATGATCGGTTTAGGAGAAAAAAGAGAGGATAGTTGGCAAAAAAAAAAAAGGTTCAAGAGCCTCCACATTGAAGGCATAACTAATATGAAAGACCCTATATTCAGGGTCATACATATATCACTCACGTTTGCGTTTTAAGCTAAATTTAAAATTTAAAAATATCCGAGACAAGAAACAAATATTTAGGAAAGGAGAAAATAGTGATGACAACCGAAAATCCATCACGCAAATACCAGCTTTCAAACAAAACAAAATCGTATTCAAATCAATTTATCCGTTCCCGAGCTACAATACCACAGACAAACAGACAGAAAGACACACAGACTATAGCTTCAAGCTTATAACAACCTCCTTTTTGTCTCGAGGATTAAAAATAATGATCTTACTTATATAATTATATTTTTGATTTGGGCATATGACCGTAACTCCAAAATCCTGGGATAGAATAAAACGCAAACGTCGAAATGATGACATGCATTAGCTCTTTCATTTTACTCTTTCATGTCTAAATGTGGAATTCTTGGAACATTCCGAAAAAATATTAAAGCCTTTCGTATTCTAATATAATAACTCAAGATTCAAGCACACATTTAAACCACTTTACTAGCTCCCAAAAAGGGCTACATATGATACGATTTATCTCCACAAAATTCTGCGCAAAAGTATTATATGGTACGTACAGAATGAATGTGTGTATCATAAGTTGATCAACTTGCAAAGTCTGAAGACTGATTTGGATAAAATCTGGTTTGATTTTCACCGCAGAGTACAGACTTGGGACGGCATATTGGAACTTCCAAACTTCTGCCTTCGTAGTGTTTTGCGCATTATTCTCGGTTTCATATTTTGTCCTAGACTTTTATTTGTGAAAACTTTCCCCTCATAAGTCGTAGCGTGTGTAGCCTGCTAAAGAAAATCCATAATTTGTTTTATGATTTTTAATAAATGCTCAAAACAGGATTTAGAATATTGGTGTTGATTATTGTTATTTTCGTTTTTGATATAATAAAAGGGAATCAATGCATTTTTCTTCTTAATTTGGTTATGTTTTCAAATTCCTACAAGCCCAGCATATATTTCATAGGGTGTCGTTTTTCTCATATATTTCGCTGGTTTCTCGCTTTCGAACATAGCAATGAAAAAAGATTTTTTCTAAAAGTGAGGAGGCCAAGAGAAACTTTTCCTTCTTGTCTTGGACTGCAACTAGAAAAAATAAGAGCAATGGCAAAAAGCAGTGGAGGGAAGTGTTGAATAACTAAAAGAGATCTTTTTTTTTTTTTTTCAAGGCTTTATCAACTTCCCAGATTCTAGTTCATGCAATGCCTGCCAGGTTCTAGTATACTTTAGAAAGTTTTCGGCTTATGAAACTCAAACTGAAAACTGCTAAACTAAAAAATTGTAAAAGTCTTACAATGAAGCAAAAGTTAAAAAAAGAATGGATAAAAGCAGAGAGGACGAACAAGAAGCATCGCTCGGCTGAGTGAGGAGTCTGTCTTAGAAGTTTTTATTGGAGGGGGGGAATTTAAAATCAGACAAACTTTTTAGCGTAGATTCCACTGGAAAAATATGCTTATGATCCCCAGCGATTTATCGGACGGCTTAACCGAAGCATTAGAAATTCAACAGCATAATTTCGACTGATTGCCCGGCCAAAATCAACAATAAAACTCCAAAGCCCTTCTGTTGAAGATGTGGAGCCACACAAAATTCCCAATCCCTTTTAACCTTTTCAAAACAATATTGAAATGTGCACACCTCGGCGAACCTATTTCAGCTGCAATCGTTCGAATAATAAATTTTAAAAGCAAAATATGAGCCTAATGCAGATACGAATTCAACCAAATTGGGCGTGTGCCGTGCAGCCGAAAAAGCAACGCTTGCACAGAAAAAATGCGCATATATTCAATATAAATTTTTGTGGTTTTCATACGTTTGGATGAATAAAATCGTTAATTCTGCCAATTTCCGTTTTTTATAGATTGGAAACTGCGCGTTCACGCGAGCACTCGTCAGAGTTAACTAGGTATACAGATATAAAAAAGTGTTTGTTGTATAAAGATACAAGTTATTAAAAGGTTTTCATGCGAAAGTATTTATATATCAAATTGATTTGCATATTTTCTAAAATTGTTTTATTAATTTCGCGTGCATTACCTGCGAAATGTTTCCACAATGAAATCAATTACAAACATATTTTTAAAAAAAAGAAGTACATCCTCAGGAGAATTTATACTAACAAAATAGATTTAAAACGAGAAAAAGGCATTATAATTTTTAAGTGGCAAGTAAAATTTTTATTAGGTTGGCAATCCAATCTTCGATTTACTCACAAGAGTGAAAGAGCTGTGTAGATATGCTATGACCTATTGACCGAAACAAGTGATAGTCAGAAGGAGGTATATGTAGTAAATACGACGGGTGAGATAGGATATCCCAGTCAAGCGCTTCCAATGCATCTTTAACCAATTTCGCAAAGTGTGACCGAGCGTTATCGTGCAAAAAAATCGTATTATCGTGTGTTTTGGCATATTCAGAGCGTATTTGCTTCAATGCTCAGTTTAATGCGATTATTGTTGTTTATAACATGTTTTTAACAGCTTATAAAACAATATGCTCTCCTGATCCCACCAAACATACAACATAACAAAAGTTCCGATTTTGTGTGGATGTTGACGTTGATGAAAGCGGTTCGACTCTTTTTCCATATGCTTTATTATTAAAATAGATCCATTTTTCATCGCCAGTCCCAATTCGATGTAAAAACGATTTCCTTTTTCTTCTTTAAAGCAAAATTTTAAACGTCTTTCAATATTTCTTTCTGTCAAATGGATACCATTCCCAAATCGAAAGAATTTTTCACTGTGAGTTTCCACAAGCAATTGATAACTTTCAGCAGCACTTTTCTTTTGATTAAAGTATAAAAGTAACACTTCCTGTAAATGATGTAATTGAACACTTTTAACGTAATAAAAAACATATGTATTTATTTTCACTTCTTTTCAAAGTGACTAATCACACTTTATAGATTATAACAAGCATTATAACTTTACATAATAATATTCATCAAAACATTATTAATATTGTATTAAGTATTTACAGTCGATAAAATATGTTTCATCATACAAATTCCGTATCCATTTCCTCTCAAGCTCTTTTAAGTAGACAATTTTTTTTTTTTTTTTTAGAGAAATGAGAAATGATAAACCTTTTTTAGCTCTTTCAAAGAATTTTAATAGAGCGAAACATTGGTTGGTTTACTTATTTATTATAAAGTATAAAATCTTTATACAAAACCTTGCTCCAATTGGCACATACAAATTTTATAACATTTTTTTTTTATTGTAAGATGTTTTAAATGTTTACTTGATTTGTAAACATTTTCTATTTTCCCAAAAAAAATAAGAAACTTAAGAGTCTTGGAGGAAAACTGTTTAAGTGAAGTTTTAGATTCATTTATAAAGAAGCAACCTTCAACCTTCAAAGCTTCAATTGAAAAAAAACCAAAGCTTTTAATTTCCACTATTTACATAATTCCTTTAATTTACGTATTTCCTTTAATTTTGTGATGCTGTTTATTTTAGTTTTTATTATAATACCATACAAATATTATTTTGGTATATTGTATTAATCCTCAAATACAAACTTTCAAAGTTGTTCCTTATTTTCATGCCGTCAGGGGCTACCTCCTCGCTTAATTCAAGGATAAAGTAGAATATTTTATTTTAATTCTGTTTTGAGCATTCCAGAAATAATTAATTAAGCGTTTAAAGTAATAAATTCGTATTCTGGGAAATTCATTCAAAACATGAAACCACATCCAAATTGCCCATAAAGTGGTCGAAGGTCAAAGAAACTGTTTTCTGGAAAGGGTTGAAAATTAGTTGTTTTAAAATTGCCTTTTTTACCCTTTTATAGTCACAGCGAGAAAATGTTGTATACAGAAAGACATAGATCCATTAAAAACTTTTTATTCAAAGCGTGTTTCAAAAACCTTTGTAAAAATGTCTTAAGAAGCCCTCGCGGCCTGTTTCGTTTTTAGTATGAAAAAGACTACAAAATCTTCAATAGTTGAATCAATCATACATAATGCAATCATCTTATAGATAGATAAACAGAATTTAAGCAATTTTCAAAAATAAAATAAATTTTTTAACTTTAAAACGTCAAGGTGAACTTATTGTATATTAAGATTACATTACAATTTTGAATTAAGATATCTGTATTTAAACTAGAGCCAGTTGCTTGACTATCTATTCGTCAACTCGACTTGCTATCCAGAGAATAAATCAATGGGTTATTTTATTTCTGTGATTTTTATTTGAAAAAAAAGTTTAATTAAAATATATTAATTGTAAAGCACTATAATATTTTAATTATTGTTTTCAACAGAAAGGAGTGAAATATTATCTGTACCTTCAGTATCCTTTGGTTTCTAAAAGCAGTTCCTATTCAATTACTTTATTCACCGATTGTCGCATTATACTGTATTATTGGAAAATGAATCAATTTCAATGCCTTTCAGCACTGAAAATAGAAACGAAATTTGGAATTCCTTTTATCAAACTGAATGGTTTCCGAGTGTGAGTGGAGTAATATCATAAAATACAATCTCCGGGGGAACAATAACCATGAAAAATATATGAAAAATAACCTCAGCCACCTGAAATCCATCTATCGGAAATATTTTTAAGCTTAAAAGCTTTAAATAATTGAGCTGTCCACTGACCAAATCGATTAAATCCACTTTTGCATTCCTGAATCTAACAATAAGTGCTAGAGCACTTCAAGGACGCTTAAGTTTTATTATTTGAAATAAATAACCTTCATTATTAAGCGTTAAATTAATTCCTTGTTTCTTCCTTGTGGGATCAACAATTTTGTTTTGTGATAAGAATATATGGTTAAAATTTTAAGTCGAAACGAAGTTATAACGAGTCTACTAGACTAGAATTAAAACTCCCTTCATACAATAAAAAATACGTCAACATTTTCTTTCTTAATAAATCAAAAAAATTTTGAATATGGACGATGCTAACAAAATATTATTTTAATTTGATTCTAGTCTTTTTAATTGCATTCAGCATTCAGCCGGATCGCCTGGAGTTCATAATAAATTAAAAAAATGTGTTAATTTCTTATTATGTTATATTATTCGTTGATTTGTTATTACGTAATTTATTGATCTTCGCAAGTTTTTGAAAATGGGTAATTTTTCCGTCCGGCAAGATAGAAACGCATCCTTACAAAATAATAATTTGAATTTTTATTTGAAAAGAAGTTTTAAGAAAAAACACATGTAATTCAATTTTCTCTAATTTGGCGAGTGAGTGGCGGTTTAGCGATTTTTCTGAAACACTTTTCCGAGACTTTTTGTTATAATTCTTTAAAACATTCACCTTTTGGATTTTGGGGATAGGTGTATCTTATGTGTGTTTTCTATACTTTATATTGTTTTATCAAATTTATTTAATAATACCCGCGGTTACAAAGTTCACTGCTGCCCATCTGTGGACCAATAATTTTTATAACCTATTAGGTTGTATAAGTTAATATAAGTTTTATAAGTTTTAATATAAAATTTAATTTAAAACTTCAAAATAAAATTTAATTAATATTCAGCAATACATTAACAAAATACATAGGTACTTAATTCAAATAATAAAAATAAATCTCAACATTTTGATATAATTAGGAACTTCAATCTACTTGATTACAAAGTCTTTCTTTTATAAGTATAACACACCCTCCGAAGAAACAAGGCTTAAGACGAAAAGAAGTTTTTTCAAGCAAACTCATATCTGCTTCAAGGGTTTTTTTATTTAACCCCGTTCAGTCAATTCTGCTGTTTATTAATTAACCTTTTGAGTGCTAAGGATCTAGACATCGCTCCGCCATGTGAAGAGTGCTGCTCGAATTTTTTATTTCTATATCTCATAAAAAAGTCAAATTTGCTTTATTATACAAAAAGAATACCAATATTTAATGAATGTTTAAATGTGTGATGTATGTTTGTTCTACCCATTTTATGTTAATTAGTCCGCTCATTTATTGGGTTTTCTTAACATTTTAGCAGTTATTTAATGCTCAAAATTTGATTCAAGTCTTGAATGGGCTCATCATCTGATATAAAGAGAGAAAAGTTAAACTCTTCAATATTCCTTCAAATTTCAGACGATTTAATACCTCAAGTGAATCTGCAAAGAAACTAGACAATGGTTTTTCTCGGTAAAAAAAAATTCTTTTTTCCTGGAACACCAATTCGTGATCTCGTAAGTACAAAGAGCAAATGTTTTTCTCCAGGAAATGTCTTGAATTCCAGTTACTCTTTGCAACAGGATGTTTTCAAACTTTCTGAATGTGCTGTATTTTATTGTCAATTTCTCTGGCACCACTCATTGTGAAAGCATTACCATTCAAAGGTCTATAGTGCAAAAAAGAGATTTAAATTACTCCCCACGAAAATTAACACTTTCTGATCCATAACTAGGCAATTTGACTGCATCCTTTGTGCGAGGAACTAATATAAAAGTGAACCTCCATTTTAAAATTGTAAAGCTCGCTCCTCCCTGCTAATTTAGCAGTTTATAGTTCACAGAAAAAAAAAAATATAATAAAAACGGAGCGGAAACTTCTTTCAGACCGTCTAATGACTCCCCCTTCCGCATCATTACCAAGATTAACTGCCGTCATAGGGATTATGAAGGTAATTACCAGTGGAGCTGGAAAATTAATCAACATATCAATTCAAAAGTTAATTAAGACCGCCGGTCGCGTTCCCCCTCCATATTTTTCTTCCCTTTCCATTTATTTTTTTATTAATCTCAAGACGACAAATTTTCTGACAAGGTCAACTAAAAGAATGGGTCTTTCTTTAGGAAAGTTCTTTCCAAACTTGTCATATTTTGCGGGAATTTCCTTAAGTTAACCCGGTGAGAAAAACCAGGAAAAAAAAATAAAATAAATAGAGGGGTAGGGTAGACAAAAAAACAAAAAACCGAAAAAGGGAAAGAAAATTTAGGAAAAGTAACCTTTTCGAAGGTAGCCGAGTGTAAAAGCCAACATCACAATACCAAGAAAACATTTTTTTTCCAGTGTAAACACATCCCTCGTCTTTTCAGTGCAAACATCCTTTCAATGTGGATGCGTGGTTTGGGTATCGTTCTACCCGAAAAGACGTGCCAAGAATATTCCTCCGCCTGAGATAAATGTGACTTCTTAGGTTGAGTGGCAAGCAGGGAAGCAAAAAATTTAGGAAAAATTGCACCGAAAAATACGCCGAAACCGATATCCTCTATACTCTATACATGTATAAAGGCACAAAAATTACTATGAACGATGAAAGGCCGGAGGGGGAGGGATGAACAACAAACATTCTACAAATGATTTTTATTAGAAAAATTACTCTCCTTTTTGTGACTGCACGTTCTCGGCATGTGTAATTGTTGCGAGACTGAAGATATCGCTTTATCTGCGGTTCGGATTTTGTGGGGGGATTAATTCATAAACACGGACTTATCGTCCTTGTTGGGTCGGATTATGGACTGGCAACTATCATCACAACCACCGTCGCAACAACCACAAATAATGCGACAAAAGGAGGTGTTGTTTTAGATATTCCTACAGATTCACGGTCAAACTTTTACGGGCAATTTTGAACCCATGGCAAGATGAAAGCCAATTTGTCTTTTTTTTTTCTTTAAAAGGAAACTTTTAAAATCTATGCAAATAAATAAAACTGAAGTATCTGTCTGCGATTTCAAAATTAATACCAATATATAAGTGCGATACTATTTACACGATGTCTAACAAGGAAACGTTCTCAGGTGTATCTCACCGATTTTGATGAAATTGAAATATGTTATAGAGTATCGAAAAATAAGAGCCACGTATTTTTAATCTGCGGATACGCACATTTACCCCCAAAAACAGTTTTTCCTAATATTTCAAGTTCTAATTAATTTTTTCGAATGAAACAAAATGGAAATTATGTCGCATAAATATACTAACCTTTTGTAAGTAATCCGGTTCCCGGGGGTGGTAACCCTTATTTTTATTTGCAGAAAAACGATTTTTGTTTATATTTTTGCGTCACAAAAATAACGGTTTTAGTTAAAAATCATTGAAAAATATATTTTTACATACGATTTTGAAAAATAAAGTTGACCTGTTGTTGCGTTTTCGTAAAAAAATCTCCTCAAGGGGGTAAACAACCCCTAGCACTAATACGTAAATGATGTATATTTTTTCAGAGATCAATTTTTTCGTTAAAACCAGTATTAAGGGGTTTTTGGAGTCGCTGATTACGAATCTGATGTTATATTTAAAAAATTCAAAATGGCGGATCCAACATGACGGACAACTTTTGAAAAATACATCAATTTTTATTAAAAAAAAAAACAATAAATAAAAGTACCCCCTAAATGTGCGTATCCGCAGATAAAAAAAAATACCTGTCTCTAAATTGTCGATACTCTATTCTATAACATATTTCAATTTCATCAAAATCGTTGAGACACAACTGAGAACGTTTCCTCGTAAGTATAAAGAACTGTTTTCAAAATGTTTGACTGTCTGTCTGAATATCTGCCCAGAATAGGCTCCGAAACGACTGAATGAATGTTTAACAAACTTTCAGCGATCATAGTAGTTACTTATATAACAATCTGGGTCCAAATCATATAACTCAATATCGAACATTGTGCATCTTTCTTGGAGGGATTTAGATATCTCTTATTTCTCTGGGAAACTTCATGGTCCCGAGAACATATTTAAATGCCACCTTTGCAAGTCTAAACCTTTTAAAAGAACTAAAATAATGGTGTTCATCAGCCTTATTCGAGATGGATCACTTAAAAATACTCCATGCGTCGAGTTCTCAGAAAGTTTTTGAATATCCACATTCCGAAAGGATTTCAATTCCTCTTCATTCATACAGCGATAATATGTCAAAACACAAGATTTTTTAAATAACTCGATAAATAAAAAATTTAAATTTACACTATCTATCTGACCGAAAGCTTCTAAAACGATAGCAGTGTTCTCTACTTACGTAAAGATAAATTTGTTTATCGAGCTGACGATATTGTTTTCAAATTTCTATCGAACAATAGTCGACCATCATGATCTAGAAACTCCTCTTTGTTTCATCTTGATATCTTAAAGGTATCATTCATTATTTAGTAATCGGGTAAAGGGCATATTATTGAGTATACCTTCCTACTATTTTTGCACCTCCTCCATTGTCCCACTTAAAATTTTGGTGAAGAACTTATCTGAAAATAAAAAATGGAATTTTTTTAATATCTCTATAAATGTTGCTATCGTTTTACGTGGTGTAAATATAACATTTATAGTTTCGAGCTTATGGGATTCAGAATCGACGAGATAGTTTCGACATAAACCAAGTTTAAGCTTAAATAGTTAAATTAAAATCTATGATTTTCTACATATAATACAAGTAGAGCAGATATTTAACCTACCTAATATGAAAAATTAAAAAATAATCCAAATTAAATTGTGTTCGAAAATAGGGATATAACAAAGGACCAAGATTTTGTTAGTCTTGAAATCTTCTATGTCTCCCCCCATCTTCCGTAACTGAATAAAGTTAGCCTGTATAATTGGCTTTAAATAATTAAAACTTTACTCGCTTATTTAAACCCAGTAGATTAAGTTATAAGGGTTAAACTTGAAAAGATACAAAGAAATAAATAGCACAAAATTTTTAAAGTTTAAAAAATAAGGTCTAACATAAATTTTCTTTATAAATCAATGCTCTTTTAGACTGAATTTATATAGAACCCTAAAAATATTAAAACTAAGCCCAAAATTGTTGATCGTGTTGTGTACAGATATAATTTATATAAATATAAATACAATATTTTTACTTCTTATCGATTATTCCTGGGAAAAAAAGCGTAGTGCATAAGCCTACTTAAAAAAAAATATAAAAGATTAAAGCATACATTTCTTATCAGAAAGAATATGAATACAAATTACTAATACATTTATTGTTAAGAAAAATCACAAGATCAAACGTACTTTTGACCAAAAACCAGAATAATATTATGAGAGAAAAAATAAAACAATTCATTGATGTAACAAAGTATAAATCATCAGAATCCTTATGCTTTTGCTATAGAACATCAAAGCACAAGAACTTTTTATTTAAATCCATTAAAGTACAAACATATTTTAGAGTTTTTAGGTATAAAATTTAATAGACAGCAAAATAAAAAAAATTTATTAATGGATCTGAAAAATTGAAAACAATCCCCAGAGACACAAAGCCTTAGTTAATTATTTTACTCATAATCAATCAGAATTAACACCCATTCTGGAAGCTAGAATTTTTTTTAACATTGGGCCAACAAGTTTATGCCGCCAACACGTTTGTGTAGTAGAGTTTTTTGATTTTTTTTAATTAATTAGTTTTCTTTTAAAATTTTGATTTTAGAAAAATCTTTACATATTTTTTATGGAAGATTTCTTAAACGAGTAAATAATTATTATATGTGACTGAAAACAGTCATGTAAAAAAATAATAGTGTAATGAGTAATGAGTAAAAAAAAAAGTAATAGAATGAGTAAAACCGAAAACAACATTTAAATATTATGGAGAAAACAGTAAGTACATACATGTATGTACAGAGAGTACTAGATGAGTGAAATCAGTATGAAACTTTCATAATACGAAACACTGTAAACTATCAACATAGAAATTTTAAATCGGACCCCTAAATTGCTAAAATTTTTCATATTATAAAAAAATTGTTAAAATGTATTGTCATCGACTTTATACTTGTGTACAAAATTTCAGACCAATCGAACGATTGAAAATAGTATAAAAATTGCTTGCAAGATTTTAACCAGAAAAACGCACAGATAGACAAGTGAAGCTTAATAAATTCTTATACCAATACTCTTTCAGGAATATATTTGGCAACCCTACTCATAACGATTGTGAAGAACTCTGATTCTAATCACTTTATACAAACTTTATGAATTTTGTATTATCTTAATGATCTAAACTAAAAAACAAAAAAGGAAAAAATTAATTCATAAGCATGGACTTATCGTCCTTGTGGGTTGGATTATTTGCCGGCAACTATTATCACCATCACCACTACAAATAGTGCGACAAAAGGAGAAGGGTTCGACAAGCGCACTTTTGTCGACCTTCTCAAATCCAAAATAAAGAAGGGAAAAATTAATCTAAAACCGATGAGCACCCAACCGAGGAATCCCCAAGGTTTTTATTATACATAGTCGTGCCATAAGTTCTGTCTCCCTCCCCTCCACTAAAAGGGTCACGACGCATCTCGATTACCTGTCGCGAATTAGCTTAAATACTTCCCGCTTTGTTAAAAAAATATCATTTTGTCATTGGATTTCGAACGAGCAACATGGAGTGGGGCATTAAAGAGAACAGGATCGCCGTTATTGCACTATTTAAGTGCAACAAGTCAGCAAAGGAGATATTTGAGCTTCTTCAGCCACTACAAATTACAATAAAATTTGTGCATCGTACTATCAAACGATACCGTGAGACTTCCTCTGTCGATGACAGGTCCAGGAGCGGGAGGCCTCGTACGTCTCGTACACCAGCAGCAGTAGAAGCGGTGCGTCACCGCATACTGAGAAATCCGCTCCGAAAACAAAAGGTGATAGCACGGGAGATGAAAATACCCAAAAGGACGATGTCTCGTATTATCAAGGAAGACCTTAAGCTTAGTGCTTATCGACGGTCAACAGGGCAGCGGCTTACGGACAAGCTTCGTGCGATACGAGAGATGCGATCTAAAAGTCTCTTGAAGAAGTACGCGGGAAAAAATACCAACAAATACTTTTTTCAGACGAAAAACTTTTTACTATTGAAGAGAAGTTTAACCGACAGAATGACAGAGTGTACGCGCATAGCTCTAAGGAAGCGGCTGAGAAGATACCCAAGGTAGAGCGTGGCCATCATCCCGCCCCAGTCATGGTTTGGTGGGGAATTGGCTATTACGGTGCTACGGAGCTGCATTTTTGTGAGCAAGGCGTGAAAACGAAGGCAAAGAACTATCAAAGTGACATCCTGGAGAAGATGGTGAAGCCGCTCAACACAACGATATACCATGGTCAGCATTGGGTGTTTCAGTAAGACTCAGCACCAGCTCATAAAGCCAAGACAACGCAAATCTGGTTAAAATTGAATGTTCCTGACTTCATTTCTGCTGAAGATTGGCCTTCTGGTAGTCCAGACCTAAATCATTTGGACTACCGCTTATGGAATATTTTAGAGGAGAAGGCCTGCTCTATTCAACATCGAAACATTGAGTCATTAAAAGCAAGTTTGATGAAAGCAGCGAAGGAAATATCACTAGATGTCTTGCGTACTGCGATTGATGAATGGCCGAAACGTTTAAAAAAATGTGTAGCTGCAAAGGGTGGGCATTTCGAATAATCGTCTGCATTACTGTAAATTAGAATAAGTATATTACTAAACATAATAAATAAAATTTAATTATTTTTTTCTTATATGAGCTTTTTTTGATTTTTCCTTTGGGACAGAACTTATGGCACGACTATGTATATTGTAGTAGATAGGGCATAGGCAATGCAGGACGGTGCGATAGAAAGCGATGTCTGCCGTCAAAGGGGACAAAAGGGAAATTATGAAAAAGGTCGCAGCAATCTATCGATCTTAATTGGATCCTCTGACACGCTGAGCTTTATGCCGTATTTTTTCATGTCCCACTTAATATTGCAATTTATCACATTTTGGAGTACACGAAAAACAACTAGGCGAAAAGTTCGGACAAAGTAATGGCTTTTTAATGGTGCCGCAGACACAATTTTCGAAAAGCAATTTTTCTTATCCCCCAGAGTCGAGGGAAAAGCAGAGGAATCCATCTATTGGAAAAGACATCCCTCTTTTCGCAATGATTCCCTTCATTGCAAGTTTACACTGATGTTTTCATGATGGTCGTTGGTTTTTCCTTTCCCAAACCACGGCTCGGCTGACGGTGGTAGTAGTTCCGCCACTCTCTGCTGCAGTAGTGACTTGAATTTGTAATTTTTGTAAAATATTGTTTCCGAAGTAGGAACTGATTGACACTTATGCGAACGAACAAGGCAGATTGACCTATTTTTATAGTGCTAGACTGGGCGCTATGAAGTGCTCAAGACGTTCGGATGAAATGTGGCAGTGGCGGTCGCTTTGTTTCAAATCAGCCTGTCGCTTTATAGACATAAATTTGTTTTACAGTCACCCACATGTGCTTTAATTTCCGCATGTTTCATGTGCAGAAAACAGGGTACGGAGAATCAAAAAATTTGATTCGTTCGTTTGCGAATGGATCCCAAGCGAATTAAATTTTTTGATTCGCTCACGAATTTTATTATTCGATTCTTTTTCTAATAAAATTCGACTCGCGAATTGAATCGAAAATTTCAAGAACTGAAAATTTAATTCGTTCGCGAATTTATCGGAAATGAATGATTTGGGAATCAAATTAAATACAACCGAATGCAGATACCCAACAACATAATACGCATATACTTTTATTCATAAATTTTAAATTTATTATTAAATTTAAAAAAATCACGTATTCTACCGCAGTAAATTGAACTCTTTCACTCTAGTCAAAATAATTGCAAAAAATAAAATTTCAATTATCATAACAATTAATGCTTGTAAATATATTTCGAATTGTCGACGAGTATTCTGCATGCCGTAAAATGCGACTAAACAGCTAATGACACATGATGTGACATGCAACATGCCATGTGACATGAAATTTTTTTTTGCACCATGTTGTAGAGCGGGTCCGATAACCCCCCTTAGAAACCCCGAAGGGGTCGAAAAAGCGCTAGGAGGCCAAAAATAGGCCAAAACATCATTTTTATTTTGTTTACGAATGCCAAATTAACGACGAGTCTGTTGCAAGCCGTAAAATGTGGATTAACGGCTTATGACACATGATGTGACATGTAACATGACATGTGACATGAAATTTTTTTTTTGCACCATGTTGTAGAGCGGGTTCGATAACCCCCTTAGAAACCCCGAAGGGGTCGAAAACGCCCTAGGAGGCCAAAAAATAGGCCAAAACATCATTTTTGTTTTGTTTACGAATGCCAAATTAACGACGAGTCTGTTGCAAGCCGTAAAATGTGGATTAACGGCTTATGACACATGATGTGACATGTAACATGACATGTGACATGAATTTTTTTTTTTTGCACCATGTTGTAGAGCGGGTCGGATAACCCCCCTTAGAAACCCCGAAGGGGTCGAAAAAGCGCTAGGAGGCCAAAAATAGGCCAAAACATCATTTTTATTTTGTTTACGAATGCCAAATTAACGACGAGTCTGTTGCAAGCCGTAAAATGTGGATTAACGGCTTATGACACATGATGTGACATGTAACATGACATGTGACATGCATTTTTTTTTTGCACCATGTTGTAGAGCGGGTTCGATAACCCCCCTTAGAAACCCCGAAGGGGTCGAAAACGCCCTAGGAGGCCAAAAAATAGGCCAAAACATAATTTTTGTTTTGCTGGAATTTTTCAGAAAATTAGAATTTGAAAGTTTTTGAAATTGAAGATAGTAGTCAAATCATAAAACTTCAAATATTTTATTAAAAATTGCTGCGAGAGGGTTTTCAGGGTTGCTCATTCCTATTTTTCTTTTGAGAGTTTGGAAATCTAGATGGCGATTGAAATACAAAATTCTATGGATGTGAAAATTAGTATCTAGGGTTTTCTGTAGAAGGCGAGGAGGGACATTTTTGAATCAAAAGAGGTCAAAAGATTTAAATGAAAGTTAATTCTAAAATAATAACAATAGTATTTTTTGTTGTTTAATATTGCCAGTTAATTGTCCTTTTAATTTTTTTTTCCGCATTCTAAATACGTCGACGTCTTGCTATCCTTATCATAGCAGACGTATTTAGAAAATTCAAAGGCTTTAAGTCGACCCATTCTTGAAATTACAATTGGTTGCACCCTGAAGATATATATCAGTGGCTAAACAGCTCACAAGAGTGACTGGCCTGCCTACTACACAGTCACAGCTGACGCATCGCCAACAAAGAACAGCAAAAAGCACGAGAAGAGAGCGAACCGAAAAGAATGATTCTTTTCCATTCATATTCGCTCGTGAACGAAATCTGAAAAAGTTTATTTGAATCATCCTCAGGGATGAATTGAAAGCTTTAAGTTCGTCTCAAAAAATTCGCTCACGAATTTTATAAATTTGATTCGATTCGCGAACGAATGGAAAGAGAGGAATTAAATTTTTTCGATTCGCGAACGGAATTTTTCCGTACCCTGGCAGAAAATACACACTGAAGCATTGACATCTTGTATAATAGCAAGATATTTTGTACATTTCTTGATATGCTGCGATTAATAACAAAGATTAGGAATATTATTTTTCAAACAAGTGACAGGTAATTTCTAAAAGATTTTTTCTTTAGATTGTGAGTCCGTAATCGAAAATATTCTAAAATTCGAAATATGTTCAAAAGTAATGATGTTTAGAAAGAACTCACGTCCTTAATTGATTTAAGGGGTTACATGGGTCTTAAAGGTATAAAAAAACGACTTCTTTAAAAAATTTTATTTCAAAAACGAAAAATCTTTTTTATTTAAAATTTAAACATATGAAAGTAAAGTACTTAAAGTACTTGTAAAAATATTTTCAGCCAAAAATAATTAATATGCTTTTGGCTCGTGATTGAACGAAGGAATTGAAAAAAAAATGAAATTTGACATTTTGACATGAGTTTGAATCAATTTTCGTCTCAAATTTTTATGCGTTTTTCCGATTCTCATCATTTTTAAAAGGTCTTTTTCGTATAAAACAAGAACAACTTGACCGAATGAAAATTCCTTCGTTCAATCACGAGCCAAGAGCATAAATTACAAGAAAATTTTTGAATTTTTGATTTCAGATGAATCCACACCGAAATATCATGTCCACCGCAAAAAAAAAGGTTGACGGCGAAAAACGGCTGGAAAATGGAAAATTTTCAATATTTTTGGCTGAAAATTTTTTTACAAGTACTTTAAGTAGTTTACTTTCATATGTTTAAATTTTAAATAAAAAAGATTTTTCGTTTTTGAAATAAAATTTTTTAAAGAAGTCGTTTTTTTTATACCTTTAAGACCCATATAACCCCTTAAGTATTATCTTACGAGTCGCTCCTTAAAATTTAAATTTTCCTGTACCTTTTCTGATACTGTCTCTGTTTTATCTGGCGTCCCACAAAGTAGCCATCTCGGACCCTCGCTCTTCACGCTTTTTACTAACGACTACCCATAACTCTCATGTGATATTCTACTCCGATGCTTTAAAATTTTATAGATTAATCGACACCTTACAAGATGTTTTGTCTGTTTTGAAACGTGTTATTTAAAAAATAAAGCTCAATCAGTTAAATTTCAGCAAATAAACTTTTATTTCTCTTAATAGGAAATGCTATACTTTGGAGTACTCTTATAAAATTTTTGGCAAACCTTTATCTAGACAAGATAGCGTTGCTGACCTTGGATTGGTCATAGATAATAAATTTGATTTCGAGCGGTATATCGACATAGTCTAAGAGCTGGTCGCCACTTCGACTAAGGTACAGCTACAAAGCTGAAACTTTTTATACATACTATTTAATGTAATTGAAGTAAGAAAATCCACGTCTGGCAGGATTATCGCGGTTGCAACATTTTTTTTTTTTTTTTGAAGTTGGCAATTTGTTATTAAAAAAAAATGTACTACTACAAGTCTGGCATCTGAGTATATCGTAATTCACACTATTTTGAATACAAAAAAAATATTGCCAGACGTTTTTCGCGGTTACAAATGCCTGTCAGATGGGTCTAAAGGTGCTAATATTTGGATAACTGGTCGCCACTTCGACTAAAGTATAGCTACAAGGCTGAAACTTTTTGTACGTACTATTTAATGTAATTGAAGAAAGAAAATCCACTTCTGGCAGGATTATCGCGGTTGCAACAAAAACAATTTTTTTTTTCATGTTGGCAATTTATTATTTAAAAAAATGTGCTACTACAAGTCTGGCATCTGGGTATATCTTAATTTACACTATTTTGAATACAATAAAAATATTGCCAGACGTTTTTCGCGGTTACAAATGCCTGAGAGAGGACGAAATAGTTTATGATGAAGAAACAGAATAATAACTAATAAAAAATGAAAAAGCAAATTGTTCAGCATCAGAATTATGTTTTTTTTTATGTACAGAATTATGTTTTTTTAATTAAAAAACCAATTATATAATATTAATCTATGCCTTGTGATTTGTTTTACTTTCTGTAATAAAATAATCTCTGTTTTAATATAATTATAATTTGTCATAACTCTTTTCCGAATAGGCATCTGCATTAGTTCATCTTACCTGTATTTCCACTACATATGGTGAATAATATATTCATCTGGGAAGTATTGTCTGGTTTTCAAAATATTTTCCTAGAATATTTCACAGAACATTTTCAGTAGAAATACAGTTAAAAATAGTGTGAATTACGATATACTCAGATGCCAGACTTGTAGTAGTACATTTTTTTAAATAATAAATTGCCAACTTGAAAAAAAAATTTTTTTTGTTGTAACTGCGATAATCCTGCCAGAAGTGGATTTTCTTACTTCAATTACATTAAATAGTATGTATAAAAAATTTCAGCTTTGTAGCTGTACCTTAATCGAAGTGGCGACCAGTTCTCCAAATATTAGCACCTTTAGACCCATCTGACAGGCATTTGTAACCGCGAAAAACGTCTGGCAATATTTTTTTTGTATTCAAAATAGTGTGAATTACGATATACTCAGATGGCAGACTTGTAGTAGTACATTTTTTTTTTAATAACAAATTGCCAACTTCAAAAAAAAAAAAATGTTGCAACCGCGATAATCCTGCCAGACGTGGATTTTCTTACTTCAATTACATTAAATAGTATGTACAAAAAGTTTCAGCCTTGTAGCTGTACCTTAGTCGAAGTGGCGACCAGCTCTCCGACTAACAGTACAATTAATCGAACGAATTCTGCACTTGGTTTCGTAAAATGTTGGTCGAAGGACTTTAATATTCCTTTTATCTTGAAAATTTTGCGTTATATCTTTATCCGCTTAATTTTGGAGAATGCTTCTATATTTTTGATGCAACAATATGACGCGTAGGGGGGTTTCCGAATGACCAAAGGACTTTTACTGTCAATGGAAACCGATATCAAATTGAAGGGTAATATTATAGAGCATGTGTGGTTTCATCAGGACGATGCTGCGTGTCATACAGCCAATGCGACATGAGATATTTTGAAACGAAGAAGAAAAGAAGACAACATAAGCGAGTATATCACTGAAAGAATGCTGACGTGCAGAACTACCAAAGGAGATCACTTATCAGATATTCAATATTATTAAAAAATTAAAACCTCAAATTTGAAAAATTATCAACGAAGTTAATATTCCAGCCTGCAAATATTCAGTTTAATTGCGATATAAGTTTTTTATTTATTTTTTATTCTATATCGATTTACGTTGATAGTCCGAAATCATTGCTAATAAAAGATTTTCCTTATGTTTATAAAATACCAAAAATTTACATTTGAAAAACAAATGTCGATAACTTTAAGTTTTCGAAACTGTTCTTTGTTTTCGAATCTCATATAATGTGTGGGCTAAAAGTTTCCCCTTTAACATCTAAAACTGACTTTCAAATATGCAAATTTATTCCTACTCAATTAGTCTCCCAAAGTAGGATAAAAAGTAATAAATCAGCAGGACATCAATGAATAAAAAATACAACAAAAAGGAATAAACAAAGTGAGACAAAAAGGAGAAAACACAAAAATTAGATCGTCGATTCGCCTAATTAAAGTACAAATTAAAATGTGATTTCTGTTTCTCTCTCTCTCTCTCTATCTCTGGCTCTGTTCGTATTTCACATTTTCATTAATCATTTTGTGTTATCCAAACACTCGCCCGGGAGGGGTAAATATTCACGAGTTGGTTTGGCGGGGGTTACTATTGGAACCCAATCCAGCTGAAGTGTTTGCACATTACTCAATTTTTCAATCGTTTTTTGGCCACATTCCAGCCGCATAGAAGAAAAATGTTTATGCCAGCACCAGGGAAAGGAAGTATTTTTACTTTTTTTTGAACACCTCCCACCCGCTAGAAATTCGCCGCAGTATATCGCTTCGCCGCCGCCACTGGGCTAAACCCATGATACCCCGTCCGACCCGCTCTCCCTCTCCTTCATATTGCTTGAGTGCTAAGTCGAACTCTCCAACCTCCCCAGCCTCCCCGACGACAGGAGTGGGGGGTTGGGTTCGTTTCGCCGCCACTGCTGCCGCTGCTGCTGCTTTTCTGCTGTTATCAAAAGCGAAAATAAATGACAAAAAACAAGAACAGAAGCGGGCGAATCTTCTACACCCTGCCACCAGCATCTAAGATTTGATTTATAGAGAGAATTTTCCACTGCAGATGTATTGAGATAAAAGCGAAGTAGTTAATTGGAAGCCTTTGCGGCAAACAATGTTAATTTTTATTTCTAGATTAACTCAACTCGATTGTCTGAAACGTGGAAAGAGGAGTTAAATATTTAAAACAAAAGAAAATCGTTAAGGTAAACACTCTCTTGAAATTGTGGAAAGATTTGGAACAATTTTCATAACTTTTGATTCATCGGAATTTTCAACAATTATAAATTTCTCTGCATAAAACATTATAGAATTATCGCTTTAATACGAAAATCCAGCACAATGGTTTCATCTTAATATTAATTGCATTTAACTGATTCGCTCCACCTGTGCTGAATTTTTGGTACAACGAACACGTGTCAACTTGGCAAAGAGCCGAATAACGACCTACTTATGAATTTCCAGCACAACGGAGGAGTAGCATAATTTTTACTTGCAATTATTAAAATTTTAATTAACAACTTCTGCACACGCACAAGCATTTCTGTTGCGAAGAATCAACATAAAAAGAGGTATAACTTCCAGTTTTCTGCTGAAAAATGCTGCAATCCACTTTTTTTTTTTTTTTTAATAGCTACAACTCTGTAAATGTTATTTTATAGGGATTTTTTACTTTAAGGCCTACGTTCATCAACAATTATAAATTTAATCTCAGATAATTCGTATTCATCGACCATGGTAAACAAAGTTGGGATAAATTTACAATGCCCTGAAGGTGGTATTATAATTAAGACTTTCAGAAGTAAAAAATGACTTTTTTAATTGTAAAAAAAAAAAATTAGTTTTTAATTCCTAAATGCAGAGTGCCTCAGAAAGTAATTTTTATCTTGCGGGTACCGAAGGAGCAGCTCATGACCGCTCAGAATAATAAATAAACTTGATCTTAGTTAAAATGTCATTGATTTCGAGATATTACCACTTTTCAAGACCCAAGTGTGACTGATAAAAATAATCGATATTTTTCTGCATTTGCTGAAATAACATACTTTCAGAAGATGTGTACAAATATTTAAGTCCAAATTCGCGATATTTTAAGTATTACTGCCGTGCATTTAAAGTTTAAGTTTCAATTACGTTTTTCTTGAAAATGACTTTTTTCGACTTAGTCCGGAATCATAACTCTGGCTAGAATTGTTCGATTTTAAATTTTAAGTCACGAAAAATTTATGTAATCAAATAACGGCCAGGTATAACCTAAACGTGGCCGTTAGTTTTTTTTTATTTAGATGATTGGTTTTTGAGCACCCGAAACAGGAGTAAAAATAATCCCAAAATGATTCCTTTTTAACACCTACCACTTTGTGAAAAATACTTAATAAATAATTTAGTTACTAATTTTTCCAAATTTTATTATTTTTATTTGTAAAATTTGTGACAATGTTACAGATTTCGAATTTTTACAATTTGAAACTCTTAATGGGAGCGGGGTAGAGATAAAAATAGAAGTAAAGTAAGAATTTTTCATAATTTTCAAGCGTTTTAAATCAAACGTTGATTCGTCAAATCTCTGTAACAAATTAAATGTAGCGAGTTAAACACTTTTCAATGTCATAGAGAACAAATGAAATTTTCGGTTTTCGGGATATAAATTTTGGACAGATATAATGGAAATCATGAAAAATCGTGCCTTCTTCTAATCAAATTTATTAATTTCATTAATTTGCTCTGAGGATTGACCTACTAACACTTTTAGTGAAAATATAAATTAGAATCATTTCAGCCAGTAGATAAAACTTTAATCATATAATATATATAATATATATAATTATATATAAAGTAAAACTCCAAGTTCTTAGTATGAAATTTAAAAAAATAAATACTGAACAATTTATGTCTTATGGCACATAAACCGAAACCGAACCAGTGGAATACCTTTTCTAAAAATAGCTCATGTTCAGATAGGCAATCCGCTTATTAATTCCAAACATTCCTCTGAAATTACGTCCTTTGTAGCAAAATGTTGTGTAGAACTCTCTGGAAAAAAAAGTAGCATCCTTCCCTTTGCGGCAACTCATAGAAATAGTAATTAAAACAATCCGATTCATCGATATAAAATTTTTTTCCTGTACTGCAGTATGTCTTTCCCTTGTGTCCCATACAACAGTGGCCCAGTTCTATCAATTTGTTGTTGCGCCCTCTAAAAACAAATAATGTTTTGAGGTATTCCTCAAAACGACAATTTATGTGTGTGGTATTGATTTTTTTCCTCTCGTTTTGAGTACCCGGGGATTTAGCATATAATTCTTTGCATTGGGCGTATCAGAATCCTTGTTTCATACTTTGGGCTCTTATTTCCCTCGAACTTTTAGCCTGAAATTTTTTTGTTTTGTTTTTTAATTTTTTTTTTTTTTTTTTAGATACACACGACGCACCGTGGAATAAAAACAAAAAAAAACATTCTGTGGAAACTCGACAACTTTATGTGATTTATTTTGTTTCCCCAGCAATTTTTTCGATTAGACTGTATACCTTTTTTCCCCTTTTTCGGGTGCGTTAGTTTTTCTCAATTTTGTTCAATTGTTGGGTTTTTTCGCACAACTTCTGGACGTGATAAACTTGAAAATTAACAGGTAGACCTCTGTTGAAAGTTAAGTGCTTTAATTGTGCATTCCATTCCAATGTTGATATTTCTACACCTAAAAGAAAATCGTTTTATTCACTTTAAGTGGATACAGACGATAATTGGACTCGTCACAGAGAATCTCTTCAGACAGTGTCCTATTTACTTTTTTGCCAGAAAGCCTTACTAAAAATAAAGCTATAAGACGTGGTTCTGTCTGTCTGCCAGGCTTTCTATTACGACAAAACTTTTAAACTCAACCCCACAATCGAATTCAATGAAATTTTGTTCTTAAAACTTAACAAATTATATAAATTTGGCTCACACTTGAAACACAATTTTAATTTTTCGCTCGGCACTAAAAGGGTTAAACTTGAACCAAACTTGAACTAAGTATAAGATAATCTCAGTCTAGATTATTTTTTTTTTTTACAATAGTAATTGTTTGTTTTTAATTTTAATAAAATTTTAATAAATGATTTGAAATAGTACGTAACGTAGAAAATATAAAACTTTGATTAGAGCTTCAACTTCGAGACTTAGTATTCAGTAGAAACTACATTTTTTCATAAAATCGTCTCACTTTACACAGTTTTTATGAACGTATTTCCGATTTTTTTTGTTTATTCTATGATTCGATTCCTTTTTTAAATTATGCGACGGTTTCGATTAAAACGATTTTTTTTTTTTTTTTTGGAATAAACCATATAAATTGAAAGATTAATGTATTTGTTATCATACCTATATATAACTTTATAAGGACGTTCATTTTAAACCAAAAAAGACGAATATGCGAACAAAATTATCAGTTTCTTATGTTCCCTGAGATATTAACTTTAAAATTTCGAAAATTTACATTTTTCTGCAGCGATTTTCTGCATATTAGCACAAAGTTTATAAGAAAATGTTGGAAAGTGCTTACCTAATTGAAAGATGTTTCCATTTTTCTTCTATAAATAATTCCACAAATGTCATAAAACTATTATAAAATTATTCATTTCTTCTATCTGCCTTAGCTTTAAAACCAAATTCGAAAAGTCTATCTTCCTTTAAATCGTTAATTTTAAGAATCCACATCAAAACATTGATTTATTTATTTTTTATATAGGCCTTAACAACACTATACACAATTAGATTTTATACCTATAAAAAAATATCGACTTAAATTTTAGCGCAGTCTTTATATATATAAAATATTATTTGCCTTTTTTATGCTTATCGCTTTTCCCTGATAGGGTGCTAGATGTTTTTTATAGATTTTTTTTTATTTCGTTCTTGGATTCGTAATCTACGCACACAATCTTACAGAGCTAGCCTATAAGCTGTTCAATGCAAACATTTTTGCAGACCAGTATTCTCAAACGATTCTCATTTCTTTTACATCAATTGGACTACCATAAGATATGATCAATAAAATCATATACAATCTTGTAAAATGAATGCATACTTTTATATAAAAATTTAATAAATTATACTTTAATAATAATGAACAGTAAAACGCGTAAAAATGATGATCAATGAAATTTTCGATGATCTAAACTAAAGTACAAAAAGCTCTCTACATTTTATTCAGCTGTGTATTCAGCTAATCTGTATGGCGATGAAGATTAAAAATAAATTATAACTGATTTCTAAATAAAAATACCTATTATTTTTTGCAGCTTGTTATGACAAAAAAATGTGCTAAATGTTTTCTTTGTGTATAAAATTACATAACATAAAGTATAATAGAAAAAAGTTAAAAATTTTAATTTATATAATGAGTAACAGTAGAGTGCAGTTTACAGACACCTCAATCGAATTGATTGTAAAATAAAAAATAATTTATATATCGAAATAACAATCCCCTCTGATAGTAGGTACTCCGTTGGATTAAAATACTTTTAAGCGGTTAAATTCGAAGTCAATTTGGATATTCACCTTAAAATCAGACAGCCTGATTCATTTGTCATTAAATAATTAAAAATCATGTAGCCTTCCACCGCAGAAATTAATTAAAATTATAAAAAGGACTCATAATTTCGATTTTTCATGTACCTACACAGAAAAAATGAGTAGCTTTTTTTTTTAATACCCCTGAAACCTTTCCGTGGAATTTTGGTGGTGAGTAATTGTAGCGAAACATCGGTCAGAGATATATTGATGGTTTTTCAATCAGTGCTGGCCAACATCATTTTAAGATATTCAGCCATCATGCAGCAAAAGGATGTTTCACTTAATACGGAAATTGATTTTTGGGGTTAAACGCAAATAACATTGGTTTCGTAATTCCTTAAAATTGACCCTATTTTCAAACTAATGAGAAACCTAAGATTCTCAATTAGCGGAGGTTTCTAGCATTTCAATTTCAGTTTAGTTCGTTTGGGCGAAATGTTTGCGCCAACATTTGTTCTTGAGGAGGAACTCTAAGAAAGTTCGTGTATTCTCACCTGCATCAGGTGAGAATTTCGATTGTTATCAAACAAACAAAGTTGCGGTCTTGCAGTATGACTCTTTAAAATTTGAACAGGTGTAACAAATTGGACTCATTATCCAACATATCGGGGGAGTGGATCATATTTATAATTTCAATCAGAAAACAAATGAGATAGTTTAGTGGTAATTTATTCAAAATGTTTCCCACTCGAAAACCATCATGTAGATTCATTTGTATTATTTTGGTAAACTCGTGTATTACACTCGGATATATCTCAATTACGCCTTCGTATAATAGAATTTGACGCAACCTTTAAGCATTATGTCGTCGTAAAGCGTGGGTAGTTTCTGATGTCAACCGAGTAACATATATCGTAATCTAGTTTCGAGCAATTCTACTCCCGCATCGCATGGAGTTGAGTTAATCTAAATAGCAGCGCTGAATACGTAAAAGATACTATGAGGCGGGCCCGCACCCGTCTTGGTGTGTTGGGATTAATTTGCCCCCCCATATATCTGGAAAGCCGAATTAAATTCCTTCTCTAAAGTGTCTTTCAATTGATTGTGAGTTTCGCAATAGCAACTTAGTTTGCAAAAGGCAATTTGATTTGGGGTTTTAGTGCGTGGCTTAAATGTTAAGTAATTGAGAGAGAAGATCCTGCGAAGTCAATTCGACCTGAAAGTAATAAAAAATGATGGATCAAGGTGACGATTTAAATGTTTTATATGTATATAACGTGAGTAGGTTTTTTTTCACCACCCCACTAAGGAGGATATTGTTTTCGTCACGTTTATATTTATGTATATTTTGTTTGTGATACTGCAGCAGTTAGCGCACAAATGGCTTCAACAATCTTAATACACAGTGTTATTATACATACTATATTAGATAAGTGATTATGCCGCACTTGTATAATATAATGGTTTGAATTTCTAGTAATTAGCGATAATTTTAATTATTATATAACATTTAGCTAACTCTTATTTCTTCTTATTCATCTCGGGAACCATGACTTTGAGTATGGAGGAATCACTTAGAATATTTGATAAATCAAATCATTCCAAGAAGTTTGATCTCGAAATTTGGAATAATAAACATTTCTGATTATGGTGTGTATGCCTTCTAACCGTTTCAAATATTGGCTGTTAAATTCAGTTTGAAAGAGAAAAATCACTGAAATTAAATTTTTACATTTTTTGAAGTATGAATTTCTCTAAAAAATGTCAAGTCGAAATATTAAAATGGCGTCAAATTGTAGCTACGTTGTGTCCATAGCACATTTCAATGGAAAGTTTTTTTTTCAAAAGTCGCACTGTTTCAACAACACAACACTTACTTTGGAAATAAATTTTCAATATTTCTCAACGTTGTTCAAGCTCAAGTCTATTCATTTAGTACCGCAGAGATACGATACTGTGTTTCTGTCAAGTTTTTGAGCGCGAAAGAGTTGTATATGTCAAAATAACATATAATTTAAAAAGAAACCAAGAGATGGCCCACACTTTATATTCGTTAAACGTAGCGTTTTTTAAAATTTTGGTAATTTAATTTAATTTTAATAACGAATGGTTTTAAGTGGTAACAGTTATACACGATATTTTTATAATATTTTGATACTTTCTAATAAAAACTCGTAAAAAAATAGTAGGAGTAAATTTAAAAGAAAATTATTTTAATGTATTAATTTTATAAACTTAACTATCAACAACAGTTAACTTTACTATTCTAAATAATTACTACCGCATTCACGATTTTTAGTTTTAGCGTGAATACCCACAATGTGTTTTCATTTTGAATCCATGATTCATTTAATAAATAATTTTTTAAATTTTTCTGACACCCGGTAGTCGGAATTAATTTGCTATTTCTGTATCCTTTTTTTTTAGCTTTCTACATTTATTTAATTTTACAAAAATGTGGGAACTAAAGAAAAATTGTAAATATAATCGTACATATATGTATGTATGATAAGATAAAAAAACAATAATTAAGTATACTTCTGTATACGAGCCATATCACAAAGATCGTTGTAGCAAAATATTGCCAGTTTTTCTAATACACATTTTTTGTCATGTATGTTGAAAAAGTTTTCCTCAAATGTCGTACACACAACATTGAAAGGAACAATGCTACATTATGAGGAAATTAAAGTTGAAAAAATATTTTTCTTAGTCAAGGTGTAAAGTTTTCATTCAACCCTTTTATTCAAAGTAAGTATTCAAATGAAATTTGTGCTTTGCATAATCGGACATTCTTTACCTTTTCGCATTATCATAAAAAACATAAAACAACACGAAAACAAAAGAATCCCATAGATAAAAGAAAAAGTGTTCAACGATTTTTCTACGCAATGAAAAATATATAATATAGTATACATATAGATCCGTATTCCTCATCCATTAATTTTGAGGATACTGATCACGTTTTTGAAATAAAAATCAAACACTATTACAACAGCTGGCTAAGAATGATGCTCATACTGAATGATGCATGACTGTTTGTGAACTCACGTACCTCCCCAACGAAATGGCATTTTTACCTTTAGTCCCAACCCTTCACCAAATAGCTATCTTGTATTTACTTGAATGGATTCCGTCACATAGAAGAAAATTCCATCGCCACGTACGTGGAGCCTCTATTCATCATGTGATTCTCAAAAACCTGTCAATTCCCTTCTTTGAGGTGATTGATGATTTACTGAAGGAGGAACTCGAGGAATAAAGTCAATTTTTAAAAGGTTTTCGACATTTTGTGTTGTTTCTTTTCTTCTTTTTTTTTTTTTTTGACTATTTTGTGGTTGTTCAAATGGTGAATAGTCAAAAAGTGGTGAATTAGTAAGAAAGTAAATTGTGCTCCTTCTAGAGATGCGTCTGATTAATGGATTGAAAAAATAATTTAGATGGGATATAAATACAGGCATTCGAAAATCATCAGTAAAACCATTTCCGTTGATGATTTCGGTACGACGGCGACGCGACGGTACGAATTCTCTTCTCTAGCGAAACCTTTTGAATAAAAAACAGAAAAAAAAGAGGCCAGAATTAAAAACATCGACATTTTAGGATTTCGAGAAATTGTCCTTTATGCTCTTTCCCTTAATTTCCTTTATTCACCATGAAGGATACATCG
Organism: Dysmachus trigonus; assembly: GCA_949715965.1. NCBI lineage: Eukaryota > Metazoa > Arthropoda > Insecta > Diptera > Asilidae > Dysmachus > Dysmachus trigonus. The sequence continues at coordinate 17,284,792 of OX454320.1, forward strand.
GATGAAATTAGGACGCATCGAGTCCCGATAGATTTGAAATAGTCAAAGGATGTGAACCCAAGGGAAATTTTCATCTAAATTTTCGAAAGAGGGAAATAATCGTCAAAGGCGGAGGGGGGTAACAATCATTTATTCTAAACTCATCCTTGAAATCAACCCTCATTCATCAAATATTAAGATCTAATGCTTCGCATCAGTGCACTTTAAAAGAAAGAGAGCAAACTCCTAAATAAATAACCATAAATATAAAACACATAAAAAGGATGCTGTCTTACATTTGAGACCTAAAGTCAACTACTTTGGGTGATAGCATAAAGGGAAACCCTTTTTCCTAAGGGATGACTTTTATGGAACCTGCTTTGTGACACACCCAGAAGAAAAAAAAATATATATATATATAACGAAAAAGAAACGTCCCAGAGATATTTGTCACCCGAAATCATGTATCTGGGCAAATGCTGAACATAATCCGAGGTAATCGTTTGCTTCTATACAATATATTTTTTATTTTATTTTATTTTTGTATTGGAAAAAATGTCTCTTCCAAATATTTCTCTTCGTCATTAATAACCACTCAACAGAATCTCCGTTGACACTGAATGAATACGAACAAAATCGCAACGCTTCAACAAATTTCAACGCTTTTGTCGAGAAAAAATAAATTTTTGTTTTGAGACAAATTAGTTTAAATGTCCCTTACACGAATCGCTGAAATTACATAAAGGGCAAGTAGGGAGACAAATTTTTGTATGTATAGGAGGAGTGTTCCAATTTCAAAGCTCCTCCCACCTCCCACCCCTTCTGCCACCACCTGTAAAGCGAGAAATTCCCGAAAACAATAGACGAAATTGAAATCCTATCTCTGGGAAAGAACGAAATTAACTTTTAACCGACATTTCAAACTAAGCTGGATGTGGCAATCGCAATTGTTGAAATCTTTTACACTGCATTAAATCCCCTCCTACCCCTCGTCCTATTCAATAGAGTTAGCGTCGTCGAAAAAGTCCCAAAAATTACAAAGCCCATGAAAGAGAAAAGGGGGACTATTTTAAAAGTACTTCTGCAACGCATACAAGATAAGTGGATTTTTCGTTGAATTTTTACATTATATATATATATATATACATATATATTATGTACATAATTCTTTCGTTCCTCGTTTTTATTTATTTTTTATTTTTTTTTATTGTTATTTCTGGGCAGAAAATTTGGCAGACTTCCAGCGTCACTTTACGTTCCACAATAAGCTCTTATTCCCGAAATAATAGACAGAAATTTCTTTGGCCTTCAGCTCTCACGAATGCATTGCAGCGATAAGGGATGAAATGCTTTTTGTGGATTTCCTCAATGTTGAAAACTTTTTAGTGAAATTGCTTTCATTTTGAATTATGGCATGGGAAATCTTTCGAATTAAAAGCTAGTGTATATCTAAAATTTGATACCGGTGTGATGACGGAGAGATTTAACTGAAAATGCACAACAAATTTTCGCGAAAATTTTAAATCCGGATATAATAACTCACTAAAATAATAAAGCAGTTTTCGTTGGTTTTTCCTCCGAAGGATTATTGAAATATTCATAGCTATGTAGATTAAATAAATTTCCGAAGTTTTTCCTTTCTATTGTTATTTTGTTAGATATTAGGTTCTTTCCACTTATGAAGAAAAGTTACATTTATAGCAATAGCTGTCCCGGAGTAAGTGCGTTGAGGTCGGAAGGATCATTTGTGAGTGGACACAGAGGCCTTGAGTTCAGCGAAGCCTCAATCTGACAAAGCACTGTTGCCAGTTCTTCATAGGTGAGAGTAGAGTTCCCTATGACTCTTCTGAGGTGGTACTTCGTTGATTTGACTCCAGCCTCCCACAGTCCGCCGAAATGTGGTGAAGCTGGAGGTATGAAATTCCACTCCACGCCGTCATTTGCGAACAGGTTCGCCGCGTTTTCTTCTATCCCGGCTTGTTTGAGCTCCTTTTTTAATTGCCTTTCAGCGCCTATGAAGTTGGTGCCGCAGTCGCTGTAGAGATGACTTGGAAGACCGCGGCGAGCGACGAAGCGACGGAATGCTGCTAAGAACGCTTCACTAGTCAAGTCGCTTACTGCTTCTAAGTGAAGTGCCTTGGTACATAGACAAACGAATAAGGCTATATATCCCTTGTACGATTTGTTGCCTCTTCCTTTCGATACGCGAATGTCAATAGGACCGGCGTAATCCAAACCTGCATGCGCGAATGGTCTGGTAGGCGACACCCTAGGTCGTGGAAGTTGTCCCATCAGTTGTTTGCTGGACGCCGCGGACTGTCTGAAGCATTTTAAGCACTGATGGTAGTGATTCCTCAAGGCATTTCTCGCATCAATGACCCAAAATTGTTGACGCAGATGTGCTAGCATCAATTGCGGGCCTCCATGCTGTGTGGTCTGGTGAGCTTGCGCGATGATTAACTTCGTCAAATGATGCTTCGGCGACATAATTATCGGGTGTTTTTCTTCATCAGACAGATTTGCGTGTTGTAGACGTCCTCCAACTCTCATCACACCGTGATCATCCAGATAAGGGTGCAACGAGCTTAGCCTGCTCTTATCTGGCACTGATCTTTCTTTAGAGAGGCTGCGAATTTCGCTCGTATATATTTCTCTCTGCGAAATTTTAATCAAAGCTTGAAAGGCGTCTTTTAATTCAGGAGCCGTTAAAGCTTTATTTTTATAATTCGTCCTTTCGTCCTTTGGCTTTCGAAGGTTGCTAAAGTACCGAAAAATATGAGCCGCAACTCTGACGAGCCTTCTGAGTGACGAGAACCGTTGAAACATACAAAATTCGGGAGTTTCTTTCGTCGCGACCAAGCTCGTCACCTTTTCGTCGAGGTTTGTTTTTGTACCGACCTTTTCTTTACGCAGTTCTTCATCGGTGGAGAAGACTGCTTTGGTGATTGGCCATTCGTTCGGGGGTTTTCGCAGCCATTCTGGACCGTGCCACCAGAGGTTGTGGACCGAGAGCTCCTTGGGAGTGATACCTCTTGAGGCACAATCGGCCGGATTATCTTCCGATTTCACGTGATGCCACATTTCGGGAGTGAGGGCTGCAATTATTTCTGTCACCCTGTTGGCCACAAAACATTTCCACCGATTCGGCGAGCCTCGAATCCAGGCCAATGTTATCGCCGAATCCGTCCAGGCGTGTATGGATGAGATATCAACGTGTAGAATATCTCTTACTTTTCTTACTAATCTGGCCAAGAGAACAGCGCCACACAGTTCGAGCCTCGGTGTGGATACCTTCTTGATTGGAGACACTCTCGTCTTTGCTGTAAGTAAGTGCACATGTACCACACCTTCACCATTACTCACCTTCACATATAATGCAGCGGCATACGCATCGTCTGAGGCATCACTGAACCCATGGAGCTCGCACGGTTGATTTCGTGATGTCTTCAGCCAGCGGGGAATTCGAATATCTTCCAGTTGCGGTAAGGCTTCTCGATATGCTGTCCATTCCCTGGATAATTTCGGAGGTAATTTGTCGTCCCAATTAAGTCCTTCTAACCATAATGACTGCATTATGATTTTAGCCTTGATTATCACAGGTGCTAGCCAGCCAAGTGGGTCAAAAAGACGAGCGACATCTGACAACACATTTCGCTTAGTCACGAGGTCCTGTAAAGGTGAAAATTTAATTTTAAATTGAAATTCATCTTTAATCGGTTGCCATAAGATCCCAAGGGCCTTCACGTTTTCATCAAGGCTGAGTTCGATTGCGAGATTCTCTTCCCTGTCTTCTTGACCCAATCCCGTGAGAGCTTTGGGGTGACTTGAAACCCACTTGCGCAGATGAAAGCCTCCGGAGCTAGTCAGACCCGTGAGCTCGATACGAAGATTCGATGCTTCTTCAACACTGTCAGCTCCGGTCATCAGATCATCAACGTAAAAGTCCCTTTACAACGCCAGAGAATTCGTTGATAAGGCGTGTGCTGAGAATCAACCCGGATTTGTCGGTACATCTTCTCCACATCAGCCGTGAGAGCGATTTTATGTGTGCGCCATCGTGAAAGAATTTGGATTAACTCCTCCTGTATTGTGGGACCAGTGAGCAGCTCTTCGTTCAGACTCACACCAGAAGACGTCTTAGCCGAAGCATCGAACACCACACGCAACTTCGTGGTGGTACTACTCTCTTTCAGGACCCCGTGATGTGGCAGGTATGCACATTTGTAATATTTTTTGCCTTCAGGCGTTTGACCGTGTTCTTCTTTAGGAAACTTTATCTCGGCCATATGTCCCAGATCGAGATATTCTTGGATGCAGGCACTATATCGTTCGCCGAATTCTGGATTGCGAGCGAATTTATGCTCCAGATGCTGCAGTCTTTTCATGGCTTGTTCCCTGGATCGTCCCAGAAGTGCTGCTTCGCCATCCGGATGTTTGAACGGTAACCTGACTGTGTAACGGCCGTTTATTTTGTCTCTTTTTGTTGTTGTCTTGTATATGTCCTCACATAATTGTTCTTCTTTCGTCCATACGCGGTTGGAACTTATTTCTTCGAGTTCCCAGAATTTTCGGAGAATACTCTCCAAGCCGTTCGTGATGTGAAGACTTGTAAGACCTTCGTTAGGCCTTCGTGTATTAGTTGGACCAGAAATGATCCAACCGAAAATTGTTTTTTGCGCAAGTAATTGACCATCGGGCTCCTTGATCATTCCTTCTAAAATAATTTGGGGATACAAGTCTGCACCCAGAAGCAGATCGATTCTGCCTGGATTCTGAAAACTGGGGTCCGCTAGTTCCAGCTCAGCAATCAAGGTTGGAATCTGATATATTTTAGAAGAAGGCAGATTGCTTGTGATAGACGGAATGACCAATAGCTCCGTTTGTACTATGTTCATTTCATTTTTGTAAGAGCCGATGGTCAGCGAAACAGATCCCCTTGCCCTGATCGATCGAGTTTGGCTAATTCCATTTATCGTGGCTGCAGCATGCTGGCGTTTTAAGTTCAGCGACTGTGCAGCAGCCTCGGAAATGAATGAAGCCTGAGAGCCTTGATCGATTAAAGCTCGGAAAACCCCAGTTTCGCCATTGGGTGCGTGTGCTTTGACTAGAGCGGTAGGCAATAAGGTGCAGGCAGAAATAAGTTCTGTCGTGCAAAGTGCGCGGACTTCACGTGATTCTTCGGACGACGTTTTGTCCTTCACGGGAGTTGTCTTCGGCTGCGAAGAAGCAGAAGGTTGAGTGGTTTTCACCTTGGAATCCGTTTGATTCAAGTCCTGATTTTGAAAGCCTTCGTGCAGAAGAGTGTGATGTTTCGCGCTGCAGATGTAGCATGCGCTGGAGCTTTTACACTCTTTAGTCTGGTGTCTTCGTGAAAGACAATTGAGGCATAGACCCTTTGCCTGGGTCAGTTCGCGCCTCTTTTTCCCATTAAGCTTCTGAAATTCAGGACATTGTCGTACAGTGTGTTGTTTTTTACACACTGCACACTCGTGGGAAACAGAGCGGTGGAAGGATTTCACCGCTTTGTTTGGTGTCGCATTAGTTCGCGAATTCGTGGACGAAGCAGAAGGTGTCACTTGTGCTTGTGTTACGGCTGAGATCCTCTGCAGCGTTTGATACCTGCCTTCTAAAAATTGCTTTAATTGATTATAAGTTAAAACTTCCTTGCTTGTCTCATATTTTGTCTCCCACAGCCGATACGTTTCAGACGGCAGCTTTCGTGCAGTTATAAAAACGATCAGAGGATCCCAGTCGTCCGTTTTCATACCGAGATTTTTGAGGCTCGCTAAACACTCATTTGTAGTGTCCAATAATTGTTGCAAACTCTGAGCGTTTTCTTTAGAAATTTTAGAAATTGCCATTAAGCGCGATAATTGGTCTTCCACAAGCATGCGTTTGTTTTCGTAGCGATCTGTTAGTGCGGTCCACGCTATCTGATAATTGCCATCAGTCATTTGCAGATGTCTGAGCATTTGCTCGGCATCACCTGAAATGTTTGATTTCAAATAATGCAACTTTTGCACCGGTGACAAGATATTATTTTGATGAATAAGAGATATAAATAAATCTTTGAAGGAACTCCAACTACCGTATTTTCCGTCGAACTTAGGAATGCTGATGGGAGGAAGTTTGAATTCACTCTGTATTGAGTTTATTTTTTGAACACTGTTTTGTGTCGTTTGCGACGACGTTGATAGGAGTTTACTTGATAACTCCTCCAATTCTCCTTTGAAATCGGAAAATTGATCCTCGAATTGAGCATATTCGGTTTCTACGACTGCATAATCTGTATCGGAATCAAATTCTTCACATCCTGCCAGAAAATTCTCGTGATAGGATTGCCAAATTTCACTGAGGGCCTCAAGACGACCTTTGAGATAGCCACTCGTATAGCGGCTTTTGGAAGTTTTCCGAAAGTTACGTACGATAATTTCAAACGTCTTTTTGAGAGCCCTTTGCTTTTTAATAAGCGCTTCCATTTTAATTAGTGATTAGTTTTCTCCGTACAGGAGGCTAGTTGCACAATATGCAAGGAAAATTCACTCGCGGACCGACCGTTAAGAAATAGCTGGATCTTGCGTAACGGATCCGGCTCGAAGGACCAAATGTTCAGGCGCCGCTGAACGTGAAAAAACCGCGAACGAATTTTTGAACCTTTTTTCCTCCCCTTTCCTTTTTTTCCGAGTTTGCACTATATGGATCACATGCAAATGAGTGTATATTAAATGATAAATGCGTGTTTCTTAAATCTTAATTTAATATTCAAAAAAAACAAGCAATACAAATAAATACTCTAAATTCATGCAAATAATAAAAAATGAAATTAAGGTAAATGACTCTAAATAAAATTAAATGTGAATCTAAGCTAAGAAAAATTCAATTAAAATAGCGTAATTTGAGGACAAAAAGAAAGAATTAAATTCTATATTGATGCAAATTAAATAACTGAAATTAAAAATCAACTATAATGTGAACTTACAAATTAAGCAAAAAGAACGATTTATAATAAGAAAACTAAACCAAAAACTGAAATACTTTTTACTATTTTTTTTCCGACTTAATTTCCCGTGTAACACCTTCCTACTTCACTTCGCGAATAATCCAGATCCCGGAACTCTCTGGTAGCCGAGCCGTGTCAACGGTAGCGAAAGAAAATAAACTGCTCATTGCAGAAATTCAAAAAATTAAAAGAAAACGAAGTTCATAATCTGCTGAGAACGAAAATCAATTGCTCTATTTATAGGAAAAATAATTTACAAAATTTACAAAATCAAAAAAAGTTCTCAAGTAAATAAATTAATTGTAAATAATCTAAAAAGCCACACGACAAATAAAGTTCACATAAAAATAAATAAAATCACCCAAAAAATAACCTAAACTAAATGCAACAATTCTGCTCACTTTGTTTTCTTTTCCGATATTAGTTTGAAAATTTACAGCAAATATGTATATCATCATTTAAGAATGGCTGTGTGTCACCACTCCATTACACGGTGCAAATATTGCCAATAACCATACATATTATTTATTTCTCAATTTGACCTTGAAATAACCTTAAACGCGATTTCATATGTGCAAACAGACCTCAGATTCGGAATCAACGAACCCAAAATCCTACATGTACGGTGATTGAGACTATTTGGAATGTTTTTTATCAATTTGACGTAGAAATAATCTTGAACGTGCTCTGATACCGACAAACAGACTTCAGTTTCGGAATCAGCGACCCTAGAAACGTATAACCTTAGTGGTCTGGTCGGTGGAACGAACGCTTCTTTTTGTTGTGTCCCTGTGTTATTGGGTAATTTATTAATTATGAATTTAATATCTGTCTGTCTAGGGTCAATTAGTCTTTTACAGTAAAAGTCAAGTTAAATCGATTCGATTTAAAACCATTGAATTGAATAGTGTGATTTTTATAAAAGCTTACATTAACAACGCCTTAATAAATAAATAAATAGATTTCAAAATTAATTAGTACAAAGTTAGCTTACACCAAGCATTTACTATTAAGGTACCTTAAATTTAAGGTGACGTAAAGTATTCATTCCGACACTTTAGACCGGGGGTCGACAACCTTTTAATAGCTGCCGCCCAATTTTGTACCCTTATTGATGATAAAATTTCCTTGCTGTCTACCGGTGCCACAGTAACTCAATTTAGCGCAAATTCGAAGTAATTTTTAAAGGAGACGGTTTATAAAAATGTGTACTTAAATTTATATTTTTTTTGTACTTTATGTATGTTTATACATAGATAATTTAAATTTAACGAATTTCTGCAGCTCCATCGATATAACGTCTACTAGAATGCGAGGCTGGTTAAATTAAAGATAGCAAAATGCGTAAAAACAAAGTTTATTAAAAGTACTTTTAATTAATGATTAATAAGATTCTGAAGACTGATACTACGAAAATTAGATATTTGACATTTTAGTAAATTTAAAAACAAAAAAGGTATCTCCATATATCAGACATACATAATATCATAAAAATATTTCATTGCCGTGTGGATGTTCTGCTCATTGGAAACGCTGGTAAAATTACAGGGCATTAAAGGGTCTACCCTTCAGAAGAGGGAAAAATACCGAAAAATGTTAAAAAAACGGTTTTTCGATATGTTGACCCTGTTGCACCACATCTAAAAATCTGAAATAATTCATGGATATAGCTTGACATCCAGAAAATAATAAATTTTTTTTTCTGCGTTTCTATTGCTTCAGTTTTTTTTTTTATTTAATTTTAAAAATTTCGCACGCGTATAAAAATTTAAATTTCCCGCCAAATAATTTCGAAAAATATATATAAAAAACTCTATAATTTGAGAAAAAAAAAAAAAATTTTCTACGTCCACAAGAAGCCTAGATATCGCCAAAACACTGAAAATCACGTTTTAATTTTTTTTTGAGATTATGTGAGTGTCTATGGGTCTGAAAATTTCAGCAAAGATGTACTTTTTCATGTACTATTCGTACATTTTATTCTTTTATTATGTACTTTTCGCGCTTTTTATTCGTTGCTCCAGCGGCATCCATGAGTGTTCTTTGAGAAGTGTCCGGTAGCTTATTACCTATATTAAAAGTTTAGTGATGGAATTCAAAAGTAAATTGCATATTTATTATATTTGTAATAACACATTTTAAAAGTGAATTCGCAAAGTGAAGAACAAAATCTGTAACAACAGACAAAACCTCCACTAACCGCCATCAAAGCTTGAATCGTCTACTAGTACGCGGTAAGGACCGGGTGGACGACCACTGTTTTAGACTTACACATAAATACATATTGATATAATATCTGCATTTTTATAACTCATATAGCTCAGCATCTGGATCAGGCAAATTTTGCATAAAATTAAAATTTAAAAGCGACTACTTAAAGCTAGGATTTTAGATTTCCCAACAAATACATCAAATTATCATGATTCGGAACACAGAACAACTGCTGCTGCTGATACAAAACATATTAAAGAATAAAAAAAAATATATAATATTAAACCAACTAATTAGGAATATTTAAGTAAATTTTCTTTTCTTTTTGTTTTTGAAATTTTCCTTAAATAAATTCTTTGAAATATAAATCTACACTTTCTTATAGTACCTACCTACAGAACGTTAGACTAGAGTGGAAAGAAGTCTTAAAACATTCTATTTCCTTTAGAAACTAGAATTAACAATTCCAAGAACACTCTGCTCGCTGAGAAAATCGGCTGTGACAGACACGTGAGTGATCTTATAAGAGTTCCGTCTTTTTTTTCCTTTCGGGGTCTGAACCTTAGATCATAGAGAATAGAATAGGACATACCATGTAAAATCCGTAAAGTACGTGAGTGAAGCATTTTTCCCTCAAAATAAGCTCTAGTGGGGAACATGATTGGAGTAGGCTAGCGATATAAAAAAACGAGATTTTCAATTAATTTTTCTAGTAATGTTAAATCACAGCAGAGCTTAAATGCGAGAAATGGGGTGTCCTGTGAGAAATTTTACCTTTGGGGGCCACAGTAGACTTATTTGCTTTGCATTTAGTGCCCCTTTTCTGTCTTGATGAAAACATCCACCAGTACTGGACGCACAACAATAAAAGAGAAAGTTACTACTACATCACGGAATTGCTTCAACTAAACCGACTTATGTATGAATTTCGCCCGGAAAAGAATTCTCAATGGTGATTTGATTTTCAATATTATTTTAAATGTATTTTGAAATAGTATAATTACATAAACTTTGTATTCTAAAAAGGAAAAAGAATTGGATCGCCCTGGAAAAAAGAAACTAATTACTTTACGCATAACATGTTCTAAAATCCGACAACTTCCACATCCCTTTCTGCATTAGTGTTTCCATTTTGTGTATCCTGGCCTAACCTCTCTATGGCCTGTTTAAGGGAAAATTGCCAGTGATAAACACCGTCCATTATTCCACTAGTGTTTTATGGATATTTTAATCAAATGTCCTGTTCCGTCCTTTAATCTTAGAGAATATTCAATTAATTGCAGACCACATTCAGCTGTGACGGCAGTGGTCATCCATCTTCTGAATATGTCAACACGATGGAAATTAGTGTAATTAGTCAGACTTGTGCAGAACTGTAGCTATTAAATTACATCCCTTATTGGCTCCTAAGCCGTTCTTTTTAATAATGCCGCAGCGAGAGGTTGAGCGTTGACATTTTTAGTACTCATAGCATAAAAAGAAATAAAAGGAAAAATAAATTAAATTATATTTCATGCTTTCTTAATAAACTAAACATTGTGAAAGCTCATTGCCTGAAGCATGGTCACCGCGGTAAATTGCTTCAACCCCATTGTCCTGCTGCACCAGCAGATGTCATGGAATAGCCAACAGCAACCCAGCAAAATTTCTGTCGTGCATGGAATAGTTCATTTGGCCAACAATGTGCAAGAGCCACTCCAGCCAGCGTTTGATATGCATGTCCTCGTACAGGACTACTTCGGATCCCACCACCACCTTCATTCCTTTTTCCAAACAATTGGAAACACGCCGTTTCCGCCCGAAACACTGCCGCCGCCGCCACTGTCCTATACTATCGTATATCTACCCATTTTTGGGGTGAAGGTAGAGAGACTCTCTGTCCTGTCGACTACCTCCACCCGCAACATAAATTCATCAAATTGTGACATAATAACTGTCGGGGACAGAAAACAAAGATAGGTTGACATAATATATTGACAAATATGTTGAGGACTTGCAATGTTTTCCCCTTGAAAATGAACGAAACGAAAAAAAAACATGGTTTACCCAGAAAAATGGCGAAAGAACAGGGTTTTGTATAAATAGCCCAATTTAGCGCAAGTGTACCCTGGGATGGAAACAAAATGTATTTACAAAGCTCTCCGGGTGCTGGGACTGAATTTGCAATTAAAGTAAGAGTCGATTTTTAAATTAAAAAAAAATAAATTTCCTGGGAAAATATTGAGAGTATCACTCTTGTTTTTATGATTCGTGGAAAGCCACAACAGTTTTTTAATGATTGGCATTAATTAGTCACCACAAAAAAGTTCCAGACGTTTGTTTAAAATGAATAATGTTATAAATGATTTAGAATGCGCACTTCTCATTTTTCAAATCTATATATTGTCTAGCACTTAATTACAATTTTTTACCAATTGATCCGAAATTTTAACTGTAGCTTCATAATAACATTCTCTAGTGAACTACGTAGCTAAGATCACGAAAATAAAAAGAGATTCAACAGCGACACCTGCCGCACTCTGGATCCGCATCTGAAACATTTTTTTAAGTACTTTAAGATTTATATTGACATGTCCACAAAACCGAATTAGATTATATTAAACAATTTTCATAAAAACAAATTCTAAAAATGTCCCTTGTGCATACAAGGTGGTAGTATTACCCCTTAAGGGGTTACATGGGTCTTAAGGGTATAAAAAAAACGACTTCTTTAAAAAAATTTATTTCAAAAACGAAAAATCTTTTTTATTTCAAATTTAAACATATGAAAGCAAAGTACTTAAAGTACTTGTAAAAAAATTTTCAGGCAAAAATATTGAAAATTTTCCATTTTCTAGCCGTTTTTCGCCGTCAACCTTTTTTTTTTGCGGTGGACACGATTTCTCGAAAATAAATTGACCGATTTGGTTGAAACTTTACACAGTTATTCTTTATAGTATTGTTTCGTGATTGAACGAAGGAATTTTCATTCGGTCAAGTCGTTCTTGTTTTATACGAAAAAGACCTTTTAAAAATGATGAGAATCGGAAAAACGCATAAAAATTTGAGACGAAAATTGATTCAAACTCATGTCAAATTACATTTTTTTTTTCAATTCCTTCGTTCAATCACGAGCCAAGGGCATAAACTACAAGAATATTTTTGAATTTTTGATTTCAGATGAATCCACACCGAAATATCATGTCCACCGCAAAAAAAAAAGGTTGACGGCGAAAAACGGCTGGAAAATGGAAAATTTTCAATATTTTTGGCTGAAAATTTTTTTGCAAGTACTTTAAGTCCATACTTTACTTTCATATGTTTAAATTTGAAATAAAAAAGATTTTTCGTTTTTGAAATAAAATTTTTTAAAGAAGTCGTTTTTTTTATACCTTTAAGACCCATGTAACCCCTTAAATGAAAGCATTTTGATCACGTTTATGTTTCATTCATTACCCACTTTACTGTTATATTAAAACTATTATTAAAATATGGATTACTAATAATAAATTAAAAAATTATTTTTGTTCATCCCTAGAAATAAAAAAGCGTCCTTTCCCACAAATGATAAAATCAGATCCTAAGAGGTACACACGATTTCCGGTTTTAAATTTCTTATTTTTACATATACAGGGTGGATCATCGGCTGGATTCTTTTTTAAAAATTTTATAAAGTAAACACTATTAAATATTTTTCTAAGTTTGTTGATTTATTGAAAAGAGTAAACCCTCCAATTAGTTGATTAGTTGCTGAATATGATTTTATTTACCCTTGACAGTAGTTCGTTCTGCGAATCGAATTTTACAGCGTCAAATCGCAGCACTACATTATTTAGACCGAAATCTCTATTCAAAATTCATACTATTTCGGCAACACAGCATTCACTTTGGAAATAAAATTTTCAATACGTCCCAGTGTTGTTCAAGCGTAAAAATCTATTAATTTCGTACAGTGTAGAAATGATACTGCATTTTTGTCAATTTTCTGAGTGTGAAAGAGCTATGTATTTTAAAAAGAGCATGTATTTTAAAAAGAAACCAACAGATTGCCCACTCGTTATTTAATTTATTTGTATCGTAAAGCCGCTTGGAAAAACAGCTAATGCATAAATTCAAATTTAAAATTCTTGTAAGCCCTTTTATGCACTCTTTTTTTAGAGCTCCGCATCTCAAAAAAAAAAAGAAAAAAAAAGGGTGCCAACTAGGTCTATATAAGATCACTCATTGATTTATTTATTATGTTCCTCACAGACAGAACATGTAATGTTAGACAGCCAAACGTTTCTTTTTAATTCGTGAAAATATTTTTAAAAAAATGTCGCAACTTTTTTATGAAGCCTCTTATGCTTTTCAACTTTAAATTTATGTACTTTCTTTCATTCTTGAGAAATTCGAAAATTATTCATTGCTAACAAATAAAAGCTTGTTGCCTAAGTACTCGCGAATTTGAACAGACGTCATAACCACAACCGCTGGGTAGGGGCTTCTGACCTGAACATATATTGGGTAGAGTTTTAATACGAAATGATTTATGAGGAACATTATGTGTCAAGTAAGCGTTAAGAAGAAATAATAGTCAGCGATGACTGGAAGAAATATACTTTTGATATTGTCTACGAGTGACTTGTAGGAACCCTCCGGAAAATGTCTGGAAGACGTTGTCGGCAACAACGACGACTATGACGACGATGTAGCCCTCAAGAAGGACGTAACGTTCTTTATACGCGACAGACGCTATACCTTTCATAATATTTATTAGTCAATCTTGGGGCTTCTCGAAATGATAATTTCACGAGAAAAGTAATATTTATTTGAAGATTAATTACCAAGATTCAGGGGGAAAATTACGAAACAACTTATTAAATGTCCATAAAGGGGAGTTGCAATAAAAACAAATTCCTCAACCATTCATTGGTATGGAGTGGGTATATATGCTAGAAAGATTAAAAAGGCTGACAAGCTCTCGATCTCGTTAGGGGCTCGTTGTAATAAATTATGTAAAAGATCTGGAAATGATGATGATTTAATGAAAGTTAAACACTCTCAAGTATGCTGATTGGCATCTGACATCGTTTGTGAGGAGGCGAAAATTACAATTTTGCTCCTTTGCATGCTTTTGCAACCGCTACCACATCAAGTCTCTTTAATGAGACAGCTATCACAGGGGATGTACGGGATCCAGGGGCCATTTTTGAAGAAAAATTTTTTCAAATATTTCATCTTGTCATAAACATTAGGGGGGAAAATTACTTTTTTGAGAAAACGGAAATTTTGAGTAATTTTGATGTAAAAGGGACTCTTTCCCAAGATAAATGAATTAGAGGCTCTGGGAATCATTTGAGGCAAAGTGTGATACGGCCTTCTCTACCATATATGTATATATATATATATATATATAGAGAGAGAGAGAGCCTGAAACTGGTGCGATTCCTTTTTGGTAGTTACACACATCTTTTCGGAGGCCCTTTTCGACCTTAAGACAAGTTCCCACACTTCAAAAATGTGGTAATTTTACCCGACATGAATTAAGGAAGTTTGATGGTAACCAATTACTGCACACGACAGCATATTACCAAAAACATACCGCACCAAGTGCTGTTAGTGAAATTCTTAAGCAACTTTAAGCTCTGTCGGGATCCCGAACCTGAGACGTATAATGAAAGAAATACAAGAGATGTCTGCTTAAGCTAGAAATTTTAGTGGATCACATAAATTATATAACTGCCACCATAAAAATGTCACAGGCTTTACAATTCATTAATTTTATTTGAATTTTCCTGGCATTTGCTCTGTCGTCTGAGTTCTCCTCTTTTTTCCCTATGTCGCGCTAGGGGTAGTAGAATTTCACATCCTCCCGCAGTTTCTATCCCGCCCTTCACTGACTATGTCGACAATTTTCACCCTAAGCCCTTGTTTCGGAGAATTTCACTTAATAGGACTTCTTGATATATTACTTTGAAAACTTTACTCTCCCGTCCCAGCCCTCAAAATCAACTTCAGCTCCAGTACATTTTATCATGTACTTTAGTACGGCCTTGTCTATTTCCAAAATCTAAATATATATATATAGATATATATATATATATATATATATATGTATATATATATATATATATATATATTATATAATTTTTTTAGTCCCCTCCCTTACCCACATCGAAGAGATTACCCGTATTTTGGCATAGAAACCCACTGGGTTAAACTATTATAAATTTTTTTCCCTGTGATACGATTCGGGTGCTTAGTGAAAGTTTTTCAGTCGTATGGTTTTTTATGTGTATAGTACATATAGTATGCTGCCTCGTTTTTTTTTATTTTTGCCAATTGATTGATAGCATAGAGCAGAATGAATTCGTTTTCTTTCCTCCACAATTATTTTGTACAACCCGCCGGGACGGAATAACGACAACAACAATAACAAGGCGAATAAATTATCAAATGCGGATATTCGTTTTATGGTTTCTCACTTTCCCCAGCGAAAAATGGGTGAATGTCTGTGACCCTTTTGGGCCTGTGCTTTTATCGATCCCGACGACTACGGTGCAGGAACATTTACAATATTAAATCAATAAATTTCTGCATTTTGCGTTGTTTGCCAGATATCCACTGCACGACCCTAGAACCGCAAGTTGTAATTTCTGTTCACACATAGAAAACTTTGTGTTGTATGTTTCCGGTAGATAATCTTTAAGCGGTAAGCAAACTGGGATTAACAGGATATACATAGGTATGCTGCTGATACGCACAATTAAACAGGAATTTCAAATATTTTCGGATTAGATATAGGCACCGGAAAAGTTGGGAATACAAGATAAATTAATAGAAGTTATAACTTTCAATTAGAAGTTGTCCTTCAAAGAGAGGATAGTAGTCGATAAGCTAAGAAAACAAAAATGAATTAACTTAGAACTTAAAATATTCATAACATGGAACTCACATATCAGTTCATATAAAGAGTGTTTTCTTTAAGCCCTATAGAACTTTATATTTAAAAATAATAACTCAAAGAATTAACTTTTGATGAAAAATAGTTTTTTTTTCTATTCGAAAGAAATTAATTAGTATTTAAAAATTACTTCGGACAATATGGTTATATTCTGTCAATCCCAGTTTAGGTCACTTTTCCCAGCAATGTCGGCGGTATGTCACGAATAACACGAAAACCTTATCAGCATAAACCACTGACCCATAGGAAATAGAGGTGTCAATTGACAGGGCCATTTCTCGAAATTGCCAAATATTGATTCAAATAAATTGATGGTTTATGTCGTTGTATAGCACTTAGCGCCATCCTGTTGAAACCACATCTCACCAGGATCAATGTCCTCCAAATTCTCGAAGAGATATGCACTGATCATGGTTTTAAATAAATAAGGACCAATGATGCCACCAGAGTGTAATCTGCACCAACGGACGTAATGCGATCTCTAGAATCTCTTTTGGATTGGTCTCACTCCAGAAGCGACAATTTTGTCCCATTAAGCCAAAAAGTAGCAACAATTATGTGCACCATAAAAATCACAAAGTCGTATATAAGTCTCGCGAATCGACGACTGATTTTGAAAGTAAATTTGCAGAATTCTTAATCATTCCTCAAGTGTGAGTCTATTCAAAATTACTTTGCAGAATATACTGAACATAAATATTATATAAAACTGTGAGGATGACAGCTTAGATTGACAGTTATCCGTATACGAAGTTCTAGGTATATAAGCTACAAAAAATACCCTGTACATATATAAGTATACCTATATAATTTAATATGGAAATATTTAAATCAGAGATAAGGACTTGTAACAAAAAAATGTCTATTATTTTATGAGTGAGAGAGTAATTTTTTTGATTTATTAATATTTTTTTTATTAAATTCGTGAATACAATAACTTTATAATTAAAAGTTAATTATGATGAGATATTCATAGGCAATCGAATTTCCACACTGTCGATGCAATACTATGTTTTTTATCAAATTCTGCACAAGTTACGTGATTATGTAATCTTAGTATTTTTCAGAGACCTCTTGTTGAACTAAGTATTTGAAACTTGGTGTTTTTATAATACATACAAGTACAAAGTAATTTTCTGTGTTATATCTCTAATTCATTGCTCCGCTTAGTAAGTCTATAGCCCAGTGGTTAGTTGCTAAAATCAATTTTGATATGCGTGGCACTTAAACTCTGGTTACAAATTTTTTTCCATTTTTCGTTTATTTCCAAAATTAATCAGAACAAAAAAAATCATACATATAGTCGGAATTCAGATGTTTAGCATAGAAAATATGTTTCATTTTATAATTTCAAGAATTTTTATTTTAGATAAATAAAGTTTAGAGCGCTTTAATGGCAAAAAAGTATTTCCTTTGAATTAAAAATCTATTATTTTTCTGAGTATATAAATAGCAAAAAGTATTTGCTCAAAATATAAAACTATGTATTTGCTCGAATTATAAACTTTCAATTCCCACAGAGGAAAAAACACGATTCGCCTGAAAGAAAATATTTTGAAATCAGTTCATCAGATAGAAAGAGGCACGGAATTGATAAAATCATAAATGGTATTCCGGACAATGAAATACGCCCCATCATAATATACGTTGATTGCACCAGATTAATTGAAAACTTTGAAAACGAATACAACCACAGCAAATTCATGCGATCCATTCTCCTAAAAATGGTATCATTTTAAGCACTGAATCTACTCAATTGCATTCACTCACATTTTACGCTCCTGAAAGCAAAGCAATTTAGAATTACCCTTTTGTATGAAAAAAACAAAAAATATGCAGAAAAAAAGGCAAATGAGACAATCGATATGAATGCGAGGAATCCCACAAACAAAATTGATATCTAGCTCTGGTAAAACCGCACTGTTAATCAGCTTTTCCCTATTGAAAACATAATTAAGAAACTTTACTGTGCGCATATACTTTGAATTTTGCAGAATTTGCTAAAACTCTTGCAATGGAAAATGAAAATCCCTCCGTTGCCCCCTACCGACGGTCTTTGCTGATGTATTTTCACGGTTGAGCTGCTCTGAAAAGCTTTTCCCATGGAAACATTCTTCTACAGGCATTTAAACATTGGCCGGTGTATTGCATTATGATTTTCTATGTTGCCTCTGTGCATACCGCGAATAGGTCAATTATATCGTATTTTGCACAGGTGAACAAATTTTGGAATAATTCAAACATAAAACGGGCACAATAACTTGCCACTACCATACACTTTGGGAAACAGATAGATTGCCTCAAAAGTAAGGTATGGACATTCAAAAGCGGACGGTATAATTGTCATTTGAGGGTAAAGGTTTTGAACTTTAACCTTAATCAAAGTATTTCAATATTGCAATTCAACGGATTGGAAAAATTTATTACACTTCAATTAATTGAAGAGCATCCACAAAAAGGGACAGGTTGGTATTACTTGTGTAGTCTGACAAGGCGCAATTGGCACATAATCTTTAGAAAATTATGGGTAAAATATAAACTTGTGTTAATCTCTTAATAGGACTAATTGAAAGATATCGACATCAAAAACCCTAGCTAGTGAGCACAATATTTGCAAACTGCGCCATCTGACGATCAAAGGGCTGCTGATATCATGTGATTTATTTTTGTACTATACTATATATTTAATCGCAAAATAAAAATTATTCTAGGGTGTATTGGACAGAGACAGATTTTCCATTACAGTTTTATACATAGTTATTGTTAAATTTCTTCGACACTTATTATTTTATAGCAACCTTTCCAATTTTCAATAAAAGAACTTATGAAATATCAAAATCAATTGTATATTTTAAGAGCTAGAAGTTAGTTTGTGACAGACAGAAAGACGACGAAAATATTAACTGAAACGCGAAAAGATGGTTTGAAAGCAAATACACAGAAAGTTCCTTTCCACTTTCGTAAATAATTTCCTCTTTTCTGCATCCTGTCTGAGGGAAAACCCATTTTAGGTACTAATTTTTTACCTCTTGTTTGTTTTACATTAATATTATTATTATTATTTTTATTTCATTTTATTTCAAGTTCAAAACATTCATATATTCGACATAAAAATTAAATTTAGTACTAGAAGTTATTAATCTTACAGCTAACTATGGACAAGTTGTCTAAATTAAGGGGTTATCTGATAATTCACAGCCTTCGAAAAACTGAGTAGCTAAGTTATTAATTCAATCATGAATTAAATCTATATGGGCTTACCTATATAGTTCTAAAGTGGAGATAATACCAAGACTGGCTAAAAATTATTTTTTAAATGTTATTTTGGACGGTCTGTAATTTGTTCAAGTGAGTACGAGCATACTGAAACCAAAGTGGAACACCATAGAGAATTATAGCTCGAAATATGATATAACTTTAAACATTAATAGATTATTTTAGATACTTAGGGAGTAATTAATTAGTAAGCCAGTTTTATTAACAGTAGACATTATATGTTTAGCAAAAGTCAACTTCTTGCCCAGGATAATTCCTAGATACTTAGCTTGATCACTCCAACTGACCTCATGCCCATTTAGTAGTAAGTTAGTGCTGGGGAGAAAACAGAGACCTGTGGGTAAAAAATAATATACATACATAATATGCGGGAATTTTTTGCATTAATCTTTCCATTTATGAAAGTAATCAGCAGGAATGTCAAGACCAATACTTAAGTTTGTACAGATGTGACCTATATATGGCTGTATCATCCAGTACCGGCCTTAGGGGGGCAAGCTCGGGCGACGCCTGAGGGCGCCGGTCGATTTGGGGCGCCAAATGAATCAGGAACATATTAAAATTTCTCAGAAGAATAAGTTTGTAGAACTGCAAAATTGAGTAAAAATATATGTAAGACGAAGGCAGGGGAGACAAACATGCGTTTTGAAGCATTTTTTTTTTTACTTCCCGAGGTGTTTTTGTGTTCCCCCCAAGGAAGGTGGCAATTTTATGTATAAGTATCGAAAAAACAAAACCCCTACGAACAATATTATAAATACAATCCGTCTAGTGTTATGTACCAAAATCTTTGGTACGTTACATATCGGCGTATCTATACGATTTCCCGATATGTAACTCTAATTAAATAAATAAATTTGTTACGCATTAATTGTTGAAATGAAGTACCTAGCAAAAAATGCATTGCTGCCTGAGGTAATGTACACCTGCAACGCCCAGGTGCCAACGGTGTTTCCCAACAATTAATGCGGAAGAAAAACAAATGATGCAAAAATGCGCGATGAGTGCATCGATGCTAGCTTCCGAGTAACAATTCTGAGGTGACATTAAGAACTCAAGTAAGAAGTAAGTGAGAGTCGATTTCCATCATCAAGAGCGCGCGGACGCGAAGTAAAAGGTCGGGACCGGTTAGTCGGTAGAGAGATATTTCTAAGTACAAAGTCGGTAAAACCTAAGTTATAGTGTTTAAGGTTCAAAAGTGTTAAATAAATGAAGTATACCCGACGAGTAACTCTTTGATCCGATTAAACCTCATCCGTCCCGTACCGCCGATACCAGTTCGAGTACAGAAGCTACCCTGGAGCCCATTAATAATATTAAGAATATTCCCACCGGAATATACTTAACACTAGGTCCGATGATTGCTTCTTATGGCGGTATAACCTATTTATTCTGCTCCACAGGGCTAATCTGCTGAATTTACGAAAAAGTGATGTTCTACTAATTGTAACTGAGGAAGAATGCCGTTCTTACAGTACCAAAACCATTATAGGGGCGAGAACAAAATGTTAAAGATATTTGCGTTCAAATTTCTACCATAAGAAGCAATGTAATTTCGCTTATTAAATGTAGTTTTCAGTTTATATATGAAATTCAATAATAGATTACGCAACGTTGGGAGTATAAAAAAAAATTTACAAAAAAAATAAAAACCGACTTCGAAACTTTGCCTGTATGTACAAATTTAAACTAAAAAGTTAAAAATAATATTTTTTATTACTTTAAAGAAAAGAGCATTCAAGGATAATATACAAAATTATTGATATTTAAATATTTACAATAACTAATCACTCATTTTTTTAATTGGTGTAGACAAGGCAAGTTTTAAACCTAGAGAATTTGGGTTTTTAAACTTACCTTGGCTGGCACCGACTCCAAAAAGTAACTGATTAGATATTGAAAATATTTAAGTACGAGTATTAATAGTTTTGTATATTATGCTTGAATGCTCTTCTCTTTAAAGTAATAAAAAATATTATTTTTAACTTTCTAGTTTAAATTTGTACATACAGGCAAAGTTTTGAAGTCGTTTTTTATTTTTTTGTAAATTTTGTTTTATTTTTCAATTTTTAGCTGACGGAAAGTGGTTGAAATTCAATAAAAGGGATTCATCCCCTATGTTTCCACCTTTAGAGGAGAGATATTTTCATCAAATTTAAACGGGACCACCCTCGAGAAATATTATATTTAATAAAAAAAGAATTCTTAAAATCGGATCACAATCGGCGAAGATATCGCGTAACATACACAAGAAAAGAAAAAGAAGAAAAACATAAAGTCGAGTTGAGAACCTCCTCCTTTTTTTGAAGTCGGTTATAAATAAAGAATGCCCAACTATTTGATCTAAGGCCTTCTTCTTTAACACCCGAGGAATATTTACGATTTTTCCGTTCGAAGTCTACGTAAAGTGGAAATTTGTTTTGAGTGGTGGTTACAAAGTTGACACTTTGCGGTCGGGACTGCAAAAAATTAATTTTTTCTTATCTACATTTGTTATATTTTTTTCTATGCAGGCTGATAATATTTTATTTTAACGATGGAAAACGAGACCTCTACTAAGAAACATAAATCTTCTGGTTATGCATACAGAAAAAGAAAAGCATCAGAACCAACTATTCAAAATGAAGCTAGATCTGAATCGCCTAAACCAATTTCGGATGGAAATAAGTTGAACATAGATGAGGACGAGCCCAACAATCAAGATGCGGTAGATGACGGAACTTGTGAAAATATAGAAGAATTATCTAAAAAATTTTCGGATTGTTCTCTATGGCCAGTTCATCGTACCAAAAAAAAATCGTACTTTTTTTTCCACTTGGGGAAAAATTTTTAAAGCTATTATTTAACTTGTCCATGTTGTCCGTCCGCCGTCCGCCTGTGCATTTTTTGTGTAATTCAAAATTAGAAATCGAAGTTTAACTATGTTCGGATAAAGCCAAAACCTTGAAATTGTTCACACTGCTAAATTTTTGATGACACTACAAGTTAAAAGAAATTTTGAACTTGCGATAATTGTTTAACTTTTTATTATTCTACTTATAAAAGCGTGTTTTTTTGTTCTTTAAGCCATAATTTTTATATTTGTCTTTAAAAGGGGCGCCGAGGAAAAGTTTGCCCGACTAAACGCAAAAGCCTAAGGCCGGCACTGGTATCATCCGCATGAATGGAAGACGAGCAATAAGGTATGGTAGAGAAATCGGCTGTATAAATATTGTAAAGAACTGGTCCTAAAACCGAACCTTGCGATACATCTCCAGTGTTGTGGCGTAGTAAAGTCACTGAACCTAGATTCAAGTGAAAATTAATGACATTTGAAGTGATTGAGATACTGTAAAATTCTGAAGAAGTGATTTTTAATTCTCAAATATTGTAGGGTTTGATTTTTATTAATTTTTTTATCTGCCTGTTTCTAGCTTTAAAAATAACAGTTATTTTAATGCCGTCTGTTTCCCGATTTGTTAATGTTTATTGAGAAACATTTCGGTTTCTATGTTTAATTCCGATTTCTTTCATTTTCTTTACAGATTTTTTAGTTACTTGATAAAAAGAAAGAGTTGAGGGAGCAACTGCAATGAAAAGTTCAAAAACTTTCCTGATCTAGTGAACCTGTGGTTCAAATTTCTATATGAAAATTTCCAAACCGACTGTTCTACTCTGAATTCGACGGGGGGAAGAAAATGCCACAGATAAAAAACGGATCGGCCATTCTACAGCACGTTCAACGAACACAAAAAGAAAAATAAGAGAGCTTTTGAAAGATAAGCGGTATGTTGGAACTCGCTCCACAAAAAAAGGTACTAAATGAATCGGACAGCTGTCATCAAAGGGGAAACAAAATTAGCAGGACTGCTGTCAAGGACTACATTAGGAGCTGTCTCTGGGGTGCTCATGCTTATGTGTAACCAGTAAAACTCATGTCTGACGGAGAAAGACATCAGGGCGACGATTAATCCAAACCAAACAATAGTCTTCGAATGTATGCCTGATTGGCCTGGAAACTTAGTGGACCTTAATCCGATTAAGGACATGTGGTTCGCATTCAAAATTCAGTATTTTGGCATCCAAGACCAACCAGCAGAATGATGATGTCCGCATCTATCATTGTAAAACTTGGACTACTTAAAAAATATTAATTAGATTAAATCTAAACACGATACCTTAAAGAAATGAACAAAATTTGTGTTAATTACGCTGCCTCAAAACTCCTCTCCAAAATTAGACATTTAAAATGGATGGTATTTTCGAAGTTTTTTACCAAGCCACCAATCTCAAGATACTAAGAGAGTAAAATAAAAATTACTGGTGGCATAGGCCTTTCGAGTTTTCGCAGAAAAATAAAACTAGTCTATTTAACAAACTTATAGAACTTAGCAATTATTAAATTATGTTATAACTTTTCGTTTAAATCGACTCAAATTAATTACATTTTATAAACATTGTTTAGAGTTAAAATTAGGCAATTCATTTGTTGACATTTCTTAGTGACTATATTTATACATTGTGATCATTACAAATCATTTTATTTAATTAAACTAAAATCTCAAGTAAAAAGTACATTTTTCTTTATTTACACCATTTTTTTTAAACAATTTATTTTTATGAAAGCAAAATGCTTCAAACTACAAATTACAAATGTCCAAAAATTATACAAGAAAAATAATACAATTTAACCCTCTACTTTTTCATAGGTCATCATTTGAAGGATATGTACATAAAGAAGATTACGACACAAAGCACAAATACTCCTCGTACTTACTTTCTATATATTTATTTACGAGCTCACCCGCAAATTAGGGTTTTTCAACTTCGATTATCCCACCGACAGTGATACTCAGAATATACAAGAAAAAAAATATCAGACCACATCCAGGAAAAAAACATTGAAATCTGGAATTCCTACTGACCACACAGGATAGGCAAACAAGAAGATGTAATTAGGTATCTTCATCTATAACATACTCCTCAACCTATCATTATTCCCTAAAAAGGCTAATTATATTTAATTTGTGTAATTTAATTAAGTAATTGGATTTAGCCCAGTAATGCTCCTCTCTCTCCAAGTCTCCAAGTCCATGTGAGCCGATAACAACAATATTTGTAATTTGGCCATAACTACACACATAAAGAAGGAGTCCATAATTCTCCCCTGCTACCCGAATAAATTAATTTCGTAGAATAAAGAACTGGATTTCTGTTGCGTAATTTTGTTATTCGATACACGTTGTGTATGTTAATGGCCATGTTGTGCCTTTTTTGTACAAGAGACAATTTTATTTCTGGAGCCCTTTGTTGGGGTTATCAAGAAATTAAATTAAATAAGAGAATCCGGTTAAGTTAGTAAGTTAAGTAAGAAATAATTACGAAGTATCTGCTACAATAATCTGAAGAGGACATGTGACAAGGGCGTCCTTGATTGGAACTTGAGATTATTTTCTAGCAATACGATACATCGATTAATTATATTTAATGATTCTTTCGTATACTTCAAGCCTAGACCAATTTATTTCTATATTAAACCTTTTGTTAGAAATGGTTTTTTTTTTTTTGTGGTCTTCGAAAAACATTGTAGCATTTTGTGATATTATTATACTTGCTGAATATTGTCAAAAAGACGATTAAACAAATATTCATCCAGATAAAATTAAATTGTGTAGCAAGTTCTCAATTTTTCGATATTTTTGTAGGGCACATTACATGCACTTGTCTTCATAATTTTTCTCATCATCTGTTTTTTTTTTGAGATTGTTAAAGATATATCTTCCAATCACAAAATTCATAGGAATTAGCTTTGTAAGGGAGAATAAACCTTTAATTGCGTGTTTCTCGGAATTATTATTTTTGGGACTGTAACGACTTGAGATCAATTATCCACGGATGATTCTTCAGCAAAAATAAATGCAGGGTTTCTTATATATAAGGACTCCCCTTTTTTGAAAAGAAAAATTATTATTCTTAAAATAAATATTCTAGTATCGAGCTTTCATCCAAAATTTTGACTTGCTTGTTGCTGGGATCCAAATTCTCCGGTCGATCATCATTCGTAAAATATATCATGTAATAATATTTTTAAACTCTAATATTTGATCGCAGTATTGTTTTAACCATATTCGAAGTTATAATAATTTCAAAATTCTTGTACAATTCATTTCCAAAAAAAACAATTGTAAATCTTTGATCTTTCTGCAAAATAATCTCTGGTCAAAAATCTCCAGTTTAAGTTTCAAACTTGCCCTTTTCCTCAGTTATTACCACTGAGTCAACTTTAAAATTAAAACAAAAGTCGTGTTTACCTATTAAAGACATTTTCAGTTTTCAATTATTGTCTTTAGTTTTTTGGTTTCATTTTCATGAATTATGGAAAGGACCACAAATAACTCAGAGAAAAAAAATAAACAAAAAGTAAAATTTAAGGCCTAGGGATTTGAAAAAATAGTTTTTCTTTATTTTAGTAATGATTTGTTTGTTTGTTTTAGCTCACCATATAAATTACAAAAATAGTTGGTATTTAAATGCAATTCGATTTTAAGAGCAGGTATCAGATATATGTAAGTCTACATTAATATTAACTTATGACGTAGATTTTTATTATAGTGATGCTTTTATCATCGAATTTATAACAATTATAGTCCCTGGTATAGACAAATAGAGATCTAATGAGAATTTAACCATTCGCAATCGGGTAAGAAGAACAAATTTATAATATATAATAATATAAACTCAATTTTCTCCAATTATGTAGGATTTTTAAGAAAAATAAGGTTAAGAAGTAAAAAATTAAACGTAAAGAAACCTTTGAAGACAATCTTTTATTAAAATTCAATAAAATGAAGCAACATAGATGACAATATGTACTATTATTTGATGTAGTAGCAAAAGTAAGTTAAATAAACAAATCACACACATCAAATCATAATGTTAATGTTATTATACGACTTAAAAGTGATCGCAAGATTTTCACTACAATCATTTCAAATTACAAATGTCGCAACAAACTTTCCGCCATATTGAAGCTACTATTTTGAATTTTTAGTACATAAAATCGTTAAAGTGTATTGTCATCGGAAATACACGTATATGCTAAATTTCAACCCAATCGGATAACCGGAAGTCTGTTAAAATCTACTTGGAAAATTTGACCTGAACAAACAAACATGTGAAGTTAAATAAAAGATTATTTTAACAATATTTGAAAATTTTTAAAAAACTAACCGATTGTCATAGAAGTTTGTAATGTGAGTCAAAAAAAAAAATCGGACTTTAAACAATTACATAAATATACAAAAAATAGAAAAGCTTTCGCGAAATATTCCCTTTATTTAACTTATTTCACCAATGGATTTATATAGACATAGTTGAGGGTGTAAGCTGTCATTTAAATTTAATTTTGAATTCTTTCGACCCTACGTTATTTTTGAACAAATTTTCAAAACTAGTAAAAATATGCATTTTTACACTTTCTAACCTTATTTTTCACAAAAACGTGATGTGATTGAATATTTTCGTTTTCAGATTCGTAATCTATGGAAGAAATTATATAGGAATGATCTGTTACTTGTCCAAGAGAAAAGTGTTATTAGTATATATATTATTATTATTCCTAGAACAAAAGAAATAAGATATTTGGAACTGCCGAAGGTCCTGGAGAGTGGACTATTTTGTTATGGCAGCCCCAAATATCACATTTGTTTTGTTAAATGAATTTATACAATAATAATATATACATTCAATTTTATTGTTCTATCTTGAAAAGTTTTTTTCCTAAAAATACATATCTACATCTACATATCTACATATCTAATAAATTTGCATTATTAGGGAAAGTTAAGTAAATTCATCCCCGATACAACAATTCCAAAAAATAGCTCCAACAAATATTGTTATTTTCCTTTTCACTGCAAAAAGATTTTATAAATCTTTAAAAAATCAAGTTTTGCCAATTTCCCGTCCACTACGAAATCCAAAGGAAAAAAAAATCGAACCCAAGGACCCAAGAGATTTCGAATTCATGATCCCTTTGAACAATCATTGCAAATCAAATTACCCTGAAAACTTTATTTTGTGCGATTCATGGTGGCTGGCACACTTCATAGAAGTCCTAAAGCAACGGCCTCTCTTCTTTTGCTGCTCGAATGCAGGATGAAAAAAATCTTCCTCATTTCGGCAACTTATTTTTCTTGTAAATCTACATATATACTTTTTATTTTCTCTTTTTTTGAATATTCCCACTATGATTTGTTTATTTAATGAAACGACGAGCATGCTTCATGGAATCCCTTGAAAACCGTTTCTACCTGTCCTCAGCTACCTTGGCGTTAACATGACGTCAACTGTGAATTATTAACCTTAGTGTAGTAGAGCGAAATTTGTTTCCAGTAGTTTGGTTGGAATTGGAAAATGCCAGGACGCCTATAGAGAGCAGGGACCTTTCTCCGGCGCAGATGCTGGAAAGGTGGTTCGCGCTCTATACTTATATCTATCTACAAAATCTATCTCGGATATTCGACGTACCCCTTAAAGCTTAAACGTTTATTTTACTACCCCTACAGCCTTTCTGTGAAGTACAAAAGTTTCCCATGCAGGTCAGGCATTATGTGAGTACGTGTATACCCCCGACCGGGACACCTTTCTTAAGGCTCAATGAGCACACAACCTTAAAAACTTGTGGAGGGAAAAAAATGAATTCGGAAGAGTGATAAAATGCCATGAAAAGCTGAAAATGCGAACTACACTTTGTTTCATATCCGGGAACAATAATTTTTAGGAAATGTTCTTGAATGAAATTTTCTTTGAGAATGCGATTCATTGGAATGTATCCAAATAATATTCTGTTTCATATTTTTAAAAGAGACGGAAATAATAAAAAATGAATATAAAAATGTAAAATAACAATTAAACAATGGAATGGTAATCAACCGGGCGCAATCATTCTTTTAACCCTTTCAGCGCTATAAACCCATATATGCGTTCGGCAATATCGTTCATAATAGGCTATAAACGCATGTATGGGATCTCACACGACCATTCAATTTGGGCTATGAACTTATATATGCGACAATAACGATGAATAACTTAACGTAACAGGGTGCTCGAAAACTCAAATGAAAGTCTTGTCCCAAAAAATGCTTCAAAACCAAAGCCCAAAATTCAAATCCAATCTCGCTATCTTACATTTAATGTTACTGGTCACGTGCAACAAATTTCGTCTTCTTCCATATCTTGTGTCACCTCATATATCATGTATCATGTCATTTGACATATCACGTCATGTCATATGTGATGTTATGTATCGTGTAATGTATCACGTTATATCATGTGTTACGTCATGTCACATATCATGTATCATGTCATGTTATGCTGCATCATGTCATATATATATATATAACATGACAAAGTCACGTCATCCCGGTGGATAGGTATAAGCAATAAATTAGAAAACTTTTATTTTATAAATCATAAAAGTCCCTAAAAGATATGTTCAAAAACAACCACTTTCAAAAAATTGGAAATTGGGCTTGAATTTCAGGCCTTGGTTTGAAGCATTTTTCAGGAGACGATTTTCCCTTCATTTGATTTTAAAATTTAAAAATGGCTCTTTGACCGTACCGACCGTTGATGTTTTTATTGTACTTTTTATACTTTCTCTTAGAAGTCATAATTTTATTAAGTTTCGCTTTCTTTAGACTGATTGCGCCCGAGCAACGCCGGGTATATCAAATAGTATGATTATATTTTTCTAGGGTTAATTACTAAGCAGTTGGAGGAAAGACAGAAATCGCATGAATATTCAGTCAATTCAGTGCAAAGTTAACTGCTTTTAAAACAAAATTTCAAACACACATTTAAAGAATGTTATCATATTTCAACCAACTTAAAACAAAGTTTTGACCCTAAAATTTTAAATCCCTTAAAATCGAAATTCTCCGTCGCGTTATTCAGATCAATCTTAAATTCCAAAACTTTGTTAACAGATTCAAAACCAATTTTCAAGGAAATCCTTGAGCCTTTTCTGTCACTATATGGGATCCGACATTTAAGATCTTCGAATCTTGATAGCAGATTCAAAATCAAGAATTCCAAAAATACCTAGTTATTTTTTATAAAAATCCTCTAAAGATGAACATTTTCGGTAGCTAAATTAGGCTGATACATCTTTGCATTGCTAATTAAATTAATTGTGAATTCAAAATAATAACCACTTCCTTTTTCTTTTATCTATAATAGTTTTGTATTGAATTGAAATTTATTAATAGTTATAGATAGAAAAATATTTTAATTTAGCGGAAGGATTATAAAATTATCTCAAAAATTGAAGTCTGAACACTGATATTTGCATGTATTTTGTACGTATAAGTGAGTTTAGATGGTTGAGAAATTTAATTCCAAGAAATTTTGAATAATTTTATAAATCCTCTACTTAATAGTAATCTCTAATGCAACTTTCAATACTGAATCAGTAAAATCGTTACCAGATATTTGAAGTTGGTGCGCGAAAACCTGACTGATATTAATGCAATACAAAATAATGAAGAAATCAGTTCGTCTTGATTTCTTAATATTGGATTAATTTCAGTTAGATTTTCGAAGCGACTTGAAACCTCTAGTAAAATCATAGGATTCAATATTGTAAGTTTTAACATAGGATTTTTAAGTAAAATTATTTAAGGGGTTAGGTGGGTTTGAAAATTTCAAAAAATCGATTTTTGTTTTTTTGTCTTATTAAATAGTACAATATGTTTAAAATATTCTCCTAAAATTTCAAATCGATCCGTGTAAAATTCTGAGATAGACCCTTCGGAAGTTCCGCCCATCAGGCCACGTCAGTGCAGCGCTTTAAACTTTAAACGCGTTTATCTCAAAACTCAATTTTTTAAGTCGGTGGGGACATGATTTCTCGAAAAATTATGAAGCGATTTTGTTCAAATTTTGCATACATCTTTGAAATAACATTATCTAGTTATTGAACGAAGGATTTTTTTTCTTTTTATTACAACTAATTTTTTCGAGCCAATACATGGCGAAAATTTGACCAAAAAATGTGTTTTTTTGTTCAGTCTGTAAAAAATTCAAATTTTAATTTTTTTTTTTTTGCTTCGTTCAATAACGAGATTTATCCATGTACTAACGAAATATTATTGATTTTTTTATTTTTGGATGAACCAATAATGAGTTATGCTGTCCACGGCAAAAGGAAATTTTTTTTTTGAGACGTCAAGGGAGATGAGGTACCAACAGCTGAGTTTTCGGAATTTTTAAATAAAAATTTCACAAAATACTGTTTAAATATGTATCTTTGATATGCTGAATTGTTTAAATAAAATATATGATTCTATATATTCAAAAACAAATTGTAAAAATACCCTTTTTTGAACCTCTGAAACCCACCTAACCCCTTAAGCAATGTTTTAATTCAGTTCTATTTTTCTACTTTTAAGTTCTTATTTAATACTTTTTTAAATTTAACATTTTAAAAATTTGATACTAAAAAAATCAACAAGCCCAAATGAATTTTCAAAAATGGGCTTCTAATTTTAAATTAACCCTCCCACACACTTATTTTTGTAAACATTTTAATGAGATTTATTAATAAGAGAAATAACTGGACACCGGATTCCAAATCAGTGATACTATAAACCCCCACATAGTCATTTTTTCAACATTTATCATTATCGTTTCACTTTACCCTTCTTTCAAAATGATGCGCAGACATTAAAAAATAAATAAATAAAATATATGTTTGCTATTATTATTATTTTTTTTTTTTTTTAAATCTGTTAAAAATTAGAGATGCCACGAATAGTAATTTGGCCGAATACCGAATACCGAATGTTCGGCGAGGTTCTTGGCCGAAGCGCCGAACATTCGGCAGCCGAATATTCGGCCACACTTAGTACTTTCCGCGGGCGACAAGTCACAACTCGTCACTTGTTAATTTGTTAGTTCTTTTTTTGGTTAAATAAATATCTTTGTGAGTAATATTTTGAGTTCTTTTTTCATAATTTATTTGGTAATCCTTACTATATTTTATCATAAATACGAAAGTAGATCTATTTATCACGATATCACGCCAAAACTGCTGAACCGATTTAAATGAAATTTGGTACACAGATACTCTAGAGCCTTAGAAAGGACATGGGCTATAATTTACGCGGACGAAGTCGCGGAAAAACAGCTAGTAATAAAAAAATAATAAATAAATTGCTATTCGGTATTCGGCCGAATGGTTAACCATATCCGGCCGAATACCGAATAGCGAAAAAAAGTGGCCGAATAGCCGAATACCGAATAGTTGCCGAATATTCGTGGCATCTCTATTAAAAATCATGGCAATTTAATGCATTTTTCGAAAATTTTACAATCCTTTTTATAGGTAACAGTTTGAAAAATTCGATTCAACGCAGTTTGTTATTTAAGGGGCACCACTAGTGAGAAATTTTGAAAATATTTCGATAGTCTATACCTTTAAAAATAACATACTAAAAAAATTTCAAGTGCATATCTCAAATAGTTTTTGAGTTATAGCCATCTGAAGAGCAGCCGCTCATCGTATCGAGGTATTGAGAAAAGTACGAATTAAACTTTAAACGCGTTTTTCTCGATACCATTTTTTTCAAATTTGCTGGAGTTGTAACTCGAACACAAATCATCCGATCGATTTGATTCCTATTGCAGCTTCTTTTATATATGTTTCTTCATGCCATGAACCTCCAGTTTTCCGATCAAATAAAAAATATAATTTTGGCAGGCCAAAAATAATCAAATTTTGAATTTTCCTTTAAAACTCCGCCATTTTGTTAAATTTTTAATTTTTTTTTTTCGATCGAGGGCAATACCTTCTAGTTTAATAAACTTTCTTTTTTTTTTATTTCACGTATTGTGAAGATCGCTATCACTGCAGTAGTGGGGGTACTTTTTTTTTTTTTGAGTCTTGGGAAATTGCGAATAACTGGCTGAATTTTCAATTTTTTGGTCTAAAAATGTTATCATGTATTTAATAAATATCCACAAATATATCCTTAAAATATTAAAACATTCCAATAAGTAGTTGTCTTTAAAAAAATTCCCAAAAATCACCTTTTTTTCAGGAGGTCACACTAGTGGGGGGAAGTCCATGTAAACGCCTCAAAATCAGTCATATTTTAAAAATGTTTTAGAAGGTGATAAAATAATTTTATTGTTTTAAATTAACATAACTTTATTTAACTTTTCTAAAGTATAAAGAAAAAATTTTTTTTTTCCTTCCAAAATGGCGGCTCAGGATAATTTTTTGTCTGTCGTCTCCGACACGAGGTCCAAAAGTGGTCCACTTGTCACACATTAACCATTGATCGGAAACATAAAAATTAAATTATTTTCTTTTTATAACATATTAACGGGTAGGATAAACCTATAACACTAAAAAAAACCATAAAATTCAATATAAAATAAGCCTTTGAAAAATAAGTCAGGATCTTGGGCTATTTTTTCGACATATGTATTTGACCCCAAAAAAATATTTAATTAACGCGAAATATCTATTTTAGGTTTATCCTTCCGATAATAATGTAGAGAAAAACCTCTCAAAATTTCAGGGAAATCGGTCAATAACATTTTGAGTTACGACACGAGCAGTTTTTAAAAATATTTTTAAAATTTTAATTATCCTGAGCCGCCATTTTGGAAGGAAAAAAAATTACAAAAAAATACAATAAAATTATTTTATTACCTTCTAAAACATTTTTAAAATATGACTCTCAAAATCAGTCGTTTACATGGACTTCCCCCCTTAATATGATCGAAATCAAATCAAAATAAATAAAAGTTGAGTAACTGAATCGTGTTGGGAAGTGCTGTCTAAATTTAGTACAGCCACTCACAATCTTATAAACTTTTCACTGTGCTGCAGCATAGACGTGAACCACTCCAACAGAGAGTTAAGTTCTTTGCTTCGAAGACTGAATTAAAGCTTGAAAGAAAGTTGAGTTACTTTATATATATAACAGTTTAAATTCGACTGTTCGAAACGTTTTATACATAATTTTAACTTTCATATATATGAAGACGGATTAATTTAGCTAAAATTCCTTTTTTAAATTGCCTAAACAATTAAAAGATTCTAAATTTGAATAAAACCGAGTTTTTTTTAAATTCGACTTTTTCATATTGATACATATGTTTAACTTAGAAAACTTGCAAAAAGTAGAATATACCTACCAATTACTTTTTTGGCTAATAAACCTTTTTCAAATTACACTAATGTCGTCTGAAATAATTTATTGTAACTCATAAATTAGTCTCAAAAGGTATGCATTAAGATTTACTATCAAAATAAGATCCATATTCCCTGGAAACGTTACGACTATAAAATGTATAGACCAAAATGTGGTTTTTTACAACAGGTTTCTTTGCCAGTCATAATTTAATTAATTTACTTATTAATTGAGCTGTTTATTTTGAAAGTGGGGCAAAATGTTACAAAGACTATTTTTTTAATATTCTTTTAAAGTAAAATAGTCTCTATCACATTTTGGATTTGCCCTACTTTCAAAATAAACGGCTCTATTATTTTTCTTTATTCTGGAAGTTGAGCAACTTTAAGTGAGGTTATTTCTTATACAAATGAATTGCGAAGAAAATTTCTTATACGAATATCACATCATTTAATTCAGCTGTAGAAAGTCACGTTACTTGATACGTTGATATTCAGCCACGTATTCAGCTAATCCATATCAGTTACCATTCGTTTTTGTGTTTCAATGACTCATTAAAATAAAACTAGTTTCACTAGTTTCCAAGACAACTCGCCCTTAGCGAATTTTAAAATCTAACAAGACTTTCTGTCCTCCCGTTTACATAATTCCCAGAGTCTGTTCCCCATTAGAACTTACAATATAATTTTTTCTTAGTCTCGAGAATTCCCAGTAAATGCGATTTTTATTGTCTTCTTAGAAGAATGTAATTTATTGGTTTACGGGTTCCATGTGGAACCCACATGTTTTTTAATTATATATACTTTATTATTATTCTAGTAAGATATAAAAAATGCAATTTTTGAACATTTATCAAGTTAAATGAACCTAAAAACTACTACAAGAACTCAAAGACTGTTTATTTTCCAACTTAAAAATGAATTTAACGACACCGTTCAGTTGCACGAAGCCCGAACAGGTCGTACCAATATCGAACCCCTTGTTAATTCTCTCCAGGTAAAATTTTACCTGTTGGCTCTACAAGTGTCCGTCGTCAGGTAAAACGTAGTTAGGTAAGATCGACTTTTTAAGCCAAACAAACTTCAGTATGTTTCTAAGCCTTGAATGAGTCGCGTCGTGTGCCAAGTCCGATCGAACCGTTTTATATTTAATGGCGCTCATACCTGTGTTAAATATTCATTAAAATCGAAATATATTTTAATGACGATCCTCTCGGCGCAGTGATATCCAAGTGGAGTGGATAAATTAATTAAAAAGAATAGTGAAAACATGAAAAGCAATCGAATAGTGCCACTTTGTTTAAAATGGGTGCCAACAGCTCTACTGGTATTCTTAACTTGTGGTAAGAAGCGAGCTTCTCAGTATTTTTATACCACACACATGCTAAAATTAAGCACGATAAAAGTGTGACACATCCACCGACGCTGGACTTTTAAAAGCCATCATCAAAATCTTTTGTTTATGTGTACTTCTTAATTTTATTGTCCTAAGCCGGCGATTTTTAATCGTACAGCTTATAGAAAAATCCATGGGATTTCCTTGCTCAGCGATAAAATTCATCAAAGAAATGCTCCAAAACTCACTTGCAAAAAGAGATTCATGCAAATCAGAGCAAGTCGCTGCTGGGATTGTGTT
The DNA here is from genome assembly GCA_949715965.1 of Dysmachus trigonus. Classification (NCBI taxonomy): domain Eukaryota; kingdom Metazoa; phylum Arthropoda; class Insecta; order Diptera; family Asilidae; genus Dysmachus; species Dysmachus trigonus. The sequence continues at coordinate 17,320,004 of OX454320.1, forward strand.
GATGTGGGTCGAACCCGTGGGTACGAGAGTATCTGAGAGTACCTTTTATTTTGTGGGCGTTCTCAAGTATATGTGTCATGTCACATTACTTTACTACAAGTTTACGCGAATGCATCACGTTTACTCCACTGGTAAACAATACACGGCAGAGTTATGAGAAGTAGCATAACCTGGCAGCCGTAAATTGAATTAAATCGTTCTATGGGGCGGATTTGCGGCCCAAATATTTTTTCGCACTATTCTGAAAAGGTGCTAAACTAAATCCTCAATGCGGGATGATAGAAAAAAAGATACAAAAATGGTTTCTTCGTCGGTATCACCTGAAGAAATTGTAGTTCTTAGGTATTGTTAGGGTTTTTCGGTTTTATTTCTTTTATTGCGGCATTCCCCGTGCTCGTTCCGGCTAGTGGGCAAATCAAAGCTTTCACTAAGAAAGCTGCACGATTAGCAAATATTTTATTAGACCAGATATAAACGACTCATCGTTCCACCTGTAAGGGCAGGTGTCTGCTTAGTGGCTTTTGTTCTAAGTAGGTGCCGACTCAATTGATGGGGGAGTCTTAAAGAGAGCTGAACCATCGTTTTTCATTGGCTAGAAATCTTCGAAACAATTTTCTTTCTTCCAAAAGTAAAATAGGACTTAAAGTTAAAAAAACCGGTCAACTGCGAGTTAAACTCGCACGAAGAGGGTTCCGTTCCTTATTTTTTTAGAATTTCAAGAAATCTATAAGACCTAGGAGTTTTATCGTAATTTTCCTTATTTTTCTGTTTTAATTTTAAGTCCAGTAGTTTGGGAATTACAAAAAAATTGTTCTATCATTTTATACATGCTATTTAAAATTATAAAAAAAAAAATTTTTGTATGCCACATAACAAGACCTTATATAAAATCAAAAGAAATCTTTTCAAGTACCTTATTTGCAATCTCTTTAATTCTGGTATGAATATTTTAATTAATTAACTAGTGCGAAACGCAGTCAACCCTCCTGTAACGCGACTAATTCGTACCGCATTATATGGACACCGCGTTATAAGAATTCCAGAATTAATACAAATCAGATTAATTTGTACCGCATTATATAGAAACTACGTTAAGTGGATCGCAGAAATAAATAAATTGTACATAAATCAGACCGATTGCATTCTCAAACTATACTAAATTAAAAGGAAGCAATGCTTTATTGTTATTCATTTTTAGGGAAATTCCCTGATAACTGAACTCACTACAGAAATTGAAATCCTCAAAAATTAAAAGACATCAAAAAAGTAATGCCATAGAAAAAATTTTTAAGCAATTTAAGTTGTTGGAATGTTCTTCTAAGAAAAACGCGTTATAAGAGTACTGCGTTCTAGGAGGGCTGTCACAATTTGCGCTCCGGGTTATATGGAAACTGCGTTACAAGAACACCGGTTTAAAGGAAGGCTGACTTATGACATGTCACAAGATTGATTTTTATTTACGTAAATCATGTGAGATTTGATTGAGAAAATAAATTCAAAAACAAGACTCACACATAAAATCTACTACCCATTTTACTTCAAAACCAAAACTACTATAAAATAAGTAAATTGGTCAAATACAAGTAGAATAGCGAAGGCTCCATACCTTAACTTTCTTAATTCGTACAAAATACTATCCCTATTATATAGTATTATCTTTAGGACTTGTTTGAATTGAAAAATTTTACCTAAGTATTTGAGTTAAATATTTCGACGTCTTTGAAATGAAAATAGACCTTTTCATTTTAAAAACAACTTTATTGAATTGAAGTCACAATTCAAGACATCTATGATTTTAAAATGGTCTGTTTTGAAATTAAGAAAGCATACTTGCTTATTCCTGATTCGTTCGAGATTTTATGGAAATTAAAGGATCGGTTCTAAAAGAATGCTTTAGAAATTTCCTTTCATACCAATTTATAGGATTTTAGATAGAAGATTCAGAAACAATGCATACATTCTTACATATTTATATTATATCATAGCAAAACATAAATGTTATTGTTAATGTCACTCAAAGCAACAAAAACATTTACCTCAACGCCAGGCAAAATTGCATTTATCAAAGATAATTTATACTTCCGATGAAGAAAAGCTGACAATCACGAGTATATTTATACGTATTAGAAAAAAAAAAAAAAAGATTTTGAATAATGGATGTGAGATTAAGTAATTAAATATTTTCTCAGTATACAAATTTGCCAGACTCTCCAATGTTAAATTTATTTAAGAATGCAGTTTTCTATTTCTCTAGAAATTCCTAACATGCCAGGAAGACATTTTTCTTTGAAAATATTAATAAATTAAGTTAAATATTTTTATGTGCTTATACATAAAAAGAAAAAGGCTTTGTAGTAACTAGAGAATCTGTTAATTAGAAACATTTCAGAATTGATCCGGGTATGCTTTGTACTTGATGCATCTTGTTTTTAAATTAATCAACAATTTTGAAATTGTAAATAAAAATAAAAAAAATTAATTCAGAGAAGAGATTAAAAAATAAGAAAAAAACAATGTCAAATTAAAAAAAAATTATTTATATAAATATAGAAGAGGGTTCCATTGCTTATATAAACATACCTATTTAGGAAAACAATATGTACTTGTATTTTAAAGTGTAAGATTAAATAAATTTGAAAATATGCAATTTTCACCTTCAGAAATCAAACTTGTTCTCACAACTCAACATATTTTTTTATATGATGAGGATTCTAACGATTAAAAGGATCTGTATATTTTACTAGACAACTTTCGTAAATAGCAAGGAGCAACAAACTGACAATTAAATTCGAAATCTCATATTTTAAAAAATTCAGCAAAAGCTGTCTTAATTTTCATACAGGAAAACCGAGTTGAATCTCAATTTGAACGAAATAAAACTCGATTTTTCTATATGAAAATTGGGACTCAGTTTTTTAGAATATGAGTTTTGCATTCGGTGTTTTCAATCAATTATCATAACTATTTTTTGCGGACTATTTAAAGAATTACGGCGATAGCTAGAGGAGTTATCAAAGAATAAAATTACTAGGAACATAAGATATTTATAATTCTAATCAAAAGAGAAAAGCAAAATTAGACTTAGACCGCTATAATGCCTAGAAAAAAAAAACAAAATTGATGTAAGTATTGTAGGAGAAAAATATCTAAACAAATTCATTCGATATTACTTTACCAACTCGCAAAAATCGCTGAACTCAGAACAAAATAATGTTTTGACCTAATTCGTCTGTTACGATTTGAACCGAAATTCAAAGCAAAATCGATTATCTATAATATTTGCTTCGAAATAGTATTAGCATTTTACCATCAATTTCCTTTCTGAGCAATTGGAATATATTTTCTCTTTTGATTTATATATTTTAAAGTTTCACATTAATAATTTAAAAACGTAAGTCTCCTACAAGTTATTAAATTTGTTGTTTATTTGTTCATTAATTTTGTTTCTTAATTTATAAAACAACTTGCTAATTAAATTAGTAGATTTTGGAGTCGCAAAATTCCATTTATGATAAATTTTGATTTGAACCACCCATCACCCTTATACGGTAGACCTCGTCGCCATCGATTTCCATCTTTTGCAAACTCTTTTATAAATGAATTTAAATGGAAAAAGTCTTAATAACTAAGTTCGCGAACTCGAAAGTTCAACGAAAACTTGTTCAGGTCAAAACCATGTAACTTATTTTGTAGGTGAAATCGATAATTCACCTGCTAAATGGGAACAAGTAGCTACAAAATTTGTCTGTAGGTTTAACGATAAATGAAAATGTAGGTAGTTAATGTAAAATATTTAAAAAAAGTAAACAAATAAATCTTCTCAAGGAATTCTGCCACTTATTGATGGAAGAGACAAATTTCATCTTCGAAAATGATAAATTAAATTAATGTTGCTTATTAATATATGTGTTAGTACGTAAACATGTTCGAATTCAGACGTTATGAAAGCGCAAACCTCTCGTATAATATTTGTGGGTTCATATCATAATTTATACTAATATTAGATGGCAGATTGCAATTAATGACTACTAGACTTTATTATAAGTTCATATATTAATGTAAATTAGAAATTTCTTACCTTAAGGGGGTATTCTAGTGTAGAGGCACGAATTTCGGCCGTTTTTTCAAGTTTCGTAAAAAAAGAACAACAAATATTTTTACCATCCATTTTTTTCTTACTTGCTTATTGATATTTTAAGAATACATAAAAATTAAATGAAAAAAAAAAAACAAAAATTCCAGAAGTTATCGGCTGGCAGAGTGGGGGATCCAAAAAAAAGGGGGTGTGACGGCGGTAAAAATTACAACCGTTCTAGTTAACTGAAACAAAAAAATCCAACGGATTCTTAATTAGTAATGTTGTCGCTATCGCAACAACCTCAAAAAAGTAAAAAAAAATTTTTTTTCACAAAATGGTGGCCGGTTGAAAAAAAATAATTTTTTTTTGCGATTTTTTCAACAGTTTTAAATTTTTTTAAAATATTTAAAATCAAAATTTCCAACTTTTTTGAGGTTGTTACGATAGAGGGATATATACAGAACGTTCACACCAAATTTGAAGTAAATCGGTTTAGTAGATCTTGAGATATCCTTACCGCCAACTTGAAAAAAGTAGTTTCGAGAAAAACGCGTTTAAAGTTTAGAGTAAAGTTTCAAGCAGTTTCGCTCATACAATTGTACGGTATACTTAAATATTTTTAATCGGCGATCCCTGCTCCATACAAGGGACCTTCCTCTCGTTAAAAATCTTCAATATATAGGTATAAAATACAAAAGAAGTTTAATGGGGGAATTTATCCGCAGGTACTCGGGCCGCGCCTACCGTGTATTGTTCAATTCATTCCGGTCGGACCAGTTTGGTTGTCGCTTCATCAAAATCGCTATAACTCGGTAAATAATTGAAATTTTGAAAAATCCCTTTGAAGGCATATTCTTGAATGTTTAAACTTTATAAATGTGAAAAAAAAAGTTTTCGATTTTTTCGAATTTCTACACTAGAATACCCCCTTAACCAATAGAATCTGCAGAACAAAGCAAATGGGGAAGTATGCGAATATGCGGAAAAAAGCAAGAAATTGTTTTGTATCCCTCCGCTATCAATTCGTGTCTTGCAAATCTTTTAAACCCTCTGTAAAGTTGCAATTTCTCCCAATAGACTTGACTGAATCTGCAAATTATGCCAAAATCACTTGCGCACGTATATCCACCGAACAGGATCAACTCGAAGAGTCAGATTTCAGATTGGATATTTACAATTATCTGTTATACTCCTCGGAAACTGTTATATTCGTAATACCATATAAAGAAAAGATACAAACCCTTGCGTGGAATCATGCGACGACAGCGACATATCCAAAAAGGCTTAATCGATAATTCAGCTGCAGGGTTGAATGATACCTGGATAATTTTATTTTAATTTGGCCCCTTTTTGCAAATTAATTATTTTTAAATTTATTTCCCCCTTCAAGAGGAGGACAAGTAAATAAATAAATAAATGTACATTTTACTATAGAATTCCACTTTGGCCATCCATTGAAAGGAGGAGGGTCAATAAGGCCGGTTTTCGGCCTACATTTTTTGGCAGGAAGGACTTGAAATTTCTTTGAAATTCTTTTTGAATTTTTATCTATAATCATTATATAGTCAATTTCAACCAATACGATTGTTGGATTCAACCAATCATTATGCACTATCTATATCAACTGCCAATATTCTACTTTGTATTAATTACAGAGGAGGGGATACCGTGGGGGAGGGGTATGGTGGAGGGACGACGGTATTTTTGTTTGATGCATTATCTGTATTGTAAAATAAAAGATTTAGCTGAGATGAACGTTAATGCATTTAAATAGTGCTATTTATAGCTGCTTTTTCATAACTTTGGAGGGATGGCAGAGAGGGGGGATGCTATTTGGAAGTTTCGTATTGGTTGAAATTGACTATATAATGATTATAGATAAGAACTCAAAAAGAATTCCAAAGAAATTTCAAATCCTTCCTGCAAAAAAATTTAGGCCGAAAACCGGCCTTATTGACCCTCCTCCTTTAATCAAAATAGTCTAAACGTTTTATGAAAATTATTGTTCTATAAGAAATATATTTTCCGCATTGCGTGATGTTTTCATGGACTTGGATAATATATAGATTCAACAGGATGGTGCTACTTGTCACACAGCGGGTGAAACAATGGTCCTTTTGCGATCGAAATTCCCAGCACACACGAAACAACAAGGTCAAATTCTTCTCTATTTGGGGCAACGTGAAAACTCAAGTCTATGCCAATAAGCCCGAGACAATTTCAGAGCTGAAGGACGAAATCATTCTCGTTATTAATGAGATATAGCCCGAACTATGCCAAAATGCCATGAAAAATGTTTAAACGCTCCTCCTGTATTGCCACAAGAATCGTAGTAGACATTTGCCGGATATTGTGTTTTATATATAAATATCATAGACTTAATTAACACGATGAAATTAAAAAAAAAAAATTTCGACAATTTCCTGTGCATTTTATTTAAAAAAGCAAATCAGCTTTATTGAATCATCTTATATAAAAAACGAGGGGTGTTTGATTCAACGTATATTTTTCTATTTACACAGATTTCTTAGGAACATCTGAGCCTATTTTCGTGAAATTGAATTGCTTGAATAATGATGCCAAAGTAGATAAAATATCCGGCTACAGATCATAAATGTTATACAAACCGGAAGAAAATTGGGTACATATGGTTTTTAGAATTAACTTATTTCTTTAGTGGCCTTTTCTGAGAGAAACGTAGGATAGTGGAAACAAAGCGATAATATTTTTTAAGAAAGCGAAAAAGAAAATTACATGATTCTTCAGTGATGGACTCATATAAATATTAAACCTCTAACTTATTTAAACGACATGTAAAATGTAAATTTATTCTATTCGGACTTCTATTCGAAGTTTTCAATATCATTCGAAAGGTTCTAAGAAACTCTCGGTGTGTTAATTTTAGCACATACTTAAATAGTTTTTAATTCGCCAATATCATATTTCCTAATTATCTCTTATACACTACTAAATTATACTTTGTGAAAATAACAAACTTCACCTTTTTTCAGGTATAGTTTGCAAATCGTCCGATGCAGTAACTATAGAAACAAAAGAAGCATACTTTAATGGATCCGCTTATTTGCGCCTTCTGACACCAATGCCAATATGGGGAAATGCAGCCATTAGTTTTCGAACATGCAGAGGTAATATAATTAATAAAATAATAATAATAAAAATATAAATACACAATATTACAAACTATCAGAATTTCTGTTTTGATTTATATTAAATGATTATTTTAAATAAAAAAAGAAACCCTAACCTAACTTTATTCAAATGAATAGCTAAACATAATTGAAGAATAGTTTTGAGTTTGGATTGAAATATTTTGAAAATTCAAAAAATATGTACTCTACATATACAGAGGCTACAACACTAATCATAACAAAAATTATTATTTTTAAATTATTCAAGGTCAATCCAAATCAGGCATGCAGAACAGTTTAATTTACACCTTTTAAAGTTAAATATATCTTGTAGTTCTTATAGTTTATAAATTAATTACATACTTCTAATACGTTTTTGTATTTTTATACATTTCAGGCGGTGAAATACTCTCCCAGCAGTATAACAGACATACACTCTGGGTATCTGTGCTAGCAGATTCTTTGTCTGTATCATTGGTGGGCCCCAGTATCAGAGTAGAATCCCGAATTCCCGAGAACCTTCTAGATAATAAATGGCACACTCTACAGTTCCTTTATCAATATGGCAGTCTTAATCTTATTATTGACCAAAAATCAATGCTTATAGGTAAATATAAAAATACTATGTTATGTATTTTTAAAAATGCGATAGATGAACTAGAATTTCACCACTTTAGTATATAATGGTAATTTGTTGCGGCCTTTAAGAAGAGTACATCTATACGTATTTTTAATCTTCGCTTTTAAAACATATTCATTTTCTAAACCTCAATGCTTTTTTGTTTTAGCTAACTCCACTTATAATAGTCAATTTCTAACGAATCAGGAAGTGAAAAATGAAGCAGCTGTACTAATATTGGGTAAAACCTATTCTGGTTGTCTATTGCACGGTCCTGGATTAATCTTCAATCAAAGTGCGATGCATGCGCAAGGCGTCACTTTTGGACCATGTCCTTTAGCTCCAGGACCGTGTGGGGAACATGACGTCTTGGTACCAATTCCAATCGATCACTGCTTACATGATCCCTGTATGCAGCACGGCCAATGCGTATCCCGACAGGATAGCTACGAATGCCACTGTACTGCTCGATATAGTGGAAAAAATTGTGAAGTCGATGCTGGACCACCTTGTCTATCTCAACCGTGCCTTCATTCTGGAACATGCCAGGAAGATGCTCGAGGGAACTACTATTGTTTCTGTCCACCAAATTATACTGGTGCTTATTGTGAATCGAAAATAAGCATACATCCCCTATGCGAGGAGAATCCCTGTCTAAATAATGGAACATGCCAAGTGGCTGCAAACGGGAAGACGACAGAATGTGAATGTATTAGAGGATATATTGGGACCCATTGTGAGATTGATTGGAACGATTGTGAATCTCAACCGTGCCTGAATAATGGACGATGTATCGATGAAGTTGGGAACTTCAGATGCGATTGCTCAAACACTGGATACACAGGCATTCTGTGCCAAAATAATATCGATGAATGCGTAGTAAACAATCCTTGCCAGAATGGTGGAACCTGCTTTGATACCTACGGATTGTACACCTGTGAATGCCTTCCAGGATATGGCGGTGTTAATTGTGAACAAACCGTCAATGAATGCCAATATCAACCGTGTCAGCATGGGGGCACATGTATCGATATGAAAGGATCATTTGAATGCACCTGCCCACCCCTATACTTTGGTATGTTTTGTGAACAAGGACCTCCATGCCCTCAATGCCCAATTGATTCTGAATGCATTGGCGGGAAATGCCTCTGCAAACCAGGAACGACAGGTTAGTCAATTTAATGTTTGATATTAGTATAACAGATTATTCTTATGTAATTCTTAAAGGATGAAATTTACTATATAAGATTTATAAATACAGTTTTACTAAAGGAATTGCGCTAACTGTTATATTATTATATGTTTCGCCAACTATTATACTATAGTACTCGTAATTAATTTAAAAAATTGTTTTTATGCATGAAAATGTCATAGATCATTTCTAAAGAATTTCCCCGGGTAGATTTCGAATCATCATATGAAAGTTTTTGGTTAATGTTTTCGAGAAAAATATGAAATAAAATTATTACAGCGGCAAGTTTTTGTTACAAACATGCTAATTGTGTTCTTCATTCATTTCTCAGCCTAACAAACTTTGGTGTCTGATAAGTTATTGGTTATTAACATTTATAAATAATTTTTTTTAATAAATCCAGAAATTTCAATTTTCGAATTCTTAATCCACAGAAAATATCATATCACTTCATCAAATACAAAATCGCGGTTAACCAGTATAATTTATCTGATAAATAAGAACTAAAATTATATTATACTATTATGACAGTTAGCTCCAATTCCACAATTATAACAGAGAAAAATGTAAAAAAATTCTTGATTCCTTAAATTAGTTTGTGAGGGTACCTTTTATTGGCTAAGGAACTTTCTCTTAACTTTTATAATTCTAACCGTTATATAATCTTTAATAAAATAAAATCCAGGCCCAATAGGCCACTGTGTAGTTGTACAAAGCCAGTCTCGATCAGCTCAGTTGAATGCATGTCCCTCTGCTTGCTTAAATGGTGGTACTTGTATAGGAAACTCTTCAAACTTTTCATGTATATGTGCTAGCGGATACACAGGTTTGGTGCTTTAGTATACCAGTTATGAACCATAAAAGGGAAAAATTCGAATAAATTTTGCACATATTCTAGGTCAACGCTGCGAATTTCCTGTAACAAAGCAACCAGACGGTTGCGTATGCTTAAATCCTGAAGCATGTACGAACACTTCAATCCACTGTATTTGTCCCCATGGTTTTGAGGGACCATTTTGTGAACAAGTTGAAACTTGTAATGCAAATAACTGCCAAGAGCCAATGAAATGCTTCGGAGGGAAATGCATATGTCCAGAAAACACAAATTGTGTATTTCCCTGTAATTCATCTCCTTGCCTCTATGGGGGTACATGCAAACAGAAAGGGAATGATTATGAGTGTATCTGTCCCCAAGGATGGAATGGGACTTACTGTGAGAACGATATTGATGAATGCACCAATAAATCGATTTGTGGCCATGGTATTTGTATTAATTTACAAGGTTCCTTCAAGTGTTACTGTGAACCAGGATTCACTGGAATATTGTGCGACTCTGATGTTGATGAATGCCTTAGTCATCCGTGTAAAAATGGAGGAAGCTGTGTGAACAAGGTAATGTACAATTTTTATCATTTTTAAGTAATTTAAGTGTTTTAATATTAAATTTAAGATGTTTTTTTATAAGCATCGGGGGCAGAGGAAAGTTTTGAGGGAAGTAAGTATATTACAAATATTATCCAGGTTGAAGAGAGCCTCAAAAATAATAGAAACAATCCTATGTGTTATACGAGTCCGTTAAAACCCCTTTTTTAATTATTAGTTAGCTCTTATTAAACCTATTTGCTTAAAATTAAAATGCCTAAAATTCGATTCAAAAATAGTTAATAACTGCCGTCTCATATCGATATGTTTTTTGAATTCGATCTGAATGCAATGCGATTTTTCTATATACATTGCATAGTAAAATAGCACTGCATAAAATGGCTGTAAGTGTTGAACCTTTTGGTATAAAAGGCCTAAACTTCGTCTCTAACTATACCTTCTTATATTTTAATACAAAAAACAACCTTATGTCTGATATTGACAAAAAAATGTAGCTTATGGTGCACGATTTTTCAAATCGTTTTCAAAATAATTAAAACTGATATTATGTATAATTTTACATCTGCAAGTACGCTACATCGTATTGTCTCGACTCGATTCCATTTTATTTTATTTGGAAAGATAATAGCGACAAAATTATTCGTGACTACTATCGAGACAACATTTTCGATAAGTACATTGTCGATAAAATTATATTGGACAGTCTTCTTTCTATATTTCAGAAAATTCTTACTAGTTTATCTTTACAAAAGTATCGCTTAACAGTCATTTTTTAATAATTCTTACACAAATCGATAAATGTTTTAGTGTCGATCTAATTAGTTGAGCCAAAATATAAAAATCTTTGGCTTTGTTATTGCTAAATTTATATTTTTTCTAATTACCTTATTACATTATCGTAATTTCTTTATTTATTTATTTGTTAATTTCATATTATTTCTTATTATATTTATTGTATTTTCCTAGATAAACGACTATGAATGCGTTTGCCCACCAGGATACAGTGGAAAGGAATGTGATGTTAATATCGACGAATGTGCCAGCAATCCCTGCTCAAAAGGTTCAACATGTGTCGATCAAATCGACAATTTTTCATGTACCTGCATTCCTGGAATGACTGGTCGATTATGCGAAATCGACATCGATGATTGTGAATCACAGCCATGCCAGCATGGTGGACGCTGTATCGATAAATTGGGAGGATTTCACTGTGATTGCAGCTCAACTGGATACTCTGGAGATTTTTGCCAAATTAATATCGATGAATGCCAATCGCAACCCTGCGACAATGGAGCCCGATGTATTGATAAAGTTAATGATTATCAATGCCAATGTTTTCCTGGTTACGCAGGCAAAAATTGTGAGATTGATATTGACGAATGCGAAAGCAATCCTTGCCAATATAATGGGACTTGTTTGGAAAAGTCGAATTTAACATTGTATAAATCGAAAGATAAACAATATTTACCAGCTGCTTTTTCACGTCCGTTTGCCTTCGAAAATGCTAGTGGGTTTGTATCTTTTATATATTATGCGGTAGTATCCGGATTTTTATAATACAATATATTTCTCAGATATGAGTGCATCTGTGTTCCAGGAACAACAGGGAAAAATTGTGAAACTAATATAAACGAATGCGACAGCAATCCTTGCTCAAAACATGGAGTTTGTACTGATGGCGTAAGTAACTAAATTTTGTTAAAAATAAAGCTCAGGAAGTAGCTATTGCATTATTTAGTTATAAGTTTTCTAAATACATACCGATCTTATCGTACTTACTATATTTTTACCTTCTTATAACGTATTATTTGTAAAAGCTGAAATATTAGAAGCAGAAAAAAGCGACAGAAGCAGAAAAACATAAGTTTTGCAAAAATTTAAATTTTTGGATGCTTCCAAGGCTTATATTGCATACTGCTTTTTCGCTGCCCTTTGTTTTTTTCTGCTATCTGCTTTTAAAGGCCTTGATTAGAATAGGGACAAAAATTAGAGTCAGAAGCAGAATAATTACAAACCTGCAGTGAAACATAAGTAGACGTTTTTAGAGCTTTGAAAAAAGTTACCTGTGGATGTAAATGTTTCCTTGTTGTAGCTTTCTGGTCTAAATTTCTAACGTGTGCATTACCACTATAACAATTCATTTGAAATCCCAAATTAAAAGAATGTCCTAAATTTCAGGTTGGAAACTACACATGTGAATGTGAGCCTGGATTTGAAGGAGCACGATGCGAAAAGGAAATAAATGAATGCGAGAAGTACGATCCTTTTTAATTTCTAGCCTTTAAAAATAACCGTTTGTTTTATTAATATTCGAGGTACACCCCCTGTGTCCATGGAACATGCATTGATCTACAAGATGATTACGAATGTGATTGTGATACAATGTTTGGAGGAAAAAATTGTTCAGTTTCATTGACGGGTTGCGCCAATTCGCCATGTTCAAATGGTGGAACATGCAAGCCCTACCTAATAAATGAGACTGAGCATAAATTCAATTGTACATGCCAGCATGGATTTCAAGGAGCTACATGCGAAAAAGTTACGACTATGTCTCTTGTCGTTAGCAGTTTGATAACCGTTAACACTTCAAGGGATGAAGGATACGATATTAATTTAGAATTTAAAACGACCCTTCCGAATGGGATACTCGCTTTCGGGAAAGGTGACTCATACAGCTACATCTTAGGTTTAGTAAATGGTAGACTAAACCTACATTCGTCCCTCTTAAATAAGTGGGAAGGTGTATTCATTGGGTCCGGGTTGAATGATAGTAAATGGCAAAAAGTATTTGTTGCAATTAATTCATCACATTTGGTCCTATCCGCAAATGAGGAGCAAACTATTTACCCTATTAACTCTTACGAAGGCACCAATGGTAGCCATACAACTTTCCCAACGACCAACCTTGGCGGAACCATACCCAATTTATCGTCATACTTAAGGCACCTTACACACGAACCAACAAGTTTTGTTGGATGCATGCAGGATATTGTTATTAATGGGAAATGGATATTCCCAAATGAACCCGATGAACAGACGACTCTGGTTAATGTCCAAAGTGGTTGCCCAAGGACAGAGCAATGCAAACCAAATCCCTGCCATTCAAATGGCGAGTGTAAAGATTTATGGCATACATTTTCATGCACTTGCCAACGACCCCATTTGGGACATACATGCAAATATAGTAAGTTTATAAAAATTTACGTTTAGATTTGAAATTTTATGTTATTCTTTGTTTTTTTTTTTTTTAAATAGATATAACTGCCGCAACTTTCGGACACGAAAATACCACACATTCTGCTGTGATCGTAGAAACTAGCGAGAGCGCAAAGAGGGCTATTAAATCTATTTTAGATATATCGATGTTCATCCGCACCAGGCAGTCAACTGGACAGGTATTCTACCTCGGAAGTGATCCACGGAAGCCGAATCCATCAGGAAGTGGAGGTAAAATAATGAATTTGCAAATTTGAATAATGCAATTCAGCTATTTAAAAAAATCTTATAAGACAAATCCCAAGCTATTACGTCTTCTGTATTATTTTTTTATATTTAGATGTGATCAAAATTGTTTCTGAATACATAATCTTAAATTATACTCGTTAGATATTAAATCAACAAAAAATGGATAACATTTAATAAGGGTCCTCGAATTCGACGATTTTCATTTGTAAATGGCAGGACACATCGAGATTTTGTGTTTTGGGTTGCTGTTTAATTAGAGGCTTGTGTATTCGAATAATTTTCATTAAATTTACTTTTTCTACATTCGAAGATCCAAGATCCTTGGTTCTTCCAGTAAAATAACAGAATTTGAGTTGAAGTTTGATATACAGATCTAAGCTTTTGATCAGTTTTTCTGGTCGATGCATTCGAATAGTTTTGTGGTATTGGGGAGATGGTATTTTAACACCTTTTGTGTCCATGTTTTAGTACCAACATTTGATTAGCAGGAGAAGGCACACTAAATATCTTGCACTGGAGATGCAGGAGAATTAAACAAACTCAGAAACTAATTGCTTCTTATAACAACCTCTTAGCAAACTAGATTCAGAAATTTTCGTCTTAAATTATAATCAGTACAGATCATGTGCGGAGTTAAGGGGGGCATGCAAGGCCCCCAATCCCCTAGAGCGAACATCGGAAAATTAGTTCACTGTTCGTTTTTCTTATACTTGCTAAAAGTCAGCATCCCCAATAGATAACCTCTAACTCCACCCATGGTAAAGACGTTTACAAAACAGACAAGCTTTGGCTGTTTTGGAAAATTATTTTTCTTAAGCTTACCCCAATTCAGCCTAACAAGAGTAATTGCTGAATTTTGCAGTCGGCTCAAGAAAGTGAATTTGCGAAGAGTCTCTGCCTTTCTGTTGCACATATGTACATGGAGCTATATACAACTTTGGAATCCCAATGTTTTTTTTTTTCCTTAAGAATGTTTGGTCGTCTTGTTTATTACTAATAATTAAAAGATAAGTTACGAGTATGCACACACTATATAGGTAAAGTAGGTAACATAAGAAAATGAGAAAAGTTTTAGAAGGATAAACTCCTAAACAAATTTGCATTCTTCTTTATTACCTTGCTTTGGTTTTAGTTAATATATAAAGATATGTACAAAGCAGCTGATAAATAATATCTTCAATTCAGGAAATTGAAATAATAAAACTATGCACTACATTTCTAATAGCTGAATTTCCTGCCAACTCTCTTATAATGATTGTTTGCATACTAATTTTGTTCAACAGATGTTGGAACATCCTTCGTCTCAGCCAAGCTCCATGGAGGCGAACTTCTCGTTGAAATGCAGTTTAATAGAACTCCTGAAGCTTATGTGGTGGGAGGAAACAAATTGGACAACGGCTACAATCATCTAATCCAAGTAGTTCGAAATTTAACATTAGTAGAAGTAAAGGTAAACGGTAGTGAATACTTCCGAAAAACGCTTTCATCCACCGGACAGCTGGATGCCCAAATTCTGTATCTTGGTGGACCAGCAATGAACAGATCACAGATGAACATCACAAAGCAGGAAGAGGATGCAATGTACTTTAAAGGAATTATTCAAGATGTCCAAATAAGCAACGGCTCCCATGCAATGATAGTGGAATTTTATCCTCTAAATGAGGAATATTTGAGTATACCTCCTCCATTCGGAGAAGTGACTATTAACAGAAACTCAGTACTCAAAGGAGAAGTATCGGACGATTTATGCCGACAGAAACCATGTCAACATAATGCAGATTGTCGTAATACCTGGAACGATTTTATTTGTACATGCCCGCGGGGATATAAAGGAAAATACTGTCAAGATATTCAATTCTGTGAGCTGAATAAATGTCCAGGTACGGCTGTCTGCCGGAATTTGGATGATGGTTTTGAATGCATCACAAACATGACCTTCCAAGGAAATGAAAAGAGTCCACTCTCATTTGCCTACATGCCGAAAGATTTCCAACAAATCTATCTGAAACCAACGATTGAAATATCTTACAGAACCAAAACAGGTGGAACTTTATTCTACGTTCAAGATGATGATATGTACTTTGAAATAGCTGTCTTTAAGGATCAAGTAACAGTTCAATGGAAACTATCTTCAGACCTACCCGAGACAAAAAGATTCCACAAAGAAAATTCAGACTTTGGATGGAGTCGAATTTTTTTGAGGGTTCGAGAAGGAAATCTTGAAGGTGGTTGGAAGGGCTGGGAAACCTTAACAGATCAATCACCTTCAATATCTGCGAAAATTGATCAAAACATGTTTCATGAACTTATATCTGGAAAATTCTTAATACACCTCGGTGGAATGCCTTCGATTGAAACGAACTCCGTAACTAAGGGAATAAATTCAGGTGCAATATTTAAAGGGTGTTTGGGTGAAGTTCGGGTGGGTGATCTACTTCTACCTTACTTCCCATATAATGAAATGTATGCAGAAACTATCCAGCTTCGAGACCACTTTAGATTGAATTCGACACAACCGGAAGAGGGATGTATTTTATGCTTCCAGCATGACTGTAAAAACGGAGGTCTATGCAGCAACCCATCTGAGCAATATGCTTGCGATTGCTTACCTGGCTATGAAGGGGATGATTGCTCACAAAATATCGACGAATGCCTTACGGCGAACTGCACAAATAATTCGACTTGCATTGACAAAATTGCCAGCTATAGTTGTAGCTGCCTTCCTGGATATGAAGGAGAGCTGTGCGAGCATGAAATTGATGAATGCGCCTCGTATCCTTGTCATCACGGAGGCACCTGCACCGATCTTATAGCCGCTTTTCGATGTGAATGCACCGAAGACTATGCTGGTCCTCAGTGTGATGTCCTCAAGTTAGTAACGTGCGAAAACAGCCCTTGTCGAAATGGATCTACTTGCATTGATGGATATAGTAAGTTTAGATTGTGTTCGACATCATACTCTAAGAATATAATTAATGTCTTTTCTTCCTTAGACGCCACGACTGGAAATAACTTCACCTGCGCATGTATACCTGGCTTACAGGGATACCTTTGTGATATTCCTTTCTGCTCGGTGGAGCCCTGCAAAAATGGGGGATTCTGTTTAACAACAGAGCCTACAGTAAGTTTTTTTTGTTTTCTGTCTTACGATTAGACTGCTGAATGACTTTATGTACTTTCCGACATTATTTTCTACTAGCTGAGGTAACCCGGTTTCATCCGACGTGTAATAGGTGTTTCGCTATACCTCGAAAAGCTCAATATTCAGTTACTGAATTAGAATTAAGCCTTTAATCTAGCGTGAGTTCCCCTTGGATTTTGATGAAACTTTGTAGGGACATACTATATATGTTGGGTTGTCGGTTCCTTGTACTTTCCGAAATATTTCAAAAAAAAATTTCGAATAGTAATATTTTTCCGCCGCGATTTTCTGCATATTCCTAGAAAGTTTTAAAGAAAATTATGGTAAATACTTCAAATAAAGATGTCCCCACTTTTCCTAAATAAAGTAAATAATTTTATAATTAATTTAATAATAGTCCTGAAAATAAACATATTAAAAGAAAATTTTAAATATCGACCTTCGACCTTCCATTTCATATTTTCTATAAATTAAAGAATATGTTTTGCTTTAATTCGTTGATTTAAAGGATTATAGCAGAATTTTTTACAATGCAAAGGTGGAAACACAATTTGCAATTAAACTTTTAGGGAAAGTGCAAAAATTTGCGAGAGAAAAACCGTCATTTGTTGAAATTTTATAATTAAATATCTCGGCAAGTACAAGCGACCAAGTAATTGTTGCATGTTTGTCACTATCAATAGGTGATACATCTTAAATTTCCAACTATTGAATTAACCAAATCAATTAAATTTCCGTAGAATTCTCATGGCAATACTTTGATTTTTAACACGTTGACTGCCAAATTTTATTCAGCCATTTATTCAGCTATTGCATATTGCCAAACTTCAATTTTTAACCCTATATTTATATCAGAACGAAAAGTTATATAGTGTGTTAAGCCAGCACATGTAGTATTTTTAGACAAAAAATTAAGAATATCGGAGCAAACATTTAGGCTTGATTTAGTTATGAACATACAACGTCGCTTATAGCTGAATTACTTGTAAAACTCTTTATACGCGTCGTTATTAATACATTTCAGCTATAAAAATTGCCATGTTGCCCTTGCTTCTGTCTTACTTTAAAAAACTATATTGAACGAAAGTACAACAAAATTGCCCACTAAGAAAAATCAAAATTTTTATGTTTAGGGATATAATTTTGAAGAAAATTGTATTGACACAACTTAATTCATTGTAAATTCAAAACTACAACGACCAGCAATAGTGTCATAAATGTTGTCGATTATTCTAAATATTAAAAAAAAAATTAACAACAAAAACGCATCAATTGAATGCGTTAGTACAACTTTCTCTTTGACTTATTGTTCAGCTTATTTCTCATAATCTTATCTAATCTGCGGCGATATCACGACACAACTCTTTCAGATAGAAGCTTCAATCTGAAATGAAATTCCATTCCCCTGTCGTAGATCGTGTGACTCCCACGTTTATTTGGAACAACACCCCAACTTAAAAACTAAATCATTATTTACTATTAATTATTATCTACAGCCCCCGATCTGCCAGTGCAGCATAGGATACACGGGGAAGTATTGTGAGATCGACATCAACGAATGCGAGTCCCAGCCGTGCCAGAACGGAGGTGAATGCACCGATCTTGTCGGTGAATTCCGATGCAACTGCACCAACACGGGCTTCGAGGGACTGCTCTGCGAGATCGACATTGACGAGTGTGCCACTGGACGCATAACCTGCGGAGGCCGAGGCTTCTGCGTGAACACCAGAGGATCGTTCAAGTGCAGCTGCCAACCGGGGCTGTGTGGTCCCAAGTGTGACCTTCCAGATCCCTGCTTTGGTCAGGAGGTATGCCTGCATGATGGAATATGCGAAGAGATGTGTGACGATACGCCCAACTATATCTGCAATTGTACTGAAGAATTCAGTGGCAAAAATTGCACGGAACCGGTAAGTTCATTTATATTGTAAGACCTTTTAAGTTCTTAAATCTAAATAAAAATGTATTAATCTAGATAAAAACAATTCACTGATCAACAAACTTGTTATATGTAATATTGATAACATTTTTTTACGCAAATAACGAACACAGAAAGGGGAATATCCCAAAAGAAGAAAAATAAGAATTTTGGTACCGTACCGAATTTTGAACGCTTAAAAATTAATGAAATGTTATAGAAACTTGTAACGCGTTTTAAACGAAACTGAAGACTTGATTTATAATTTTTTTGGAACAGGCTCTTCAACTTGTGTATGTTATTATTTGAATCATATTACAACTTCCTTTCAAAATTTATAAAAGAATTCAAAAATGGCCAAAAACATATTTTATCAAAAACATGATATCATGGAAAATTTTTGTTTTCGTATTCGTCATCCACAGTCAAAAATTCCATTGAAATCATCTATCACGTGTTCTGTAACAAGAAGAATCATAAAAAAATGGTAGCATGTGTTATTGAATAAATAGAATCATTTCTGCGTCAACTTAAGAAATTATATTTTATTACCTACATTACAAAGCTAAAGTCATTATTGGTTTTTCATAAATACGATTGTTCTAATTTTGCTTCTATCTTCGAGCTTATCACATTATTGGTGATTTGGGAGCAAGTATGATTCATCCTATCTCCGAAATACATAAATCAGCGTAGCGAATTTATTCTTGTTTGTATTCTTTATAATTTTATAGGGAAACAGAAAGTATTATGTGATTTTGTCGGGTGTTCTGATAGGATAAACAGCGAAAAATTAAAAATTCGTAACAGTTGAGGCCGTATTGAGCCCATTTATAATAATAGCACTGATTACCACCAATTAATTTCGTATAGAAACAAGACAAAATAAATTAGAAGTTTATTTCTATCGACCCGCGTAGCGAACACTAATTTACTTAGAACCTCAGCCTTGAAAATTTGTTTTCGCTAGACAAATCAGGCGAAATCAACTTCCAAAATAGGGTTCCTTAAATTAGATCAAGTTTTCGAGACAAATAAAGGCTGAAAATTACAAAATACTGCATTTGAGTCATATTCCAAAATGTGTAAAGAAGTAGCAGAACACTATAAAAGCTTGTAGCAAATGAAGCCTCTGGTGGAAGAAGGTGTTAACTCACTTTTTACCAACTGCATAGTTTAATGAGTTAACACCTTCTTGCAATAAACTAATTCAAGAACCCATCATTTTGCTTGGAGTAAAACGTTGTTTTACCCATATAAAAATCACATGATGATATTTTTATATTACAAAATGAAATTTAGCGCCACGGAAAATAGTTTTGCGGGAAAAAAATTTTTTTCTGAAAAAGTGAGTTAACACCTTCTTCCACCAGAGGCTTCAAATGTAAGATTAAACCCAAAACTAAAGCTAGAAAAGCATTTAACCTCTAGCGGAAGAAATCCTACAGAAATTATCTACAATATGTACACGCGACACCGAATTTTGCTAATCTTTGAAATGAATGAAGGACATAACAAATACTTATAATAATAATACTTATGAAAGACTGTTAGTTAATTATGCTTCATACTTTTAATACTCCAAAGGTCCTAGCTTTCATTTCAATCATATTATGAATTTTTCTTATGTTCGGTAGTTTTTTTATACGAAATTTAAAATATTCCAAAAATGTGGGTTTTGTGGTTTTTAATTCAATTATTTTTTTTTGTTCGCAAAGAAGAACTTACTAATAAAGCTTCGCTTTATGTATTCGCAAATCGCAATCTACGAAAAAAATGATAATACTTTCATATACTGAAAAATATTCAAATTTCCTCGATCAGTGTAATTGAGATGGTATAAATTAAGGGTTTTCTAAATCTATTAAATGAGTGTTGTATATTTATGAGGAGAAATATCTGGTTTTTTTGATAAAATTCTTATTTTCAGGCCGGTGTGTATGAGAAGGGCCCCACGACGGCCGACATAGCCATGATCGTAGTGCCCATTGTGGTGATATTCCTGGCGATAGCAGGCGCTTCTCTGGGTGCTTTCATCGTGATGGCAAGAAATAAGCGTGCAACTAGAGGAACGTACAGTCCGAGTGCACAGGAATATTGCAATCCGCGTCTGGAGATGGACAACGTTCTGAAGCCACCTCCGGAGGAGCGATTAATATAGGAGTCATCCCCATAAATAATTGTTACTTATTTGATAGAGCTCATTTTAAACTCATTATTGTATTATAGTATTTATTGTTTTTAAAGAAGCCCTTCTAGCCGTGTAAGTTTTTAGATAGAACTGTAATCTCAGCTAGGAACAAACGAATCAGTTTGCAGAGTGCGTGCTCCCAAAAGAAAAAAGCATGTGACATCAACGACGCTATTTATATCATAGTTTAGTTAACTGCAATAAAAAGAGATACTGCAAATTGAATATATATTATATACACAAATCGATTAACACTTGTCGAACCGACTAAAAATTCATCGACAATCATGCAAACTCAACCCAAGTGCTAATCTTGACAAATTGTCTTGGTACCAAAGCTACTTTAGAGCATTGATTCAAATGTGATTGACACCCCGGGGATGAATGGCACTCAATGCCTTTTTATTTTTTTTTTTTAATTTATTACGAGTTACGAGAGGACATTATTAAATCTTTGTATCAAAAGAAAATCGTAATCGCTCCATTAATGCTATTATATGTATAAAAAGATCAATTGTCTGAACCTTATTTAGTTAGCGTAGAATTTTTTTCTTGTTTTCAAAGCAACGAAAGAAAACAATAAAAAAATTGTTTTTACTAAGATTTTTATTTATATACATACATACGTAAAATTAACGAGTAGTGCACACTTAGCGATAGCTGATGATGCGATTTGTTGTACTTTTCAACCGTCCAAATAGTGTGTCAAATATATACAAAACCTTTAGAATTGTAAATATACCTTGTGGGAAAAAAAAAAACTTTCAATAGCTCTTTTGTTTAAAACACTTTCGAATTTTCATTGTATTTAAAAAAAAAAAAAGTGTTCAGCTATTTGAACTGATTTATTTTTAACTTTTTTTTTTTTTTTTGGATAGGTGAACGAAATATATTTTTAATAATAAAATTTGTTTAAGTGATACCTTTTTATTATTGACCTTTCCTTACTCCTTAAGGCATAGTCTCATAGAATTTTAAACCAGAGAATTTTTTGGGGTACTCATTAACAACTTTAAAGAATTCAAGAAATACTAAACGTTTCGTTTAAAAACAGTGCATCGCTAATTTTAAATATTTAGATTAATTAAACATTTATCAATTGAGATAAACATCTATCAATTGAGAATTTTGTTCACTACTTAAACTTCGGTTCTCGGTAGCTCGAATTCCTTGGTCTTAAAGCTTCTAAACTAAAAATTCAACATTTTTGGATCCGAATTTATAATAATTAATATCCATTTAAATTTGTTATCATCGGTAGTGAAATCATAAATATAGTTTCAAAAATAAAAAGATGGATTGATCTGTTTTTAAGTATTACTAACTGACTACTAACTAACATTCGTATTTAAAAACGAATAATAAAGTCTGGGTACATTTTCGTGGTGCGAATATTAATTGAATATATTTTAAAGATTAGATATTAATCTGATTTTTCAGTCTGTTGAGCTAGATCTTTACTACTTTACTTTATGTTTCCGCAATTTCATTACTGTGTTAGAATGAAACCGTGTTCTAGGTTGCTGTATATACGAGGGTTTACGCAATTTCCTTATCGAATAAGAGCAAAACGGTGTTGTAGGAGGGTTTGTATATATAACTTCCGAAAGTGGTACAGAACCGAATTTTAGTCAGACTTTGAAAAGCATCATTGAACTAAATGGGTAACATATTGATTGGAGAATTTCAGCTGAATACAGCAATGCAGTAGAAAGAAAAAAAATTATCATTAAAATTAAAATGCAACAAACTGGTAAAATAAATAAAAATCAAATGAATTACCTTCCTTACCTTTCACTTCATGAAATAACGATTTGGTTGACGATGAATAAAATTTTGTGTCCATGTCCAATCTTTACAAAAGAGTCAGACTCGCCAAAACGTGATCACTTGACTTCGCACAAAATCCTATATCAACCTTTTTTTTTTCAGAAATTCAATTTTTAAATCAAGGAGGGAAATAAGGTATCGTTGAACAGATTTTTAAAAAAATTATAAAATTCAAAGAAATTTATTATAAATAAAAGTCGTTTTTACTGCAAACCTATGGAACCAAAAATTTCCTAAATTTATTTTTGTGGATCACATACATATACTTGACCACTTTTTATCATATGGTTCCACACATTTTTATGTGGATCTGGGTTTAGAACTCACAGGAAATATAATTCAATAAAATAGCAACATTCGACAATACTATGTATTTCAAGTAAGCTTGAGTCCAACAATACATTATCAACTACTCTTCATTGATCTTACATAAAAAGAACAAAAGAAATATTTTGGAAATAATTCCAAGAGTGAAGAAGCTAGAAAAAACGAAAATCTTAAAACGCAAACCAGTGAAATTAAGTTAAATTAAACTGACTAAATAGGTACGTAAGAACATTATACAAATGATAACCATAATTTTACTGAACTCATGTTAAATTAGTTATTTTTTTTCATCTCAATATCCATTTCGTGAACATGTGTGTTTTTTTTGTGAGGCCTAGTTAGCCGAGTGAGGCGACCCACTTAAATTTGTCCTTATTGTGTACCGATGGGAGCTCATGATGATAGAAATTGCATTCAACCTTATTCATGCAATTCTTACCGAAACGGCACAATTTTGGATGATAGAAATTACAAAGGCTATTTGTACAATTCGGATAATATTTACACATGGCTGGTAGTGGTGTGGCTGTGATCGATTTGTAATTTTGCACTGGCACAACGTGAGAAGCTGTATTTTAATAAAAAAAAAAAAAAATTATAATGACATTATTTAATATATTTATTGATTTAATATAAAATAAAAACTTACAGAGTGGAGGTGCTGCACTTGAAGTGACGCTCACACTGTGTGAAAAATTGCAACCGATTCTATTGCATGTTAAATCGAATTTACACTTCGGATGAAGGTATAGACATTTTTCGGCAAATTTGCAATTAGGAAAAGCTTTACATGGCAACGTAGGATGGTGGAATTCGCAAGAATCACCCTTACTACATGAAGGGAAATACTTGCAACGATCCTTCGGTTTTGCCTTCACAATTGCCGAATCCACTGGCACGGAGCTTAAGACTGTGGAGTTTGCGAAACAATTTTAGAATTCATCCCGAATTATTTAAATTTAAATAATATGTACTTACGATCAGGGATATTTTCATATTTCTTGGAACCATCTGATTTCTTTGTCGAAACTCGAACCTTTTCATCTTCCTTCTCTTGTTCGGATTTGCTTTCTTCACGTTCCTTACTCTTCGATTTCCTCTTCACCTCTTTTCCCTCGTCCAAATCAAATTTTATCGGAGACACTGTGCTACGTTTTCGCTTTAGCGGTGATTGTGTTATTATCGACGGTATCGTCGTCGTCGGTGGCAATGGCGGTGTAGTTGAACGCTCCTCCGATCTCCTCTTATCCTTCGAGGGACTTGATGA
Source organism: Dysmachus trigonus (assembly GCA_949715965.1). NCBI lineage: Eukaryota > Metazoa > Arthropoda > Insecta > Diptera > Asilidae > Dysmachus > Dysmachus trigonus. The sequence goes on from OX454320.1 coordinate 17,344,565, forward strand.
ATCCTCATCTTCTGAGTCATTTTTTATTATAATTTTCTTAATCTCTTTCGGCTTCTTATATATCTCAGATAATTTACTGGATTTTTTGCCAGGAGATTCAGAATTTGTATTTTCAGCGTTTGTGACTGGAAGAGTTTTTATCTCAATACCTCCAGAATTCTTTTCAACGACTCGAATTTTATGCTTTGAAATGTATTTTTCTCGAGTCTTATCTGCAAATTTGCATTTGGTTTTACTGTGTTCCTCAACCGGTAAGCGAGACTTACCATCTAACGTTACAACAAATTGAGTTTTGCCACTATTATTCTCTAATGTTTTATCTTTGCTGGAAGATGAAAATAAGTGTTTAGTTAGTTAACTGCTTACTAAAAATTAAAGAAAAGTTTTTAATGAGCTTTAAATTAATGTTTTTTGCTTCAAATTTATCCTGATTTTAGTCATTGCTAATAGTGCATAAATATAGTAAGTAATGAAAGTAACCCAGTTTTCGCCCATATACATTTTTAATTAAATTAAGTCCCGATTTCCATACGTTTTTACAAAAGACTTTCTGCTACTTTCTGCTACTGCTATCCCCCTTCAAAATGACCTTTGAAGGCTCACTTAAGTCCTTATAGGTCCTTGTAAGGACATCGCAGCACATCGAGCAAGGACTCATTCAAAAGGAGAGTACCTTTCCAACGATACCCCACTTGTTAGGATATGTCCAAACATGTAAAAGGTAGAGGGTTTTTCTTCTAAGACCCCCGTTTTTTAATCTTTTAAAAAATTTAAATACAAAAAGTCCTTATTTAAATATAAATAATATGCAACTATAACGGCCCAACTTTAACATCTCCAGAATTTAATGTTCAGGGTGTCTAATTTCTACGTTTTTTATATAGAAGATTGTTTGCTCATGTTCTTATAAGTAGCTGCTCGTGATACATATATCAATAGCAAGCACAGTCATTTTTAGTGTAAATATACTTTAAAATCTGTTACAAGGTGCAAGCTTACCTGTTATAATCATCATCCTCTTTCGACAGTCCAATCGCCTGCGGGACGTAGACGAAGTCATTGTCTGAGTCCCCTCGGTCTGAAATAGGCTCAGGAACGTACTCGTCCTCATCAAATTTTTGCTTACGATTCGAGTACTTTTTTTCTGCATTGACTTCTATAACAATATTATCCTTGGTAACCCTCTTAAGGACAGCTTCACGATTTCGGTCCCTATAGGATTTTGTGTACAATTTTTGTATCCGATTTAACGATGAAATATTCGACGATGACAGAGTTGTGTAATCCTTTTTGGGTTTAACCAGTGCAGTAGATTTCTGTGCCTCTGCGACAGCACGAAGGAGAAGATTTTTACTTGCCTGCTTGCTGGGAGACACAGGCGGACGAGGCTTTATCTTAATCAACGAATTAAGAGTTCTATCTACATTTTCTTCATCGTCATCCTTACATTCAGGTTTGGGAGGTGCTACAATCACCCTTGAGCCGATCCATTTTCGGACGCCTCCTTTTCCAGCCACCTCCCTATCTCTATCTCTATCCCTATCGTTACCATCGCTTGAAGCTGTGTCATCTTTGCTTTCCCACATTTTATTTTTTTCTTTGTCCTTCTCGAGCTCTTTTCGTCGAAAAGATGGGACATAAAGTTCTTTTTCTACTCGGCGATTCTTTGAAAAGCCCATCCCACTCTCGGAACTTTTTGATGACTTGAATCCAAGACGCTCGTGTATGGACCTCTTTTTACGCACCTCATTATTTTGTTCTTTATCGCTATTATAAACTATTGGTGTATGCTTTTTGTGTTTCTCCTGTCTACTACTACTGCTGTGATTCTCTTTGGTCTCTTCATTAGTCTTCTGGCAATCAGAAGATCCCGGACTTTTCTCCTTATGCTTCTTACCAGTCTTGTCCCCAACGATTTCTTCAAGCTCTTCAGCATCTTCTTTTATATTGAGGAAATCTTCATCTTCACTTTCGTCACTTTCATCGCTCTCTAAACCTTTCAGCTGCCGTTTAGCTTGATTGATTTTCTTTTGAAGCTCTGCCAACTCATTTAAATCTTTTTCTCTTGTAGTCTGTTCAGAGTTTTGTTCAGATATTTCTGTTATAGTCGGAATATCAAAATCATCAGTTGTGTTATTCTTTTCAGTTGGTGATTCCTTTTTTGTATGTTGTGTATCAATTGTTGTCTTTTTCGCCTTCTCCAACAAATGACTGGCGAAAACTTCTGTTATAGAACTTTGTGTTGGTTCAGACTTATCAAGTTTTTTTGCTTTCTTCTCCTTCTTCTTCTCTTTTCGTTCCTTTTTTACATTTACTGTTGATTCTGTATCGCTAGACTTTCGTTTTGTTTTATGGACAGCTGTAACGACAATTTATAAAATTTCTTTTAAACTTCAATTGAGATAAAACAAATTTAAAAAGAAAACACCATAAATAAGAGTTCGATTTAAACTTCAAGCAATTTCAAATGTTACGATGAGCTAAAGCTTAAATTCTGGCTGTTGTTTGAAATTAAATCTTTTAATCTAATCTCCCTCGGAAGAAGGACTTATGCCTTAGTTAGAGAATTATTACTTCGTCTTCTATTAAAAGGTTACATGCAATTATTTAGCGTTATCCTTTTTATACAACCATTTGGCAGGTTTAATGTCTTCTGTGCTCTATAATTGTCTAAAGTTAGTATAAGGTTTGCGATTTTAAATATATGAATCGTTTATCTGTGCAACAACACATTAAAATCGTTAAAACGTATTAAAAAAATAACGATTCTGCAGAATCTACATTTCGCGCTTTAAGAGCAGATTATATCAATAAATCTGAAGAAATTGGAAGTGTTTTTGATATATCAAGGTCTCTGCATCATCGTATTGCGCGGTCTGTTGAAAATATTGCGGCTGTGAGTGGAAGTGTAGCCAAAGACCCAAATTTATGGATTCCACAACGCCACGCTTAGCAATTGGCCTGTCATATGGTTCATTATGGTGTATTTTACATCTGGACTTGCACCTCCATCCATATAAAGTTCAGCTCACGGAAGAATTGAAATCTGCAATGGAACGACCGTGAAACAACAGAAATCTGATGCTGCTTTTTCGAACAAAATCTTCTTTCGAGATGAGGCTCCTTTCTCGCTCTGTAGATACGTGTATAAGCAAAATTACCATATGTGGAGCTATGAAAACCCACAACCCAAAACCCAACGTATCTGCAGAAATTAGTTGCTTGGTGTGCATTGTGGTCTGTTGATGTTATTGGCCCGTATTTTTTGAAAACGATGAAGTAGAGACCATTTTCGTCAATGCTGACCCCTATGGCAGTACGATTACCGACTCTTTGCGGTCCACTCTTTAAGATTTTGAGCACATGTGGTCTCAACAAGACGCGCCACGAGGCACACAACACGGCCGTTTTTAGCTTTATTATTCTCCGGGCGCATAATTGGCGATTTCAATTGGCTTCTACACAAACTTTCGAGAATTTAAGAATCTACATTTGTCAAGTTATGGCTTACTGTTTGATATGGGAGCAAAGAATTCCTAGATGTTGAAGGGTATCAAAGCACTATTTAACGAGTCTCTAGTAGAAACGCCACAACAAGAAAACTTCCAGGGTCTCTTGGCTATCGGAGAAGATAGTAATGTTGGCACCTTTTAGTCCCTTGTTAAGATTAAGAAGGCGACAGGTTTCAATGGCATGGACTTCGGCCTGGAAAACGCTACAACATTTGCCCATAACAATCGGGATTTTAGTATTGGGTTCCACGTTCCATTTTTAAGCCATTTGTGAACCAACTGGAGTCCAGCCTGAGGCCGTCGCCATTTCAGTTTGTACTATCAGGTATGAGAATCCTGAATCTTCTCCCAAAGCACAGTTCCCTGATCATGTAGTGTGTTGCACAACAGACCATTACGCCAGGGATGCGCTGCAAAATGCTCATAGCACCATTGTCAGCAACTAGCATATCGATTGTAATTTGCACTCTCTAAAGCACTAATTGCTACTGATTTCAAAATGAAAATGTGCAAGACTTCGACTCCTACTATCGCCTCCATGGTTTCTTAGTTAAATCTTCAACTAAATTATCAATTACTTTCACAACGTATTCCTTGAATAAAGCGAGCTCATTTAAATTAAATTCAAGTGCCCTTCAAGGAGCCATTAAAATGGGCAGTGGCCCTAGTTCCAACTGCAAATTTACTAGTTTGTCGAGTGCCCGGTCGATAACACGGGCACGGGGGTAATCGAACTTTCCTCGAAAAATTACAGAGTAAATGTAAGCTCTTCGTTTGGAGCGGTGCATAAATTTAATCCACAAAATTAGCGATATTTACCCGCAGCGGGCAGCGTGACCTCTTGGAGCTTCTGTAGGACTTCATGCAGCCAGGTGACGAAGAGTTCCGTGTGCGTGCCCAGGAACAAGCTGAGGTCAGCTATCATCTGCGCCTTGGAGCGCTTGTTCGCGACCATAATCATAACATAATCGGGCAGCTCATCATCAATGTACCCTGCTGCTCCGCCAGTTCCCAGCTCTATTAATTTCGCTTTCACTGCACTCTGAAAAAAATATTTGTTGTTTTTTTAGTTGCGGTGTTGGCCAAGTTTTACAATTTCGAGGTAATTGTAATCAATTAGGATTGAGGCACCGGAACGTACCCTCATCTTTTGACCCACTTGCGAGCCCAAATTATCCATTTTACTCTAAAATTTCTCTAAAATCCCTAACTTTTATATGAAATCTATCTTTGACAGATCCACTGCCAAAATACTATAATCTGACATTTTATGGTTACGTATTTCACCGCACTGGCGTAACTATTGTTAGAAAGGTGATGAGCAACGTTTAAAAACATTTTGTGGATGCATTCGGCGTAACAAAAAATCTCAAAAAGCGTTTAACACGCTGCTTCTACGTTCCAACCAACTTCTCGACTATTAGATAAATCAAAAATCAGTCCCATATCACCAGAATTTAAATAAATTTAAGTAAATCTATTATTTTTTGAATTAACTTTAAATAAGTATCAAATCACTTACCAAACTTTGTCATAAGAAACTTCTTTAACTACATCTTTCAAAGCGGCGTGCATTTGACATTTCGTTTCGGTTGGTGAAATTCTCCTGTTTTTGAACAACGGTCGCTAAATTATGTCGTTTTTCACAATTGGCCGGGTAAAGTTGGATAATTTGACTGAATATTTAATGACCATTTAATTACAGACATGCCTTCAAGGTGCCAGGTCCAATGTCGGAAGAGTTTTGGCTCGAAATTACGCAGATGGTCCGCCGGTGATTGAAAAATGTAAGTTCTCTGCAGAGATTTTCCACTATTAACTAAAAATTCCCTTTAAGAAATGTTAGCTAGTATTTTTTTTCTGAGTAACCGAGAATCCCTTCTTTTGAAAGAAATAAAAACCTACGTAATTGTAGGGCTATGAATAATGCTAGGAATTATTAATTAAAACCAGACTTGAATTTGGTATACAATTTTAAGTTTTGTTGGATTCTGAGGCATGTAAACCAACATTTTCTTCAATACTTTTCTAAATAGTATTTGTTATGGATAACCAAATTAAGAACCCCTTTCGTAACTAGTTTTAAGTGACCGGTTCGGCGCTGTTCTATTAACGTTTTTTTTATTTTAGATTAATAACGCCACTTTTCTTTGTGGTTAATTAGCAGTTAAAGAGTTCAGATTAACTTCAAAATATATTCCAAATACTTATTTTTTAGATGAAATACTGCGCCGTAAAGAACAAAAAAGGAAAGCCAAAGGAAATGGACCCAGATATAAGAAAATAAATAACATAAATTCAAAGTATCACGTAATCATGGAAATTTCAGTATATACAAGAAATTAATACCGAGATTACTTAACAAAGCAAATAAAATAGTCCACGACCTTCCACTGACTCACTTTATAGCACAACTAAAAACATGAACTTAAATCAGCTTGTAAAAGTAAAAAAAGCTAAAGCTGTATACAAGATCTCAAAGCACAACTAGAAATCAGCAATAAGATTTATATTAGCAAGGGAATCTCCCTCGGTCAATACGAAACAAGATGCGCAACGAAAAAAGACTTATTCCTACTAGTATCTAGCACAAATCGAATAAAACAAGATTCTATTCATTCAGCAATTGCATTGTTTAATACACTACAGATATAAATCAGAAGTGCCCGCAATATATTAGATTTTCAAAATAAGATTAAAATGTATGCAAGAACTTACCACTGAATTTAAATGAATATATATACTTAAACTGCTCGCCCTTATTTGCATACAAATTTTTTGATAAGTTAAAAATAAAATACCTTGTGCGACAAAGTTAGCAATTACGATGTTCACAAGAGAATTGGTATAAGAAGAAGGAAGCTAGAATATTTAGGACACATTATGCGAAACAAAAAATACCATCTACAGACTATTCTTCAGGGCAGAATCATTGGAACACGTTTAATTTAAGTTTCAAACTGATGACGTTTTAAATTGTTAAAGTTTTATTGCGTTTTTACCTCTGTAACATAAAGTTCTTCCTTAAGACCATATCTCCTCAGTATATATATTTTCCCGGATTGCAATTCACACAATATTTTTGTTTCAGCCATCAATGCAATCACACTCCTTGGAAGAGTCGGAGCTGAACCACAAAGCAGAGGAAATGAGCAACATCCCGTTGTTACCTTCTCATTAGCAACTCACAATAATTACAAGTAAATCCAGTACAAATTATAATACATATATTTTTCCGCTTTATCTATTCAAATTGCCAAGAAATCAGAGGGCTCATCATGATATCCAGCTATTTGAACTCGAAAGAAGTTACAATGGTCCTTGAAGGTCTACCATAAAACAAGCATAGACAAAACGATACAATCCCTCAATTTATCAAATTTTATGGTAGGTCCTCAGAGGGTATCGATGTAACTTCGATTTAATTGTAATTGGCAGAGATATTGTGAGCAGGACTTAAATAGGAATTTTACAAATAATTCAGCAGGGAAGATATTAATTTTTTTAACTGAAAACTTGATTATTTAATAAAATCTATAAAGTTATAATTTGCGCATGCATAATATTATACCTTGAAATGTTTGTAGAGTTTTTTACATTTAGATTTTCGTAAACGTATAGCCACAAATGCTCTTGTAAAAATGCTTGTAGAACTCTTGTAGTATACAAAAAACAATTTTTTTTTTCATTATCCCAATCATGCGCTTATAAAGAGCGCCAAGATCGACCCCTCAAAAAAAGCGTGCTCCATGGCGGACAGTTAATCAACGGCAAGTCTGAAACAAAAAAAATCAAAATGGGTTTTAAAAAGGAAGCCGTCTTACACAAGAATCGACCAGAAAATTGGAAAAATTAAAAAAAAAAAAAAATGGCGAACGTTCAAAAAAAAAGTTCGAAAATCGACCTTTTTTCCGATATTTTTTTGACACTAAAATTTTTGTTTTTAATTTTTTAATCAAATTGTGGTCGATTCTTGTAAAGGAAGCTTAAACAAATAAAATTCTTCAAGATTTATTTAAATCGAGCGAGTAGATTCGGAGATTAACTGTCCGCCAGTTGAAAAAAAATGATTTCGAGAAAAACGCGTTTAAAGTTTATTTAGAACATAGAACAGCCGAGAGCGGCGCTCACTAAAGTTGATGAATCTCGTTTTCGGTTTCGAATTTTCATATAATATTTTAGGGGGTTATTTTTGAAGGTCTAACAAATCGAAATCCGTGAAAAAAAATCGATTTTTTTTAAAATTGTAATATAATAAATGACAAAAACCTTTTCTGAAAATGCATTAACAATTTGAAGCCAATCGATGCTATAAATTTTTTTCAATTATGGCAACTACTTAATACGATATTAAAATTTGTGTTATTTGGGCTTTATTTTCGTGAAATGAAATAAAAAACTTCCTACAAGAGTCACTTCATCCATGAAATTCAGCTATAATAGACCAAATGATATTCTTCGTTATCATCTTAAATTATCCAATTTTTGCTTCTAAATATGTATTAATCAATTGCTCCCTTCATTTTCAGATACGAGTCTGGAGAATGGGCTCAAAGAACAGATTGGCACCGCGTCGTCGTCTTTAAGCCAAGCCTAAGAGGAACTGTTATGGAATACTTGAAAAAGGGACAAAGAGTTTTAGTGCAAGGCAAAGTAACGTACGGAGAAATAACTGATCAAGAGGGAAATCAAAGAGTTAGTACAAGCATAATTGCAGACGATGTGGTTTTCTTTAGAGAGTAATTGTAGTTTTTAAGATATAAAGGCAATTTAATTGTTGATTTGAGTATGGACTTTCGTAATAAACCGTAAAATTTCTATCAGTGGCTTTAATTTGGCAAACGAAAAAAAGGGGAAAAACTATAGCTTGATAGTCCTTGGCTTTTGGACTTGAAAGCATCAAGTATGGAATTTAAATGAACAAGGGAAAGTAAGTAAAACTATTAACATGTAAAACAAAATAATTGACAAAACTATTATAATTCTCGGTGTCTAAATTACTGATTTTAAATTGAGAGTGCTAAATTCTTTTATTTGGGAGTCTGCCGTCTAGTAGGCTCACTTTATGTAATTTGCTGTAAACAAGTTATTCCCTTCTGAATCCTTTCCTTCCTTTTTTGATCAAACTCAGTTCTTTAAATTTTCTGACTTTCTGAAAGCGCATGAAAACATAGATATCCTTTTTATTTTAATAATATTCTTAGGATATGCGACTTTGTAATGGTGTACTTAATCCTCAGTTTTCGCCTTTTTGTATTATAATTATTTTTATGTTTACCTATAAAAAAGCTGTTTTATATGTAAGTGCGTTCCCTGTTTTTCCATCTCATACTTCTAAATTTTAAACCTCTAGAGTCTAGACTAGGCTAATGAACATGCTTATTGCTTCTTCTAAACTTGGGTAGTTTATTGAATTCGTTAATGCGTTATTTTAAAATTCTGTATTCTAGTGGTATATTCAAAAGCTTTTATACCAGTAAATCTATAATGTCGCGAAATCTGTTCCTATCCGGAACATATTGGATTTATTATTTATTGAGCTGTTGTGCTGCGAATTTGAATGCTTTTATTTTTTAACAATTTGTAAATTGTATGTAAATCTTGTATTTACATAAATGCCACCAAGATAGCAGATGGTTTTTATGTACTCATCTGGATAATTTTCTAATTGTTGAGTGTTGATAGTAAATAAAACTGTATCAACACTCAACAATATTAATTCTATATGATCTTTAAAATACGTGTATAATTTAAACCACATACCAGATTAAAAATAAAGAAAGCTTACTGATGGATACGGAGTTTTATAATGTTCCCTGAGTAATGAGAAAAAAATTGCTTTCTTTTGCACACATATTTAGTTTTAATTTAATGAGAACTTTCGCAATCTCCCTGATTTTAAATGCCAACTTGAAAAACGTCTATACATTCCGTATATTTTTAAAAGTCAAAACAAAAAATTCTTTGTAAAAATATACATAAATTAAAATGAGTTCATTCTGTGGTGTAACTTCGAATAAGCCTGCGAAGGATTCAAAGCACAGCACAAAGTGTACATGTGAACTAATAACCTTTCAGGATTTGGAAAAAGATATTGAAACGTTATACGACGAACTCATTTCTTTGCATCCCGATTTTATTTTGAAATCAGAAGCAATACAAGAATGGCAATTTCAAGTCTACGAAAATTGTCCGCAGGTATGAAACGTTTTCAGGTCCCAAATTTGCTTCTCTTAAATTTTTAATAAATATTGTTTAAGTTCTAACTATTGGAGAATATGCGGGCCAGTAAGATTTGTTTTTTATCCTCTTTTAAAAAATACAATTTCCTTTTTTTAGCTTACACAACTCAATGATCAGATCAATAGCGTCCAACGAAATTTAAGAGAAACAGAAGATTCCCTTGAAATAATAAGAAGAAACCTTGAAAGAACAGACACGATCTTAAAGTCAATTGAAATTGTCACAAACAAGTTAAAATGTGTTTCCAATTTTGAACCTCAGCGATATCGATTGTATTCTCAGTTCCTTGAATCTATACACGAAATTAAAGCAATAGAAAAAATTTGGTCAAGCTGTAAAGAGTTAGATAAAATGTATGAATTTGCAAAGGTATGTAGAAACGCTTTATTTTGTATAGTTTTTTAATAAAATGCACTTCCTATGGATATTAATTGTACAAACTTCGTATCTAGAGTGGCAGTTTAAAAGATATAATTTTCTATCATATACGTATATTGGCAAATATAGAAGACAAAATAAATTCTTTAGAAGGGCTACAAGAAACTAACGAGGAAACATTGAAATACATTGAAAAGGGTATGCCCATTTAAAATTATTTTAAATAACAGTTACAGTATTTGTTAATATTTTTAGCTGCAGCTAAAAGAAGTTGTAGCACATCTGCTTCATATATATAGCCAAATCCTGTTGGCATCATCTGAACTCCCTATTGTTACAATTTTAAAGAAAAGTATTCATAAAGAAACCAAACTTTGTTCATATTCAAAATAATAAAATAATTCCTGTGTAATATGTTTTTAAATTAAAAACGAGAAATCTCATTTTAGTAGTTGTCAATCCTCTGCCGTTTTACATCATTGATACTCTCTGTATCCTGTAAACAGAAATATATAGAAAAATAATATTTAAAATTTTGATATTTAAATAAAGCCCTTACAGTAAATTTTACAGAAGTTCTTGTTTTTCTCAAATGTCGGTAAGTCGGTCCCTACAATGAAGTATGTTATAGTCAGAGTTTTCATTCAGAAACATCATTTTAAAATAATAACAAAAAAATTACTTTATTCATTGCAAATTCCTCACGTCTTCCACAATACTTAAATGTTTTCTGAGTCTGAGTCCGAGTCTAAACAAAATTGATCAATTTAAGTTAGACATTATTTTATTTTCATAATTACTTCAAAGGCCTCGTCGCAGCACGTTGTAAAGGAAGAAAAGTCATCGTCGTCATTGGATTGAGGAGGTGATCGTCTGATCAAAACAGATTTTGGTGTGCCAAATTCACTGATATTTTTATTTGAAATTTCCGCAATTGTGCCGGCCTGTTAAAGAAAGATTATTATTCAAAATTATTTATTTATAAATTTATTTAGGTAATGAATTGAATTGTTCTAAGAACCCAACGAAAAGATCAGCAACAAGCTTCTTTAATATTGCAGCCTTGTTTCGTACAATTTAATTTATATATGTATACCTTATCTTTAATCTCCTGTTTCAATTGCCAAAATTTCTCCTTGAATTCTTTCTCGGAGATATGCTAAATACAAAACAAACAAAAATGTTAATAATAGTGATATACAAATTAACACAGGTATAAACTGTAAAGTTTCTTATGGTATGATATATACTTTTTCTTTATTCTCCTGTTCTAGTTTACAAATTGTCTCCCTCATTTCTTTCAGAAGGGTTTCATAAGTTCCCTGGAAAAAAATAAACTCGAATAAACAATTTGTGGTCATTTCGGAATAGACTGACCTCTTTCTCTTTTAATTCTTTTCTGGCTAGTTTTGCTGCGAGTAAAAATTTTTTATAAAATACCCACCAAATCCTGCATTAATTTTATCACCTTACCTTTTTCAAATGCACGTTTTACACATGGCTCATAATTTTCTTCTAGAAATTTGAGACGATCGACCATTTTATTGAATTTAAGATAATCTCCATTGAAAATATCGCAGAGTGCATTTATTTTAGAAGTTAATCTAGCAACTATCTCAGCCGTTTCACTAAACAAAGAAAAAAGGTAAAGACAATCGATTATTTTATTTTATAATTTTCGTGAAAACGAATTGCTTTTTAAAGCAAAACAAAGAAGTTACAGTTTTCTCTAGATTTTTAAACTAACATCTGCATAGTTTCCATTACAAAAATTGTTAAGGGGATTAAGTTAAAAAATTTCAATCAAACTGCAGACGAATTGTTTTATTTGGGTATGTTTAGTACCTTAACCTTTCTACAATTTGGTTTTTTTTATTTTTAACACAAGATCACTTTGAAATTCGAACATCTATCAAACAAACTAATAATTTTAATTGCGAAAAAAATATTTAACTCGCTTGTCTCTAAATAACTGATAACGTGATCAATATGGCAATATAAAGATCGTCTTTTTGCGCTCAGACGATCTGTGCGAATACAGTTGTTAGATTGTATTTTGTAAATATATGGGCAGTTTCGGAAAAAAAAGTACCTGCTTGGCAAAAGAGGTTAGCTGCTGGTTAGGCTAGCAGGGATTGAAAATTCAAGCCTCTTAGCTCAGGATTTTATTGCTTAAGACAAACGTTTTATTGTTTTGAAGGAAAGGTCTAACCTTTTCAAAAAAATTTTATTTGCTGTTCTTCGAAGGCCTTCAGAAAAAGAAAAAGAATACTTTGTCTTAAGAAAGCACATTGAATTTTTTAAGCAAAAATATTATTTCGAATCATTTTTGCTTCGTGGCTTTAACACTTTATCTTTTCGGCTTGCAGGCAAATGTGTGAAAAGCAAAGAATATCCATAATAAGAAAGGACATTCGTCACGTATTTCCTTATCTTTTTCCGAACTTCCGAATACCGTCAGAAGGTACTCAAGAAAAGAAATAGAAAATTGTGCTAGAAATAGATAGTAATAAAGAAGTCATTAGTGAGAGAAAGATAAATATTTTAAATGAAAATTGGAACACTTCTGCGGATTTTTTTTCTCCATAGCTACACACAAGACCCCCGATATTATACTTACCCACATTTGTTTAATTAATTGTATTTAAAATACGTTTTATTTGACAACTTTTAAAATCGTTCAAATTTACAATTAAATCAAAACCACCCTGTTTTTAATAAGCGAGCGACACACAAAACAGTATTCATTCTGGGTCGTTGTTACTCAAATTAAACTCTGTATTTTTCTGAAAACTCCATACGAATTACGTTACTAGTTTTTACATAATCCGTGCGCTAACAAGCACACAAACAGAATTAAAAAAAACTTCAAAAATAGTCATTAATGCATCCTATCACTTATTTTTCATCCCCTAATTAATACTTTTACAAATATTTTAGTCTAATAATATGTATTGATAAGAATTTATAGAGGTAATAGTCCTGACCTGCTTTTTCTAACGAGATATTTTTTCTAGGGGTCTTTTTGAAATAGGAATTTTGAGATATTTTAGGAAAATATTTGTTCCTTCGCCCGGGAGGAAAGAGGCGTGAGGCAGCATAAATCGGGCAAATGAAGATCACAACCGGCATACGCTCAAGAAAAATGTGTACCCCAAGATGCTTAGTAAGTGCTATAGAGCTCTTTTCTTAATTCATTTTCGAAAATGGCAAAAATACGGTCTTTTATACTTTTTAAACGAATTATCCTCAAAACGTTCGGAAATTCGTAATCTACGGAAAGAACCCTAGAATATTTGTTATATATGTATTTGTAGTATGAATGCGGAACAGGCACAAAATTACTCTGAATTTGGTTGCCTCGTAATTTGCTAAGTGCAAATCCAAGAACATTTTGTTTAATTACATCAAAATACTAGATAATAATATTACAGATTTTCTCAAGCGTGTCTAAGGAGATCAACCAAATTTGTTGGAGTAAGGAGCAAGCCTAAAACATCTATGCTCAATCTCTTTGATGTGATCGATGTGAACCTTATAAAAAGGAACCTATACCGCGCTAGCATACTCCAGAATAGATCTAACGAATGTAAAATACCAGAGCTTGGTATTTTCGAGATATATCCTGCTAAGGTGAATCTCGCCATTTCCCCGAACACCGAAATCATTCCCTTTTCAACAGAGCTGACGCCTCACCATTTTTCCTTTTCCCTCTCCGCGATTCTCTTCATTTCGGCGACTCGATCCCGGCCGGCAACATTTTTACTTGTTGCAGGGGTCATCATGTGCAGCTGCAAAATATCAGACTTGAGGAGCTCATTTTCCTCCTCGAGTTCCTGGATCCGCAGAGCTTGGGAGGTCTTTTTCATGTAACCAAACGCTGAGAAGGGCGCTTCCCCCCTGTCCTGAAATCAATCCAAATTGAATTAAAAATGGCACAACTAACTATACTGAAAGTAAACTGGAAATTGTCAAATCCCGACCCGTGCGCGTGTTCTTACCTTTCTTTCAAGTTGTTGTGTCCCAGAAAAATTGTACATTCTCAAAGATATTTGATTTAATAGCAGGAAATACTGATTACACGCAAGTTCTCGACAAACTGCAACTTTCCTAATGGCGGAAGTGACGACTGACAGGAACTTGTTCTAGTACAAAATGCACAGGGTTACCATTTTAACACTGGCTGAGAGGAGGTCCTAGTCGGAATCTAGTACTTCGAGAAAATTTGAATTTGTATTTTAACGTCGGTCTTAGTTGATAATAGTTTTCTCATTATTATTAAAGTTTTCGTTATTTATTTCTTCATTCAGATGGATTTTTTTTTTTTTGTATCGAGTTTGAATTTTCTTTTTTTTTCTGAATATGTTTGGGATGCTATTTTTCGTGGCTAACTGATAAGCCATTCTTCTTACGTCCATACGTTTCAGACCATAGTATTTACTTCCCATTAGCCAAAGGTAATCAACCAAAATCTCTTCTAAATGAGGTTGTAGTATACATTTTCTAACTAGTGGTTTCTGCACTAATAAATCCAGTAATTTCTATGCATCTTTGACCAGCCTCGTCAATATCGCTATTGTTACTGACAAATGTCTGAAAGCCTTATACCACATAGATTTACTTCGTACTGCTTCGACTGCTCTTTTCATTAGATCTGCATACCATGATGTCTTCCTCTTTTTTTGTATGTTGGGAGAAATATTCATTCGAGGCATCTAGTAGTATCAATAAACACACTAGTTAATAACTGTTTTCGTGCATACACTCAATATCGCCGCCGGGGCCTTAATACATACAACAACAGGGGGCCACATTAGACCTATGAGCTTAGTTTCAATAGCAAATCAGGAATAAGTTATTAGTGAAAATAGGATCTTTTCACTTTTAAATAATTGCCACAGTTTATTTGTCTCACGCTTTTACAATATTTTACAACATGACCTCTCGGCAGGAATAAAATTTCTTATTGCAGCACATTCACAAAAATGAAATAAATGTCAATACTTGGCGACAGTAGCAGTTTGGCTACTTTTGAAATCCTTTATAACTGTTTGATTTAATGCGATATGTAACTCGCAGGTAAAACCTCCGCAATTATAAATTGGGCTGGGGGGCCACTTTAGCTGCAGGGGTCATATTACCACCTTCTTCTCTATATTTTTTTTATATATCCTCCTCTATTTAACTCTGAAAATCTCTGTATTCACTCGCTTCATCTGAGTATCTTCAAAACTACTTGGGGCATTCTCGCTGCAGCCAAATGCTGGTATTAGGAAAGATCAGTAGAACTATTATTATGCCAAGTTCCTTACCTACACGTTATTAGCAGTTTTTTGATAAACACAGGCAAATATTGTGTGAATTAATAAATTTACAGACCAAAATTGGCAAAGTTTTAAGGGTCTCAATATTGCTTAGTTCTTTAATGAAAACTTAACAACTGCATAGTTTTAATTTAACTTAGTTTCGCAATTTATATATTTTTACAACATTTTCCCTCGTTTATAATTCACACTTCGAGTTTTAATCGGGCAGATAGAGGGATTAGCTTTCGATGACGCCTTTGTGAATGTCTATAGCAGTGAAGCCAAGCTCCATTCTGATGAGATCAGCTTCTGGCTTCTCGGATCGAAACACTCATCGACCTTTCTGAGCTGTCTAATTCAGTGGACGAGGTATATTCTCAAGAAATATGTTCCACAGTCCGTTCGTTTGTGTACTCGCCAAATTGTAGCGAAGGCGGATTTTGTAGTTTTGTTCGGTTAGCCGCTCGGCGGACAAAATTACAATATATTAGTATAATATATATATAGCAGTAACTTTCCAAAGCAAGAGTCGCTATTTCGTGTCAGAATCCGTCATGTTGGAACTTTATTGATTTTTCTCGTAATTATAACCTTAAACACTATCTATGTTCCAAATTTCAAAGCTCTAGCACGATTAGAAGCACCCTAGAATTATGATAACCTATCAATTAGTCAGTGATTGTACAAAATTGTGATTTTTGGACACTCGTACCTTGGATACTATTCTACCTAGATGAGATTTGGAATACAGCTTCTTTTTGGTAACCTTAACCTCTTAAAATTCAGTCCAGACTTTTAGCTTCTTCTATAGCATTTCTAGAAATCTAGGAATTTTCCTATTAATTTCAAGTTAGGAGTTATATTGTTTTTTTTTTTTTTTTTTTTAATTTTAGGTCTAGTAGTTTCGGAAATAAGGCGGGAGGGTGGAATGCTCTATTTCGTATATTTTTCTGAACACTTTTTTAAATATGCTGTTTAAAATTAGGAAAATAATATTTTTGTATTCAACATAAGAAACCTTTTTAAATATCCCATATGATATATAAAAAACAAGAAATCCAGTTACCTTACTTGCCTTCTCCTTAACCTTCTGATCGTGTTTGGGGCGTACAGCATCCATTATTTCTTGTCTAATACAGGCAAAAAAAAAAGAAAACTAATAATTCTTAACATTATTGAATTTATTCGTTGTATTTAATTGAACAACAGCTTATTCCCTTATAAAATGCACTACGGGCGCTGTACGCCCCAAACACGGAAATTAGCAAACACGATCAGAAGGTTAATTATTATATGCATATTTGAAAGTGTTTACTAACGCAAAATATGTAGTAAATAAAATATATTAATTTAGGTTCGTTTCTTATTCGAAGGGTTTATCCATTCTATTGGCCCGATTCACTCTGCCTCACGGCTGCTTTAAATGGGCGACACACCAGATGTTTTTTTTAAAAAAATATTACGAACCTGGCCTGTTTTCATTAAAATGTTGAAGCCGCGTATCAAAAATGATTCGAAAACATATTCCTCCTTCAAAAATTCAACGTGCATTTTCAGGTAGCCCTAAGCACAGGGTAGCTATTAATAGATATTTAGGAACTCTTGTCCGGCGGCTTACCTTTGAGCAACAGCAATAAAATTCAAACATCTGCTGAGCTGGTGGAAGCTGCATTTTCCTTACCGAAAACTCCCATCTATGTACAAAATACAATCTCACAGCCATTTTCGCAGGGACATTTTTTCTCCGCAACTCAGAATAGTATACAATTCAGTTCAGCACGAATTGAGTCTAATTTTCCAAACCAAGGATCAAGGATCTCCAATAATCCAATTTAGAAACGATTTGCTTTCACATATAGAAGTTTTGCTAATACCAATAAAATTATTAACGAACAAGATAAAGAGGCATGGACCCAAAATTGAAAGTTGCGGTACTCCGCAATTCACCACCGAAGTTTTCCAGCAGTAGAGCATTAACACAATGCGACCTGAAAAAATATGCTTTGCAGAAAGGAAGAGAAAAGGATTAAATCAGAATAATCTCCCTGAAACCTAAAGTTTTACTCGAAAGAATATATAGAAGTGAAGTAAGTCAGTTTTGGAAAGATTCTGCAGGGACTATAGAAAAAATAATGACACTGTTACTCCTCAGGTTACAATTTGGTGCTGAAATAAGTAAAACAAATATCAAAGTAACAATCTCGTTTTATTTGTGTAATTTAACATAAGAATTCTCATTCAGCTTTTTTTCTTCTTCATCTTTTTTCTCTCGTTTTTTTTTTCAAAATTGAGTATTTTTCGCATTTGTATATAACTGAACTGTTCACTGTGTATAAAATACTGAAGTTTTCAACAGCATGGCACTGCAACAAAATATGCCAATTTGATCAAATGATGCTCCTGTGTTCGGATAAAATCTAAAAGTTATCGCCATGACCAAAATATTTTGCAAGACTAGATTTCAATTGTAGTTGAACGCATACAAAGTTAAACAAAATATCTTGTCAAAATACTAACTTCTGCCTTTTATTAAATATCATTAACTATTTACATTAAAATTTAGCTATGTTATGTACATCTCACGTCCCTATCAAATAATGTAGCTCTACGAATATTAACAAAACTTATTAAGAACTTCCTCTTAATAGTGCCATAGCGAATAGAATCTCTCTAAAAAATAGCTTTGGAGAAAGTAATCCTTAAGGATAGTATAAATTATTACAAAACGCAAAATAATAAATTATGTACAAAATTAGAAATAAATACCACAGTTTAGCAAGGACAAAAACCACTCAGCCATTCAGCGGGTGGGTGGTCCACAAAAAAATAAAAAATAAAAAATAAAAAAATTATATTTGTATTGGGAGGATTTTTCCCCGGGAAACGAACGAACTCCGCACAGTCACTGTATGCCTGATAACTTCACTATGTGCCTTTATAAAAATAAGTCACTTATAAAATTTTCAAGAAAAACAAATCCCGGCCCATTTAGGAACCGCGATTCACAACCTGAGCAATTATAATAGAATGCCTAATTTTCCACATAATACTAACTGCCCACCATTATGTGGGCCGGCGATTCAAGTTCGTTTTCGTGGACATATCGCGAAGAGCTTATGGAGGGCGAGACATTTTTGAAAAGGTCATCAGAAGGTATCTTGCAACTAGGCACTAGCTCAGTAAATTCGGGTCCCAGGCCAAGATCCATGTCAAGGAATCCATATTCCCAGGATGGTACGCCCGTTGTCGAACCCTGGGGAACTGAGTTGCTAACAGACGAAGCTGTGAATGTCCCACTGATTGCCGTCGTTGTCGGCGAATTTGGGAGCAGAGTCGAAAAGAGGTCATTGTTATTTAATGGATCTAGTGCGGATTGAGAAGATAGGCTTAATACTGAACTCCAATTAATAGAGCGATTGTTGTCCTCATCCCCATACCCTGAATCACTATCTGCTATTGTTGTAGGCGGGGGGAACGGTGTCGCTCTCCCCGATTGGTTGTCTCGGAACGGATAGTGATCATAGGGATGGAGCGAATCACTGGGGCATTGTATAGAATTAAAGGGTACTGTGGAAGATTTCATACTATTCAGCTGGTTAAATGTTGAGCTACAGTCGCGGTTATCGCCATTACTACTTATATTGCTAAAATGGCTTTGCTGCTGAAAACCTTGATTGTTTGAACCCAAGGAATGAGGAATTGGGATTCGCGGACAATTGCTCATGGAAGGTGAATAGTCTATATTAATACCCGTAGACGTTTCCCTACCTTCGCATTCAATTTCATTATCAATTTTCTTAAGTGTATTACAAATTAAAACAGATCTATACAAAGATTGCTCCGAAACCTGACGAAATCTAGAAAGCTTAAACATTGATAAATTTCTGATTTTTAACCTTATCTCTTTATAGCAGCTTTTACTATTGCACCAAGTTCCCCGTCCATCACAGCACCTTTTGGAATGCACTGCATCCGAACCAGTATTTAAACTAGAGCTACCTAATTCCAGGTACGATTTTCCATTTTCGGCACACCTTATAGTCTGTTGCGTATAAGATGCTTCACCAGGAACGTAATAACCGCCACCGTTTTGATTCCAATTGAAATTGCCTGGCCGCGTTATTTGGTTACCTGTCCTTGAACAGTTTTGTTGTGGAAATGGTTCGGAATAGAAACTTGGTTTTGTATATCCATGCGGTGAATAGTTTCGATGCGGCGTTAAAGGATACCGTAGTGGGCAGTATGTCGGAATGATGCTTTCTTCTTCTTCATAATCATCTTCAAATTCATCCTCATCATCATCTATTTGTTCGGCGCTTAATAATGTTGTTGCTAATGTTGATTTCGTTGAAATGCTCCCCCATGTATCTGTGGGTACTGCAACTGCTTGCAATTTCGATATGCAATCGACAACTGGCTCAGTATTCCATGTTTCACATGGTGCTGCTGCCACAACTTCTAATTTTGTAATGCTGCTGTCCTGGGTGGTGCCACCACCATCATTTACTCCATTCGAAAGATTACTTTCAGTTGACCATTTGCTCGATTTAACTGGTGAACAACTCAGATAGAGATCCCGCTCCTTCTTATCAAATTCAGTATCGTGCTTTCTTTTAGATGTCGTTGCATGAAGACCCATGGTATAAGACGACTGTAAGAAAAAGGAAAGTAATCGTTAGTTAAGATAAATTATATATAGATTTTTATTATTTTCTACTTTAATTATCGAATATTCGTAACATGTATTTATGTAAACAATAAGTCTGAAGTCTTGCTTTACAAAGTATTACTTTTGCTAAGTAAATCCGAAAAATTTCAGAAAATTCTACAAGTTGTTCTTAAATAAGTTGATAGGGTAACAGTTCGAACGCTTTAATTTTTATTTTTTTTTTTTTTTTTGAAATTTTGTCCTACCTATCACATTAATTTGATGTTTTAGTTTGAAACTGGGACAACAGATCACTACTCAAACAAAACTCTTAAAATAGCGCAGATAAGTTAGCAACTCGTTAAATTTTCAATCCCATAGATTTTCGTCCCATATTTTCATACCCGTGAAAAATTTACTAGCAGAATTTCACTACCTAATACTAAGTTCGGTCATGAATTTAGCAATAAATACTTTGTGTTAGTTAAAAAATCAGATGGCAGCACCTACCGCTCACTCTTCGCATTTGCCACAGGTGTTTTAATGACCGGGGTCATAACATTACCTTGCCTATGAAAACCCATCACAAAGTTATAGCCTGTGAAAGCCTACAACATTGCTAGATCATATTTTTACGGTTCAAAATGTTTTTCTGTAGATGTTAAAATTTCAAACTAAACGAAAAAATATCTACGAAATCTTTATGCTTTGTTCACGACCCCAATAACTGACGCAAATATCGGCTGTGAAAAGTCTTTTCAGGTTACCCTCAACACTAGGCTATAGATAGAACTAAATAAGTTTCTTTATGCTTAATGTGCTATCTTAAATGTTAAGATTAATATTATCTTAAAAAATTAAAGAGACTTAAAATCTAGCTTAAAATTAAAACCTATTTTTCCCCTAGATACAAGTTATATTTTTCAAAATGTCTAAACGAAATGAAAGGGTGTTTACCACCATTATCATCCCTACCGAATCATCTGACGATGAGAAAATTATCTAAAAAAGCTGAAAACTGCGAGGGCAGTTGATCTCATCATTCGAGTATATCGTCATAGTCGGCGTCTGTCGTTCGTATTCGTTGTCGTTTTCAAGAAATTCTCCATGGCGAAAAGTTTTATGCTGCCTTGGCTTGGCTCGAAGCTACAAAAGAGAACCGACCCGCACTAGCTGCCACACAAGTGCCATCGATCCACCTTCTCTTTTGCACTTAGCCGATGTAGGACGATTATTTTAATGCGCCCCACGCTCTATTTTCGTTTTGTGGAAAAGTACGTACGTCCGTCCGTCCGTTCGTTCGTTCGTTTCGTTGTCGAGGCTTTGCCAGCGCCTCGACTCGATCATGAATCGGTTCGCTGCAAAGCATTCTCTTGTCGTTACTTTCTCAGTATCTAAATTTCGTTATATGTATATATAAAAGATTTTGCCGACTCCAGTGATTCACGTGCCTACCGCCGCCTCGATATGCAAGAAAAAAACACAAAGAAATCTTGCCGTTCCCGTTGTATACGCTTTACTTTGCTTGTACCCTGGGGTACTTATGTACGACGAGGCGACGACGACGGGTACGCCGTCGCTCCGTTGCTGCTACTTCTGCTTCTTCTTCTTCTTCTTCTTCTTCTTCTGCTGGCTGGTACACAGAGCAACGGAACGGACGGAGCTAAAACCGAGAAACCGAAGCGCCCGAACACATACCGAACGGAGCCGTGGGGCACGACGCGACGGGTATGCTGCCGCTGCTCTGCTGCTATGCAAGACGACATCCTACCTGAAGCGCAGGTAGAAAGATACGTACGTACGTACGTACGAGCGGCGTTCTTTGCGAGCATAGCATTGACACCGTTAAAATTTCGAAGACGACGGCACCATCTCAGAAGTAGAAAGGTATAGAGAGATGTAAAAGAAGCAAACGCGCAAAGAGGCGATGAGATGTAAGATGTTCGAGGAGAGAAGGAAAGGGCCCCGCACCGCAACAAAACCGATACTCTTGTGGCTCGAAAATTAAAATAGCTTCGAGCTTTCCCCTAAGCAATGCCGCAAATGCCGAAAAGTAACTGTAATTTTCCCTCCCACATGAAACCTGCCCGCGCGAACTAAAGCTCCGCGCTTCGTTGGAGATACGATTGGTTGAGAGTTGAGAATGTATTTTTTTTTTTTTTTTTTTTTTGAAGCTGTTGCTTCGCGTTTCTTACCGTACCCGCCGCCGCTCAGGTTAGGATGAGCGACAACAAAAAATAAATAAAAAAGTAAGAAATAAAGCTCTCATGCGTCTTGAAAACGGCCGCCGATCAAATCACACAGCGGACGTTTTGATCGCAATTTTTGGTTGGCTTTTATCGTTGCTCCCATCACCGTCCAGGTCGACGATGGCATGACCTCGGAAGTGGTCCGCACGAAAGCTTTCTTCGGCTTTTTGGTTGCCGTTGCCTGGCTCTTTTTTTTTTTTTTTTTTTTTTGTCTTCAAAAAATAAAAATGCCGTTTTGAATGCGGCCGCTGTGCCGCTGGCTTCTCGCCTGGGCAGTGTTGCCACAGGCAGGAAATGAAAAGTCCGTAGATATTAAAATAAGCCCTCAATTTATTTTAAACAAAGAAGAAAAAACTTCAAATTAACTAGTAAAAGTAAAAAGTCCAATATATAATAAAAAATATAACATTAATAGTTCAGTAGGGGAAACTGTTGACACTTGATGCCTTAAGAGATTAGTCCTCCCCCCCTCATGAATATCTAAAACCGTAACTTTTAAAAACTCAATGCTGGCAACATTACCAAGCGGCCATGACAGATTTAGACCTCGAACTGTCAGATGGGGCAATTACGTCCGCTTCGAATCCATATTGTTTGTTTTGATCGAGAAGAAAATGCGTTTAAAGGTTTGAACTGCCGAAGTAGGTAAGATACAAATTATTTTCAATATTTTTACGATACGAAAAACGATTCAAAAAGATATTACATATCAAAAAAATATTGTCCAGGGATCAAATAGATTTGATCCGGGGATCAAGTATCCTGTAAAATTTTTGTTTTCATTGATAAATTACGTTTGACTACGTTGACTCAATTCTGGATTAATTTAAAAAAAAAATGTATGTTGCAAAATTTGCGAAAAGCACATCAAATTGCCATGATTTTTACTAATCAAACTTGGAATCTTGAACTGAAAAAATTTTTGAATTAATTTACAATTTGATGTTGTTTAACGTATTGTCAATAATAATATTTTTATTATTTTTTATTCCAAAGATTATTTTTGTCATCTATTAGCTTTAATTAATTAGTCATAATTTAACTCATCGTCAACAAGACGACTTAAATTGTTACTACCGATTTGTAGTAAATAGTTTACTTTAAAAATGTTAACATGAAAGCTGACTAAGATCATTTAATTAGTAAATAACAATTAATTAATAAAAAAGAGTTTATTTTAGTTGACAGTATTTTGAATAATACTAATAAATAGATTGCACAAAAGCAAAGACTTTCACTGAGAAAATACTCATTTTTAATTTCCTTGTGCGAATCTTGATCTTGTCTCCTATAGATATTGGGATCAAATCACCTTGTTTTTTTTTTTTTTGAAAATGTTTTCCTTATAAAGAATAACTTAAAAAACTACTTCAAATGCTTAAATGTTACTTTAAAATTACAGCGTTAGATCGTTTAATTCCACAGACTTAATTCAAAAATTCGGAAAAATAGGGATCAAGTCTCCAGAGTTTCCTCTATGTATAAGTAATAAAAATCGGATAAATATATTTTTAAATTTAATTTTAAACAAGTAAAAATAAATACATAAATAGTTTCAAAATGGGTTTATAAGATAGGCAATTTGTTATCATTAAAATGGGATTTTATAATCGTAATAGTGTTAAGAATTTTGTTTGAAAATTTATTACGCTTTTTAGATTTTACATTTGTTACTACACATAAATTTATGAACGTTTAAATTTCCCTTAAGAGTCCGAAATCCTTAGATTCTGTTTTTATGGCTTTTAAAAATCCGTAGACAACACTGCGCCTGGGTAAAGGTTTGACTTTAGCCGGTCAAAAATCGAATGGTGGGGGTGCTGCTTTTGACTTTTAAGCAATATGCAACGCAGTGGCGTCGAACGGCGCCGTCACCGAAGATGACGACGACGTCGCCTACTGACGCCGCTGTACCAATTAAATGTTGTTGCTGCTAGCCGCCCTGCTGCTGCTGCTGCAAGGTGGTAGTGGGCATTGCAACAAATTTCGTAAAAATCCCCCGAGATGCCACCAGAGGAGCAATGTTATCTGCCTCTACTACACCACCACCACCGACAACAACAACAACGACGTTAAGACCTTCTTTTTTTTAACCACAGAGAGACGTTACGTTCAAAAACGTTTGAAAAGAACATGCGCTCATTTTATTATTATTTTTCTACTCAGCAGTTCACAGGCGGCCGCAGCAGCACATCATACCGCCGCCGCTGCCGCCGCCATGCCATCCTGTGTTCTGCGCATAAAACAAAATATAATAACGTAGAATATTTGTTCCCCGTACTCATGGTCCAGTACAGTGGCTCGGTTGTCGGGTTAGCTCAGCAAGAGGAATTCAGCCACAGCCGAATTGATGCCGAACAGTCGCACCGGCCTGCGACGAACTACCGAACATCCACTTCGCATAAGAGAATTACACTGTTCGTGCCGAGTGGCCGATTTCCTCGTGTTTCGGTTTCCACCGACAGTGCAATTTAGAGAGAACAGACGCAAGCAAGCGAAAAGCAAGGGAACAAATACATTCAAAAACGTACATTCATAAAGAAACTAATACAATTTCGATAGCGACGTCGCAAAACAACGTATAATGTAGATTAAAATTATGTGAAAATGCGATTTTATATTTTCTAAAATAACAAAATATTTTAATTCATTAGAATAGAGAGAAGAGAGCGCCTACACTTGGGGTGTCAGTTTTTCTGACCATCTACTCTTTTGTTAGGGGGTTGGATCATGGATTTTGGCGGCTTTTTCTGTTCTATTAGGTTCGTATCGGAGGCCTCTGATGCTGGGCCTCGGCAATGACGACGACAGCGACGACGACGACGATGACGGCGAAGATCCAAACATCAGCCATTTCCCCCTATTACTGCCCACCGGGGCCGACTAGTACAATATCAATTATATTTCAAGAAGAGCAAAATGCACTCATCGGCCGAGTCATCGGTTCGGTGGCGGCCCCGTGTCGTTTCTTCGCGTCGTATACGCTTTAAAAAAAATATATATATTCCCACCAAACTGATAGCTTTACGATGAGAAAGTTATCTGGCGGCACTAGCCAGAGTTTTTGGGACACGCTAGAATTCTCTTCAGCTTTTTATTTCTTTCATTTTTTGGGGGATGTGTTATAGACCACCAAAGCGCTGAGATTAAATCGTAAGGAATAATAAGAATTTTTTGGACCACAGCAGCACCAGCAGCAGCAATACTGGACATATATTAGTAGTATAGATATAATATAGTCTCAAATACGTTTACGATATTTCTATACCGAATTGAGCCACCCTCTTTTTGCTACCCCCATGAATATATAGCGCGTAGCCCCCGACCGGTTGCCATGGGTGCACAAATACAGAGGGTACACAGAACAGAGCCGGAGCTACTCTTTCACTGGAGAACAGAACCAACAGATGATGAGAAGAGGATTACAATACGGGGAATGAGGGTACATGACGTATAAAAGCTAAATATAATAGAAACAACCAAACCGCTCTGGTTGCTGTGTACCGGCTGGTGGTAAAATACCCTAGTAAACTGCTCGGGGCTGAGTCGAGCCGAGTTAAAATAATTCAATAGATAACTCTGTATAATAATAAAAAAAAAAATTATATATATATTATATACATATCCCATACTTCTCCACAAAAAAGCCAAAAACATTTTCAACATCATGTTGAGCTGACATACATTTTAATGAATTACTTAATCGTCCAGAAGGATGCGGCTATACCTGGTAAGCTTCACCTCTGCCCGATTACTACTATGGGACACCATCGATATGAGGAGCTTCATAAACGATATGTAAACTTTTCTTCCCAATTTCAGAATCATAAAAAACACCTTTTTCTTCTTTTTTTGTTTCAACCAGCCACAAAGGTCTATACCAAAAGAAATGTTGACTAGGACATGTTACCATGGAAATATTATATATAAAAATGGACTATTATCCTCATAAATGTAACGCTTCTTTGTCCACGGAATAGTAAATCCTCTCAACTATAAGACGTCCTCTTCAGGTGGTTTTTAGGAAGGACACCATATAGAGAACATTACTTTTCCTTTTTTTTCCTCCAAGAATCGAATCCCCTGTGCGCCCCACTGATATATAGTACAATTAGGGCAACGTTAACCTTTCGAAGCTTTTAAAATTGCCCTATTTCTTTGAGTGAAAATTACGCCTAATGTATAACAGTCGGAAATATAACCTTTAGCTGGCAAGCAGTTAAAATAATGAACCAATATATTTAACAAATTCAGTTGTTGCCAAGAGTCACTTTTTTAAACCCTGTAAGTGCACATGGGGTCAAGTTGACCCTAGAATATTTCCAAACTGCTATACTATATAGTATCTCAAAAACTTTTTTTTATAATTTGTGTTATACATTTTTTTTAGATAGAACAATATTCTGAAACTACCAAATTAATTGGAGTCATTGGGATAGGGTGATAAGCCCTTAAATGTATTATGCAAACAAAATCTTTAAACAATATCAGTTTCTGATCTAGATTATTCTAAAAAAAGAAAAACCATTTATAGAAATTATCTCCCCAATCAAATTAAAAAACTCGGTTATTATTTTAAAGTTAAATAAAATTAAATACTTAAGTTGAAAGAGATTTAAAATAAGTGCTTTCTGAAAACTTAATTTATAATTTAAAAATAGTAACAGAAATTTCTGAGTTATGTAGGACATTATATGGGGGGTCCTCTCTCAAAAACTCCCTTAAAGGATGAATTTTATATTATTATATTTAAAATAGATTATAATATTTGCATGGATTTTTCTACAAATTTTAATTTATATTTAAACAATTCTTTTAAATTTTACTGAATTACGTAGAAGAAAGCATAATAATAAGCAATTGAATGGGAAACAACTGATAAATAAATTGTTTTATTAGTTTTATTATTTCATTTGGCAAAAGACATAATATAAGAAAATCATAAAATTTTGGAAACAAAACAGTATGGCCTATTATGATTATTTTATAGTTGCGGTAATGAAAATTCGGTAACAATTTTATATAATCTAAATATGATATAAAATTTAGAAAAATCTTGTATTTTTATTTTCCGATTTCTCTAACTTCTAAGCAAATTATAAAACTATTTAGAACAATAGAACATTTTGTATTAAACGAAAGCTTAGCAGCAATTACTCAGAATAAAGATTTGATAATTTTAAAAATGTGCATTAAATTGATATGATTTTCATTCATGCAAAACTTCAAATCTTGAACTGAGCATTTTTCAGAGTAATTTTTGACTGATGCTATTTAAAAAAAAATTTTAAATCTTGGTTGTGCTAAATTTTAATTCAAGAGATAATTTTGTTATGTTCTGGATAGACCAAAAAGACGCAGTTAATATATTAGATGAGTTTTGTTCTACTTAGATTTTTAAACGTGATTTTTTAATAACACATTGTTGTTTTCAGTTTTTTTATATTTTCAAATTATATTCGGGTTAATTTTTCTGCTCTCGCGCAAAGACAGCCTTTGTAATATTAAAACAATGGTATTATAAAAATATTATTTAAACAAGTTTAATAATGTGGCCACTTAAAACAGGCTTAACACCTAACAAAAATAGTTTATAAATTAAAAAAATAAAAACAATTAGATCGATGATCAATTTGTTCAAAATGTTACCTTGCACTTTTTCCCTATTGCGTCAACTTATAACAGATGCGCTTTCAGCTTAAAAAATTTTCTTAAATAATATTGGTTTTGGGAAAAAATTTATTTGGAATTATCCGTTGGTAAGATTGTGAGGAGAGAATGTTGATTCAAGGCATACATTATGAGTTAACCCCTGTTGATCCATTTAATAGATTACGTTTTAAGCTTAATTAATTTCCTTTCTGTGTGAATTTCTTGTTTTTAAATACTATATAAATTCCTTTAATGGTGCACTCATTATCGGACTAAAATTAAAAACTGCAGCTTACCAAACAGATGTGTATCTAATATATATTGTATATTTCTAAAATATCAACTGTGCATCGACATCCATTGCCTTAATAGAAAAAAAAAAAAATTCAGTACCGAAAGCCCTAGTAACATTTTATTTTGTTTGGTCTTCAGTTATTATATTTCCTTATGGAATTGTTTCACAAAAAAATTTTGCAATTATTGGAAAACATTCTATAAGATATGACATTGTAAATCGAACGCAATGGGAATATTTACCAACTCGAGCTTCATCGATTTTTCTCTTGCATTTGTGGACATAAAAATATTATGCAAAGGACGTAGTCAAAGTACCAAATCCCTAAATAAAAGGTAGTTAATTCTGGCCAGTACTGCAATGAGTTTTCAAAGCATCAGCTGCTTCCTAGTGCTCGATTCTAATATAAACTAGGTCGAAGGATGATTCAAAAGACATTAAGATTAAAATAAAAGAGAATTTATTTGTTTGTTCAGATAGTTTTATCGTATTTAGAACTTTAATAGAAGAGCACATGACTGCCAAAATAGTTAATGGTTAGTAAAAACCTTATTTAAAAAGTTAGTGTTTTCGATATCACCAAATAAAAATCAGACCGTTTCTAAGCATCGTTAATTTTACCTGCACTGTTTTTAAATTCGTAGCTTAGAAATTTTATAGAATCAAACAACTTAATTTTGAATTTCAGAATTGTGTAAACAAAGAGAATTATTTACTTTAATTATACTGTTTATTACAACTGTGAAGCAAGTACTTTATGATGAATATTCCATTTTGATCTGTCTTTAAAATGTAATATTTTAATTATGCATGTTTTATTAAGGGAATTAAAATATTTATCATCCTCATTTAATAGCTTTATATAAATGAATATGGTTTAATATTCCTTAACAAAACAAAAATTATTTAATACATTTATTTTTAAATGGGAAACTAAACTAAACGAAGTCTTCTTCAAACTAAACTATATCAATTCTAGATTTTTAACATACACCCTACGAAAATGTTTGTAATTTGCTCAAAAAGAGCTTAAAATTAACTCATTTCTATAATTTTCGAGCTAAGTTTTCCCCAAGCAAGCTTATTAGTTAAACTAGTAAAAAAGAATTGTATACTAAGCTATAAAAAACTTTATATGCCATAGTAACAACATATTATTTGAATTACATTTAAAGTTATTAATGTCAAAGGTGTCGTTCAAATCACCGTGAACTTATTCGGTCTTGAAAGGGGATTGTTTGGCTTTTCAATAATAAGAGCAACAACAATTTATATGTTTATTTATCGCTCTGTACACACTTATTTTGTAGTATAAATAAATCGGAAAGAGTAACGTACAGAGAGTAGGCAGTTAAATCGACTACTTACGAGCCTCATTGATAACTTAAAAATAAGAATCTTGAATTCGTTCCTATGCGTATGCTTCCCTAATCTCATCCTTACTTTCTGTCCTTTCCTCGAAAATAAGCACAATAGGGATCCTGTGAGCCTTGGCAACATCATAATAAAAAGTAAAAAAAAGGACTCGCCTTGCGCAGCAACCTGTGCACAGTTCGGGCTGGTGTTTTCTGTATAATTGATTCATTCTCTTACACGCGTTTGATTATATCTGTGGATTTTTTATCTACTTTTGGTAAACTTAACTGGTTTTGGATTTGGTTTTAATAATTCAAAGTAATTAAAAAGGAAATACTGGTAAGATTTTAAATAACACCTTATAATTTTTCTCTGAAGAATTAAAAAATTTATTTTCTAATATTTCTGAAAAATTAAACCCTTTTTTCCATTTTATTTATAAAATATACGATAAAAGGCAAACCAACATTTGAACTGAATTTATAACAATAAAAAAATTTCAGCCAAGCATCATTTATAGAACTGGCGGAATAAATCGAGTATTTATAGGAAGTTTTGGAAGGATATTCATATTCAGATTTCTAAGCGTATTTTTGTCACTTATACCCACTCTAATCTATCTTAAGTATTCGTTTGATGTTACATTCGGAAACAACAATAGAAATACAATTTATTGTGGTAAACATCGTATATTTAGAGATTTTAAGCTATAATGTATTAAAATTATTATAAAAACCACACTGCTGTGGACAAGAGTTATTATTTTATATTGGTGATTGTAAAGTATGTATATTATATATCCGTAAACATAAAACGTGGCTCCTACACGACATATTTTAGAGGGAGACTTTTGGAACAAACGTTAATCGAACGTTTGTGGGAATGATCGAGGGATTCCACTAAATCGATTGGCGGCATATATTGCAACACATCACCCTGTATTTGATTTTAAATTAATTAAATTAGTCAGACAAGTATTACTGAAAATTATTGCTTTTATTTGGATTGCTTGATATCGTAAAAATAGCTTTGAATTCGTTTAATATCCTAAAATTCCTCATTATAAAATAGAGGCATTAATGCAATTTAACAGAAACCCTGGGCTGCATTAGACTTCTGTATAAAATCCTCCAACAAACAACTTTATGAAGGACAAAAATATTGAATAATTGACCTTGCACCAACTAAAATTATATTGGCTAATCTGTCGGTAACCAGTCGAAATCACGAATGTCCTTTTCACAAGTCTTTTTAAGAGATTCTCCGGCATAGCGAGGAACATAAGAACAATTTGCTGTAACGCGAAGACAACTCTAAATTATTAAATTTTTCAAAGGTATTTTTAAATATACTTTACAAAAGGGAATTTTTACCATGCTGTCTGAGAAAATTTATTACATTAAAGATATTCAAATATTTTCATTTAATATTTACAAGGCGCAATCGAATTTTTATAAATTATTTATTAAAATACTTACTGATAAATTTTACCATGTGTGTTTGGTTTTGTTAGCTAAATTAGAAAATATTTTATAAAATCCTAGCGAGAAGAAAACATATATATGTATTAATTTTCACTTTTTTTTTTTTTTTTTTTTTAACTAAAAAAAGAATAGAGGCAAAACTACATAAGACTTTTTCATAGAACATATTTTAGAAATTACAAAGTGTTTTCGTATACTTCAGAGTTGTCTTTTCGAATGAAATATTTTTCATAAATCAATTCATTACGAATTGTAGCCCAAAAGATCTTAGTACGAGTTAGAGATATTTTCGGGCAATATTTTAGGACTAAGAGTTTAAAATTGAATTACTATACGGATTCTAGATATTCCATTATTTACTTTTTACAATTTATAAAACATGGCTGAAATACAGTTTTTAAGCTCCATTCATTTATATTTTGAAGATTTTTTTTTTAAATAAAGAGGAAATCGAAAGAGATTACGTAAATAAAAACATCAAAATAAAATTTTAAATGTTGTGTTTAATAATATTGTATTCTGCATGTAGACTTAAATTATAGTTCTTAATTTATCAAAAGTACGAAAATCGATTTAATTAAGTATTTTTGTTTTACATATTTAATCTCTTATCGTAATTGCGAGCTCCTTTGACTCATTAGGGATAAAAACATTGGCTTAAATTTAGAAATGTTTGAATTCGTACCATCACATTTATAACTCACAGGGCAAACATCGTAAAAGGAATTAAGTGATTTATGACGAAATATCCACATGTTAATATTGTTACTGGACCAAAGTAACATGAATTTGAGCCAAAATACTCTGATATTATGGTATCTGTATAGTTAAGTTTGAACACTTTTTTCACTGAATTTTGATTCGAACACTTTTCTTTATCAAAAGTTTTGTCAAATACCAGCCACTTTTGAAACAAGAGCACTTAAAAATGTTTTATTAGAAAACGGAAGAAACTAAACGATTTTTAGTTATGAAGGTTTCACAAAGTATGCATTAAAATAACTAATTGTTAAACAAAAGGAATATTGTTTTTACCTCAAGTTGTGAAGACAAGTGAACAAGTTGTTTACAAAGAGATTAATTGTTCTTATTTTCTGATTCGCATATTACGTAATATATAATATAAAACTAATACGATCAATATCTTTTCTAATAATTTATTTGTTATGGGTTTGATTTCAACTTTAGGTATAAATTAATTAAAATCGCTTGCTTCGAAGCCAATATCAAGAAATATTTAAATCAGAAGTTAATTAGCAACATAATGTTGGTTACTTATGGAATTAGGAAACTATGAGATTAATTTCCTTTTGTTCTTTAAATACAAATATTTAATACGTAAAGGGTGTTTTTTAAAGCCTGATAGAACTTTAGATAGATAAAAATTTAAAATTTAATGAAATAATTTTATTTATTCGAAAGATCAATTCATTACATTAATATTAAACATAACACCGCTACTCTTCCGGACGAAGCGCATTCTCCTTTGGTCACATTTTCAAAAAATTTCGGCCGTATGTCACGAATAAGACGAACAATATCTGTTCCAAGTTGTCAATTGTTGCTGGTTTATCAGCATAAACCAGGGACTTCACGTAAACCCATAGGAAATGATCGAAAGTTGTCAGATCACATGTTCTTGGAAGTCAATTTACAGGGCCATTTCTCGAAATTACTTTATTGCCAAATCATGATTTCATGATGGTTTGTGTCGCTGTATGAAACGTAGCGCCATCCTGTTGAAAACAAATATCGCCAGGATCAATGTCATCCATATATTCGACTATAGAAATATTCATTGATCATGATCCAGTAACGATCTCAATTGATCGTAACGTAAGCGCCTGCCTCATTTTTGAAGAAATGAGGACCAATGATGCCATACCACGCCAAAAGTAGCCGGTTTCTGGATGTAATAAAATCGTTTGTCTCTTTGAGATTGATCTCACTCCAGAAGCGACAATTTTGTTTATTAAAAAACCTGTTAAGCTAAAAATTAGCCTCGTCACTGAAGACAATTTTGAGATAAATTCACAACCGTTCAAGCGTGACCCTATTCATGATTACTTTCCAGACAATAATGAACATAAATATCATATAGAACTGTCAGAGTGACAGCTCGGATTGACATTTATCCTTATAGGGGAGCTAAGCTAAAAAAAAAACACCCTTTATAATTTAAAATCTAATTTTTTAAACCACACAAACATTTGTGGTTCAATTAGTGAAGTGCTTGAAGAAATTAATTCATATTTTTCCTTGACTTAACTTCGTACTACCCAAAGCCTTAAAAACGCTTCTTAAACTGTAATTTAAAAATCACATTGATCAGGATCAGGTTAAGGAGATTCAAGAACTTCTACAATATGAATCCAATCGAATTAATCAGAGAAATCTTTAAAATTTTATATTAGATATTGCCATTTAGAGAATATAAATACAAATTCCTAATGAGATTTTTTTATAATTAATTTGTAAATGGTACAATAGATTTAATAATTTGTTTAGTTGCCAATTAATTAGCATTAAGCATTAAAAAAGGTAAGGTCTCTTAAGAGATAGAGAAATACCATTTCATCAAGATAATACTCGACCACATTTCGTAGAAACTATAAAGGCTGAGAGGAGGAGGGAGATATGTGTGCTTATACGCCCACATTTTTCCCCTGACGTTATTTCATTGAGGTTTTACTTCGAATAGGACTCCTTTTTATACAGGAAGTGCTTTACCGTACACGAATGTAGAAACTAGCCATAGTCGATGATGTTTAGAAGAACAACATATAGTTCCAAAAAAAAAAAAACTACATAAATGAGAAATTCTAATTTCTTCCCCTTGCTAATAAAGTAGATTGCTTTCAGAGGTGCACAACGTCAATCGTTTTCGAAGAGCGCATGTTTTGCACCACCTAATGAAAGAACCTCAACTGTTGATGGTGCAAGAATGTCAAACCCTTCGCGAGATCGCTAACCATCGTATGCCTTCTTTTCTCTTAAAGTTGATGATTAGATGTCGATTGTCATCATCAATTTGTATGCAGCGGTGAGTCCTTCAGAGAAATCATTTTCGCACATATTCAGATTCATTCGTGTAAAACTTCGTTCGCCGGGATAAGTTCTCTCTCCCAAAATGTCTCCCGGCACAATTGTGCTGGCAGAATTCCCCTTAAAATTAAAGTGAGCTCTGCCTACAGAACCTACTTATTTATATACTATGTCACGAGTCGAAATATTTACACTATGTCTTATATAATTTCACTTATATCTTCATGACATGGTAGCTCAATGAAAAAAGTTCAGTCGCTAGAATCCAGTCTGATTTCTCGGATGGCTAGCTAGCTGGTCAGCAAAGCTCGCGCGTTATAGTAAACGTGAGCTTCGCAATCGTCGCCAAGTATATTAAACATTATTACTTGTTGAATAATATTGAGTTGGCGGAGAAGCTTGAATTGTTCGAGTGTTATATCAATTAAAATATTACATGCATATTATTATTATTTCGACATATAAACTATAAAAGAGGGGGAAATAATATAAAGACAAAAAATAACAGAGAGATAACAGAATTACTTAGGCATGACGCATCTCTCTCCTCATGTCCCCAAACCGGATTACTTAGATCACTCCCCTCATGATTCCAGCATTTCTTTCGGATCCATGGCAAACACTAGGGAAAACCAACTAACTGGACTGGGTGACTGAAGTTTTTATGATACTTGGCAGGCAGGCAGGCAGCAAGACGTGAACCAAGCTTGCTACACAACAAGAAAGACCACACTCGCGCAGAGGCCAACACAGCGCCCCATGAAAAAGGTCATAAATGCGACAGAGCTAAGCTCAGCGATATAGATGTACGGATGCTATATATACTCGGGGTTTTATACCTAACGACCGCACTCATACACACACAGGCAGATAGACGACAGCCTCTAAGCTATAATACCCCACCTCTGAGAGAAGGGACTTCGTCGGAAGAGAATTCCATTTACTGGCCGGGTCTTTGGCTGCCATAGTTTTTCCTTGAAATCAAACTAACTGAATGCGTAGAAAGCATAGTGTGGTCCCACGCACACACACAGCGGCGGCATCGCTTAAAACTCTTCTTCGGCGATGATCTAAAATGAACCTTCCTCGGCACACGGGTGTGTGTGCCAGTGTTCGTGCAAAGAATCTCGCTTGCTTAATATCCTTATATACACACGCCGAAGAGAAAGATATATGCTAAGCATTTTGTTATGCATTTGCTTTTGCCAAGGCTCTGTGACTGCTGCTGCTGCTGCTGCTCTGAGCTGTTATTTTATATTCTTTACGTCAAACGAAAGAATAAACAAGTTCTGTAGTTTGCAATCGTACTGATTCTCTCTTAAAATTTCTGTTGATAGTTTTTTTTTTTGCTTTTTCCGTTAAGCACGAACAAAAAAAAAAAAAAAAAAAGATGGAATTATCATTCTTTTTCGAGTGACATAAGTTCTCACTCAAGAAATTGCTGCTTTCTAACGCTCATGCATTGTACACCCATCTCTTGAATTCCCCGGCAATTGAGATGGGCTTAATACTTCTCTCACGGACCACCAGAGGGCAGTTCTTCTGGATGATACCAACCGAGAAGGTGTAGCGCTCAATTCCATCTTTTGAATTCAAATTTCTTCAAGATACCTTCTCGTTACGTCGTGAATGAAAGCAAACACAAAATTTGTTCGAAATTATTTGCAATACCTTCACAGTAATGATACGATAGAAAAACTACTAATAATAAAAAAATCTACCAAACTGTTATATGCCCCTAAAATCTCCTAATCAGCTCAATTCTAATAATATCCATCATCAGAGGTTTCCTACTTCTATCTATATAAATAGATAACCCTCTTAAATTTTGTAATAGAAAGTACATACCTACAGTCCAAATAGTTTTCCGTTCGGACGAGTCGAGACCTCATACAATCACAATATGTACAGGATGGCGCAAAAGTAATAACACTATAGTAATTCTCTATGATTTTTGCAAATGGCGTCATGATATTGACAGTTGTGTAGTGTGTTGGAACGCTATACTCTTCAAGAAAGTGTAATAATTTTAAAAATTGTGAAGGACATTTTTTCCAGGTCGTGTTATCTTCCGTTTTGGCAATTTGCATTGACCCGCCATTGGTTTTTATGAAAAATCCACAGGCTATCGAAGCCTTGAAAGATAATATTCAACAAGAAAAATGATCGTAACTCAAAAATGGTAGAAAATTCCATAAAAAGGGCTAGAGGACGAACGATATCATCTTCAGTACTTAGTGGAACAATATTAAAAAATCTAAGTAAAAATATATATCATATTGGGTCATTACTTGTCTTAAGAACTAGCTAATTACTTAGATCTAGCTTAGATTTTAGCTTACGTACTATTAGATTATATATGAGTACATACTAGCTGAGGTATATTAAATATGCAAAAGATAACTTCAACGCCCACCCTTTTTTTCTGCTAAGTTATACCCAAGCATCAAGGGTACCTTTTAAAGCTGGACTATAAAAGAGAAGCAAACAACTAAAAGGAAAAAAACACAAGATAACCAAAAATAGAAAACAAAAATAAAAATTCTATTCAAATATCGAAATTTAAAAGTATACGAATGCGATGAAGACAAATAGCGAAAAAATGATATAAATGTTTTTGCACTAATTTACTACTAATTTATTATACTAAAAAAGGCTTGGACTCAAAACCAAACTGACTATTTATTTTTTACTTTTTGCTTCAAGATACTGCAGGACCGCACACTGGGCAACTGACAGAAAAAAAAAAAAAAATAACGAATTCTGCACCCTCCATATAGCCCGGATAGCCCCATGAGGTTTCCACTTTTTTCTCTCCACTCAGAAGACTTTCAGACTCAGTACAATACAGAAGACGAGATGAAGGAGGCTGTGACGATGCGGATTAGGGGGAAAATTTGAAGACGAGGGAAGGGTGCGATGACGCGGGCTGAATCCTCAGTGCTTTTATTCAAAGCGTTAAACACGTTGCAGAGCGATGGAACCGATAAGTATATGAATAAAGTTATAAACAAAATGATTTTGCATTGCTTTAAATGTAGTTATTCTTTAATAAAATTATATGTAATTTCCCTGATATGTTCTCTTGCTTATTAAATTTATTGTGTTGTATATTGACTAAAAATAATTAGGAGCGCTGCAATCTAGTTCTAAATTAAGTTGAAATGTATGTTAAAAAAAAATTTACCTTGGTACCAAATCTTAAGGTATCATCCCCCGAATTTAAGACATACAGTTGAAGGATTACGGCAAAAAATGAGTTATTAATACCATATTGTTGCTTAATACAACCAGAACAGAAGGCACAATACCACTTTTGGATGATTCATAATCACTCAATAAATAAAGATGAAAGATATTAGCCAACCGCAGATTATAGACTTCAAAAAGTTTAATATTAAAATTCTGAAATCAAACTGCGAAGCGTGACTCTGATCCTTTTTAGCCGTCACCCTTTAATTGTAAGTCTTAAACTCATAATACGAAGAATTAATAAAAATAAATTTTAATAAATGTGAACTATTTTCTGTTTATTTCAGAATTTAAAACCCTTAGCTAGAGCTAATCGCTTTCAATCATGTTTAAACCCTTAAATACGATGGCGCAATTTTATTCTATAGATTTAAACGTTGAAAAATAACGCCGCGTCCCAATCTCGCAATTATCGCAACTGCGTTGAATGCTTAACTCTACCTAAACTAACATAGAAATATTCATTTTTCTCTATTTTGTGTTTAGCTTATGGTAGACTACAATAGTTTAATATTTTACTTATCTCATTAAGAGCACTATCAGAAATATATTACTATATCCAGTATATTTTAATTCTTCAGAATCAATACATTTATCTTGCAAAATGTGGACGTCGTCGATTTACATTTAGGAATATGAGTTATATAGTAGGGGATATGTGGATTTTATGGAATTGAGAAATTTCGTCAATTGTTTACGAGTCTTTGATTAGAAATGAAGAAATAAATTATCAGAGGCATGAAAATGCAGTATTGCATTTCCAATTTTAATCGATTTACTTTAAGTTTTAATAAATAGAAGAAAAAAAATTCACCCACATTGGACACGAACTTATTCATTCATTGAACTTAAGAATACATTTTTTGCATCTTAAAGCGTTGCTGTGACAATTTGAACATACAAGATATTTCCATTTACAATTTTCTAACTTTTAAATGTCAAGTGTAAAATAATTACTTTTTCCCTCAATCCGAAAGATCTCATTTCCCTAGCGAATTTCCTATCTGGCAAGTTCGTATAAAAACATTATTGAGGCGCCTGACAACGGATGAAAAAGCTAATATCACATATAACTCTCTATAACTTTAATTTGCCCCAAACTAAAGGGAGGTATTAAAATATTGTATAAGGACAGTTTTAACTTCTCTAAATCGTATCTATAAATAATTTACAAGTTACAATATTCACAGAATATTTAAAGTTATATTCTAGGAAAAATGAATATTTAGAGAAGTCAAAGAAGGATTAATAGGGTAAAGTTACACTATGTTAACCAACAAGTTCAGAAACTCAAAATTCAGGAACTTAGCCTTAGACTATTGTAAAACTATTAATAATATGCTCTTACTTTCTAAGCATGCATACTTACTTCACTAACTTAACTAGTAAAAGGGACATGCACTTACTAGCTATTCACTTATAAACACTTAAATATATGGGGATATTGGGATTAGGGCTAACCTCCAAAAATAGCTACTATTACTTTTCAATTAAAATCAGCATTGATTTGATTATTTGTATTTAATACGTAATAACGTATCTCTAACTGATTTTAATTACATCTATGTTTCAAGCTATTTCCTACTATATTCGTACGTTTTAAACCAACTTCAATATCTCAACACTTAAAATTCTTTTTGTAAAGGTTTGAACTACCACCCAACCTGTTATACCCAAATGCCTCACTCCTACGAAATAGAAGAAAAAAAAAAAAAAAAGAAGGTATGTTGAGAAACCCCCGATTTTGATTCCGATTGAAGTAATGTTAAACTGGCAACACTAGAAGATTTGTTCAAAACTATACTGCACAGGGAATCGTATTCCATATATATACGTGATGTATATACCACAAATGGTAATGACATGTGTGAACGCAAGTATTTATTTTTACTCTTGACAGTTTTGATAACAATGTGCAAATTCGAAAAATGTCACAGCAGCGCGCGTAAATATAATATCCTGAACATTTTTGAATGGTAACAATCTTACTTACTTTTATATCAGTCCACATATTAATTGTCTACTCTTTTTATATCTCTGACAGCAGAAGATGGAGACGTCATTTTAATACCGTTTGAAACGATCGTTTTAAATTAAAAAACAAAAAAAAAACCACTAATTTTTAAGGCTCTATGTCGAACTCAAGGTATTTTATTTCACTCAAACTCGATATTTGTTAATTTCTCACAAAACACCACAGTCCAAATGCCACTCAACCTATGTCATGAAGTGCACAGGTCTGACTGGTTTTCCATTCCTCTCCAACAGTCTTGCTTCCAACTTCCAACTCTCCGTTCAGGCAGTCGATCCGAATACCGAACGAGAATCTGAGTCTGCCTTGTTTCTGTTTCTACCTTCGACTTTGCCTCTCGTATGTATCACTGGCAGACTTTACACCGAGCTCGGGGAGCTGGTTCACACTCGGCGGGATCGTCGTGTACGGGAAGCACTGTACATAGGGCCGCAGCGTCCCTGTGTGCGTAGACTTCAAAGTGAGTCGATGAAACTGTGGCGACTGACGAGTGCCTGTGCTATCGTGGCTATGGCGAGCTACGGCAGGCTACGGCCAAAGTTGAGCTACCCCTGCCGCTGGGAATTTTATAATGGCAAAAGAATACTATGGCATTTGGACACAGCGGCGCGGCTCAATACTGCTGGCTCATGTACACACAGCATCTGGACTGTGTATGGGTAACTTTGTTTCTCATCGTTTCATTTTGGGTCTCGTGTGCAGGTTCCAATGAGTTTCTGCAACTTCCCTCGAATTTTCTGCGCCCTTTTTATTAGACAAAACCGAACAAGGGTTCCGTAACTTTTAAAAATCGTACCTTCAGCCTGGTAACGATGAAAAATCCCCCGATGAAATCTGCCGACTTCAGGGCACACTTTAAATAACCAATAAACTTTACTCTACCTCTACTCTGTTAGACGTAAAACGAACACATTTTTTTTTCTTTTTTAGCTTCGAGCAGATTCCCTTGAAATCAGAAATTTCTCTTGCTTGAGCACAATTAAAGTCGAACGTTAAGGTATTTAGTTAATATTATATTTCTCCATCAAATAAAATGTCGCTGCTAGCAATAACAAAGTATAATAGAACTTTTCTAAGCTTCTCATTTAGAAAATATATTGAAGATGTATTTCCAGGCCATTTTTAGGACTCAAGGTGCCTTAATGCAAGTACTTCTGCACATCATGTTTTGAATTTTTTTCAATGAAAACACCTTGCTCTGCAGAATGCTTCATAATTGTGCGGTTCGGGACATCGTAATCTCGAAATGAGTGCACCTAAAATAAGCTTCAGTTGAGCGCGTATATTCGGCTGAGTTTATGTATCAAGCTAACGTCATATATATGAACATATCGAAATGTTGGAAAATATTCCCAGGCGTTTGTTAAAAGAATCAAGTATAGTACGATTTAAATCCTTCTGGGAAGTTGTACTTATCTCACCTTTAAGGTGGTACATGTGGCAAGCAATCGA
The DNA here is from genome assembly GCA_949715965.1 of Dysmachus trigonus. Taxonomy (NCBI): domain Eukaryota; kingdom Metazoa; phylum Arthropoda; class Insecta; order Diptera; family Asilidae; genus Dysmachus; species Dysmachus trigonus. Next base: position 17,385,469 of record OX454320.1, read on the forward strand.
TATGTTGGATTTTCGTATTTTCTCTTAGTTCATTATTTTCCATCATATTATCTTTACATATAAATTTTTTAAGCAAACTACCAACAGAGCTTTTTTGGTTGAATTATTCTTATACATAATTTTTTCTTCTGTTTTTCTTTTGGGTCTTGGTCTACCTCTTTTCCATGTGCCCGTTGGTTCATATTCACGCATTCATTGTTTGATTCTATAATATTGTGTTGTATTTTCTCTTCTATATTTTTTTCTATCTGTTTCATCACAAAAACCAATTTCACAAAATACTTAGTGTAAACTCAGTATTTTAGACTAAAATACAATTAATAAGCACTGCACTTAAAACTTTCATTAATCACTTAAATTATTGTTCACTTATATCGTACACCTTTCCACATAAAATTGATATTTGACACACATTTCAGCACTACTCACTGTTAAAGCTAAACACAAGCTTTAGCTATATTGTATAGTTTTTAAAAATTTGTTCAGAACAACACTTTTAGCATTTCTTACACTTGTAGAAACAAAAAAAAAAATATTAACATCACTTTATAATAAGAATATAAAATGTATGTGTATAGTAGAGTTTTTTATCTCCAATGAGATAAAAACATTATTTAGATAGATATGCATATAACTGATTACACTGGTCAACACCAATTTAGGTGCCGAACAAATGGCAATGATCATTTATATAGGATTTTTACCGAGTTTGCAAACGAAAATACTCAATTAGGTGCCGATTTCAATAAAAATTGAGTCAAAAAATATAAAATACCATATTTCGACCAGTTTTGGAAAATTATTATAAAGTAGCGAATCATAGGAACTTGTAACGTGGTTCAAATAAAGGTTTGAACCTTAAGCTGATGTATAAAAATACGAAAGGCTTTCAAACTTAACATTGCAACTAAATTTGTCTATAGATTATTTAAACTAGTAGATAGTGAAGGAAGAATTCACCTGGCCTACCTTTATGAAGAACATTTCTCCCGAGATTTTAAATAAAATTTATCGATTAGTGCTCCTTCACATCTCTAAATTAGGATTCAGGCTTTCATTTAAATCATATTATGAACTACTATGAAAATCTCTTATTTTTTAATGATTAGTCAAAAATGACTTAAATACGGTTAGCACTTTTTAGCTCTATTTTTCTAAAAAACGACAATTGAAGATTTTCGTTTGCCGATTTGTAATCTACGAAATCCTACAGAAATGAAGCAATACTTTCTCGGCACCAGAAAAACATAAAATGTATTGCCCAGTGTTATCAATCAACTTTTAAATCAGAAATAAGATTTACTTACATTATTTCTCCAATTTTGTCCATCTCCAATCTCATTTTTATACTGGAACTGTTTTGAACAATTAGTGGAACAAATTATGCTTTATTGTTGCAATTTTTCATATATTTCCAGCCAAATTCATGAGATCTTAATTTACATATCTTGTTTTCTTGCAGATAGCACCTCAAAAACCCTGCAAACAATAAAATTGATCTAATATTAATAAAGTAATATTTCTATATAAAACTTACTTTGAAGCAGTAAACGGATCCTCATAAGTTACATTTATCCTAGTATAAGAAATTCACATGTTTTTCATTTATTCCAATAAAAGCTTGTAGCCAAGCGCACATACATAATAATATTAACTCCTTTTGGGAAGCTGAACACAGATTGTTTATTTAGTTCACTTTTAAAACTAGGAATATTTAATGGGTCACTAAAAACGATTCACAACTAATAAGAAAACTACACTTTTTGCTAATTTTTAAATGTACCAAAACTACTTTAGTAGAACAAATTCAACAAAAACCAAATGAATACTACTTTTCCTACACCAGAAACAATATTTATGACACCACTCGTACCTGCAATCATTTTGTACATACAATTTCAAAGTTTGGGTATAGTCTAGAGAACAAAAATATATAATTATATATTCGAGCACATGTGAAAAAACAAAGATATTCACTTATAGTTAATTTTTAACTATATTTATATGTTCAGTTCTATAACAATTTAACTGGAGTCACTTTTTGTTTAATTTGTTAACACTTTAACGGGCAGAAGGGTCCCGAACAATAAAACAACTTTTTTTTTTTGTATATTTTATTTATTTCATTGAAATATCTTTACTTGGAAATGAGGAAAATTGTGCAAATGTGGAACACTTTACATTTGTCATGCCCGAAACTTGGTGTAATGAAAAAAGGTACTGTGCATTTTCCGCACACTATTTTGCTTCTTTTATCGTTACTATATGTGTTGCAGCGTCTGTAGGAATCGATGGTTAGTAAAAAATGTTCACCAACATTATGGTAGCGGACTCTGCGTGCAATATTATTTAGGGCGATCGGGAATAATATTCCCACCAATAAAACCGTTGGTAGTATGGAAATTATACGTTCGATTACAAAACTACAGCCAAATATGTAAAGAATGGTATATTTACGAAAACAAAATAATATCTTACCTCAATTCCAATAAAAACGCAGATGTTTTCGGATGTAAATTTTGGTAACGTAAAAGACCCCAGTTTGCCGCGCAAGTAGCTCGTGACGCCATGATACTCTAGATTTGTTTTTTCAGTAGTGTTTGACTAACATTTTGGTGTTGCAGGGCAAAACAATTTTATTCCAGTAGAATTTATTCAAACAACTGCTAGGAAAAATATTATCTTTGCCTAAGGGTTAAACAAAAATTATTTAGATAATCCAAAGAAAACACATCTTAACAAAGTGATTTCCTTGAATGCTTTATTTCCTCAAAACAAAAATATAGCCTTCTTGAATTTAAATATCACCTGTCTGCCACCAACTAAACGGCATTTTTATTATTTGAAATAAAAATTAGGCTAAAAACATTAAAGTAAAGTAAAGTAAAAGAAAAAATCACTTGTTCACTAACTCCTCAGTGGTTTGATAAGCTAAAATTTATTTATACCATTGGATATTTTTTTACGGTATATATGACATGAATGATTTTTCCTGGAACTCTTTTTTTGCAGCTTATTTAGAATATGTGTGCCTTTTACAGGAATCATTGATGGACCTCCGAATATTATGAAATTACTAAAAAAAATGTAATGTTTTATAAAAGGTTGATTCAATGACTATGGCAACGGTTTTCCAAAATACTTAAGTTGTTCGACAACGTTATTATTGTTTGATGGTATGTATTATATTTAGCCATTGGGACAGCCCCTTTCGCTAAATTCCTTTGATATGTTGTTTTCTTCTAGATTAAGGAACCGAAAAGGAAAATCCGCCGTGCCTGTAGCAGGCATTGTCGCAAATATCTCTCACTTTATTTTGATCTAAATAATTTTGTTAAAGATTTGCTGGATCAGTCTCACACATTGATGATCTTAATGAACAATCTTCCCTCTCGTATGATCCCCTTTTTAGCGTAAGGTTTAATTTGATAATATCCACCGATTTCTAGAAATGTCATAATCCTGCACTTTTTTAATTCCTAGTTGCTTTGGTCTTTAGAAGACCTTTTTTATCACATTTGTTACTTCCATGTATTATACCTATTAGAGATTGTTACATAGACTGGCATAAATAAAAATCTATGTACAATCAGGAATTTTTATTAACAAATGCCAATTTTAAATAAAGTGCAGACCGACAAGATTAACTCAACAATGGAATCAAGCTAATACTGGTGGACATTTTTACTAGTCAAAGTTAATAACAAGAATTATAAAGCATGTATTTTAAAATGCCGTGTGGTGTGTGCTATATGAGATTAGGTGTCAATAGAAAATGGGAGAACGCTTCCCGAGAACTTTTTAAAACCAAACATTTTCCAATTCGAAAATTGTTATTTGTAAAACAAAAAATGTCCGTTCTCATTTAACTCAGATTTTAATGTATTTCTTCCTCATTAGTGCTCGTAAAATGAGAGCACGTTTTTTCGATTGAACGATATCATCGTTTCCTGAGCCTATATCTTCGCTAGGATTTTTTGCATCTTCTGCCTTCTTTAAATATGTTATTTTAGTCTGTTTGCGGTCCTTACAAGGTCGTTGTATAAAAGTCGTTTTATCGAAATACGAGGGTTTCCGCACTTTCATTACCATGTTAGTTTTATTATCGTTTTATACGAGGATTTTCGCAATTTTCTTATCATGTAAGAGGAAAGTTACCTGTACATAATTTTCTAGTCAATCTAATTTAAAAAATTGAGAACTAAAATTGTTGGCCAAGTATATACCAACAAGTATATACCAATCTTAGGATTTTAATGGTTTAAAACAAAGAATTGTTTACTGTAAGTTTAAAAGGATATAAAAAACATAAAAATAAATACTTACCAATGTTAATTAAGAATAAATGCAGATGCAATGAGATCAAATTAGTACAACGAAAAACCACTGAAAATAAAGCTAAAGTTTTACAAATAGATATCATGTTACATAAAAAGAATAAAAAAAGAAAGAATAATATAAGATGTGACTCAAAAATGTGAAAATTGCTATTAGATAGAGGAAAATCATAATTAGTTTAAGCAAAATTAGAATATTAGACATACATAAAAAGAAACAAGAGTTAGTTATGACTTAATCTATTACGGGTTTCTGCTGACCCAAGAAAACAAATTCTTTCTAGAACTTCTTTAATACAAACACATCTTTTTACATCTTTACAATATTCTTACTTTTGTAGTTATAAAATTAACTTAAGCTAGAAATACATACTATATATCCAAAGCTTACCTACGACAAAGTTGTCTTATCTTACTGTGAGTCACTAGAGCTAGAACTGGAAGTATCGGTGGACATAACTTCAACATCATCCTGCGAGGCTTCTTTATGGGCTCTAGTGTCCAACGTAACTGAACTCCCAGATCCCATTGACATGTGCAATTCACCTAATTGCCATGCGAATTGATTTTGGGCAGATGTTGGAACATCTCCACCAGTCGTACGATGTACATCATTTATATTATTTTGATGTGTTGCTGCATTTCCGTTAATGTTCAAATCAGATTTCCCGAGGAATCCAACACGCATTTCTATATCCGTTGGATACGGACGGCGTAAATCACCCTGTGTCCATGATAAGGGTGCACATATCGCATTTGATGCACTAATACGGTGGGCATATTTTATTAATTCCTCTGATGCAACAGGCCTTTTATTTGCCCTTGCTATACTTGTTAATTTCTGTCTTGCTTGGAATAAGGCAGTTGATAGGATTTGTTCGGCTTCCTTTAGTTGTTTTTGCAGTTTTTGTATCTCTGCGTCCTGTGGGAATGGATATTACAAATTTTTAATATTTGTCTACATATTTACTATGCCCAAAATGTTTAAGATAATATAATATAAAAAACGCCACACCGAAGTAGTAAAATTAAGATATAAGAATAAACGAAGTATATGACATTAACAAAAACTGACTAAGGTAAGACAGAAAAGTGAAAAAAATGTTAAACTATTCATCGAAAAGCCATAGCTCCAGCAATCATTTAAAAAATCAAGTGGAATAGTGCATTGTTAAGACGAATGAAAATGTTCTCAAATATTAAAGTTCTAACATAAAAAGCCTGGACATTAGATCCTATTGATGTGTCTGGCCATATTCTCATAGTGATACACATATTGAAGATTTGAAAAACTTTTCTTAATATGTTAAAGTAAAATTGTCAGAAACCATACAATAAAACTTTTGAAACAATAAGTCTAGAATATACTATTGTATATATCATTCTATGAAGATTACAGGAAAACTACAAAGCGATTCTAAAATTCCACGAATAAGCTGTGAAGACGAATTTAATTTAAGCGGAACAGTATGATAGGTACGGAAATTAAGTGCACGATTCTGATTCGCTTTGAACAGCTTTTCTCCGAGAATCCGACCAAACCGACTAGGAGCCTTGACGGTTTTGCACTATATTTTGACAATTGAAAAGTTTGTTTGGCTCGAAATCTACTAAATATTAACCAAAAGAAAACTATTCTTTGTCATGCCATGTGGCGTTTTCCAAAGGTAAGGATTAAAGCTAAAGAAAATATGTTGATATATTCGGATCATATGATTTTTTGTTATATATTCTTCTTCGTTAATTATTGATGTTAGTTGTTCTTTTTTTTTATTAAAGATTTTTTATGTAATGATATCAATTATCCTGAATTACTTTCTATGATAAATACATATGCATCGAAAAGTCCGCTTCGTTTGAGAAACTCGTTGATTGCTTCCTCATACAGAACTAATTATGGTTCTCAAGAAGTAGTCACCAGATGTATATTTCAATGATAGCATTGATTTCACGCTATCTAAATCTGAGTTTAAAAATAATTTAATATACCTAGAAAACAGAACAGAATAATTTAGATTTTCTTTAGGTTACAGTCGAATTTTTTAATTTCAGTCTGTAAGATTAATGTATAATCGGTAGGTTAATTAAATAAGTTCTGGTGTATTTGAGTCTTAATATTAATTAAAGGCCTCGTAATTAGCTTTTGGATTTTCCGGGAATTAGGTTAACAAAGGTAACGCTCTGTGATTAATTTTACCCCGTACTTGTCTTAAAACATTTAAAAAGAGGATTTTATCTTTTTCGCTATATGGTTCTAGGTAAAATGCAGAGAGAACTGTTCTACCAACATTTCAGCGATTATGCCAACAAATAAAAAAGAATTATAGCGTATTGTCATTTCTAATACCAACAGAAAATTTAAAACTTATTTGTATGAAAAATGTTCCCTCTGATAGTAACTCGCGAAAATAAAGAATGGTTAAATTTTATTTTCTAGAAGGCGTCTTCAAGTTAGGTTCAAGTTAGATTGCAATTTCCTAAAGGCCTCTATTCCCGTGGGAATTTGCAGAGAAATTTTGCAGGGTTTTCACGTTCCAATTTATCAGCCAGTCAACGTTTGTGACTTACTGTTATGAAAACGCGAACTGGCTTGTGAGTTCTGTCGAACCAATTTTCAGATTTAGGAAAATTGCCCAATTCCGTTCCGTTCCAATTTTTAGATGCTCTACAAATCGATTCATTATTTTATGAATAGGGGCTCTTAAAATTTCAGATAGAAGTTTATATGTCAACTATTAGGCTTTACTTTTACGCCAAAAAAGATATCACCCTGCACTTTTCAGCTAGCTGACCTGTTTTTGCCGAGTTTAGAGCACCCTTCTTAGAGTCAAAGGCCATTGAATTCCTAAAATATGGTCTTGTATATAGAAGAGTCGTTATTTTAGAATTTAATCACTAATTACTTGTTGTGGCGGATTCGTTAAAGGCCCAAACTTGTAGTAAAATAATTGAAATTTTCATTCTTTGTATAACATTATAAATAAAAATCCAACTGGGAAGACGACAATTAAGAAGATGAATTTTGTAAATAAGCCGGCTATTAAGATATTAGTATTATAATTATCATTGGTTAAACTTATCGGCGGGTAAAAAGTTAAAGCATAAAACATGCGAAAATTTAGCCTATCTTTCGGTTAACGTAAGGATGACTCGCAAATTGCGTCGTGATTGAGTGTTGAATTACGAACTGAGGTGGTTTTGGCCCGTATGAATAATATGAATAATATTTATTTATTATCTACTTTAAAAAATCGTCTATGCCTGGTTAAAGCAATTTTTAAAATATAGGAAGATATTTCCAGTGATGCATGCGTAATTTAAAAAAAAGTTGGCGTAATAATTCCTGGGATTCGGTATGTTTTTTTACATAAATTCACAGAATAATCTCTTTTATAAACATTGAGAATGAATTTGTTCCATGATTCTATGGTATTTTACTATCAATAATAAATTACGAATACCTGGCACGTGAATACTTAAGAACTTGTACACCGTCAAAAATATATCTACTTAATTCAAGACACCTTGTTAATGGTAATTTTCTGTTTCAATCAACTAAAAGATCCTAGTTCATCTATTTTAAATAATTTAATTTCTAAACAGAAATCGTATCATTTTAACTTTTAGTTCTCGTTAAATTGACAAAGTATTCTTCATAACTTAATACGGTCAATGTTTATTCCAACAAGCTACGTTGCCACTATATTGTGGAAAAAAACTTTTTATAATAAAAAATCAAATATGGCTATGATATGATTTCTGAAGTTTTTTAAAAACAAATTGAGTTAAACCTTCACGCAAAAATCTAAAAACCCTGATTACTCCTTCAATTTTCATTAGTTTTTCTAAATGTTTTTTTCAGTTTTCATTAGTAGTGATTTGTGTTTTTACATAAGTGTATTTTACAAGTTTACCTATTGATATTTCCGAATCTTATTGTATAAATAATCTGTACATCATCTTGAAATATATATCTATCTATCTATCTTAATTTAATCTTAATCATTTTTGATTCTGGAATATAAATTTTCTCTTAATGTAGATACCTTGTTGCTTTACAAGTATTTAATACAAAAACTATAATCGACTAATCTTCTTGTTAGAGGTGGAATAGGCCTCGTTGACTGTCATGTTGTTTTAGCTAGATAAGTAATTTATATAGACTTCTCTGGTTATGCTTACCAGCAATCTTACTAGGCGAAAATCAAAAGCAAAAATAGTTAAATCAGGTTGTTGTTACAGCATGATATATTTTTTTTTTTTGTGTTAATGTACGCACCTACCAAATTAAAAATTCTTGAATATAGTTCAGCATGCTCTTCTTATTTTCAGAAACTAGCGAATACTAACCAAATAATGCTCAAAACGTTGCTAGCATTGTTGAGTAAATACTTGAAATATTGTAGAAACATGGCAGAATACTAGAGAATGCTCAAAATCGTTACAAATGTTTGTTTAGTAAGGCCGGGAATTGTGATATCTAGCACTCTGTATTCTAATTTGGATTGTCTAGGCCGTAATTTCTTATAAACTAAATAAATGCGAAGAGGACCACTAACCTGAACGTCCACCTCGGCGCGCAGTTCGCTCATGTTTTGTTCAATTTTTGCTTGCTCCGATGCCAGCTGAAGAATCTTCTTAAATTCATCGTCCTTGGCCACCAGCAAGTCAACAAGGGCTGCATGATCCACACTGGATATTTTCTGGTGTTTTGGGGCGATCGTGTTTTCAATTAGCTCCCTATGAAATAGACGCTGTAATACGGAAAAGCCGACTTAATTATAAACAACGTACTTGGCAATGATTTCAATATCGTCCACAAGGAGCAACAGTCTTTCTTTCGTACTCAAGTGGAAGGACATTTTAAATACTCCTATATTAAACTGGTAAAATCTAACTCTAACTTATTCAGTCAGCCTGTTACTACCACTTTACATAAGGAACTTCGTAGAAATCCACCGTCCTGCCGCAGTTGCCGAAATCTTTGATGTCTTCTTCTTGTTTACTTCCCTTGAAACAAGAAAGAACGTAGATTTTTTTCTAAAGAAATAATTAGTCACAATTTTAGATATAAATTGGCAATTTATGTAAATTGAATATTTTATAGCCCTTCTTTTGTATAATTTAAAAATGTTGTCCTTTATTAAAACTTAGAACTCCAATCTAAGAAAATTATAATTAAATATTTTGACATAAAATTAAACTGACAAGTGCGAAACGTCAAATTCTCTGGTTGTGTTTTGACAGTCCTCCTAAACCTGTTTACTACTTGCTGGGAAGAATTTTGTAGTTGTCATACATAAATCAGTAGGCTCACAATTTATAGAGGCCTGTGGGAATTTCTACTGGAATATGTGTTGACAAAGTGGCAAACGAATGGCCTTGTTAAGTTATTTAGTTTGTTTACCTTAATTATTAATCGTATTTTATAGATTCAGCGGTGAATAATGCCCGTTTTCGTCGGATATCCAGAAACATAAGTAAGTGGCCGTAGAGGACTACGAGTTGACCTCGAATCAATTAGTGAATTGTTCAAGATTGGATGATTATTGTATGCTAAGTAGCTGACGGTGGATGGGACGCTATTGCAAAATTAGTGCGAATGCATTATTTTAATTAATTTTCTCTGCTTAATCTGTCTGCTCTTTTGGACCAGCACTTTAGATTATAACTTAAATAGATATCGAAAATGCTTGCAAATAACATTATTCATAGTTTTGCTTACCTATTTAATACTGTATTGTAATGAATTTAACTTTAGATGTAACATTTTATCCATAGTTTGTAAGAATATACGATTTTCCTCCCCCTGCGTTTTGTAATTTTATTATTCGACTATGGAATGCGCTGTATTTATAATTTCCTTATATGTATAAAAATATATAATAAATAAAATTGCACCCGTCGAGAACTTGGAAATACCTTAATAGATCAGCTTTCTCTGTTTGACTATTGGAATCTTGAAAATAAACCGCAATTGGATATTTATGGAGAAGTACTTTCTCTTATCGAACTAACCAACCGTGAAAACAGGAATCTTATTGCAAAAATTTAAATACTTTACGCGAATCGACCTCTTATAGCTGTAAACATTTCTTATAAGAATCACAATTAACCCTTTGCTGGCACCGTGGGTAATTTATTTGAGAGCCGTATATGAATTTTGACCCTTGCAAACCTTGCTACCATAAAAAAGGCATGTTGATTAACACCTATGAATTATTCTGATAGAAAATATTATGTCATTTGCTTCCCAGAGCGGTTATAATTATAAGGGTTAAATAAAAAGTTTGTGAAAGCGCATTGTAAAGATTTAATGCATTCAACCCGGCGTGGAAGACCAGTGGTCTACACATAGTTTACTCTACAAATAAAGTTGTATGTACACCTGCTAACAATTTCATGAAACTAATCAGACATTTATAATTTGGGCATTCACGTCTTGTGATAAACTAAGCACAAACCACTGATAACGTAAACAAGTATCCCCGGTAAAATAAGGAACTTATAACCTCGTGATCTCGTCCATCACGTAGATTTCGAAAAAGCCTGCCGAGTTGAACGTGTTAAAAATATTCGAATTTTAATGAAAGCAAAACAACACAATTATTTGTTCAATTTACAATTTCGAAATGGAGCCTTCTATGGAAGTTCACACTTATTTTACTAATATAGATTACAAGATTTTTGTTTTCTTAAAAAATATACTGAGAATGTTATTATTAAGATTCTCTGATTTCGAAAAAAAAAAAATTCCATCACGTCAAATGTTCAAGAAAATTTGGGTTAAAAATTTAAAAAATCCGTATTTTAGCCTTTTTTAGAACTCTTTTTTTTTTAAATAAAGGGATGTCGTAGCTGTTCTAAACGTAGTTCAAATTAATGCTTACATTCTGTACTATATCTTATCATATCAGTTATAACTAAAACCTTTTTCAAGGTTTGTTCGGGAGACATGATTTTCATTAGACTTCCACACATGATTTTCATTAGACATACAGGGAAATTTCATGAAAAACTCGTTTCCTGAATAAATCTTAAAAAAATTTACTTATTACATATTATAAAACTATAGTTTAGAAAAAAATGGCGAAAATACGGTTATTTTCATTTTTAACCCTACTTTTCTCCAGAACTTAACGTGATGGAAAAAATCGATTTCACATTACTGATTGTTTCCATTAAAGTAAGGAAAAACTTACATTTCATATGAAGGGCAAGAAAAAAGTTAAAATTTGTAAACTAGTGTTTTCTTCACATCTTAGCTTTGAATATATGTCTTCAATGTAATGAATATATGTGTCAATGTAAGCACCACTATCTCCGTTATTTAATTAGATCATCGTATGTAAGGTGATATTGATGGAAAGTTAGAAATATCTGCTTTCTAACGCACCCTACTTTATTATCCTGCAATATCCTCGAAAAAAGTTATAACGATATATGTGAGCGCACAACCATTCAACAATATAGAATTTTCAATCGTAATTTTCGGGTGAAGAATGTATCTCAGCGGAAGATTGTTCTCACAAATATTCATCAGAACACTTCTTAGAATCGATCGGTATATGCTGGAACACTGAGTTACGAATTACCCTGTATATCTAGTGATGTATGAATAAAATGCTCATATATTTTAAAAATAAAGAAACCTTGTTCATATTTTTTTCACTTATACGCTTCAAGAAATTAAAATAACAACACACTATCTGCGGGAAGGGTATTAATACCTTTTACCTTTCCCACAGGCTGGCGTCGAAAGCTGGGTCGGATATTTATACCTTTTGTCGAGGAAATTCACTTTTGATGCAGCACATATTCTATTAGTTTTTAAGATATTACTTGTTTTCTAAAAAGTAAATTGTTTCCATTAATCTCCGCTTTCTAGATGTTTGAGTTAAGCTCACGCTGTTACCCGCAGATAGTGTGATTAATTTGTTTGTTTTTAATTTCGAATTCTTGGTTAATCAGTTCAATATCTTTTTCAAACTTCGATATCCTTTTGGACATACTGTGAAATAAGTTTTCGACGTAGCTCAATAAATCCTCGCAAAAGAAAATCTTGTTCAGTCAAAATCCCGGCCATTTAGAATATATACTCTTCAAAAATTTATTAGTTCTGAAGAGGACTGATTTTTCAACCCAATCTTTTTTTTTTAAGGCGGGGTTTTTAAAAAAACTGAATTTTTAAAAATACGATTTTAACAAAACGGAATTTGAAAAGACGGGAAAAAACAAAAGCGAGATTTTAAAAACGGAATTTTCAATAGCGAGATTTTGTACCCAACCTAATTCTCCACAATTTGTGAAGTGCCGAAGATTGGAATTTTCCTTCCTTTACTGTAACGAAAGTCTTGAAGAAGTTAATTCGGCTTACCTGTAAATCCTCTTTATTTTGTTTAGTTATATAAATATATAGTATATTTGATATTCCTTTTTGGACATATTTATTTTTACTTATTTCAAATTAGAATATAGGTTATTTTTACAATCCTCCTTATTCGACTTGACAGATAAGACTAATTTAATTTTTTCAAAACAATACCTATGCTAATGCTACTAGTGAAAATACAAATAAGGAAACTTTATTTGATATGGTGGTTGCTATTCTTTTTGGAAGTATATATTAGGAAAAATCGCTTTAAAACCACCAGCAAATTTAAATCACGAATGCATGACTCCGGCCGATAACCGCCAACAAACTGACATATACGTGACTCCGCCCATCAAAGTGCTAAGCAATTCAAATTCAGCTATAAAAATTCGCCTTACTGAGAGTTAAAATAAGACTTCTTATTTGACATTTCGAATAGCTGAATAAGGGGCTGAATAATTGGTCGTACCCAATATGAAAATAAAATTCGTTCAAAGTACGAAAATGTTCATTACTTATAATAACATTCTGGTAATGGGCAATACTTTTCTAGAAATGATCATTTGACTTATATTTTTGCTTTTAAACATTGTTTCCTTTGAAAGCTGAAAAACCGGCCAAATATTAATGTAAAATCCCGTCTCCCAGGCAAACATTTATTTTATAGGTTAAAGTAACACAAATAAAATATAGTAGAACTCGAGTAAAATTACCTAACATTTTTAAGAAGGCCGCGATCCGGTGGTAGGAGAATGCATTGAATATTTTGCACGGGGTTAGTTTGTCGGACAAATTTGGGGCATCAAGGCTGCACGACAGTCGGACTGTAAAATATAGCGAACAGGACTAGTTCAATTACCACCACTTAGAGACTACCACAGCCGCACGACGGTCGTACAGTAACGTATATTGGAAAGGTCTACTAAATGCTGGGGTCTTAGCTCGGTTGAACCAATTTATAAATACATACATACACATATCTATATAAATTTGCTCGAGGTTCAGCCGTTGTCATTTGTACCATACGGCCGAGCGTGCGTTGAAATTGTTCACAATTTATTTCTATTCTGTGCGGCCGTCTGTGCAGGCGTGGTGCCGTCGAGGTGCAACCACTGTTCATCGACAATGATGATGCACCTATTAAGACCATAATGAGCCAGAATATGCATCACTAAATGTATCAGGGACTCTGCATCATTTCTAAAATTATTAAGAACTCGATAGAACATTTTTATTATTTTTTTATTTCTTATAATTATTACTAAAATCAATTAGCAAAAGTTGTTTTAGACGAAATAGTTTAATTATTTATGTAAGTGTAATATACTTAGTTATAATATGATCAAACAGATGTACTGTTCTGAAAATAATCTAGGTTCTAACCTGTTGAATATAAAATACATCTTTGATTACTCTTTCTAGCCCGCCAACAAAATGCAAAGGGAAATCACCTTTATTGTCGCAGCGTTGCTAAGCATTTGCTGGCAATGTAAGTTCTTAATTATATTATATTTATAAAAGCAGCATCTAAAACTAAAATTACAGGTTCGGCAAACCTTGCACCAGTTTTTACAAAAGACATGAACGGATTAGCCCTTTACGAAACTACTCCAGTTGGTACGGTCATTTACCGCCTAGAGGGCTTTGACCCAGAAGGGAGTGAAGTGCGATTTGGGTTAACTGGAACTGATCATTTCAGTGTAGATCCCGTGTCTGGAAACGTTACACTTATTAAGGAAGTGGATAGGGAAGTAAGTGTTAATTTAAATTTGTCACGTTTATAATTACATATTTCAATTTTTTTTAAATCTGGTAGAAGATATATTTTAAACCTAAGTGGTTCAAATTTGATCTTGAATTATGTCATATTATTCAAAAAAACTTTTAATTACGTACCGAGCTTAGACTTCTGCATAAAACTTACTAGCGCATAACGGCTCTTAAAAATCCCATACATTTTTCAAAACGCTGTAATTTTGAATTTATTGAATTTGAAAATTTCTAGAGATATTTTTTGTAGATGAAAATATGTACTTTAAAAAAACACTTATAAAAACATCAGAAAGAAAAATATTCATAAAAAAACGTGTCGAAATGTGGTTAATAGTCCTCATTTCGACACGTATTTTTATGAATATTCACTTCAAAATTCAGGCAAATTATTTATATTGAAAAAGTACATAAAAGGAGAATGAGCATCAAATTTATTATTATTTACTTTCATATACTTATACATATATTTACTTCACAAAATTAAGATAGTAATTTTATGGAACACGCCCACTTATATTAGTTCAGTGGGTACAAAATTATGGTAGGTAGAATAAAAATTACCTCTTCTGCGATCAAAAGTTTAATTAGAGAGGAAAAAAGATTTATTTGGATGTAACTAGATAACCCTAGATTTAAAGAAATTTACTTAAATTTATGAAGAACTGCTAACATCTAAAATTTAAAACATAACATAAATTTATTCCAGGACCAAGAAACTCTTTCCTTCTTGGTGTCTATTAAAGATCGCGTAAATATTTCTGGTGACTCAGATGATGATAATGTAGTTTCGGTGCTGATCAGTGTTATAGTTCTAGATGAAAATGATAACGTTCCAATGTTTGAGGGAGTAAGTAACTTCAAATACCAATAGAGTATTATATTTACAAAATATTTTTTTCTAGACCCCATATGAAACAGAAGTACAAGAAGACGCCGAAATTGGACAGACTATTTTTGATAAAATTGTTGTAAGAGACATTGACACAGTTGGGGAAATTTTAAATATATCCTGTGTGGCCCAAGTTCCTGATGTTTGCTCAAAGTACTTAATATTTTATTTTAAATGGTCATGGGCAGTCATAGTCAAAGAAAAATCTTTTATTAAAAACCACACATCTTATCCTTAGTACACTTAGAAACATATATTTAAAGAAAGTTGAATATCAATTTGGTGTTTTTGGTGAGTTAGATTTTATTATATTGAAAATGCACAACAATATTTAAAAAATTGTATAGTCGTTTCCGAGAAATTTCGAGCACCGATTTAGAAAATGTGGTTTGAGTAAAAACACTTTTCAAATTTTAAGAATAGACAAGAACTTTCTTAAAAGATTTTTAAAATTATGACTAAGCATGACTCGCTAGTGTTTTATGTTTCAAACATTTAAAACGAATTCATTTTCTCAGTTTTAAAATACAAGTTTTGGAGAATAACCAGGCTATTCTTCGTGCATCTGTGATACTTAATACGACACTAAATTATAATTTGCGGACAATATACCATTTTCAGTTGGCAGCTACGGTATAGTATAATTTTAATTTTTATACTATAAGTTGGATTTATTTAAATGATTTTAGGATGGCAAACACACATCGGTGGAGAGTTTTGAAGCAAGAGTAAAAGATATTCAAAATTCACCTCCAATTTTCCAAGGGTCATTATCAGCGGTAATCGACGAAGATAGTCCCATTGGGTCACTTGTTTTAAAGGTGCAAGCTAGGGATGGTGATAATGGTGAACCTAGAAAAATTGTTTATGATCTTTTAACAAGTAAGTGTGTAAACCGACCACCTTATCATTATATATTATTTTCCTCCTTCTTTTTAATTAATACAGATCCAATGGAATATTTTCTTTTGGACCACCACAGTGGTGAACTACGAACAGCAAAACCATTAGACAAAGAAGCACTTTCAGACACTACTGGTTTGATAACATTAATTGTACAAGTAATAAGTCCATTTAAAATTTTAAAGAAAATTATCCAACATTACATGTAATAATAATTTTAGGCAAGGGAACTGATTGATGGTATACCTGGATCAGATAATTTAACAACTTCTTTAGCACAAATTTCCGTAACAATCCGAGACGTAAATGATTCACCTCCGACATTCAACAAGAAAGAGTATGCTGTCTCTTTGATTGAAAATACTACTTCAGGAACTCCTTTAGCTCTTGAAATGAATGTTACCGATAAAGATGTGGTCAGTTAAAAAATATTAGTACCTAATTTAAAATTTAAATTTCGTCTTATTCTAGGGCGTAAATTCAATCTTCTCCTTACGATTAGAAGACGTGTCTGGCGTATTTGAAATAGAGCCACGAATTGTTAATGGATTCAGTCAAGTTAACGTTCGGGTTGGAAATGGAACCTTAGATTATGAAAATCCAAATCAGAGGAAATTTATTGTTTTGGTATGACCACTTTTTCTTTTTGTTTTAAAAGATTGACGCTGAAGGTAGTTTATACTTTTCTCAAAAAAACACAGCTTCAAATAAACTCGTTCTTTTTGGAAATCGGTTAAAACCTCCAAATATAGTAATCCCTCAAAGGCGTCAAGGCAGAAATAGGTGGCACAAACTTACTTCAATCGAAACTACCACAAAATTTAAACTTTTTAAAATATATGTGGCAGTTCATTGTCGTTTTGCTTCTGCCCTTATTTTCTCTTTTTAATATACAACAGCTTTGAAGAAAAGTATTTAAAATTTTATCAATTGGTTACCCTAAAGGTTATTGCTGAAGAAACAGAAACGAATCCAAAGCTTTCATCAACCGCCACTATCACTGTATCAGTCCTAGATGCAAATGATAATAAACCAGTTTTTGATCAGGAATCATATTCTGTTACAGTTTCAGGTAAAATATAAAAATACCAAAAAACTAGTAAAAACTAAGTAACATAAATGTCTTTTAAGAATCCGCAAAGCCAGGACAATTTATAACCACAATAACAGCCAAAGATGTTGATTCAGGCAGCTACGGAGAAATGGGTATAAAATACAGTCTTTCTGGAACTGGAGCACATTTATTTGATGTTAATCCAAAAACTGGAGTTATAACTCTAGCTGATTGCCATGAAAATAGACAAAAACGAGAAATTCCTGGAAATTCTTTGAATTCAGATGAGAATTATACAAAGATTAATGTCACTACAGATGGATCTATTGGAGTTATGCCTATGGACAACAATTTGGAAACTGGAGTTGAGTATATCACGTACTCCCAAAGCAATGAAACAAGTGATTTAGGGAGTTCATCTAATAATACTAAGGTTCCTTTAAATGGAGAGGAATTTTGTCTGGATTATGAAACCCAAACAACATACTTTTTATCTTATAAGGTATTTACTCCAAATTCGTGTCAATTGAATTTTACTACATTTTATTCGATTTTATTAAAGGCAACGGATGATGAGGGTAAAGGTCAAACTTCAGTAGTTTCTCTAAAAATATCAGTTCTTGATGCAAACGATACTCCACCGGTTTGTGAAAGTACCTTTTATAGGGCATCTATAGATGAAGGGGCGAAAACCTTTGATCCTCCACTAATCGTTAAAGCAAGAGACATAGATACCGTATCTGAAATTAGTTACAGGTAATTTTATTATTTTTTGAACTATAAAGAAATGATTAAATATACATTAATTTTATTTTAGCATCGTTGGGGACACGGTTGTGAGGGATTTGTTTGAAATTGATAAGAGATCTGGTCAAATTGCAATAAAACCGAATATTTCACTGGATGTTAATATTCTTAAAGCTGATTTCGTTAGCTTTGATGTTGAGGTAATTTTTTGCGTATGTTAGGTCAAGTCAACATTTTTGTTGATTGCATAATATGAGTTATTTGGCTTCAGCTGCGAAATATGTTTTAAAAAATAAAATATATATAAACATTTTAATTTTTTAGGCTAATGATGGAGTTTACACAGCAAAGTGTAAAGTTAATATTACTATTCGTGACGTCAATAATCATGCTCCGGTTTTTTCAAAGAATCTTTACGAGGCCACAATCGTTGAAGATCTTGGAATTGGTAAATACTTTATTAATTGTTTAACTTAATTTTTTGTACAAATATAATATTTAAAATAAAAAAAAGGTGCTGAGGTTCAGCAGGTTGAAGCGAATGATCTAGATTCTGGGATAAATGCTGAAATTAGGTACTTTTCCCTACTGCAATTTGATTTTTCCGTGTACATTTTCAAACATTCGATGAATTTACAGATATCGCATACAGTTGGGAAGCTATGATGATTTTCGTATTGAACCAAAAACAGGAATGGTGCTGGTTGCACGCAAATTGGATTATGATCGAAGAAATACGTACGAGATGGAAATATTAGCTGTAGATTTAGGTATCAGAAAATAATATTTATATTGGTGTTTTTTAGTTATACAATTATTTTTAAAGGTACTCCAAGTTTATCGGGGACTACAACGCTAGTTGTTCATGTATCAAATAGTAACGATAAGGATCCGTATTTTACACCATCAACACAACGTGCTGAGGTAATATAAAAGAAAAGAAAATATTCACTTATTTATAACCCATGTATTAACATTTTTTTCAATTTAAAAATATTATAATTAACAATGTTTTTTCCTATTTCTATAGATAAGGGAAGATGCTCGAATTAGTTCAGTAGTGCACAACTTAATTGCCATAGATCCAGATGTAGATTCTGCGGATGCTTTAGAATTTGCAGCGACAGAACCAATTACTGCAATTGATAAGGATGGAAATGAAGTAATGAGTTCTTTTTTACATATTTCGCCTTGATAATCAAGTTGGAAATCCTTTTTTTCAGGTTGACGATTTTGATGGTTTAAGAAGCTATTTCTCTGTAAGTCGGAATGGTACTGTTTCTTTAAATAGAAAATTAGATCGAGATATTTTTGCGGTAAGTAAAATTATTCTTGACATAAATACTGTAAATTCATAGAAAATAATATCACACCCTTTTTGATGAATTTTCTTTGGGTGAAATTACAATGAAAATAAAAAGTATTATGTTATATGTTGTTAATAATGCTATTCTGGATGATCAATAAATTAACTAAGAAGTTTTTGAAAAAATCGAAAGATCGCCTGATTTTTTTATTATGTATTGAAAAATAATTATGAAAAATATGGTTCAAAGAAACTAGTTTATCCTTACATTTTTATTTATTTATTCATTTAATTATTCTGAAAGTTTTAGAAAGGTTATTAAGAGAATTGCAAAAATACGTGGTGGTACGTATTTTTTAAGTTCTGATGCATGTACTTTCTTCCAAAAAAAAAAACTCATCAACAAAACTAGGGTGGAATTATGCGACGCGTTTCAAATTCGGTTGAAATGACTTTCAATAGCTGAATGATTCCTATAGCAATTTAACATGCAATTCAGCTATTAAACTCATTTCGACTTAATTCGAAACGTGTTATATAATTTTATAATTATATAATTTTATAAATGCATTTTCTAATTTACCTAGGTGCTCCGAATTACGGTACTAGTAACAGATAGTACAGCACCAACCATTCAGCAGGGCAGTGGAATGCTTATTATTTCTGTTATTGATGTAAACGAAGTGGCACCTGTGAGTATGATGTTTTTATTTTATAATTATAGAACTTTTATATAATGCAATAACCAGTAGTGATAAAATTCTTGCATTTCCTGTTGTTAACCGCAAATTTGATTTAAGATATAATTCATAATATTTGATTTCTGTTTTTGAAGTGCACTTTGTTTTTCATAATTTAAATTATATAAAAAATTATAAGCGTTCGTGTAGATGTATCTAAAAGAGGTAATCGGATAGTTGAATAATTTAACAAGAAATGATGAATTGTTACAAAACATAAAGTGCATAGATGAGTTTGAATGTCCCTGTTAAAATGAAGATAATGCATGGAGAGTAACAGAAAGGATAGTAAAAGCACGCAAGATACCCTATAGTCAGTTCGATGAAATTTAATGTAATATTTTTACATATATGAAGCAGAATAGCTGGTAGTAATAAATCCGGTAAATCCCATTTTAGAATTGGGAATCTGAAAATAATTATAAATTAGTACAGAAAGAAATATAATAGACATCTGTTCTGAAAACCAATTTAGCTACATAATAGGCATCTTTCTACTGCAAAAGATCAATAAATAAATTATTACTTTTTATTATAAAGCAGTAATTGCCCGAATAAAAGCAAAGATAATTCAATTTACTTACAGAGCTATAACATTGCTAGCTAAACAAATGTAGGATAAGGAGCATTTTAAAATGAGTTCCACAGCGATAATGAATTTCAGAATTTTACCTAAGAGTATTATTCATTTTTTTATGCCTCTGAGCTATTCCAAAAATACTTACTTTCGATCAGAAAACTATTCGTATTAAACATAAAACTGATATCTTTGAAGACGTATAGTATACAGGGATCCGCACTAATTTCAAGTATTGTAAAGATGTTTATAAATAGAAGTTCAACGAATGGAGGTATACCAAAAAGAAGTCCTAATGTCATTTTGAATAATTACTGAATTATACCGGATTTTGATTAATTTTTGAACTTTTTTTATTAAATTCCTACATTTTTGTCAAACCTTCAAAACTGACTAGTGCATGGATTGCATAGAAAAGAGCAAAATATTATAATTTTATAAGTGGTTTTCATTCAATTTCAGCAATTCCTTCCACCATGGTCTCCTAAAGATCCAGTGATTAAACTACAAATTTTAGAAGAGCAACCCATTGGTAATATTCTAACAACTCTGCAAGCCATTGATGAAGATTCTGCTATTTCGGAATATCGATTAGAAGATAATCCTTATTTTGAGATAAATGGCACTAGTGGTAAAAGAATTTCGAAAATTTCTTAAAATACTTTTATTATCTTATAAAAAATTGTTTTTTAACTAGGCGAAATTAGAACTAAAGCAAGATTGGACTATGAAGCTATAAGGGAAGTTAAAATTTTAGCAACAGTTGTCGATGCAGGAATACCACAATTAACATCAACAGCAGAGTTGCTTATTAATATAATAAATATTAACGATAATGAACCGTACTTCGATAAAAAGGAGTATAATTTTAACGTACTTGAGAATTCATCGAAGGGAACTGTTGTTGGAAAAGTGTCCGCTAAAGACGATGATGCTGGTGAGTTGTATTGAAATGATTGTTACTTATATCTGTGGTCTTAATCCCATCTTATATTGCGAGTTATATTCAGCTATAAGAAGCGAAACGAGATAATTTATTGCATCTTCCAGAGTATGGTCTCAGAAATTTAACAAGCAAAAAATTACTTTTCAGGTGGTTTTGGAGAAATAAGCTATCGACTACAGGGTGATTATAGTAAGCATTTCCATATGGATCCTGATGCTGGAATAATTATGGTTGCAAACTCTTCATTCTTGGACCGTGAGAAAATATCTGCAATTCATTTGAGTGCTGTTGCAGAGGATAAAGCTCCAATAACTACGAGAAAGTCAGCTATTGCTACTGTAAGTTAGTTATATAGTATGTTTTTTTTTCAAATTCAGTTCATTTTAGTTTATACAATTTCATACCGAATGATGAGCTGAATTTATATATGCTAGAATTTTGTTTTTTTCCAAATGGCTTTTAGAAAAAGAAAAAAATTATTTTTAACAACTAATTTCAAAACTTATTTTCTACCTTAAATTAGGTCTTAATAAACGTCTTGGATATAAACGACAATCCTCCTATATTTTCCCAAAGCGAATATACATCGACCGTAGCTGAAAATGCTGCTGTAAATCCTCCGGCAGCTTTATTGCAGGTAAGAAGTTATTAACACATTCGCTGCCGCAGTCATATTCAGCTTGAAATTCAGCTATAGCCAACGACGAGTTATCTCGTGTTTGGCAGCGAATGGGTTAAATAAAATTAAGTTTAATTACAGCGATCTTTAATCGATTACAGATTAAAGCTGAAGATGCAGATGAAGGAATATTTGGTGAAGTTCGATACTTCATCATCTCTGGCAATGAAGAGAATCTATTTCATCTTGAACCAGTAACCGGGATTTTATATCCTCGACAAAGTCTAGTGGGGAAAACGGGTAAATTTTTTGAAATTTATATTGAAATAAATAATTGTGCTTTTTTTATTATTTTAGGCACGTATGAGTTGATTGTAGAAGCAAGAGATGGCATGGGGGCTGGCCCATTTACAAATATGAGCAAAATTGTAATTATTATCTTCAGTGTGAATCAACATCGACCAGTTTTTATTATGCCAGCTTCCACTAATGCCACTGTTGAAATACCTAAGGTAATGAAATTTTCTTCTACAGTCCCGAAAGAGTTTTAACCCTTTTTATATCTTTGCAATAGGATGAAGTAGAAAAGAATTACTTGGTGATGACTCTCAAAGCAACAGATCAGGATACTGGTGATAATGGAAGAGTTACTTATCATTTACAGGTAAGGGATTTTACTAATAGTACCATAATTTTAAATTAAGGCTTATTCTTTACATTTTTTATCAGTTTAATTTTCTTCCCTGAATAGTATCGTATTTTTCGACTGTTCGTCGTCGACTTTTGCGATGTTTTTTTATTGTGTTTTTAATCTTGGGCAGTTATCTGCTCCGGGCGAAACCTGTTTTTATTAATAAAATTGGGCCTAGATCCCATTTGCATTTAAACTTAAAATAAATACTGGGCTTGCGGGATCACTGCTTTCACATTTTCTAATGAAATGTAAAAATTTAAAGTGGCATGTGGCAAACAAATGGAAATTTTAAACTTTAAGAGGCATATATATATTTTGAGATGTAGGTTAGAAATTTCACTTGAAAGGTCTCGTAAAAATTATATGGTCTTCAAAATATTTTCTGTTGTTCAATTTTCGCTTTCTTCATAAACATCTTTATTTTATTCATTTCCTTTTACTTGAGTTTTTCGTGTGAAATACTTCAATTTTAGTTTATAAGTCCCATCACATTATTTATTTCCATAATTATGGCATTTCTTAAATTGAATTACAGGTAAACAATACTATGGTCCAGGAAACTGATGAATTTCTTGTGAATGAAACAACTGGCGAACTTCGAACTAAAATTCCTCTTCTACGTAACAAGCAATCAAAGTAATAAATTTTCAATTAGTTTACGCTTTAAAGTCTCTTTAAAAAAAAAACTTGTTATATTTTCAGATACGACTTGATTTTAGTGGCACGGGACCAAGGATCGCAGTCCCAATTTGAGACACTGCGGTTTTTGAGTGTAATTTTGGTAGATGTTAACGAAAACCGTCCAGAATTCCCAGATGCATCGAATCCGTATAAAATGTTTATTCAGGAAAATAATGATCGTGATGTTCGTGTAGGAAAAATTCAAGCTCATACAAAAAGCAAGAGGAATGCAAATGATGTTATTTATTATTACATGCTTCTTGGTAACGAGGATGGAGCATTTTACGTGGATAAAACAAATGGCGATTTATTTGCGAATAAATCGCTGGATCGGTAAGTTATTGAATTGTCTTATTGCTGAATTTTATTTATTTATTTGTTAAAGTAAACTTTTCAAATTCTGTATTCGTCTTATTTACCAAAGCAAGATTCAAACAGAATCTTTGTTTCTTTTGCAATTTTCAGAGCTATTCAGCATTGTTCTCTCAAAGCTGAATTTCTTTTTATGCCTCTGTTGGTGCTCTAAGAGTTACATTCATGATTTCGAGGAAATAGAAATGATAATTAACTATTTATTTTCTTTCCAGAGAAAAGATAGACTTCTACAATTTGTACATTCTAGCAAGTAGAAAATCTGATCTTCATATATCCGACACTGAGAGAGCAACTTTTTCAATCAAAAGACTTGAGCATGATAATACAGTTGCCAAAGTCTGGATAACTGTGCTGGATGTAAACGATAATAAGCCAGAGTTTGATAAAGAGGTTCGATAAAATTTTGGGGATTGAAATTATTCAGTTTTTATGAATAATTTTTTTTTTTTTTAAACAGGTTTACTATGCAGGAGTTAACACAAAAGCTTCCTTAAATGAATTTATAACACTTCTAAATGCAACTGACAAAGATTATGGCAGTAATGCAACGATCGAATATTCCATAGCTGCATCCAATTTATACAAATTTGGATCTTCTAAATCTACTGGATCTATAGTACCGAGTCCTTTTGGTAAGATTGTTGAGTTTTACTGTATTAATCTATTTTTACAATTTACCAATTTAAATTTAAAGCTGTTTCCAAGGAGGGCAGACTTACCACTACAGCATTTATGGCTGAATATAATCAAGATAGGTTTGAATTGGAAATAATTGCCAAGGAAGTTGAACCTCCTCAACGATTTTCAAAAGCGCATGTTCACGTAATAGTCCCTACATTTTTTTTTATATTGTTGTATTATTAGTTTGCTTTTTTCCATAGATTTGGATATTTGAATCGAGTCAGTTAGTAAGAGTGATTTTGTCACGTCCACCGGCTGAAGTTCATAAGGAGCAATATGAAATTGTTGCTGAATTGGGCAATGCAACAAAAAGCAGAATTGTTGTCGATGAAATAAGATATCACGTCGATTCAATGGGACGAATTCGAGTGGATTGGTGCGATTTATTCTTCCATGCTGTCGATCTTAATACAAAACAAATCATCTCAGTCGATGATATTTTGAAAATAGTTGATTCAAATTACGATTACTGGAGGGTATGTAAAAATTTTGATATATGATGTTTTTTGTTTCATATTAATTTAATTAAAATGATGTAAATTCCTATTTTATTTCAAATATTTCAGGACTATTACGCAGGTTTCGCTATACAAAATGTAGTCCCAGCCTACATCGACAGCATTCAGGAGGAATTTGATTTGGCACTCGCAGGCCTCGTTGCATTAATTATTGTTCTTTTCGTTGGCGTAACGAGCTTTATAGTATTGTGCTGTTGCCTGAAGCATTGGTAAATAAATTTTGAAATAGGTACTTATACAATTTGCACTTAATTTAACTCTTTAGGAATTTATCTTTGCCAATGGAGAATTTCCGTTCGAATTCTTTGATTAAAAAGCAAATTATTGAGGACTTGAATACAACCGAAAATCCATTGTGGATCGAGCAGTAAGTACTTAGATCAAAATTGCGTACATGAAAGGTTAACAAATTTTATTTCAAAAGGAAACTAAAACTTTATGAAGAACAGGAGTTAACTATGCAAGTGTTTTCAGAACCTGAACAATTTTCAAATCTCGATACAGGACAGGTGAGTTTATTTTTGTTATCAAATTAAAAAAAAATTAATAAATATTTTAATAAATTAAATAGGATGACGATAGAAGAGGCTCTCTCGAAAATTCACATGCTGAAGACAGCAATTATGCGACAATTCAGCTTAGAAATGCTTCCCAAATAGCAGATATAGGAGATTATGCTACATTACGAAATAATCGTGCACCATCTGTAATTATTTGCTTGTATATTTTTACTTTCATTTGCTAATATTATTTTCCTTTTTAGATATATGACTTTACGGGGTCAACATTTCAAGCTCCAATTAGAGAACAAGATGATGTAGTCACTGAGTTAATCTAAACGAACAAACTGTAGATTGTACTGACAATAATATTATTTATATTAGAAATTAAGTTCTAACCGGTATTAGGGAGAAAATGTTTGATATTTGAACAAATACACATTTTTTTTACTTTTACACATGTTTGGACCTTTTATGCGGCAAATGCGTTTTCTGAATCGAAAACAAATATAACAAATGCAAAATCATTAACAGACGCGAAATGGGATGGAATTGATATTTAAAATACACTCGTTCCTAATTAGTCGATTTTATTACTTTTTAAATCTTATGCTAAAAAAAAAGTAAATGTAAAAAAATAATTTAATCGACCCCTGAAAGATCTATCTCATTTACAATTGGAGTTTCCGAAAATTGTTTTTTATCAGCTGCTGTTTCTTGTTGAATAACAACAGCAGGTTTAGTTGGCTCATCTTCTTTTCCCACAAATTCTTCATCTTCCTGTGGGATGTTTTCATAGATTTGTTGAGCATCATCCATTTTTTCCTTTAATGATTCCAATTTGTCCATGTACAATTTATAGACAAACTCAGCCATTTCCGTCATATTAAGAATATTCACAAACTTTGAAACATTCTGTTCAACTAAACGATTTGTTGGAAATTCTTCACCTTTAACAAGTTGTAGCGTTTGTGGCCTTTTATTTAACTAAAAATAATTTATTTTATTCAAATTACATTAAAATTTAAGAGTTTTTCTGAGCACTTACCAACTTAAATGTTTGTTGCAATTCAAAGCAATTTTTAAACAATGCCACTCGTCCAAAAATGTAAAGTCCTAAACGAGCACGACTCATGGCTACAATCAATCTTCGAACATCTCGTAAATGACCAACTGCTTTGGTTCTCACAAGCGATAATAATATGTAGTCGTTCTGTTGACCTTGATACTTATCGACTGTTGTGACTTTATTAGGCCAACCAATTAAAGGGTTTTGACCACAACGTAAATTAATCACATCTCTGATTAAATGCTTTTGTCCGTTGTATGTAGTTAATATGGAAATTTTCTCAGCTGGATATCCTAGAAGGCGCATATACATATAAACTGCGACAATATATTCGGCTTCAGCCAGATTCTGAAAATTAATAATTATTTCAGTTTTTGTTGCCCTTTTAAAAAGTTTAAAAAAATGTTGATACCTGATAGAAGAATGGATTCGGTTCAGATTCTCCAACACCGTTAAAGTTTTCAACATTTATCAATTGATAGTCATGCAAGAAACCAGCATTAGCATTTTTGAATTCTGGCTTCATTATAATATGCTCCAAGTCGAACAAATTTTTGTACCTCCACTTATACAAGGCACAAATGCTAAAAATGTTGTTATATGAAAAAATAACCTTTTTATTTTTATTTTAGCACCATACCTTGACCGAGCTCTGCCTTGTCCGTCGAGATCAACAGTTGGAACGCCCAATCTCACAAGACGCGTAAACAGCGACTGCTCCATATTGGAGTATTTTTGAAAAGCCATATTTTTAATAACAGGTGGCAACTGATGATGATCTCCAATCATAATCCAACGCTTTAATCTATTAAAACCATCCAACGGATTTTGTAGTAACAGAGGAATAAAAGTCTCAATTTCTAGAATTTGTGCCGATTCCTCCATTAGTATGTTGTCATATTTAAATCCCAAATTCACCAATTCTTTCCGCTTTAATGCAGCGTGTGTACAAGTCATAGCTATAATCTTAGCCTCTTTTACAAGCAGATATTTAGACCTATCAAGACCACTGCGAAGAAGCTCAAACGCTCTAAACTCTTCTAGTTCTGTAAAAGTTCGGGATATGTATCTGAAACAGCTTTCTGCAATGGCCATATAATCGTCAAATGTTTCGCCTTTAAAAAGCGGTTGTGGAGCATCTGTAAAGAATTTTGTGAAAGGAAACTCCTCTTCGAATATACGTTTCCATTCAGTTTCTCTGTCTTCAATTCCCTTTATTTCAAGTAGAAATCTTTCCCAACGAGCGACAACCTAATAGAGCAATAAAATAAATAAAATGCCTAAGTTTAACAATGAACTTTTTGAACTCCAAAAGTAACTAGGTACCAAATGCTCAATATCATTTATATATCGATATGTATAAAACTGTGTCTGTATTGAAAAGCATCGTACCTGATATAAGTAAAAGTATCCAGCGGTTTCACACGTATAAGCATTATCCCCAGGTACATCTAAAGATTCTTGTAATTTCTGCACTTGGGTAAGCAGATCAATTCTTTTTGCTAATACGTAATTTACTCGTCCATATCTGCAAATAAATTTTAATCAAATATACTCACTTTTTTTTTCTCTAAAAAAATGTACAATACCTGCTGAAATCCTTTTCAGTTTCAAGAGCTTCTTCTCCATGACCTAAACGCAACAGATGCCTTTCGTCAATGTCTAGTGCCATAATCTTCTCGAATAACTGATTCAAAGCCTGATTCGAGTGGGTTACAATCAATGTTCTTTGATTAGGATGATTATGATATAAATTCGAAATAATTTGCACTGCAACATCTGTTTTTCCTGTACCAGGCGGACCCACTACTAGAGTTAGACCTGGTTGCATTCCGGCACGAATAGCTTCAATTTGTGTCGGTGTGAAACGAATTGTATTTCTGCAAAGTAAAATTTATTAATAAGGTAAATGTACGAAATAATTCTGATAAACAACTTTTTCGGTGCGTTGAATACATATGGACCTCTACTCTCAAAAACATAAGGTTCCACTTTGATAATTGATTGACTGCTCTCTTCTGAAGAATTTTCCTCAAAATGTAGTCTGAATGGTGGTTTTAATAAATCTGGATTGTCTTCAGTACATTTTATTTCAGAATTTGGAAAACTAGCTTTCAAATGATTAATATCGAGAAACGTGTCGTTGAAATCTAGAACTCGCTCCTGTAAAAGGAAGCCAATATATGTTATTAGTTTCTGTTGTTCAGGTAGTCCTAGTCAAAATAGAACGCAAAAGCAATGTAGAACAGAACCAAATCTTATGAAACTATTATTTGATTCATTTTTCCTTCTTTCAATGTATCATTTTCTTTATGCTATAAAAATTATTCTTCTTACCTGATTTGGCATTCTATTATAATGTGCTGCACTAGGATCTCCATATCCAAGAAGAATATCATGAAGCCAAGGTGGGACTACACACTCTGTGTTCATCAAATGTCGAATAGTTTCTAGAACAGCTTTAAAATTATTTTCTTTGGGTTTTCGGCGCATTATAATGTTGAATCCGTCGTAAACATCATTTTGTCCCTGATAATCATGAAAAATAATAAAATTATAATGAGACCTATAAAAGCTATAACATGTTACCTCTTGTAATGCATCCATATCAATTCTGTACTGGTTACTATCTAACCAAACTCTGTACGTCCTCTGCTCTCCAGGAAGGTTAGGCCTTGGTTCGGGGCCATCTTCTATAACTCTTCCATTGGCATCTAATAGACCTTCAATTTCACATCCTCGAACATTAACTAAACCAACTTGCTGCAGAAAGGGTTCCTTTGAATTATACTTTGTTCCTGCAAACATTTTAAGTGTTACAATTTTTTAGAATAAGGGTACACAGTGGTTTTCTTTTTACCAAAAGGTTTAGTGGGTTTAACTGTTAATAAGAAGCAAACATCATGTTTTCTTAAACTCTCCCATTCTTCTTTAACTTCTTTTCTAACACTCAAAGTTACTGATATATCAGCTCTTACACGTGAAGGCTTCTTTTCTCCAATATGCGGTTTTGCGACTTCAACAACAGCAAAAGAAGCAATAGGTAGGGCCATTCTTGCCCATCCTCCGAAAACTACATCTCCGTCTTCTGCTTGCCTTTAATTAAAATATATATATATATATTAGTACTGTTTTATCTCAGTAATAAATTAGAAGCAGGAAAAAACTATAAAAGCAGTAAATATTAAAGAAAAAAAAACAGCCGTGAAACATAAGTTAAAGAATTTTACCAAGGCAACATCCTGCTAACTGCATCCTCAATATCCTGACGAATTTCATCTAAACGAAAATTATTTTAATTAAATTATCTACTGTGTAAAGAAAATGGTTACTTACAGGTCGACTCTAAACGAAATAGATTAAAATTTCGCAGCAAATAATCGTGCAGGGTTAAAAATTGTAAATTTAATTTTGGAAGAGCCAAACATCCTTCTCCAGAAAAATATTCAGTTGGCACAATATTCTCATCCCAAATAATATCCTCGGTGGGATACAGAGGCATTTCGTTTAGGGCTTCTAACTGTGAGGAATGCCTCTCATGACGAGAAATCTTCAAAACAAAAAATGTTATTGAATAAAGGAAATTTATTTCATACATTCCTACTAAACATACTAAAAGTTCTCGCAGAAAATCTTCATCTAGCCTATGCCATTCAAAAGGAGGCTTCAGCTCCTCTGGTACAAGATTTAAAAAGTTAGCAATTTTTTTCAGACTTGTTCCATCTAGAGCCCCAAAATGCTTCTCAAGAGCCTCTCTGGTGTCCACATTAGCAACATTCGATAAGGCAAACATTTTTAAATCAGGAAATTTTGCAAAGGCAGCTCGCTGGAATTAAATAATATTTAATACATATTTATGGAATAATTGATATTTTAATAACATACCTGTAGAGAAGTTATTTTGGAATAATGCAACTGTGTCATGTCGTGATCTGTGAGGGAATCTCCAGTTACATCGTTGATTTCAAAACGACAGTAGAATTTAAGCATTTGTAAAAGCTGCAATAAAAACTTGTTTAAAAGAAAATTCCATCTACAAAAATATTGAATAAGATCCAGAAAAATTTTAATATACATCAGTCGAACTTTGGACTAATGCTATTTTAGAAATAAATTAATAGTTACATAGTTAAGAAATTGTTTAATGCAATGGTCATTTTATATAAATTAACATTTTTTTTTAAATCGAGATCTGGAGCATAGATCCACGGCGACGTAGTAACACCGACACCGAAATGACAAATTAGAATTATAAAGCGTAATTGATAACAAAACAGACATTTCTTACAATTCTCTTAAAACCACAAATTTGTTTGTGATGGAACGTGATTTCAAAAACATTTTTTCAATCCAGAGAAAAAGTGTTCTATCAACCCTCTAGCTGCTGTAACTCGAAAAGTTCTAAAATCCGAATTTTTTAAATCATTTGACTAGCCCCAAGAAATTTTCTCTTAAATACGAAACTTAGGGATAAACTTTTCCAAATTTTGGCACATTCTGCGAATATTGCATAATTATTTAAGTATCAGAATATCAAATTTACACATACGTAATAAATATAATTTTGTACTGTTTATCTGTAAATTTTTCAATTAAGGAATCCTTAAATTCCACTCTCTTGGTTATTTGGAAGATTCCAGAAGTTTAATTTTAAAAATCGTTAAAGTGGACTTTGTTCTCATATTTTATTAAAACCTTTACGTTATGAAACATGTTCACTTTCGATTTCTTAACTTGTAAAAATTTAATTAATATACCACCAAAGGAAATATGTGATACTTTAAAGATCTTAAAGGGATTTTTTAGACCCATTACATTCTAATGAAACTATATAGTAGTCTGAGAAAAAAATAATAATAATGAATAGTAAATACCTATAGACATTCATGAGTAAAGCGATTTGAATTCATAATTTTATATTTATTTATTTCTACTTTATTTTTTGTATTTTTTCCACTTTGTCGAAGTCTTAAGTTATAACAATAATTCTAAGATCCATACGATATACAAAAATGATTTTTTGAGCCCCTCATCGTCTTAAATAGACTTTGTCCGTTAAAATTCAAACCCAGAACGCAGATTAATCCAAAGCCTGACTTAAAATTGGATTAATCCGGATTTGTATGAAACGTGATCACAGCGACACCACACACACACCGACGTCTCGAGTTACCCCAGTCTGAATACAAGTTGAATTATTGAGCGGTATGAGTCTGGCTTAACACCACACACTCCAAGTCCAGCAAGTTTTTGTTGTGGTTCTAACGCACACAGCACCCAACTTAAATACCTGCATGATGGCTTACATCCGGACCGAAGCCGCGGCGCGTTTACCTGTGTTTATTGTTAAGAGGTGTTCAAGTCAGACTCGTTGCTGAAAGCGCGCTAAGAATTTGATTCCAATAAAACAGATGCCCATAAAGAATCATTTTGAATAAGGGTGGATCTGTGGATCTTAGACTCGTTACCATGGTGAAAAGATCTTAAAGTGGACCTTATTAATTGAACCGGAAAATATAGTTGAAATTTCTAAAATGAAACATCCGCGCCTTGCCGACTACCTTCCTGTGTTGTTGTTCTTGCTTTTAAGGATCGAAGTCGCCAGAGTCCACAGTTCTGATTTGGTAGAACCAGTTCGTGTTAATAAATGTTGTGAAAAATTTGAGATATTCTACAGATCGAGCTGTGGTCAAGTGAACAGCGGAAACTCATCTTGGCAAGGTATAAATCAGTTCTATAAAATCTTGTAAAAATGCAAATGAATGATTCAGACAAAATCGTCAGAATTACGTTTTCATTTGTGAGTTAATCATCTCCCTAGCAGTTACTGCTTTGCGACAAAAATGCAGGGCGAGGTGTTACTATTTTTAGATTATTTCTTGTATCCTAGGGAGAATGCATGCACTGCATACTAAGGGTGCCCTGCATTTATGCACTTTGTACCTTCAGGTCTTTTATGGTTTTTAATTAACTAATTATGAGCACTAGACAACCTAGGGAGGCATTCTTTCATAATTAATGATAACCACAAATAAAACGAAATGTACTTAATGACCGCATTAGGGGAAAAGACCGGGAAACCGAGTAACTTTGGAAATATAATGAAATTACTGATATTAAAACCAGCTCTGAAAAATGAAGTTGGAGATAGAGGCAGACATTGTAATCAACTTATTTGATATTGAAGAATTTACAAGTAAAAATGCACTTGACGATTTTCCTGATAGAAAAATTTGATAAAGCATTCAAAATTATATTATTTCAGGCAGAACGGTTTAACTTTCATCAGATATTTTTTACATGGTTTTTCCAATTAAATATGATACTTTATTTGATTTTTCACATTTTTTTACGCGGTTTTTCGAGGAACATATCTACCGTGTAAAAAGAGAGTTGGGTTTAGTATTATTATTGACATTATAATTATTATTTATTTAAATCATTAAGCTATGTGTTTTTTCTGACGGTAGGTATGTAAAAAGATGAATTTACCATCTGTTGGTATTTAAAAGTAATATTTTAATTTGTTGATGATTTTTAAGAAATATTCTGGTGGATCAACCTGTTGCTTGTTTTCTAGACTAGGCATTTGAGTGGTTAATATTTCCTAAATTTTTTTAATTTTTAAGAAGAGAAGAAGAACATAATCCAGAAAAGAACTAATCCTGAAAATTTGTTTTTGATTTTAATTCCTCCCAGTAGGTCGGGAGCCCAAATTGCAGTTCTTTATGCCAAAAAAAAAAATATGTCCAGGTGTGAATAGGTTGACTTAAATATAAAGTAAATTTCGTGAGTCTGAAAGCATATTTATTCTTAGTTATATTTATACGTCTTATATTCCCATATTACTTTACACGAATATATTTCCTTCATTTGACTTATTCATTATTTTAATTTTTTTAACGTAGACTGGAAGCCTATATTTTTCAACTATGAAGGACAACATGTTACTAATGTTAATTATAAATTTCTCATTGGTGTACCCGCTTGTGGTACAAAACAATCTTGGCCTATTTACGGACTCTATGAGGTACTTAAATTCTTACAATTTCTTAGATTTCCTACTAACATCTTAATTCCCAAACGAAACAGGGCCCAGATCAACTCAGACTCCTGGAAGACGGTAAACTCAGACACTATACACGGAACATGAATGAAGAAAATGATGACGAAAACATAGAAATAGAATCCAAAGAGCCTTTATACTATGACTACAGCAACGGGGAATACTGCTTGGATAAGGTAAAGCCAATTAAGTTGAATTGTGTCTAAAATATATATGAAGATCTGAAGGTAGTTACAGGCAATAACACGCACGAACTTTTCGCAATGGTTTGCGTTCCCGAAAAGAATATTTCCTGGACTGAGACGGATTTCTTGATGCGAAAAATCATTAATCCAATATTTCATGTTATTGGGATTATGATTCTTCTGACAGTGTCCATAATTTATTTTATACTTCCCACGCTGCGGTAAAATAAAAGAATTTATTTATTTGTTTAGCAAATTCAATATTGTTATTCTTTTAGTGATTTAATGGGAAATATAATAACGACAATATCTGTGTGTCTTGTTATCAGTCAATGTGCAAACTTGGTGAGAATTTTTACGGAGTTCAGCAATCATGTGAGCTTTCTGGTCGCAGGTAAAATATCATTGTATATATATAAGGATATAAAATCCAAATAAATTTACTGGAAACAATTTAATAAGTTTCATTTTTACATTTCAGATTCCGTTCTTTATATATCACTGCTTGGAGCATTTTTTTGGTTGAGCACGCTAGGCTATTATATCTGGAAAACGTTCAGGTAAATACAAAATACTTCTTCAATTCTTATATTTTATTTTCTTGTAATATTCTTAGGTCACGAAACGTATTTTTACGAGTAACAGATGGACGGAAATATTGCTGGTATTCCGGATTCGTCTGGGGATCAACTGGGATCATGACTGCATTAGCCATATTTTCGCATTACTTTTTAGACTCTCCTATCACCAGAAAGCAATATTTCGTTGATTCCCAAGAGTCAATAGGTATTTTATTCGTGTTCTTCATTTATTACATTGAATAACCTTTTCCACAAATAGGTTGGTTAGGGATTGCTGTATTTTTTTCACCCATTGGGATTTCATTACTCGTTGATCTATTCTTTTGTGTAACCACAGTACAATTGCTCAAGCGGAGAAATGTTTATGGACGGATCCAGCACAAATTGAAATCAAAGTTCGTATAATTCTGTTCGACTTATTTTCAAAAATTAACTAAATTTACTAAATTCCTCGCAGTTTTGTCCTTTACTATCTCCTCTGCCTTATTATGGGAATTAATTGGGTAATCCTAATACTCTCTTGGAGTAACAACGAAGGACTTATTTACACCTACATTATATCGAATGCAATCCAAGCACCTTTAATTCTGTACGTGTGTGTGTTTAAGCAGAAGCATGTTTTATTTCTTCTCAAAAAGTCGTGCTGCTACAATGGGAATCCTTCGCTCGATTGGGGAGATGAAATGAATTATATGAATGGAAACGAATACTAAAATCTCATACAAAATAAGACTAAGACGATATTATGTATCGAATGACTCATTCTCTTATGGTTTTTTTTATTTTTATAGTAGTACTTATGGCTAATGTTTAATATATGACAATAAACTTTTGTGTTGTTTGACTGGATTTTACTTTGAATATGGTAGGGCTGCTCGGGAAAAAAAAGAACATCTTTACAGCAAATATAAATTTGAAGCAAGTTGTGGAAGTTTTACCATCATTAAAATTTAAACCTTTACAGAAGTTAAAATTCGATCTAAGCTCCGAAAATACATTTCGGGACAGAGTTTGGCTCTAGAAGAATAAATGAAAATTAAAACGAAATATTTATATAGATCACTCTGTGATAATAACAAAATTCCCCTATTACAAAAATTGTCCTTAGCTCAAGAAAACATATGTACCTTTTCAACGAGTATGAAGTCGAGGGACGCTCTGAGGAAATATTTCGCGTTAGTGCGGCTAAAATTCGTGAGAAAAATTTATCCAAAATATATGAAAAGGACTTTCTTCACGCGAAAAGCCACCCTGTGCCTAAAATAAATTTTCCTCTTGTTGAAATTTTGTCCAGCGAAGCTCGTACATCTTTACAGCAATTAAAAATACGTTTTACGTTCGGAAGGAAGAGAATTCGCCAATGAGTGAAAACTAATACGAAATGTATGGGAAAAGAAGTTCTTGTTCACAGAAAAAGACTGCCTTGTCCCTGTTGCTAAAATTTTTCTCAGCTCAATAAAACGCGTGCAGTACACCTTTACTGGAATTATCAAATTAGAAAGTTTGGAACTCAAATATGAGTTAAAATTAATATTATATAAGCCAAGAGGACTTTCTTCGCAGAAAATGCCACTTAAAGTTTTTGTGGACTCAATTGTACTGCAAATCTTCCTATTTCTACAATAATCCATCTACAACTACATCTCATCTTCCCATTTAATAAGTACATATTCGACTTACATCGGGAAGAAAAATTAGAACAATACCAAATGTATGGAAAAGGAGGAAATTCTTCGCGCAGAAAGCCACAAAGTCTCCAAACCACAAGAACATTCTTCATTCCAAAAAGCTATCCTATACCGCCAAAAGAAAAGATGTCGTTTGTATAATATTTCCCAGCAGAAGAACTTTTACAATATTCAATTTGAATTATGTTTCTGAGGAATACTTCGCGCAAAGGGTATAAAACTTGCCATTAAATGAAAATATATATAAAATGCCCTTACCTGACCAAACAGCTTGCCGTCGCTTCGTTTCACAAGATTGCTGATATTGCACCTAGTAAGTAAGTGGCAATCATCCAAAACTGTATTGAAAAATCTTCTCGTAGGAAGCAGTGCCTCCAAATCAATTAAAAATTCAATGAAACGTTCGCAATAGCGTACAATACTTTCGTCGAGGTGTCCTTCCGGTGGAATTGTTTCGAGGATTTCAAGGAATTTTATGATCAAATTCTAAAAGAAATTATAAAATAAGTTTTTGCGTTTTTCGTTACGAATATTGTAAAGTAAATGCTCACCTGTAAAAAGTGCCTTTCGAACTCTTGCTCAGATTTGCTTTCAGACTTCTCCTTCTTCTGAATCTTTTTCCAGAATTTCTTCCATTCCGGAATTGCTTTGAGTTCTTGTTCTCTTCTTCCTAAAATGTGTTTATTAGTGGCATCTTCTTTATTAGTACAATATCCGAATATCTTACTTGGTTGCAAACAGGTCCACATGGATAAGGAGACCAGCTTCTTTGCCTGATCCCTGCACAGCGAAACTTCCATGCTGTTGAAGCAGTGATTGAGAAAAATGAGAAGAGCAGTTTGTTCCCTAAAATAGAGCGCCGTTAGAGGCTCATTCCTTAGACAGGCGTGCATAGTTTGCCGGAAAAATGCCGGGAACTGTTCTGGTCTCTTCTCAAAAATTGGCCATACTTCGACCCGTTCGCGAAATTTCTCATTGACCATCACAACAATGGACATCATATGAGCATGGGAAGATTCTCCTTCCTTAAAATTAGGCCAGAGGTAGTTCTCAAGGTACTGGCTGAACTCCAGCATCATCACTCGCCGGACGGAGTGCTTGGAATCGGCAATTTCCTTCGCGTAAATGTTGTCAATCACTTGCGGATCGAAAGGAAGGTGGTCCGCACTCGTTTCCGGTGACCAGTACGTGGAAGCAAGCTGGAGTGAAATAGATTTTGAGATTTCAATGTAAATAAGATAGAGCCAACTTACCTGAGAAATTATGTCGGCATTTATCTGCGATAATGTGACTATCGGAATTTTGTGCTTAACCACGTTCTCCTCAGACATGATTTCTTGTTGCTGTTTAAACTGTTTGCACAAAAATTAGTAAATTATTTCCTCTGTAAACGAGAAAAATAAGGATAAAACGCTTCTGAGCACCACACTGCCGGTTCTGTATTCAAGAATTGTCAGAATTGTTTTGACATTTCACAAACTGTTCTACAAATTTTTCGTTCAAAATCTAACCGAAAAGG
Source organism: Dysmachus trigonus (assembly GCA_949715965.1). NCBI lineage: Eukaryota > Metazoa > Arthropoda > Insecta > Diptera > Asilidae > Dysmachus > Dysmachus trigonus. The sequence continues at coordinate 17,423,291 of OX454320.1, forward strand.
AATTTCGTGGTGCCATATTTAATGTTGTTATTTAAACAGAAATAAACAATTTATTTTATTTTTAAGAAACATTTGGTTAATTAAGAGATATAAACAAACTTAATTGAAGTTTAGTAATTTTTATAATATGATTTGAAGCAAATCGGTTAATTAAATGAATGATTTATGAAATGTTGATCATCTTAAAATATACAGACCTATAAGCTTACTTTGTGGCTGAGGAAAGATCTTGGAAAAAGTTGTAAAGGAACAATTATGTACCTATCTAAATGCTATTATATCCTAGCTTGCGAGCATGACAATAAATCTAGATTCTTGCACCAAGAATCAAAGGAAATGGTATTGCTTGTTATAGAAAAAGCGTTAGATAATAGGTTTGTTCGTTGACTCGAAAACCTGTGGAACCCCAGGGCGTCCTGGTGCGCCCTGAGAGCTGTCAAAAAACATGGGGCGCCCCAGTGCTTGCCAGTTAAACGAACAGCTTATTAAAAAGGAGAACTGTCATCTGGCCTTTTGAACAACAATTATAAAATAAAATTACTACTTTTTCATAATGTTCACATCGAAATTCTAAAATTAAGTTCTTGTGCCCGCAACAAGAGTTAATTCCACTTTAAATACCGTATCTGTTAACAATTAAACTGATATCCGTCATTAACCCTGAGTTTTTATCTGGGGTAAAACCAGGGCGCACCAGGGCGCCCCAGGTTTCTCAAAAAACACAGAACTGGCATTTGACGTTTAAAAACCAGTGCAACTAGGGCGCACTGGGGTGCCACAGGATTGTCAACGAACAGACCTAATGTTTGCAATAATTCACTCCTTGCGAAAATGATTACATGCAGTTTCCTCCTAGTTTAATAGGAATGGTTACAAGCTTTCTACAAAATCGGAAATATATAATTCAAAAGTAGGTTCTGAAACATTAACGTTATATTTAAATGCTCAGGAGTTCCTCAAGGCTCCGTGTTAGGTCCTATTTTTTTTACAATATTTACATGTGATTTTACCAAGATCCCATGCAACAACAAATATGAAGTATACCTACAGCTTCAACATACAAAAAAAAACCTTCAAAATACTTTAGAAATCATAAAATAATATATATTATAAAAAATAGGAAATTAAAATAAATGCTGAGAAGTTTACAATAAAAAGAAAAGCATTTTTTCTTCTAGATACAAATTTAAATTTTAACCAAACGAAACACCATGTGTTTATTTGGAGAAAAAGCTTACACTAAAACAGAATATAACGGAGGCATTAGCAAAGTAATCAAATTGCTATACCCTTTAATTAACGGAAACTCCAGTCTCAATATCGAAAATAAAATAATCTATACTTTATAAAGCAATACATCAAGCAATCATACTATCCCGATTGGTTCAACTGCGGAAAGACGCACATAAACAAGCTCCAGATCATACAAGATAAAATTTTAAAGATAGTTTGCACTAAGAGAATTAAAATACATATACACTCCACCAGAGTGGAATCTCATCAACGGCATTGAAACTAGCCATTAAAATATTTGATGAATGTAATAGATGTAAAAACCTAATAATTAAAAAGTTGAAAATGAAGAATGAACTAGGGATAATACTAGGTTTATGAATATTAGAGTACGTTATAATAAGTTATGATTAGTTAAAAATTATGCACAAATAGAATTTTACTCGCCCCTCGACTATACGAAGTAAGGCATCAAAGTTGTAAGGATTAAATAGTCATCAACTAAACGACCATCTGAATCGATTCCAGGTAACCGACTTCCCACTGTGTCCAGACTGCAATGCTTATGAGACCGTCGATCACCCACTTTTCTCGTGCCCCAGACTAGCAGGCAGTAGGAGTGTGCTAACGTCGACCCTCCGGGCTCAAGGTTTTCGGCCCCCCTTTAATATCAGATACATCATGGCCTCCACCACGTCGGCAGACATAGCTAGTGCGATCCACAACCTTCTCTCCCTAGGAAATAACAATATTTAAAAATATAATGTAATGCTCTAACCAACTATAGTCCCCCTGCCCCATTTTGGGTAACAAAAGGCATCAAAAAAAAAAAATTAATAAAAAAAAAAAAAAAAACAATAGTCATAAGACGAATCTCTATTATTTATTATTATTATTATTATTATTAGAGAATCGTTACGGTACTCTTAAAGGGGTGCAGATGACAGTGGCATGCATATATGCGAAAAGCCACCTCCCACCCACCAAAAGGACCTCGTGGCGAAAAGATCTATTTGATCTTGAGGTCTACTGATTCCGAAGCAATCAAATAATAGGTTATCAGAATAATAATAATTTTGCGTAATATTATCGCGCCCGAAATCCCACCACCCACCCACCAAAATCACCCGATGTCTCATCCGCTTCCCTTTAGCAAAAGACAGAATCCTACCTTCCCGCCACGCCCTATAACCTGGCAGATTCCATACAATTACTTAAAGGGGTGCAGATGACAATGGCATGCATATATGCGAAAAGCCACCTCCCACCCACCAAAAGGACCTCGTGGCGAAAAGATCTATTTGATCTTGAGGTCTACTGAGCCCGAAGCAATCAAATAATAGATTATCAGAATAATAATAATTTTGCGTAATATTATCGCGCCTGAAATCCCACCACCCACCCACCAAAAGGACCTCGTGGCGGAAAGATCTATTTGATCTTGAGGTCTACTGATTCTGAAGCAATAAAATAATTGATTAGTAGAATAATAATAATTTTGCGTAACATTATCGCGCCCGAAATCCCACCACCCACCCACCAAAAGGACCTCGTGGCGAAAAGATCTATTTGATCTTGAGGTCTAATGATTCTGAAGCAATAAAATAATTGATTAGTAGAATAATAATAATTTTGCGTAATATTATCGCGGCCGAAATCCCACCACCCGCCCACCAAAAGGACCTCGTGGCGAAAAGATCTATTTGATCTTGAGGTCTACTGATTCTGAAGCAATCAAATAATTGATTAGTAGAATAATAATAATTTTGCGTAACATTATCGCGCCCGAAATCCCACCACCCACCCACCAAAAGGACCTCGCGGCGAAAAGATCTATTTGATCTTGAGGTCTACTGATTCTGAAGCAATAAAATAATTGATTAGTAGAATAATAATAATTTTGCGTAACATTATCGCGCCCGAAATCCCACCACCCACCCACCAAAAGGACCTCGTGGCGAAAAGATCTATTTGATCTTGAGGTCTACTGATTCTGAAGCAATAAAATAATTGATTAGTAGAATAATAATAATTTTGCGTAATATTATCGCGCCCGAAATCCCACCACCACCCACCAAAAGGACCTCGTGGCGAAAAGATCTATTTGATCTTGAGGTCTACTGATTCTGAAGCAATAAAATAATTGATTAGTACAATAATAATAATTTTGCGTAACATTATCGCGCCCGAAATCCCACCACCCACCCACCAAAAGGACCTCGCGGCGAAAAGATCTATTTGATCTTGAGGTCTACTGATTCTGAAGCAATAAAATAATTGATTAGTAGAATAATAATAATTTTGCGTAACATTATCGCGCCCGAAATCCCACCACCTACCCACCAAAAGGACCTTGTGGCGAAAAGATCTATTTGATCTTGAGGTCTACTGATTCTGAAGCAATAAAACAATTGATTAGTAGAATAATAATAATTTTGCGTAATATTATCGCGCCCGAAATCCCACCACCCACCCACCAAAAGGACCTCGTGGCGAAAGGATCTATTTGATCTTGAGGTCTACTGATTCTGAAGCAATAAAATAATTGATTAGTAGAATAATAATAATTTTGCGTAATATTATCGCGCCCGAAATCCCACCACCCACCCACCAAAATCACCCGATGTCTCATCCGCTTCCCTTTAGCAAAAGACAGAATCCTACCTTCCCGCCACGCCCTATAACCTGGCAGATTCCATACAATTACTTAAAGGGGTGCAGATGACAGTGGCATGCATATATGCGAAAAGCCACCTCCCACCCACCAAAAGAACCTCGTGGCGAAAAGGTCTATTTGATCTTGAGGTCTACTGAGCCCGAAGCAATCAAATAATAGATTATCAGAATAATAATAATTTTGCGTAATATTATCGCGCCCGAAATCCCACCACCCACCCACCAAAAGGACCTCGTGGCGAAAAGATCAATTTGATCTTGAGGTCTACTGATTCTGAAGCAATCAAATAATTGATTATTAGAATAATAATAATTTTGCGTAATATTATCACGCCCGAAATCCCACCACCCACCCACCAAAATCACCCGATGTCTCATCCGCTTCCCTTTAGCAAAAGACAGAATCCTACCTTCCCGCCACGCCCTATAACCTGGCAGATTCCATACAATTACTTAAAGGGGTGCAGATGACAGTGGCATGCATATATGCGAAAAGCCACCTCCCACCCACCAAAAGAACCTCGTGGCGAAAAGGTCTATTTGATCTTGAGGTCTACTGAGCCCGAAGCAATCAAATAATAGATTATCAGAATAATAATAATTTTGCGTAATATTATCGCGCCCGAAATCCCACCACCCACCCACCAAAAGGACCTCGTGGCGAAAAGATCAATTTGATCTTGAGGTCTACTGATTCTGAAGCAATCAAATAATTGATTATTAGAATAATAATAATTTTGCGTAATATTATCGCGCCCGAAATCCCACCACCCACCCACCAAAATCACCCGATGTCTCATCCGCTTCCCTTTAGCAAAAGACAGAATCCTACCTTCCCGCCACGCCCTATAACCTGGCAGATTCCATACAATTACTTAAAGGGGTGCAGATGACAGTGGCATGCATATATGCGAAAAGCCACCTCCCACCCACCAAAAGAACCTCGTGGCGAAAAGGTCTATTTGATCTTGAGGTCTACTGAGCCCGAAGCAATCAAATAATAGATTATCAGAATAATAATAATTTTGCGTAATATTATCGCGCCCGAAATCCCACCACCCACCCACCAAAAGGACCTCGTGGCGAAAAGATCTATTTGATCTTGAGGTCTACTGATTTTGAAGCAATAAAATAATTGATTAGTAGAATAATAATAATTTTGCGTAATATTATCGCGCCCGAAATTCCACCACCCACCCACCAAAAGGAGCTCGTGGCGAAAAGATCTATTTGATCTTGAGGTCTACTGATTCTGAAGCAATAAAATAATTGATTAGTAGAATAATAATAATTTTGCGTAATATTATCGCGCCCGAAATCCCACCACCCACCCACCAAAATCACCCGATGTCTCATCCGCTTCCCTTTAGCAAAAGACAGAATCCTACCTTCCCGCCACGCCCTATAACCTGGCAGATTCCATACAATTACTTAAAGGGGTGCAGATGACAGTGGCATGCATATATGCGAAAAGCCACCTCCCACCCACCAAAAGGACCTCGTGGCGAAAAGATCTATTTGATCTTGAGGTCTACTGATTCTGAAGCAATAAAACAATTGATTAGTAGAATAATAATAATTTTGCGTAATATTATCGCGCCCGAAATCCCACCACCCACCCACCAAAAGGACCTCGTGGCGAAAAGATCTATTTGATCTTGAGGTCTATTGATTCTGAAGCAATAAAATAATTGATTAGTAGAATAATAATAATTTTGCGTAATATTATCGCGCCCGAAATCCCACCACCCACCCACCAAAATCACCCGATGTCTCATCCGCTTCCCTTTAGCAAAAGACAGAATCCTACCTTCCCGCCACGCCCTATAACCTGGCAGATTCCATACAATTACTTAAAGGGGTGCAGATGACAGTGGCATGCATATATGCGAAAAGCCACCTCCCACCCACCAAAAGGACCTCGTGGCGAAAAGATCTATTTGATCTTGAGGTCTACTGAGCCTGAAGCAATCAAATAATAGATTATCAGAATAATAATAATTTTGCGTAATATTATCGCGCCCGAAATCCCACCACCCACCCACCAAAAGGACCTCGTGGCGAAAAGATCTATTTGATCTTGAGGTCTACTGATTCTGAAGCAATAAAATAATTGATTAGTAGAATAATAATAATTTTGCGTAATATTATCGCGCCCGAAATCCCACCACCCACCCACCAAAAGGATCTCGTGGCGAAAAGATCTATTTGATCTTGAGGTCTACTGATTCTGAAGCAATAAAATAATTGATTAGTAGAATAATAATAATTTTGCGTAATATTATCGCGCCCGAAATCCCACCACCCACCCACCAAAAGGACCTCGTGGCGAAAAGATCTATTTGATCTTGAGGTCTACTGATTCTGAAGCAATAAAATAATTGATTAGTAGAATAATAATAATTTTGCGTAATATTATCGCGCCCGAAATCCCACCACCCACAAACCAAAAGGACCTCGTGGCGAAAAGATCTATTTGATCTTGAGGTCTACTGAGCCCGAAGCAATCAAATAATAGATTATCAGAATAATAATAATTTTGCGTAATATTATCGCGCCCGAAATCCCACCACCCACCCACCAAAAGGACCTCGTGGCGAAAAGATCTATTTGATCTTGAGGTCTACTGATTCTGAAGCAATAAAATAATTGATTAGTAGAATAATAATAATTTTGCGTAACATTATCGCGCCCGAAATCCCACCACCCGCCCACCAAAAGGACCTCGTGGCGAAAAGATCTATTTGATCTTGAGGTCTACTGATTCTGAAGCAATAAAATAATTGATTAGTAGAATAATAATAATTTTGCGTAACATTATCGCGCCCGAAATCCCACCACCCACCCACCAAAAGGACCTCGTGGCGAAAAGATCTATTTGATCTTGAGGTCTACTGATTCTGAAGCAATAAAATAATTGATTAGTAGAATAATAATAATTTTGCGTAACATTATCGCGCCCGAAATCCCACCACCCGCCCACCAAAAGGACCTCGTGGCGAAAATATCTATTTGATCTTGAGGTCTACTGATTCTGAAGCAATAAAATAATTGATTAGTAGAATAATAATAATTTTGCGTAACATTATCGCGCCCGAAATCCCACCACCCACCCACCAAAAGGACCTCGCGGCGAAAAGATCTATTTGATCTTGAGGTCTACTGATTCTGAAGCAATAAAATAATTGATTAGTAGAATAATAATAATTTTGCGTAACATTATCGCGCCCGAAATCCCACCACCCACCCACCAAAAGGACCTCGCGGCGAAAAGATCTATTTGATCTTGAGGTCTACTGATTCTGAAGCAATAAAATAATTGATTAGTAGAATAATAATAATTTTGCGTAACATTATCGCGCCCGAAATCCCACCACCCACCCACCAAAAGGACCTCGTGGCGAAAAGATCTATTTGATCTTGAGGTCTACTGATTCTGAAGCAATAAAATAATTGATTAGTAGAATAATAATAATTTTGCGTAACATTATCGCGCCCGAAATCCCACCACCCGCCCACCAAAAGGACCTCGTGGCGAAAAGATCTATTTGATCTTGAGGTCTACTGATTCTGAAGCAATAAAATAATTGATTAGTAGAATAATAATAATTTTGCGTAACATTATCGCGCCCGAAATCCCACCACCCACAAACCAAAAGGACCTCGTGGCGAAAAGATCTATTTGATCTTGAGGTCTACTGAGCCCGAAGCAATCAAATAATAGATTATCAGAATAATAATAATTTTGCGTAATATTATCGCGCCCGAAATCCCACCACCCAACCACCAAAAGGACGTCGTGGCGAAAAGATCTATTTGATCTTGCGGTCTACTGAGCCCGAAGCAATCAAATAATAGATTATCAGAATAATAATAATTTTGCGTAATATTATCGCGCCCGAAATCCCACCACCCACCCACCAAAAGGACCTCGTGGCGAAAAGATCTATTTGATCTTGAGGTCTACTGATTCTGAAGCAATAAAATAATTGATTAGTAGAATAATAATAATTTTGCGTAATATTATCGCGCCCGAAATCCCACCACCCACCCACCAAAAGGACCTCGTGGCGAAAAGATCTATTTGATCTTGAGGTCTACTGATTCTGAAGCAATAAAATAATTGATTAGTAGAATAATAATAATTTTGCGTAACATTATCGCGCCCGAAATCCCACCACCCGCCCACCAAAAGGACCTCGTGGCGAAAAGATCTATTTGATCTTGAGGTCTACTGATTCTGAAGCAATAAAATAATTGATTAGTAGAATAATAATAATTTTGCGTAACATTATCGCGCCCGAAATCCCACCACCCACCCACCAAAAGGACCTCGTGGCGAAAAGATCTATTTGATCTTGAGGTCTACTGATTCTGAAGCAATAAAATAATTGATTAGTAGAATAATAATAATTTTGCGTAACATTATCGCGCCCGAAATCCCACCACCCGCCCACCAAAAGGACCTCGTGGCGAAAATATCTATTTGATCTTGAGGTCTACTGATTCTGAAGCAATAAAATAATTGATTAGTAGAATAATAATAATTTTGCGTAACATTATCGCGCCCGAAATCCCACCACCCACCCACCAAAAGGACCTCGCGGCGAAAAGATCTATTTGATCTTGAGGTCTACTGATTCTGAAGCAATAAAATAATTGATTAGTAGAATAATAATAATTTTGCGTAACATTATCGCGCCCGAAATCCCACCACCCACCCACCAAAAGGACCTCGCGGCGAAAAGATCTATTTGATCTTGAGGTCTACTGATTCTGAAGCAATAAAATAATTGATTAGTAGAATAATAATAATTTTGCGTAACATTATCGCGCCCGAAATCCCACCACCCACCCACCAAAAGGACCTCGTGGCGAAAAGATCTATTTGATCTTGAGGTCTACTGATTCTGAAGCAATAAAATAATTGATTAGTAGAATAACAATAATTTTGCGTAACATTATCGCGCCCGAAATCCCACCACCCGCCCACCAAAAGGACCTCGTGGCGAAAAGATCTATTTGATCTTGAGGTCTACTGATTCTGAAGCAATAAAATAATTGATTAGTAGAATAATAATAATTTTGCGTAACATTATCGCGCCCGAAATCCCACCACCCACCCACCAAAAGGACCTCGTGTCGAAAAGATCTATTTGATCTTGAGGTCTACTGATTCTGAAGCAATAAAATAATTGATTAGTAGAATAATAATAATTTTGCGTAACATTATCGCGCCCGAAATCCCACCACCCGCCCACCAAAAGGACCTCGTGGCGAAAAGATCTATTTGATCTTGAGGTCTACTGATTCTGAAGCAATAAAATAATTGATTAGTAGAATAATAATAATTTTGCGTAACATTATCGCGCCCGAAATCCCACCACCCACCCACCAAAAGGACCTCGCGGCGAAAAGATCTATTTGATCTTGAGGTCTACTGATTCTGAAGCAATAAAATAATTGATTAGTAGAATAATAATAATTTTGCGTAACATTATCGCGCCCGAAATCCCACCACCCACCCACCAAAAGGACCTCGCGGCGAAAAGATCTATTTGATCTTGAGGTCTACTGATTCTGAAGCAATAAAATAATTGATTAGTAGAATAATAATAATTTTGCGTAACATTATCGCGCCCGAAATCCCACCACCCACCCACCAAAAGGACCTCGTGGCGAAAAGATCTATTTGATCTTGAGGTCTACTGATTCTGAAGCAATAAAATAATTGATTAGTAGAATAATAATAATTTTGCGTAATATTATCGCGCCCGAAATCCCACCACCCACCCACCAAAAGGACCTCGTGGCGAAAAGATCTATTTGATCTTGAGGTCTACTGATTCTGAAGCAATAAAATAATTGTTTAGTAGAGTAATAATAATTTTGCGTAACATTATCGCGCCCGAAATCCCACCACCCACCCACCAAAAGGACCTCGTGGCGAAAAGATCTATTTGATCTTGAGGTCTACTGATTCTGAAGCAATAAAATAATTGATTAGTAGAGTAATAATAATTTTGAGTAACATTATCGCGCCCGAAATCCCACCACCCACCCACCAAAAGGACCTCGTGGCGAAAAGATCTATTTGATCTTGAGGTCTACTGATTCTGAAGCAATAAAATAATTGATTAGTAGAATAATAATAATTTTGCGTAATATTATCGCGCCCGAAATCCCACCATCCACCCACCAAAATCACCCGATGTCTCATCCGCTTCCCTTTAGCAAAAGACAGAATCCTACCTTCCCGCCACGCCCTATAACCTGGCAGATTCCATACAATTACTTAAAGGGGTGCAGATGACAGTGGCATGCATATATGCGAAAAGCCACCTCCCACCCACCAAAAGGACCTCGTGGCGAAAAGATCTATTTGATCTTGAGGTCTACTGAGCCCGAAGCAATCAAATAATAGATTATCAGAATAATAATAATTTTGCGTAATATTATCGCGCCCGAAATCCCACCACCCACCCACCAAAAGGACCTCGTGGCGAAAAGATCTATTTGATCTTGAGGTCTACTGATTCTGAAGCAATAAAATAATTGATTAGTAGAATAATAATAATTTTGCGTAATATTATCGCGCCCGAAATCCCACCACCCACCCACCAAAAGGACCTCGTGGCGAAAAGATCTATTTGATCTTGAGGTCTACTGATTCTGAAGCAATAAAATAATTGATTAGTAGAATAATAATAATTTTGCGTAATATTATCGCGCCCGAAATCCCACCACCCACCCACCAAAAGGACCTCGTGGCGAAAAGATCTATTTGATCTTGAGGTCTACTGATTCTGAAGCAATAAAATAATTGATTAGTAGAATAATAATAATTTTGCGTAATATTATCGCGCCCGAAATCCCACCACCCACCCACCAAAAGGACCTCGTGGCGAAAAGATCTATTTGATCTTGAGGTCTACTGATTCTGAAGCAATAAAATAATTGATTAGTAGAATAATAATAATTTTGCGTAATATTATCGCGCCCGAAATCCCACCACCCACCCACCAAAATCACCCGATGTCTCATCCGCTTCCCTTTAGCAAAAGACAGAATCCTACCTTCCCGCCACGCCCTATAACCTGGCAGATTCCATACAATTACTTAAAGGGGTGCAGATGACAGTGGCATGCATATATGCGAAAAGCCAACTCCCACCCACCAAAAGGACCTCGTGGCGAAAAGATCTATTTGATCTTGAGGTCTACTGAGCCCGAAGCAATCAAATAATAGATTATCAGAATAATAATAATTTTGCGTAATATTATCGCGCCCGAAATCCCACCACCCACCCACCAAAAGGACCTCGTGGCGAAAAGATCTATTTGATCTTGAGGTCTACTGATTCTGAAGCAATAAAACAATTGATTAGTAGAATAATAATAATTTTGCGTATATTATCGCGCCCAAAATCCCACCACCCACCCACCAAAAGGACCTCGTGGCGAAAAGATCTATTTGATCTTGAGGTCTATTGATTCTGAAGTAATAAAATAATTGATTAGTAGAATAATAATAATTTTGCGTAATATTATCGCGCCCGAAATCCCACCACCCACCCACCAAAATCACCCGATGTCTCATCCGCTTCCCTTTAGCAAAAGACAGAATCCTACCTTCCCGCCACGCCCTATAACCTGGCAGATTCCATACAATTACTTAAAGGGGTGCAGATGACAGTGGCATGCATATATGCGAAAAGCCACCTCCCACCCACCAAAAGGACCTCGTGGCGAAAAGATCTATTTGATCTTGAGGTCTACTGAGCCCGAAGCAATCAAATAATAGATTATCAGAATAATAATAATTTTGCGTATATTATCGCGCCCAAAATCCCACCACCCACCCACCAAAAGGACCTCGTGGCGAAAAGATCTATTTGATCTTGAGGTCTACTGATTCTGAAGCAATAAAATAATTGATTAGTAGAATAATAATAATTTTGCGTAATATTATCGCGCCCGAAATCCCACCACCCACCCACCAAAATCACCCGATGTCTCATCCGCTTCCCTTTAGCAAAAGACAGAATCCTACCTTCCCGCCACGCCCTATAACCTGGCAGATTCCATACAATTACTTAAAGGGGTGCAGATGACAGTGGCATGCATATATGCGAAAAGCCACCTCCCACCCACCAAAAGGACCTCGTGGCGAAAAGATCTATTTGATCTTGAGGTCTACTGAGCCCGAAGCAATCAAATAATAGATTATCAGAATAATAATAATTTTGCGTAATATTATCGCGCCCGAAATCCCACCACCCACCCACCAAAAGGACCTCGTGGCGAAAAGATCTATTTGATCTTGAGGTCTACTGATTCTGAAGCAATAAAATAATTGATTAGTAGAATAATAATAATTTTGCGTAATATTATCGCGCCCGAAATCCCACCACCCACCCACCAAAAGGACCTCGTGGCGAAAAGATCTATTTGATCTTGAGGTCTACTGATTCTGAAGCAGTAAAATAATTGATTAGTAGAATAATAATAATTTTGCGTAATATTATCGCGCCCGAAATCCCACCACCCACCCACCAAAAGGACCTCGTGGCGAAAAGATCTATTTGATCTTGAGGTCTACTGATTCTGAAGCAATAAAACAATTGATTAGTAGAATAATAATAATTTTGCGTAATATTATCGCGCCCGAAATCCCACCACCCACCCACCAAAAGGACCTCGTGGCGAAAAGATCAATTTGATCTTGAGGTCTACTGATTCTGAAGCAATCAAATAATTGATTATTAGAATAATAATAATTTTGCGTAATATTATCGCGCCCGAAATCCCACCACCCACCCACCAAAATCACCCGATGTCTCATCCGCTTCCCTTTAGCAAAAGACAGAATCCTACCTTCCCGCCACGCCCTATAACCTGGCAGATTCCATACAATTACTTAAAGGGGTGCAGATGACAGTGGCATGCATATATGCGAAAAGCCACCTCCCACCCACCAAAAGGACCTCGTGGCGAAAAGATCTATTTGATCTTGAGGTCTACTGAGCCCGAAGCAATCAAATAATAGATTGTCAGAATAATAATAATTTTGCGTAATATTATCGCGCCCGAAATCCCACCACCCACCCACCAAAAGGACCTCGTGGCGAAAAGATCTATTTGATCTTGAGGTCTACTGATTCTGAAGCAATAAAACAATTGATTAGTAGAATAATAATAATTTTGCGTAATATTATCGCGCCCGAAATCCCACCACCCACCCACCAAAAGGACTTCGTGGCGAAAAGATCTATTTGATCTTGAGGTCTACTGATTCTGAAGCAATAAAATAATTGATTAGTAGAATAATAATAATTTTGTGTAATATTATCACGCCCGAAATCCCACCACCCACCCACCAAAAGGACCTCGTGGCGGAAAGATCTATTTGATCTTGAGGTCTACTGATTCTGAAGCAATAAAATAATTGATTAGTAGAATAATAATAATTTTGCGTAATATTATCGCGCCCGAAATCCCACCACCCACCCACCAAAATCACCCGATGTCTCATCTGCTTCCCTTCCCTTCCCTTTAGCAAAAGACAGAATCCTACCTTCCCGCCACGCCCTATAACCTGGCAGATTCCATACAATTACTTAAAGGGGTGCAGATGACAGTGGCATGCATATATGCGAAAAGCCACCTCCCACCCACCAAAAGGACCTCGTGGCGAAAAGATCTATTTGATCTTGAGGTCTACTGATTCTGAAGCAATAAAATAATTGATTAGTAGAATAATAATAATTTTGCGTAATATTATCGCGCCCGAAATCCCACCACCCACCCACCAAAAGGACCTCGTGGCGAAAAGATCTATTTGATCTTGAGGTCTACTGATTCTGAAGCAATAAAATAATTGATTAGTAGAATAATAATAATTTTGCGTAATATTATCGCGCCCGAAATCCCACCACCCACCCACCAAAAGGACCTCGTGGCGAAAAGATCTATTTGATCTTGAGGTCTACTGATTCTGAAGCAGTAAAATAATTGATTAGTAGAATAATAATAATTTTGCGTAATATTATCGCGCCCGAAATCCCACCACCCACCCACCAAAAGGACCTCGTGGCGAAAAGATCTATTTGATCTTGAGGTCTACTGATTTTGAAGCAATAAAATAATTGATTAGTAGAATAATAATAATTTTGCGTAATATTATCGCGCCCGAAATCCCACCACCCACCCACCAAAAGGACCTCGTGGCGAAAAGATCTATTTGATCTTGAGGTCTACTGATTCTGAAGCAGTAAAATAATTGATTAGTAGAATAATAATAATTTTGCGTAATATTATCGCGCCCGAAATCCCACCACCCACCCACCAAAAGGACCTCGTGGCGAAAAGATCTATTTGATCTTGAGGTCTACTGATTCTGAAGCAGTAAAATAATTGATTAGTAGAATAATAATAATTTTGCGTAATATTATCGCGCCCGAAATCCCACCACCCACCCACCAAAAGGACCTCGTGGCGAAAAGATCTATTTGATCTTGAGGTCTACTGATTTTGAAGCAATAAAATAATTGATTAGTAGAATAATAATAATTTTGCGTAATATTATCGCGCCCGAAATTCCACCACCCACCCACCAAAAGGAGCTCGTGGCGAAAAGATCTATTTGATCTTGAGGTCTACTGATTCTGAAGCAATAAAATAATTGATTAGTAGAATAATAATAATTTTGCGTAATATTATCGCGCCCGAAATCCCACCACCCACCCACCAAAATCACCCGATGTCTCATCCGCTTCCCTTTAGCAAAAGACAGAATCCTACCTTCCCGCCACGCCCTATAACCTGGCAGATTCCATACAATTACTTAAAGGGGTGCAGATGACAGTGGCATGCATATATGCGAAAAGCCACCTCCCACCCACCAAAAGGACCTCGTGGCGAAAAGATCTATTTGATCTTGAGGTCTACTGAGCCCGAAGCAATCAAATAATAGATTATCAGAATAATAATAATTTTGCGTAATATTATCGCGCCCGAAATCCCACCACCCACCCACCAAAAGGACCACGTGGCGAAAAGATCTATTTGATCTTGAGGTCTACTGATTCTGAAGCAATAAAACAATTGATTAGTAGAATAATAATAATTTTGCGTAATATTATCGCGCCCGAAATCCCACCACCCACCCACCAAAAGGACCTCGTGGCGAAAAGATCTATTTGATCTTGAGGTCTACTGATTCTGAAGCAATAAAATAATTGATTAGTAGAATAATAATAATTTTGCGTAATATTATCGCGCCCGAAATCCCACCACCCACCCACCAAAAGGACCTCGTGGCGAAAAGATCTATTTGATCTTGAGGTCTACTGATTCTGAAGCAATAAAATAATTGATTAGTAGAATAATAATAATTTTGCGTAACATTATCGCGCCCGAAATCACACCACCCACCCACCAAAAGGACCTTGTGGCGAAAAGATCTATTTGATCTTGAGGTCTACTGATTCTGAAGCAATAAAACAATTGATTAGTAGAATAATAATAATTTTGCGTAATATTATCGCGCCCGAAATCCCACCATCCACCCACCAAAAGGACCTCGTGGCGAAAGGATCTATTTGATCTTGAGGTCTACTGATTCTGAAGCAATAAAATAATTGATTAGTAGAATAATAATAATTTTGCGTAATATTATCGCGCCCGAAATCCCACCACCCACCCACCAAAATCACCCGATGTCTCATCCGCTTCCCTTTAGCAAAAGACAGAATCCTACCTTCCCGCCACGCCCTATAACCTGGCAGATTCCATACAATTACTTAAAGGGGTGCAGATGACAGTGGCATGCATATATGCGAAAAGCCACCTCCCACCCACCAAAAGGACCTCGTGGCGAAAAGATCTATTTGATCTTGAGGTCTACTGAGCCCGAAGCAATCAAATAATAGATTATCAGAATAATAATAATTTTGCGTAATATTATCGCGCCCGAAATCCCACCACCCACCCACCAAAAGGACCTCGTGGCGAAAAGATCTATTTGATCTTGAGGTCTATTGAGCCCGAAGCAATCAAATAATCGATTATTAGAATAATAATAATTTTGCGTAATATTATCGCGCCCGAAATCCCACCACCCACCCACCAAAAGGACCTCGTGGCGAAAAGATCTATTTGATCTTGAGGTCTACTGATTCCGAAGCAATAAAATAATTGATTAGTAGAATAATAATAATTTTGCGTAATATTATCGCGC
Source organism: Dysmachus trigonus (assembly GCA_949715965.1). Lineage (NCBI taxonomy): Eukaryota > Metazoa > Arthropoda > Insecta > Diptera > Asilidae > Dysmachus > Dysmachus trigonus. Next base: position 17,439,440 of record OX454320.1, read on the forward strand.
CCGAAATCCCACCACCCACCCACCAAAAGGACCTCGTGGCGAAAAGATCTATTTGATCTTGAGGTCTACTGATTCTGAAGCAATAAAATAATTGATTAGTAGAATAATAATAATTTTGCGTAACATTATCGCGCCCGAAATCCCACCACCCACCCACCAAAAGGACCTTGTGGCGAAAAGATCTATTTGATCTTGAGGTCTACTGATTCTGAAGCAATAAAACAATTGATTAGTAGAATAATAATAATTTTGCGTAATATTATCGCGCCCGAAATCCCACCATCCACCCACCAAAAGGACCTCGTGGCGAAAGGATCTATTTGATCTTGAGGTCTACTGATTCTGAAGCAATAAAATAATTGATTAGTAGAATAATAATAATTTTGCGTAATATTATCGCGCCCGAAATCCCACCACCCACCCACCAAAATCACCCGATGTCTCATCCGCTTCCCTTTAGCAAAAGACAGAATCCTACCTTCCCGCCACGCCCTATAACCTGGCAGATTCCATACAATTACTTAAAGGGGTGCAGATGACAGTGGCATGCATATATGCGAAAAGCCACCTCCCACCCACCAAAAGGACCTCGTGGCGAAAAGATCTATTTGATCTTGAGGTCTACTGATTCTGAAGCAATAAAACAATTGATTAGTAGAATAATAATAATTTTGCGTAATATTATCGCGCCCGAAATCCCACCACCCACCCACCAAAAGGACCTCGTGGCGAAAAGATCTATTTGATCTTGAGGTCTATTGATTCTGAAGCAATAAAATAATTGATTAGTAGAATAATAATAATTTTGCGTAATATTATCGCGCCCGAAATCCCACCACCCACCCACCAAAATCACCCGATGTCTCATCCGCTTCCCTTTAGCAAAAGACAGAATCCTACCTTCCCGCCACGCCCTATAACCTGGCAGATTCCATACAATTACTTAAAGGGGTGCAGATGACAGTGGCATGCATATATGCGAAAAGCCACCTCCCACCCACCAAAAGGACCTCGTGGCGAAAAGATCTATTTGATCTTGAGGTCTACTGAGCCCGAAGCAATCAAATAATAGATTATCAGAATAATAATAATTTTGCGTAATATTATCGCGCCCGAAATCCCACCACCCACCCACCAAAAGGACCTCGTGGCGAAAAGATCTATTTGATCTTGAGGTCTACTGATTCTGAAGCAATAAAATAATTGATTAGTAGAATAATAATAATTTTGCGTAATATTATCGCGCCCGAAATCCCACCACCCACCCACCAAAAGGACCTCGTGGCGAAAAGATCTATTTGATCTTGAGGTCTACTGATTCTGAAGCAATAAAATAATTGATTAGTAGAATAATAATAATTTTGCGTAATATTATCGCGCCCGAAATCCCACCACCCACCCACCAAAAGGACCTCGTGGCGAAAAGATCTATTTGATCTTAAGGTCTACTGATTCTGAAGCAATAAAATAATTGATTAGTAGAATAATAATAATTTTGCGTAATATTATCGCGCCCGAAATCCCACCACCCACAAACCAAAAGGACCTCGTGGCGAAAAGATCTATTTGATCTTGAGGTCTACTGAGCCCGAAGCAATCAAATAATAGATTATCAGAATAATAATAATTTTGCGTAATATTATCGCGCCCGAAATCCCACCACCCAACCACCAAAAGGACCTCGTGGCGAAAAGATCTATTTGATCTTGAGTTCTACTGATTCTGAAGCAATAAAATAATTGATTAGTAGAATAATAATAATTTTGCGTAATATTATCGCGCCCGAAATCCCACCACCCACCCATCAAAAGGACCTCGTGGCGAAAAGATCTATTTGATCTTGAGGTCTACTGAGCCCGAAGCAATCAAATAATCGATTATTAGAATAATAATAATTTTGCGTAATATTATCACACCCGAAATCCCACCACCCACCCACCAAAAGGACCTCGTGGCGAAAAGATCTATTTGATCTTGAGGTCTACTGATTCCGAAGCAATAAAATAATTGATTAGTAGAATAATAATAATTTTGCGTAATATTATCGCGCCCGAAATCCCACCACCCACCCACCAAAAGGACCTCGTGGCGAAAAGATCTATTTGATCTTGAGGTCTACTGATTCTGAAGCAATAAAATAATTGATTAGTAGAATAATAATAATTTTGCGTAATATTATCGCGCCCGAAATCCCACCACCCACCCACCAAAAGGACCTCGTGGCGAAAAGATCTATTTGATCTTGAGGTCTACTGATTCTGAAGCAATAAAATAATTGATTAGTAGAATAATAATAATTTTGCGTAATATTATCGCGCCAGAAATCCCACCACCCACCCACCAAAAGGACCTCGTGGCGAAAAGATCTATTTGATCTTGAGGTCTACTGATTCTGAAGCAATAAAATAATTGATTAGTAGAATAATAATAATTTTGCGTAATATTATCGCGCCCGAAATCCCACCACCCACCCACCAAAATCACCCGATGTCTCATCCGCTTCCCTTTAGCAAAAGACAGAATCCTACCTTCCCGCCACGCCCTATAACCTGGCAGATTCCATACAATTACTTAAAGGGGTACAGATGACAGTGGCATGCATATATGCGAAAAGCCACCTCCCACCCACCAAAAGGACCTCGTGGCGAAAAGATCTATTTGATCTTGAGTTCTACTGATTCCGAAGCAATGAAATAATAGATTATCAGAATAATAATAATTTTGCGTAATATTATCGCGCCCGAAATCCCACCACCCACCCACCAAAAAGACCTCATGGCGAAAAGATCTATTTGATCTTGAGGTCTACTGATTCCGAAGCAATCAAATAATCGATTATTAGAATAATAATAATTTTGCGTAATATTATCGCGCCCGAAATCCCACCACCCACCCACCAAAAAGACCTCGTGGCGACAAGATCTATTTGATCTTGAGGTCTACTGATTCTGAAGCAATCAAATAATCGATTATTAGAATAATAATAATTTTGCGTAATATTATCGCGCCCGAAATCCCACCACCCACCCACCAAAATCACCCGATGTCTCATCCGCTTCCCTTTAGCAAAAGACAGAATCCTACCTTCCCGCCACGCCCTATAACCTGGCAGATTCCATACAATTACTTAAAGGGGTGCAGATGACAGTGGCATGCATATATGCGAAAAGCCACCTCCCACCCACCAAAAGGACCTCGTGGCGAAAAGATCTATTTGATCTTGAGTTCTACTGATTCCGAGGCAATCAAATAATCGATTAGTATAATAATAATAATTTTGCGTAATATTATCGCGCCCGAAATCCCACCACCCACACACCAAAAGGACCTCGTGGCGAAAAAAAACGAATAAGTAATTTTATAAAGAAGACGACAAGCTAAAAGTAATTAATTTGCCAATAAAAACTTTCGCGTAAAGCGGTCTTTAATAATTTTAAAAATCGGGGCTGCGAAAAAAATTAATGACGGAAGACCCAATCGCTAGGTAGAGGTCTACCGGACCCAACGAAGATTCCATCAGGAAGACGCAATCGCTTGGTAGGAGTCTCCTGGATCCAATAAAGGTTAAGAGGACAGGAGACCCAATCGCTTAGTAGGGGTCCCCCGAAACCAATTAACAATTTTATTATGAAGAAATATTATTATGAACAAATTATATTATGAAGACATTTTATTATGGAAAAATTTTATTGAAAAAAATACATTTAAGGCGTACTCACAGGTTAGCAACTCACCCAATTCGGGTTAAAGTTACTGTTTGGTTCCTGTAATTGAAGAAAAAACCGAAGATAAGTATATAAATTAAAAGTAAATTTAAAAAACAAAATCTCATTGCCACAAGGAATGAATATGTTTAAAAAAAGTGCTAATAAAAAAGTTAGCTTACCTAAGCACAGGAACAGTGCTCACTGCTCAGTCTCCAATCTCAGTTCCTTATTGCAGTCCTCTTTCAGCATGTAAGGCACAAATCACGCACTCACATCTAACCGCATTAGATAAAAAGGCCACAGAACCGACGAATTCTGCTCAAACACTAAAAGGACCTCGCAGCGAAAAGATCAACTTGATCTTGAGGTCTACTGAGCCCAAAGCCATTAAACATAATCACTTTTCACGATAACGACTTCGTTTTTGATGAGTTTTTTATAAATAATACTAATAATTTTGACTAAGATTATCGCGCCCGAAAACCCACCACCCACCCACCAAAAGGACCTCGTGGCGAAAAGGTCTATTTGATCTTGAGGTCTACTGATTCTGAAGCAATGAAATAATAGATTATCAGAATAATAATAATTTTGCGTAATATTATCGCGCCCGAAATCCCACCACCCACCCACCAAAAAGACCTCATGGCGAAAAGATCTATTTGATCTTGAGGTCTACTGAGTAAAATAATTGATTATTAGAATAATAATAATTTTGCGTAATATTATCGCGCCCGAAATCCCACCACCCACCCACCAAAAGGACCTCGTGGCGAGAAGATCTATTTGATCTTGAGGTCTTCTGATTCTGAAGCAATAAAATAATCGATTATTAGAATAATAATAATTTTGCGTAATATTATCGCGCCCGAAATCCCACCACCCACACACCAAAAAGACTCGTGGCGAAAAAAAACGAATAAGTAATTTTATAAAGAAGACGACAAGCTAAAATTAATTAATTTGCCAATAAAAACTTTCGCGTAAAGCGGTCTTTAATAATTTTAAAAATCGGGGCTGCAAAAAAAATTAAGGACGGAAGACCCAATCGCTAGGTAGAGGTCTACTGGACCCAACGAAGATTCCATCAGGAAGACCCAATCGCTTGGTAGGAGTCTCCTGGATCCAGTAAAGGTTAAGAAGACAGGAGACCCAATCGCTTAGTAGGGGTCCCCCGAAACCAATTAACATTTTATTATGAAGAAATATTATTATGAACAAATTATATTATGAAGACATTTTATTGTGGAAAAATTTTATTGAAAAAAATACATTTAAGGCGTACTCACAGGTTAGCAACTCACCCAATTCGGGTTAAAGTTACTGTTTGGTTCCTGTAATTGAAGAAAAAACCGAAGATAAGTATATAAATTAAAAGTAAATTTAAAAAACAAAATCTCATTGCCACAAGGAATGAATATGTTTAAAAAAAGTGCTAATAAAAAAGTTAGCTTACCTAAGCACAGGAACAGTGCTCACTGCTCAGTCTCCAATCTCAGTTCCTTATTGCAGTCCTCTTTCAGCATGTAAGGCACAAATCACGCACTCGCATCTAACCGCATTAGATAAAAAGGCCACAGAACCGACGAATTCTGCTCAAACACTAAAAGGACCTCGCAGCGAAAAGATCAACTTGATCTTAAGGTCTACTGAGTCCGAAGCCATTAAACATAATCACTTTTCACGATAACGACTTCGTTTTTGATGAGTTTTTTATAAATAATACTAATAATTTTGACTAAGATTATCGCGCCCGAAAACCCACCACCCACCCACCAAAAGGACCTCGTGGCGAAAAGATCTATTTGATCTTGAGGTCTACTGATTCTGAAGCAATCAAATAATCGATTATTAGAATAATAATAATTTTGCGTAATATTATCGCGCCCGAAATCCCACCAGCCACCCACCAAAATCACCCGATGTCTCATCCGCTTCCCTTTAGCAAAAGACAGCATCCTACCTTCCCGCCACGCCCTATAACCTGGCAGATTCCATACAATTACTTAAAGGGGTGCAGATGACAGTGGCATGGATATATGCGAAAAGCCACCTCCCACCCACCAAAAGGACCTCGTGGCGAAAAGATCAATTTGATCATGAGGTCTACTGAGCCCGAAGCAATCAAATAATCGATTATTAGAATAATAATAATCTTGCGTAATATTATCGCGCCCGAAATCCCACCACCCAACCACCAAAAGGAATTCGTGGCGAAAAGATCTATTTGATCTTGAGGTCTACTGAGTAAAATAATTGATTATTAGAATAATAATAATTTTGCGTAATATTATCGCGCCCGAAATCCCACCACCCACCCACCAAAAGGACCTCGTGGCGAAAAGATCAATTTGATCTTGAAGTTTACTGATTCCGAAGCAATCAAATAATAGATTATCAGAATAATAATAATTTTGCGTAATATTATCGCGCCCGAAATCCCACCACCCACCCACCAAAATCACCCGATGTCTCATCCGCTTCCCTTTAGCAAAAGACAGAATCCTACCTTCCCGCCACGCCCTATAACCTGGCAGATTCCATACAATTACTTAAAGGGGTACAGATGACAGTGGCATGCATATATGCGAAAAGCCACCTCCCACCCACCAAAAGGACCTCGTGGCGAAAAGATCTATTTGATCTTGAGGTCTACTGAGCCCGAAGCAATCAAATAATAGATTATCAGAATAATAATAATTTTGCGTAATATTATCGCGCCCGAAATCCCACCACCCACCCACCAAAAGGACCTCGTGGCGAAAAGATCTATTTGATCTTGAGGTCTTATGATTCCGAAGCAATCAAATAATCGATTATTAGAATAATAATAATTTTGCGTAATATTATCGCGCCCGAAATCCCACCACCCACCCACCAAAAGGACCTCGTGGCGAAAAGATCTATTTGATCTTGAGGTCTACTGATTCTGAAGCAATAAAATAATTGATTAGTAGAATAATAATAATTTTGCGTAATATTATCGCGCCCGAAATCCCACCACCCACCCACCAAAAGAACCTCGTGGCGAAAAGATCTATTTGATCTTGAGGTCTACTGATTCTGAAGCAATAAAATAATTGATTAGTAGAATAATAATAATTTTGCGTAATATTATTGCGCCCGAAATCCCACCACCCACCCACCAAAAGGACCTCGTGGCGAAAAGATCAATTTGATCTTGAGGTCTACTGATTCTGAAGCAATAATAATAATTTTGCGTAATATTATCGCGCCCGAAATCCCACCACCCACACACCAAAAGGACTCGTGGCGAAAAAAAAACGAATAAGTAATTTTATAAAGAAGACGACAAGCTAAAATTAATTAATTTGCCAATAAAAACTTTCGCGTAAAGCGGTCTTTAATAATTTTAAAAATCGGGGCTGCAAAAAAAAATAAGGACGGAAGACCCAATCGCTAGGTAGAGGTCTACCGGACCCAACGAAGATTCCATCAGGAAGACCCAATCGCTTGGTAGGAGTCTCCTGGATCCAATAAAGGTTAAGAGGACAGGAGACCCAATCGCTTAGTAGGGGTCCCCCGAAACCAATTAACAATTTTATTATGAAGAAATATTATTATGAACAAATTATATTATGAAGACATTTTATTATGGAAAAATTTTATTGAAAAAAATACATTTAAGGCGTACTCACAGGTTAGCAACTCACCCAATTCGGGTTAAAGTTACTGTTTGGTTCCTGTAATTGAAGAAAAAACCGAAGATAAGTATATAAATTAAAAGTAAATTTAAAAAACAAAATCTCATTGCCACAAGGAATGAATATGTTTAAAAAAAGTGCTAATAAAAAAGTTAGCTTACCTAAGCACAGGAACAGTGCTCACTGCTCAGTCTCCAATCTCAGTTCCTTATTGCAGTCCTCTTTCAACATGTAAGGCACAAATCACGCACTCACATCTAACCGCATTAGATAAAAAGGCCACAGAACCGACGAATTCTGCTCAAACACTAAAAGGACCTCGCAGCGAAAAGATCAACTTGATCTTGAGGTCTACTGAGCCCAAAGCCATTAAACATAATCACTTTTCACGATAACGACTTCGTTTTTGATGAGTTTTTTATAAATAATACTAATAATTTTGACTAAGATTATCGCGCCCGAAAACCCACCACCCACCCACCAAAAGGACCTCGTGGCGAAAAGATCTATTTGATCTTGAGGTCTACTGATTCTGAAGCAATCAAATAAACGATTAGTATAATAATAATAATTTTGCGTAATATTATCGCGCCCGAAATCCCACCACCCACCAACCAAAAGGACCTCGTGGCGAAAAGATCTATTTGATCTTGAGGTCTACTGATTCTGAAGCAATCAAATAATCGATTATTAGAATAATAATAATTTTGCGTGATATTATCGCGCCCGAAATCCCACCACCCACCCACCAAAAGGACCTCGTGGCGAAAAGATCTATTTGATCTTGAGGTCTACTGATTCTGAAGCAATCAAATAATCGATTAGTAGAATAATAATAATTTTGCGTAATATTATCGCGCCCGAAAACCCACCACCCACACACCAAAAGGACCTCGTGGCGAAAAGATCTATTTGATCTTGAGGTCTACTGATTCTGAAGCAATCAAATAAACGATTAGTATAATAATAATAATTTTGCGTAATATTATCGCGCCCGAAAACCCACCACCCACACACCAAAAGGACCTCGTGGCGAAAAGATCTATTTGATCTTGAGTTCTACTGAGTAAAATAATTGATTATTAGAATAATAATAATTTTGCGTAATATTATCGCGCCCGAAATCCCACCACCCACCCACCAAAAGGACCTCGTGGCGAAAAGATCTATTTGATCTTGAGGTCTACTGATTCTGAAGCAATCAAATAATCGATTAGTAGAATAATAATAATTTTGCGTAATATTATCGCGCCCGAAAACCCACCACCCACACACCAAAAGGACCTCGTGGCGAAAAGATCTATTTGATCTTGAGGTCTACTGATTCTGAAGCAATAAAATAATTGATTAGTAGAATAATAATAATTTTGCGTAATATTATCGCACCCGAAATCCCACCACCCACCCACCAAAAGGACCTCGTGGCGAAAAGATCTATTTGATCTTGAGGTCTACTGAGTAAAATAATTGATTATTAGAATAATAATAATTTTGCGTAATATTATCGCGCCCGAAATCCCACCACCCACCCACCAAAAGGACCTCGTGGCGAAAAGATCTATTTGATCTTGAGGTCTGCTGATTCTGAAGCAATCAAATAATTGATTATTAGAATAATAATAATTTTGCGTAATATTATCGCGCCCGAAAACCCACCACCCACCCACCAAAAGGACCTCGTGGCGAAAAGATCTATTTGATCTTGAGGTCTACTGATTCCGAAGCAATCAAATAATCGATTATTAGACTAATAATAATTTTGCGTAATATTATCGCGCCCGAAATCCCACCACCCACCCACCAAAATCACCCGATGTCTCATCCGCTTCCCTTTAGCAAAAGACAGAATCCTACCTTCCCGCCACACCCTATAACCTGGCAGATTCCATACAATTATTTAAAGGGGTACAGATGACAGTGGCATGCATATATGCGAAAAGCCACCTCCCACCCACCAAAAGGACCTCGTGGCGAAAAGATCAATTTGATCTTGAGGTCTACTGAGCCCGAAGCAATCAAATAATAGATTATTAGAATAATAATAATTTTGCGTAATATTATCGCGCCCGAAATTGTAATACTATCGCGTTTAAAATTGTTCAAAGTCGAATAAAGTTTAAAAACATTGAAAAATTAGATTATTAAAACATTTGTAGAAATTACAAAAGCACAAATTTTAAAAATTAAAAATTTCCAAATATCTGTAAATTTGGAAAATTAAAAAAATCCGAAAAATTTCGAAAATTTAAAAAAATCGGAAAATTTATTGTTCAAAATCGAATAAAGTTTAAAAACATTGAAAGATTAGATTATTAAAACATTTGTAGAAATTACAAAAGCACAAATTTTAAAATTTCCAAATATTCTGAAAATTTAAAAAATTTGGATAATTTAAAACATTTGGAAAATTTAAGAAATTTGGAAACTTTAAAAAATATGAAAAATTTAAAAAATTTGAAAAATTTAAAAATTAAACTACATATTTCGGAAATTTAAAAAATTTGGAGAATTTAAAAAATTTAGAAGATTTCAGAAAATTATAAAACTGGAAATTTAGCAATATTTTGAAAACTGGAAAAAGTTAATAAAGTAATATAGAAAAATGTAATCAATTTAAAAATTATAATAATGTACTATATATCTAGTAGAAACAATAACAAGATTTACACATTTTAAAATTAGTTTAAATTTTTGAAGATATAAATAATTAAAATTATTTAAAATCACAAAATATTTTATTTAAAATTATAAAAATTTAAATCTATAAAATAAAATAAAAATTAAATAAATTTTAAAAAGTTGTTTATAGATTTTTTATAATTAAAAATAAGTAAAACTTATAAAAATACAGTAGTTAGAAAAGTTAAATATATAAAATATAAAAAAAAGTATAAAATTAACAATGAAAAAAAAAATAAATAAACGGTTTGTCTAAACGTTTTAATAATTAAAAACATTTTTAAAAAATTTAAAAATAAATTATTTATAAAACTATTTAGAAAATTAAATATTTTAAAAGTTATTAAACAAATTTAATTCATAACTTAAACACAAAAAAAAAAATGTGCACGGTTAGTCTAAACATTTTATTAATTAAAAACATTTTAAAACGTTATAAAAATAAATTACTAAAAAACCATTTAAAACATTAAACATTTTAAAATTAATGTAAAAAAAAAATTCATGGCTAAAACACACAAAAAATGTCAACGTTTAAACGTTTTAGTAATTAAAAATATTTTAAAAATTAAGTATTAAGAAAACAATTTAAAACATTAAACATTTTAAAAATAATGTAAAAAATGAAATACATAATTAAACACACAAAAAATAAAATTTTAAAGGTTAGTCTAAACATTTTAGTCATTAAAAACATATTCAAAATTAAGTATTAATAAAACTACTTAAAATACATATTAAACATTTTAAAAATAATATAAAAAGTAAAATTCATAACTTTAGGAAAAATTAAACAATTCAAACATTTTTAAAATTTCAGAACATTTTAAAATTGTTAAAAATCGAATAAAGTTTAAAAAGAAATTAGATTATTAAAACATTTGTAGAAATTACAAAACCAAGAATTTTAAAAATTAAAAATTTTCAAATAATACAGTAGTTAGAAAAGTTAAATATATAAAGTATAAAATTAGCAATAAATATAATAACACAAAAAAATATAAACGGTTAACATTTTATAAATTAAAAACATTTTAAAAAGTTATAAAAATAAATTATTAATAAAACCATTTAAAACATTAAACATTTTAAAAGTAATGTAAAAGATAAAATTCATAACTAAAACACACAAAAAAAAATGTAAACGGTTAGTCTAAACATTTTATTAATTAAAAACATTTTAAAAAGTTATAAAAATAAATTATTAATAAAACCATTTAAAAAAACATTAAACATTTTAAAAATAATGTAAAAAATAAAATTCATAACTAAAACACACAAAAAAATGTCAAAAAATGTTAGTCTAAACATTTTAGTAATGAAAAATATTTTAAAAATAAAGTATTAATAAAACCATTTGAAACACTAAACATTTTAAAAATAATGTAAAAATTAAATTCATAATTAAACACACAAAAAATAAAATTTAAACGGTTAGTCTAAACATTTTAAAAATTAAAAACATATTCAAAATGAAGTATCAAGAAAACTACTTAAAATATTAAACATTTTAAAAATAATGTAAAAGAGTAAAATTCATAACTAAACACACAAAAAGTAAAAGTCGCATGAGCCGTCGCATAACTTCAGACCAACCTTACTCGACGAAACCACTAGAAGAACTGACTTCAGTAAGCACTTGCAGCTATTTATATACTAAAGAGCAGAACTCCCCAGAGAAATCCACTGGGCCTCTCTCAACGAGTGGTCCAGCTCCAGCATCTCGGCAAAATTTGTTTCAGTGCCACGGCACATCGTCAGTAGATAACTCACAGACTCTCGATCTCTTGTGGTCAGGCTCTCGGTCTCTCGTGCTCAGGCTCTCGGGCTCTGGCAGTTCAGTTGCACTCATTTACCTGTTTAGTATACAACGATCAACTCTCGAGAGACCGACCGAGTGCTCGAGAGTGCTTGTAGATCTGAGATTTAAATACTTCGCTCTGCCACAGCACTCAGCAGTGGCAGCAGTTCTTGTTTTCGGTGACTGATCAGTTGAGAGTTTTCAAATAATCGAGAGGAATTGTTTTCATTTATTTATCAGTGCTTTAGTTTTCATCAAATATTGCAACTTATTACACTAAATAGTTAGTTGATCATGCCCTGACAAGAAATATTTACAATTGTATAACTTTCTCGACCGTTAAGGGTTAAATAATTAAAATCCGATCTTGCACAAAACTGGGCAATTTTTTCAAATAAAATACTGAAAAAATAAGGACGTTTGCCTGAAGCAGTGTATGCGTTTGTGGACCAGTTTTATTTATTTTAAAATACTTTTTATTTTTATTTTCCTAACTAAAAACATTTCTAGGATCCGATTAAGAATAAAGTTTATGAAACCATTTGAATTTCAAATTCTTCATTCGTGTGTTGATTATTTACAGAACGAGTAGGTTTTTGAGGAACTCTAAAAAAGTATACAATATATAGGGGATAGCAAAATTACTATAATTATGATTAAATTTATTACGATGTGAAAAACTAAGATGAACAATTTTAATTTCTAAATCTACATAGTTTATTCAAAACACTTCGCGGAATGCGCCTTTTAATGATGCAAACCAAATAACGATTTTAGGACAAAGAACTAAGTTTCAGGAATAATAAAATTAATTCTAAATTTGAATCCTAGGGTAACTCAGACTACTTTTCAGCGATCCTTTGACTCTAGAACTTGATAAATTCGAGGCTATGGATCGATCAAGCTCGATGGTAATTTACTTTCAGAGCGGAATTTTTTATGACGCAACCTTCCTGTGAAAGAATAGCAAATAAACAGATTTTTTTGTAAATGTTAACCGAGATATAAAAATTACTTGCATGATAATGTAGAACAAATATTAAAATTTTCTTTTAAGGAGAAGCCTAATAAGAAGAATTTCTATAAAAAGACAAATTTAATATAAGATATGCTATTAATATTAATCATTTTAAATTTTCAAAAATTGATGTTGCGAGAATTGTGATATGCAGGGACCGTAACGGTTATGATATTTTCGTTAAAAATCAGATCTAAAAAATTATTTCCTAACTGTTATTTTCCTAGACAAACATAAAAAATTATGTTTTGATTTTTGTTTTTAAAATCAGAAATAAAAATCAGAAAATGACTTTTATTTTTTAAATCAAAAAATGATTTTTATTATAAAAATCAGAATTTGATTTTTATTTTTAAAATCAGAAATAAAAATCAGAAAATGATTTTTATTTTTAAAATCAAAAATAAAAATCAGAATATGATGTTTATGTTTAAAATCAAAAATAAAAATCAGGAAGTAATTTTTATTTTTAAAATCAGAAATAAAAGTCAAAAAATGGTTTTTATTAAAAAAAAAAAAAAAATCGGAAAATAACTTTTGTTTTTAAAATCTACATATATAAATAAAAATGTAGTTTGTTTGTTTAAATTCTTAAATCTCCAAAAGTTCTTCACCGATCGCTTTGAAATTTTTTTTTAAAATGCGCCATCGGTTGGACGTAAAAACAACACACGCTAAGCTAAATATTTTGCGGCAATGGGAGCGTCATCTGTTGAATGTGATAGCAACACACGCAACACTAAACATTGCTCATGCGGGACACTTCTTGATTTTTATTTTAGACTTTAATAATAAACAACATTTTCTGATTTTTATTTTCGATTTTAAAAATAAAAATCATATTCTGATTTGTATTTTTGATTTTTATAATAAAAATCATTTTCGATTTTAAACATAAACATCATATTTTTATTTTAAATTTTTGATTTCAAAAATATAAATGTGAAAATAATTTTTTCCTTTTGATTTTTATGGAAAAAATCACAAATTTAAAAAGCACATAAAATTCTTAAAGCTCAGGCCATAAGAATCATAATGCTAAATTTGAACCAATTTTCCCACAAGTTTGTCTACATGATTTTTTGGTTTGAAAAATTGAAAATAATTGTTATTTCCCATCTCTGTTTTAAAAACATAAAACTACCTTTCTTTTTATTTTTTTTTACACATTTTCTCATTCCCTTTAATTTCTAAACATTTTAAAAAAATTTATAAATAAAGTATTAATAAAACTATTTAGAAAATTAAATATTTTAAAAGTTATTTAAAAAATTTAATTCATACCTAAAACACAAAAAAAAAAAAATTTACACGGTTAGTCTAAACATTTTATTAATTAAAAACATTTTAAAAAGTTATAAAAATAAATTATTAATAAAACCATTTAAACTATTAAACATTTTAAAAATAATGTTAAAAAAAAATTCATAACTGAAACACAAAAAAAATGTCAACGGTTAGTCTAAACATTGAATTAATTAAAAACACTTTAAAAAGTTATAAAAATAAATTATTAATAAAACCATTTAAAACATTAAACATTATAAAAATAATGTAAAAAAAATGCATAACTAAAACACAAAAAAGAAAAACAAATAAATTTTAAAAATTTGTTTATAGAATTTTTATAACTAAAAATAAGTAAAACATATAAAAATGCAGTAGTTAGAAAAGTTAAATATATAAAGTATAAAGAAAAGTATAAAATTAACAATGAAAAAAAAAATAAACGGTTTGTCTAAACATTTTAATAATTAAAAACTATTTAAAAAAATTTAAAAATAAAGTATTTATAAAACTATTTAGAAAATTAAATATTTTAAAAGTTATTTAAAAAATTTAATCCATAACTAAACAAAAAAAAAAAAAAAATGTGCACGGTTAGTCTAAACATTTTATTAATTAAAAACATTTTAAAAAGTTATAAAAATAAATTATTAATAAAACCATTTAAAACATTAAACATTTTAAAAATAATGTAAAAAAAAAATTCATAACTAAAACACAAAAGCAAAATGTCAACGGTTAGTCTAAATGTTTTAGTAATTAAAAATATTTTAAAAATAAAGTATTAATAAAACCATTTAAAACACTAAACATTTTAAAAATAATGTAAAAAATTAAATTCATAATTAAACACACAAAAAATAAAATTTAAAAGGTTAGTCTAAACATTTTAGTAATTAAAAACATATTCAAAATAAAGTATTAATAAAACTACTTAAAATACATATTAAACATTTTAAAAATAATATAAAAAGTAAAATTCATAACTTTAGGAAAAATTAACCAATTCAAACATTTTTAAAATTTCAGAACATTTTAAATTGTTAAAAATGGAATAAAGTTTAAAAACATTGAGAAATTAGATTATTAAAACATTTGTAGAAATTACAAAAGCATGAATTTTAAAAATTAAAAATTTCCAAATAGGTTTAAAAATTTGGAAAATTTAAAAAATCCTAAAATTTTCGAAAATTTCGTATATTTATAAAATCCGGAAAATTAAATCATTTTGGAAAATTTAAAAAAATTGGAAATTTTAAAAGATTTGGATAATTTAAAAGATTTGGACAATTTAAGAAATTTGGAAAATTTAAAAAATTTGGAAAATTTAATATTTAAAAATTTCCAAATATGTTTAAAAATTTGGAAAATTTAAAAAATCCTAAAATTTTCGAAAATTTCGTATATTTATAAAATCCGGAAAATTAAATCATTTTGGAAAATTTAAAAAAATTGGAAATTTTAAAAGATTTGGATAATTTAAAAGATTTGGACGATTTAAGAAATTTGGAAAATTTAAAAAATTTGGAATATTTAAAAAATTTAAAAATTTGAAAAAATTAAACAATTTGGGAAAATTAAAAAAATTTGGAGAATTTAAAAAATTTAGAAGATTTGAGAAGATTAGAAAACTGGAAATTTAGCAATATTTTGAAAATTGGAGAAAGTTAATAAAGTATAAAAATTTAATCAATTTAAAAATTACAATAATGTACTATATATCTAGTAGAAAAATTACAAGATTTACACATATAATAAACGGTTTGTCTAAACATTTTAATAATTAAAAAAATTTAAAAATTAAGTATTAAAAAAACCATTTAGAAAATTAAATATGTTAAAAGTAATTTAAAAAATTTAATTCATAACTAAAGCACAAAAAATAAAAATTTAAACGGTTATTCTAAACATTTTATAAATTAAAAACATTTTAAAAAGTTATAAAAATAAATTATTAATAAAACCATTTAAAAAGACATTAAACATTTTAAAAATAATGTAAAAAATAAAATTCATAACTAAAACACACAAAAAAATGTCAAAAAATGTTAGTCTAAACATTTTAGTAATGAAAAATATTTTAAAAATAAAGTATTAATAAAACCATTTGAAACACTAAACATTTTAAAAATAATGTAAAAATTAAATTCATAATTAAACACACAAAAAATAAAATTTAAACGGTTAGTCTAAACATTTTAAAAATTAAAAACATATTCAAAATGAAGTATCAAGAAAACTACTTAAAATATTAAACATTTTAAAAATAATGTAAAAGAGTAAAATTCATAACTAAACACACAAAAAGTAAAAGTCGCATGAGCCGTCGCATAACTTCAGACCAACCTTACTCGACGAAACCACTAGAAGAACTGACTTCAGTAAGCACTTGCAGCTATTTATATACTAAAGAGCAGAACTCCCCAGAGAAATCCACTGGGCCTCTCTCAACGAGTGGTCCAGCTCCAGCATCTCGGCAAAATTTGTTTCAGTGCCACGGCACATCGTCAGTAGATAACTCACAGACTCTCGATCTCTTGTGGTCAGGCTCTCGGTCTCTCGTGCTCAGGCTCTCGGGCTCTGGCAGTTCAGTTGCACTCATTTACCTGTTTAGTATACAACGATCAACTCTCGAGAGACCGACCGAGTGCTCGAGAGTGCTTGTAGATCTGAGATTTAAATACTTCGCTCTGCCACAGCACTCAGCAGTGGCAGCAGTTCTTGTTTTCGGTGACTGATCAGTTGAGAGTTTTCAAATAATCGAGAGGAATTGTTTTCATTTATTTATCAGTGCTTTAGTTTTCATCAAATATTGCAACTTATTACACTAAATAGTTAGTTGATCATGCCCTGACAAGAAATATTTACAATTGTATAACTTTCTCGACCGTTAAGGGTTAAATAATTAAAATCCGATCTTGCACAAAACTGGGCAATTTTTTCAAATAAAATACTGAAAAAATAAGGACGTTTGCCTGAAGCAGTGTATGCGTTTGTGGACCAGTTTTATTTATTTTAAAATACTTTTTATTTTTATTTTCCTAACTAAAAACATTTCTAGGATCCGATTAAGAATAAAGTTTATGAAACCATTTTAATTTCAAATTCTTCATTCGTGTGTTGATTATTTACAGAACGAGTAGGTTTTTGAGGAACTCTAAAAAAGTATACAATATATAGGGGATAGCAAAATTACTAAAATTATGATTAAATTTATTACGATATGAAAAACAAAGATGACTCTAGAACTTGATAAATTCGAAGGCTGTGGATCGATCAAGTTCGATGGTAATTTACTTTCAGAGCGGCATTTTTGATGAAGGAATAGCTATAGAGATAGAGATATAAAAATTACTTGCATGATAATGTAGAACAAATATTAATATTTTCTTAAAGGAGAAGCCTAATAAGAAGAATTTCTATAAAAAGATAAATTTAATATAAGATATTTAAATTTCCAAAAATTGATGTTGCGAGAATTGTGATATGCAGGGACCATAACGGTTATGATATTTTCGTTAAAAATCAGATCTAAAAAATTATTTCCTAACTGTTATTTTTCTAGAGAAAAATAAAAAATTATGTTTTGATTTTTATTTTTAAAATCAGAAATAAAAATCAGAAAATGATTTTTATTTTTAAAATCAAAAATAAAAATCAGAATATGTTTTTAATTTTTAAAATCAAAAATAAAAATCAGGAAATAATTTTTATTTTTAAAATCAGAAATAAAAGTCATAAAATGGTTTTTATTAAAAAAAAAAAAAAAAAAAAAAAAATCGGAAAATAACTTTTGTTTTTAAAATCTACATATATAAATAAAAATGTAGTTTGTTTGTTTAAATTCTTAAATCTCCAAAAGTTCTTCACCGATCGCTTTGAAATTTTTTTTTAAACTGCGCCATCGGTTGGACGTAAAAACAACACACGCTAAGCTAAATATTTTGCGGCAATGGGAGCGTCATCTGTTGAATGTGATAGCAACACACGCAATACTAAACATTGCTCAAGCGGGACAATTCTTGATTTTTATTTTAGACTTTAATAATAAACAACATTTTCTGATTTTTATTTTTGATTTTTATATATTATATTTTTATAATAAAAATCATATTCTGATTCGAATTTTTGATTTTTATAACAAAAATCATTTTCTGATTTGTATTTTGATTTTAGAAATAATAATCATATTTTTATTTTTATTTTTGATTTCAAAAATAAAAATGTGAAAATAATTTTTTCCTTTCGTTTTTTATGGAAAAAATCACAAATTTAAAAAGCACATAAAATTCTTTAAGCTCAGGAATCATAATGCTACATTTGAACTAATTTTCCCACAAATTTGTCTACATGATTTTTTAGTTTGAACAATTGAAAATAATTGTTATTTCCCATCCCTTTTTTAAAGATATCCTTTCTTTTTATTTTTTTACACATCTTCTCATTCCTTTTAATGTGTGTGCCTAATATACGATTAAGAAGATAATAATATAATAATAATTCAATAATAAATCTAGTGTGTGGAAGGAGTACCTATGTTCAATATAATACATATTTAGGCATTACAAATAATTGAATTCACTCACATAGTTTTTTCTTTTTTAATTTAAAAACCGTATTAAACCGTGTAAATTTACGTACCGTGCAAAGCAATGGATAGGTTTACTTATATATATATACAAAAAAACTGAATAACGAATGGCACCAAATAACGAAAAAATAAATTATAATCCGTACTCTTTTAGTACGATAAAATTGTTCTCAAAGAGCTACCCTATAAACGTAGCTTTGTTATGTTGGCGGAAAAGTTAACGAAACTTTTGACAACAGTTCCTTAATTTTTACACTTAAGTCAGGTAGGGTTTTGGACTTTTGCAGGGAGATAACTGCCTATATTTTTGTGAACAAAATACATTTAGCCATGTTTTCCTGCTCGAAACGATTAATTTCCAGCAAGAATATCGTAAGACAAGCTTAACTTACCCCTAATCTCTATCTAATTTAAAATATTTTCAGGTGCAAAGGTTCAAAAGCACCTTGGTCCTTGCGGAGCACAACAACGAGGTCCTGAACCCAAGCACCCTAAATACGATCTCTGCAGCTCAGAAGATTGGCGGCGATGTAACCGTCCTAGTCGCAGGCACCCAGTGCGCCAAGGTAAAGTTCTCAATTAAGATTTGCACTTTGAACCCTCGATAAGCGGTGCGGTAATTTTTCAGGCCTCTGAAGAAGTGGCCAAAGTGAAGGGGGTCTCGAAGGTCTTGGTCGCGGAGGATGGCGCATTTAAGGGCTTTCTTCCCGAATCTTTAGCTCCTCTAGTCTTAGCCGCACAGAAGCAATTTAATTTCACGCATATTCTCGGTCCAGCCACTGCATTTGGAAAAAATGTCCTGCCCCGAGTCGCTGCCAAGTTGGACGTGTCTCCTATTTCGGAAATTATTGATGTTAAGTCAGAGGACACTTTCGTGCGTACAATTTATGCCGGTAAGCAGTAATTAAATGAAACTTGTTAAGTCAGTAAGAGCAAGTGTCGTGAGCTTAGAAAGGTCAAAGAATATCATGTTTGTAATCTTACATAATACTACTTTGATACCGTGGCCTGTTGCATGGATAATTTTATTTTTAGCAATCTTATGACTAATTGGCGTAGATCAGTTCGTTAATTTAGCATTTTGAACTGCAAAACTAAAATTTTAGAAACCCTAAACGGTATGAAGTAAATAACTATTTTCAGTATTACAGCCTAAGATTTTAATAGAGGTTTGATGTTGACGTGAAAGCCAAACAGATTGTCGATGATTTTCTAAGGTGGGAATTATATCGCTTAAGCCTTTACCTTGGCTTCAAAGATCTATTGAAATCTTTGGCTGTAATATCGGAAGGACCAAGAACAGAGTTATTTCACACTTTTCAGGGCTATCTAACTTTTTTAAATAGCTTTCAGGGATGAGTAGGTTCAGTAAAAAATAACCGGATCGAAAATTTTTGCTGAATGAGCAGTCTTTTAGTTTCCTTAATGTAAAAAAATATGAATTATAATAAAACCTGGCTGAAACCAAACAAAGTGTAACCATGTATGTATCATCCCCCAGACATTAAGTTATTTTCAAAAAATAAATACGTACGTACAGACGTTAAGATCTGGGGTATTTTACATTTATTTAAACCCAAGTGGTCCAATTGGCCAAATGCGATTAGAAACGAAACCTTTTCAACTAAATATCGGTAAAACATAATATCTTATTAAAATCATTATTACTTTTCGCTTATTAAAAATTATTCTTTTTACAATCTTGTAAACTAAACTAAATTCTCCTTTAATTTCAGGCAATGCAATTCTCACGTTAAAAAGCAAGGATCCGGTCAAAGTGATCACAGTTCGTAGTACAAATTTTCCAGCAGCTGAAACAGGTGGCAGTGGGGCCAAAGAGGATTTCAAAGCTGGCGATGTTAAGTCCACCCTGACAGAATTCGTTTCACAGGAGCTGACCAAATCGGACAGACCTGAATTAACTGCTGCCAAAGTTATAATTTCCGGAGGACGTGGTCTTAAATCCGGAGACAATTTCAAGCTTCTTTACGATCTAGCTGATAAATTTGGCGCTGCTGTTGGTGCATCTCGTGCTGCAGTTGATGCAGGATTTGTTCCAAATGATCTGCAAATTGGTCAAACTGGAAAAATTGTCGCACCAGTAAGCTAATATTATTTTGTCCTTCTCGAAGAGAAAAACTAAAACCAGTAATTATTTCCCAGGAACTTTATATTGCTGTTGGTATTTCTGGCGCTATCCAACATTTGGCTGGTATGAAAGACTCAAAAACAATAGTTGCAATCAATAAGGATCCTGACGCACCAATTTTCCAAGTTGCTGATATTGGTCTTGTAGCCGATTTGTTCAAAGCTGTACCAGAAATAACACAAAAAATTTAAAATCAGTCGAATTTTATGCTAATAAGTAATATTGTTGTCTAAATTGTATTTTTATATATCAATTTTTGTAACCATTAAATGAAGTTTTAAAAAATAAATCCTCTTTTTAATTTCCAACAATACTAACCCACCGAAACCTATCTAGGACAAAATTGGGGTCACATAAAATCAAAATTCCTATGGAGTGAAATAAATAAACACCAGTAGCCCTGGAAACATATCTGACGTCAAGCTGCATAAAGTTTGCTATTACAAATATCTGTATATAAACATCACAAAAAACCATGGCAGAGAAAGGTGTAGATGCAGGGCAAACCCTTGTTCGGTACAATAATCCTGTTCTAGTTATAAAACATCCCGATAAATGGGCATCTGGAGATTCTCGAGTACGTAATTTCATACATTTTTTTCACTTTTTTCAATTTCCAATCATTCAAAACAGGGTGATACGAAGAAAAGCAGCTCCGCGGCGGGACTAATTGATTCGAAGAAAGAAACTGAGGAAATTTTAAATTCTATCATACCACCCCGATGCTGGGAAGAAGAGGGTCAACTTTGGACCCAGACTGTAAGTAAATGAGATTAGAAGATCGTTCAACAAAATACTGAAATTCTACAAGGTATCCAGCACACCAGCCACTCGTCAGGATGTGATCAATTTACAAGAAATGCTGGACACAAGACTTCAACAGACTCAAGCTAGGGAAACTGGAATTTGTCCCATACGGCGGGAACTCTATTCCCAGTGTTTTGGTAATCAAAATTAAATCTTCTTCCCTGATTTTGATACCATAAGAGTAGTGGTATTTCATTGTTGATATAAACACGTATTTTTTTTTTTATTTATAGACGAAATAATTCGGCAAGTAACGATAAACTGCACCGAAAGAGGGCTCCTCTTGCTGCGAATAAGGGATGAAATTATGATGTCCATGGAAGCATATGAGACCTTGTACTGCAGCTCGATAGCCTTTGGAATGAGGAAGGCATTGCAGGCTCAGGAGGAGAAGGAAAAGCTGAGGGATCGGGTGAAAACCTTGGAAGCTGAAAAGGAGGCCCTAGAGGAGATTATCAGCGACATGAAGATCAAGAACGAACAATCGGAGCGTCGCAATGCAGAGCTACGCGCTTCTGAAGAGAAGAAGTATGCAGAGGAAGTGGCATTCTTGAAGAAGACGAATGCACAACTTAAGGCACAATTAGAAGGAATTACAGCACCGAAGAAATAAAATTTATTTATTATGACTGCCAATATTTATTTAGATATCGTTACATTAAAACGATAATTATTTAAACTTTTGTTTTCAAGACGACGAGTTATTTTACTCCATATACAAGTAATACAGGGGCTTATTCCCTATTACAACATTGTTCGCTTCTTGAGCTAATATTACGATTTTGTAAAACTCTAATATACTCGCCAAACTGATAAAGCATAAACCAAGTTGATTTTAATTAATTGATGAATTAGGGCAGGATAAATCATTGTTTTTAATTTCAGCGTTCTTTGGTTGATTTTGTAATTGTAATCACTTGAGGGAACAGATTTTACAAAAAATGTACACATTTAATATACGCTCAAAACGTCGCAAATGTGCTCATAGTTCGTGTAAAAATTAAAACAATTAAATAATTGTTAGATTTTCTGAGATTTAATTTACAAATTTCACAAATAGTCAATTAGTTTGGATTTTTGGTTTTTCGAGGATTAAAAACTCAGTAAATAAATAAGATTGTGTTTTTATTTTTGACATTTATTTTTGAAAACAATTTTGAAATGAAGAAAAGTCAACATCAAATAAAATTTACTTGCTTACGATAAAATATACAATATGGGTTTTTTTTTCTTAGAGCGCCTTATTACTATAACTTTTTTGTATAATATTTGGTTTTACTCTTACAAAAATTTTCTTAAATCTTAACAACTCCTACTTACTACTAATGACTTAACACCAAATTTACTAGTTCCTGGGCAAGATTCTCTAAATTACCTACATTTAAAAACAAATTCACTATCAGTCATGGAAATAAATCATTGGGTTTATCCTCACACCGAGAAAAAAAAATATATTCGAAACCTGTTATAACAAACACAACCAGTTGTAACGATAAACTACCAACTAAAACAGTGAATTAAATAGTAATAGTAGCTGCAAGTTAGACGGATACGGTCCCTAGATGCCATTATTTTTATTATTTTTCATACTACATACGAGAGTTGTACATAAAAATGAGGTAAAATATTTCGGATATTTCTTATTGGAATATAAAACTAAAAGCTCCTTTATAAATATTGTATTATATAGCTCGGAATTTCTAATCTATGTGAAGTAGTTTCGATGTATTTATTTTAAACGGAACATATTGCTTATTGAACTGTTTCTTTATATGCTATGACTTGGAGTGGAGAAAAATAACTTAGGAAGCTACAGTCTAGCATTTTGTGTTGCTTGCAAAAAAAATGCGTGTGGATCAACTACCCAAATTTTTTGATTCTGATTAAATTCAAATCTGTTTGGAACGAATGATATTCAAAAGCAGGGTGGCACTATCAGAGAGCTCGATGTATTCTAAACATTTTAAATATATCATCCTACTTTTAAATTTCCTACTTTCCATAAGGATTTGAGTTCCATCGGAATTAAGAAGAGGGCTGAAAAACTAAAGTTTTGGAATGTTAGCACGGAGAAAAAAAATTATAAACTGAAGGTGAAGTTGAAGGTCTGCACCTCCATTGGCGCAAGTTTGATATCTGAGAACGATTGAACAGGTCCCTTTTGTTGCAGTCCAGTTAAGGTGGTTTTTTCTATGCTCTCGACGGCAAGTTGCTCAAAGAGATTATTCGAAAATTGAGATTTCTTACATAATCCCAGATCGGGACTAATTTTACAGTCAAAGCCCTGACGATGTAATACCAGAAGGGCTGACCGCGAAGGGAATAGGGGCAGTTGGTCATCGGTTAAAGTGCGTATTGATAATAAATGTAAATCACATGGAAAACGATCTCTAAGTAATAGAACTTTATCTTTTAAGTTCTTCGGCATTTTATCATCGAAATTTTCTACGAAATAAATATTAGGCGTATACCGCAAAGAATTTGCTAAATTATTGGCTAGTAAGCTGGGGACGTGATAAGCTTGCTCAATGGCCGTTGGTAGATCTTCTATTAGTACCCAAAACTTATGTCTTGTTAATCTACTGTCTACTATGCCCTCACCCATTCCCCTGTAATCGTCGTAGAGCATGCGACGATCGAGCATTACTTCTAGCTGCCCGGGC
This sequence comes from Dysmachus trigonus, assembly GCA_949715965.1. Taxonomy (NCBI): domain Eukaryota; kingdom Metazoa; phylum Arthropoda; class Insecta; order Diptera; family Asilidae; genus Dysmachus; species Dysmachus trigonus. The sequence goes on from OX454320.1 coordinate 17,463,807, forward strand.
TCCAAACTAGCAGCCCCCTGAGCATGGTTTGTTAAAATGGTTAATCTCATATTTGAATCTTGTACAAACGCTGCCGATGTTATTGGAAAATAATTCCCTTCAATACCGATGGTAGGTACCTTAGTTCTCTTGTGGAACTGAAATCCATTTTGATCCGAGTAGAAATGCGGAATGTCGCCATTCTCGATTTCAGTCAAGAACCGCATGAATAACTCAGTTTCACGATTTTTCGGTGGTGTTTCAAAATCGATATCGTTTTCGATATATATTGCCCTGTCGAGATAAGTTCGAGTGTTAAATATTCTTACTGTGTGTGCCATAAATGGTCCATAAATGACGGTTACATCGCTAGCAAGTGGACCTGATGTTATAATAATTCTACCCTCATCATACTGTTCTAACACATCTTTCTCAGCCTCCCTTTGTTCAGGATCTGTTTTAAAGAGATACGCACCAGAATGGAATTGTGCACTTTTATAGGCTGCAAATTTAATACCGCACTGAATTGCTTTACCCTTATTTTTCTTGGTCACAGTTTTTAAAAAGCCCGTCTTCTCGTCAAAGAGAAGACGCATTTTATAATTTTCTACCTGGATATCACCAGGTTGCTTATTTTTTATGTTAAATTCAACATTATTTTTATCGTTACACTCATTACAATAAATAGTTGCAAGCCTATCCTTATAGCTGCTATTCTGGACAATTTTATATTTCACTAAAGATAGAGGTGGCAGTTTTCCCAGAAAAACAATTTCATACTGCTTCAGAGATACTTTGATTCGATCGTTGAACATTGCGTTCGGATTTTCGTACTCATCGGTGATATTCCATACTGGATTAATTTGCATTGGCACCTTTGCCCCATTCTCATCAAGAACTGTGACATTGGGATATGTTGATCGAACCGAAATAATCTCAACTCGTTCTTGCGCTAATGAATTGTAAATTATAATAGGAGTCTCAGAGCTATCACCGAAACTAACTGGAGTTTTTCTCGGCAGTTTGTTGTAGCTATCACGTTCTAACTCACTCAGAATAAAACTATGACCGTATGTGCCATTTTGTATAAGAAATTCAATAGCATTAGATTGCATTTTTACAGAATCCTGTATACTCTCGAACAGTCTTACACCATAGTCACGCATAACAAGAGACTTTGAGGTCCCAGTTATTGCATCGTGATGCTGGAATAATCCTAAATTTCTTCTAGCTAATATCATTTTTTCGTAATTCTTTTCAAACACTTTTAAAGCTTTATCGTTCTTATTCTGCCTGGCTAAATTGAAAGCTAAAGAAAATAAAATCTCAGTAGAGCGTAAATTATTTTCTAAATCAGTGCTTAAAATTTTATAAAATGGCCTCGTGGTAAAATATCCAGACCAATAGGCGGGTCTACCCTCAGAAAATATATCAGAGTATACGAAGAAGTCTCCTTTAAATGTCGGGAACTGCTTGACCCTCTTTTTAATTTCTTTAAAGTAATCCTTAGGTGTACCGAACGAAATCTCCGCATTGTACTTATCTTTATTATCATTAATGTAATCTATAAGTTTTTTATAATTCGTGTACTGCTGCTCAATTTCTTTTTCTTTATTATATCGAAAATCGTCGCCAACCGGAATTAATGCTACATTATGAGTGAATAGAGAAGCTGTCCTGGCATACTGTTCCAAAAGAAGTTGAGCCTTTTCAGCCACATTTTCGTCAGTTATAAATTGAGCTTTTATAGAGTACTCAGTATATTCTCCAGGAATTTTACGAAAATCAAAATTAAGACAAATAAACGGATGAGGTCCGCAGGAATGTTTTATCGAATATATGTCAAAAGGCATATTATGTGTAATAAGGGATTTATACTTTGCATTATCTTCAGCTGTTTTCCAGAAAGGCATCCAATTAAAATCACCTGTTTGCGTTTTAGCAAACCACTGCTTCCACGCGTAATGTATTCGTTGTATTATTGTGCCATCAAAATCACTTCCAGACAACAAATAGGGTACTGTGCTGCCGTGACCAAATGGGTCTATGGACCATCCTACTTTTGGAGTCACATTCAAATTGCTCTTTAACCACTGATGTCCTGTAAAAATATTTATTTTTTTAAAAATTACATCATAAATTAGTTAATTTAGTTAGTTTGTTAAATGAGTTATTTTGACTCCAACCAATGAGGGTTACTTATTATGTACAAGTGTTTTATCTACAGGTAGAGAATGTTTCAATTTATGGTATCATACACGAATTGGACAAGAGACAAGGTCAACATCGAATTATTTTGATGTTTGAACTCACCCTAAAAATGTTGAGCTTCAAACTCTGCAGAAACATCAATAGAATTGCTTCCGTTTAATTACTGCAGGAGTATGATTTGTGTGTTTTCAAAAAAGAGTTCGAAGTGAAAGTGCCATGTAAGATGTAAGAGAAGATTTAGTACAATATACTCAAGATCTTCTATCCACCGTAATTGATAAAAGATTTACGGAGATATCTTAAACCAGCCTAACCATGAAACCTTAAACGTGGGAAAATTTCTTACAAAATTGACTCTTGTTCAACTATATCCAAGATCTATCCAATCTATTCAGTTGAAATGATATTATAGCCGCATTTGACTTACCTTCTATTAATTGATCGAGCATCGGATAAAGATGTACATTGGCCTCATCAGTCATCACCCATCCGCCTGTTGTAATTTCAAATCTTCCGGATTGGATTAAATTTTTGAGCACCTAAAAGTTTTAAACAAAATTAATTTAATAAAATGGTTTGGATAAAATCATTAATAAAATCCCCACCCTTTGCTTTGTAGGATGTGCTTGCTCCCACCAAAGCTGCAGGAAACTTATTTCTGACCAAATAAATGTCATGTCTTTGAAATCTTGCATTTTAGTTATAACAAGATTCAAAATTTGCCTAGAGTCAGATTGGAAATAGTTAGTAAATGTTTTAAGCCATCCAGGATCATTGTGTGAATGAGGCACAACAATTATCTGTAAAGGATATTTATTGGTAAATCATTCGAGAATAGTATTTTTAAAATATTTTTACCTTTAATTTAGGACGTGAAGTGTCTTTCTTCTGTAATTCAAACCGTTCTTCGAAAGTTTTGTCCCAATATTCCTTCGTTCGAATCCATTCCGGCTATAAATGTATTATGTTTAGAATTAATTTTTTTTTAAATTTTGTAGGGATAACAAAATAGAAAATGCAATGGCAGAAAACAGTAAACTTTTCGTATTTTTTTTTTTTTTTTGATTTTTAATTACAAAGCAAACGTTGTAGTTTAATTCCTCTGTTTCCAGTTAATTGCAATTATAGATAATGTATTATAATTAGCGTAACTAATCAAAGTGTTCAAAATACGATAACACGTATTCTAACACGCCTCCAATCGATCAGATAAAAAATAAGTGTGATACTTTTAAATAAAACGTTTTTGTAATATATTAAAAACTTAAACAGAAAATCTGTACCTGTTATATTAGCTGACAAATGTTAGCTAATAATAAAAGTAAGAGGCCAAGTAGGTTAGTTTAGGTTAGTTAGGACCGCCATGAGATTTGAATTTCAACTTTAACAGATTTTGATACAGCGCTTTCCAATAAAAGACTATTTGGGATGGCCCAAAATTTTGTCTTTACGCAAAAACAGCCCAGATGAAGCACTTACTGAATTTAAATACAAATGTTTACAGCTTCTTTGATTAGGGCGATTTTCTGATTTATAAAAATTATTATTCTAATTACAACCTGTTGAATAATTAAATCCGTCATGATCTCCCGCACTGACCCCGACACTTGTTTTAATAGATTCGTTTTTGTTTTTCTGTATTTTGATATATTAGAGACAGGAGCTTTCAAAATATATTCCAAAAGAAAGCTGTCCCAATTTTTAATATAGCCTTATGTGAGCTTATTTAATGATTTGATCTGGATCTGGAATTTTGCACTGAATTTGATTTTTTTGAAACCATTACTAATAGCGAAGATTTTAAAATTAGCAATAAACGCATTAAACTGCCGTGATTTTTACCCATCCAAAATTCAAATTTTTAACTGAAAAAAGTATTGCTTTCAATTTTTGACATAAAATACAACTTTATAGGTAAAAAACTGGGGCCCTATTATGGAAGTCGATTTCGGTCGACTCGACTAGCGAAGACACATTTTCAAGCCTGAAATGCTAAGGAAATTAGTGTCTTCGCTAGTCGAGTCGACCGAAATCGACTTCCATAATAGGGCTCCTGATTTTCGTAAATTAGGCCTACACATCTATTTTTTTCGCTTTAGTTACGTGGTTTAAGTTAATTAAATATACAAATTCAAAAAAACCGAGATAAATGAATCTTTTTTACGATTTTAAACAATTTTCCCCTTGTACAGCTCTGGCCTATTGTAGGTAAAAAAATTATTTTCTTAAATACGACCTATAGAGCTAAGTTTTTCGCGTTAAGTAGTCATTTAAGTCAATTAAATAGACAAATGCAAAAAAAAACGAGGTAAATTACATTTTTTTACGATTTTTAACAATTTTTCAGTTTTGCAGCTCTGTTTTATATTATAGGTAAAAAATTGATTTTTGTAAATTAGGCCTATAAAGCAAGGGTGCGAATCCTACTCGCCTTGCCTTTCTTTTCTTTTTGTAAGCGAGTACAACAGCCACAATTACGTGGCCAATGTTCGATTTTGTACTGCTCTATTTTAAAACACGTAATTGTGAAAATATAAAATATACCCTAAGATGTGAACCAATATTTAAAAATAAATTATTTAAAATATATTAGGTGTTACATACTTGAAATTCAAATTTAGCAAATTCATCTGATGATGTGATATTCGTTTCCCGAATGTTTAAAAGCGAACAGCTGCCCTTAGTATCCTCGTAAAAGTCGTTATTAAATTTATATTCTCTGGGATTATACGTGATCACTTTATCGTTCGTTTTTGAAATAAGTTTCGAGCTTCTGTGTAATCTAGAGAGCGTAAAAAATTTAGTTCTAAAAAAAAGGAACTTTTAATAAAATATACCTTGTGTTTATGTCCCTCTGTGATATATTCGATTGACCCATAGAGATGTAATATAAACAAATTAAAATTGTTATAAATGCCGATAGTAGTCCGATACATCGCGCTGAGCCTCGACGAAATATTTTAACAATCATAATGAAAAATTATTCTCCTCTAGAAATGCATGTGGATTTCTTCAATGCGTTTCGGAATTTCTGCTAATAGCATATTCACTGTGGCATCTTTTTAAAATTGACCTATAAGAGAAGATACATGGAGATAAATTATTTTAAAATTATGGGAATTATATTCAGTGAATTAGAAAAAAAATTAACATATTAAATGTTCTGAGAAAGTCACAAGGTTATCTGCAATATTACCGTAGTGTGCACGTTTTTTTTCGATTTAGTAAGAAAAAACAAAAAACAAGAAAAGCTACCGATCGATCGTAAGTTGATAAATTAACACAAATCATCTTAGGGGATTCTAGCAAGGAGGGAGCTTAGCTTTTTGACTAGAAGGTTAAATCCACGTAATAGCCTAGACCTCGTACTTAGACTCTAGAAGTTCATGGGATCAGTTTTTTCCGTAATAAATAGAATTATAAATACTTATCGGGGTAAATTTCAACCACTTTCAAGATAACTAAATAAATAATTTTGCCAAAAAACACTTCGTGACAGCGCCCCTTCTGTTCCACAGGGAAACCGAACCACTGTACAAAACGAAACCACTTTGAAATAATTTAATTTATCCGCAGAACGATATCGAACGGGTAATTCATACACAGAAAAAAAGATACATTGCGTGCCGAGGTTTCTGAAATCATCTTAGCGAAACTATCGAAAAAGTAATTATAGTTTTCGTTCAAGCTTAAAAACAACATGAAGGCAGTGAAGCCCCTCTAGAGCGCTGCTTAGTCTCGTTTGAAAATCAGAAATCAACCACCTACCAGCGGTGCAAAATGCGACTACCTCCACTAAACACTGCGGGGCCCGTCTTATCAAAAACTCTCAATAAATCTAACCGAAAACGAACTAGATAATGGAAAAGAAAAAAGCACGTAGTCTTAAACATTCAGCAATAAGTAAACAAAGCACATTCACTCACTCTAGAATCCAAATTTCTGTGGATACTCTCCGGAAATGTGCTCCACCTGCGTAATAAATACAAGTTTTAACAAATCAGCTCGAAAACAAATGCCGGAGTTTTAAAATTCCCACACAGAAACTCCGAATTGTTAGCCAATTTTTTCTCTCTCCCGCAAATTGGCATCCACAAAACTCCCTCAACTCAACCGCTGCTTATCATACGGACTTTTGACACAGCCAGACGCAAACGTCAACTCCCCTGTCCGATTTGCTCAAAATCCACAGTTTATATGAAAAACTGAAAAGGCTCTTGCGTTAGGTATGTGCACGCCCATTGTACACGCACCACACATCTCGCGGCGGAGATTTCTCGCATGGATCGGACAACACTGACCGCCGATCATAGGCGACGATGACGAGGGCAACGACCCGAAGACCACCCGGCCGCCGATGATCCGCTCGGGCGATTTAGCTTAGCGCGCTCAGGGCGAAATAAAAGCGATTTGGACTATTTAAACGACTACTTATATGCAAATTAACGCGAAATTGGGTCCATCGCCTTGAATGCTGACGGTTGCATAACACCTTTCGGCGATTCCGTAGCACCGGAAGCAGCCAAAAGCTCAGAGTAATCTGATCTTTATTTAGATGAGGCATCCATCGACTGAGCGCAAGTTATTTTACTTTAGTTTTTATCAGCCGAAAGTACCCAGAGAAACCGCACTTCGTTACAGAAAATCCGTAAAAAAAATTTCGAAAGCAAACTCATCATCCACGGCCCACCCACAAATTAAAGCATGTAGCACTTTTTTTCATAGTTCCATCTGATTACGATTATTTTTTTGGGATTCATGGAAAATGAGGGAAAATTTAATTTCTTTTAAGGGGAGAAACCACATTAGATAGTTCAAATAATCGTTTTTATTTTTTATATAAAGAACATGTTCTCAAAAACGATTTTTTCTCAATTTGCGTTCATAATTACTCAAAACTAACTGGCCGATCGTATTAAAAAATTTTTGTATTGCAGGTATTATTGAATTGCTTAGAATATGAACTAACCATTTTGGATATCATTGTTTAAAGTATTTTTTTCCTGCATAAAGCTACAAACAAAAGGGTGAAAATTGATACCCTTTTCTTTAAACATTCATAAAACATTCAATTTTTAATTTTTTTTACCGCAGTTTAGTTCATATTCTTGGAAAACATATTAATAATTCACATAAATTTAGTTTTTGATTTGAAATAAAAATTACGATCCTGAGGATGCACGCAAGTTAGAAAGTCGGGTGAGAAGATCTGTTGTGGAGAACTGGTAATAAATCAGCGATTTCTGGCTGAAATTATATCAAAATTTAAAAAAGTGTAAGTGTTATGTATTCAGTATGGCAACCCTGTTGTGAATAACGGTCGAGCAGTCACTTCAACTTCACTTGGTGTCGGACTCGAGAAGCCATTGTGTGTCTTAAATTTATTCAATAAAAGCTGAGTTTGTAAAAGTCCCTGAAATTGTTTTACTGGTCCCCTAAAAACTTAATGCGTGATTATAGTGTATTTTAAAAGTACATACACAACATTTGGTGTCAGATTTGGTGAGTTTACGCCCGCTAGAAAAAGGGAAAATCATCGTTGTAAGGGAAGAATTATACGACCAGTCTAAAAAAAGAAAAAAAATGGCGTTATCACCGGAATTGGTGCAAGAACTGACAAGATTGCTTGCCAACGCAATGCAGGCATCGGTAGAAAATATTGCCATCGCCGCCAGAGAAAATGCTCAGGACAGAGTTCCTGCAGCCGCTGCAGCGTCATCAAGGACGCCACCGTTTTCTATGGCTGAATTCCGATCATCCGATAAATCTACAATTCAGGACTATTTTAAGCGCTTTGATTGGGCTCTCCAACTGAGTAGAGTTCCAGAGGAAGAACACGCAAATTATGCTCGTGTTTATATGGGTACGGAGTTAATCGATGCTCTAAAAGTGTTAGTAAGTCCGCAGATGCCGGAAGACCTCACGTACGCCAAAATTAAAAAAACGCTGATTGATCATTTCGACATAGTGAAAAACAAATACTCCGAAAGCATCAAGTTTCGGAAAATCAAGCAAAGTGAAGGTGAATCAGTCGCAGATTTCACTTTGAGATTAAGACAAGCTGCAACATATTGTGATTATGGTGAATTCCTGGATCGAATGCTAACAGAACAAATGTTACATGGGCTCACATCACGCAACATGTGCGATGAAATTATCGCAAAGAAGCCATCTACATTCACCGAAGCGTATGAAATTTCACACACACTCGAGGCGACACACAACACGGCGAGAGAGGTAAAATCGCTAGAGGTCCCAGCATTGTCGGGCGAAGCAACGAATAGGTTAGGCTACACGACTCCTCAAACTAAAAATGGGAAACTGTCACCACGCAGTAAATCAACCTCTCACAACGGAAGACAACAGCGACAAATGTCAATGCATCGTTGGTCTACAGCCCCTCGTTCATCCGGGACTAGCAGGAGGAACGGACAAAGCAATCATACTGAGCAATTGGCATGTATAGGATGCGGAGGACTACATTCACGTATAAACTGTAAGTTTCGCAATGCGTTTTGTAACTATTGTCGCAGGAAAGGACACATCGCCAAAGTCTGCAAGGCAAAGGAGGCAACGCAAACAACGGGTCACATCAAGCAGACCGAATCACCAGCCCAGCACTTTGATGAAGTGCAGTGTCTTAGCAAAATCGACGATGCGCATACAATGAAATCACCACGCAAACGGATGATTAATGTGCAGATAAACGATCACAATCTAGAAATGGAACTAGATACTGGGGCTCCATGTGGAATCATTAGCAGGAAGACGCTGAAAACAATAAAACCAAACTGCGTTTTGCAACCAACAGATAGACAATTCGCGAGTTACACAGGGCACCGCATACATTGTATTGGCCGCACTCCAGTCGATGTCACATTGGGAGCAAGTACTCGTAATCTTTACCTTTACGTCATCGATGGGGAATTTGAAACATTGTTTGGTCGAGAGTGGATTGCTAAATTTGTGAACGAAATCAATTTCACTAAAATATTTTCAGAAACAGAGCACATCCATACAGTGTCCACGGAGAGGCCGTATCTAACTGCGAAGCAATCGAGTCAGCTCGAGCATCTTTTGGCTCGATACAACGATATTTTCAGCGATACACCAGGCAAATTAATCGGACCCCCTGCTAAAGTTCATTTAAAACCGGGAAAGAAACCAGTTTTCTGTCGTGCCCGAGAAATACCACTGGCATTGAGAGAGGAATATGCCAAAGTTATTGATGCCAAAATTGCTTCGGGATTTTATGAGAAAGTCGAGCATTCGGAGTGGGCTTCAACAACACACGTCGTAGTTAAGGAAAATGGCAAGTTACGCATCACAGGCAACTACAAACCGACGTTGAATCCATGTATCGTCATTGACGAGCATCCCATTCCACGGGCAGAGCACCTGTTTAATCGTATGAAAGGTGCCAAGCTGTTCTGCCATCTGGATGTCACGGACGCATACACTCACCTTCCAGTTGATAAGGAGTTTGCAGAGGTCCTTACACTTAATACTCCTACTCATGGGTTGGTACGCCCAACTCGAGCAGTTTATGGTGCAGCAAGTATACCCGCTATTTGGCAGCGGAGGATGGAAGAATTACTTCAAGATTTACCGAACGTCTTGAATTTCTATGATGACATACTCATCTTCGCAGAGGATTTCAATGCTCTTTTGCTGACTTTGAATGCAGCCCTGGAGCGAATTAAGTCATGGGGATTGAAGCTCAATCGAAAGAAGTGCGTGTTTGCTACACCCTCGGTTGAATTTTTGGGTCACAGGGTGGACGCGAGAGGCATACACAAATCAAACAAACACATCGAAGCAATACGAAACGCACCAAAGCCGACCACACCAGAAGAGCTACAGTTATTTTTGGGTAAGGCTACATATTACAGTTCTTTCGTTCCAGATCTGTCTACTAGAGATCGACCATTGCGAGACATCCTACGTGTCGAACCATTCGCATGGACCCCTGATGCTGAAAGAGCATATGAGAACATCAAGGAAATTTTGACCTCGCCGCAGGTCCTTATGCCATATAACCCTATACTTCCATTATTATTGGCGACTGACGCTAGCAAGACGGGGTTAGGCGCCGTTTTGTCTCATCGTTTGGCGGATGGACGCGAGCGACCCATTGCTTATGCAAGTCGGACGATGAATGCAACGGAACAGCGTTATCCACAGATCGATAAAGAAGCACTGGCAATTGTTTGGGCAGTACAGAAGTTTTTCTACTACTTGTATGCACGTCACTTTACGCTTATTACAGATCATAAGCCGCTGACACAGATACTAAACCCAGAGAAGTCATTACCGATTCTGTGTATCAGTCGAATGGCAAATTATGCAGACTATTTGTCTCATTTTGACTACGATATTGTGTACAAGACATCTAAAGATAATGCAAACGCAGACTATTGCTCAAGAGCTCCACTATTAGAAACAAACAGTGTGAATCAGCTCATTTCACGAGAGGAGGAAGAGACTTCGGAGTTTGACGAATTCGATCAATTCATCGTATGTCAAATTGAACAGCTTCCTATCCGAGCAGACGATATCGCTCGAGAAACTAGAAAAGATCAGCATCTAGGTCGAATTGTCCAATTGCTGGAGACGGGACAGGATCTGACGAGACATGGTTTTAAAGCACCAGAGGTTAAATACACCTTAGCAGCTAATTGCCTGCTACTCGAGCATAGAGTCGTCGTGCCTCCATCGCTTCAAAAAATAATTCTGAATGACTTACATGCAGCACACGTGGGCATAGTCAAGATGAAGGGAATGGCACGATCATTTGTCTTTTGGCCACATATAGATGAAGACATAGAACGCATTGCTAAATCATGCAATCAATGTGCAGTACATGCGCACGTTCCACCTAAGTTTAGAGAACATCACTGGGAGTATCCTAAGGCTCCCTGGGAAAGAGTTCATATAGATTATGCAGGACCTATTGCTGGAACCATGCTGCTAATAATTGTTGATGCATACAGCAAATGGATCGAGGTGAAGACAACCAACTCCACCACAGCAGGTTCAACCATTGCAATACTGGACGAGCTTTTCGCAGCTTACGGAGTACCTGTCACTATTGTCTCCGACAACGGAACGCAGTTCGCATCTGCTGAGTTCAAAAGATTTCTACAAGTTATCGGTGTGAAATATCACAAGTTCACTGCCCCTTATCACCCATCGACAAACGGCCAAGCAGAACGATATGTGCAGACGGTCAAGGACGCTCTCCACACTATGTCAACAACACCAACTTCATTGAGGAAAAATTTGAACGAATTCCTTCGACAGTATCGCAAGGCTCCACACACGACTACGGGGCAACCCCCTTCACAGCTTTTCCTGGGACGAAATTTGCGTACACGTTTGGACTTGGTTAGACCGGATGATATCCGAACAAGGATAATGGAAAGGCAACGTATTGGATTTGATTCTACGTTTCGTTCATTCAAACCAACACAGTCGGTTTATTTTCTATCCGGGAATCCTAGAATGGACAAGTGGATCCCAGGCACAATAGTTGCTCGCCTCGGTGATCTCCATTACACGATTGATTACTTTGGTGCACACTTCAGGAGACACGTGGACCAAATCCGTGATCATCGGGGGAGTGAGGTGAAAAATCAGCAGGTTGTTGGTGCACAACTTCGAGAACGAGACAACACTGTTCGAGGACAGACACGTCGAATACCATTCTATGGCAATTTAAGGAGATCAGCAGAGACTCATCCTGACAACGTGGATACATCACCACAGGAACGATCTTCAGTTCCACCGTCACCGGAACTACATGCAGCTCCATTTGGTGGACCGCTACAGGATGTGGTTACTACTCCACATCTACCCAGAAGATCTACACGCACACGGCGCATCCCCTTGAGGTTTTCACCAAGCTTATAAATTGCGCTGGCTTCGCGAGTTGCTTTCTTTTCTTAGGTGAGGGAGGAAATGTTATGTATTCAGTATGGCAACCCTGTTGTGAATAACGGTCGAGCAGTCACTTCAACTTCACTTGGTGTCGGACTCGAGAAGCCATTGTGTGTCTTAAATTTATTCAATAAAAGCTGAGTTTGTAAAAGTCCCTGAAATTGTTTTACTGGTCCCCTAAAAACTTAATGCGTGATTATAGTGTATTTTAAAAGTACATACACAACAGTAAGAAAAACACTTATAATTTGGCCTCCTAAAGTGGATTCTCCCCTTAAGCGATTATATTCAAGCTTCATATTCCGTCTATAGTATTTGTATCCAATCTTGCGATCGATTTTTTTAAAGAGTTCTACTTAACCGATTCTTATGAAACTTTGCACGCGCACTCAGTCCCCATGACAATACAACATAATAATTTAATAATAATTATCAGACCAAAATACTGAGTTCATATAAAATTTATTTATTTAAAATAGTTTTTGAAAAGTGTAGATCGTTGGATCGCTGGAAAGGATACGCATCTCGTTTATCTGATGCGCCAAATACTCAGTAAAATGTACCTATACCTGCAACCAAAGATCATATAAACTACGTAGTTTATATTATCTTTGCTGTAACGAACATCAGGTATAGATATGTAGAAATTAGCTGGACGAGTGGTGCCCAGCTAAGGTTCGTGATTTTTTCTTTAGTCATTCAGTGAATGTGAAGGAGTGAACGTTAAACGAACGAATCTAATTGTAATGAGTTCGAGTTGGTGACATGAGGATTTAATTCAGTGTTAAATTATAAATTCAAATTGATAAAGTAAATTAAAAACACATGCCTGCAGTGGGCTGATTTATTGCTATAAACGCTAATTATTCAATTATCCCGAGGAGTTCATATACTTCCATTTGCAGGTTGTATTTTAGCACAGGTATGTCTGTTCATTGCACAGGTATGTCGGTGTAACCTACCTTGTTCACAGGTATGTCCGTGTAGGGAGGTCCACTATAATCCGAATATAGGTATGTCCGTGTTCCTCAAAGCTCCACCCTTGGCACAGGTATGTCCGTGTTTACGAAGTTGCTATCTTAACTTATGGGCACAGGTATGTCCATGTAGAATATGCGCTCTGGTGTGTCCGAGCATTATCCCAGTAGGAAAAGGAAGGGGCTAAGAAGAAGTGATATAACTGCTTCTCGGGCAACTAGCAATCCTTCCCGACTCGATTATTTTCCTTCTTCTTTTTTACCCACGACGGGATTGGATGCAAGGTCTTCGACTTTCGTTTTCCTAATACCCAGGGATATAAGAAGTTACTCTGAATCAATGGTATAATCGCTTATGCTGAATGACTATTATAAGAAGTGTGAGGTAAGCGCTTCTACTTTCGCTTCTCCAATAATCAGGGATAGAAGAAGTTATTCAAAATAAATGGAATAATAGGGCGAAAAACCAAACTTGATCTGAATCTAAATAAAAATCGAGACTGAGCTGTTGCTTAGCTTATTAAAATATGAGGCTCTCATTGAATTAATTAAAATTAAAACAACCTGTCATGCGCACTTTCTTTTCGAGAGTGAAAAGAAAACACGTAGATGCAAGCGCATCGCACGATGACGAAATCTTCACAAGTTTTTAGGTAAAACTCATTTATTCCTTACCCAACCGATTCTCAGGAAGCAGGGATATAAGAGGTACCTGCAGACCCATGCTATAGGGAATATTGAAAATGCCTGAAAGTAGTTATATCCGGCCTTCTTAGGGCAATCCCTTGTTACATTTCCTACTGGGATATCATTGCACTAATATAAGTATGTAGCTAGGGATTCATTAGGTATTCGCTACTCATATGTTGTTTTTATTTCTTTGTAGAAGATTAATAGAGTCGCCGTCCGCAGGAAAAAGTGAGAAAAGGAATAGCCAAAAAACAAGGAATACACAATAAAAACCAAAAATATATTCTTTGTGTTTTGGGGCTTATATCCCTTTATTATAATAATGATAATAATAATGATAATAATAATGATAATAATAATGATAATAATTCAATATCCAAGATAATGCAACATTATGATAATTTCAAGCTTTGGTATTTTTAAAAAGATGGTCCAGAGAATTTGACGATCCGTATATTACTAAACTTTTGTATTGAACTTTTGTCCATCCCATTCTGGATTACGATAGTCCTGTCTGGGCTCGGTTCTGCTTTGTTCACATTAATCAAATTGAAGTTGCCCAGAAGAGGTTACTTAGGTTTACTCTCCGTATCCTACCTTGAATCAACCATTTATGTTTCCTACCTTACCTAAGCCTGAGTTGATCGTGAGGCGTGATATCTCCAAAATTATTATAACGTACACGTTCGTTGTTTTGAATTCGGCTTCCCAAGTTCAGGGTTGAAAATTTAGGTCCATTCTGTACTTACTGATTAATATAATCTCTAACTATTATATGCGTTGTAGTAACTAATAAATTGAACACTATCCCTTCATAGAGGTGCAACATTTTAAATTATCCACATATAGAGGGCATTTAGCAAAGGAAAAATTTGTAACTATATCGTCAATAAATAATAAAAAGTGCAGTTGCATCAGATGTTCCAAAAAACTAATAACATAAAAATCAATATAAAGGCGGAGACAGCAAACTGAATACAGGAAATCACTTTCGTTGACGGAAGTAAGAAAAACCAAGCGCGTTTATATCAGTAAGCATTAGCGCATACTATAGATTATAATATAAATAAAATAATAATTTGTATGACTAAGAAAGTAATTGTATTTTGTACAAAAATTTTTGATCCTTTTTTTATTGTTTCTAAACATTTTAATTTCAGGCCCACGAACACTCAATTGGGTATTGTAGACTTCTGCCAGTTCTACATGCGTTTCGATTACTTTGACTGATTATAACTTCGATTAAATTCTATTATTACTTTTATATCAACACTAGTTGTAGATATTTGAATTTCAATTAAATTCTATTAAATTCTTAAAAATTTATATGTACTGAAAAGGGGCGAGAATGTGGTTTTTAGTCTATAGATGTATTGGGCAGGTTGATCGACAAATTTAGGCATTTTACTTCCTTTAAAGTGGTGAGCTCTGAAATCTAAGTTTCTCTGGTCTAAAATTAACGACGTCATTTCAAGTAATAGTTTCTGTGAAATTTTTTACAATTCGTTTTACTTAATCCGCGTACTTAATTCACAATTTCCATGGTATAGAAAATTATAGAAAATATATAGTCTAGTGACGAGGTAAAATAATTTAGAGGAATCATTGTTGCTAAGTAGTTTTGAAAGAAACTTTACGCCAAGATAACATTAATGTTAAAACAAAGAAAAATATAATTAAGAAAAAACACGGATCAATTTTTGACTTTTTAAATAAAATTATTAATTATTATATAAGGTAAATTGTAAAACCATATATTAAATATAGGTCTATTCAACTAGAATAATTCAATTTTTTTGTTTAAATCAGAAAATAGTATGAATATGCCCTTGTTGACTGTTTTGCTTTCTTCAAAAGTCGAAAAATCTTTCCACTCTCACTTGTTTAGCAATTTTCAGTAGTACTGTAGCATAGAAAAAAGCCGGCAGATTGTCTTTTTATTCATTTTCCTAAATGCAGTTTATGCAGGCATTCAGTCAACCCTACCATATTCGACTCTCGAACCCTATAGCACACATACCAGAAGAAAAGGCACCCTCGGTCTCGTCGTGCTTGTTCGCCTTGTTAAGATATTGATTTCCCTTTTACTTTGAGTGTCAGTCTTTCGCGAAGTTTTAAGGAAGTGTCGTCACGTCTCTCAATAAAACTGAAAAAATATAGATAGAAAGTATACAACCTTTTAGTATAAAAAAAAACTTTTTTTGCTACGCCCTTTACAAAATCCGGACTAAATTAGTAAAAATGTGCAAACGCGTGGCAAATAACGACTGCGTAACATTTAATTACGAGTAAAAAAAATATATATAATAATATATTCTAATACTATACTCCGATAATCAGTTCGAGTTCCCTCCTCCCCCTTAACGAGGTGTTTTAGTAATTTCAGTATATTTTAAAAAAGAACCACTTATGATCGGATCATTTTGGAACCTGTGTAGAGCGTGTCCATCAATGCCTGTAGACAAGGTAATATCAGTTTGTCTTCCACGTAATTATTTCGCTAGATTCCAATGCAGTAGAAAAATTGATTGCAGGTGTAGAAGAAAAAAAAAATCGATACCATATGTTTCTTATTGGTAGACTACCGGATTTATATATACTGTACGGTGAATTATTATTTTGTTTGCGGCTAAAGAAAATTCTTTTGGTCTGAGATTACATCGAATAAAGGCCGAAAGTTTCAAAAAAATCTGTGGATAGTAGCCTGAAGGCACCATGAAAATCGATTTTTGATATGCCGCATATATGTCCATACCTACATATGTACATGCAGGGCCATACTGCATGGACTGTAATTTCGGATTATCTCTTCTATGAAAAAGAAGTGGGATTTGCATAGAATTTTTTTTTGTAATTGGAATGGACGTCGTCTACTGAGGGACACTATTTCATAGAATATCACACAAGCCCTTCCAGGCTTAATTCCTCTTGATGTATCTCATGATTTTTTTGCTGACGAACTTTTGCAGGTAGATATAATAATAGTAAAATCGTATATCTGAACAGCGACCGTTTTATAAAATTTTAAAATATATTATTTAAAAAAAAAAAAATAGGAAAAAAAAACACGTCTACTGGGTTGGGTCATATAAATTCAGTGATATTTTTAATCATCTTTCAAATAGCCCTGTCTAGTGATCTTAATCAATGCATTTCTTCCGGCTTACTTAGGTGGTTTAATTACATAAAATGAGGAAAAGAAAGTGCCCTCGTGCAACACATTCGAGGAGTAGAGGCCGTAGGTAAGCGACGAGGTCAATGAATCATGACATACATAGATCGGTGCATGTCCAATAGAAAATTGGTTGATGAAAATTGAAGTCAAGTGTTTTTTGAGTATTGATAGGTGAATGTATATATTGAAATCGAACATCTACACACTAGTATGCTTCCTTCTTAATTGCTGAGACAAATTTTTATGATACTGCACCCTATGGGGAGTATGAAAGCGACTCGTTCCGTAACCCAATAGTTTTTCACTGCAGTCTTATGTGAAGAAAATCAATAGAGAAGATATAAAGTAATGTGCAAAAATTGGAATATAGTTGATTTATTTTAATGAAATTTATGCGTTTTGTGTTCTTATAATAGTTTTTTGTTCTCGAATTATTATCGGAGAATCTTTGTAATGGAATTAAGAGAAAAAGAAGGGCATCACTCAGTGATTTCATATTGTTTCACACCGGCTTTTTACTATTAACCTTTATTTAGTGATGGTGTCTCGAGAAGTTTCCTTCAAATTTTTCAGGATTTTGTTCATTCAATTGATGTACTCATATCAATTTATATATTCTTTCGAAGATCTTTTATTTTTAAAATACTAGTAATTAAAGATTTTCCATGTGTTCCATGTATTGTTCAACGGGACAAATATAATTGATCTTTGATACTATAGGATATAGGTATTTTTGAGGTCCTAATTTTGGAATATACAGCATATTTTAAATGATAATTAATCTATAAATCTGAAAACTTGCTGGAGTTTAGAGGGATACATAGACTAATTAAACTAAAACCAAAGGAACAATTAGCGTTAAATAATTTTAATTACAGTCACCTTTTAACCTTATTTTTTTTCTTATAAGGATTTACTTGCCCACTTTGATATTCACGATTTAATGCAAATAGATTTTGCATACTTCTATTGAGTGTAATTTGCAAATTTTCATAGTTGTTTCAATGAAGGAATAGATTATTTTCTAACGAAGCAAGTCCTGTTTATATATTATCAACTCTCACTCGACCTGTGCATATAGATCAATGCGACAGTTTTTTTTTTCAGATAGTACTGAAATTATCATTTTTATACATACTTAGAATAGACCATATACAGAAATACAATTATAAGAGTTCTTTTTAGAAGTCAGTTGAGTGAGGTATCAATTAAAATATCCATTCCATTTCATTGAATCGGTGTCCAAATTATGATATGACTGACGAATGGTACCTATAAAGATATGACTGAACATCTTTTTGGTTCACCCTTATTTTTAATAACTCCACTAAGCCTATTTGAAATAGATTCCACCGGTTTTTGGTAAAATTCTTATCTTATAATTTCTTATATGAGTTTCAAGATGATCCCATATGTACTCAATAGGATTAATGGCAGGTTTCTTTATAACATTGAGACAATTATACAGAACATAGAGTTTGCCAATAACAGCAGTGTGTTTGGGATCATTGTCTTGATATAACTTAAAATTATTTAAGATTCTCAAACTCTCAGAACTTTGCTTTAAATTTCTTTTAAAAATATCTGGATAGACAAATTTGTCCATTTTACCACCAATAAAGTGCAAATTGCCTACACTAGAACTTGCCTTACATCCACAAGCCATCTGGTTTCCACCGCCATAATTATTTGTGCATTCAGTTTTTTTAACTGAGGCTCTGTATCGGTTTGCAGAAAATGAAAAGTGAACCGAAAAACCAGAAGTAAATTTGCTCTAGATTATGTCAATAAAACTCAAGACTTTTGGGAATAATATTTTCGGGTCTGTTGAATACTTTTTGGACTTTATTTTCAGATATGATGATAAATGATGGTGGATATCAATCCTTAGTTGCGTATTAAACCTTTTCGTTTTAGAATTACTCTACACAAGATGAGAATTCATTTATGAAATAAAATATATAATTTGTTAAGTATAGCAATATATTTTTTGTAACATTTTGAGTGAGTGGTATGTTCCTTCTCATACATAATATAAGAATAAATGGGATCATCTTTTACTAAGTTTCAACTTGTACCCGGTGGTCTAACGCCCGGAAATTTGAGGTATTTTTAGGATATTTTTTTTAGATGTATGCTGCGTACAAAAACATTTTTTTTTTTTTCTAAATTAAAAAAAAATTTAGTTATGTTTAACATTGCGCTAAATAAGATCCCTCAAAGAAATGTACCTGGGTGGTATGGTAGGTTTTGACTCTTCTATTTATCTGAAAACTAAAAACTAAGAAAATTATTAATCAGTATGAGTGCAGTTATGGCCGGAACTAGAACAAACAAACAAAATTGAAAATTGACAGGATGACGCGCTTTTGAAACTGAAAAATTGAAACTCTGAAAAATAGGTCTTCTTCTTACCAATTTTTAAATCTAAAAAAAAAAGTTTTTGAAATAAAATTTTGATTCTAGTTCCAGTTATAGCCACTGGTGTTCTGAATGACATATCAAAATTTCAGATTATTCGCAATACCATGCAAAAAAAAATTAGTTTCGACATAAATGAGTTTAAAGTTTTAAGTATGGGAGCGGGCTGCTTATAAGGCTGCAGAACCTGAAATACTATCAATATCCTTACAAAAATTTGACAGTATATTCTTGAAGGACTGTACTTTCGAAATAACGTTTTTTTAAGAATTCTAGACCACCGGGTAAAGGAATCAACTTTAATAGAGGTAAGCACGTACCGACGCGGTGGTGTAATGTCTACTTGGTCTCAATTTTTTTTTTTCTTTCTGATATCTCTGTATTCTGAGTGTGACAAATTATAAAGTATTTTGTTCAATTTAACAATTGCAATCAATTCTTCACTCATCTCGATAACAGCAGCCTTAAGGGGGTAGTCCAGTGAAAACGACTGTTTTTTCAACGATTTTTTTTTCATATTAGAAATTAATTTTTATTAAAAAACTTTTTGACATATGATAGTACAACTATTAAACTACACAAAAAAATTTTTATTTTTTTTTTCAATGAGTCATCCCGACAAAATGGCCGCTCCAAAAAAAAAAATTTTTTGTTGGCGGACGTCGAATCTCTGCAACGGTCCATTTGAAACAAAAAATTCAAACGAGGTTATAATCTGTAGAACATTGGCTATCGTCGGAACTAGAATTATTGATTTTCAATAAAAAATAACAAAATGGCGGCATTTCGAATTTTTCGGGTGTTTTTCGGGTGCTTAATTTGTTTATAACTTTGTAAATAATCAATGGATTTTAATAATTCTAGTTCCGACGATAGATACACAATCAAGAAATATACACCTAAATTTTTAGATCAATCGGAGCAAAAGACTCTGAGATCTGACGTCCGCCGAGTCAAAACATGCTGTTTTGAGAAAAACGCGTTTAAAGTTTTTTTTGCGGAAAAAAGCTAAACAAATTAATTTTACCTTAGTCAGCGATGCCTGTTCCATAGATAACGCGATGTCTGTTTCATACATAACTAACCTTAAATACAAAGCAGAAGGACCTAGACCGTTATAAACCGAAAAAAAATGGGCGGAGCAAACAGAAATACAAGAGTCCTCCTTGCTCCGAAACACGCCAGGGGACCTTCCAGCGCTCGGATTACACGTCTCTCGAAAACTCTCTGTATCTTTAAAACTATTCAATATTTTGCTTAGATATTTTAAGGGAGTATTTTCGAGGTGTAGTAGAGTAGATTTAAGCAAAAAAAAAAATATCGAAAAAAAAAATTTTTTTTCACTGGACTACCCCCTTAAAAGAAAAAAGTGGCTTGTGTTTGTTCTTTTTCCCCTTAAAAAATAATCCCAATCCATCCACAACAACAAGATTGCTCTAGAAGAATTATTGGTAATGTCTTGTCAATGTCAATTAATTATGTAAAGGATAGTTACTTTAACGTTGATTTATTGATTCCCCCTATTTATTTTGATGAGTAAGGCTCGAATGATACCTCTTTTTCATATACTTTTAACGGATGAAAGGGTGAAGTAACGCTGGAAATTGAACGAAATAACTTTTACATTTGTACATGCTCGATACTGACCTCGAAAATTCTGAACCACCTGAATGAAAAGGTCGATAGGTTCCCAATTCTTCTCAATTTGCATAATAACTTTTATGAAGTTCTTGGAAATTTATTCACGTCTTGGATAGAAAGGGTTCGTGCAAGATTTATGGATAGATATTGCATTTTAAAAACAACTTTACTAGTTGCAATACTTTCACATTCATGCAAACACTCGCATTTGCAGTCTTGCATATAAGATATCTTTTGTTATTTCATAATCCACTCTCGTTTGAAACTATACGGTTCCGAAAAATTCATGCGGGGCCCTTTTAAAATAATTGTCTTCTTGTTTTTTATGTAATAAAAGAACTAGGTTTTATTTATTTGTAAACTTTTTAAAAAGAAAATGACTAAATTGCCCTTTTTTGCATCTTATCAATTATGTTTAATATTTCTTATAAGAGTTTTTAAACACAGGTCACGTATAATAAAGAACTTGGTGATTTTGTTTCCGTGTTTCAGAGTAGGGTCGCGGTCACTAACTTCCTGGTTATTATAACAATAATGCAACAGAAAAAACAATTTTATTTTATAAAAAATATTATGAAATAAATATTTTTAAATTTCAGCAGCTCCATTCAGAATACCGGAGCACTTACCGTTGGCACGAATATACTGGCAATTCAAGGCCGGAGGTGGTCCGAAGACCTCCCGTCCCAAATAATTTCGGTAAGTTTTATTATTATTATTATTGTTTATAGTTTTGAGTTAATCAGATATTAACACTCTATAAGTCAAACCAGTCGACTTAACTCTATTTCTTTTGGCACCCAATATAGTGTTGAATTAAATAAGTAGTTGTTGGAAACTAAGTTGAGAGAAATACTTTAACTATACACTATATATAAGACGTGTTCTTTAAAATAAAGCAAGAAATGGAGCATGTTGTACAGATACGCCTGATTTTGGTTGTTTAATACCATTTTATATTTATACTATAATATTTCTTATTATCCCCTTATTTATTTCTTTTTAAGAAATTATTGAGAAACACATATTTTTGCTTTATGCCACAAACTGTTCTTTAAACACAAATTGAATATAGTACTCGTACTTTTGGATTCACCTTTTTATTTTCAATTTTATCTCAAGTTGGTGCAGTAAAATGGTAAAAATACATCGTGAAAATAGTATTTAATCTATGTGATGAATTTGTGATTTCAATTTGGGCCCAATAATCACAACATAACATAAACAGCGTCAGTATACAGTTGAAATGAAACGTTAACTTAAAAGATATTGTTCTAAAATTTGTTCAGCAAAATCAAGATGAGGTTCATTTAATACATTATACCTTTTATTATGACAGAAATATGTTTTTTACAACTTATGATTCTGTTGCAATTGTTACCTATTTATCCATCTGAAAGGAGTTTGCTGGGGTTGTTGTTAGCATTTAAGTGTACTAGAAATATTTGAACGGTAGGAAAAAGGGCCATTGTAGAGTATCTAACACAAAATTTCAAGTTCATGTACAAAAATTACCATAACAGCGGTGCTTATAAAATTTGTTTCAAGATAAATGAGAAATCGAAAATATCGTTTTTTTCGCTCTAAAACTTTAAACTTTCAGTCAATCCCCTTAATAAGCCAAATTAACTACAGAACCATTTTTTTTTTTTTTTTTAAACAGAGTCATTAATTAAATTGCATGTTAAACTTTGCAACAGAAAATATACGCTTTGAAGGGAACCCACTGTTAGCAAAGTTAAATTACGCTTAATCTATTTATTTATTTTTTCAATTAAAAAAATACAAATTAAAGTCGAAATAAATAAATCATAATGAATTTTATATAAACCGTGGATCAAAATGGCGCGGCAGCAACAGCAGCAGCGAAATCTCCTAGTTGGTTGTGTCAAAGTCACGTGACACAGTTTTACTGTTGCTGCCGGATCATTGTGATTCACGCTTAGGTAATCTCGCTAAATCTTTAGGGATCTTTAGGGATTCGATTTAGGGTTTCTTTTACATAACTTCAGATAGCATTACTCTTGTAAATAACACCTTTTACATTTTAAAAGCTAATTACTTCTTTCAGGATCTACTAATGAACCTCCTCTGCCGAGGAGAAAAAAATGTCCCGAACTCGCGTATAAATCTCATGAATTTTTAATTGGGACGAAGGATAATCCAGATACACGAAATGAAGTTACTGTGAACCGTGCACGGGTGAGTAAAGATTAACATAAGGAAAACTTAATACTTAAACTTTATTTTTTTTTCTAAACATCCTCCTACTTTTTATATCTGAATTATGAGTTAAATCTTTCTCTTGTATTGGGAACATTTGAATTTAGAAGAATGTTAGTTTTGAAATTATACAAATTTTTTGAATAAATTTTTAAATATTTTGTTATTTAGGTAAGTTTTTGTTATAGATTCAGGTTTTATAGCAAGCTTATTAGTAATAATAGAGGCAAAACAGATATTATATACTTTCTTACATATAAAACTCTTTGCCAATCGCTCTCAAAATTTCTATGTTATGTTTACAGATTAAGAATATTGAATATTGAATATTAAATATAGGGAGGGAACTTTTTTAAATGCGGACATTTAGTTTAAATTGTCATTTTGACTTGATGTACATTTGTATGTATTATAAGATTTTTCTTGATCTGATCGGTATAAAATAAAGCAATTTACTGGTGTAGCAAAATTTGTGCACAACACGATGTTTTTCATATTTTATTCAATTTTACATATTGTTCTCAACTTGAAAACTTATAACCTCTAACTAAAAGTACATAGATAGATTAGCATATATTATGTTATCACCCAAAAAACTCCAAACAAATGTTGGTAATAATTCAATAGAATATTATTATCTCTTTTATTTTAAATAGTCATTTAATTTATCTCATCCAAAATCTGTTTTGGAAAATAATTTTGGTTAAAAGTGCTCTAAGTCAGATACCACAGAATATCAAAATTAGTAGAAATAGTCAGGGACAATTTTCTGTTTTTACCACATACAAATGGTTAAAAATAAATAAAACTTGGAACAAAAAACAACTCATTTCTTTGTTATTAATTTATTAACTGAACGCTGCTAATTCTTCAAGTTTATTTCAGCTTCAAAATATTTTACAGCAAAAGGCGAATCTTTTAAAAGAATACGTTTAGTATTGTAGTCTTTATTCCTATTGCTTCTAAATTAACTACAAATCGAACAAAACACTGTTCCATAACGATGAATAATTATGGGATTGAAGGTCTTTAACAAAAGCCTTGAATGAATGCCAAAATAACAAATCAGTTTCTCTTCCAAATCTTTGTTGTAGGTACAATAAGCATCGCAATTGAAGGTCATCATGCAAGTGCCATATCAGCAGATATTTTGATAAAATGCGCTAACAAAGAAGAATTTCGATTTTTTAATTATTGATGAAATAAAAAAATTTACGAAGCTTATTTCGTACGCAGAACAGTTGAAATTGTTGTTATTTTCGATTCACAAGCTTTAATGCAGAAGTTTTATGATTATACAGCTGTACACGAGTATATATATATATATTTGAAATAAAAGTATTTTTTAGATCTATCTGCGCAAAAACTATTGACATCATTCGGCAACAAACAAAACAATTTCATATGCAAACGTATTTTAAGATATTTGTGGTATATACAATTTTTCAGTATTTCGTGATTAAATATTTTTTCGAATATTTTTTGCCCCTAAATGTCCTGCATTTGAAAAGTTTCTGTTTCTATGAACAAAAAAAAAGGAAACTCAACCTTTTAAAAGGAAATTTCGCTTAAGCTTTGCGCTCGAAGCCTGCAAAGAAATGAGTAGACGTTTTAAATCTAGATAATTTTTTCTATACTGGAAAATGTATTCAGTTAAGAAAAAAAAAAATTCGTAAGTTAAATAGGGCGAAAAAAAAAAATTACTCTGACTTGAAATAGAAAAAATTAAAATGAATACGTCTTGCATGCATAGAAAATTTGAAAGTTTTTACTAGATAATTTTGCCTGTGGGCATTATGTAAAAATGATAAAATCATTTTAAAGCAAACCTTTAATGAACTATATGAATAAAATGAGCATGAAATGTATTCATTTTAATTTCAGTCTGAGGAACGAGGGACGCCCTCTAGAAGAAGTAAGTCAGAAGGTCCACCAGTTGTAGCAAATGGAAGGGCATATCCTGTAGCTTTTGAGAATGAAGTCGACGGAAGGGGAAAAGGAATTACTTCACAGGTACTATTTGTATAAATACTTATTCTTACTTATCAACACAATTTATAATTAATTGCTGTTTTAATTTAAATATAATCTATATATATATATATAAAATGGAAATTCAATGATAGTAATTAATATAATTATTTTTACATTTACAGGCGGGTGAGTCTAGTGGACTGTTCAAAAAGACATTCTCAAAATTGAGTACTGAATATCGTCTACAATTCGTTTGGCCCCATGTTCGAAAAGCAATTACAGGGCAACCAAACGATGCAGTGGAAATTCCAAGAAAGTCCCTATCAATGGGTACAATTAAATCATCTCAATCCAATGCAATGCCAACAGTTCATAAAAAACGAACAACTATCGAAAAAGAAGGTGCGACGAAAAAGTCGCTAAATTTTGGCAACTTTTTATAAGAATTTCTTTTTGTTATTTTTGTAAAAATTAAAAGTGTGTTTTTTAGCTTGAAATTCAGGTAGAAATTGTATATCGATATTTGTATGTGAACTATATTAACTAGGGCTTTCTTAAAATGAATTATGACATTTCCTCTTTATATTCAATTTTCTAAATGTAATTAATTCCTACTATATATATATATATCTTTGTTTCAGTATCTAAAAATTGCTTATCAAATTAAATTTCTATAAGAAACTGCAAGTTTATCAGTATTTTGTAGACACATTGACTGTACGATCATTTATATATCCTGCAATTTTCATTTCAGCTACTGTCTATGAACTAGAGCCTTTAGTGAATGAAATAGATGAAAAGAAAACGGAAAAGTATAAAAATTCAAATAACTTTTGAACTCACTTAACTTCAATTAATTTTATTTAAGGCATATTAGTCCTGAAACGAAAAACAGCATGGACACTATGAAGAAGGAACAGCATATTGTTCAAAATGGAGATGTTCTCAGAGAGAAGGCTGATAATAAAGCTACTATGAATGGTTTCGGTCCGTACGGAGAGCAGTGGTATAAAGAAGTTATAGAACTTAGGAAAAAAGCCGATGAATACAAGGTTCTTTCAATTAATTCACATTAATTTCATCAATCTTTTATTCATACAAATATAATAAAATATTTTTTAGTGCCGCGGCTGGGGAATAGAAATTGATCCTGGTCTCTATAAGAAACAGAAAGAATTATGGGATCAAGTTTCCAGAAGAAGTTCATTATCAGCTCTTTCATTGGCGTCATCCATCCATAGGTAATTTAACAGACTGTTTCAGTATATCACCTCATACGTTTTTTGAGCACACATTTTTGCTAAAGACAAGATGGTGTACAAACAATTGGGATATATTGTACAATATTTCTTAAAATTAAGCACTCAAAAAAGCAAATAATGATTATGTATAGTCAACTGCATTGAACGTCATCAAGCACTTTATTAATAAAAATATTTTATAGGGTAAATTATACCCTACAAATACATTCAGTAATTTAACAAAACCAAATTTTAGAATTTAATGTTAAAAACACATTACAAATGTTTGATATTAATCTGTTCAGTGGAATAATTCTGCGTCTTGTTAGATGTAGATGTAGATTGTTGTGGCTGTCCGAAGACACACTTAGGCCATCGCGTCTTGTTAATTATTATATACTAGTCAATCTTATAAATAAAAGCATTTGATGCATTAAATATGTTTAAAGAAATAAATCAAAAAATGTATGCGGTCAAAAGGCTGAAATTATCACTAATCGCTACCTAAAGCAACTATAAAATTGTTTAAGGAATGGAATATGTACTTTTGGATCTATGTCTAATATTATTATCGATGCTCTGCACCCAAAATATGACAAAGAAATTGGACTTAATAAGGTCAACTGCAAGATCGTTTCTTAGTCTATAATTAAAAATTCACTCATTAGGTTGGGCGGATACATTTTTCATTAGACTAATTTGTCAGCGCCTCCATTAAAAATTTCCAATTAATTTCGTCGGATCGACGACGTGGATAAATATACTTAGCCAAAGTTTACCCAAGTGAATTAAGTATGTCATGTTACGAACTTCAAAAATATTTGCAGTATTTTTTAGAAACATTGTATACATTTTCCGATCCATAGGATTTGACTATAAAAAACAGATAAGATCACAGATCTAAAACTATTTTCCATTACCTAGGGCATTGAAAAGTGATGGTAATATATGTAAAAAAATTACATTAAAGTGGGTGCTTATTATTTTGATACAGTGACGGTGAGATTTCAGTGAATGTGATACCAATAACACCTCATCACAACAATAGAAAGGAAGAAAATTCTTTACTAAGTTCTTAATATATTGCAAACATTTAATGCACGATTAACATACAGATTACAAATAGTATTCTAAAATATCTGCTTACCTAAATTCAGTTTTAAGGGGTTACATACGTACAGTAGCGCCAAAAATGCCCTAAAAGAAAAACTGTTTTTAGAAGGGATAGCAATAAAAATTAATAAAAATAACTATTACACATTGTTTACTAGTAATTAAACTTTATAAAAAAAATTTTTTTTTACAAAAATTACTATATAAAAAATCACGTGATCCACAACACTAAGAAAAAAACGACAGACTATACAGAAAACAATTTCAAATATATATAAAAAAAAAGCACAAAAAAATATTAAAATCTGTATGAGTTATCATGTCAACCGTGCCGGAAAAAGTAGTTTTGAAAAAAACGCATTTAAAGTTTCAAGTGCGTTTCGCTCGAGGTCGCGCGCAGCTAAAGCAAGAACTTTATGAATTTTTTAATTTATATTGTTAACTTACGTCTAATCTCCCATTCCAGCTTCATATTGTGTGCCTTCCTTGTCAGTAAACAATTGTTGTTGTTTATTTTTTTCCGACAGGCTGAAAGGCTCCGAAAGTAGCGACCAGCTGTCTCAAACCAGGGACAGCTAGCTTCGCGCATCAGACTCTCGTCGGGCAGTCACGTTTTCTATAATAACTTTCGATCTATGTGGAATTTTTACAATCGATTTTCACAGAAATACGCCTAAAACTATAGAGAATAATAATCTATAAAAAAAAGTCGATTTTCTGAAAATTCTGTACGTATGTAACCCCTTAAATTAAAAGCAAGTAAAAGCACATTTAACTATATCATATAAATTTAGTTGTGAGGACTTTTATACAATCCTGCAAGAGCAAGTGACTATAAATGAAATATGAAAACAAATGTTATTGTTTTTGGCACTTTTGATGCTTGGAAACTAATTTATGCATTTCATCTTATTGTTACATACTTTTGTTAAGTTTTGATTTTGTATTTTGTATTATCTATGTCCAGGGCCTGATTATAGGTAAAGCAAAGTACGCCACGGTGTAGGGCAGCAGATTTCTGAAAGGTGGCACATTTTCAGGAAATTTTTTCAAAAACTTACAAAAAAATTGAACCATTTTTGGAAAAAATATAACAAAAAATACAAAAAAATATATGTCAAATAATAAAACACTTTGCGGGTGTATCTAAAATCAAGGAGAAAATTTGACAAACCCAATAGAAGGAAAGGAAAGTTATTTGATTAAATTTTCCTTATCAGGAAAATTTAATTAAATAACAAGCAAGTGACACACGGCTCCTTAAACCTTAGACAAGAAAATTTAATTCTACCATTTTTAATTCACTGACCGTTAAAAATGTTCACTTACATTTCCATTACAAGATAAAAACTCATTTCCTGGAATTTGTTTAGCCTTTACGGTCTAAAATTCAAAAAGTGTAATACTGGCTTGATTTGGGTATAAGCATATTGTTCATGATGAAGGACTACATATACCATGTGTTTTTCCGGAATTGATTTTAACTACAAATGAACGTTATGCTATTTAAAAAATACAGGAAAACTGAGATTTAAAATAGGTTATATTGTAGTCTACAAACAGGAGACCTTGAACTCTAAATGTTCTGAGAAAAAGCAAGTTTTATGCACTTGACCTCGAAAAATTAGGTATTATATTTGTTCCAAATTCGAATTTTTTTGGGGCGGAAAAATATTGGTGGCGTGACATCAGTGAAGCTGATAATCCGGTTCTATCTATGACTATGTTTGTTTTGTACTATAATTTCATAATTCGTGTATTAACGCTTTCATGTCGAGTAATAATGGATAAAAAAGGCATAATATTACTGTTGATATTATTAATTGGGCATTAAAAATTATCCCGTAAATTCGGACTTTATGATAAAAAATAAAATATGCTTAAAATTGTGAAAGGTGATATACAAAAACATACTTTTATTTAGGACTGAGAAGTAAGAAGTCTTTCTTAAAATCGATTTATTTTCACAGACCTATTACAAAAGAGGAAAAAGATCAGGAGAATAATAAAAAATCCATTCCTAGCAAGTCATCGCATAAGGCAAAAGTTCCTGGCCAAGCATATTTAATTGACAACAAAGCAACTGACGAACCTTTACTGCCTGCCAGAGTTCAAACGATTCGCCATCACTTAGAACGAACTACTGGCCCGGGTAAGACTGGGGATAAGTGAGTAATTTTTATGAACACCCTTAATAAAAGGATTACGTTTATTTCAAAGATGTTGAAGAAGGTGCGCTTCTTCCTTCTCCGACAAGGGAAAAACTTATGCCAGCTATCCCAAAGTCGAAGGACACCGATTCGTATGGTTCGCAGAAAGGAAGTCCAAAGAAGAGTACAGCATCAAAGCATGGCAGTCCCCAAAAGGGAAGCCCTCAAAAGGGTAGTCCCAAAAAAATGATGAAAGGTGATGGATAATTCAGTGATTTTTACGTTTCCCCATATCCATTCTGAATGAGTTTGCGATATTCTTTCATTTTTAGATTGAAATTAATTGCGATCTAATCGATAGTATGCCCCTTTTTCGTGGTTTCGAAACAAATATTTTTACTTGGTGTTCGATAACTGAAATCTGTGTAAACCTTCTTAAGAGAAAATTCACACAAAATGCAGCTATAATACTCCAAGTTCTTTTAAAATTTGTTTCAACTTCAATAATTGGGCCAAAATTTTATCATTATACGAAAGAAAATTTTTTTCATTACTCATTCTCAAAAAAAAAAAAAGAAGAAAAAATTGTACTATGTGATTAGTACATAAAAAATAATGTTCTGCTTAACATTGTTGTTAATTCCACAATCCAAAAAAAACACTGTAGATATCGCTAGAAAACAAAGAATTGGAAAAAATCATACACAAATGATTATATTTTTTTTAAAAAAAAATTTATTTTACTTTATAGGACGTTCACAATCTGTTGGTCCTGGAGTAATTGATTCAAATGAATCTCCCAAACGACAACTGAGATCAGTTAGCACAGCTCCTACTGCCGCTTTAACTTCTAAGCAAATTAAAAAATCATCTGCCTCTACCCCAGTTACGGCTGAGCGAAAGTCTCGACCATGTGAGTTATAAAATAACAAAATATTTCTATCAGAAAGTTTTTCAATGTTTATTAAATCGATTAATTTCGGGTTAGTTCGATATTAATATGAGAAGCATTTTAAATTGCAATGAGTATGGTGAAGTTGTGTTAGCATGACAGATTTACTTAAAATCTATTTATACGTATATACATACAATCTGTATTTCTTTGAACTTGTAAACGTTTTTTGTGTATCTGAAAAAATTTGAATCTTAAACTATTAGCTATTAGAGACTATGAACGAAGTTTAGGTAGAATACATACATTTTATATGTAATTTGTTCTGTATTTTTTTTTTGTCTTAAACTCACTACTCATTATATCATAATCTGATTCATTAATTTGATGTACTATTTTTAGCAACCCTTTCCACATCAAATCATTCCCGTTTAAAAAGTAGCTCCTTACCTCCTAGTGGTAGAACTCACTCAGCTCCTGGTAATCATCATATACAGATATCTCAAAATGATACCAATAAGACATCAGCATCTTCAATTCAATCCCAACCGCATTTGCGTAAGAATAATAAAGCCTCTAAAACACCGAGGCCAAAGTCAACTATAATCAGTAGGGTGGCTGGTGATTTAAATGATTCTGCGGTTTTAAGCGAAGATCATTCTAAGACTAAAATTCAGGAAAATGAATTGGCAGAAAGTGAGTAATGAAAATAAAACGTTTCTATCTGTACAAAGAGTATTTAAGTGTTGTTTTCTTGTTGTGTCCTTTAATATATGATAATGAAAGAGAACTTTTGTGTAAAAAAAAAAAAAAAAAAAAAAAATAAACTATTAAAAGCACGTTTTATAAAACCATAACCCCTCTCCCCAGACGTTTGACGATAATGAATTTCCATTTTATTTTTAGATATATACACGTTTTGTCGTAATTTTTCTGTAGTGTTTGGAATGAGTTAAATCTATTTAAAACTGGCTGTAGTGGCGCAATTTTGTGACCCAATAACCGATCATAATTATTATTTTATGTTCACAGATACTGATGAGGGGGAAGAAAAGGAATCTGTTACGTTCTTGTCGAGCAGTCCACAACCAGCACAGGAACTTGAGCATATTGTTAAATCGCCCCCTGAACCAACTAGAGTTAAATCTCCGGAGCAAATATTAATGCGATCTCCTGATCCTGTTAATTGGACAGTGCCCTTAGATACAGGAAAAACATTCACCGTTACTCAGAATGTTAAAGAAGGTAAGCTATATATTATATATGGTATATAAAATATACACAGGGTCAAGAGATGTGTTTCATGCAAATAGCAACTGATTTCTAAGACTCATATTTTTGCAAAATGATCTAGCTTTTTTTTTGGCTCAAAAGACTACATTTGTTTGAAATGTTCACAAATCGAAATTCTTTCACACATACTGTTCTATATTTTCATACTTCTAAAGAAAAATGAATAATAATGACAATACAAGTCTTCGAAAATTGTGTAATCAAAATGTCTTTTGTTTGAACAACTGCTTTTCATCACGTAAGGTTTTAGATGCAAATAGCTCTAAAATGTGAAATAAGAGATTTTTAAGCCAGGTTTGGAAATTTTTAAAAGACGAATAGAATGTTATAAGAATATTTTTTTTCTTGGCTTAAATGAAAGGTTGGACCTTAAGCTATTAAATAAAAATACATAAAATTTAAAAACTCCTATAAAGCATTCAGGGAATTCACTTTTTTTTATAAACGTTAAAGTAATTAAAAAAAATTGTTTTTTCTTTCAAACAAGCTTAATAGTTGCAGGTACATAAAAGAAAAATTCTGGTCAAAGGAGAGCTCATAATATTAATATTAACTGGTGGCTCATTGAACTCTTTAGTTTTCCATAAGACTTAAAAGAGCATACAATTATTCAAATGGATTACTTATATACTTTTTTCGTGAAGATAACACTCTATTAGATAGGAATATTTTTTAAACATTGGTTTTCCTGCCACTTTTGCAATGTGCTAGTGTCGGTGGAGTTTTCGTTAATCTTATTTGTGTTACATCTGGCGTACCATAGGGTAGTCATCTTGGTCTTTTATTGTTTATTACCTACATCAATGACGTATCCTTTATTCCTAGCCACTTCAGAATACTATACTATTTTAACGATGCAAAGATTTTTTGCACAATGTCTGACAATTGTGGCTGTGATAGTGATGATAGTGATGAACTTTGACACTTCATAAATAGTGTTCTATGAATAAATTTCCACTGAATGTTAGGGTATGTGCATGACTTTCTAACAAGAAAAAAACACCGTTAATGTCTTACTATTGAGTCACTCTTAAGATTTCACAATGTGAGAGATGTGGGGGTTATTCTAAATTGAGGTTTCACTTTCGAGGATCATACAGATTCCCTTGACGATCCCTTCATATCTCTGCTACTCTACTGTACCTTTGTCAGACCTATACTAGAATATGCTTCCCCTGTGTGGTCATCTTTCCAAAAGAGTCACATTAAACATATAGAATCCGTTCAACGTCGATTCCTAAGGTTTACTCGATTCCTAAGGTTTACACAGTTTTAATCTTTAAATTCCTTAGAGATCAGACGGGACAAATTAAAAACTGTTTTTGCATTCGATTTATTCGAGGTCTTGTCAACTCTCTAGAGTTATTAGACTTAACATACATATCTATCCCGCGCGTTCTATGAGGAATCATGACTTCTTGTACTTCGATTATTATCGTACTAATTACAGGTTTTAGTAAGCCTAAATCATCGAAGCCGCACTTTTTTAAATCGTGTTATCCCGATAACGTTAATAGAGTTCAATTGAAGAGTCAACTTCGTTAAGGTTTCTTTAAAAACAAAACAAAGCACAAATTTAAATTTGTTTTTTTCTTATACATATTATTGTATTCGATTTCCTAAATAATCAGTATTGTTGATGAATCCCTTTATTCGAGCATCGTTTTAATATTCTGCAAAGCTCCTTTATTTTTTAACAAATTTTTAAAAATAATCATAATATGGGTTTTTTCACTTCTTAACCCTATTTTTTCGAAAACATGGTTTGATGAAGAATTTTCATTTTCTGATCATTATTCTACGGAAAAAAATCATATAAAAATGTTGTCACTTATGCGGCAAAAAAAAATTTCGTCGACCTGTTTAATCTGTGGTACTTGACCTCGCGGGTGAACATTTTAAACGTGTTTTTCTCGAAGTTATTTTTTTCCAAAATGTTAGACATGAAAATTCGAAACGTCTTCGGAGTGATTGTCTTAAAATTTTGCACATAGGGGTTCCTTATATGATTTCGCTTTTGTTTACGAACCTCTTTTTCGACCCGAATTTATTTTTATCTTTTATAAACAAATTAACACAATACTGGTTTTTTAACTTTTAGTAATTTTTTTCCAATTTTAAAAAATCACACCACAGGCGTTGTTACTTAATAGCAAATAATTTAATATTCGTGAGAATTATGTAGAATATATAAATACTGAATAATTAAACTATTTATACTATATGTTCCCCAAAAATTTGCTTACTTTATTAAATTAAAATAAAAACTGGTCTAGTGCGGGTTGGATAGCTCTCTGAGAATTCCGTATTAATCACCATATTAAACTTGACTATTCTAAAGGAAATTCTTGCACAAAAATAAGAAATTTTGTACCAATTGATAGTACATTAAAATATTCGTTCTCATAAAATTCTACTATTATCTAGTAAATGTATAAACTAAAATGTCTATTAATGTATATATAAAAATTGCAACGTTTTATACTTGATTAATAAACATCTAATTTGGTTTTCTTCTTAAATATTTAATGATTTCGGAGGTCTTTTCTTCAATATTTCACATAAACCTAAAATATAATCGTGGTTTGATATGAATTTAATTATCACATAAAACCGATTGTTGTTACTAAAACACATCTTTTCAGATTACCTAACTTAAAAAAAAAAAAAATGTATTTTTAATTGCCCAAAATTCCTTTACTCAGGTGAAAGTTTCACACGTCCACAAAGTGAAGTTAAAGCTTCGACACCAATTGAGAAGCCACCACCTGCACCACAGTCAGCACCGCCCGAATTGGCTGAACAAGAAAAAATGAAAGGTGACTAAAGCTCGTTAAAGACATTGCTCGTGAGTATTATCGTCTTTAGTTTAATGCACAAAAAATTTTCCATATTCCTTAGCATGGCGCAAAGAAGAGCTAAGCGATCCAGAGATTCCAATGCCAGAAAGTCCATCATTTTCAAAATCATCAATATCGCCAAATGCTCGATTCGATCAACCGATACCAGGTTCAACTTTACGCTGTTTGGATGACCCAAATTTTGATCAAGAATCCTCCTCAATGTTGCCGAGAAATACAGCCACTGAGGTACTAGAAAAGGCTCGTGACCGTTTCGATAAATTCTGGGGTGGCAGTAAGGACGAAAATGCTTAATGATAAAATTACCTACGAAAATAAAAAAAAATAAAAAGAATAATGAAGAAAAACTAAGAAATAAACTTCGACATTTTCGCTAAAATGCTCTCACTACAGGGTGCAGTTATAGATGTTTAACATCACGTAGCGCAAGTATATAAGAAAAAACTATGTAGCAAGTGGAAATTATATTTCATTGTAGTAAGGCTAAATTTTAGGGCATGGCATATGAATCCGCTGAAGACATTTAATCGAACTATTTATTATCCAAGAAAAGTAATATGCAAGAGAAGAAAATACCACGTAAATTTTACGGTCAGTAACTGCGTATACATGTAGGAAGGAGTGTAAAACATTTGCATCTATGATTTTGAACACACTTCAGCTGGCAGATGCATTGCGAAGAGTTGTTATTAAATTTTGTATGTTAAATAAACTGCTTTTTGAGATACAACTTGTTTACCCAAAAAAAGAAAGTAAAATAAATAAATGTGCGTTCACGATGTGTTTGCTAATGTTTTTGACAAAAACAAAAAAGGTACCAAAAAATTTCTAAAATTTAGTTGTTGATGTATTTGATGTTTAAAATTTGTGATTACCATTCGATCTGCCTTTTGAATCAATCAAAATAACAATTTTGATGTGGATTAGCAGCGTAACTAGCAGTTGTGGGTTTTTTTATTTGTAATAATTTTTGTATTTTGAATAAAATAATACGAGCAAAAAAGGGCAGTGATTAGTTTACGAGAGAAAGCGAGAAAAAATGCTTTATGTTCGTGAGTAAAAAATATAATAAATATTATTAGGCAGATAAATCCCTCTTTATCAATACTCGAGTAAAGGCTAGATTAATCTCCGTTGGTTGGATCAGGAAGATATAAAAAATTATTCAGTTCGCGTTTTAGAAGAACGACTTCTTTTGATAATGCAACGAATAACTTTTCTTACATTTGCACTCGAAAGAAGTCGTTCATCAAGATAAATAGTTATATTATTTTCAGAAGCAGACATTTTGCACAAAATAACTCATTCCCGACATTTGATATTATAATTATTACCCTGCGAAACTTACACTCACAGAGAGATGATGATGAAGCCAGTAGAATTTTGAATATTGTCGAGTAACTCTAAGACGGAAACAGAGAATTTTGTTGAATGGGCTTTAAAGTACTTGAATATAATTTGAATGCTTCTTACGATATAGTTTATTACTCAGTGTTAATTATATTTCAGTACTGTTAAAATGGATGTATTTTGAACGTTTTCCATGTTTATTAAGAGTTTCATTTCCCTATATAACAACAAAACAATGTTCAAAGCACACGGTTATAATAAAAATTACACGAAGATAAAGCAGAATGAATTTTTAGCTTTATAAAATTGAATTTATTGACAAATAATAGATAACAACATATGTACTTATTATAGAGGGTACTTTTAAATAAATGCATCAATTCAAACCTAATCATTTGTTTCAATTCTTTAACTGACTTTTCCGAAATTCATTTTTCTTTCGCGCGTTGGGGCAACAATTGCAGTTGATGACATTCTTCGATAATTTTCATGATCGAATTAGACTAATTAGCCTTTTATTTATTGAAGCAGAAGCATTTTCTATACAACTTCTTTATGAGCTTTATTAGACTCAAAATCAAATTTTTTTTTAAATGACTCGTTTCTACTATAATTAAAATTTGCAGATTTTACACACGTCTAAAGAAAACTGTTCTTTAATAACACATAAAATTTGTAATACTACAGTAATATTTATTATTTAATTTATTAGCCAGAATTATAAACCTTTTAAATATATATTTGATTTCTGGCATTCCTTTCAACTGATTCCCAATCAGGTGTTCAAGGCAAAATTTTTGACGTTTCAGAAAATAACTCAGTAGATAAACGACGAGGATACTTTTTGTTAATCCAGAAAGAAGATATTCGAGAAATATAGAATGTCTTCATTTTCTTGTTTGGTATGATAGCATTAAATGAGCGAGAAAACACAATCAGTTAGGCGTTATGTCTCCCAAAAATGCTGTCAGAAGTGGGATCTATCGTGCATTTTTTTAAAAGACTAATTAAAAAAAAGGAAATTTGGAAAGGATAATGCATTTCAATTGACTTGAAGCTTTTCATGCTTATTTAAATGTGATGACACTTTATTTCTACATAGCACACCTTCCAAATTTTCACATTAACAGAAAATCCTAACAAATATGAAAGATCTATGGAAAATTCTCGGTGAATAGAGGTAAAATAATATCAAATAACTGATAAACTAAACAAAAAATATAGAAACTTAAGACACCGACTGCACAATATCAAGAACGTATGAAGAAGATAGATATAAAGTAGCGAGAAAAATACACTTTTTAGAAATATACAAGAGTAGAAAAAATTTAACTTTGCTAAGATCTCAGTTCATTAAGCGAATGAATGAAAAGGGTCTCCACATTGTCAATTTTAGACATTTTCGCGACTTAAGAAGACTTACTTTCTAGTTATCATCGAATTTTAAAATTATAAGAAGAAATATTGTGATAATTCAACTGAATATCGCTGGATGAATATTTTGCGGACAATTCTTTAAAATGGAAGAGGACTTGAAAATACCATTCACTTTTTGTTGTTAAAATGCCGAATAATTTTAATGTACACACCAATACATTACAAATTTCAGATAATTATATATTTTTGTGATAATCCAGACTGCTTTAACAATTAAAATATTGCAATATTTGTAAGACAGCCTCAGTTAAAAGTTTTCCTTATAATCATAATAAATAAAAATTAGTGTTATGTACATGTGGGATCATTTTTATATTGTCTAAATCTATTCAAGGCGGCCTCCCTTTCATGTGCATCAAAGTACCACACTGTTATGGCATATCGGGTACGATGCGATGGTTGTACTTCATGTGGATTACGCCGATCTGACCAGAAAAAAATTATTCTATCAAATTTTGGTTCTATATCAGCCACAGAGCCTCCACTTTCAGGAAATATTCTATAAAAACAATAAATTAAGAAACTTTAGACAGAAGTGATATTAAATTTCTTACCGTAGCAGTCCTCCACTCCGCTGAGCATCCCACTTAATATTTAAATAGTATATCGCGGTAATTACGCGCCCATCCCGATTCGGGTTATCAACATGCATCACATAATGAGATCCAGATCCAGGGTAACATGCGACCATTGCCTTAATAATTATGTTCAATAACAGTACTAATAATTATATTACAAAATAGCATAGTTACCTTTGTTCTTTCTTTAATTTCATAGTTTCCAAGCTTCCCATTATCTTGCATTGTACTGGCCCTGCAAATTACCGCGTCAATCTGTAAACGTTACGTGTAAATAATGAAGGTATAAAAGAGAGTTACATTACTTGATTTATAAGGTACCCAATATTCAGGCAACCCGGCTCCGTACCTTTGACCCACGTTATTTTATCACCTCTTATTGTGCGTGAATCTCGCTCGTCTAAGCTGTTGGATACAAGTTGTCCGTCCTGTAGAAGAAAAAGTATTTACTCATCTAATAATTATAACAATTTCATTCTAAAACACACTAGTGACAACCTACTAGTGTACTTTTTCTTATTGCAGAAAAAAAAAAAACCTAGAAAATGACCGAAGCTGTCTTATGTTGTTATCTTCTCAGAAAGTTTAGCTCTTTAGGCTCTTCGCCCTAATAGTCGAAAGTATGTGTTTAATATATGAATCTTGCTTAATCAAATCATCGCTACAATGTGGCATTCATATAGGTCCCAAGTCGCAGCTGGTAAAGAAACAGTAGATTCTTTAGCCCGGATGGGGTCAAGACTTGAACCTGACGTAGGTATAGCTTCCTCTTGGATTTTCGAAGAGTGGTCTCTAAACGAGCACTAAAAAAAATGGAATGTAAAACTAGATTGAAAGCAGTCTAATCTTGTTATGAATCAAATTCGCTGAGATAAAACAACATTTTTGAAGCGCAAATTGATAATGGGAAACTAGGTTTTACTACAATTCAATTAATAAATAATAACCCCTCCTCTTCGATTTGGGGTTACAAATTTTGTTTTCTGTCAGAAACTTTGTTTTAAATAATCGAAGATGTTGGATTTGAAAAAATAATTTGACATTAAATTTTCAAAAAAAAAACGTCAAAATAGATTTCAAAAATTTATTGAACAATTTTCTTCTTAATGTTCGTTTCAAGAAAAAAAAGACTGCTTGATTTTAATCAATAACATGTTTTATTTAAAAGTTATAAGTATTTGAACAAAAACTCAAAAATTCATAACTTGAAAATAGGCAGCAATAAAAGTAATTGCTCTATCGATTGGCGATAGTTTCAACTTCCGGTCTCGACTGGAAGTACCTTTTTTTAAATGGAACTTGTATATTTTGACATCGAATTCGGATTTCACGGTGAATAAAAATATTATTTAAAAAATCAAAAAACCCGACTGCGTGAAAAATTGTAAAATTAAAATTTAAAAACTATCTTAATAAATTAACTTAAAAGATAGAAACAAACGCAGTCGGAGGCATCAAAATTTCACAATACGTCCCATCGTGAATGACTAGCGATTTTGTTGGTTATATAAGTAGAGCAAGAAAATAGGTAGTGGGGGAAATTCCAATAGCCTAACTTTCATATAATAAATGCGGAAGTGAGTTGGTTTGTTGTTTCGCGTACTCAACCGATCATCATGAAATTTGATAAGGTACACTTTCAACGGATTTGATACCAAAATAGATAGATGCCTTCGATTGCGTTTGTCTACACTGTCAACCATGATCATTCAAATTCAAAAAAAATGTTTAAGTTTTCAACTTGTTTCTATCTTTTCTGTTCATTTATTAAGTAAGTTTGAAAAATTTTAATTTTACAGTTTTTCACGCTGTCGGGTTTTTTGTTTTTTTTCGATAATATTTTTATTTTAGCATTTCTCATTCCAAATTCCATGTAAACATACAAGTTTTATATATATTTTTGCAAGCTATTTATGAAACCCTTTATTTTGATACCCCACTCGATAGATTTTGAGAAAAAAAAATTGTTTAATACATATAATACATACATACATACACTCGAAAAACATAACCTTCCTTCTGGCAGTCGGGTAAAAATACACAACTTTCATTTGAAACATTTATCAAAAATTTAATTTTCGCTCTCTAAATTATCTTTGAAGTTGTGTAAACCGGAAGTATTCCTTTTAGCTGCGGATTTCCGATTTGAATAAAAGAAAGATTTTGAGCTTCAATATCGAATGAAACAGGGGTACAATAAATTCAAAGTATATACATGAAGTATCTCTAGTGAACCCTTCGTGCATTCCGGTATCTGGGATGCTCCAGAAGGGATTATACATTTTCAATAAGTGGAAAATCTAAAACGACATTTCCAAAGAAAAGTTGAGTGACGCGTTTCTGCGTTATTCGTCACCGATGTGTGATAAAAATTCCCCTTTATTTTGGATAGGGTATTTTATAAGTAACGTTTTGGCTTTAGACTAATGTTGCTGTGATAATTAAGAAAAATTATGTTAACAAAGTATGGTGACCTTCACTTGAGTTTAATAATCATCCTGTAACTAGTAAACGGTTGACATTCCGTTCTATCAAACAATTTTTTGTTTGCCTAGGTGAGTTCTATCACCCTGTTTCTTTTGGACTACCGCAAATCAAACTCCCTGTATATAAGTCAGTGGTGTCTACAATACTTTCTCTTCTTTGGTTTAATTTGAATTGATAAAAAAAAGACTTACCTGAAACACTCCAGCAGAATACATCTTGTGTACCTCATTGAGAATTTCGATGCCCCGGTCCCGCCCCAGGAAGTCGTCGATGACGGAAAGTCCGTAGGTGTTGAGGTCATTTATGATATTTCTGCAGAGGTCCTCGTACCGTTTTTCGCTGCAAGAAGGAAAAAAGGTTCAAACATGCCCGTCGATCGGGAACCAACTTCATGGGGGGAGCACCGCAAAACCACAAAAACTGTGTCGATCAGAAATAGGCAGGTGAATCACCCGCACTATCGTTGTAAACAAACCCGAACCCAAACCCGAACCTCTCGCGACCCTTACTCACCTGGACGTGCAGAATTCGGATGAGATGAGGTGTTCATCTTTCAGCTGATGAGGATCCCCGAACTTGTCGCCATAGGGATTCACAATTGACTTGACGGGATAGTCCGCATGCGAGGACATCCTCTGGGAGGCGGACGGCTCGAAGAACGAATACTCCTCGGAGCCGCCGCAGCTGGTCGAGTCCCAGGCGTTCGTGAACCGCTGCTTCGGCGGAGGGTCTCTCTTCTGGCGCGAGAACTGTTTACATTCCAGCCTGTGATTTGGCCAGTCGGTGTGTTGATGGCTGGTGGAACAATAATAGATCGTTTTGCATTTCGCACAGCGCAACAGCGACTTGTTTGTCCCGCACACTCTGCATCGTGGATTATCCATTCTGCGGTCTAATTATATACATATGAGCCAGCGATTTACCGGCCAAATCGTCAGTATTAAAACTTTTCTCTCGGGTATTTTCCGAAGGGCAACAGTGCACAAAAGAATTTTCAAAATTCCGACATTGTATACAAGTGATTCCTCACATACACCAAATTGCAGCTGTCAACAACACAACTGATCGGTGTCAAACTTTTCCTGCGTTTAAATTTTCCATCGTCGTTTCTCGGATGTGCGAAGTTGCTTTTTTTTTCTGATTAATTGCGAAATCTGTGGGGCAATCGTCGCGTAAACAAATTACTTCACTTATTTCGGAGAATTAATTGCACGGAGATTAATCAAAACGACACTAGCTCGAGACTTTTTACTTTTTTGTTGTTGGAAATGCTGTCAGTTGTTACTGCACGAAAAAGGCTACGTTCGTTTAATTTTTGGTTTTCATAAAATGTTGATAGTAGTACGTTTATTAAAGTGCTCTATAAATTTCTTATAAAATAACTTTAACATCACTATCTTATATTAATACTGATTTTTAAAAATTCCTTTTATTATACTTTTAATTCAAAGCAATTTTCATTCCCAAATTCTTTTGCTGGATTGCGGAGCCGAAATAAGAAAACAAGAAGAAGATTTCCATCAGTGCATCCGCCGGCGAAGTAACTAGAAATATTTACGGTTGAAACGCATAAAATAAATGGCTAAGCAATTGAAAGTTAAGTTCGTCTTGTGCGACATCGAAGGGACCACCACTTCCATTAATTTTGTCAAGGTAACATTTTTCGATTCATTATTTATTTCAGCCGGAAATCACCTTGCAAATGAAAACGAATCATCTGTCAGTGTTCCTCGAGCATGTCGGATTTTCTGATAAGGGGGTGCTTTAGAATAAAAACATTTTAAGTAAATATTAAAGAAATCATGCGCGATTACAGGCTCTAATTTCAAGCGGGGATAAGTTTTCTTTAAAGTTTTAACGATTTCCTCCCAGACCCACTAGATATCGATAAAAACTTGCCGGTATTGCCAACGGTGCACCATTTTTTGAATTTCGGATAACGCTATTTTGGATTTTAATTTTTCAGGGGATTTCCCTTTTTCTTGTGCGGTGGTTGACAAATCTAAGAAAGAATCTCCAAAAATTCCAAACGAATTTTGGTTATTATTTATACATTTTTTTCTTACGATTACACGATATTTTTGTGTGCTGTCGAACAATTGGTCTTATATTTTTCTTAACATTATCTCTACCAAGGCTTTGCCTACGCATATTTCGACCAAAAGGCGTCTTTTGACACCTTTGCGTTTAAAATATAAATTTCTTGGGAATAATTGACATCCTTATTATTAGAATTAAACCAGGGGCCTTATTACCTCGATTGGTAATGCAATGCGGTGGTTGCGAAGCAGCAGGGCGATAGAGGAGGATCTGCGTTCAATTCCCACCAAAAACCCCCTGGTCACAAAAAGTCGTATCACAATGGGCATATAAGTGTGTCTTCGGACAACCACATCAATCTTACATCTACATTAGAAATAAATTGGAACAAACAAACTAAAATACAAAAGTGTTTAGAATAATTCTACTACTTCCTACAATACAAGGGTCATGCTAAAAATTTCTAGATATAAAAAAAACTACAAGATATTTTTCAATTATTTTATTATAGTTTTTCAATATACTCCCTCATAAACTCTATACACTTGCGCATTCGATGAAACCACTTATCAAATTAATTTGACCAGCGTTTTTTTGGAAGTCCCCGAATTTCGTCTTCATACCGTTGTAGTTTCACTATCGTCTGAAAACTGGCGGCCTCTTAACTTTTCTTTGATCTTCGGTCCGGAAAATAGAGTGGATCGGGTCATTCTGCTTTACGCCTGTTTTTAAGTTATAGAAAATCATTGCTTGAAAATCACGCCGTACAAGTTGCATTTTGGCACAAGAAATAGCAAACAGCGATGTTGTAATCTCAGTGGTAAAAAACAAATTCAACTCCATAAACTTGCGGGGGGGGAGATACTATACAGATACTAAGGTATTCAGCGGCAAGGCGAAATTTCGTCCCAGTGGCGTAGTTATAAGGTATCTAAAAATATTCAGTATAATGCTCGTACAGTGGTGGAAATAGCTATAATTCCACTGAATAAAAGTTATGCCAAAGCTTTGTATTTTGAGAGAGAAAAATGAAAACTGCACTCCTCGGCTTTGTGCGCATGCTCAATCAATTTGGTCAGAATTCGTGTCAAATTGGTTAGTGTTAACGGTTTCTGGGTGAGTTTTAATCATTTTCGTTGTGATTGCGCGTGGAAATTGCTATAATTCCAGCAGTGTTGAAGTGCCGCTGGCGGATTAAAACAAGGAGTTATTGATTCATTAAGATATAAAAAATAATTTTGGAGGTAATTTAAATATTTTAGCAAAAAAAAAAAAAAAAAAACGGGTGTACTATATTTTATCCAGGAAAATTATTAACTAAAGAAGAACAGACAAAAGTGATTGCGTTCAAAACAGCACATTTTTCACTGTGAACAATTGCTCAGATGTTGGGAAATGGAAAAACTCACACAGCTGTACGAAATTTCCTGCGTTTATGCGAAAATTATGGTAAAACTAACAAAAAAGGACCTCCGCCAAAACTTACCAACATGGACCGGCGTTCTATAATTAGGTTAGCAGGAAGAAAACATTTAAGTTCTTTTCAAATTGTGAATGACCTTAAGTTGCCCGTGACTTCTAGACGCGTTCGGCAGATTTTGCATACCAGTGGGACGTTAGAATGGAGAAAAAGAATATCAAAACCGGCAATGAACAAACAGCATAAGGAAGCCAGACTTTAATTTACTAAAATCATATGTCTTGGACCAGGGAATGGAGGAAAGT
The DNA here is from genome assembly GCA_949715965.1 of Dysmachus trigonus. Lineage (NCBI taxonomy): Eukaryota > Metazoa > Arthropoda > Insecta > Diptera > Asilidae > Dysmachus > Dysmachus trigonus. Next base: position 17,508,204 of record OX454320.1, read on the forward strand.
GATTTTTAGCGACGAAAAGAAGTTCAATTTAGACGGTCAAGATGGCTGTCAATTTTACTGACACGACCTTAGAAAAGATACAGAGGTCGCTATGAGTCGCAATTTTGGAGGTGGTACGGTAATGGTTTGGGCTGCTTTTTGCAGCCAAACGAAGATACCCATTTTTTGGATATCTACCAGAATGAAATCCAGCGATTATATTCAACTACTGAATAGTATCCTAATTGACTTTGGCGATGATAATCTCAGCAATGAGTGGATTTTTCAGCAAGACAATGCTGCTATCTACTCATCTCGCGAAACCAAATCGTGGTTTCAGACCAGGAACATACCTGTTTTGGATTGACCGTCGCGTAGTGCTGATCTGAACCCAATTGAAAATCTATGGGCAATATTGATTCGGCAGGTTTACTCAAATGGAAGGCAGTTTACAACGATTCAGGAGTTGAAAGCGGCCATAAAACATGCTTGGGCGCAATTGTCTCAATCGCAGCTACAAAAGTTGGTAGACAGCATGCCAACGAGAATTTTCGAAGTAATTCAGGCTAATGGAGGCAGTACACGTTTTTAAAAAAAAAAGTTGTATTGTATTTCTTAAAATATGAATAGTGGATTTATAGATATTTCCATGCTAAAAATTGTTTTTTTTAATATTACTTAAAATTTTGCTTTCAACTAGTGATATTTTTGTTTTTTACGTTAGATTTTAGAAATGATACAATAAACGGAAATAAAACGGATCACTTCGAATTATAAATTAGCAGTCAGTTGCTTTCAATAGAAAAAAAGCTCAGTGGAATTATAGCTATTTCCACCACTGTAGATATTTCAATAAATTTTTCATCATTCAGTATGAATGAATGTAAGTCACTCCGAAGCAAATATCCGAAATCGATTTAGAACTTATTTTGTAAACATCCAAATATATGAGGAGGATTCCATTCTTTTTTTGTTACAACCAAAGGATTCCTTAGAATTCAAATGGCTTTATTATATATATTTATGTTAGGAAAAAAGCATAGCCACTTTCATTATTCTTATTTCCCTCGAGGTGCCACGGGCGGCGTTACAAATTGTTGTTGTCTTAAATTTCACTAGCGGAAAATCTTCCCCGTTGTAGTTACGTCACTGCGCCAAGCCCCCCATGCATATGGTAGTTTTAAACAAACACAATTACTCGAAATATTGAGTTGAATTTTTCGAAATAACTTTAATTCAAATCGTGCTGAAATAGTTATTTAACTTTAAAAAATGTAATATTTAAAGTAAAATTGTAAAGTAAAGAGACACTCCCGCAGGTTTGTTCTTGCTATTGTTTTCGCATAAACTGACTAAGCTAGACTATAGGATGTTGTTTTTTTAGTTCTCTCCTCGAAGGGAAAGGTATACACCGCAGCAACGATCCCAAATTGTGGACATTTATTTCTGAAATCTGGGGTCAGTTATAAAAACTTATAGAAAACTTCGTGAATTTTATGGACTGAATAACCCTCCATTAGAACTTGCTATTGAACTTTTTATTTCCAAAACTTCGGGACATTGATGTTGCTGACTTGTGGTTTCAACAAGACGGTACTAAATGTCTCACAGCGACAGAAACAACCGATTTGTTGAAAGGACAATTTGGCGATTTTTCTAAGAAATGGTCCACCAATTGGCCCCCAAGATCGTGTGATTTGTTTTGGACTCTTTTTTGTGGTGATATGTGAAGTCTATGGTGTATGCTGATGATAATCAGATGCGGATATACGACTCCCAATGCTAAAAAAAGTGATCAGAAATTGGAATAATAAGATACGCTATGTAATTTGTAGCCGCTCATATGCCCGAGTTTGAATTTAAATATTAAATGTCAAAAAGCGATCTTTCGAATAAAACCAACAACATGGGCAATTTTTATGTGTTTTATTTAAATCTAAAATCCGGACGCGCTTAAAAAAAAAACATTCGGTTTTTTTTTTAGTTTACGAATGTGGAAATGAAAATATTCCACACGTCACGTTTTCGAGGAAAATAAATAAGTAAAATAATCAAAAGAACCATATTGTTTGAGTTGTTCAAGTTCGAAATGTAACTCAAATGAAAGATTGAACCCTAAAGTAGAGTTGTTAAATATATCAGTGACTTGTAACCTTTTCTAAGACTTTTTTGAGGAATAGTTTTTTCCCGAACCTTTCCCTTTTTATTAATTAATATTTTTGGTGTCGTACGTATATTGGATAGGTAATTTCTATAGTTGAAAGAACATTTTCGTATATGGGTTAGTAATCTAGAAAAAAAAAATCCTATAACGAAAAGGGGCTCATGAATATTTTTTCCTGAAAAATTTTGTTTGGACTACAGTACTAAGTTAGGATAATATAGTCATTAATAAGTTAGAACTTTTTATCCACATTTCATACATTATAAGAGCCGAATAAAGATAAACTAATACTATTTTCATGCCAGAACCTTATTAGATCATGTTTATTCCAGGATGATCTTTTCCCATATGCTCAAAGGGAAATGAAAAATTTTTTGGAAGCAAATTGGAATAAAGATGACATCAAAGCAACTGTGTCCGATCTGCTGAAAAAATCCAAAGAACTACTTAAGGAAGAAAACAACGACACATCTACGGTTAGTATAAACATAATTCATTATTGTAAAGTGTTTTATGATATGCATTTAAAATTTATTTAGGATGTTCAGAATGCTGAAAGTCTTGAAGCCGCTGTGAAAACTATTAACACTTTAATAGATAAGGATTTTAAAATCCAAGAGCTTAAATTGCTACAAGGCCTAATTTGGGAGAAGGGCTACCAAGAAAATCATCTAAAAGGGCAGTAAGTATATAATTAACCATTTGTTTCGTTTATTTATTGGAACTATAATGATTGTATCTTTGAGTTTTATGCTCTTAATGTGCTGATAACTTAAATTCTAGTGTATACTCCGACGTTCCAGAAGCATTCAAAAAATGGACAGATCTTGGTATTAAGATTTACATTTATTCAAGTGGAAGCGAGTACGCCCAAAAGTTGCTGTTTGCTAACACGGAACATGGAGATTTACTACAGTACATTTCTGGTCACTTTGATACAAGGATTGGTGCTAAAATCGAGCAGCAGTCCTATGCGAAAATAATTGAAAAACTCAATTGCGATAAAGAAGATATTGTTTTCTTTACCGATATTGAAGGAGGTAATTTATACAATTTCCTAGCTAATTCAAATATTTTGCTCATTTTTATTCGATTATTTGCAGAAGCAGTTGCTGCAAAAGCCGCAGGATTAAATGTAATCGTATTAAATCGACCAGGTAATTCAAGTTTTTGTAGAGAAACAAAAAATTTTGAAGTTATTGAATTATTTAATGACATTGAGTTATCTTTATAAAGTTTTATACAATTTATATTGATTAAATAGATTCAAAATGAAGCACAAACTTCTATTATTAAAACTTCTTACGTTAACTATAAATATATTTATTCTGGCAATTTTCTTTCAACCTTACCATTCAAAATATCTCGAGGTTTCCACTCATTATACACGTAAGCTGGTTTAATGGACGTCTTTAAAAATGTGCCCCATCCCCTCTGGGCATCAACAACACCATTTTCTACGCACACTCTCCCTTTTACAATAACCGTTTCCGGAACACCATGACAGACCATATCCTCAAAAATATTAAAATCACAAGCGTGGTGATGAGTTTTCGCTGAAATCTTCCGGCAAGCCTTTGGGTCCCAAATTACAATATCAGCATCTGAGCCCACTGCAATCCTTCCCTTTTGGGGATACAAATTGAATATTTTCGCTGCATTTGTACTTGTGACTGCAACAAATCGACATGGATCAATTATCCCCGTGTGCACTCCCTTTTCCCACAAAACGGACATTCGATCCTCGACCCCGTTGACACCGTTTGGAATCTTTGAGAAATCTTTTAAGCCCAATTTCTTTTGGGATTTGGTAAATGTACAATTGTCGCTTCCAACGACTTGCAGGTCATCACTGAAAAAGAAGAATTGGATTTATTTTATTAATATCGATTTGTTAGTGTATTTTAAATACATACTTTGCAAGTGCCTTAATTAGAAAAACTGGTGTTTCTGGATCTGGTCGGAGGGGAGGGCTCATGACGTGGAAAGCAGCTTTATGCCAGCAAGTGTCCCAATAGGAAGAACCATCCGTACCTACAGCTGCAGCTAAGGTCTCACCGAAAAGAATTTTGCTTTTAAAGCGAGCTCTCGCGCGAGCTAATTCGGTAGCAGCTGATTTACTCATAACATGTACCACATATAAGGGGCAATTTGCCTGAAAAATTTAAATAATTTTAATTATTGGACTGCAAAACCTATGTAATCATGTCTAACAAAAAGTTATGATAATTATTTCCCTCAAAAGTTATCTTCCATGAAACAGGTTTTTTTCTGCTTGAACGATATTTTTGCCACGAATAATATACGCCGGCGTATCTTAACTGCTCAATTTTATGGTTAACTTAACACTTCGATTGCTGTGACACGCGATAGCTGAATATGTGGCTGAATAAAATTAGATACTCAATGTTTAAATATAGTCCAATAAAATTAGATTTGGACTACAGAAAAGTTATTAACAACCTGGATTTTGGTGTAGGCGTCTATTTCTGCGTTAAAAAAATAGTCCACTTCCCATACATCCCAGCGAAAATATTGTAGGAGTTGGGAGAGGTAAAATTCATTTATTAAACAGAGAATAAAATCGTGATTTCTACTTTGAAATACGAGAAAAATGTCGGAGATTTTGAGCCTGAAAGATTATTTTACCTCAACTTGGATTTATTATATTAGTAACACATTAGACTACTATAACTTCTCAAAGGAATAGTCAGCGTGTGCAACTTTTCCATGAGCTATAGACATTGCAACTTTGTCATTACTTTTACTTGTTTCGAAATAAATGTGAAAAACTGAATTTTACCTCCTTTTACCTGCTATACAAATTTTTGATGGAATGCTACCAAAGGGAATTTTTGAGGTTTTGTTTAAAACATAAAAATAGGTTTACACAAAAATCCAATTAGTCAAAATCAAAATAGTTCTTTATAATTTTTCCACTTAATTTGTTTTCTAATTTTACTTGGATTTGTAAGTACACTTGCGTTTTTAAATAACTTAAAATTTTAGGAATAGAAAAATTCGTTCACAAAAGCTTGATAAATAATTTCCAATAACTTGCCCAACTAATTATCCCATAGACTAAAATATTGCTTATACATGGTTATCCGATTTTATAGTTTATGTAATGATACACATGTTTTCACGATACATTTTTAAATTTTAAGAATGGTATGGTGTTCGGAAATTTATACATGTTTTCTCGAAATTTTATTAATGGGTGATAATGAAGAATTGAACAGGTAATTGATATATGAAAAAGTGTAATTAAAATACCTCGTGTGCAAGTGTGCATGCTCTATGCACAGCCTCTGCTTCAACTTCTTCCTTCCTAGATAATTCATGGCCTTCTGGTCCAGTAACGCCGGCCTGTAGTAAATTTTTCACATTTCTTGCAATTGCATCGCCGTTTTCTGCATGCACCTTTTGTTAAATACATAATTCAAGTAAAAATATAAAAGAATTCAGTGTATCCAAATTACCTGAGCGATTGCGCCCAATTCGCGGCACCTATCAAACGACTCAAGCAGTTCAGTATCGCTTAATTGGTAAAGTCCTTTATAAGCCATGAACATTTTGAACGAATTGATTCCATACTCATCACACAAAATTTTCATTTCGTCAGCTACTGACTTGGACCACCAGGTAATAGCAACGTGCAAGCCATAGTCACAGCATACCTTTGGATCTGCCCAATTTCGCCATCTTTTGTAAGCTTCTAATAACGATTCTCCTTTGTTCGGTATCGCGAAATCGACTGAAGGATTTAAAGTTTTTTAAGTCAATAGATTTTTATGATTTTTATTAGTTTATCGAGATCGATTTAAAACAAACAATTGTGCCTTTTAAAATCTAAAAAGTAATAAAAGGATGATGGATTGGTCACGAAATCCAGAACAACAAAATCTCGAAAAGGCAAAATCCAGAAAGAATGTAATTCAGAAGAAATCCAGGAATTAATTATCTAGGAAAATGTTAATAAAGAATAAAAAGAAAATATTAGTTTATATGTACATCAATAACCTGCAGTTTTTAGCTATTTTGTAGAAGAAAAATCTTTTTTTAATATAGGAAAAGGTGGTAATATGGCCCCCTACTTTGTTTTTACGTAATACAAAAATATTAGACCATAACTTTAACTATAACTTTATGCCAAAATATCATGCACACATTTAGTCAAAGTAATTAAGGTCGGAAATGTAAATAAATCCACAGCTTTCAAAAACAAATTTATTTTTCAAAATAATGTGAAAATGCAGCGATATAAAATTGTGTGGGTAATATGGCCCCCCATAATAAATGGATAAAAGGACAAAAAATATACCGAGCATACAAAATTCCCATTGGTTTTCTGAGAGCCAATAGATTTTTGTGCCTGTTTAGAAAATGATCTAACCATAACCACGATCAACACCATTTCTGAATATGTTTGGGATGCTATTTTTCGTGGCTAACTGATAAGCCATTCTTCTTATGTCCATACGTTTCAGACCATAGTATTTACTTCCCATTAGCAAAAGGTAATCAACCAAATTCTCTTCTAAATGAGGTTGTAGTATACACTTTGTACCTAGTGGTTTCTGCACTAATAAATCTAGTAATTCCTCTGCATCTTTGACCAGCCTCGTCAATGTCGCTCTTGGTACTGACAAATGTCTGAAAGCCTTCTTATAGCATATATTTTTATTTCGTACTGCTTCGACTGGCCATTCATTAGATCTGCATCCCATGTCTTCCTCTTTTTTTGTATTTTGGGAGAAATATTCATTCGAGGCATCTAGTAGTATCAAATACACTAGTTAATAACTGTTTTCGTGCATACATTCAATATGGCCCCTGGGGCCATAAAACATACAACAACAGGGGGCCAAATTAGACCTATGAGCTTAGTTTCAATAACAAATCAGGAATAAGTTATTAGTTAAAGTATGATCTTTTTACCTTGAAAATATTGAAAGAGGAGTTGATGCACTTTCCAATAATTGCTACAGTTTATTTGTCTCACGCTTTTACAATATTTTAAAAACATGATCGCTCGGCAGGAAAAAAATGTCTTATTGCAGCACATTCACAAAAATGAAATAAATGTCAATAGTTGGCGACAGTAGCAGTCTGGCTACCTTTGAAATCCTTTTTGGTAACTATTTGATTTAATACGATGTCTAACTCGCAGGTAAAACCTCCGCAATTATAAATTGGGCTGGGGGTCCACTTTACCTACAGGGGCCATATTACCACCTTCTCCTCTAGGCAGTCTATAGGCAAAATAAGCGTTGTTTTCGATTTGCCCTTTAATTTGGTTACTAAACATAATATCTAAGACTGTTTTTGCTACTTCTAAAGAATTTCCTTTATTTATTACAAAAATAAACATCAAAAAAAATAAAATCAATTTTTATTTTGAAGAAACTATTTTCATTAGAGGCCTTTCTACAAATTTGATTATAAAAATTGGAGGAATTGGAATTATAATGTAAAAAATCACTTATGGATTGTGTCATTTCTGGATTTTATAGTTTCTGGATTTTATGAATTCGTCTGGAATATCTAATTTCTTTATATTTTGGATCTTTGAATTTTGTCATTATATCAAGGACGATACTCTTCAGTATATGTATGAAAAGCATCCTATTAGCATAACACGCAAAAACGCAATTATAAAAACATAGAGATTCAAAATCGGAAAAGTACCATAAAAATTGCTAAATGTTTAAAATCTGAAAAATACTAAAAATACGATACTTTTTAATATTTTAAAATCACTTTGATTTTCTACATAATTTTCATGGTTTGGTCAAAGTGTGGAATACATTAATATAAAATGCATAGTATGTGTTATCGCGTTAGCTTTTAGTGTTGATAAACCATGCCTTTTATAACTTCTAGAGTATATACTTCTGTTTATATCACTAGTAACATTGTCGATCTTTTTATTGTTATTATGACCTATGCGATCCTTACATCCGTCATATATAAAATTTCTTTATAATTAGTTACCGGGTTATATGCATATACCCATGGAATAAATAAATAATATTTTTTTAGTGTTCTGTACGTTACGATGCAACTTCGGTGTCCGTTGATCTGTCTGCCACAGATGTTTTTCTCAGAAAGTACACATTCCATAAATTTGAAATTTTGTCAGTTTTATCAAGCTTATTTGCTTACAATCTAGTCCGCATTTTTGGGAGTTTAAAAATTGGATGTCAAATATTTTTATTTCTTTCACTAGATCAAGTTGGTATAAAAGGTCATTCTTTACACAAAACTGATATATTAGCAAAAATATCATCATCTGAAACGTTTTCTCTTATCTACAAAAAAAAAAATGTTATCTACTTCTTTTTTATTTTCTCTTTTAATGCCTTTTTGAGTATATTTCCAAATACGAGTTCTTCGGTTTAAGTGTTTTAAACAGGGCTGTTTAGCTATGATAACAAATACTTAATAGCTAATCGTTAAATTTCAAAATGCAATAAAATGTAGAACATATATAAAAATAAATTATCAGCTTTTATAGCAAATACCATTTTGATAGAGTACTTACTTATAGTAGTTGTGCCGCCTGCAAGTGCAGCAACAGTCCCCTGATAAAAATCATCCACTGCTACGCTGCCGCCAAAGGGGAACTGCATATGGGTGTGTGGGTCAATACCGCCTGGTATCAGAAGTTTTTCTTGAGCATCAATTACCCTTATGCCTGGTTTCGTGGTGTCAATACCATCGCCGATATACCTGCACAGGTGCAAACAGAAAATATGTATAATGAGAATATGTAATAATTTAAGCCGGCTAATTCAATTACTTTATTTTGCCCTCTTCCACGAGCAAATTTGCTTTTAGCATTCCATCATCATTAACAATTGTTCCATTTTTTATGTACAACATTTTATAGTAGAATCAAAAAGTTCCAGGATTTTGTTTATGCACTATGTTAGTTCTAGAACCAGCACAATTTCAAATCACAACTTCTTTCTAACAAGACTTAGTTAAAATTAAATTCGGTTTGTGCAAAGATTTACGGTTTCGCACTCTTATATGTTACAAATGAAAATAAGCGAACTTGTTATCACGCCGGCAGTAGTAAATCTAAAGTCGATTTGACCTACTCTGGACAATTTCTTAACGTCAATGTTATCTCAAATGATATATACGCAATTTACGACTCAAGTTTACTAGTTTACTCAAGTCTATAAAGTTCACCGGCTGTCTTAAGGTGATATTTATCAGAGGGTTTGCTCCCCTAATGATTTAATAATTCACTCTCAAAAAAATTTATTCAGTTGCTTGATGGTGATCGCGATTAGAGCATTAGAGTTAGAAGATAAGGTTGCTGATAAAGTCCCGAGGTTGCGAAAGGGAAATGCAGAAAGTTTATTTATTGTAGTGTAGTTGTTTGTTGCCGTATACAATTATTGTTTAGAATGACAAATTATGATAGATCGTTAAACAATATATTCAGTGGATAAATACATACGTATAAAGGTCTTAAGAGAGGAAAACTTTTAAAAATCTATAACAAGTTACATTATATTGTTCTATATGGTAGTCCAGTGGCAAATTCATTACATAGTTTTGATCTTTTAGGTTCCAAAATTTCAGAATTTCCTCTACTTTCGGTTTTCTAGCGTGGACAAATTTTTGAAAAATTTCAAAAAAGTCCCCAAAGTTGTGGAGGTTTATAGCCGAACGCGCAACAATTTGTATGTAATATTATATATACTTAAAACTTAAAACGAGTTTTTCTCAAAACTATGTTTTTGTAATTGATGGACTCAAAAACTTATCCACAGAAGTCAACTAATAACTTTCTGTGTAATGATAATTGATACCGAAATAAATTTAGTTGGATTTTAATATTGTTGTAAATATTTTAATTTTTCTTACGCAAAAAATGAAGTTTAATATATCTTTATCTATACACGGAAACAAATTATGGCCAGAAAAACCTAAGTTTATATAATTGCAACAATTTACAGGAGAAGATATCGAAAATGATGGCTAAAATTATGTTCTAGAATGTTCTATAAATTATGGTAGTAAAATTATAGCTTATAAAATAAACCCGCATGTGTAGCGTTCATTGCCATACTAGAAACTGAAGCACTGAAAATCACGCGTTACAACGTTTGCATTTTGAAATAAGGACTGTATTGAACATTTTTTCTAATGACGCCCATGAATGGAGAAGTCACAAAATCGCTTTTTTCCTCAATCTTACATTTATGCCTTTAGTTTGAATGCTAATAAACTAATATTGTGTTAACTTTACGAAAAAGAGGCAAGAATACTTGTTTGTAGAACATTGTATAGTCTTTCTAATAAAATTGGTCCCATTTTCACGAGATACAGACAACAACGTCTGGTGATGCATTCTTTCCCATGTTATTCTTATGGAAAACAAAAAGGTTCGATGAGCCACCAGTAAATATTGATATTATGAGCTGGGGTTGGGCCAGGTCTTTTCTTTCCTGTCCTAGATCCGATTGAACCTGTTTGAAAAAGAAAAAAGAAATTTTTTTTTTTTTAAATTACCCTAATATACATATATGTGAGGTAAGTTTGACGTGTCAAACTCTCTTCTATGTATATATAGAGATAGCATTCGATTTAGACGCATTAAGGATCAGGTCATTATATTCAGCCTATACTAGGATTCTGGCAAAATCTTCATTAATGTTGGTCCAGTTGGGCAAGTAAGTACAATAATAAGTAGTAAGTACACTCGAATACGATTGATGGAAGATCATTAATGAACACAGAGAAAAGAAAGGATCCCAAAACAGAACCCTGTGATACACCACTGCAGACATGGAGGAAAACAGAGGACGGATCACCTAGAGACACTTTCTTTGTCGATTGACGAGATACGACGACAAGGGCTTGCAAACTGGAATAAAAAGGTTGAACCTAAGAGGGCTGCATGGTTGATCTTATCGAAAGTCTTTGAGAAATATAAGCCAAACATTCGTTACAAAATTTATTAATTTTATTAAATCACATAGTAAACCTTCCTATACATACAAACAATATGCGCAATTGCATTGCTAAATGGCACAGGGCCTTAACTAAATTGCTACTTAAAAAAATACGGTATGACAAGTTGTCTCACCTTACTTAAGATACGGAGACACGTTTTCTCCGTTCTTCATGATTTTTTTTTTCTTATTTTGTTTTTATATAAAAAAAAATATATTGCACTATATTCTATAACTAACGAAGATAAAGTTTCTAACCATATCGGTAACAGCTCCTTTTAAAATAAATGCACAATTGTATGTTAACAAAATCATCAAAACGAAATTGAATGCCAGGGAAATTCAAGGGAATGCGCCGTATCCATGACCATGACCGTGATGGTACTCATGGTGTTCGATGGGTTCAACATAGTGCTCAGCTTCAATGTATTTGCCATGTCCGCCACCGTACTGTTCGTGTTCTTTGGCGTTCTTTTGCGCCTCATAAGCCGAGTAGGAAGCCTTATCAGCGGCCTCCCTTGTCGCTGCATAATCCACTCGGATTTGCTCAAGCCGCTGTTTTATTTCATCGAGTTGGGCCTTGGCCTGTCCAATCATTGAGGTTTGCGCTGCAAGTTCTGCAGCGGCATCGGACGCCGCTCCGTGCGCATGTTCCGCTGTAAGCTTAGCATTATTTAAGGCGGCTGATAAGACATCGACGTGATAAGAAGCCTGTGTAGCAGCTTGAGATGCTGCCTTTGCCGATTTTCTAGCGAGTAACAGTTGGCCCAGTTCACCTTCAATTCGTTGAACCGCTTCACCATATTGTTGCTCAAGACGTTGAAGAAGAGCTTCCTTTCCTTGGAGGGCTGCTAGTGCTGTTGCAGCTGCTTGAGACGCACTTTGAGCTAGAGAATTTCTTGCAGCATAAGCTGCCTGCTGACCTGCTGCATATTGTTGCGCTACGGCCGATGTTGCTTGATTCGCTGAGCCCTGAGCTATGAAACGTAACCCACTTCCTGAATAAGCGGCTTGTCCTCCTTCCTTGTATCCTCCTCCGTGTCCGTATCCGTAGCCACCACCGTATCCATGGTGCTCCTCATACCCACCTCCATAATGCTCGTACGAAGGTTCGTAGCTGTAGTGTTTCGAATGGTAATCCTTCTTTACTTTTCCAGCAAATGATAAATCTGTTCGGGGAAACGTGTTTAGTTATTTTTATAGGATTTCTTCAATAATCATCGATTTTACCTAGAAGAACTAAAAGAACTAGACCGAAAATGATTTTCATGGTTGAAGACTTGTGGGTATAATCTGAAATAGAGAAAATGAGTAGAATTCGTTTAAATATTTAATTATTATGGTAAGAGCCTTTGCAGTCTATAATTTATTTAAAAAGGGATATTATTGAAAGCAGGATGTACAGACATAAGCAGATATTGAACTTATTTAAAGCTTTAAAAGCTTCTTATTTGCATTTTCTTCAGTTTTGTAAGTTTAAATATAATGCCGTGAATACTTTATACTAAGCTAAAATCAATTGTTTCATTTGTAGTCTTACTTAGATTCAATAATGCTTTTTATAAGAAGTTTTAGCTGAATTAAAATTATAAATTAGACAATAACGACTATGACGTAAGTTTTATTTTACAATCGCTTTTATCTTACAATCGCAATTATCAAGTATTGTTTTTCCATTGGTCAATAATGTTTACATGTGAATTTTTAATTCTCGTCTGGTTGATAACGATTACGAAGTAATTTTTACTTTTCAATTGCTCAATAACGATTAAGAATTTATTTTTATTGGTTGATTCTTCGAAATAAAACCCATTTAAAACAAAAATACAGCTTTTCATAATTCTGCTGAAATAGAAACTGCGAATCCTATGTTTTTTTTTAAATCAGACAGACATCTATATCCTATCTATGTCTTGAATTACTGAATTATGTTGTCTTTTGATGCTTCGAAAATCCAAACGAATATTCCGACAAACAATTCTAAATTTCGTTCATAGTCTGTCTAGGGTACGTTTCCTCTTTTCTAGATATTTTTTTAACGCCTTATTATAAGAATCACTTTAAAATAAATTTGCTTGGGGCTAATTTGATAAATTTTTACAAAAGGAAAAAAGGGTTTATTTAATAAACCTTTTTAAATTTTTAGTTAAAAATTATCAATTTATTTAGAATATCGTAAGATAGATGGATATTTTGAAAACTCAGAATTGTGTTCTATTCACTTTTTTGTGCGCCAATTGTAGTCTAAAATGAATTGTAACTACACAATAGTATAGCTTTAACTATTTATATAAGATATAAGATTTGACTAGTCCTTCAAATGTTTTTAAGAAATACACTTATACTGTCTTTAGTACTCCACAAGGCACAGACATATTTACCTGAGTAAGTTATCCTAATGATCCTTGAGGACTTCACTTCACCAAAATAAACTTCGTTGTAATAAAAACAATTTATTAATTACAATAAATCTTTCGAGCTGGCTAGATAAATTACTAGGTAACTGTTACTCGATGTTAAGAAGAAATTGACTACGATAAATGATCAGAATAAGAGCACTTTTATACGGTTCGTTAAACAACCATATCGTCTTTCCACCATGCGTTAAGCGTACCATTTCTCCCAACGCAATACGATCCAATTTCAATTACCAATTTAATTTCTCCATAGGCGGTTGCAGTCCAACATTTTTATGGTATTAACGCCAGCAGCAGAAGAAATTCCCAGATGCCCGAAAGTGTCCACTTCAGAGAAATGTGTCACCATGAAATCGCAAAATCGTCCAACATCTCACATCAATCTGGACATGAAGCAGCTAACTCAGATAAAATTATGGTAAGTAGTATCTCATCTGATCGTCTAGCTACGCAATCTGGAGGTTTTGGCTTAGCGCAATATTCGCAGGTGATCATGCTCGGAATGTTTTATTTTTTTCCTCAAATCAGTTACAGTCGTTGCTCTGATTTGTTGGCGCAGATACCATCCAAAGAAGTTAATTCACCATATCATGGATATTTGCTAATCGTCACACAGATTTTCATAATCCACAAAAAGATATCTACCTCACGACGGATTAATTTCTTAATGGCTCATCACTTTTGTAGTCGTTTACTAACATTGCACGATTGAAAGTAAAACTTTTGCTGTAATAGCCGAGGAAAGTCCATTTGCCCGGTTAATTAACACGTTCGTTGGTATTTCTTTCCTGCAAGCAAATCTAAAGAGTTGTTATTATTATTATTTGCTTTGTTTTAAATTTTTTATTGTCATTTTTATTTTTGTTGGAACTCATTAGGAAAGGTGAAAAGTGATAGACAACTTCATATTTACGTTTTATTTATAACACTTCTTGTCGCTTTATTACATATCCGACAATTATGCGAATTTTTTTGGGTGAAAACAAGAAATGATTGCAATTAAGGTTACACTGGAAACAGTGCAGATAATATTTTGTATTCATTTATACAATCTTACCTTGTGTAACAGAAATGAATCAATTTGCAATTAACAGAAATAGTGTAATTTTTAATCTTCTTGTTCCTGCTTGACCAATTATTGAGTTGAATCATTTAATAAATGATTGTTAGTTAACAATTTGGGCCTCAATTCAGACAGACGGGATGAATCGTTTGCTTTCGCTTTTTATTATTATTATTATTATTATTAAGTAGCCAAGTAGAGAATTAATACAATTTCCAATTACACCAAGCAACTAAGAGTGAATAAAATTATAAAGACTAGATTAAGAGATTAATTTAACAAGGAAAGTATGTTTGAAGCTAGTTAAAGAGCAGTTTAAACCACCAAGTTGAAATGTGTCATAGTTACGTTAAAGCCTGACTGTAGGAGAATTATAGTATACAACGAGTAAAGGTCTAGGTGGTAAGAAGACATTGTCACTACTTCTGCTTGATAAGGAACATATAACTTTTCCTCTGTACAGGAAATTCACTGACTTTTAAGAAAAATCAATATCTCCAAATTCACCAGAAACAAAGTCAAGTTTTACCTTAAAGTTATTGAAACTGAAAAAATTAAGCAGGATGATTTTGTTCGCATTATTTTGACCTTTAACTCATTCACATTTTTACCTTATCTAGGAGATTAGAATAAACAAACATATAACAAGATGTTAAAGTTTTGAAAAAAACTAAGACTACAGGACTCGTTTAGAAGGTCGAAAATTATGAAAATGAAAAATCTTATGTGAGTCTATACTTTTATACTTTTCGAACTTCACTTACATGCTACCTAGATATTAAAAAGCAGTAAACAAGAACTGTAGACAATTTAAAAGATGTACATCAAGTGACCAATCAAGTTTATTAGTTCTAATTTACTACAATTTAAGGCAATAAAATTGAGATTTTAACGTAGTTTACATGTTATGGTCTAAAATATTATCATATATTAAGTTAATATATTAAGTTAATGCAAAGTGGACCGTATTCGTAATTATAAGTTATTCAACCTTAAATTGATAAACTAAGCTCTCGGTTATGTTCATTATTAAGATCAATCTATCCACCAATTTAATAGCCCATTAACTTAGTTTATCTAGCTTATTTAGTAGTTTTTTCACTTTCAGCTTCAGAAACGAATATGAAATTGCATCAAAGATTGCTCAACCGTTGCATATGCGCACTGATGCCAACCATAAAGGAGATTGTTCAAAATGGATCTGAGTCATTGCCATTGATGAATTTTAGTATAGTTATAGAAATATATAAGTCATAAAGCACAAAGTTTCAAGTTTTTAGAATTTAAAACGCTAAGAAAAATCTTAAGGATAATAATATTTTTAGATTTTGAACTTTCATGTTACGTTTTTCTTAATTTCCGGAAGCTCTAAAAATCTATGGCTTTATGGTTTTATGCCTTATGACTACACATTCACAGTTTCATCAAGGCAATAAATATTAGAAATTCATGCCCAATTATACATGGATTGTAACCAAGAGTTTCTTGCAAAGAATATACATATGTAACTTTCCTAACCACTGCAGGTGGTCAGTTTGTTTCAGGAAGTTATTTTAATAATTGGTTTTATTTGCAGTAGTATATTTAGTATCTGTTTTACAAATACTTATGACCTCTCTTCATTGCTAAATGTCTTCCTATTTACAATTTTAACATGACATCTAAATGGTAAATTAAAATTTGGTTGGATCTTTCATCTTGCTTGTTAAAAAGGTTAATAATTTTACTATAGTTAATCGCTGCTATTTTTATATATTCTATATAACAATCCGACGTTTGTGATAATGTAACCTAATTGTAAACTATTATATAATTTAATTTTGCAATAAATAATGATAATACGTGAGTGCCTGTCACATATTCCGACTTCATTTGACTTCTAAACGAGTTCACAGATTTGTTTGCAGGTTTTTGCTTATCAGTAATAATGTTCAATAAAAATATAAAAATATGCAAGTTTTCGTTCATCACTATGTCGTTGAGCTTTGTCACCATATTTAATTCCTCATCTTGAATGCGAAAATTACAAAAATACATTTGAAATCAACAATCCTGAAAACTTATCATACCAATTTTTAGATAAATACCGAAAGTTTGAAACTTGTTTATTATGAAAAAGTCATCCATCTTCATAAAAATCGGTATAGAGTAATTTATGGTGTGGTTAATTTCAAATATCTTGTAGAGTATTTGGAAGTCGTTATAGCGAAACCTGCATAATTTCATTGTGTAACTTTCAAAAAATTTCTGTTGACACTTTAGTTAGTATAAAGGACTCCGCACAAATTGTATGGAAATCGGGTCCCGGTCAAAGTCGCTGAAATTTTGCAGAAAGGTAGTTCTCAACCTGCTGATCAAAAGTCTCAATGAGCCCGAAGTCATCCTATGATTAGTTGTGGAGATATAGAGGGGTGAAGTGTGATTCATTCAGGTAGGAAGATTTTAAACATTATCGATTAGAGTGATTCGAAAACTAAGAATTCGTTTCTTGTGTAGCAAAAACTAGTTATTAGCAGCTCCATAATAAAGAGATATGTCTCTGAAATAAATATCTTTGAGATTTATTTCTAAAATAGACAGAGGCAAATTCTAAGAGACTAATTCCTAACATTCTTCATCCTACGTCTTCTGAGAAGCATTCGCTTATTCCTAGCAGCGTTGACCTTGGCTTCATGAGCAGAAGCCGAAGCCTTATAAGCCGCCTGCTTAGTGTTAGCAAAATCGGCTCTAGCGGTGCTAAGTTGCCTTAAAAGCTGCTCAACCCTGGTCTTTGCAGCCTCCATGAGTTGGGTCTTTTCAGACAGTTCCTGTTGGGCGCCTTGTGCAGCCTGTTCCGAGTTGCCTACATTCGCCTGGGCTGTCTGCACAGCTCCAGTAAGCGTCTTGAGCTGGGTTGTGGCTTGCTGGGCTGCCTGCATCGCGGAGTTTACATTTGCCTGGGCCTGCTGCAAAGAGGCACTTTCTTCCTGAACCACGGCCTCAGCTTCTCGAACTTCTTGTTCTAGCTGCTCGACAATTGCCTGCTTGCCGGCTAGAGCGGCCTCTGCAGCCTTTGCAGCCTGCAAGGCCTTCTCGGCGAGCTGGGCTTTGACCTGATGAGACGCCTGCTGACCTGCGACCGCCTGCGCCTCCGATGCGGCTTTTGCTTCCTGGGCCGCTTTTTGAGCAATACTCGATGCTTTTTGCTTTGATGAGCCTGAAGAAAGTCTGTCGTTGTCATTACACTCCCGACGCGAGCTATCAAGCTCTGAATGAGCTGCATCTCCTGTTGCTGCTGCTATTTCCTCGAACTGTTTGGGAATCATTCGCTTTTGATAGCGGTTATGACGTAGGCGGATCTATACGTTTAAATATTTTTTTCGATTAGTATATAAAAACAAATATTTTCGTTACTTTTACCTGCGGATTGCCCTGGTAATAGTATTCAGCCCAAGTGACGAAAACCATGTTTACAAATACTGAAATAAAATAAATGGTAGGAATTAGAAGCAGTTAGCAATGAAATTTTTACCAAGATAAAAATAGATATTCCAGCAAATATACATTTATTCACAATTTTCCAAATTGAGATGACACCAGATTCATATATTTTACTTAAAATTCCTCTGAAAATAAACCTATGGCTTACTTGTTTATTAAATTTTGTAATGCTTAACTTCTACTGCCTAATAAGCCGAAATCGGAAGTACTCTAGTGTCTAGTTTAAATTACAAAGGATTGTCAAATTAAATTGAAAGTCCCTAAACTAAATTCACTGGTCAAGCAGTATGTGTACCTAATAAATAATGTATGTAGGTAATAAACGAAAATATTTCAATAATTAAACATATTTTATCAAAATTAACTGTCTACACTACACAGTAATAATGGCATGTAAACGAACTATAAGTAATACATAAAAATAGAACATAGCGTACCATTAAGATGTAACATAGTTTTGAAAGCGAAAGAATTATTTTACTTGTTGTTTATTTTATGGAAAACCCGATATTATTACAATACGGTTTTGTCTTCTAATCTTTAATTATAGATTAACATGGTTTAAAAAAACCAGTAGAATTATTATTAGAAATAAACCAAATCGCTTAGTTTTTTCAGAGAATGATATTTTGTAATTCTGAATCAAAAGGTTTATTCGTTTTGGTATGAACAATTAATTTTTGTCAAAACCCAGCCTATTTTTAGCTGGCGAAATATACATCATTAAATTTTTTTTTTTTATATATTACCAACTTAGTTTTAATTCAAACGAAATGTTCTTTTTATCTTAACCTTTCAAGCCGATCTAACTTTGAAACGATTGAGCCTATTTAAAAGGAATGTTTTGCAACTGAAACGATATACTTTATGATAGAATATTTAAAAATTAAAATTAAAAACTCCGATCAAAAAAAAGACGTTTAAAATTAATAAATAATATTTTTGGTTTTACAGAAGAAACTATGGAAAATGAGCTTTATATGGTAGATTTTAAAAATTCCAAATACTATATCAATTCTGGTAGATGAAATTAGTTCTTTTATGGCAGACGTCCTTTTCTAAGGGCCTAGCAAAAATAACAACAAAATAACGACATCCATTTATTTTTAAAAAATAATTCTGAAAATGGCTAAAATACGGATTTTTTAAATTTTGTACCCAATTTTTCTTGAAAATGTGACGTGATGGAGTTTTTTTATTACTTTTTCGAAATCAGAGAAATTTAATAATTTAGTAATTTTTTTAAGGGAACAAAAATCTTGTAAACACGTATTAATAATGAGCTCTTGTTATATATGTATAATCAATTTTATGGTAGCAGATTTGTAAACGAACCCAGTTCATTTACAATTTTTGAAGAAGTATTGTTGTATGCATGAATGAATATCTTTTTTCTGGGGCTGATTCAGTGTCAACCCTTTTCCATATGTTAACCATGCAATCGAACAGGTGGATAAAAGAAATTCAACGATGACAACTGGTGGAAGAATAGTAAGTATCAAGAGTTATGTTTTATATATTTTGAGCAGATACATTTCCTGTAGTAGCATGGCTTTCTTCACAAGGAGCTGATTTTGACTAGCCCTTCTGCTGAATATAGATAGTTTGATAATTTTATTTGAATATAATAAGAACATAATTTAGCAACATTCGCTTTTAACCAAGACCTGCAATACATACTCTGTTGGGGCTAAGCCCCACTAGCCCCAAAGGTAGAGTCGCCACTGTTATTAAGTAAGATTAATGGTTCATAACGCAAGAAAAAGGATATAGCAAACCAACTGAACTATAATAGAAAAGACAATATGACTTCGAATGAATTCGATGACTAGGGTTCTAACTAGACCCAAATATCTTTAACAGAGCAAAAGGAAATTTCGGTAGTTGCTCCTGATTGCTCAGATAGGAGGATTTTAAACAACATTAGAGATTAGAGTGATTCGTAAATTAAGAATTCGTTTCTTGTGTTTTCTTGTGTTAGCAGCTCCATAAGAAAGAGATATGTCTCTGAAATAAATATCTTTGAGATTTATTTCTAAAATAGACAGAGGTAAATTCTATAAAGGCACTAATTCCTAACATTCTTCATCCTACGTCTTCTGAGAAGCATTCGCTTATTCCTAGCAGCGTTGACCTTGGCTTCATGAGCAGAAGACGAAGCCTTATAAGCCGCCTGCTTAGTGTTAGCAAAATCAGCTCTAGCGGTGCTAAGTTGCTTTAAAAGCTGCTCAACCCTGGTCTTTGCAGCCTCCATGAGTTGGGTTTTTTCAGACAGTTCCTGTTGGGCGCCTTGTGCAGCCTGTTCCGAGCTGCCTACATTCGCCTGGGCTGTCTGCACAGCTCCAGTAAGCGTCTTGAGCTGGGTTGTGGCTTGCTGGGCTGCCTGCATCGCGGAGTTTACATTTGCCTGGGCCTGCTGCAAAGAGGCACTTTCTTCCTGAACCACGGCCTCAGCTTCTCGAACTTCTTGTTCTAGCTGCTCGACAATTGCCTGCTTGCCGGCTAGAGCGGCCTCTGCAGCCTTTGCAGCCTGCAAGGCCTTCTCGGCGAGCTGGGCTTTGACCTGATGAGACGCCTGCTGACCTGCGACCGCCTGCGCCTCCGATGCGGCTTTCGCTTCCTGGGCCGCTTTTTGAGCAATACTCGATGCTTTTTGCTTTGATGAGCCTGAAGAAAGTCTGTCGTTGTCATTACACTCCCGACGCGAGCTATCAAGCTCTGAATGAGCTGCATCTCCTGTTGCTGCTGCTGAATCCTCGAACTGTTTGGGAATCATTCGCTTTTGATAGCGGTTATGACGTAGGCGGATCTATACGTTTAAATATTTTTTTCGATTAGTATATAAAAACAAATATTTTCGTTACTTTTACCTGCGGATTGCCCTGGTAATAGTATTCAGCCCAAGTGACGAAAACCATGTTTACAAATACTGAAATAAAATAAATGGTAGGAATTAGAAGCAGTTTAAAATGAAATTTTTACCAAGATAAAAATAGATATTCCAGCAAATATACATTTATTCACAATTTTCCAAATTGAGATGACACCAGATTCATATATTTTACTTAAAATTCCTCTGAAAATAAACCTATGGCTTACTTGTTTATTAAATTTTGTAATGCTTAACTTCTACTGCCTAATAAGCCGAAATCGGAAGTACTCTAGTGTCGAAGAAGAAACTTTCGCGTCCAGAAGACCCCGCATTGCGTAATTTTCTAGTTAAACGTGAATCACATAACATTCGCTTTGTTTTATTAATTTCATTTGTTTGATATAAACCCTTGGGCTCGGGGTCAATGTTCGAATGATCTTAAAGGAAAAAAGTAATTTAGTAATCTGATCAACAAAATATTTGCTTTGAAAAGAAAATAGGGATATTTTAAAAGGATTTCTCCGCAAACCACGAATCCCGAAACGAAAATTACCATCCGCTTAGGTTTCTGAGGAAACGCAGAATTTAACAGTGTTGGCAGTTTTTGAAATTTTTAAATTGTATGCAGTTACTCAAATGGAAATGAACAGTCTTTTTTTTGGAAGCGGGGAAATGCTTTATGCTCCGTACGTGTCCGAAGACACCCGTGTGCCGGACTCCCCAGCCTACCCAGGCTTACCGGCTAAAACCCCGCTCCCCGCCCCCAGGAGCTCCACTCCGGAACCGTCTGTTGGACATTACTTCAGGGTGATCTTAACTGTCTACACTACAACGTAAAATAAAAGCATATAAACAATCTATAATAAATAAATATAAATAGACAGATGGACAAAAAAAGTATTCTATTTATTGTTTATTTTATGAAAAATCTGATATTATTACAAAACGGATTTGTCTCGTAATCTTTAATTATAGATACCATGATGTCAACATGTTTTACCTCTACAAACGCCAGTAGAATTAATATGAGAAATAAACCAATTCGCTTAGTTTTTTCAGAGAATGATTTTTTGTAATTCTGAAACAAAAGGTTTATTTGTAATGGTATGAACAATGAATTTTTGTCAAAACACAGCCTATTTTTAGCTGGCGAGATATACATTATTAAATTTTTGTTTTATATTACCAACTTAGTTTTCATTCAAACGAAGTCATTTTTTTATCTTAACCTATCAAGCCGCTCTAACTTTGAAACTATTGAGCCTGTTTTGAAGAAATGTTTTGTAGCTGAAACGATTACTTTATGATGGTATATTTAAAAATTAAAATTAAAAACTCAGACTAAAGAAAAGATATTTTTGGTTTTATAGAAGAAACTATGGAGAATGAGCTTTATATCGTAGTTTTTTAATACTATATCAATTCTGGTAGATCAAATTAGTTCTTTTGTGGCAGACATCCTTTTCTAAGGGACTAGCAAAAATAAAGTAAACCTGGTTCGAAATTCTCATTTACAAAGCTTCCTAAGAAATCACCTGTCCTTTAAAATTTTAGCATCAAGAAAACATGGAAAAAAGAACACGCAAATAAAGAGTTTTAATATTTTTATTTATTAACTTTTCAAACAGTAAACAATCCTAAAACATTGCTTTCAAAAAGTGCCAATTCCGAAGCATGCCAGCATGCCATCAACAAAAGGAATAGGTTAGGTATAGTAATTTTTGATTTTTAATATATTGCTAATACCAAAATATTCCCTCATTATAATGTTATATCTTAATAAAAAATAAATAAAATATTTTATGCTTTTACCATTGTCTTCGGATTGACTTTATATAGTATAACCAATTTCTAATTTCTTTTTGCAAATGCTGTAAAGTAACCATTGCTCGATACTTTTCAAAATTAGTTTATTTATTGAAAAGAGTAAAACTTTCAATTAGTTATAGAATATGATTTTATTTAAATGGTTGCCTCGGCCACCTGTCAAACCAATTTTGAGGGTTGGAGCTCTATTTCACGAATATCACGATCCTGAATGCCTGAATCGCTTCTGGTTTATCAGAATAACATCGATTTTTAACGGCACACCATTAAGAAATTCAACGGCATCAAATCAAAAAATCGCACTTTTTCGGTAACAAATCACTCACTTTGGAAATAAGTTTTCAATATTTCCTCAAGCGTAAATTTATTAATTTAGTACCGTGGAGATATGATACTGTGTTTCTATCAATTAGTTGATCGCGAAAGAGCTGTCTATGTTAAAATAGCATGTAAATTAAAAAGAAACTAACAGATGGTCCCACCGTTTATAAGACGAATACAGTTCAGATATAAGATGCGAAACATATAAATTTCACATTCTATTCAGGGTTGGGCTATAAAAATGAGTAATTTCATCGAACAGTTTAATTATTTTCCGGTATAATTTATCTGATTTGGAATTAGCTACTAATAAGCTATTATCACCTAATTCAGCGCTTAATTTTTGTATCCGGCTAATTTGCATGTCCTTTCACGCTAAAAATTAATAAGATTAGGTCGTTATGCACGTACTCTATCCAACAATCATTTTCCGCCTTAAGATCGAGGTGTTGAATTGGCTTGCATTGAGCTCCGATTGATCCATGGCAATCGATTGCCCCACAAAAAAAAGAAAAATGTTTTTTTCATGTTTACCCCAAAAAGAAAAAAGGTCAAAAATGAGCCGCAATAATTCAACAATAGCAACGATAATTGGATGAAATAATCCGTGACGTGAAATGATCTCTCATTGTGTCGCCGGGAATATCGATCAGACAATCGAAACTGGTGTAGCTAGAGCGCGATAAATTGGCGATCGGGCATTTCACTAAATCCCAGTTTATAAGAGGAGTATATGGCGCAAATTGCATAATCGCAATGCAATCGCATACCTCGTTCACTGCCGGATGAAGGTAAAATTTTAATTGACCACATCCTGAAAAGCTAAGTAGCCCCCACAATCTATATGTGGCCGCAATATTTCATTTTGCAGATAGCTAAAGATATAATATGTATTATGTAGGTATGAAATTTCGTTTCTGGTCAATGGGTCATAACTACTACATGCACACGGTTATCGAGTACCCGACGCAGATACTGTCGAAACAATCGACAGGTGAATTGATTTTTATATAAAAATTTTTGATCACTATTTAAACTCTCAGCGAGGTTTTTTGTCTCTTTTGCTTATTCTGTGTGAAATTTTTAGGGAAATTGCACCTCATCTGACTTATTAGTGATTTTAAGTGAAACTTTTAATTTTTGTATCATGTAATTGGTGGCTCGTGTTATGTTACTGAATCGTATTGCTTCAGCGAATGGTGAGTAAATTACTACCGGGTGACCCATACCTTTTCCAGTTCTCCAGAGTTTGTAAGATGTGAGATTCAACTTTTGTTATTTTTTTTCAGCCATACTTATAATCGTGATATTAACAGCGAAAGTCAGCTGCCAAATGGACCAACGTTTCGAGCAACCTGAAATGGATGAAAATCAAAACCAAGAATTGTGTCCATCTAGAAGCAACAATAAGAAAATATTTGGACGGCAGCTTAATCCAAAATTTGATTTAGATTTAATGCGTTTCAATCAGAGGAATGCAGATAATTCAATGTATAAAGCTTCTGCTGCAGCAACTGGAGGCCCTGCCGGTGGCCGTCCCAGCGGCCCCATCGGTTCCATTATTCCACCCGGACCTCCTGCTGGAGGAGGCGCTCCTCCTACCAGTTCCGGTGGTGGTCCTTTTGGTAGCATGAAAGGTAATTTTTTCCTTTTATTCGTTTATGAAAATATTGCTTTTAAGGGAACAAATCATATGAAGGATAAAAAAAGGAATATTTGAATTTTATATTTTTGTAATATTTAAATATGAAACATGTCTAGTGAAAATTCAAGACGAAATGAGATGGCTGATATTTAAATAATTGAGGATATGCATTTTTTCACTGCATACTCATATTATTTTGTATAATATATAATATAAGTCAAAAGTGATTTTTGGCAATTTTCGTCCTCTTTATGAGATACATAATTTGTTCTAAGTATTAAATACACAGGATTCCAGTTTCCATTTTACATATGGTAATCTTTGATTTATAAGCTATCATATAAAAAAAATTAAAGTGGTACTATGTGCACTTCATATCTAGAAAAAAAAACTACTCTCTAACTATAGGCTATGAAAGTCGGAAAATATCTACAAACTTTTTTCGAATTAGGTACCGTCAGAGGAACGAAATAGATGCTAGAAATCGATAGTAACAAAAAAGTCATTAGTGAGAGAAAGACAAAAATAGTACGCGAAAATTTGAACACTCCTAAAGGGTGCATATCACAAAAATGTTTTATTACAAAATTTCTCACATTACTCCACAAAACAACTTGATTAATTTGAAAACATTTGCATTGCTATTTATATTTACGAATAAATCAAGACCACCCTGTATTTTTCATAAGCGACAATGTTCGTTCTGGGTGGCCCTTAAGGGACTACTACCGGTTAGATTGAAAAAAAACAGCATAATTTTCAATAATTTTTTTCTCAGCTCCTTTATTATATATCAATTTAAAATTTTGCATGGTGATAATAATTATTTCAAATATTACAAAAAATTTTTTTTTATTTTTATCATTTTTTTCCTTGTTTATAGAGGGCGCCGAAGTTGGTAGCTCAAAAAATGACTCGTCCCATGGCGGACAACTCATCTCAGAAACGAAGAGGCTGAAACAAATAAACCAAATGGCATTTTATTAAGGAATGTCCCTTACGTAGGAAAAAACCAGAATATGTCAAAAAATGATTAAAAAAACAAAATGGCGGACGTTTGAAAATGTTTTTCAAAAAATCGCTTATTTTTTCACTTGTTTTCACTTGCTACATTTTTTTGGATTGAATTTTGACTAATATTGTGGTTTTTTCCTGTGCAGAATACTCAAATAAAGAAGCACTCCAAATTTGAGCCCAATCGGTTGGGCCAATTCGGAGTTAGCGTGTCCGCCATTTGATAAAAGGTCATTTTGAGAAAATCACGTTTAAAGTTTTTTTTTACTTATAAATATATAATAGGCGGACACGCTTAAACTGCTGTAACTTTTATATTTTTGGGAATATCCAAATAAAATTTTGAGACGTGATTTCTGAAGGTATATTGAGTTGAAAAATCTAAAAAAAAAAAATTGAATTTTTCAAAATTATAACCGGTAGTAGTCCCTTAAAAGTGCACAATGAAAAAATGTAAACAATCTTATCCTCATCCGTATTTATGCTTAATGTATGCTACCTGTCTCCTCACCCTTCTTCGATTCGCCGATCCCTTATAATTTAACATTGCAAGCAGAGGTAGAATTAAGTGACTAAATAAACCAAATGCGTCATTTAAAATGCTTGACTATTTCTCTCGATATATTCCTTATAAGACCTGTTTTCAAAAAATTAGTTTCCGCAGTCACCTACTCAATTCAGCTTAACAAGGGCAATTGCTGAATTGCGCAGTGTATTCTTGGAAACAGTCAAATTTGATGTTGTCTGTTCGACACCTACTTTAACAAATTTTACAAATAAATCTTGTTAATGCTAACTTTTATTTTTATTTGATAAATGCAGTGAAAATTCCAGCTTCCCCCCAAGACACCCAAGAGACACCGTCGACATCGCCACTAGACTCCAATTCTTCAAAACAGCCAGATCCTTCAACGAATGGCGACGAGTCTACAGCAAGAGACAAAGAATATGAAGAAAAACTTCATGGACTGCAGAAGCTTATTCAGCAGCTTTATGTTGCACAAGCACAGGTTCAACTTGAGGCGAATGAGATTCAGCGAGCTCAAGGTGTTGCGGCAGCGGCTCAACAGTCCTTAGAAGAAGCCTCAAATAATGTTAGGGTCATAACTGCTGCCCTTCATGCTGCTCAGCAAACAGTAGCGGCGGCAGCAATTCGGGCTCAAACGGCTCAGCTGCAGCTTGCAGCGCATGATCAACTGCTGTTTGCGGCTAGACAAAGGGTTGACGCTCTTTCTGCACAAATAGTTAGCGTAAAAGCAGAGGAGGGAATTCAACCGACGAAAATGATCGTGGACGTGCAAGCGTTGTTGAATAAATTAAAGGCACCACTTCCTGATGCTCAAAAACCAACTCCAGTTCCTTCGATTTTGGGGGAAAATGGAGGACAGGCGGCACAGACAGGAACACCGACAAAACAAGCTGCAACTGGTTCTTCGGATACTTCAACGATAGTTAAACCTATTGGTAAAACAATTCACTCTGTTCCTTATGACGTTCAAGATGATCATTTTCCAAACTTTCTTAAAAATCAGGAAAATGCCCCTTCATACTCAAGCCAAAGCGATTTAACACGTTATGAAAATCCAGAACAGAAATCAATCAACGAGCTAAATCAAGAATTAACAAGTCTTTTAAGAGAAACTAAGAATATACCAGAGAATGACGGTCAAATACAACAAAAATCAGTAAATGAAGAAAAGGATGAAAATTTTATGATAAAAGGCAATGACATAATGCATTATGCTGATAGTCTTTTAAAGGATAATTCAGATGATAATTTTAATGTCGAGGAAGCTCCAGATAATGCCATAAAGAAGGAGATCAGCATTTTAAATGAAAATGAATTAAGAAACTTGGTCGATTTTATTCTTGCAATGCACCACAATCAGGAACAAAATGACAATTTGGTAATCGACAATAAAAAAGTTTTTGAAAAACATGCTGATCAAAGGTATATCAATGATTTTTTGAACACGATTAAAAATAGCCAGTTAAAAGATCAGAAATACAAAGAGTTAAAGGTGAACGAAGTTATAAATAGAAGGGATAAAGCACCCGAAAAGAATATGGAACAAAAAGAAAAGGTATATGATACTGATAATGACGCAATTTTCAATATGGAAAAAGCATTGGACCTCAACTCGGAAAATTTCCAAGAAAGCCTGCCGTAATTTAATAAATTAATTTTCTTTTATTCTATGAACTATAAGTCGAACTTTTATTTGTAGAATTTATTTTAGTTAATTTAGTTGATATTTGTATACCCAAGTATGGAACAATAATATCATTAATATCAAAATGTCTATTTGACTTATATTCCCAGTTTTGATTTCAGAAAATCATCAAGAAAATATCAATTAAGAGTGAGTCGAAATTCGAGCAAACTAATCGTTGCACTGTACCAAAAACTTATTTTAAATAGTATAAGTTTCTGGCTACTTTGGAAGAGTTTTTTATTCGTTGCAATTTTCATAATATGTCTAGTGTAATATGGTAACAGAGCAACGAAGTTTATGATTTCTTAGAATTTATTCCTATCATCATAGGAAGACTAATTTTTTCCCTCTCCTTAAAAAACTGGGTTTAAAAGCGTTTTTTTTTTTTATAAGAATAAAATTGTAAGGTTACACACTCCACCAACGTCAATTATTGAAAAAATTGTTATATTCCATTCTTTTAACATTCCATTTCTAAAGTATTTTTATTTTGTAATAATAATAATAATAATTGCTAATAGACTTCAAAACAATATTTTAAAATTTTGTTTAACATAGAGATAAAATACTGTGTAAAAAATCTCAGATATATCGTTCCAATAAATTTTGAATAATCGTATACGCATGCAAAAAACTTTTAAAGTTTTCATACCATATTTTGGTTGGTGTAAATTAAGATTTGGAAAGTACATTTTTTGATGTCAAACAAAACTTGATTATTTTCAGAAGAAAAGACCTTAAGAAAGCTATAAACCATTCGTTTATTCGGAGTATTATGGTACCTTAACAAAACTGGTCAATAAATTTATTTTCCTCTGTTAAAATCTCCACATCTTACCTTTAATAATAATCATAAAAGTTAATAAAATATAAAGAAAAGATAAAAATTTATGCGATCTGAAAAATTAATCAGTTTATTGTGCGTCACCCTGTAAGAAATAAGGCAAAGACATTTCAGGTTCAAGTACAAAATTCCATTAAAGCATATTTATGGGGAATTTTACCAACTAAATGCGTGGTTTAATAAAAAAAGAAAATACAGCAAATGTTGAGTAACTCAAGGTATCATAAAATGAAATGTGATTAAATCGCCCTTTTTAATGGTATAGCAATTACAAATCAAACTCATTTTATGTTTTCAGATGAAATTGTTCAGAATTGGCTTCCTAATGACTTGACTCACCAACAGCAATCGAGCAAGCACCAGCGCCGAGTTAAAATACTTACGAATAATTGATTGCCACGAATGAAAACCTTTCAATAGGAATTAGCGTTCAATTTCCAAGGTGGTATTTGGGTTGAAAAATCGTGAAATTGACATAAAACACTTTTGAGTGACTCCATAAAACATCGTTTCGAATTGTAGCACCTGGGTAAGGTCAGGTTGTTTTAGCTAAATCAAAGCATCGGCATCTCCGACACAAGAAAAAGAGCCACAATGTTGCAGTGCGCGCAATGGGAGCACAAATTAAAAGGTATGCAAAGTAAATTAGATAGCACTGAAGGACGGGAGCAGGTGTAAAACGCCAACATTGCTTTTTATTAGCCATCGAAATATCTTGAAAGTCGTGTGGGCATTTAGTTGGATAGTTAGTGTGGAGACAGATTTTTAAATTTCTTTGATTAACTACAGCCATTAGAGTCAACAGAACTATTTGCAGGGGATTCACCGACAAGATGATATAAAATTAATTTAGAATTGCACATTTGTTAAAATAAATCTGCTTCAAAATTTCAAATAACAAATGTTAATTAATGTACTACTGTTTTGATTGCTTAACTGTTTCAAATTGTAAACTCGTAAAAATATTTAATTTAAGTTACATTTTCTCTCTTTTAAAATTATATGATTATGAATATATACCAAATTAGCGCAAGCACTAATTTCCACTGTAATGGTCTGAAGCAAATCAATGTACATTTCACTATTAACATTTTTTTTTCAAATGTTTTAGGTTCACCGAAAAAAATGAATTAGTTAAATACTTCCAAAATTTGATCCGAGAGGTCAATTATTTTTTGAGTTATCATTTGCGCCAGTTTTGAAAATGCAGTTTTGAGAAAAACGTGGTTCATGTTTTATTTATTTATTTATTTATACAAAAATGTTTGTCAAAAGCTGACTACTACAAAATAAAATTAACAGGTTAACAAGAAATTATATAAAGTCAAAATTAGAATAGTTCTCATTAACTGCGCGCGACATCGATGAAATGGGTTCAAAAAATCCGTAGTTAGTACGGTGAGACGGAACATGGAGGAAACGGAAAAACGTTTTAGTACATGCAAATTCAATAATTTAGGAATTATTTGTGAACACTTATTCTAAATATCTGTTTTATCAAATTTAATACAAAACGAAAGAGAAGGAAGGGATTCAGGAGCAGTTCGCTGGACTACATATATCGAAATGCGCTCGAACCTGAAGCGTGTACTTTTCGCTTTCGGAGTCTATAACTCCAAAACTACTACGAATTTTTAGTATTTTTGAGATAATCGTTATTTAATGGAAACAAAAAATTGAAATTTTAAAGTCCTAATTGTATTTCTCTTTTTAAGTTTTCTGCGTCTCGAATGGATTTGATATCCCTTAATTAATGTATCGAAAAATTAAATATATCCTATATTATTAGTTTTATCAGGATTTTTATCCCATACTAAAATGACTTAAAAGAGATTCGTCATCTCCATAAGCCTCTATAAAACCTTAACAACCTGATTCTGCATGAAAGGATTTATCCTTCCGTCGCCAATTTTACCCGGCGTATCGCAAATATTATTATGGTATATAATATTAATTGAAATCTAAAATCTATATGTGAAATATTGAACCATAGAATGAAGATGTTTTCTTCAAAATTATAGCCCAGTAAAATTAAAAGCTATTCGTAAAACTATGTGATTCAAAACTTTATCCCTTTTATTCCCGGTGCCTCCTTATACCCTTGATACACGGGCACGACTGAATGAAGATCCAGCAGGGATTATCATCGGCTGTACCGTGTATCACTGTGGATTAAGTTTGAATCTTCATTCATAACTGCATTCGAAGGCTACTCGATGAAGTTCAACTGTCAAAACGAAATATCATCGACTCTATGCCCGTGTGTCTTGCATTGAATAAATTAAAATCCGAGTGAATTTCCATTCATAAGATCTTCATTCAGCCGTGTTCGTGTATCTTGGGTATTACCTGAGTTAGGTTCCTGTTTTTAACAAGTAAAATTCTAAACTGTGAAATGAGTAATTTTGGGAAATGCTGAAATACGTATTTCATTATTATTGTGTTATAGTTTCAAGGAAATCCGACCAATTTTGTTTTCCAATAAACACTTTTAAACCTCTTTGGGGTTGATTTCCAAAAAAATTAGAAATACGTGTTTAATTATTTATGTTTACTTATAATTTAAACTTTGAATCCCTTTATGAACCTTTAATGGGTCGAATTTTGAAAAATCCATTCTTAGTGAGGCTCTACATTATAAAATAAAACTACTGACCAAAGGGCCAAATTCTACGTGATTGTGGCGTAATTTATTTTTTGTCAAAAAAATTTATGGAAATCTTTTTGACGAAAAATAAATTGGGCCACATTTGAATAGAATTTGGCCCTCCTCCTTTCATATTTACAACTTCAGGGGTATTGGCTCGGCGATAATACATCAGTCAGGACACGTAACTTTATCTACATACATAAGTATACATTAAGAACTTATGAGGAACCTTTATGTAGAATCGAGGGCTAACTCGAAATTGTTACCGAGAAATCAATTTATAAACATGTTTTTAGTGCAAATACAGTACAATTAGATACACGATATGGTTTGTTTTTCTGTGGATTATCATTATTTTCATTTATTTTAAATACAGCAACTGATATTACAATTGACCGACTCCCCAGGGTTTTGTGCGTGGCCTGCAATAGAAAAGCGTGTATCTAATATCTATGCTGCCGTTCTAATTAAATGCAGCAAAACGTTTCACGTAGTGGCCGTAATTGTTGCGTTGTTACGCAACCATCAACGTCGATTACTTTTGCTTACTTGAGGAAACACAAACCGAGATGGAAGCTTCCTTCGACTGTGGAGCTCCGTTCAGCCGAAAACAGAGCAATTTTGTTGTTATTAAAAACATTAGCAATTACAAAGTCGTTCAAAATAGCTGTTCACTTACGATGGTCCGGTTGTTTCTGGTATACCATGTAATTGGCCATCAAATACCAGATTGGCCGTTGGCTATTCTTCCTCGATCGAACGTTCTCCTCGATCGAGCCCAGAGTGGCCGACTGATCGAGTAGTGATCGACGGAACGACTGATCGAACATCGACATGATGTGATGGGCATTGATGCAACTTGAATCCTACAAAGTATATTTAATCGGTATCTATTTAGTGATATGTTTTCTGGGTGCCGCCGCATTTGCTTTGCTATACGATTTTACTGAATTCTCTGAATTTCGTATCTCCCCGAAGAGCTTATAGAGTTTTCTATTTCAGGTATACTCCTTATTGCATAATAGAAAATTTCTTCTTTCTTTTAGACTTCTTGCACTTTGTTTCTTTCTCTACACACCGCATACTTGAAGACTCACATCCAAAGTGTAGACTAGTTTTTACCAATTGTGTGCTTTTGCGCAGACACACCAGTTCTTCATTTCAAACGAATGCGAATTGCGACTGTTGCAGAAAACACTTGTTAAATAAGAGAATTAAATCGTCCGTTTTACTTTTGATTTCTTAAAACGCACTCACTGAAATTCATGATATAAAAAGAAAAACGAAATCAAGAGTTTTTCTCCTTGTCATCGATGAGAGCACATCATTGTGTGTCTTCGGTTAATTAAATTCACGCGTAACTGACTCCAAGTAGTGCCAGAGATTTAACAAAAATGTTTCAGTAATTGTGTAAACCTTTTACGGGGTATTTTATGTATGTAACATCCTCTCTTAAGGAGTTTATTACATTTGGTGCACCGATCAAGACGATATGATATAACTAACTACTGCAGCGATCTTCGTTTTTAAAATATTGGCGCTAAAACTAAAAGGAAAAACTATCGCATACTTCTCGAATTGGAAGCATGTGAATATTTTTTGATCGCATTATTTCTTAGGTAATTAATTAGTTGGCTAAAGAAAGAATGTAAAAATTTTTTATATCTAATCCATTTCTTTTTGATATTCTTCAAGACAGAGTTTAAAATAATTAAACAAATTTTAAAATACACAATTTGATTACTATATGACAAGTCAACTGCCGACTCGCATATGTCAACAACATTATTTTGAATTAGATACATAACAAAGATTTGATGTTGCATAATAAAGCAAAATAATTAACAGCATGATCGTCAGATTCTTGATAGTTATATATCTTAAAAAGCCATTCTTATATTCTTACCTAACCATATCTTACGTATTTTACACCCTTAT
Source organism: Dysmachus trigonus (assembly GCA_949715965.1). Taxonomy (NCBI): domain Eukaryota; kingdom Metazoa; phylum Arthropoda; class Insecta; order Diptera; family Asilidae; genus Dysmachus; species Dysmachus trigonus. Next base: position 17,541,612 of record OX454320.1, read on the forward strand.
TTTAGACTAACGACATAGATATTTTACATGTGATTTAATCATTCCAAATTTGGCTGGTACGTTTTCAGTTTGATGTCGAAGTCCTCAGTTTCCACATTTGGTAACTTGAAGTACCCTACCGGAGGTTCGTTAGTTATCTTAAAGTAGGAGAAGTTTCATTTGATATAAAATAGTCTTCGCAAAGGATGATTTATTTATTTTATTCTTGTTGGAGATTGTGAAGAGACACATAAGTGAGATATAAAGGCAAAGAAGTAAAATACTGCTGTAAGACCTTTACAAATTTGAACTTTTCGTAAATATGAAATTTGAACGACTGAAATACACCGTCTCGCGTTGTCGTTTGCATCGGCATAATTGCGTCGTGGGTCGTTTTCAATAAAATGTAACTTCAGTTACCAACAGGATGATCTTATAATAAGTGTGTTTTCTGCAAGAGGAAAATGGAGATGAAGAACACATGTTTTTATTAAATATGGTGGCAAAAAGAAATCAATAGTTTGTCAACATCCTTTTTTGAAACTGTTTTACATTATATTAAAAGTGATATAGAAATAATACCACCATGCAGGAATAGGAAGCCTACATCTGCAGAAGAAAAACTTTTTAACTTAATATTGACGAGGAATAAAGAGGAGAATTACATTTTACTAATTCAATTAATTCATCATCCTTATCTTTACTAAAATACATTCGTTTTGCCATTTTTACTTCACTTAAAGCCTGGACTTCTAGCAAATTACCTAACGAATTAAAACCAGCTGTTTTAAAAGTGGCAAGCTAATTTAAAATATCATATAATTCATACAACGTTAAATTTTGCAGGGTTCTATGATTCTCAGGCAAATAAAATATAGGGTAATGAATTTGATCAACTATTTTCATGATCCAAGTAATAGCTATTGAGAAATCAGATAATCGGTTATGGGCCAGTCAAATGTTTTTGATTACTAACTCAAAAAATCGGTAAGACAAATAATTAGATCTATTGAATAAATGGATAATGAAAATTAATTGACTGATATACCTTACCTTTTATTTGGACACTGGAAAATATTTCATTTATAATAAAAGAAAACAATACAGATTTTTTTTTAAACATGTACCTATGAAAATTATTATTCGAAATACATATTTATGTAATACATCCAAAAAATACAGGTATTTTTCAAAAGAAATTTCACTTCGCCCGAATAAAGGATACAAACAATAATACCCGATTTTGTCCCTAAAAAAGGGTGTTTTTTTAAGAGAAACCGGACTTCCGACAGGACTAACTGTCAATTGAACTGTTATTTGTTTTAAGTGTCAGTGTCATTTTTATTTGATAAGGTCTAACAAATTAAGAGGGAAAGGTATACACCGCACCAACGACTCCAAATCGTGAAAATTTATTTCTCAAATCAGACTAAAATATATTTTTCGCTTAATTTCAGATTAATTTAAATTGAATGGTCAGGTGTAATAAAAATATAAATGTCGAAAAAGTGATCGAAGTTTTTTTAGCCTGTTTTTCAAACACCTGTAGCTTTCATTGGAATTAATAAAATGTAACGTATAAGTGCTCAAAATAAATATCCCTTTAAACAGAGGGTTAACTACCACCCTAATCATCTTTAGCTAAAACTCTTTAACTCGATTTTTCTTGAGGTACTTATGATTAATACTTTTTTGGTTCTTGGTTTAACTCTCTTTGTGGGGGTGGATTATCATCAAATCCCAGGGTGATACGTGTTTTTTATGTTTCACATTACACAAAAACGTGTTTTTTAAATTGATAGATCTATGTTTTGAATTTTTTATTTTTTAACCCCTTGATTACACCCCTTCTATAGAGGTAGTTTTATCTTCGACTTTACAATCACTTAAAAATAATCAATGAATCAATGAATACATAAGTAACAATATTAATTACTAAAATAAACAATTAATCTTTTTCTCGCACGTGAGTTATGCAAAAGTAAGGGGGGTAGTTAGCCCTTTGGTTAAGGGGATGTTTAGCTTCTAGAACAATAAATCTTGCTTTTTGAAATTTGAAGTGCAATATATGAAAAATTACTAAGTACTTTAGCAAATAAAGTTTTAAGTCCAGAATTTGAGAAACTTCAGTCTGTTTTCAGTATTTATTTTTTACTGAAAAAATATGTCCACCTCATTTCAGTCTGAATTCCCTCTTAACTTTCTCGATGTAATCCGTTTTCAGTCTGTTTTCAGTGCAAATAATAATTTCCGCTTTATTTCAGATTGGATTCTGTATAAAATTCGATTTTCAGTCCTTTTTCAGCCGGGTTTTTTTATTTTGTGTTTTTCTTTCATTATCACGTTGCTATCTTAATATTGTTCTAGTATCAGAATTAATAATTTTTAAGTATGGGTAATATAACTAATTTTGTTTCCCATTTCTGGGCGGTACACATTTAGCAACGTGACAATACTACCTTTAAATTCAGATACAATCACTCTGAAGACGGACAAAGCTGCAACATTTTACGTTTCTTTAAATGTAGTTTAAACCATCGATTGTTGCTTATGTACGATTTAAAATTTAAGGACGTGTTTCCGGAATAATCTGTTGTACATTAGTTTTAATTTTCCCATCAGGTCAAACTTTAGCAAAGAAATTCTGTTTTCCTTTTGCTGTAAAGCTACGCACGATTCATATGACAATTTTACAAAAAATCTTTCCATGCAGCGCCCCAGAAATTGCAATCAAAAAATCTCACGGTAGTAGGTATGTACCCTAAGCTGTTATTTCTCCTGATTTAATTACAATAAATCACATAGTACACGATTACGTGGCCTAGGCAATAGTGAATTTGTGAACGCAATTCAGTCTTTCCTGAAAATTACTGAGTCAGAAAGTCTCGGCCCAAGGCAATATTTTCACTTTACAACAACATCTCGAACAATTCTTACTGATGCAATTTATATGACTTTCGTATTTTCCTTTTTTCTAACAAAATTTCCTCTCCTTGTTACATAGGTCTATAATAACATAAGCAATTTTGATCGAATCATATGTTTACACATCTCAAAGGTAAATCGTGAAAAATTCAAAAATTACACTGAATATAGGAAGTCTGTATAATCGAAAGGGGAAAGGAGGGTTTCTGTTGCCTGAATTAAATCTGCATTCTGTAGCTAGTTGGTTGAAAAAAAGATTTCAAATGACCTATTAAAAGCGATCTAAATTACAATTTCTGTCGAAATTAATTAAGTCAAAATAAAACCTACTTCGAATCAATAGAGTTGACCTTCAAGGACGTAGTCACAATCGAGTAAAATTCGATGCGGTTTGGGTTCGACAGTATTACAATTAGTGGATCGGTTCACTTAAAGTGGGACAAAAGGAAATTTTTGGGCACGCTTCGTTACATCACATTTTAAACTAAACATCTTCCAATTTGAAGTTTCCTTCGAAAAGTATCTCGATTTCGAATCTAGACCATGCATATACCGACAACTGACCAACTAGACTGCCGTGTCAAGAGGTTAATGGTGCAAAATATCGCCCAGGAAAGAGGTAAAACTGCCGAACGTGAAGGTGTACGCGCGGCGCGGCACACATAACAACAGAAAATGCGGCACCAAAGAGCACCCGAAGTAACGAATTTTTCGCGCTCATGCAAATGCTCCAATAGGAGGCTCTAGTTAAGCACGGGGGGGCTCCGATGGTGCCTCTGCTCCACAAAACCAGCACATCAAAGTACCCCAAGAAAACGGCGGCGGCGCGGCGGCTGCGGCGTGGTGCTGCAGCACCTCGAAAAAGTCTTGATGCTTTTTCCTTTATGACTCTATTTCATAATCAAAAGCGGTGCGCGCTCGAATGTTGGCTTAGGTAGTGACTCCACAAGAATTTTGGGTATAAAATGGAGCAACTATGGAGTAGCAAACATCATTCTGCACCCGATCGCTTCCTCATCTACTTACGGTGGTACACTCGCAAGCTCCTCCAGTTCATTGCTAACAAGAAAAACCAGCCCAAGAAATCTTTATCATGAAATTCACCGTGCTCATTGCCATTGCTCTGTTTGGTAAGTTGCACCTGCATCTGAGGAGTAAATTTATTAAAAAAAAACATATAGTCCTCCAATTTTGGATATAGTGACATTTTTCTTCGTATTTCTTTATGCAGGGATCGTCAATGCCGGAAAGGTTAAAGTGATCAACAAACGCGGAGGATACGAACATGGCGCTATTGAAATCTCTGAAGGATTTGGACATGGTGGAGGCGGTAAAGGTTATAGCGCTGGAAGTGGATTAAGATCAATTGCCCAAGGATCAGCTAATCAAGCTCATTCTGCCGTAGCTAATCAACATGCTGCAGCCGTTCAAGCCTCATACGTTGCAAAGAGTACTCTTGCCCAGACCGCTGTACAAGCTGCTGCTACTGCACAAGCAGCCCTTGCTGGAAAACAAGTGCTCCTTGCTAGCTTGGAACAACAAAGGGAAGAGGCTCATCATTCTCTAGAGGCTGAACTTGCCCAGCTTCAATTGGCTAAATCTTCAGCTTCAGCCGCTAAACAGGCTGCTGCCCAAGCATCCGCTCATGTTTCTATCCTTAGCGGAGCCTTAAACAGTGCACAAGGAGTTGCTGAACACACTGAATTAGCTGCCAATGAAGCTGCTGCTGAACTTGCATCGCAATCTTCTATGGTCGGTAAGGCTAAGGGACGTCTATCTTCGATCGAAGAACAACTCAAATCTGCCATTATCGATTATGAAGCTACCAAACAGGCTGCTGAGAAGGCTACTTCCGCTGCCCAGGAAGCCCAAAGCAATGCAGCTTCCGCTGGAGCTCATGCTACTTTGGGACTTCATGAATCTGCAGCAGCCCAACAAAACGCTGGACATGGACAGGAATATGAATACGTTATTTCTGGTGGTGATGGACACGGATATCATCACTAAGAAGACACTTTACGTTGGCGGCGTACGTTCCACCGTTTAGGAAAATTGTTAAAAATTGTTGTGTGATGTCTGTTTTCTTGTGATTTACCAACTAAATATAAAATATACGAAGCTGAATATCTAAAATTACCAAGAATTTCTACTATACCACTTTAAATATTTAACGTAATATATCTAATTCCGTGTCCTGCTCAATTCAGCTTAATAAATGCAATTGCTGAATTGCACACTAACCAGCAAAAACTGTCCTATGTTCGTGAAATCAGTCTGACTATGTAATTCTGAAATCTCTCTTATAAAATATAAATTGCTGAATTGTGCTGAATTGGCTACAAAAGCTGCACTTTGTTCGAGAATTCAATTTCTGTAGTTTATTGCACAATTCAGCAAACCATCCTTGTTAAAAAAAGGATTGCTGAATTGCACAACCAGCTACAAAAACTGATCTGTATTCAAAAACTCAGTTTTTGCAGTCGACTGTGCAATTCAGCATTTTTTGTTAAGCTGAATTGAATAAGCAACTGTTGAAATTAAATCCATTTTAAAATTTCCTAACATACAAAGCTGAATATATTGAACGTTGCTAGTTTCACCAGCTGAATATCAATCGTTAAAAAAACTTTTCAAATTCCTAAAAAAAATAGTGTTGATCCTTCCACAATACGCAAACAAAAAAGTACTACAAGCTTCACTGCCTGGTTGCATGATCATTGGAGATAATTAGCTAAATGTAATCCTCATGAGATTCGAGGACAGATTTAATTTCTGCAGATACTTTCACTGCTTACATTATTTATGCCTCCATTCTTCCGAATGTGCAACTTTGAGTGAGGAAATTTTCAGTTGTGTTATTTTCCCTCTTACTCACTAGGCAATTACCTTTTTATAGTGCAATGCATTTCTCGCAGTTATTCTAGTTTCCCATCTTAATCAGCTGAAATGTCGTTGTCACTGCTTGAATGCATTCAGATGGTTAATGAACGGACACTTTTGTGAGTATCGCACTAATGATTGCAACGTAATGTGCATTACAGTCTCAACTGTGCAGCATTTTCTCTTCGTATACTTTCATCGAAATTCATTCATAAGTTATCATTTGTTTATTACAAAAGATTAAATCAAACAGTGAGGAGATCTGTGAAGGAGCGGGTTAAAGTAAAGATGATATCTTATGATTTACTGAAAGTTCCAGTACGCCAATCAATATCATTGAAATTTTTTTTTTATTCAGATAGTATTAAATGTAGTTAGGAGTTCCTTGACAATTTTTCTCACAATTTTTTCTCACAATTTTAATTTTCAATATTTCTCGCAATATGAAATACGGATCTTGTGAATCAAAATATTTATTTGATCAGACCTGGTTTTTATATTTCTGGCGTAATGATTGATAATCTTCTTATAAGCATAGTTTTATATTAGGGAAATGCCACCACATTTAAAATACAACTTTTTGTTTCACTTTTGTATAAATGTTTGGGGAAATTTTCATCATACAAAGAATTATGCACAAAATGTTTGTTCACATCCTTTTGGAATATCTGAAATGTTTTTGTTCTAGAAAAAAAAAGGCTGTATTGGAAATAACTATTTGCTAAGCCTTAGTTCTCATTGAAAAACTGTAAGATCTCTTTAAGATATTTGCTCGTTGTTTCATCAGTTTAATTTTTACTAGATAGTCGCTTTAAGTCGGAAGCCACGCAAAGTCTAAAAGAACTTTGAAATTAGTTGATGCCATTTTACGCTTTATAGAAAATAATCGACGATGTGCATAAACTAAATCAAAACATTCAACTTCATTAGTAAAACTGAATTGACTTGGAGCTTTAAAAAATAACATAATTCATGTTTTAGCTACAAAAGACTAATTATCTATTGCATACCAAAAGGCGATATTTATAGCTGAACTATGAAGAAAACTTTTACAAAAGGTTTTCAGTGGCAATCTTTCAGATATACTTACTTATTTATACATAGTATTCAAAATTTTAAATTTAAATGTATTAAAGCAGAAAAAATAATGAGAATATCTTCAGTTTATGCACAGCGGGTGATCATCTTTAAATGTCAGTATCTACACTTTTAGTAAGACATTTCGGTGGATTTTTTACTATGCTTACCTACTAGCCATACTTATGAGAAATAAGAAAAAACACAAAATAAAAAAAGTCTCACTTTTGTAGGAATTTCAAGTGTTGAGGAAAAACGTCCAAGTATCTTTACACATTGAACGCAAACATATTTTGTTTATGTTATTTCTCAATTTTTGGAAGCACTAAAAAGTTGAGATTTATTTAATGTCTTATGATTATATCTTAGTATTTTTTTGATCAATGTTTTTTGAAATCATCACACACTACATAATTTTCACTAATATTTGTTCGAATATATTTAAACACTTTCCCAATTTTCTGCCAATTTGATTTTCATTTGACCTTCATTGAAAGTTTAAGTTATACCCGTAGTTAATATTATCAGCTGCACTTGCCAAATTTTTAATTTGAATTTTATTTATTTATTTATTTTATTATAAGATTAGAACTACTTACTAAATTAAAAATCAAAATTTTAAAAAGAGTGTGAAAACAAATAATTTGACTGGTTGGCAACATGGACGTAACTAGAATTTTTTTTTAGGGTGAGCCTAGCCCAACTAACAATTTGCAAGAATCAATTCAATTCAAAAAAACATATGACTGAACTCTGAAACTATGATCTTATAAGGTCATTATGAGTCATATATAATAAAGGTCTTTTATAAAAGCATTATGAGTTCATGACCTTACACGAAGCTAAAATAAAATTGTTAGAAAAATAAGGTTTTCTTTAAGAAATATAGCTTTTTTTCAAAATTTGAAAAAAAAGGCAGCCGTAAATAATTAAAATTGCACAATGAATTAGTTAGTCCCTTTTTTCTAAAACATGAAAATGAATTACGTGTGTAAGAAGGCACTCTTATTTTAAGTTCATCGCGTAGGTATTTTTACACATTTTTATAAGTGATTTGAATATTTCTTCTTCAAATCTCCTAATACCTTAACATATTTATTTTATAAGCCACTTCTTGGTTAGTAATGCTCTTCTAGAATTTTTAAGAAATAATTTTTTGAATCTTATTACCTTAGCTAAAACCTATTTTATTATAATTCTCGTAAAATTGGTGGAAGCCTTTATAAGAAAAGTATTTTTCTTGGGACTACTGGCTGATTTGCATGTTCCAAATATTATTAGTATAGAAAATTGATTCCTAGAAAATTATTATCTTGGAAGGGAATGGCATAGTTGAGCGAACATTCTAATTCTGACAAACAGAAATAAGAGCAGTCTAAAATTTGTTTGCGATTCGTACGAATCCATTTTTACTGGTATAAGAACGATAATATGTGGTAACAGACTTATTAATGAAATAGGTAGTTAATTTGTATACAAATTAATTCATTAGGTATTTCTTTATCCTCGCTTGAGTGAACAATTACTTATTTTTAATTTAATTTTTATCTTTATATTAGATTGTTTTTTTTCTGGGTAGGGCACCGGGCTTTCTGGGGCGTTCTACCTACGTGCATGATTGGCAGTTCTACTGTGAAATAGTTAGTTCTGTTTTTGGTTTACACTAGATCACTAAATATTCGTCTAATAGACTACCGATTTCTGCCAGTATTGTGAATTCACACTATTCACTCTTATTACCTTCATAACTAGTAAAATGAACCACCAGAAGGTATATAACCCCTAATGTACACTTGTTACAAGTGCATCAAAAATGCATAAAATTAGTATTTTCTGTTCTTTTAAGAAACGCAGAATGAAAAATTACTGCAACGAGTCTATTTGTGGAGAACACACTTTTAACATCTACCAAGACTGCAAACGCTAATTTTTACCACTTGTATACTTTTAGAATATATTAAAATAATACAAAACTTCTTGTATGTTGTGTTAATTTGTTTGAAATGAATAAAGGAAATATAAAAATATACCTGTTTTTAATTCGAAGTCTGTGAGCCGAATGATTAGTGACAGAGTAACACTGATTTAAGTTTAGTGATCTAGGGTTAAATAAGGATTCGGACAAATTCTTGTGTGTAATCCAGCAAGCGCATGCCAAAGTTGTATTTAGAATATAGTCTCGAATATAAACTAATTTTTGAGAGCTATTTAAATTTAGTTAATCCAATGAAACACTTGTAGCCTTTAATTCAATTTTGATTCATCGTTTTTGTTAATTTTTCCCTTCCAAAAATGTGTCCTAATAGTCTTGAATATATTTTTATGTTTTATTAAATCATGTAAAACACTCCATAAAAATATTTTAATTTTTTTTGTAAAATTTGGAACAATTGAAAACAACTAATTAAAAAAATATCACATGCCGTCAACACCTCCGATCGTTCACGTGCCCTAGTGGTGATAGTGATGCCCATCTAGATCACCACTTGACGAGAAATCGAAGCCTCCGGCGCTCTGCTTGGCAGCAGTTTCATGCAGTTTGATGTTAGCATGAGCTCCAGCAGCAGCGGCATTGTTTTGGGCTTCCTGGGCAGCAGAAGAAGCGTTCTCAGCGGCCTGTTTTGTTGCTTCAAAATCAACCTGCGCAGAGTTCACCTGCTCTTTGATAGTTTGAAGATGGGACTTGGCTTTTCCGACCATTGCAGTCTGCGATGCAAGAACGGCTGCAGCGTGGCTGGCAGCTTCTTCGGCATGCTCAGCGACTCCTTGAGCACTGTTCAAGGCGCTACTGAGGATGGAAACATGTGCAGCAGCTTGCTGAGCAGCTTGCTTGGCGGAAGCAGCAGCTTGTTGGGTCAGCTGCAATTGGGCGATTTTTCCTTCTACATCACTAGCTATCTCGTTTCTTAAATATTCTAATCCCTGAAGATATACTTGTTTCCCAGCAAGGGCGGCTTGAGCAGTAGCAGCTGCTTGGACAGCGGCTTGAGCAAGAGTACTCTTGGCTACGTAAGAAGCCTGAACAGCAGCTGCATGCTGATTAGCTACAGCAGAGTGGGCCTGATTGGCTGAACCTTGGGCGATTGACCTTAATCCACTTCCAGCACTGTAACCTTTTCCATCGCTGTAAGAACTTCCGTAAGATTCATGGGAAGATGATCCGGATCCATGGTCATATCCTCCATCGTAATCCAGACGTTTGTTGATTTTCTTGATTTTTCCAGCATTGACAATGCCTACATAGGATAGTACATAAAACTTTAATATTTTTTCTTTTTCAAAATAATATCACAAAATTACTTACTTAACAAACCGATAGCAATGAATATAACGATTTTCATTTTGAGTAAAATCAAAGAAATTTTCTTCACGTCTAAAGGAGTAATATCAACAGAAACTCACGGTCTATGTGAACTTTTAAACGATGGGGCGGTCGGATGCTGAATGATGCTATTCCATCGCATAATGCTGCGTTTTATACACAATTTTTCCGCAGCGTCACTCATTTGGGATGCTTATGAAATCGGGGCTCACTATCGAATTTGTAAAAATGGGATTTTTGCCTGGTAATCAAGAAATTGTTGTACGGTAACCAAATGTGTGAAGATATGAATTAAGGTATAACACCATGAAGGCGAGGGTGTTCTTCTCCTTTAATTTCTATTTTAACTTGAGAGAGTCTGCCCATCATCATCATCATCTTCATCTTGAACATCATTCACAATCTTCGTCTAGCCGATCTATGTATACAAATCTAGCTGAGAGAGCTTGCGCAGATGAAACGCTCTGTTAATTTTGCACCTTAAATCCGAATCTGAGATGGAGGTCTTGTGCGGTACTCGTGTGCCAATGTAATTAAAAAATCCGATTTCCTCAAGATTAAGTCCATTTGGGCCTGACAGGGAGAGCTGTTTTTGTTTTTAGGATTTGTTCAGATGTGGGTGAGATTAGTTGCGAACTTTGTTTTTATTTCCTTTGGTATATCGTAATCTTAATGCCTCGTGTTGTCTGACATAATAGTTTGTGCAGTCGTGAAGTGTATTTATGACCTATGTCTGTCTATACCTATCAATGGAAAAATGCAGTTTCAGACGAGATAAATTATTGCTCTTTTTTCATTCCTTTACTTTTTCTTGAAATGAATTAATTACTTTCGGTTGCTATTAGCGATTATAGCTAATGAAATGGGGTTTCGAATTTCAGACAATTACTTTTTTAAGTTATGTTAAATGTATATATCACATACATAAGAAAAATATATAATTCTTTCAATAGAAACTCTACTATTCTAATATCATTAGTCTTTCCAAAACTAAACAAATCCTAATTTAAAAAATACGGCAAGTAAAATACGAAATTCTTAAGCTAAAATTTGGCAATTTTTAAACCGGACTATTTTGGTAAAATATTTCAAAAATAGTCTGGAGTTGCAAACTTCTACTTTACTTACAGTCTGAGACGTAAAAGATGTGATCGCCCCAGGAAAGGGGTTGGAAATAAATAAAAGTAAAAAAAAGATTATTAAACCAAGCTTTTATAATATTATATCTACAATAAATGTGAGAGGAAAAGTAAATTAAAAGTACTAAGCTTTTATAAATTATAAATATTATAAAAGCTTCACTTTAACTTTCTTTTACTTTTATTTATTTTATACGTTTTAGTCTGGCTGCGTTCTTTAACGTCGTCTGCATGCATACTGCTTTTATCAAACGTTCTCATTTACAAACTGCAGATGTCCTAAGTTCACTAACGTCATCTGCTGCAATTTTTGTCCGTAACTTGAGCAGACTTCGAAGTATGTACTTTGAAATGTCATGCAGACGGTTGCTGTTGCAATTTGACAACAGTCAATTTTTAAGTTCAACACGTCAATTGACGATGAATTTGACGTTCCCGAACGCAGCCTTTATCGTATTTTACTAATCAACTCCTTTAACTTGATACCCATATCAAAGCAGTTGTGAAGAAAAAAGGATAATCCGCCATCTTGGTGTGCCCACCATATTGGATTCAGAACGATACTAGATATACATACTATATTGCATTGTCACAGGACTTATGTAAGTCTGTCAAATTTCATCAAAATCGGATTATAAGAAGTGAGTTAAAATTCGAGTACAAATTTTGAACCGGAAAGACATACATATGAACAGTTCAAGTTAAATAAAAGCTTGTAAAAAAAATCAGAATTCTATACAAAAACTAAAACAAAAATCAAAATTTACACAGGATTTAAGAAATTTTGTTAAGGCTTTACTTGCCATTAATGACACTGTCAATACTCTAAATTATTCCAAAGTTTTTGAAAAATATTTTTGAATGATTGAAAGTTAATTGTCGGTAGTCGGTTGTCGGACACATTGAAAGTTAATTGTCGGTAGTCGGTTGTCGGACACATTTAGAAAAATAAACTTGGTCAATTTAAACAAAATAATTTGTTAAAAGAAGATGCCATATATATTGCTGGAACTTTTTACATTTTTAAACATTTTCGTTGTTCAATACCAACTACCAAAAATTGTTAATTAGAAATTTTTGTTATTAAGCAGACCTAACATCGCATTTATCGGGTTAGAATTCACACGCTGTATAAACGCTTTTAATTTCTCATATTATTACCTAATCAATATTTTGTTTAATCGACTGTCGCATTTAATAAAAGGTCTGTCTGGTAACTATAAAGTTTTTACTTGCGGGTAAAATTTTTACCCGAAAGTGTCTGTTAACCTCACGGAGGGGAAAAACTGAGCTCTTGACAGCACTTCCCCTTTTACACAATTTTTACTAGATTTACCCACGCTGCGGAGACCGAGTAAATTTGGGTAAAATCACCGATTGCTTGTCACTGTAGGTCTGTTCGTTGGCAATCCTGTGGCACCCCAGTGCGCCCTATCTGCACTGGTTTTTAAACGTCAAGTGACAGTTCTGTGTTTTTTGATAAACCTGGGACGCCCTGGTGCGCCCTGGTGCACCCTGGTTTTACCCCAGATAAAAACTCTGGGTAAATGACGGTTATCAGTTTAATTGTTAACAGATAGGGTATTTAAAGTGGAATTAACTCTTGTTGCGGGCACATGAACTTAATTTTATCATTTCGATGTGAACATTATGAAAAAGTAGTGGTTTTATTTCATAATTTTTGTGTAAAAGGCCAGATGACAGTTCTCCTTTTTAATAAGCTGTTCGCTGGAGTGAAAAGCACTGGGCTGCCCCGTGTTTTTTGACAGTTCTCAGGGCGCACCAGTGCGCCCTGGGGTGCCACAGGTTTTCATGCCGACGAACAGACCTTGTGTAATCTGTGATTTGTGTGTTTCAATTTTGCATTGCGATTCAGATAGAAGAACAAGTTATTGAAAAATTGTTTAAATAAATAAAAAACATATTTCAAAATCTTCAAAAATATTAAATAAATCCATAAGTTTTCCTTCTAACATCTTGATCACGTTTGACAATTTACATACACAAGTAAGATTTACCCAATTTTTACTTGAAGTTGTCTGGTTACTTTTGATGTTTATCCCCACTACCATATGAAACTTTTTACCAGATTTTTACTTAAGAAATTTTTACCCAAAAGTTACCAGACAGACCTAAAATGTGTTCAAAACTTACTATTTTTGAAATAAATTTTTTTTTATTTTTTTTTTTATTTTTTTTTTAAGATAATAGGAAATATTGTTTTTAAATGTTTTCCTTAAGCGATCATTTTGCTTCTGAAGTCTTTCTTTTCTAAATCTCTTCTTTAAGCACTAGTTTTTCGTATTTAGAAAATTGCCAAAACTCTGTGTTGATCACTTGAGAAGTTTTTGAAAAGAAAAATTAATATTTTTGAATGAAATTTTAACAAAATTCTATTATTCTTAGAAACATCGAGTAAAACAACACACTGCTACATTTCAAACAAATCAGAACAAGTGTTCTTTCTGAGTATCTCTAACTACTTATTTGAAGAAAATCTCAATCTACACTTAAATAGCCATCTTACGAAATCTAATAGTATTTTGCGCATAGTAAGTTAACTAATCAAAACATTAATTAACATTTAATTTCTAAGTTAATCGAGCAGATTATACCAGTAGATTAGATTTTATCCTATATTTTTCTTTCAGTGCAGATAAGCATACAATACATTATTAATATCAAGGAATTTTTTCAATATAATAATAATAATTGTAAAATAGTTGTGTAAATTTTGAAAGGGAATTAGTGACGGTCTGAAGCCAGATATTTCTTTTCTTTTTTAACGTTCGTTACAAAAGTTATATCTTTAGTGGTGCAATCAATGCGCATTCCGAACATTTGGTGGTTGTATGATGCTGTAGCTTGATTTTTTTCAAGTCTAATAAATTATATTGTTAAATCTAAAAGACTATAATAATTTAAATGAAAATATAACAAATAACATAAATAAAGCAGAAAAGACAATAACCGAAGAATTGAGTAGGTAAAATACTTTTAAAAATTATTGAACCGAAATTGTGTATATATAGAAATAAAACTACGAAAATATGAACAAAGATATAAATACGGGTTCTTTTATAGAGTTAGTGTACAATCAGCAATAAACATTTTCGTCCACTTAAGTGAGTTATGTGGTACAAAATATAACATTCTCCCATCCTCAGAATATTTAATTAATGAAACAATGTTTAAAAAAATACTATGCGTTAAAAAATGTGCAAGTATTCTTGGGATAGAAGACATTACGTGTGCGTGGATCTCACTTAACTGAAGGATGATTTGTGAAGCTGACTCTATATAAATAAGACGATATTTCTAGATATTAAAAGCAGATCACAAATAAATGAATAAAAACATTGTCACATTTTGTATTAATCCACACTTTCAAAATATGTTTGTAAATTTAGAAGTTTGTGTCAAAAATAAATGATAAGTTTTTACACGTTTGCTGTCCAGACTCGATTACATTTCGAAGTGGACGTCTTCAAATATATTTTCCTTCTTATATAGCAAAATTATGATCCCTTCTCCTTACTTACTGAAATCCGGTATTGCTGCTTTCATGTCACCTTCCCCTCGTTCTTGTCCATTTAGCGAAATCTTTAATGCATAAATTGCATAAACTGCTGTAAATAAATCTTTTCCATGAACTGTAAACGGGCACATAGACTAATGGTAATTAATCGGTTCTGGCATTATTGTCACAAGTCTGTAAAATAATAAAATTATCGGCAGTTAGATGAATCATTTATTAACAATCATAATGAACACATATCACCTTGGTACCCTTGAATCATATTTGCGTGCTTTCGTACACTGTAGATTAAAAATAAATATCGAGAAACTCCGCAAAGTTTTTTTACCCAGCATCATTCCAGTTGTATTACGATATTTCTAGAGAATAAGTTAATTAAAGCGCTCTAAATTCTTGGCAATTATACAGGAAAATTGGAAAAAACAAACTAACTGAGAAAAACCAGCCTCTGCAAAATTGCATAGATATGACCTTGCCGACAAAAGCTGCTCAGTAAAAGTGAACCCGAATGTCGTATTTGCGGCAATTATTAAATCAGTCAGAAAGTTACCACACAACTTCTTGTGAAAATTTTCTCACTTGTGTCGTGTTATGAGCACGTACCAACGAACAGGTCTATACCCCATTCCAGACAAACAGACAGACGGACAGAGAAGACTTTCCCATTGCATGATTATTATTAGATTAAAAAATTACATTTGCTTCTTTAAGCGTTGTAACTAATTACCCAAAACCACCTCTTGTTGTACTTCTCAAAAGAAGTTAGAAAATAAGCATAAATTATAAGAAAGACCTCAATTGTTTGCATATTTAAATTGATTGGGCGAAGCACACTCTTTGAGGTTTTCTTCGTTCTTCATTTTCTTCATAATTAAAATCATGAAATTGTTTTTCGAACACATCTTTAAGTTAAATTAACAAGCGAATTGGTGAATGTTTTGTTAGTACCAAATAAAAAATACCAGTCAGGAACTGACTGTAATGAGATTGCAACCGTCTTGTACTATTCGCCTTCAATGATTATGTCCGGAAGCTTGAAATTCTATGCAAAGATTTTAATCGCAAACGAATGTTATGCAAGAAGACAGTCAGTCACTGAACGATGGACTGGAAAACTTTGTGAATATATAGTAGGATTGAATTTGTACGTATTTGTAGAGTGCATAAATTTATAGTAGAGATACTGGTTAATCGAGAAGGAGCCGAGCACACGTTTGACATCGACTTCAGACTATGACCAATCTGTAGTCAAATAGAAAATCACCGGAAGAGTTCAATGAAAGTCCATTTCACTTTTCACTGCCGTGAATAATATTTACGTTGTATGAAGAAGAATCTTGTTATTTTCGAATTTCTTTATATTGGCAAATGGCTTCTATAGAAAATGAAAGAATAATAGTGCGTGAAAGGTATTAGTTAGGTAATAAAGAGGAAGGATATTAAAATTTCTTATAAAGAGAGGACACAAACAAAATGTGATCAGGTTTATTCGATTAGAAGAAACGACAGGACATATTTTTCTAGTTCTAATTTTTATATACTCTACTTAGTTTTACCAAAAGATATCTCTTCAAAAAATAAAAAGTTTTAAGGTGTTATAACTAGTCATGTTATCAGGATTTGATTCTAATAGCTCTTTTATATAAAAAAAAAAGAATTGTTAACTAATATTTTGAGTATATTTTACATATGGCCACCATCCTGACTGAGATCACCTCTTCAGCTTGCTTTTAAAAAAATCTAAGGACTTTAAAATAACTAACTAAATATCTAATATTGCATGTTCTAGACTCTAGACCAAGTATTTAACGAAAAATTGATTTTTAAAAATTACGATGCTTTGAATAAAAATTTCGGTTTTCTTTCCAAAAAGACGATAGGTTTTTTAAAAAAAAAAGTAAGGAAAATGTTATGTTAATTGGATCAATAACAGAAAAAAAAAATTAGTTTTAAGAAATAAAAGTTTAAAGTCGAAATGCTTGTAACGCTTGGCAAAACAAGTCGAAAATTTAATTTCGTTAATTTTTTTATGAAATCCTTTTTCTACCACCGCTAATTTTTTTCTACAGTGTACTTAGACCCAAAGCTACGATATATATTTTTTTTGGAAATTATCGAAAGAGTACTTCATAGTTAAAAAAATAAGAAAAAATTTTTTTTTCCTACCAAGTTTAAGTTTTTAGTTATGATTTTTGAAAAAATAATCACACTTTAATTAAATTTTTAATTTTTTTTTCAAGAATGCTTTGGTACCCTGTATAACATATATTTTAGCCATCAAGATCGGTTCAGCTATTTTCGAGAAAATTCATTTTTTCAAATTTCCAAAAATTCGTTATAACTAGTATAAAAAAAACATTTTTTGAAATTGATTTTTGGTCGTAATTAATCCAATCACCGTATCAACTTACAACATTAAAATGGGCAAGATACATGCGAGGGCAGCCCACCCACTCTTATCCTGCTACGGACTTTATTGAGATCAACATAAAATTCTAAACACATATTTTGAAGACATTAAACTCAATGAAAATCAAGAAAAAATACGATTTCTCGAACTCTATGAAAAATCCCTGAACAAAAGGTGTAAAGTCTTAAATAAACATACAAATGAACAAGTCCACCAGATAACCCTTCTTCCTTTGGTTGGGATTAAAAATCGAGATAATTTCTGACGCAGATTAACATATGAA
Source organism: Dysmachus trigonus (assembly GCA_949715965.1). Taxonomy (NCBI): domain Eukaryota; kingdom Metazoa; phylum Arthropoda; class Insecta; order Diptera; family Asilidae; genus Dysmachus; species Dysmachus trigonus. The sequence goes on from OX454320.1 coordinate 17,559,165, forward strand.
CAATTTTACTTCTGAGAACTTAATTACTATTAAAATCGCAATAAAGGATTTCTACAAAACCTGAATGGTACATTTGGTCATTACCTCGTATATGACTGTCTGCATTTGTCAAGGTTATCAGACATAATTATTTTATTTTATTATACATATTGCGTCTGCAAAAGCGGGTTTTCCATAAAACGAGTACCTTTGTTAATTAAACACCTCCGTAAGATTACGTCTTCCCTCAACCATGGCTAAAAATTTAAAAAATTAAATAAAATAAAATTATGCTTAAAAATAAATCAAAATAAAATCTTTCGCTTGAATGTATGTACTCGTAATAATGTATGTAATGTATATGTTTAACAGAAAAACGACATACGCACTGCTTCCCATAAACTTGACCTACAGTCTTAAAACGTGCGTTGGGTACGAAATGAATTACTGATCAACTTTCCTTTTAGGTTCAAGCAAGGCAGTAGTACGCAATAATTGGTATGGATTTTTGCGGTATCTTATTACCTGCAGGTTCAGACTTCAGGTGCTGGTTCAAAGATAAAAACAAGAAACATGATAAACTGGTATAAGTTTCTGTTTGAGGAAACAGAAAAAGAGGAATAAAAATAATAATATAGTACATATACACTTTTTATCTTGTATCTGGTTTTTTTGGAATTTCCTTCCTTGATTTTGTTGCAATATCAATATACTTATAGTAATGTGACATTAAAAATTGTTATGTTACTTTCTTATGTGTCTTATTTAGTAAGATAAAATTTTATGAAGAAATTGTATAGGAAACTATTCAATTAATCAAGTCGAAACACCTGTAAAAGGAAAAAAACTTTTATAAACCTGAATCGCCAACTAATTAAACAACATTCAGTCATAAAACATATTAAAGCTACAATTTGTTATATTGTTGTTAGGAACTCCTAATTTACCTGGACTAAAAGGGTAATAATTAGTCATAAAGAAAAACACAGCTCGTAAAGTTAAACCCATTTAGAGTGTGAAATTAATAGATACATATGCATATGTATGTAAGTAGGTGCTAATTGATCATTAATTTATGGAAATGAGATTGGCATTAATTATGCAGTAAATTCAAATATGTATTTCAGTAAAATTAATTGCTTATTTGCTTCCTTAACCACTTTACTCCTTGTTAAATTGTTTGTATTGCAAAATAACTTTTTAGGATTTTATGGAAAAAGTCTAGATATTTAAATTATCGGTTCATTATTCTATATTGAATTTCTATACATACAGGGTGTCCAGGAAGTAGTGCGCCAAAATTAAGGGGATGGTAGCTTGGGTCATGACCTACCAGAATATCAAAATTTAACCTTAGTAAAAACCTCACCGTTTTCGAGATATTTGGGTTTTTATGAAAAATTAAATTTGATTTAAAATGAACATGCCAATATCTTGTTATTCATGAATAAAATGGGTGATTCTGAAATCTGCATTAATTAAGCAATTTTTTGAATTGCTTTCCCATCACTGCCTAGTACATTTTTCTTTCACCAGTTAAGGTCAAAGTAGAGTCAAATAATTTTGAACAGCAAAAAACAAATTTGATTATTTTTTTTCTCGACGGTCTTGTGTTAGTAATAAAAAATGACATGCTTACCAGGTAGGGCAACTTATCTAGAATATTTTAGCAAAAAAAAAAAATTAGAACATGTCTTTTTATGTGCACCAACTAGTCAATAATCTGAAATTTAATTTTTCATAAAAACCCAAATATCTCGAAAACGGTGAGGTTTTCACTAAGGTCATATTTTGATATTCTGGTAGGTCATGACCCAAGCTACCATCCCCTTAATTTTTGGCGCACTATTTCCTGGACACCCTGTATAAGTGAATGATGAGTTACCTGGTGTAGTCTGGGCGTAATCATTCTTTCATTAATCAAATAAAAGGAAAATGAATGTTACGTGTCATGTTATACACCATGTCATATGTCTAGTCATGTTATCATGTAGCATGTCAAAGTAAACAAAAGAAGTGTAAATTGGTATAAAAATGTTGATTCGTATTAATTTATAGCTTATATCTACCGGGATAAGCTTGACAATAGTAAAATAATTTTTTTTTTTGTCGGATCAATACTTCCAGAGATTTCCTCTGACAAACAAAACTCACAAAATTTACCTCTTTATTATATAAGTAAGTAATTATAAGTAATTGTTGTTAAAATTAATAAAAGGTAATTTTATATTAATAAGTTTAATTTTTTAAGCATTTCGCTTTCACTCATCGAAATAAAAAAATTTTTTACCGATCAACTCAACAAAATAATTTTATTTAAAAAAAATCTGAAAGCAGATCATTAAACAATTTATATATTACTTTTTCCGTTCAAGCGAATTTTCGGCCGATTTTAAATTTTAATAATACCATAACAAATCTTATTTACCTTTAAATTACTTACGACACAAATCTGTCTTTTTTATCCATATATCTAGATTCTATTGATTTTGGGGGCAGTAGCCGCAACTCAACCTAATTAATTGTTTCATATCAGCACGAGCGATCGTTGGCAAAAGAAATTAAGAAGTGATTTAGCCTTCAAGTTCACTGCTTTTTTGAGATGTTGATGAAAGCTTAATTTTTGTCTATTTTGTCTAATGACGAGATAATTTGATGTGATCAGTAAAAGAACGTTAATTTATATAATTGTTTGAGATGCTCTTTAGAGTATATACCTGCATAAAATAATGTTACCATAATTTAATTTCCATTGTTCCGTTCAAAATGCTTCTTTACCTTGTAAGAATGAAAATTTATGCAGTAATGAGACCTTGCCGGATTCGAAACTCTTTTAAAAAGAAAAAAATGCAGAAAGTGATTAAATCTCGACTGTAACCTTTTGACTCTGATTTACGCAATATCGCACCAGAACTGCGCCAATTTCCTGCCCAGTCACCCATTTCACATTAAACTAACTACGATCATACCATGACTAATACAACTGGCATTTCTCTTGAGACCTGAGCTCTCATTTTGTTGCAAATCCGTCAAAACGTGCAATTAATTAGAATATACCGCAAAAATGACTATTATTCAAGCAAATCGCCATTCAATGTTATATAGTCTGGCCGTTCATAACGTCACAACGAACCAAAGTAAAGTACCGCCCCGGAGACCCATTCCTCGAGCTGGAGCCCATTCTCCGGAGATTTTTCTTAAGATCGTTGCTCAAACCTTTTATATTGAACACATGATCGAGTATAATTGTAACGAGTGTTTTGTATTAAATTGATAAAATTGCATCAGGCAGGTACACCTCGATGCGGATGGGGGCTGTAATTTATGGTGGTATTAATCTCGATCTCTTCCACTCAAGGACGTGCTGGGCGAGATGAGAAGCACTCGGAGCTGCTTTCCACGGACCAGAATGCAGCTGGATGCTGGCTCAGCGAATAACAGATAGCTTCGAATGGTCTGAATTGAATGCGCAAATCGCGTCTCGAATTTTATGTATTAAAGAAAACTTAAGGAGAGCTATTAATTTGCCTTTACTGTTGGTGAAGTAACTAGCCTTTGAGTAAAATTGAAAGTTTTTGGGTCGTATAATTTTAGAAGTAACATCAATACCTTAGTCAAACATTTAAGACTCAATTTTTAGATGGGAGATTAATTGCATGAAAATATTAAACCGAGTTTTAACCAGTCTAATTTTTGTTCGACCGATTAAAATTTAAAAGTTTTAAAGTTTTACAACCCAACTGAACAGTTGAATCTCGGTTAATATTTATTTGATTTACAGCGACTTTCCAATTAAATATACCAGTGTGAAATAGGTTTTAATTTCTAGTTTCGTGATCTTCATGATGAAAATTTGAGTGATATTATGAAATAATACAAAAAACAATAACTAGAAAAATATTGTACCAATTGAGAAATATTAGAACTGGTCAATACCATAATAATTTAACTTTACCATTAATAATAAACTTTATTTTTTAAAGAAGAAAGCAATTTTATATCTTCTATAGGTAAAATAACCAAGCAAACCAAAAATTCACCAACTGAGAATCTAGATGTTCAAAAATTCTTTATTTCTTGTTTTCAATATCACCAGTTGAGCTGAATTCAAAAACACTTCAATGTTTTAATAAACTAAGAAATTCCTTGTTGCCAAGAAACTGAAAAGCAAATACATATTACAATCTTACAACAGTATGATCAAAAGTACCCTTTCTTTTTGATCATGGTAGTATAAGTTATCATAACGTCCAATTGAATCACAGATTAGAAGATTTAGTTCTAGAACTAAACTGCTGAATACCGCGCTGTATATTTTACATTATCTTAATAAATTAAAAACTAAATTAAACTTTGCAGTGATTTACTGAGAATAACTAAGCTAGATATTTTAGTTAGGATTGCACATATTTTTGTAGGTTTGAGTAATAAATTTCGTATTTTTAAAATCCTATAACTTCTCTTTCATTTAAATAGATATAATTCATTAAAGGGACTTTTCATTTCAATTAAAAAAAAAATCGATTTTTTTTTTAACAATAAAAGTGTTCTTTAACATCACAGAAATACTGTCCAAAAACCGTTTTAAGAAATTCGTACAGGAAAAAAATTGATACCTATATTTTAAACGCTACCTCTACGCGTTTTATATGGAAAAATTATATAACAAAAATTTTAAACGCGTTTTTCTCGAAACTACATTTTTTAAATTGCCCGCATCTGTAACTCGAAAACTACTCAACGGATTTTAATAATTTAAAATACATTCGATTCGTTATGAAAAATACTAGTAACTAAACCTTTAAACATATTATGTTACACGCCCCTATATTTGTATACAGGGGTAGTTTACCCACAAAAAAATCTTTTTTTTTATTTTTCAGAAAAATGTTTGTAAAATGATAAAAATTTTAAAAATAAAATATTTTTTAGGTTTGGTTACCAGTATTTAGTCTTATGAATAGAATCTCGTTGGAATTTTTACTCTATGTGTTACAGGAAGTCCTAGAGAAATACGGACGTTTTAAAATTGACTATTGGAAGACGCGTTCTGCAGTGAACAAGACATACTAAAAATGCAAGAACATTTTTTTTTTTATTTTCCATATGTTCTACTAATAATATTTTTTAACACAAAAAAAAATTAAAATGTGTATTTTTTGTTTCAAAAACTAAACGAAAAGTTCCCTTAAGCCGCGGAGGAATAAAAATTCTGATTTCCAGATTTGAGTGCTAGATAGTCAAGTTTAATAATTTTTGTAAAGATTTCTTATAAGGGAAAATGGAAACTAATGATGTATATATTATTTAATTTTTTTAAAAATTAAAGTAGTATACCACTTTTTCCCTCCCTCTTTAATTCCGAAACGTACGATATGAATTAGAAAAAAAATAATCAAGAATATATGATATGATGATGAGTATGATATGATTGGTATGGAGCCTAAGAACATGACCCCGTTTCATACTTAACCGCATTTTACAAGCTTTCGTATGTATGTTTTTCCGGTTCAAAATTTCCACTCGAATTGTAACTCATTTCCTATTATTCGATTTTGATGAAATTTGTCAGACTTGCACAAGCCTTGTGACAATACATTACTATCGCTTTAAATCCAATATGGCGGCCACCCCAAGATGGCGAATTAGCTTTTTTCTTCACAACCCCCTTGATATGAGTATCAAGTGAAAGGGTTTGACGAGTAAACTACGATAAACTATGAAACAAATCCAGAATAAAAATTATAAAATAAATAAAAACAAAAAACAAAAATTTTAAATCAAGCTTTTATAACATGTATAATTTATATATACTATGTGTATAATTTATAAAAGCTTGGGTTTTACGAATTCTTTTCACTTAGAGCTATTGTAGGTATAACTTGTCATTGGTTGTCCATCTTAGTTGAACGCCTTAAGTTATTATAAATTTATATATATATATAAATTATATCTATGTATATAAAATCTTTATTTACATTTTTTTTAACTCATTTTTTTATAATGTTTATATACATATACTATATATACATTCCATAATTATGAAAATATTCCTTGCTATAGTTGTGTCAATGTTCTCAAATCGTTGTCGCCATTCAAACAAACAGAAAGAGGGCATAACATAATTTGTGATTAACGAGTTCTTTTTTTGCATAGAAGAAAATTTATAAAGAGCTCTTAATTCGCAATTATTAATAATATTGCAGCTATAGCCGTTAACGTTTCGTAATATAATATCCATATAAAATGAGATCTTTTGAGAGTATTTCAAGAACTACATCTATTGCTCCATGGCATGTAATAAGCAATTGAATTTCGTTCAATTAGTGTTACGATCTAATTACATTCAGCGCACACTTCCGATTTCAATTGTATGTACAAGAGTTCCAAAACAAAACATAACCGACATAGCAAGCAAGCATACAAAACGGCGCACATGCTAACGACTATAGAGCCAAAGGCTTAAGACGATTGTGCTCCAATCGCAATTCATTTCTACTTAGGATAAATAAAGACCGTAACTGTTGAGCTCATTAGGCTACCTGAAGAGACCGATCAATTGTTCGCAAAATATAATGATGAGTTCATCAAAGGTAATCAATACTTGAGGAATCCTTCAAATTTCAGGTAATTAATTACTACATCTTTTTGCTGCCCGTCAAAATAGACGGTATCTTCTACAGCCTCTAAAATCATGAAGAAAAGGCATAGATCGTTCAGATAATTGCCATAAATCAGCGATAGCCCTCTGATAGAAGCATAATAATATCCGAAGCATCGTTCCGACCACCTCCAGCGAGGCAGCGATTGCGATGTAACGAGTTTCATGTGCCTAGAAAACGCCACCGCCCGATGCGATGTTACCTAGCGATTTTCGCCTCGAAATCGTAGAGGCTAGGGAACCGGACAACAGGCACCCAAAACAGGTGAGTTTCCTAGTGAATGAAATAATCATCGTGAGTGATATAACCGCCGCTGTGCTGTGTGCACTGTAAAAGCACGTGAAGCAATCACTTTAGATTTTAATAATGAAAACGTCTAGATCTTCGAAAACCATTCAACAGACCATGCCCTGACCATGCCCTGGCCGGAGCCATCAACAGGGAAGTGATCGCTAATTTTCAACTGATTTCCCATAGTGCTCACCATAAAAGATTCCTCTCGAAAATCTTCCGGTTCAACAAAATTTGAAAAAGTAGAAGAAATTATTTTTTTTATTTAGCAAGTCACCCGAACAGTTCGATTTTATATCTTTTCTACATTACAATTTCGATTCTCATTGTTTGTTTTGATATTATTAAGAAAAGAGAGTTCGTAACTAGGTAGAAAACTTACCTGAATGGTTAATATATAAGGCGGGGAGTGTAATATTGGCAGGTGAGAAATAAGTTGCTCATGTAGGTATGTCGTTATTTATTTTTTTATATAAATATATACGCGTGGAGCGAAAGAAAACGCAATATCCCCTCGAAAGCTGTTTATGAATATTGTAGACTTAAAGGAGGGGTTGTGAGGTGCAGTTAATTTTCCTAGATTGCTTACCCTCAGCCTGTATAAATTAGAGCATTGCATAAAAACATATCATTCACTTATTGAACTTCTTGCACAATACCTCCACCAGACAGCGACACTGCCCCAAGGCCACAAAAGATATAAAAGATAAGATACACAACATGAAGCTGCAAATAGTTTTGGTGATCACCTTTTTTGGTAGGACCTCTATATTTATATAACTATCATACCTAAAGATTCAATTAATTTATTTCCTTTTAATTTTTAGGACTTGCATGCGCAAAATCCGTGAAAGTCGTGGAAAAACGAAGTGATTTTATTGGTTACGAACATTCTCTTCCTGCTGTAGAATTGGTTGCCGGTTATGGAGAAGGTGAACTATCTGGAGCAGGGCATTCGATTGGAGGAATCGTTAAAGGTTACAGTGCAGGAAGTGGTTTACGATCAATTGCCCAGGGATCAGCAAATCAAGCTCATTCAGCTGTTGCGAATCAACATGCGGCTGGAAAGCAAGCAGCATACGTTGCTCAAAGTACTCTAGCTCAAACCGCTGTTCAAGCATCAGCAACAGCTCAAGCCGCTTTAGCCGGAAAGGAAGTACTTCTTAGAAGTTTGGAACAACAAAACGCCGAAGCTCATTCAGCTCTAGAAGGTGAATTGGCCCAACTGCAACTAGCCAAAAAATCTGCAAAGGCTGCACAAGAAGCGGCTGCTCAAGCTCTTCAGCATGTTTCTGTCCTAACAGCAGCTCTAAACAGCGCTCAAAGTGTGGCCGAACAGGCTGAGAAAACTGCACAGGACGCTGCTTCGGAACTCTCCTCCCAAACAGCAATGGTCGGCAAAGCCAAAGTAAATCTTGAATCATTGGAGGAGCAAGTTAAAGCCGCTCACGTCGATTTCGATGCAACCAGAGACGCAGCCGGAAAAGCATCGGCCGCCGCACAAGAGGCTCAGCATAACGCCGCGCAGGCTGGTGCGCACGCGAGCATAGAGCTCCATGAAACCGCCTCAAATATTGCTTCAGGTGGAATCTTAGAAAGTGGCGATCATCCAAGCATTGAACTGGAATTGGCGAAAAATCACGGCCACTACGAACATCATCATCATCATCACTGACTACTGATCGTGCTGGCAACTTAGGAGGCTGCAAATCAATTTATTAATTTTTCTCTATATATGTATTAATTGGTTGTAACCTTGCACTTATGAGAGTAACCCTTACGCTTTGGTGATACTAAAAATAATTTTCTAAGTTAAATGTGTGTGGCCTAGTGGAATGAAATCAGTCATCTTCTTCAATGGAGACCTCTAGCATTACTTGGATTTGCATGTCCTTTTCTCACAGCCGGCCAAAAGACGTGCAATTTAAATTGTAAGGCACTTAAAGAGTCGGATTAATGTACTATAAAACGCAAGGCCATTAATTATAAAATTTCAACGTACATATATTGAGTTTTACTTATTTTACCAACTCTCATTTCCTCATGTGTTGCTTCTGGTATTTCATCGGATTTTCTGGGCATATCTGGTTTGGTATAACTTCTTGTTTTGTTTTAGAAGCAGTCAAGAGATGATTCAAGCAATTTTGATTTTATTGATTGAACGATGGTGCATACAAATACTATTTTTCCAGAAATTTTAAATCATTAAACTGCTTTTTCTTGTTTAACAATGTATTTTGCTTTATGAAAACCAACTATATTTTGGATTTTTTTGATAAACATGGTAGAAATAGAAATAAATAATAATTAACATAATATCAGTTATGTATTGAACAAAGTTTCTAACAATTTTTACTTAAATATAACAAAAAGAACACATTTTTGCGTAAATAGTGAAGTAATATCAAAAAATTAAAAATTGGGAAGGAAAAAGTGACTGACAATAATCAAAAAACTATTAAAAATAGTTATTGTGATTTTGAATGACATCCCGAAATTTAATAGCGATCGGATAATTAATACCTAAAATATCACTGCCACCGTTTTAAAAAAAATTATATATTAAATTATATATATATTTATACGTATTTTTGGGTATAAAACCACTTAACCCTTATTGTCCTAATCTGTCCGTTTTTGTCCGTCAACTTTAAGCTCGGACAACTTTGTTATTTATTTTTAAAAAATCCTGAAAATTCATATCGAGGTATCGTCGGTAGTGCTCTTCAGAATATCACCTAAAAATTTAAAAACACCATCCCTTCCTATTGTATTTTTAAATTTAAAAACAAAATACCAATTTTTGAGGGTAAACTTTATAAAAAAAAACTGATATTTTCGAGAATTTTGGAAAAAGCAAAAACCGCAAAAGCTCCGGCTCAAAATGTCCAATTAATAAAGCTGTTAAACCCAGAGGTATGATTTTTGTCATTAAGAGGTTCGCTAACTCGCTGTCTGTCTTATGGATTTTTCTGAAAAAAGAGTGACTGCAAAAAAGGCCGTTTTTTCACCTGTTTTTGCACATTTCAAAGTGAACTAAGGAAAAGACATAAAAAAATGTATTAGTTATCAAATTAATCATCGTAGAAAATCAAGAGAGGCATTGTTTTTAGTTTTTCGAAAATATTAAAAAATCACCTCTAATGGAGCGTTGAAATTACACTAATTACTTTATCAAAAAATTATCATTTAGTACGAAGATGTTTTTATTAGATTATTTATATTAAATCAATCTCAGAAATACAATGTGATGTGTTTTCAACAAAGAAGGGTTAAAAATCGACCTATAGGGGCTAAAAAGCCGCTTTCTTACATGGCTAGGTCTTATAACGAATGTTTTTCTTTAATCGATTTTAATTAATCTAAAAATTCAATTAATCGTGCAATATACAATGGTTAACTTTGACTTTTTCATTTGTCGTAAGCTCAGTTGTGTAATTTATAGTTAATAGTTAGTAATGTCAGATGGTTTTGTATCTATTGCTAAATAAATAAAAAGGAGTGTAATTATCTCCCAAATATAGGAATAATCTGGAATATTTTTCAAAATTAAATTAAAAATTTGAACTTCGAGTGATGAAAAACACGTGATTGGTAATTCTTGCCAGTTTTGAGGGAAAAATTACCCTCAGGCTAGTACTGCTAATCTTTGAGGAGGTGAAACCATCCCCTAAATATTGAAATACGCTCAAATGTTTCTTAAAATTCTCAATACAAAATTCTGAATATGAAATTCTTTTACGTTTTGAGTGATGAAAAATATGGTACGATCAGTTCTTGTGATTCTTGAAAAAAAAGAACCCTCAGCCAGTGGCGTAGCTAGGTAACCAAGGGCCCTGGGGCAAATCAAAAAATGGGGCCCCACTGCTATCTAAACTGGTTAGGTTTTATCAAGTAAAAATATTAAATATACAAATACTTTAAAAATGCTAAGCTACTTTATCATCAGCTCTTTTTCGTGCATTGCAGGGCAGGTAATAAAAATATTAAACAGTAACAACATAAATTACAATTAATACTTGGTGTTGGTATTGGGCAATAAAAGAAATAGAAAAGATTCAAGGGTTTATTATATAAAGGTCGGATCTACCAACTGACTAAATAACAATTATATTTACAATCTTTTCCTAGCTTTAGTTTTCGCAAAAGTATCAATGACTTCGGTTAAATCCAGGCTTGATACGGTTTTGTTTTCAATTGCTATTAGCGATAAATGTCGGAGTCGAGTTTATTGACGTAACGGACATCAATATGAGTGGTACTAAAATCAAATAACATTGAACCACTATATTGACCAGTACTAAAAAGTTTATTGACATTAGCTTACTTACTCCTGATACAGCATTAATTTTTTAACCGTTCTCGAAAAAAAATCTTGACTCGAATTCACAATAAAACGCACATCGATGAATAATAAAACGCATATAGCGCTATCCGTCAAATTGGCAACACTGCCAACCTACAGAAAGAATTTAGGGGAATTCCCTAGGTATTTATAACTTTCGAATTTCTCTCAACTGAGTTACCATGATTAAAATCGGGTTGCAACCTGTCATATTTATTTTGAAACTGGGAGAAATTTTCAAAAGTTCAGTTCGATCGAGATTTTCTGGTAAGGATTCGAGGGCCTCCTGAGCTTGAGGGCCCCGGGGCACTGCCCCGCCTAGTCCCTAGGTAGCTACGCCACTGCCCTCAGCAGGTTACAAATGCTTCTAAAGAGGTAAAATCATCCCCTAAATATTATTTGTATATTAAAGAAAAGAAAATAGAGAATAGACACTTTTTGACTTTTTAGCAGGAAAAAAAATATTTTAGCGTATCTCAATGTTTAGGGGATGATTTCACCCCTTTAGAGAGCATTTTGTACCCTGCTGAGAGTTGGTTTTTTTTTTTTCAAAACGCATAAAAACTGTTTGTTCCATAATATTCCTTGCTCAAAAAGCAGAAATATTTCAGATTTAGAATTTTCAAAAGATGTTTACAGTATTCTTATGTTTAGGTGATGATTTTAACCCCTTAGAGAGTAGTTGCACTAGGATGAGGGTCATTTTTCCCTCAAAACTAGCAAAAATTGCCACATCATTTAGGGGTGATTTTTCAATATTTTCGAAAAACTAAAAGCAATGCCTTTCTTGATTTTCTACGACGATTAATTTGATAACTAATACATTTTGTTATGTATTTTCCTTAGTTCGCTGTGAAATGTGCAAAAACAGGCGATTTTTGTGGTCACTCCTTAAATTAAAAATCTATAAATTAAATATGTTTAAAGGATCTCTAACATAATGTGCAGAAAATGGTCTCAGATGGATTTGGCTCAATATTTACCATTATCTATACATATAGTACATCATACCAAAATTTCTACCAAACATACCAGCAGCCATTTCTCTCACATTTTGGGAATTTTGGAATTTATTATTAAAATAATAAATTTTAATATTTTAGGAAAATTATTTTAATGTATATTACTTTTGTAAATTCAACTATCAACTATCAAAATAGTAACTTTAAAGCATTGTAAATTTTACCACTCGAAATCATTATTTTCACATTATACATATTTAAGTTTAACTAATAGTAATAGTGAATTTAATCACTTTAAATAATTATTTCAACTTTTGCTTTTTAGTAAATGTTACGTTTTTGAATTAATAAAAACTACAAAACAATAATTGGCTGAAAATCATTGCTATAAATAATTAACTTTGCATTCGTTTATATCAAAATCAACTCTTGTTTCGTTCGGTGTGGTTAAAAACAATTAAATAACTTTGTATTCCATAAATTTTAACATATCTACTTAAAAATTAAATCTAATATAAGTTCGTTCATAGTTACGGAGAAATTTTATTCTTTTGATAATACAAACTCTTTTTCGAACTGATGTAACAAAAATCATTTAAAAATATTATGATTCTAATAATTTTATTAATTAAGAAAGACGTTTCAACGTTTCATTTTTAATTCTCCCGAAATGTTGAGTTTTTTACGAATTTCCATTGTTTTTTTAACCTTTCAATTGTGAAAATAAAAAGAAAGACTAGAAAATTGGTCCTCTGCCCCACGCGGGAGAAACCCAGTGCTACCCCTCTATATAAGACTCCTTCGAAAATTTGGCCCTGACCCCTTGCAAACATTTCTGATTTTATAATTTTTTCATTTGAATTTTCACTTGAGTGAATATTTATTTTCAGACTAGCTGGGTAACCCGGTTTCACCCGGCGTTGGTAAATATTTACTAATTAAACACTTCTCAAATGTTCTAGTTTGTTATATCCTAGAAATTGTTTCAACCCATCTTGAATTTCCAAATCTTAATAATATTCAAAACAAAATAAGTGACCTTAAAATAATCATTGTACTAATTTTCATTAAAATTTGTTGAAATCGAGAAATTTTGGTCTCCATATTGGATCCGACATCTTGGATTTACAAATTTTGGTAATATTCGAAATTAGTGGCCCCAGAATAATCATTGCACTAATTTTCATTAAAATCGAGCAATCTTGGTCGCCATATTGGGTCCGCCATCTTGGATTTGTAAATGTTGATAACATTCAAAATCAGTGATCTCAAGATAATCATTGTACTAATTTTCATGAATATCCGTAGAAATCGAGAAATATTCGTCGCCATGTTGGATCCGTCATCTTGGATTTGTAAATTTTGATAACATTCAAAATCAGTGACCTCGAAACAATCATTGTACTAATTTTCATTAAAATCCGTTGAAATCGAGAAATATAGGTCGCCATATTGGATCGGCAACCTTAATTTGGAAAGCGGATTTGAAATCAGCATTGCGCAAAACCCTTATGTACCAATTTTCATGAAATTCGCTTCAAGTTTTAAATTTCCAGCCGCCATCTTTGATCCGCCATTTTGAAAACCTATGTGTTATCCAAAAAAAAATGTACTACCTTCGGATAAAAAATGAATAATGTCGATGCAAGCGTTTAGGCGTGATTGAGCAACAAACAAACAAACAAACACACAACCAACGAACTTTCATTTTTATATGTATATAGGGATAGGGATATAGGGATTTGGCTAACGAAATGTAAATTTACGATAATATTTAAAAATGTCCCAAGAAGAGAATAATTTTACGATAAATAGGCTTCCGCGACACCCGTTCAAAGGTAGAACCACGGGGAAACAACTAAGCGAGCGCATGCACCTAAAGAAGTCAGAAAACAGTTTTCTTAATTTTAAATTATTTATATTATAGTTTTAGTTTCACACAAAATGTATTTCTATTTTTAAAATAAAAATGTATCTTTACATGCTATTAACAAATGCAAGTTTTGGCGACAAACTTCAAATAAATTATTTAATTTATCGCATACCAGAACCCGTTGGGACCATGTGCATGTAACGCGAACTCACCGGGCACGGCATAGCTCAGCAGTCGCCAGATTGAACGCATTTTATTTCCCTGTAATGGCGATTAATGCTCCTGGGGACGGAACGCTCGCGAAAAAGCGAATTTTCTTTGGAATGCGCTGAGATAAATCGTCAAATTGCATAACATAAGAATTCGCAAGCGGGACATATTCATAAATTCGGTGGCAGAACCCGTGTAGAGTGCGAATTAATTGGTGAATTTTATGAAAATTAAACTCGGTGTCGGTGTGTTTGTGTTTTCATGTGAGTTTTGACATGGCGTCACCCGACGTGAAGTGATTTTTTTCTCTGGGAAAGTTCTAAAGTCCGCAGAGTGCTCTGAATTTATGGAAATTATCGGGAAATGGGTGTTTTTATCAGCGGCACGAATGAGTGTGAACTCCGGTGAGAAATAATGTCGTTCTGAGGAGCTGTACGACAGTCCATCGTGTGGTTAAATTTTCGTTGCGGCAGGAAGGGAACCAGCAGCAGAAAAAAAAGATGTCAAGTTCTGTTTTCGCAGAGAGTCCTGTTTCAACAAACGAGTCCCGCATGTGTGGCGATTCGAACTCAAATTTGGTCGTCGTATACGGAAAAAATGGGATAAATGTCGACCGAGAGGGCTTGGAGACCTTGATAGGTATGTTTTTTCCCTGTTGATGCGGCTCCTTAACCTTTTCGCCCGCTCACAGCTCAGTCTCCCTTGTGGTTTACTAAAAGGCATTTTAGAGAACAATGTGCACACCCTCGCGCATTTCGGAAGCGCTGGGCCTCGGGTAGTTGAGGTTTTCCCGCCAAATGTCACTTTGACGTATGGCCAACTTGAGGTCATGCCGAATTTCTCATTCCGAACGTTAAGCAGATCCATATGCGGTTGTAATTTAATTCTTGGACAGCGGTACCAACGCGTTCCGGCTGCGGTGTCTATTTACATTAAAAACGCTGGGCGCTGCTACCGACTCTGTACTCTATAATTGGAAGATTGTGAATTCTGTTAAATAAAGAACTTATCAACGCTCAAGTGGTTTTTTAATGCATACGTTGCAGTTTATCCAATGGTGGATTTACCAGCAGGCTGAGTAGGCTGGAGCCTAGGGCGGCAGATTTTTGGGGCGGCTAATTTGGGGCCAAAATTTGTTTTTATGTCTTGCAGAAATTAAAAATATTCACATTTATATATTTAAACTAGTAGTCTGTGGTTTCGCCGGCTGTTGCCGCATAGTGTTCGAAATCGTCAAAAAGCTGGCCAAAACACCAAATACCGTCGAATATCTTTCAAATTAAGTATAAAGGGGTTTTTAGTGTTTCTGATTTCAAACCTGTTCTCAAAATTCAGAAATTTAGTATGGCGGATCCAATATGGTGGACCAAAAATATAAAATTTGATCGAATTTCCATAAAAATTGGTATGTGGGAATTTTTAGGGTGAGTTGTTTCAGCTCCTATATCAAAAATTCAATATGGTCGAATGGCGGGCAAAAAAAATTGTTAGCTCAATCGAATTTAAATAAAAGTTTTGGGGTTATATACAGGTCTCCCTCGAGATACACGGTACTTGAGTTGCACGATTTTCGAGTTACACGGAAAAAAATTGCGACGTTCCCTCAAGTTACACGCTATTTGAGTTACACGGTTTTATACCAATTTTCATAAAAATGGCAACATAATAAGGATTTATCATATATTCGTCAATGTTAGCTATCTGCGGAATCCTTTCGCTTCCTGCTCTTGAAAAGTGGAATATACAGGTCACTAACAGTAGTACTAAATCTGAGTTTCCACTTACACGGTTTCGAGTTACACGGAACCAATTAATCGTGTAACTTGAGGGACACCTGTATATCAATTCTGATACCAAAATGGGGAAGTTAAACATTTTGAAACCAATATGGTGGATGGTCCTTCAAAAAAATTGGTTTCTATTGGCTGTAGGAGTCACTTTACTGAATTCTGATATGAAAACTTTATAGCTAAAAATGACATATGATAAGATTTCTATAATAATTTAGCAAATTTTAGCAATTTCGGGCCGCTTATTTTATCCGCCATCTTTAATTTCAAAATGTGTATAAAACCCCGTTATACCAATTTTTATAATAATCCTGTGCACCGGATGGTTTGTAGGCCTAAATATATTAAGAAAATTGTTTTCTATCAAGGGTTATGCTAAGCGTGACGTCACACGAAAAATGTTATTAAATTGAAACGTTGTTTGGGTTCTGTCAAAAGAGCAGCATTGTGCCTAACAAATAATTACTATATGCAAGTATTTTACTCAAGTTCAGGTGAATGGCACAGTTTTGAAGAGGTAAGATAAAATTTGAAAATTTACTCGATGACTACTCTGCCAACTTTAACAGTCAAAAAACATAATAAAATGTACTATTACTGAAAAAGCATTATTACTGTGTGAAACATCATCTTGTGATTTTAATTATTTTAATTTTTACTAGCTTTTTCGTTATTTGGAACACTGTGCGTCGGCGGGACTATCGGGCTCAAACGCTCTCATCCTACCAGTAGATATAAATTATATATAATATAAGAGATAATAAATTGAAAGACTATTAGATTGCACAATTTGTTTTAAATAACAACAAAATATGAAAACCAAAAGGAATAAAGAAGTGTATCAGAAATAAATAGAAAAATATTTGAAAGTAAAATTGTGACACACTTCACAATTCCAATTTTTTAAACTATACGTAACCGCAATAAAATTATTTAATTACATTTACCGAATGTACATTATTTTGTAAGTAGTATTAAGGCATACCTTACCCCGCCTTATTAGTAGTAGATGATTGAGCTTTTATTACCTCAAAAATATACCCAAAAAATAGTTTTTGTGCAATCTTAACTAAATCGTTGGGACGATAGTGCACAAATCATTAAGTTACATAAAGTTATTGACAAACTATTTTAATTAATATGATTGTGAACTAGGGTACCGAATTGTAGAGGTCGGTAGGGGCGGCAAAATTTTAATAGCCTACTGGCGGCAAATGTGTAAATCCGCCACTGAGTTTATCTTAGATATTAATAACTTATCTGACAATTTTGAATCTACGGTAGACGATAGTGGTTAACACTACAGTTACAACACTAATTATAAGTGTTCTTCCTGAGCTGAAACATATTTTAAGAGTTATGAAGAAATCCAGCCACAGAGACCACAAACGAAGCCATAATGGGAGGGACTAGCAACAATAAGAGAACTCAACATTCCTTAATACTCCATACTTTAACCATTAGTATTTCTTTACTTTTAACCCTTTGCTTTTATAGTCGTATGTTCACTTTTAGCCACCAAAAGATTTTTTAACGTTAAAGTCGTATGCCTGCTCTCAGACACCACAGAAAAGAAACATACTGATATTTGTTTTGCATTACATACTATATAAAACAATTTAATTTTCAAAGCACCAAGATGTGATGGATACGACTAAAAAAATAAAATTTTATAATAAAAATGACAACGAATATGTAATGTAGAATTTGACATATTTGAATTTACATTTATTGAATATATTACACACAAGTCTGAACATATTTAAAAACTTATACTAAATTAAAAGAGATGCTTTATCGCTTGTTCATTCCTGATATCCCTGATTCCCTGATATCTGAACTCACTAAAAAATTGAATTATCAATTAATTTCAACCGCAAAAATTTAATACATCGAAAAAGTAATGCCATAGATAAAATTTTTAAACAGTTAAGTTGTTGGAATGTCCTTGTACGAAAAACGCTTTATAAGAGTACCGCGCTATAGGAGGGTTTAGGTTTCCGAACAATTTCCGATCATGTTTATATACGAATATATTACGAAATCGTAATTAAATTTCACAATCAGCTCCAATTTCTGAGGAATATAGAGGGAAAAAGTAATTTTGTATTTTGGACTTATTTGAAAAGTCATTAAAATAAAGATTTTTGTTTTTAAGCCTAATAGAACTTTAAATGAAAAAAAAAAATAATAAGCCAAAGAGGTAATTTAGATGAAACATTTTTTTTTGTTTATTTGAAAGATTAATTCATGAGATTAATGTTTAAAAATGATTTCATGCGCCATGAGCTACCGTGATTGTTCTTGATTACCCAGTCTAATTTTGGGTCACTTTTTCGAGCAAAACCAGCCGTATGGCAAAAATAACACGAACAATTTTGGCTTCCAAGTTGTCAATTGTTCAATTGTTGCTGTTTTATTAGTAATGTTGTCCTTTTCAAACCACATCTCACCAAGATCAATGTTATCCATATTTTCAAAAAAATATTTCCTTGACCATAACGCGAGTCACTGCCGCATTGGCACAAGCGCGTAAACATCATCAAAGTGTGAATTTTTCTGGATTTAATAGGGTTTCCGGAATCTCTTTTGGATTGCTCTCACTCCAGAAGCGACAATTTTGCTTATTACAAACACATTAAGTCAAAAATGAGCGACGATTATGTGCACTATAAAAATCACGAAGTTGTTTATAAGTCTCGCGGACCGACGACTGATTTTCGAAGTAAATTTGGATAATTCTTAACCGTTCCCTAAGTGATTTGATGATTACTGCCAGAAAATATTGAACGTAAATATCACATAGAGGATTAAATAAACAAGGTATGTTTGATTTAAAACACCCGCGTATCAAAACGCATCATTCTGTAGGAAAATCGTTGTAGTAGTGTACATCGACTGTCCATGTGTGAACTGTTGATCCAAAACCCCTGGGAATAATAAATACAAGCCGTGACTGGTAAGGAATGCCGCCGTTGTAACTGGGAATGAATACCGTCCTTATGGTATCAAAATCATTATAGGGACGAGAACAAAATGTTAAAGATATGTATTTGCGTTCAAAAGTTACTCTTACAACACACTGAACAAATTACCACGGAAAGTCGTACAGCCAACTCAACCTGGCGATGCTGTTTTGTTCGAAGAAGTGGTTAGAGTTGTTTACAAGTGCGCAAAATTCGAATATTTTATTCTTGCCACTATAATGTTTTTCAGATCATAAGAAAGGTATTCCTCCATAGTTATAAATAGTAGAACATCAATTTCGCCTAGAAGTTATAGTTTAGCAGTTCAGGAGAGTGGAATGGCATACTTCGGATCTTCAGCCATAAAAAGCAATGTTATTTCGCGGTTTTTCGGTTTGAACTATTTTACTCACTTGTTTTTCTCAGTTGACCTTAGTTTGAATTGAAGGTGTATTAAAGAGTAAAATTTTCCAGTATTTTTGATATTTTACAATTACGAGCAAAGGTAATTTGTCCAAATCTGACCACTTTTGCATCATTACATAATAATTCAGTAATTAATAATGTCATTTTCAAATGAAGAATAAGCGGATATGCATTTAATTTTTGGGGTAGCTAGAAGAAATGGGGAATTAGCCAGAAGGCTGTATCAGGAAAGATTCTCAATTTCTCCATAAAATTGCATTCCGTGGAAATAAATGGATTTATTTTTCAAAATTCTTCTTTCAACTTACCACAAATAACCAGAATCCATAGGGTGATTCACAAGCTATGAGCAATCATTTCTATCAAAGTCGAAAAATCGTTGAGGGGTTATAACTCGTTAGGAAAGGGTTTTAGAGGTAGGGGATGTGGAAAGATTTTTTTATCAGCTCATCTCAAGGAATCACGTGGTATACCCCGCGGCACCTTGATCTGAATCACCCTGTTTTCCGGACAAGCACGCATTTCTAGTTTAATTACTATTTAGATAAATACGGTATAATAAATATTTAACACACAAAATTGCATTAAAACCTCTAATTGTTTTAAAGTGCAAAGTATCCATTGTTGAAATTAATCGTTTTATAGTGCAAACTATCAATTTTCAAAGTCATTAAACAGAAGGTTTTGTGCAATTTCCGTAGACGATGGTGTGAATCGAACCTGTTAAAGTCGAAGAAGATAGTAAGGTAGATGTAAGAGACGATCTTCACTAAGGACGACTTTATTTTAATACGGGTATAGCCCTTAAAAACGCGAAAGGGGAGCATTCGGGACTTTTTGAAATCTATCTTAATACAAAGTACACAAAAAGGAAATATATTATCTCTTATTGCTTATAAAATATACTGCATACATAAATATACAGCCATGGATAATTAATTGGAAACACTTATACCATAACACTCTATCTACGACTTTCTTATTTCTAACGTATCCTATTCCTAACGAATTAGATAGCTTATTTCTTGTTATAAATTTTTATCTTTATAATCGAAACATAGATAATTTAACTATACCCTGTTTGCAGAACACTGTTCATTGGTGTACAAGTATCGTATTTAATCAGAGATATACCATAAGGAATGGAACTGGGTTGGTCCGATTTGCAAAATAAAGTTTACGTTGATTTTAAACACTATCAAATTAACTTAAATTATTTTTCTTTTGTTTGAAACAGGAGATAGAGGGTGCAGTGTGTTTCATAAGAGTCTTTTTGTTAGTTGTCCATGACTGTATATTTAGCTTAAGTAATAAATAGTTTTGTTGCAAATACAACTTTTTTAATGAAATTAAATCACTTATGGTATCTAATAATTATTTCAGTTAAAGATTTAAAGTTTGGAAGGATAAAAATCAAGGCAATTTGATGAGTTTATTGAAAATCTAAAATATAGGTCATAAAAAAACAATTAATAATTACAATAAAATAATAAGGCTAATTATTTTCGAATTGGAAGTAACTTCCACATCTTATTTAATCGATTGTTGATTGAATAGACAAAGGTCTAGATCTTAAGATTTCAAGAAATTCAAGAAAATATGGTACGGAACACTCTGCGTTATTGTTTAGTTTAGTGAGATAAGATACATACAAATCATATAGCAAATAAGGTGAAAGAATTACCCCAAATGTGCACTTTTCAGAAAGTCTATTCAACACGGATGCTGCTTCAGTTGTATAGAACACGATTTAATTTATTTTTAGCTTACAAATATCTATATATAGATACAGTATTTGTTGATGTTGCGAAAAAGATCTTTGAACCCAACCAGCTAGACTGTACATAATTCCGCCCACACGTCTTAAATATAAACACAAATTTTATTAATAAATCAGCATAACTGCTCCCGTCTGAGCAGTAATATTATTTTTTTGAAGATGGTAATAGTTGATATTTTTTTAGACTATATATATAATGTATATATGTGTTATTCCCAGCTCTATTAAAAATTCAGCTATAAAAGGAAGTTGATACGATTGCAGTTATATGATCTATCGTGATTTGGTCTTGATCCTTTTAACAAGATATATTCCATAATTTTTTATTCCCAAAAGTTGAAATAATGATGGAAATGTCTATTCATTATATCACATCGAATTAAAGAAATTTAGTATATTTTTATTTAAACCCATTCAGTACCCGACCATATTTAGGCTTGAATTCAACCATAGACAACTACGTGTTATTTGGTGGTTTGATAGTGAAAGGAAAAAGTAAAAATTCAATTACCCTTGTATTTTATTGAAGAAAACATATACATACCGCATCCGATTACAAACTGACGCCTACACTTATTGTTCATCGAACTATAATGTGATTGAAATATTTAATTAAACAAAGATAAATATAAAATTGATTTCGAGGGGGTGGACGTGTAATTTAAAGATTGCCACAAGGTATTCTATTAATCAATCGAAAAATACTTGGTCACGAAAGTCTCATTCATTATTCAATCCAATAAGAGCGGATAATGATTTAAAAAAAGTAGAAAAATATTGAAACTTTGAACTGTTACAGAAAATTACTCCCCATAGATTAGTTTTTTTTAAATATCAATAAAATAAACCAATGACCTTAATCTTTTCGACAGACGAGAAAAAGGTTTCATCGATAAGTGTGGTACGTCTTACATCGCCAACGCCGAGTATGAAGGATGAAAAA